>CM060367.1:205089992-206381313 GCA_030545235.1 Helianthus tuberosus | reverse complement strand
TTTACTAGAATGGTGTGTGATTTTTGTTTTTTGCGTTTTATTTCATGAGATGACGTTTTTGTGTGGAGAAGTCAAAAGACCCTTTTACCCTTAATGAAGCTCGTCCACGTATTAAAATTGATGTTATTTACGAAAACGCCACCGCGCCAATCTAGTCCTCAGATTGTTTTGATCGGACGATCCATAAGTGTTCTCACACTTTCTACCGTTTTCTCTAATTCTCGGCCCTATATATATATATGGGAAGGTTCATTTGAGAAGAAATTTAATGTGAGAAGAAAAAGAAGAAATGGCATAATGGTAAAACATCAAATAGTTTATAACACATCTCATTAATTATGTTATCCCTCATTAATAAAACAATAACTTTTTATCCTACACATTTCAAATTTAACCCATATATATCTTACACTTACCGGAATTTACCCTACACACATCGAAATTTGTCCTACACATTTTAAAATTTATCCTACACATACTGAAATATATCCTACACATGTCGAAAATTGTTTTTCACAATAAATTATTTTATTTTGAAATGGTATATTTAAAAGTGAGTTACAATTTTAATTAGTTAGCTAATTAATTACAATTATAAATTACCTATATGCCCTTTTCAATAACATTAAAATGCACATATTAAATGAAGTAAATGAAGGATTTCTATTGGTTTAAAACTTATTCTTTTTATTCTTACATAATTTTTCTTCTCATTTGAACTCTCCACTATATATATATATATATATATATATATATATATATATATCGGGAGAAGATCATGCGAGAACCACCTCTTATTGCGAGAACCAATGTGAACACAATCAAAAATGCCTAAAAATAGCTAAAAATCACACAAAATTTTTTTTTTTTAATATTTTTTATATAAAAATCGCTACTTTTCGAAGCCAAAAAAAATTTTTTTTTTTGCCACTAAAAGTAGCGATTTGAGCATAAAAAATATTAAAAAAAAAATTAGATTTTTTTTTATTTTTTTAGGTTTTTTTGAGGTTTAGTTTTTAGCATTTTAGCTCTTAGGTTTTTTTTTTTGGGGGGGGGGTTACGTTTTTTTTGGGTTTTAGTTTTTAGCATTTAGCTTGGGGGGGGGGGGGGGGGGTAGGTTTTTTTAGGGTTTTTTAGCTCTTTTAGGTTGTGTTCACATTGGTTCTCGCGGTTCTCGCAATAAGGGTGGTTCTCGCATAAACTCCTCCCTATATATATATATATATATATAAAAGTAATATTTTGATTAATATTCAACTTTTTGGGTGCGTTTACATTCTTTGTTCCCAAAACTGATGCATAATCGATAAAAAAATTATGTATATGTCTATTCAATAAAAAATTAATTATCATGATAATGAAGGTGAAGGTGGTCCTTAAAACACATATCGGCACCTAAACCAAGTAGATATCATCTTATCACTTGTACCGCTTGATTCTGTATCACCCATTTTTACCTTACAAACCATTTAAAGATTCAATTTTTTTTTTTTTTTGTAGGAATACGTATGAAAGTTACTAAATACACAATATGATCATTCTTGGAACATAATGTTTTCTTGTGTGCCTTTAAAAAGAAGTTGTATTAAGATAACCTTTCAAAACAAGTAATATGCATGTTGGAGCGGTAATGAATGTTCGGTTGGAGCGGTAAAAAGGTTACTTGATAAAAACAGGATTGTTTCAGACGTGTATGTTCCGGAATGGTGTAAATGGTTGCCTATAAAATGTAATGTATTCATATGTAGGGCCGAGATGAACAAGATTGCGACTGTTGACGCTTTATCGAAGAGAAATACTGGAATTCAAGACTCGACGTGTGTGTTATACAACAATGGTGACGAATGCGTGGAACATATATTTTGCTCGTGTGTGATCGCCTCTATTCTTTGGTCTCATATTAGTGCTTGGTGCAAAATCCCAAACCTTTTTGTTTTTTCGTTTAGAGACCTCTTGGAGATTCACGAACATGTCGGTTTAAAAGGTCTTCAAAAAGAAACTCTAAAAGGTTTAATAAGAATTGGTTGTTGGAGCATTTGGAGGGCGAGAAACAGAGTCAAGTTCAACAACAAGAATATAAATATTGAGGAGATTATTTGTGAGGTTAAGTCGGTTGGATATTCATGGTTCAAATGTAGATCTAGAAACAAAACCATCTCGTGGGATGATTGGTGCAAATTTATAAATATGTAATTTTCGTGTTTGTGGCCGCCTCGATTTGAGATTGGCGTTCGTTCTAATGAAGTATACTTTCAAAAGAAAAGTAATATGTATGTTAATTAACATTAACATATGTTAATAAGAGATGGGAATGAAGAGTGGATCACAACTCTAATTGGTGGAATTTAGCGGTTGTGGGATCCTTTCTCCAGAACCGCTTCATTTTCCCATCTTAAATTTGATAACCATTTTCTCGCAATAAATTATAAAATTTAGTTTACTCTTTTAGAAGGATTGTAATAAAATTTTGAATACACGCATACATGAGGATATTTAAATAGAACGTAATTACACGAGTGCTAAAATGATTAACACATGTGAGCAAATCAAATTAAATTAAATATGACATAAAAGAAAATCTGAGGTATTTTAATTGGGAAGTCATTTGACTCTACAGATAGGCACATATGATCGTACAAAATCACATGTGAATTAACATGTAATTGTATGATTCTTGTTTTATCAAGCGATTCTCATTGAAAGTTTTTATGTGTACTATATATGTGTCTAGCTTATTCGGTGACATAAAAGAAACATACAATCACATGACAACAAAAAGGTAACCTGCACAATAAATTGATAAAGGACACTTATAACTTATGTGTTATTTATGGGGCAGAGGGGTTATCACTCACCACACTCAATCATTGTTCGTCACGTTATTGAATTTGATTCCATCACTAGTGATGAATTTTAGGCCACTCGGGGCGCTACGTGGTGGCTCTTCCACCGCGCGTTGTTTAAGGTGGAACACCGCCGCCACCCAAACCGAACACGCGTGAACATGAAAACGTGTTGTAGTTATCACGCGTGGAGATGATGGAAGTTACCGTTAATTTCGAACGTTATGTTACCGTTGGACATGGGAAAATACAAAAATAATAAACACTATATGTATACCATCCACACAAATACATATTTCACCCACACAAATGGAATTTCCAACCGATTTTATACCACTTTCTTGCATAAAAATGGAATTTCCACACAAAAATTAAACATTATATGTATACCATCCACACAAATACATAATTTTATACCACTTTCTTGCATAAAAATGAAATTTCCAACCGAATCGTTTCCGCTAGACACCGATAGCTCTTCGTCTTCCGACGATGACACGCTTGAATTTTTTGATGATATACATATGGAGCACCCCTACCCCCCCCCCCCAGTTGGCATTCTTCGTTGGCATGTATACGATCACGATCCACCATTTTCTTCTTTAGGCGGCTCAAACCTTTAAGTTCGTTATACGCCTTCTCAAAAAATTCAAGCGTGTCATCGTCGGAAGACGAAGAGCTATCAGTGTCTTGCGGAAACGAATCGGTTGGAAATTCCATTTTTATGCAAGAAAGTGGTATAAAATTATGTATTTGTGTGGGTGAAATATGTATTTGTGTGGATGATATATATAGTGTTTATTTTTTTTCTCATGTCCAACGGTAACATAACGTTCGAAATCAACGGTAACATCCATCATCTCCACGCGTGATAACCACAACGCGTTTTCATGTTCACGCATGTTCGGTTTGGGTGACGGCGTTGTTCCACGTTAAACAACGCGTGCTGGAAGAGCCACCACATAGCGTCCCGAGTGGCCTTAGTTGATCAATGTGATCAATATAGCACTAGAGCTTTTTTTATATATCTTGTTTGGGTTTCTAAGCATATAAGGTAGATTAGTCTATCGCATCATAACACTATTTTTTGTGAGAATACGTCAAACAAATTCGAGTCATTTAGTTTCATAAATTTATATTATTTATATACATATGTGTAGGTTATAAAGTAAACTATCATATCAACATTCTTATATATATTGTAATAAAATGACTAAGCACGTGTGTATATCCACACACATAAATGAATAATCCTAATAACCATCAAATTTATTAAGATCAGAAAAATGATTTTTTCTATTTATTTCGTGTTCTCACGATATATAGTGTAGTGATTCATCTTGTATTTATAATCCATTGTACAAGATTATAACTAAATAAGTCCTGGTTAGCTGCCTGCACCACCAAGGCATTAAGGTTTAAGATACATGTTTATACTCTTCCACCATAAAACTCGCTTAATTAAGTTCTAATGTAAATATTAATATGTTGAAAAGCAGGTCTTAATCAAGATGGGTTGGTGAAAAATGAGCTAAACTGTCCTATGTGTGTGAAATTTTGTCTTATGTTAAACTTGTATTTTAAATTAATTTGTTTTTAAACGATCATTTAGCGACGACATGTCGTCCCTAAAACGACGGCCATTCTGACCTTCAACAACGAGTCTGTGCGCACGAAACTTTTTCCGACATGTTGTCGGGGAAAGTCAACGTATGAGAGAAGTTTTCTTGGAGTGTATATGTATTTAATGTGAATTTGATTTCTTAAATAAATATGATTTGAGCATGTTTATGAGCTACTGAATTTGATTATGTGGAATTGTGAATCGTGTTGCGCAAAAGGGCTAAGTCACAATTTGGGCTTGGGCATTGAATCGGCTCGACTAGTTTATCTTAACGAAGCTGTAATGTTGAGTTTGACTCGGCTATCGCTAATGTTGTGTGAGACATATGTTAGCTGGTAAAACACAAGTGGATGGTTAATGATAGGGAAGTCTCAGGCTGGATTCAAACACTAAAGTTTATGAGGAGTTGTTTTTTAAAACTGTCAAATATACAGGTTGATAACTACTTTAAATTATAACTATTTGGTTTTTGTTAAAGTATGTAAATAGGATATATTTGACGCAATTGATAAAAGTTGGGATTGTTTTATCAAATACATAAATCTACTTGTGACCGTTATCACAATGAGTGAAGGAAATATAACCTTGTTTAGATTAAATAAAAAGAAGAAAAAAATAGTAAGTGTTGATCTGATGGATCATGTGACTCTTTTCTCACAATGGTACAAGTATGTGTGGCTCCAACTTTATCTTGTCAATATATCATGTTTTGTCTTGATTTTTCATCTGGCACAGAATTAGCATTTTGCAGATAGGGTTTGTCAATATATATATTAGGGTTGTGTGGCATCTTTTTTGCCTTTAAACTTCTTCATTGGTTGATATGAAACACACACACAAAACACCTAAAAAAACACACACCCCTATATACATATATATAACTTATATCTATGTATCCATTTTTCTTGAACTCATGCAAATTCCCTTATAAATAACTACAAGCAAAAAGTTTTCACACCCTTTCAAACTCAAGTATAACCTTATCTGCTTGCAAGTTTCCACAAAGTGGAGTACTTTACTTGACACTTGAGCAGTGTGTTTCTTCTGTGTATATCGATCAATGACTACGATTTACTTAAATTCATCGTCGTCTAATGATCAGTACAATGAACACCAATTCTTTAGCCCTAGTGATCAACACCATGAACACCAATTTTTGAGCCCTAATTCCCAAGCTTCATCGTCTTCGAATTCTCTCACTTGCCATCTTTTCTTTAACCCTATTACTACCCATGATCAGGATGGGGTTTTTAATAGAGAATCACATCCATCACAAAATGAGGTAATCTAGTTAATATTTTTGAAAAAAAAAAGGGTTTTCTTGGCTTTTTGTGTAATTCCCAAATCAAGAATCTTTTAGTTCAAGAAAGCTTTATTATTTCTTTCTTCAAATCAAGAAGGATTCTCTTGGCTTTTTGAGCAATAATCATATGAAGAATGTTTTATAGTTTCAAGGTTTGCTTTTTTTTCTTATGATCATTTCATTCTTGATTGTATGTAGGATGATAGTTTCGGATCACAAGCATACGATGATCATCGTGTCGAGAGCCAAGATGAGAGAGTTGTGGGCACTGGTGGACTTAAATTTTCTTTATGGAAGAGGGAAACCTATAGTCATATGAATGATGATAATCAATTGAAGTGGATGTCTTCCAAGATGAGAGTAATGTTTAAGATGAAGAAAACCGATCCACCAAAGCTAAACACTTTACCATCAACCACAAAAGATCTAAAGCTTGAAGATCATCATGATCATAAAGAACCAACAACATCTCCTATGGATGAAAGTGCTACCTACTCAAACACTATCAATATTACTTGTTCAAACAACATCCCAATTAGGGTTTGTTCTGATTGTAACACCACCAAGACTCCTTTATGGCGAAGCGGACCTCAAGGTCCTAAGGTATGTATATTCACACTCTTACAAAATCCTGCTCAATCAGTATCTTAGTCGGGGATGTTTATAAAGTTTTCTTCTCTATCGGTTACAACTACAATAAGAGGGTCTAAGTCATGTTTTTTTAAAATAAAAACTCAGAAATTATACATAAAAATTCAAACAGATTATGGTGGTGGAGTCAAGAAATCTGTAATATCATGAAACTTGCACACTAATTATATATTTCTTTTGTACTTTAGTTTAAAATTTTTAAATTTTATTCTAAACTTTTGAACATTAACAAAAAGATGGAAGATCCCATTTGTTTTACACTTTTTTTCCTTTTCAGTTGCTAAACACTAGCAGAATAATGATGCAAATTAAGAGCTCACTGTCACCTTTATTTTTCATGTAACGTAATTTTCCATTATCTTTTCTATAGTCACTCTGCAATGCATGTGGAATCCGTCAGCGGAAAGCACGGAAGGCGATGGCGATGGCAGCGGCAGCCGCAGTGGAAACGGACGAATGTGTTTTCAGTGATAAACCAACATCATTAAAAGCTACAAAGGTTCTGCATAAGAAACCAAGCAATGGGATTTTCACAAAGTACAAGAAAAAACAATCTCCGGCTCGAAAGAATCGTGTTGAAGAGTTACTAGTAAGATTAAGCAAAAGCTTGGCATTTCATCGTGTGTTTCCACAAGATGAGAAGGAAGCTGCTATCCTACTAATGGCACTCTCTTGTGGCTATGTTCATCAATAGCTAGCTAGCTAGCCTCATTTCTTTTTCTTTTTTTAATTAATTGGCAGTATTTTTGGTTTGATCTATAGCTATTGAGAATTTTAATAAGTTTAGATAAGATAGGATTTAGTTAGTGTGCTAAGGACTTTGAGTGACAAATAATTCCAAAGGTGGAATAATAATAAGTTAAAAGTCCCATAAGTTAATTAGTATGTAAACCATATATGTTTTGTAAGATTGTGAAATTTGAAATTATTAATGGATGTTTTTACTTATCTAATGTGAGGCTTCATTTTGCTCAGTTAGTTATTTTTTCATTTAGTTATATATCTTGTAGAGGCTTGATGACAAGAGTTTGATATGATATGTTAAAGTTGTACATGATAAGAGTTTATATATTACATGAAAAGATGAAACATACTCTCTTTTCATCTATCATAAACATGGATAGGAAGTGAATTTGAAAGAATGTTAACACGAGGTTACTAGCTGTTGATACATGTATGTGGACGCGACTCGACTCGACGCGACTTGGTCCGGTTCGACCCGGTTAGGTTCGGCTCAAGCCCGACGTCACGACATTCCTCCGTCGTGCGCCCCAGAGTTCGACACGCGAAGCACGGAGAGCCGAGAATGTTTCCCGCTTGACACATCATCATGACATCATCATGATGATGTCATGATGATGTCATCTTTGACTAAACTTCACAAATATGAAAACAAGTTAATCGGAACCGTGTGCATGCATGTTATTTAAGCTTGGGCCAATCAGAACTCAGCATGGGCTTCAACAACTATGGGCCAAAGCCCATTGGCGACGAAACAAATGTACAGTTGACGAAACAAGCATGTTTTGTCAACATCATCTCAGTTTCGCCAATGATGTTGTGATTCGCCAAGGTCTGATTCGCCAAAGATCTGTTTCGTGGTACTGGTGCTATAAATAGACAGTCTCAAGTCAGAAAATGGGAGACACAAGAAGAGAACACTCAGAGCAAAAACACACACACACGAGAGTTAGAGAGAGTTTGCAGAATAGATTTGTAAACCTTGTGCTTGTAACCGAACCTTTCATTCGTATTAATACAGTGGTGTTAAACGGTGAACTTTGTGTGTCGTGTATTTTTCGTGTTCTATCTCGGTTTGCATCTCCGGTTGGATTCCGCACAACCGGGTGTGTTCGATAACAAGGATTAGGCGACTAGATCCTCCCCTAGCCGGACCTACAAGTGGTATCAGAGCCTTGGCTCTTCTCCTTGTTAAAACCGAGGTGTTTTCGGGGTGTTCTTCGGGTTTTAAAGTTCATATTTTCTGGAAAACATCTTAAAATCGGATCAAATCTTGTTGTTTTGCTGATTGTTTTTATCAAAACCATGTTATTACACATGTTTGCATGATACTTGTTGGTTTTTATTGAACTTTTAGCTGAAATATTGTGTTTGAAAAATTGTTGGTTTTCCAGAACTTCATATAGTTCATCTTACGTTCAAGTTGGTTCTTGATAAAGTCACCTTTTTTATCTTAAAAAATTTATTTGTGAAAGTTGTTTGTGTGTTGGGAAATGTTATCTGATTAAAATATTGGTAAAGACATCATTAGGTTGGTAAGTTGGGAAAGTGTGAGCCGAAAGTGGGTTTGACAAAAGCATCTTTATGTCAGAAAGTTAGAAAGATAAGATTACTTTGCAAGTTGTGTGTTTATTTAGTCAACTGGTATCACAAGATCTTGTCAACAATTAATTAGGAGCCCAAAACATAAATCAGTTTCATCACTTTATTATAGTCAAGCCAGTTTCGTCGACCAGAATTGTGCTTAAACAAGATTTCTGTTTCGTCACTATTCATTACATTTCTGTTTCGTCGGACAATTACCAAATCAGTTTCGCCAAGCCCATTTTCACAAATCTGTTTCATCGATAAAACAAGCATTGGGCCTGTTTCGTCAATTATCAAGCCCAAAACTTAAAACTGTTTCGCCAAAAGACTTTCCGGTTTCGTCAAACAAGTTTATAAATTCTGTTTCGTAAAAATAACAAAGTCTGTTTCGTGGAACTTTGGTTTCGTCGAAACACTTGTGAATTTTTTAACAGAAGGTTTGAAGAAGGTATTTAACAGTTTGTTTCGAGTGTGATTTTCAGGTATTCTTTTTCTTGATCAAAAATGAATCCAAGATGGGGTACTCCGGTAAATACAGAGATGTATTTTGGTACTCCGTCTCCGGATAGTGGAAAGTATAGAAACACGAGTTTGTCTCCTTCGTGGGCCGAATCTCCCGCACCGGTATCTTCTCAAGCTAATGCAATTTCTACCGGTCAATGGGCATTCGTATCAAATCAAACTCCAAGTATTCAAAGCATTCTCTTAAGCGAGAGCGAAACCGGAAGTTTGAATCGGCCTCCAAAGTTGATGCACTTATACGAATATCCAGGATGGATTGACAGATTTCATACATACGTCCTTGGACAAAATACGGAATTGTGGTTGCGGTTCATCACAGATTTCGATCAAACAATAGAGGTTGCCGCATCATCTGCTGCTACGTTTGCAGATCTTACGGAAGATCAGAAGAAGGTCTATGACTTGGAAAAGAAGGCATATGCCATTCTTACTCAGGCATTAAGTAAAGATATTTATCATCAATTTATCAGTTACAAGACAACGAAGAGGTTGTGGGACGCATTGAAGACAAGGGGCGTAGGAAATGAAGCGACACGTCAATTGAGACGTGACTTGCTAAAGAAAGAGTTTGATGGTTTTACTTGTATGGAGAATGAATCTTTAGGAGATTTGACAAGTCGATTTAATCATTTGCTGACTGAATTGGCAAATTTTGAGGTTGTTACAACTTCAGCAGAGATTGTGAAAAAGTTTGCAGATGCGTTGCCACCTCAATGGAATACTTTCTTGGAAATCATGAAGTACAATGGCACTTTAGCTACAACAAACTTCAATGACTTTGTTCAACTCCTGGAAAACAAGAATCAGGAAGAAACTCTCAAGGCAAAAAGAGTTCTCGTGCCACAAAATCCTGAAATGTATTATGGAACTTCTAGCACTTCTACAAAACCTTCTTCACACGCTCCAATTCAAACAGCGTTTGTGTCTAGTACTGACATGTATGGCAATACTATCCAAGTTCCGGTCAAGCCTCCTCCAACAGACATGTATGGAAATCCGCTTGAACCAGTTCCTCAACCAGTACCACAACAGCAAAGCCAACGACCTATCAGAGCAACTGATATGTTCGGAAATCCATTACCTGTTCGATCTACCGGACCAACAGACATGTATGGGAATCCACTTCCTCCTCAATCTACCGGACCAACAGACATGTATGGGAATCCACTTCCTCCTCAACAGCAAGCGTGTTATGGAAGCACATCATCTGCTGGTCAACAATCAAAGCCAAATACAGTACGGCTCGACACCTCAAGCTTTTCTAAAGTCAGTGTGGAAGTAGCAAAAGAACACATGGAGCTGCTAAACACTTTGGTGAGCGCGTACTGTGGATTAGTGGAAGGTCAGATTGGTAACATTAATCTGACACAAGAAGACTATCAGCAGATCGATAAAGAGGAAATGGAGATTATGGACATCAAGTGGGCCTTTGCCAGTGCTGTTAGGCGAGCAAAGGATTTCATGGAAAGAACTGGCAGAACCAGCTTGGAAAGCAAGAAAGACACCAAGTATGGGTTTGATAAACAGGCTGTCAAGTGTTTCAATTGTGGTGAACGTGGTCATTTCAAACGTGAATGTACAAGGCCATCTCAACATGGAAACCAAAATCCTTTCAGAGGTCAAGGCAACAGGGCAAATCAGAATCAAGTAAGGAACAATGAGCGCACATTGGTGCCTGTCAACAACCAGAGTCAAGCAGGACCATCTAATGCCAACCAGGCACTTGTGGTTCAAGTAGATGAAGGTTGTGATTGGTCAATCCA
Organism: Helianthus tuberosus; assembly: GCA_030545235.1. Lineage (NCBI taxonomy): Eukaryota > Viridiplantae > Streptophyta > Magnoliopsida > Asterales > Asteraceae > Helianthus > Helianthus tuberosus. The sequence continues at coordinate 206,370,279 of CM060367.1, read as the reverse complement.
GTTGGGAAATGATGCTCCAGATGGAACAACATGTTTTGCTGAAGTGGTTAAGGATTTAAATCACGCCAGTGGTGGAGAATCTTCCGCCAATGGTGGTGAATCTTCTGAGGATGAAGACTCTTCTGGTTACAGTGGAAGTTCAGATGAAGAATCCTCAAGTTCAGGGAATGATCAGGAAGATGACACATCAACTGCGACAGTTAGTGCAGATATTGATGAGCTTTTGGAAGAAGCTGGAGCAGGAATTCAAAGAAGATCTATTTTGGTGGATCAAGCTGCTTATTCTTCGTCTTCTCTCCATTCAGCCTTTATGGCTAATGTCGACAGTTCATCAAGTCAGGTATGTGTCGATGAACCCACTTCTGTTAGTTGTGATAACTGTGATAGTTTAAATGTTAAATGTGCTGATTTAGAGGCAAACATGTCTGAGTTGCAAGGCAAACATGATGCTTTACAAGCTAGTTTGTTTGACTTGCAAGACAAACATGTTTCTTTGAATGATAAGTGGTGTGAATTGCAAAGCAAACACGAGGCTTTGCAAGAGAAATATGATGTGACATTCATTCACAATCAGAAATTGACCGTTGATCTTTCGAAGTGCACTGAAGCCAACATGTTTTATGAAAACCATGAAAAGGAGTTTAAGTCGGTAATTGAAAAGTTAAAGAAAGATAAAACCGAGTTAACTAAAATGGTTTCCAGAAAACAAACTGACATTAATTTGTATATAACTCGTCTGGAAGTAATGCAAAAGGAAATGGCTTGTGTCAAAACTGAAAGTGAGGCGATCCAACTTAAGCTAGACAGTTATTTGAGCTCTAGCTATGTGTTGGATCACATCATTGATGTACAGAAAGAGAAACGGGATGTCACATGCATTGGATACAAGAAATGTCCACCACCTGTGAGACATAATTATGATGCCATGCCGGATGAGGAAGATAGAACTTTCTTTGAACCATCTGTTCCTCTAGATGTTAATGAATTTGCAACAGGACTCGGATACAAGAAAGAAGTATCATCAGATTCAGATGCGTCAGCAGATACATTTGTAACTGCTGAACAAAATCAGGATCCTCCAGTTGTGATTGAGGATGCTGATTCTTCTGATGATGAATCTGATGATACTAATTCAGCAAAGTCTGATGCGGTTATCAAAGAAGAGGACATACCTCTTGAGAATCATATTCTATGTGATCCTCCAGCAAAGCCCGCTAAGACTGCTGCAACCGAGTCCACGTCGGCAAAAGAGTCGGAGAGTGTGGATTTGCTGTACACTCTTGTTGGTGATAATAAAATTTATTCAGACAAAGATTTTCCTATTAAGAATGTTAATCAGTCATTAATCAGTAAAGTCTTTGAAAATTCAACAAGTAAGTTTTTGGGAAAGACAGGATCACGTGTTACAGTAACACAGTGCCCTCCTATCCCAAAGGCTGAAGTTAGAAAACAATTTGGCAATCAGAAATTACCAACAGAGAAAAGGCAGCAAAATCATAACAAACAAAAAGGAAAATTGCCGGCTCAAAGTCAAAGGAAGCCGAATCAAAAGAAGAACAAGAATGTGAACTTTGTGAAATCAAAGGGAACGGACAAAATTGCAATGTTTGAAAACCAATCTAACTTAGATTTTGTCAAGAAAGCAACTGTGATGAAAAGAAATGAACCAAATAGTTCAAAACCTAGTACCTCGGGATCACAAAGTTCATCATCGGCAAGACGACCACATGATACTTCGGGGTTTGTTGAACGAAGATCATGTTTTGAATGTGGTACAATTGGACATATAATTCGAAACTGTCCGTATCTTCATAAGTTGAAAGCAATTGATGATGATCCCCGTGAATGTAATCACCAAAAGCGATCTGTTTCTGTAAAACAAGATCCCCGACTTGTAAGAGAAAGGGAAAAGAAACAGAAACGTCAACAGGTCAAGGTAATTGAAAAGGCACTTAAAACTGATGTGGTTCAAAAACAATCTGTTTCAGTTAAGCCAGAAAACTCAAAACTTTCAAAAACTTCAAACAATCACGAAGTTAAATTGTTAAACAATCAAACTGGTAAAACTCAACAGACATGGAAACCTAAATTGACCACAAATTCAGGGGGACCATCACAATTCTTGAATCATCAAAGAATAGAAGTTATTGTTGTTGATGAAAATGGAAGACCCAAGACCACAATGGCTTGGGTCCTCATCTCCAACTAATCAAGTGAGTTCATGTGCAGGGTGTTCCAGGAGGAACTATCAGTAGTCATTGGATTGTTGATAGTGGGGCATCCAGGCACATGACAGGCGACATGAAGCTTCTCTACGACGTTAAATCTATTAGAGGATGTTATGTTGCTTTTGCTGGAGATAAAGGCGGACATATTACGGGTGAAGGAATGATTTCCAACGGGGTTGTTAGCTTTGATAAGATCAACTTCGTACAACAACTTGATCACAATCTTCTTAGTGTTTCTCAAATTTGTGATAAGCAGTTCTCAGTACACTTTGATGCAAATGGATGTTATGTGCTGAAACCCGGCTTCAAAATTCCAAAAGAATGGATTCTCTTGTCGGCTCCAAGGATAAATGATTTGTATGTCCTTGATATGAGCCAAGCTATCACAACGTCTGCACAAGCAACTTGTTTCGTTTCCAAAGCCACAGAAAAAGACTCAATCTCTTGGCACAGACGAATGGGTCACATTCACTTACGCAAAATGAATCATTTGGTGTCAAATGAATTAGTGAATGGTGTTCCTCTTAAAAACTTCCATCTTCAAGACATCTGTGTCTCGTGCCAGAAAGGAAAACAAACGAAGAAGCGACATCCTACAAAGAAAATCAACACGGTGGCTGTTCCTCTTGAACGTTTGCACATGGATTTGTTCGGTCCTGTCAAGCACAAAAGTATTAGGAATGATCAATATTGCCTCGTGATAACTGATGATTATTCAAGATTTTCTTGGGTGGCGTTCATGGCACACAAGAGCGAAACCTTCGGTATTATCAAAAACTTGATCATTCAGATTGAGAATTTGTATAACTTGAAAGTTAGGCGGATACGTAGCGACAATGGTACTGAATTCAAAAATCATGCCATGGCGGAGTTTTGCACTTCAAAAGGTATTCTTCACGAATTTAGTGCAGCTTATACTCCTCAACAGAATGGCGTCGCTGAACGTAAGAACCGCACATTGATCGAGACTGCTAGGACTATGTTGGTAGAGTCACAATTGCCGATTCCTTTCTGGACTGAAGCTGTGTCCTCTGCATGTTACACGTTGAACCGAGTCCTCACAGTCAAAAGGCACAACAAGACCTGCTTTGAGCTTATAAACAAACGGAAACCAGATTTGTCATATCTTGAACCGTTTGGAGCTCCGTGCACAATAATCGATCCTAATGGAAAGTTTGGGGCAAGAGCAATTGATGGATACTTTCTTGGGTATTCCACCCCTAACTTAAGAGTCTGGAATCTAGAGACTAAAAGGGTCGAGGAATGGTCTGAAGTCAGAGTACAAAGGCACACTTTGCCAGTTAAAAATCCTGGTCAGCCTTGGATGTTTGAGTACGATGACTTTTTCAATTCGATCAATGTTGAAGCAGTTGAAGAAAATGCTGCGGCAAGGATGTTTTTCGAGAGTGACAATGCAACAGATTCACCGTTGGTTCGTCCAATTATTGTTAATCAAGAACCATCTTCAGTGAACAATAATGCTCTCGACAATGAGGATTTTCACGATGCTACCGATTTGAACGAATCTTCAGAGGATGATGAATTTCTAGATGCAGATCAAGAGGCTCCAACAACCGCAGTACATGGTACTTCAGAAGGTACACCTCCAGTGGGTGTCCCTAGAACAGCTGAAGCTACTGCATCATCCTCTTCGTCAATTCCGGGCATTGAATTGGTTGTTGATCTCAATCTCAACAATCTGGGTACAAACATTCCAGTTCCAGATAATCCAGAAACAAGGATTCACAATACCCATCCTCAACAAAACATCATCGGAAATGTACAGAGTGGCGTTCAAACGAGAAACATGTTGCGAAACAACAACAATGCAGGCTTGTATGCGACGATTAGAGAATCTGGTCAACAAAATGATTAGTCTTTCGCGTGTTATGTCTCACAGGAAGAGCCAAGAACTTGGAAAGATGCTTTGAAAGATAACTCTTGGGTTGAAGCGATGCAGGAAGAACTGCAACAATTCCAGAAGCTTGGTGTCTGGAAACTCGTAGAGAAACCTGCTGGTTACAAGAAGATTGGTACCCGTTGGGTGTTTAAATGCAAAAAGGATGACCGTGGAGTCGTTATTCGAAACAAAGCAAGGCTAGTCGTTCAAGGTTTTCGTCAGATAGAAGGGATCGACTACAACGAAGTGTATGCACCTGTTGCACGTCTAGAAGCAATTCGGATCTTTCTGGCTTATGCCTCATTCAAAGGTTTCAAGGTATACCAGATGGACGTGAAAAGTGCATTCTTACATGGTGTGGTGGAAGAAGAGGTGTACGTCGAACAGCCTCCAGGTTTTGAAGATCCTATCCATCCCGATCGGGTTTGGTTGCTCAACAAAGCTCTCTATGGTCTACATCAAGCACCGCGAGCTTGGTACGCAACCTTATCTAATTATCTGCTGGAGAATGGATTTCGCAGAGGTCTTATCGATTGTACTCTTTTCATCAAAGAACAAGATGGATATCTTCTACTGGTTCAGGTATACGTTGATGATATTATATTTGGTTCTACTAATGATGTTTTGTGTAGGGATTTAGAGCGTGTAATGCAGGATAAATTCGAGATGAGTGTTATGGGGGAAATGACTTTCTTTTTGGGCCTACAAGTACAACAAACCGAGTCTGGGATATTCATCCATTAGACCAAATATGTTGGTGACATCTTGAGCCGGTTCCAGATGTCTGATGCAACGCCCATCGGTACCCCATTGCCGCAAAATCACGGAATTACTCCAGACTTGAAGGGTGAAGCTGTTAGCCCCTCATACTACCGCGCGATGATCGGATCTCTTATGTACCTCACAGCATCAAGACCAGATATAATGTACCCAACGTGCCTACTTGCCAGATATCAAGTCAACCCGAAGGCTTCACATCTTGCAGCTGTAAAAAGGATTTTTCGTTATTTGAAGGGTTGCCCTGACACCGGTCTGTGGTACCCTAGGGATAATAACTTTGACTTGATCGCATTCAGTGATTCTGATTTTGGCGGATGCAAAATCGACGGCAAATCCACAACGGCTGGATGTCAGTTTTTGGGAAATCGCCTAGTCACATGGCAGTGCAAGAAGCAGACGTGCGTCGCTACATCAACATGCGAAGCTGAATACATTGCTGCCTCAAGTTGTTGCTCCCAAGTCCTATGGATCCAACAACAAATGCGCGACTACGGTTTTGAATTCCTAACTACTCCTATTTACGTTGATAATTCTGTTGCCTTACAGATCACTAGAAATCCTGTGCAGCATTCAAAGACTAAGCACATCGAAATTAAGTATCACTTCATACGTGATTGCTTTGAGAAAAGGCTAATCGATGTTGCTTACGTCCACACCGATGACCAACGTGCCGACCTTTTTACCAAAGCATTTGACAAATCAAGATTTGACTATTTATTACTGGTAAACGGCATTAAGGTCAAGCAAGAGTAAAACCAACATCGAAAAATCATTTTTGTAAATACCTTTGTGTTTTAAATTTATCTTAGTTTGTTGATTTTAGGGGGAGTAAATCCAAAAATTTGAAAAACCAAAAACATCGAAAAACTTCAAAAACACAAAAACAATAGAAAAGCAAAAATGAGTTTCCTGGCGAGAAAAAGAGAAAATGATAGTACATCAGTGGTCTGTCTAAACCTCTTTAAACCTTAAATGAAAAACGATAAGCAGCTCTATATAAGATGTATCGGTAGGCTCACAATCATTTTAAAGTGTGCAGGGTGATATAAACTTAAATCGACTGAACACCAGGTGGGAACCATTCATTGGCATATGGTCTTAGTACCGAAATTTCGTTTGAGAGATTGCCGAGGTTCTGAGATATTCGGTCTTTATGCTGCTTATCATCTGGGTATCATGGTTGTATCTTTTACCGAAAAATAACGGGGACGCAAGTCTAGATCTTCCATGATACCATACATACGTGTACATACTGCATTCGACCTCAATAAGTGATCAACAATCACATGTCCAAACAAATAAGTGATAAAATATCACATTTATCCGGGAGTCAAGTTCGTCTCTCTGCTGTACGAAAGTACTGACCTGTTCACGGACTTGCTCCTGTGCCCTCATGCATCGAAAATCAAGTTCCTCATCAATAAGTGATTCTATCACATAGGGCTTGTTTTCAAATCAAAATAAGTGAGAATCTCACATCATATACGGTCAAACAGATGATAATCGGTATACTCACCGGTAAGATGAACCCTCGTGCATACCTTGATACGGGAATGTGTCGTGATGTGGATGAACACCGGTCGGTAAGTATAAATCATACCTTAACGTATCCCCTCGCCATGATTACAAATGATAAGTTGAGCTTATGTGGACAATAATACCGATAATAGTTATAGGATGCTTATCTTAATGTTAACTAATTGAACAACAAGAGCGTTTTGGCATGACCGTACACTGATATGATTCTCTTACCCTCGAAACTCACAAAAAGAATGTCTGTAAATATTTATTTAATGCTTTCAGTTTCTGCATCTTTGTATATATTTATTTACTGCTTTCAGTCTTTACATTTGAAATATTCAAAAATACCAAAAAGATTTTAGGTGTGTTTTAATATAAACTTTCTAAAAGCCAAAAAGATTTTATTTATTTTCGATCGTACGATGTTGGATCTCGAGTCTTCGTTGCCTGAAACCTGAACGAAAACCAAAACGACTAAATCTTCATAAACGGTCAAAATCTGCAAGTTTTGAAAGTTAAAAACTAAAATTGACAAATTTGTTAAACTTTCAGACTGTCGGACAGTGTTTGATTAAACAATGGTCACACGTGTGTTGTTTGTTATGCTAACTATATTCCAAGCAGTTGTTCTCATTACGCGTTTAGATTTCTTGCATGTGCAGATTCTAAAGGCAAGGAGAACATGGTCGATGACAAGCTTCGGAATGAAGACACAGCGTGAAGGCACTCAAATGATGAAGATGATCGAGTTGCCGCTGGCCATCATCAACACCACAAGGATCTCAAATTATAAAGATCAAGACATTCACGAGCATAACTCAAGGGGGAGCTTATGTTAAGGGGGAGTTTGTCTACACACTTTCTACATGCATATGGGAGTTTGTTGATACACTCTCTGCTTTCAAGACGTGAAGACTTTGAAGATCCTCCGACATAGAAGACAAGAAAGGCGAATCTCGCGAGTAGCGTCCAAGGGGGAGTTTGTAGATACATATTATGTGGACGCGACTCGGTTCGTTTCGACTTGGTTCGGTTCGACCCGGTTAGGTTCGGCTCAAGCCCGACGTCACGACATTCCTCCGTCGTGCGTCCCAGAGTTCGATACGCGAAGCACGAAGCGCCGCGGACCTTCCCGTCGCCACATCATCATGACATCATCGTGATGATGTCATGATGATGTCATGAGGTTGACTAAACTTCACATTTTGATGAATACAGATTCATATCAACGTGCATGCATGTGAATTGGTTTGGACTTTCATGTTGGGCCTTGACTTCTCGGTTTGGACCAAAGCCCAATTCGACGAAACAGCCCAGAAGTCGACGAAACATAGTCTGTTTCGTCGACCATGATCCTGATTCGTCGTCTATTGTCTGTTTCGCCAAGTGTTATGTGTCTGTGAGTATAAATAGAGTTTATTATTTCTGTTTCAGTAAGAGGAGACACAAGAACAGAGCACACACACACGAGAGCTTTGAGAGAGTTTGCAAAATACATTTGTAAACATTGCTTTGTAACTGAACTTTTCATAGTATTAATACAGAGGTGTTAATCGGTGAATCTTGCGTGTCGTGTATTTACGTGTTCGATCTCGGTTTGCTTTCCCGGTTGGATTCCGCACAACCGGGTTGGTTTGTACACAAGGATTAGGCGACTAGATCCTCCCCTAGCCGGACCTACACTAGCTCTACATAAAATTACGATTAAAAGGTATTTCTAATTTTAGCATAATAGTTCTACATGCCTTGATGCTAAATTATTGGCATTTTTGTAGGGATTTGAGGTTCACATGATAGTGTCTGGGAAACTATAGATTTATGTATCGTTTGTAAATACTAGTTGAAGCTATTGGATATTTTTTCTTTTGTTTACCATGTGATTCACAATATTTATTTTTATGCAATGACTCCAATGAGTAATTTCACGTAAAAAGCAAACAATGCTAACGAAAAATAGGGATAAACTACTAAATCATCTATACATATAATAAAAGAAACCAGTTAGGAGACACATGGCGCTTTGTGAGATGATTTCTATAGGTTTTTCGTTAAAAAAAACTATTTTTCTCCATTTATCTCTACTTAACCTTTTCAAATTCAAATATATATGATAAGTATCCATTTAATTTACGAAATTAATTTAATTAAAGATTAAACCAGGTTTCCTCATTTCTTTTGTTTATATATTTTAATACTCAACCAAATACGTATTGAAAATTAATTAGTTATTTTGCTTTGATTGTCATCCTTTAAAAATTAATTAGTTTATCGTATTTATCATGTAAATATATAATTAGATAACATACTGATGTTCTTTATTATTACATTAACATTAATATTTTTATAAAAAAATAATCTTTGAGACGCATTGAGGTGGTTGGTGATTGTATGAATTATAATACAATTTCGTGTTTTGCATTCTCATTATACAAGGAAATGTGAAAAAGATCAAACACTCAAATTCATTTGTTTTTTCTAAAAAAAAGCTAATAACGCCATTCATTTAATTATAAGTTTTTTAATTACCCACGAGTTTTATTTTTAAAATATAACGTAACACACGTAAAATAACAAAAATACAGCAAATGACTAACTCTTTTTAGGTGATGAAGAAATAACTTTTTTTATCTAACATTCCACATGATATGATATATATTACTTTATACATGTATACATTATTAATGTGTTTTCTAAATTTAATTTTCCCAAAAAATATAATTGTTTTGCAATTTGTACCTCGACAATGATTATAGCAACGTTGTCGAGAGGTCTAAATTAAAAAAGTTGTTGTTGGATTATCATATATCTAATATGGTACCTAAAACAAGTTCTAACAAGATGTCATCATCAATTTTTTTGACATCCATTATGTATATCTACAAAATAGAGCACAAACAACACCATTTACCAATAAGACAATATTTACAAATTTATGATTTGTTTGTATATTTTCTTAATACGTTTACATTCTCATTCAGTTCGTGCCTTAATTCTAATAAATTTTATGTATTCTCGGTTATTTAAATTTATGTGTAATCTCAATTACTTATAGCTTTAAAGTTTATACAAGTTTTATTTATAATACCCGTGTATCACACGGAAAATAACCTAGTGTTATATAAAACAAAATATTACATGCAAATGACTTTAACCTATAAAATAACTCAAATAAATCACCTTATAATTTCTCTTTCTCTCTCCTGTGTCTTTTTTTTCATTTCATTAACGTTTGTAAGAAAACAAAGATGAATTTCTCAAGAACTTGATAACATTCGTACAATGTCATATTTGATTATGAGGAAGTTCTTTAATTTGGCAAATTCATGATGTTTTTGTCGTAATATAAGCTTGCACATCTAACTAGGGTTGTAAACGAATCGAACAAACACGAACATGGCCTTGTTCGTTCGTTTGAAAAGGATATAATTTGTTCACGAACGGTTCATGAACACTTATCGAATGAGATTTTATATTCGTGTTCGTTCATTAAGGAAAAGAATGTGTTCACGAACACAAACGAACAAAAATAAAATCGGCAAAGACGCCAGTTGCTACAGGTGGATGGTGAGAGAGAGCGACGCTAGACATTGAAGTTCTAATCCTTGAACGAAGATAGATAGTATTTTTCGATGTGAATAATGAGAAGAAAAATGAAACGGTGCATAAACAAAGTGAAGATAGGGTTTCCTATTTTATTTGTTTGGGTAATGAGATAAATAAGTATTACACCATATAAAAAGTTTAGGTGAAATAATTAAATGCTAAAAAAATCTTCAATGAACAAGTGAACAACATAAACATACGAACATGAACAAAAGTTCACGAACACATTACCAAACGTTCACGGACGCAATTGAATAAACGAGATATATGTTCGTGTTCATTTGTTAACTAACTGAACGAAATTTCTTGTTCATGTTCGTTCATTAGTTAAACGAATGAACTGGTTCACAAACTATTCGCTAAACATGTCATTATAATATTGTTTGTGTAGGATCAAAAAGTTTAATATTGGTTATGTTGTACTATGTCACACCCCGATTTTCATGTGTCACCGGCGGGCCCGGTGGGGAGTATCGTGACGTGGTTGGCAACATAATAGTCAAACAACATAATATATAAATGCACAGCGGAAGCAAAAGATAAATATATTACAATCCGAATATAAAGTAATATCCAAGTATTACAACGGAAAGTAAAGGATCCACAGGCGGATCAATATAAAAAGAAAACTGTTCAACAGACTTTGACATCTAGAGCTTGCGAGACTTGAGTATTGATGCCTGGAGTATCCAGCCTATTTCGTCTAGCACCTGCACTTAGCCTTTTTGGAAAATACGTCAGTTTACACTGGTAAATACAACTCAACTGACTCATTTAGAAAAGAGTTTGAAAATTGATTTGATTGCACTTCGGCAAAAATATTTTTTATAACTTGGGACAATTATTAAAATAATCTTGTATACAGTTTTACTTATTTGCCGTCCATTAGCACCGGTTAGAAGAGCCGGTTTAAGTTAACTGACACGCCACAGGTATAATGCCCACAAGGTTGATTCCTTTACGTGGATTACCAGTTTTTACATAATGCATCTGTCAGGTGTACGCCTACACCCCGTGCTTAGGTCGTGGCCATTTCGTAAAATGATGCCAAGGATATCCGGGACATGGTCATTTAACCCCCAAGGGCCATACATCAAATAATACATAACAAAGCGAGTTATGTAAATACATTAATCACAATCCGATTTAAATGACTACATACCCGACCAAGCGGTACTTTTATAGTACCGTATCCCAAGCCCGTATAGGGAAAATAAGTTAAGAGTATTTACCTGAGCAAAGTATCAATCAAATACAGCAAATGCAAGTACTTTTACAGGGCTCCTAATCTGGAACGAAGGTTTATAATAACCTATTAGATTTCTAACGGGTCTTTAATTAAGCCTAGGCTTAGACCGGTTAGTTTTAAAGATACGGTTCGTACGCACGATAAGCGAAAACCGAATAGAATGTGATTTAGACCCGACAAGTTCAGAGACTTGCTTAATATGGGTATTTCATACACATTCTGGATTTTGGGATAAAACCGATAAGGTTTGACCCGTTTCGGCTAATTTATGTATACTAGTTACATAAACCGAACCGAACGCGTAATAAGCGTAACGGGTAATTATTAGAGCCATATACAGGTTTTCTAAGTTAATATGTTTCAAATATGTTGTGACATCAGTAAGATGTCTTTTATTATGCCCGAAACGAATTTAAACACAAACTATGCCTCGTAGGGTAGTTTGGTCATTTTCAAGGTTATAAAAGAGTCTAAGTATTAACCTGAGTTACAGGTCTGATATAATCAGCAAAAATACTTAGTTTACTAAGTTATAACAGTAGGGTAAAGTATATATGTGAAATTTATCAATTATAACCAAACTATGCACCGTAGGGGCATTTTGGTAATTTCACATAAGCCGTAAAGCTCAAAACTGAAGTCTGAGTTAAACAACTTTTGTTTACTGTTAAAATATTATAATTTACCCAAAATATCAGTAGGTATCAACCCGTGTATGTTTAAAATAGTTCTAGTACATACTATGCGTTAAAAACGCTTAAAAAGGCAATTAAAAGCCATTTACGGGTTCTATACATAAAGCTGATATTTTTATTATTCCAGAAGACTTAAAATAATTTATTTATCATATGTGATCAGTAGCAAAAGGTTTAGAGTCAATTAGATATGTGATGGGTGTCAAGTGTTATATATATTAGGTGTATATTTTAAGCCCCTTTAACACTTTTTAGTCAAGTTTTAAATTTATAAAACACGATATTCACTAACACTAGACACTCATATGGGCAAGTGCACCCATCGTGAGCGTAGTATAGTGTTGGTAAGATACCGAGGTCGTCCAAGGACACAAGAGCTTTTAGTACCGGTTTATCCTCAACGTCTAATCAAATCAAAAAGTTTAGAAAAATGTTTTAAGCTAAGAAAAATAAAAACTAACTAAAAATGCTGAAAATAAAAATAAAAGTAAAAACAGATAGACAAGATGAATCACTTGGTTCCGACTCGTATCTAGTGTAACCTTTGATTATTTCCGCACTTTTGCACTATTTAAGATATTATCTTAGTTATTGTAGTAGGCCCCTCTTTTGAAGGTGACATTACCCTCACCCCAGTAGTTTGAGTCAGCAAGGATACAATCCTAAAAGGGTGGATTATTGAAAGATAATTAATAAAGTTATTAATGCAAATTATGGTAGGCCCCTCTTTTGGAGGTGACGTTACCCTCGACTAAGTAGTCTGAGTCAGCAGGGATACAGTCCTAAATAGCCGGGTTATAGTATTAATAATAGTTAACTTATGAGGGGATCAAAGAGTTTGGACCCCCGCCATCCAATACCGTTAAGCATTGAAGGAGGTCCTACTAAATTTGACCCAGGTCCATTGCAGGACCTCTAAACGCTGAACAATGGCAAGACCTTTACCAAACCGTTCCCTTAACCCCCGACCAGGTAGCCAACATACCTCCATATAGACCGTGGAGATATGAATGGTGAAAATCTTTTATTTTATATAGACAGTAAAATAATGCCAAGACACCACGGACAAACGATAAGGAAAGATCACCTTCAACATAAGAAACTAGTTATTGAAGTCATTAATACAAAACCAAGTAAAAAGTGCGAAAAGATTACAAATAAAAAGTATTACACTAGACACTTTGTCTTCACCAAGTGATGTAAGAGACTTAGGCAAACATGGCCTTGATTGTCAAGAACTCTTACGATCAATCTTGGATCCCGAGACGACTCACACACTCTACGATGGACAATGGATGATGGTGGTGGATGATGGTGTTATGGTGGTGGTGGGTGGTGGGTGAAGTGTGAGAGAGGTGGTGTGCCAAGGGATGGTTTGAGCTTGAGCCAAGCACTCCTATTTATAGGCTGAACAGAAGCTCGGGCACGGCGCCGTGTCCAGTGGGCACGGCGCCGTGTCCAGTGGGCACGGCCCCGTGTCCAGTGGGCACGGCCCCGTGTCCAGTGGGCACGGCCCCGTGTCCACATCCTTCTCTTTCTTCATTTAATGCAGCTTTGTCTTATTAGTTGACCACGCCCCCGTGTCCGCTGAGCACGGCCCCGTGTGCAGAAGAATCTTTGTACTATGAAGATTTGCCTAGATTGTACGAATCTTATAGTTGACCACGGCCCCGTGTCCGCTGAGCACGGCCCCGTGGTGGGCAATAGAAGCTTCTACCACTTTTTCTTTTCTGCTGACACTTGGGCACGCCCCCGTGCTGGCTGAGCACGGGGCGTGTTCAGTCTTCTGTTATCTTGTTTTGCTTGGGAAGATGCTGTCGTGGGGTCGGGCATGTCACGTCTGGTTCCTTTTCTTGTATTTATGTTAGATTTTGATGTCTTTTTGCTTCTTTTGTTAATTTGAGCTCATTTAATCCTGAAAATACAAAAGGAAGACAAAAGCACACTTTTTCCAACATTAGTACTAAAAAAAGGTTAGTTTTATGCCACAATTGATGAAATTTATATGTTGCATTTTGCACACATCAAATACCCCCACACTTGAATCTTTGCTTGTCCTCAAGCAAAACTCTTTAATATGTGGCTATTACACACCCAAATGGAATGGGTAGAGAAGAAGGTTTTTGGGCTTGTCATAGAGTGTCGGGATTTCCAAGATTCTTTATTTAGTTTTATTTTTATTTATTTACAATCATATTCGTCATGATTTATTAAAAACTTTTCATAAGATAAATTACTTATTAGGGCATAACATGCCTCTTTAAAATTCTATTTATATACAAGCTCACATACCTCACGGGGATCACTCAACACTCGGCCGAAGATGTATTTTTATGGACCACTCGAGAGCGGCATGGAACTTACTCCTACCATAGGCTTGCCAAGCAATCAATCCTCCTCCTTTTTAACTTATATACATTTGTAAACATCAAGAGGACTTTTTGGGTGAAGGGTTAGGCTTGGGTTAAAGGTAGGTGGTTGGGTTAGTGGTTAGTAGAAAAGGGCGAAAAGCGTAACAAGCGTCGGTTTTCGTAAGACTTTTTATTTTTGAAACTTTATTTTGATGAAGCTTTTATTCAAACAAAGTTATTTTTGATGAACTTGTTTGTTTATTTTCATTTGCTTCATCATCAACATACTTTTTTTTTCGAAAAGTCATATGAAAAACTGAACTTGTTACTAAAACAAAGGGTTAAAAATGAAAAAGGTTTTGGTGGGTAAAAAGGTGTTTGGTTTGGGTTATGAAATGAAAAGGTTTAGGCTCAAAGGGGCTAACTAGGGGGATTTTGGGTAGGTGGTAAAAAAAAGAAAAATAATGGTGTAAAAAAAATGTTAGTCCTAATGCCTCCATCATTTACTTACTCGGGTTTAAGTTGGTAAGGACCGGGAATGTATTGTCATGGCAAGTTCTAGAGTCGTAAGAACCAAGCGGCTATTCACACAAGAAACGAAAAATGAGCATTTAGTTTAATGATATGTAATTGTATGCTCAATAAAGGCTCAAAACTCACTTTTGTGGGAATGGGTTTTTATGTGATCAAGTATATATAATCAAATTTTAACTAAGTTTGTCATGCCTTTTCATAATTTTCTTATGTTGTCGGTTGTAAATTTGTAAAAATATAACCTTTTTAGAACTTGAAATTCTCGAGTTAAACCTAGACAAGTAAAAAAAATGAAAATTTTTGAAAAAATTTGGGGTGATTAGCGGTTCCAATAAAGTTTTGTGTAAGGCTTGTATTTAGGACTTGCAAGATTCAAGGTTTTAGCATCCCCCCCACACTTAAATTACACATTGTCATCAATGTGTCCCAAAAATAAGTTTTTAGGTTGATTGAATGTGTAAAAGGTGTGAAAAAGCAAAAATTTTTGTGTTACTGGGCACTGGACACGGCCCCGTGCCTGGTGGGCACGACCCCGTGTTCAGGTGCCAGTAACGAAGACTTACAGAAGGTGGACACAGGGGCGTGTTGGGTGGACACGACCCCGTGTTTGTCAAGGTCTGCAGAATTAAAACAAACAGCAGGTTCAGAGGAATGGGCACGGGGGCGTGTTGGATGGACACGACCCCGTGTGGACAGTCTGCAAAGTTGAAAAACAGGTTTCTTTCTTCGGTTTTCCTGTCCCGGCTTTAGTAGTACTAATGCTTAGTACTTTAAGCTTCATTTGTACCTGTTTAATCAATAAACACTCCACCAAAACATAGCAAACATCCTACTTTTACCAAGTTCAATCATCCAAGTCAACAAAGTTAAAAGAAAAAAATAAATGCAGAAAATAAAAGAAGTTAGGGAAAGTAAATTGTTCAACACTTGGCACGCAGACCATCAATTGTTCAAGATGAAAAAGGGTTAACCTGGGAAGTCATCAACCAACCGCATCTTCCTCCGCTCCTCCCGCCTAATCCATGTCCTCATCTTCATCATCATCATCATCCCCTCCATGGCCCGCAATGTGGCCCCGAATATATCCAATATCATCTTGGATATCGGATATGTTTCTCTCGATAGCTCCGACCCGGTGGTACGTGTTGCTTGCCATGTTGTAGGTGTTCCTGGTGCACATAAGGTTTTCCTGCAACAAATCATGCAAACTTTGGAAATTAGGAAAACCGCCTCCTGAGGAGGATTTGCCCGGATCACCTTGGGGTTGATACTGATACTGATGATGTTGTGGAGCGTGGAGGACAAGTGCTTCTTGCGGGTTCCATGCATAACCTTGCATCCTTTGAAAGCTTACCGTCCCGTCTTCCGCCTCATAAAGTAGGTTCATCGAACGGCAGATGTGTATATCTACCCTACCCGACCACGGGCTCTTTTCGAATGACCTAGGTATGCTGGTGAAGTGCTTGAAGAGACGGTACACCCATCCCCCAAAGAAGATAGGGGTTGGTGCACTAGCAAGGCGGTTGTGATGCATGTTTCGGAGCATAAGGAACGGAACATCAAGCGGCCTGCGGGTGTGGATACAGTGGAGGACAACAAGATCTCTTAACCCAACGACGCCACTACTATCATGCCTTTGGCTAAGAGAGTAGCCGAGGAGCCTATGGATGTATCTGTAGAGTGGATCCCTCAGCTTCGTACTCTTAGTGCTGCTCGGATTGTAGTACCCTTCACCAATCTGAGCCCAAATGGCTTGGCGTTCGTTCTCACCTATCTCTCGCATTCCCCCAGTGTTTTCCTCGTTTCCCGCGTCCTCTTCCGCATACAACCCGACAATCGATCCAAATTGTGCCATAGAGATCGAATACCTAGTTCCCCCACACCTGAACGCTACCCCATCATTGTCGAATGGGTCGCACCTTGAGTTGAATGTGAAGGTGCTATAGAATTCCAAAGTGCATTCGTGGACGGAACGGAGTCGAGTTGTTAAAGCGACTCTTATTGGCCCTGTCACAAGGTTGTTGAAACGGTCGATTTGATTCACCATGGTTAACAGTTTCGTGCATGCTTGCCTCGGGTATTCCTCCGGCCTTGTTTGAAGTATCTCGAATCTAGCCCTAGCATCGAGCTCATTGGCGTTAAATCTTGTGAACTTCCTAGCCATCTGAAAGAATACACCAAAAGTTAGCACAAAACAGAAGTATTGTCGGACAAAACTGCAAACAGTGGGCTGGACACGACCCCGTGTTCAGCGGACATGGCCCCGTGTCCGGGCGTATGTTACTCAAAAATTCCATTTTTCGACCCGGTTTTGAAAACTTGAAAATTTTTGGTCCAATAGGTGCGGTTTCCCCCGAAAATAAAACCCTAAGTGCCGTTTTTCCCAAAATAACCCGTTTACCCTATCAATTTTATCTTTTTCGGTTCAAGAACAAGGGTTTGAGGTTTTTGTGCGAAATCGGGCGAATCTTATGAACAATACAAGTGTATTTACTTTCCATAACACTAATCTAACTAAATGCAAACAGATCTAAACAAAAATTTGAGGTTCGATCCGGATGAACTTCAAGAACCCTAGATTTTTCCCCAAATTTTTTGTGTTTTAACTTCATGCAAGTAACTAATCTAACTACTAAAAGTGATAGAATCATACCTTGATGTTGTTAGAGTGATAGGAGACGTCGAAAATATGCAAAAAATCGCCTGGAACCAGAGCTTTCTCGGGGAAACGGGGCGTGTGTAATGTTGTAACTGATATGAAAAAGGGGTTTTATCCCGTCTGCAGCGCGAACACGTCCCCGTGTCCAGCGGACACGGCCTCGTGCCGAGCAAAGTTTTGAAAAATATATATTTTTTTTTTAGTGCTCGTGTGAGTGCCCTTTTTGTTTCCCATAAGCCTCGGTTAGAAAACTTACCGCTTTAGACATCGTCCCGATCGTTCATAACTTACCAGGTATGATGATGGTTTCATTCCTCAATCGTTTGGAGCGAGATCTCCTCCTCTTCATCCTCAATGAATCCTTGATAGAGTTTCAGCCGTTGGCCATTGACTTTGAATGGAGGCCCATTTCGAGATTTAATTTCTACTGCACCGTGTGGGAAAATATGGGTGATAGAAAAAGGTCCTGACCACCTAGACTTTAATTTACCAGGAAATAATCAAAGACGTGAATTAAACAAAAGAACTAGATCTCCTACTCGAAATTCATTAGGTTTAATATGTTTGTCATGCAAATTTTTCATTCTTTCCTTATAAATTTCTGAGTTTGAGTATGCATAATTCCTAAGCTCGTCTAATTCATTTAATTGACAAAATCGATTTTTACCAGCAAACTCTAGATCTAAGTTTACATTTTTAATTGCCCAGTAGGCTTTGTGTGCAATTTCTACTGGCAAGTGACAACTTTTTCCATAGACTAGCTTATAGGGGGTTGTACCTATTGTTGTTTTATAAGCAGTTCGAAAAGCCCATAAAGCATCATCTAATTTATCCGCCCAATCCTTTTTATTTATCCCTACGGTTTTTTCGAGTATTCGTTTTAAACCTTTATTAGTCACTTCAGCTTGTCCGTTTGTTTGAGGGTGATAGGCTGTTGAGACTCGGTGATAGACCCCATATCTTGTTAAAAAAATTTCAAGTTGATGGTTGCAAAAATGGGTACCTCTATCACTTATTAATGCTTTAGGTGTGCCAAAACGAGAGAATAATTTCTTCAGAAACCTTACCACGACTCTTCCATCTTTTCTTGGAAGTGCCTCGGCCTCGGCCCATTTAGACAAGTAATCCACTGCCACAAGTATATATATTTGTTTCCTTTCAACGGTGGGAAAGGTCCCATAATGTCGAGTCCCCACACATCAAAAATTTCACAAACAAGAATGCCATTTTGTGGCATTTCGTTTTTGGAAGAAATATTACATGTTCTTTGGCAAGCATCACATGTTTTGACAAGACTTTGGGCGTCTTTGTAAATGGTTGGCCAATAAAATCCTGAATCAAATACCTTTCGTGCGGTACTAGCGGCACCATGATGCCCTCCGTATGGACCTTCATGACAATGGCGGAGAATTCTTCGTGCTTCACTACCATGTACGCATCGTCGGACGAGTTGGTCGGCACACATTTTGAAAAGATATGGATCCTCCCAAAAATAGTGTTTCACATTGGTAAAGAATTTTTTTCTTTGATGATGTGGCCACCCTTTTGCGACTATACCGCTAGCTAGGTAGTTAGCATAGTCGGCGTACCATGGTTCTTCCTTATATTCCACCATTTCCAGGGACTCAGTTGGAAATTTTTCGTTGATTTGCTCGTCCCCGGTTGCCTCCAAAGCTGGGTCTTCTAAGCGTGAAAGGTGACCTGCTGCGGTATTTTCTGCTCCTCTTTTGTCCTTGATTTCAATGTCAAAATCTTGGAGGAGTAGAATCCACCGAATCAAACGTGGTTTTGCGTCCTGCTTTTTGAAGAGATATCGAATGGCTGCATGATCTGTATAGACTATAGTTTTAGAAAGAACAAGATAAGAACGAAATTTATCAAAAGCAAATACCACGGCTAGTAATTCTTTTTCAGTTGTTGTGTAATTTTCTTGTGCATCATTAAGTGTTTTACTAGCATAGTAAATGGGGTGGAAATGCTTTTCTTTTCTTTGTCCCAAGACAGCTCCAACTGCAAAGTCACTAGCATCACACATGATTTCGAAAGGAAATTTCCAATCAGGTGCTATCATGATAGGTGCATTGACTAACATTTCCTTTAGGGTTAGAAATGCTTGATTTGCAATCCTTGTCAAAGATGAAAGGAGCATCTTTTTCAAGTAATTTTGTTAGAGGCCTTGAGATTTTAGAAAAGTCTTTGATAAACCGCCTATAAAATCCGGCATGCCCTAGGAAACTTCTGATAGCTCTAACGGAGGATGGAGGTGGTAGTCTAGAAATGGTATCTATTTTGGCTCGATCCACTTCCATTCCTTCGCTTGAGATTTTGTGACCGAGTATTATTCCCTCTGTTACCATGAAATGGCATTTTTCCCAATTAAGGGCGAGGTTAGTTTCCTCACATCGGGATAGCATTCGTTCAAGGTTATCGAGGCATTGGTCGTATGAATCCCCAAAGATAGAGAAGTCGTCCATGAAGACTTCCATTGTCTTTTCTATCATGTCATGGAAAATGGCTACCATGCAACGTTGGAATGTTGCAGGGGCATTACATAGACCAAACGGCATGCGTCGATAAGCAAAAGTTCCATAGGGACATGTGAAAGTTGTCTTTTCTTGGTCTTCGGCTGCTATCGGGATATGAAAGTAACCTGAAAAACCATCCAAGAAACAGTAAAATTTATGACCGGATAGTCTTTCTAACATTTAATCAATGAAGGGTAAAGGAAAGTGATATTTTCTTGTTGCTTCATTTAATCGTCTATAATCTATACATACTCTCCATCCTGTGACGGTTCTCGTTGGTATTAATTCATTGTTTTCGTTGGTTATCACTGTCATACCTCCTTTCTTTGGAACTACTTGGACGGGACTCACCCAAGGACTATCGGAGATAGGATAGATAAGTCATGCGTCAAGTAATTTGATGACCTCGTTTTTAACCACTTCTTGAACATTTGGATTCACGCGACGTTGTGGTTGTATTACCGATTTGTAGTCATCGTTCATCAAAATTTTGTGTGTGCACATGGACGGGCTAATTCCTTTTATGTCTACAAGTTTCCAAGCTATTGCGTTTTTGTGTTTTTTCAAAAGACTAATTAATTTTTCTTTTTCTAAGCTATCTAATTTTAACGAAATAATTACAGGTAAATTACCATCCTTGTCTAGAAAAGCATATTCCAAACCTTTTGGAAGTTCTTTGAGCTCAAGTGGTGGGTCTTTAGGAGACTCCTTATTTGGTTGCTCGTTTTGATCAAGAACTTTAAAAGTTTGTTCTATGGCGACCTCTTCTTCAACAAAGTGGTCAATCTCTTCACTTGTATCGGGTGGTTCATCTTCATCTTCAATTAGGGGGTCATTATTGCCGAATGGATATTTCGTTGACCGCTCAAGATCGACACTTCTTTTAAATGCCCCTAATTGAAGAGGTAGATTGTTGAACTTCCGGTTTTTCAAAGCTTCGTGAGTTTTTACAAAAGGTCGTCCCAATACTAGAGGAGCGTCATCGAGGATGACAAAGTCGGTCGGGATTACCATTTGATTTGTTTGAACCAATACATCTTCAACTATACCGATTGATTTTATTACTTTCCGATTGGATAGAAAAATGGGTATTTGAAGTGGAGAAAAATCACTAATACTTAATTTTTCGAAAATGTAGTTAGGCATTATGTTACAGGTGGATGGTGAGAGAGAGCGACGCTAGACATTGAAGTTCTAATCCTTGAACGAAGATAGATAGTATTTTTTGATGTGAATAATGAGAAGAAAAATGAAACGGTGCATAAACAAAGTGAAGATAGGGTTTCCTATTTTATTTGTTTGGGTAATGAGATAAATAAGTATTACACCATATAAAAAGTTTAGGTGAAATAATTAAATGCTAAAAAAATCTTCAATGAACAAGTGAACAACATAAACATACGAACATGAACAAAAGTTCACGAACACATTACCAAACGTTCACGGACGCAATTGAATAAACGAGATATATGTTCGTGTTCGTTTGTTAACTAACTGAACAAAATTTCTTGTTCATGTTCGTTCATTAGTTAAACGAATGAACTGGTTCACAAACTATTCGCTAAACATGTCATTATAATATTGTTTGTGTAGGATCAAAAAGTTTAATATTGGTTATGTTGTACTATGTCACACCCCGATTTCCACGTGTCACCGGCGGGCCCGGTGGGGAGTATCGTGACGTGGTTGGCAACATAATAGTCAAACAACACAATATATAAATGCACAGCGGAAGCAAAAGATAAATATATTACAATCCAAATATAAAGTAATATCCAAGTATTACAACGGAAAGTAAAGGATCCACAGGCGGATCAATATAAAAAGAAAACTGTTCAACAGACTTTGACATCTAGAGCTTGCGAGACTTGAGTAATGATGCCTGGAGTAGCCAGCCTATTTCGTCTAGCACCTGCACTTAGCCTTTTTGGAAAATACGTCAGTTTACACTGGTAAATACAACTCAACTAACTCATTTAGAAAAGAGTTTGAAAATTGATTTGATTGCACTTTGGCAAAAATATCTTTTATAACTTGGGACAATTATTAAAATAATCTTGTATACAGTTTTACTTATTTGCCGTCCATTAGCACCGGTTAGAAGAGCCAGTTTAAGTTAACTGACACGCCACAGGTATAATGCCCACAAGGTTGATTCCTTTACGTGGATTACCAGTTTTTACATAATGCATCTGTCAGGTGTACGCCTACACCCCGTGCTTAGGTCGTGGCCATTTCGTAAAATGATGCCAAGGATATCCGGGACATGGTCATTTAACCCCCAAGGGCCATACATCAAATAATACAGAACAAAGCGAGTTATGTAAATACATTAATCACAATCCGATTTAAATGACTACATACCCGACCAAGCGGTACTTTTATAGTACCGTATCCCAAGCCCGTATAGGGAAAATAAGTTAAGAGTATTTACCTGAGCAAAGTATCAATCAAATACAGCAAATGCAAGTACTTTTACTGGGCTCCTAATCTGGAACGAAGGTTTATAATAACCTATTAGATTTCTAACGGGTCTTTAATTAAGCCTAGGCTTAGACCGGTTAGTTTTAAAGATACGGTTCGTACGCACGATAAGCGAAAACCGAATAGAATGTGATTTAGACCCGACAAGTTCAGAGACTTGCTTAATATGGGTATTTCATACACATTCTGTATTTTGGGATAAAACCGATAAGGTTTGACCCATTTCGACTACTTTGTGTATACTAGTTACATAAACCGAACCGAATGCGTAATAAGCGTAACGGGTAATTATTAGAGCCATATACAGGTTTCCTAAGTTAATATGCTTCAAATATGTTGTGACATCAGTAAGATGTCTTTTATTGTGCCCGAAACGAATTTAAACACAAACTATGCCTCGTAGGGGTAGTTTGGTCATTTTCAAGGTTATAAAAGAGTCTAAGTATTAACCTGAGTTACAGGTCTGATATAATCAGCAAAAATACTTAGTTTACTAAGTTATAACAGTAGGGTAAAGTATATATGTGAAATTTATCAATTATAACCAAACTATGCACCGTAGGGGCATTTTGGTAATTTCACATAAGCCGTAAAGCTCAAAACTGAAGTCTGAGTTAAACAACTTTTGTTTACTATTAAAATATTATAATTTACCCAAAATATCAATAGGTATCAACCCGTGTATGTTTAAAATAGTTCTAGTACATACTATGCGTTAAAAATGCTTAAAAAGGCGATTAAAAGCCATTTACGGGTTCTATACATAAAGCTAATATTTTTATTATTCCAGAAGGCTTAAAATAATTTATTTATCATATGTGATCAGTAGCAAAAGGTTTGGAGTCAATTAGATATGTAAAACTCATTTTATAGCCCGTAAGGGCAAAACCGACAATTACCGGATTAAGCCTACGACTATAAGTTATGCTCAGCCTAAAATTTATTAAAAATCTTCTAAAATCCCAAAATAATATATTATATCAGTGGGTAATAAGTTTGATATCAAAAAGTAGATTTAAATAGGCTATACGCTAATTACGCCGTTTAATTAACATAAAGCTTTCAATTTACGCTAATGAGCATAACTCTTCAAACTACACCTCAAACTGATGTCAAACTTTGGGTACAAGTTTATATATCAGTGACTAAGGTTTCTACTCTTTTACATTTCCAAAAATCACGTTTTATGGTAATAAGGGCATAATGGTCAACATATGAGCAATTAACGGAATCATGCGTATTAATTGGTTAACTAATGAACCATGGTGTATAATCACAGAGGGTTATACTAGCATGTAACCTGGTCCAAAAAGAGCTCTAAGGTATTTCTAAATCATACCAAAACTTGTCAGAACTGAAGTCAAAGCAAAAGTCAAAGCTTTGCGACTTTCGGTTCCGAACCGGGTCTAAACAGGAAATTGTCGGGTTGAACATGTTTAGACATGTTCTTACACTAATTACCAAGTTATATTAATAATCAAACAGGTTGTATGTGTTCTACATTGCTAATTATGCATAAATTAGAATTTAAGTATCCTGTTGACTTTTTAATAACAAGTTTGACCCGACATTTGACCTAGTTAGAGTGGGAATCAGGGGGAACCCTTTTACAGGTTTATTACCCACATAATTACCAACTTATAACTACTTTCAATTCGACTAATCACTGGACCAACAATGATTAATCGTTAAGTCAACCGTTAATTACGACGGTTTGACTTTTAAGCTTAAACTAAGTAAAAACTTAACTAAAGAAGGTTAAGCAAACTTACTGAAGTCCTATGCTTGATTAGGAAGGTCTTGTGTCTGCTCTTAAGCTCCCAAAAGCTCCAGAATTGCACAAGAAGTGAATGATCAAATGGTTGCAACTTCATGGCCTTTTATAGTGTTTAAATCACCATAGATTGTTGACATCTAAGTCTACAACTGACCACAATTCATCCACAAGTGTCCCTAAGTGTCTAGGGGTTGTTTAGGGGTCGTCCAATATGAGGAAAATCGTTTAAAGGTCGAGTATTGCGTTTAAACAGCAAACAGGAGGATTTTCTGTCGCTGGCAACTCCTTGCGCACCGTAAGGTTAAGGCTTGCGGTGCGCAAGCCATCTGCAGAAGCCAAAATGTTGGCCTTTCAAGCATTCGGAGGGGCAACCAAACTTATTTCTTGCAATTTGACCCCTTCATATTTATCTACAAGGGCTTCATGGCTTATACCCACTTTATTTAGTCCTTGATTACTTTGTTATTACCCGAAAAGTCATAACTTTCAACATTGACGCTTTAACCCCTTGTATACGAATTTGATCATAACTTTCTCATACGATAACGAAACTTTATGAAATTTATATCGTGCATTCTAGTGAGCATAATTAACCGTTACAAAGTTTCGGGTTTGCTAAAAGGTCATTTAGAGGTATAACTTAAACATGTTGACACATTTAACCCATGTAGTTTGTAATCTCTCACTTTCTTTCATATTTAGCTTCGTATGATCCATGATTTATTCGTTTGAAGGTATGAGCATCATGTAGGGTTAATGTACAATATATTTATTCACTGTTGACATTTAGAACTCGTATATTCACATACTTTCCATGATTGTCAACTTTAAATCCTTCTATAACATTCTTTCACACATATGACACGTGTCAACTCATTATAGGACGTGAATTTTCGAGGTGTTACATACTACGAACCCAATCCAGCCTCTAGGTAATGAAGTGATTGTGAAGAATAAGGGTGAACGGAGTGGATACGTAAACCACCCGGCAAAGCGATTTACCGAGCGGTAACACTGTCACCAACCTTTGGTTTACCGATCGTGAAGGCCAATCTCGGTGAACCTTTACCGACTCAGTGAGAGAGAGGGAAAGGGGAGAGAGAGGGTGTATGGTGGGGTCCATTCCTTCTCAACCAATCACACATTTTTTAATAGTTTACCTAAATCTCATTAGGTAAATCATCACCAACGTTTTTGAGTATTAAGTAAACAAATTAGATGAATTGATATGGCACTGTTTAATTGGGTGAATTGAAAGTTTACCTATTTGGAATAGGTAACCACTCCATTCACCCTAAGTTATCAAAGAATAAGAGGAATTAGATGAAAAGACGAGAGATGATGTAATGGCAGTTGTAATTAACACAAGTGAAGTAGAACATGATTTTACTACACTATCGTAATGACTATAGTATCGTTAAAATCTTATTCAAGACATTAATTAACATGTTTTATATTAAAGTGATGTGTGTCCCACTAGTCCTGGTTCACATATTGTGTCATCAACAATTAATGAAGTCTACATAGTTATTCTTCGTTGACACACGTACGTTGACGGTATTAATTGCACCTATTGAATTGAAGAACATGCATATCATCGAAAGCTAATATGATTTTAAATCGTATGGGGTTACACTTAGAAATGGATGATTTTTTAATACAAAACAATGTGTTAAAAACTGATTTTTAAATCGTACCGGGTTACACTTAAAAATGGTTCAACCAGTTAAACCAAGTTGTATCGGGCGGTTCAACCTGGTTGACTAATTGACCTTCTAAAACCATAAAATACAATTTCAACTAAAAAAATAATCCAAAACTACATCACTCCATAAAAAGAAATATTCCAAAAGTAATCCATAATAATAAAAAAAAAGAGTTAAATGCCTGGATAGTCCCTGTGGTTTGTCATTTTTCACCTTTAGTCCCTAACTTTCTAAAATTACAGCTATAGTCCCCAACTTTTTCAGTTTCGTTCCCGGATGGTCCCTGACGCGGATGGAGGTTAGTCTTTTCAGTTAAGTGGGTGTGAAATGACCTAAATGCCCTTACTATTAAAAAATAAACTTTAAATCAATAACCACCTTCAATCCAAACACACCTCTTCTTCCTCATAGATTCATCTTCAATCCAAACACACCTTTTCTTCCAAATTATTCACCACCACCACCACCACCATCCACGACAGCCGTTTATCAAACACCTTTCTTCTACTAAACAGAAACCCTAACGGTAGTGCAAAAATGGAAAACGGCAACCACAAAGAAGTCCCAGAAGACGCCAATGAACGTACGATCAACACCTTCTTATTATTGTTCAATCATTTACTTTCTCTGTTAATTTTGCCGTATTTTATTTATTTTCTGTTTGTTCCGGATGGTTTTGGATTGTCCGGAAACGCAATCGGAAGATGCTGGAAAATCTGATGCGTGTGCCGGTTGCCCTAATCAAGAAGCCTGTGCTTCAGCTCCTAAAGGCCCCGATCCAGGTCGTCTGTGGTTAATTGCAAAATTACTTGATTGTTTTGTTTTATTATGTTTTTAGTGATCGCATAATTACTTGATTGTTTTGTTTTACTATGTTTTAGTGATTAATTTTTAGGTTTTTTATTTTGATTGATTATTATGTCATGCAAATTTCATTGTATCAATTGCAATCAAATCTGTCATGCAAATTTCATTGTATCTTATCATATTCTTTTCTTTGTTCATACTAGAATCTAGTGGTTCCTGCTATAGTTTTCCCATCTAAAATGGAGAAACAAATTCCTTAAAGTTGACTCTGCTGCTCACCTGGCATTGCTGATATTCCAAACCTACAAACATCCAAGCCACATGTGAATTGGTAGAGCAAAAGAAGGGTAATTTTTAGCCTTGCCGGAATCGGGTTAATTGCAGGTTTGTAGGTTATTGGTGGTGGACTTGTAATGGTGGTTTTTGTCGGGAGAGAGACCAGAGAGAAAGAAGAAAGACAGAGAAAGGTGGGGTGGGGTGGGGGTGGTGTTATATATGTAGTAAGGATAAAGTCAAATTTATACTAACTACCCCAAGAGATCTCCGAGAAACTAGGAGCAGACGGCGAGCAGGGTTTCTTCGATTTCTTTGATTATGGCGGGGAGAGACAGATTAAAGGTAAATCATTGGTATGACGTTCCGGCAAAGAAAGGAAGGGGATCAAGACAGCAGCATCCATCGAAGGAGAGCGTTCCGGTGACTAAGTTTTTTGTATCTAATCTACCAGAGAGATGTGCTTCGTCAGATTTGGTCAGGGTTTTGAAGGGATTCGGTGACATCCAAGGTACGTATATCGCTAGGAAGTATGATCGCCTTGGTAAGAGATTCGGGTTTGTTTCGTTTAAGAATGTTTCGAATGTTTCGGATCTGGAAAGTAATTTAAAGGATGTTTGGATTGGTAGTTACAAACTGTTTATAGTACTTGCGAGATTTGTCGATGGTGAGAATGTTTCCAGGAAAGATGAAACTGTTTGGAAGCCGGTTCAGAGGGATGTTGGTCAAAATTCTGATTCGAATAAGGGTAAAGCGAAGGAAAACACGGTTGAGCAGTCTGGACCTAGTGCGAATGGGTTACGTTCGTTCCGTGATACGTTGATAAACAAAGTGAACGAAGTAGGGGTATTGGAGATTGATGTGGATTCGAAGGTGCATGCGTTTTCTGATTACTGTCATCGTGGTCTCCTTGGTCGAGTGAAGGATTTCAAAGTTTTAACAGGTTTGAGGAGGATAATTAATAAGATTAGTGAAGTTAATATAGAGATCAAATATGTAGGAGGCCTCTATGTTCTTCTCGTTTTTTGTCTCTAGTGGAGAGAAGGATAATTTTGTTGCAAATAAGGATGCATGGTCTCTGGTCTTTTCTATATTGAAGGAGTGGAAGGGTCAGGTGATTGATTTTGAGAGGATAGCTTGGCTCAAAGTGCATGGTGTGCCTTTGGTGTTATCTTGCCCTCAGGTGTTCGATGAGATTGTGGGAAGGTTCGGTTCAGTCGTTCAATCGGCACAATTCCTTGAAGATGGAGGAGATTTGTCATTTGCATGTGTTGGTATTCTTTATAAATCGGTGGATCGGATAAGCCAGACGATTGCCGTGAAGTGGAAAAGTTCTATTTACCGTGCGTTGGTGGAGGAGGAAGTAGGCGACTGGATACCAGATTGTGTGGTGGATGTAGAGGAGGACGATTATGGTGTTGATGGGAATAATCTGGTGGACCTTGCTCAAAATTTGGTAGACAATATTCAGACCCCAAGTGATGATTGTATGGAAGGTTCTAGCTCTAGAATAGAAGTACAGCAGCAAGATGATGAGGAGGGGTTTCGTGACATGGGTGGGAAGGTGCATGAGGTGTTTAGTAATCATTTGCATGAGAAGGATAGAGGTTATGAAAATAAGAAAAAGAGGGGCAAATTTGTGAGGAAAAAAGCAGATAGGAGCAAATCGTCCTCTCCTTTGGGCGATGAGCGTCCTAAAAAAAGACAAAGGGATAGTGGGGACCCATTTGATGTGGACCGATTTATTTTTACTTCAAATGGGAACCCGATTGATTATAATGATAATAATGGTGGTAATGGAAACGATAACGAGTTTGTAACCCCGGATTTAAATAGAGACATTAGTCATGAGGATATTGGGTCTAGGGTGGAGGTGGGCGCTGATGTTGAAGGGGGTGTGAGTTCTACGGCACAGAGGTTGGAGAATATTTTTAGAGAGGAGGTAAATGGCACGATTTTTATGGCTATGATTGTGGGTGCATCTAATATGGAGAATTTTGAAGGCGAGCTCGGGAAGGTAATTAACGATGAAGGTTTTCAATTGGTTAATAAATGAATTTTTTGTCAATTAATATTCGTGGGTTGGGTTGTGATGAAAAGAGTTCATGGATTCGTGGATTACGATTAGCTAATGAAGTTGGTTTCATTATGATTCAAGAGACTCAATTTTCCTCTTTGGAAGGTTTGGATATTAGTAGATTTTGGGGTAATGGGACTTTTGCGTTTGATTGGGTGGGGGCCACGGGGAGGTCGGGAGGTCTTTTATCGATTTGGAATTCTCAGAGATTTAGTATGTCGTCGGTTGTGAAGCATAGGTATTTTTTGTGTATTCGTGGCAAATTGAAAGATTCGGGAAAGGAGATTACTGTGATAAATGTTTACGCGCCTCAAAAGTTGGTAGATAAGAGAATTCTTTGGGCTGATTTAGAGAGAATTATTGGTAATGATGATAGCTATTGGATTGTCGGGGGTGATTTTAATTGTGTTAGGGATCGTGGAGAAAGAAGGAATTCTAAGTATATTGCTTCGGTGTCTAGTGAATTCAATGAGTTTATTGATAAAGTCGGGCTTCATGAGTTTAATTTGCATGGTAGAAAGTTCACTTTTGTGTCGGGGAATAAGTGTAGTCGCATAGACCGTATTATTGTTTCTTGGAGGTTCTTGAATGATTGGACGAATGCAGAGTATCGTGCTTTGGCTAGAGAGAAGTCAGATCATAGTCCGTTGGTGTTGAAGGTAGGGGCGCGGAATTTTGGTGCAAAGCCATTCCGCTTCTTTAATTCGTGGTTATCTAGATTGGATTTCAAAAACGTGGTTTCAAATGCGGTTAAGGAGTTTGACGGGACGGGTCCTCCGGACTTAATCCTTATGAATAAGTTTCGGAAGGTTCGTCAAGCGCTAGTGGAGTGGCGGAAAAAAGTGGTGGCCGATGACAATGAGCTGGAAGCGAATTTGAAACAAGATCTTTTGGAGTTGGATGCCATGGTTGAAGATAGGGATTTCACGGAGGTGGAGCAATGGGTCCATGTAGAAGCGACTAAAAAGTTAAAAGAGTTGGAAGTTTGCAAAGCCAAAGATCTTCAGCAAAAAGCGCGGGTTCGTTGGGCCAAGGATGGTGATGAAAACACGAGTTTTTTCCATGGTGTGGTGAATAAGCGAAAGGTTGCGAATTGCATTCCGGGTTTGACGGTTAATGGTTCTTGGGTTTTTAAACCGTCCGAAGTGAAAAAGGAAGTTCTCCGTTTTTTTAAAAATCGGTTCGCTGAAGATCTTGGTGCTCGGCCTTCTTTGGATTGTTACGGCATTAATCAGTTAGACGATGAAGATGCAGAGGCGCTTGTTAAGTCGTTTTCTGAAGAAGAGATTAAGACGGCTGTGTTTGAGTGTGGCAGTGACAAAGCGCCGGGGCCCGATGGTTTCAATTTTAGATTCGTGAAGCGATTTTGGTCATTGTTTGCAGCTGATTTCGTAGCAATCATTAAATACTTCTCGGAAACTGGTATTATTAATCGGGGTGTCGGGTCTTCTTTTATTACGTTGGTTCCTAAGGTTAGTGATCCAGCTCATCTTGGTGACTATCGTCCAATTAATCTTATTGGGGTTATTAGTAAGGTTATTTCTAAAACTCTTGCTAATAGACTCAAGACGGTTATGTGGAAAATTACTTCTGAATCACAATCGGCTTTTCTTTCGGGAAGGTATATCCTTGACGGTCCCTTAATCATTAATGAAATTTTATCTTGGGCGAATAGGACGGGAAAAGAATTATTTCTTTTCAAAATTGATTTCGAGAAAGCTTATGATAATGTTCATTGGGAGTTCTTGTTATCGGTGATGCGCCAAATGAAGTTTCCTGATATGTGGTGTAAGTGGATTAGAGGAATATTATCGTCGGCCCGCTCTTCTATTCTGGTTAATGGCTCCCCGACGTTTTCCTTTTCTTTTTATTATTGTGATGGAGGCGTTGTCTTGCATGATTCGCAAGGCAGACGATAGTGGTGTTTTTGATGGGGTTCGACTTCCTAATGGGGGCCCGAACATTTCTCATCTGTTGTATGCAGACGATGCGATGGTGATGGGTGAATGGTCCCAATTTAATTTTTCGGCTCTGAAGAGGATTTTGCGCATCTTTCACTTATGCTCTGGTCTCAGGATTAATATACAGAAATCGAGCTTATTTGGGGTAGGCAAAAACATGGAAGAGGTGGGTTCAAAGGCGTGTGGGTTGGGATGTAGTTCGGGCGTTATTCCTTTCAAGTATTTGGGTATTTTAGTCGGTGCTAATATGAGTCGAATTGGCAATTGGGATTTGGTGGTTGATGTGTTCAAGAAAAGATTGTCGAGGTGGAAGTCTAATGTTTTATCTATGGGTGGAAGGGTGGTTCTTATTAAGGCGGTTCTAGAGAGTCTCCCGACATATTACTTTTCTTTGTATAAAGCTCCGGTAGCCGTCATTAATAAGCTTGAAGTGATTATCAAGCGATTTTTATGGGGTGGGAATGATGAACGGAATAAAGTCCATTGGGTTGCTTGGGATAAGGTTACGAAATCTAAAAGAGATGGGGGTTTGGGTCTTAGTAGACTAGAGGAGACCAACAATGCGTTAGCTTTAAAATGGTTATGGAGATATCGGTTAGAGCATGATGCCCTTTGGAGGAAGGTTATTGACGCGGTGCATGGATCGACTAGAAGATGGGAAGCGTTTCCGTGTAATAAACGCTTCTCTGGTATATGGAGTAAATTGGTGACCTTTGGTTCTCGGTTGAAGGTTCAAGGTATTAGTTTTGTGAATATGATTCGTGGGGTTGTGGGTAATGGTAACAAGGTGAAGTTTTGGATTGACCCGTGGCTAACAAGTGAATCGCTAAAGTCAATGTACCCGGCTCTGTTTCGTCTTGAGGTTAATAAATGGTGCTCGGTAGCGGATAGGGTTCTTATGGGAAGTAATGGTCCTATCATTGCTTGGGAATGGAAGACATATCCTTCCTCAATTGTTGAAGTCAATAACCTCATTGAGGTTCATAGGAAGCTTGCGGCCGTTTGTTTACAACAAAAAGAAGACACTTGGATTTGGAACCAAGGGGACAATGTCGACTTCTCGGTTAAGGAGACAAGGAAATGGTTAAGAAGCAATGAATTGACGGACGATAGTATTGGTTTTTCTTGGTGTAAATGGTTACCTAATAAATGTAATATCTTCATGTGGAGGGCTAACATGGATAGGATCCCTACTCAGAGTGCGCTTCGAAAGAGAAATATTTGTGTGGGAGATGGGTTATGTCCTCTTTGTGGTGACGCGGAAGAGACCTCGGACCATTTATTTTCGGCTTGCCGCGTGGCGTGTGGAGTTTGGATGGGCATTGCGACTTGGTGTAAGATCTCTCCTTTCTTTGTGTTCGCAGTTACTGACATCCTTCAATTAGTTAATTATTTGGGTGGTTCGGATACTATGAAAGAGGCGCTATATGGTGTTCTTATCTTAGCTTGTTGGCGAATTTGGAAAGCTAGGAATGAGAAGGTATTCTCAGGTTCTAATACGGAAGTGGTTCAAATTGTTTCGGATGTAAAATCTTTGGGTTTTCTTTGGTATAGGAGTAGAAGTAGGAAGGGTAACGTAGCTTGGAAGGATTGGTGTAAATTTTCTTTTCCTGTGTTGTAACTTTTATTTTGGCGGGTCTTCTCTAGCTTGGAGATGCCCGTCTTGTTCGTTGGTTGAATGAAGTTTGCTTTTCAAAAAAAAAAAAAAAAAAACTAATTAATTTATTTTGTTTAATATTAAGGGTAATTTTGTCATTTTACACTCACCTAACACAAAAAACTAACCCCTATCCATGCCAGGGACTATCCGGAAACGAAATTCAAAAAAATTGGGGACTATAGGTGTAATTTTAGAAAGTTAGGGACTAAAGGTGAAAAATGAGCAAAACACAGGGACTATCCGAGCATTTTTCTCTAAAAAAAAATCCAAAAATTCACTATTGGTATCTTTTTGAGCATTAAGTTTTACTAAGAAGGTCACCTTTTTGGGTGCATAAATAAAAAATTTAAAAACCAAATTTTAATCTTGACCTGGTACCTGTATACCGGTATAACCCAATCTACCGGTGATACAACTTTGTCATTCCTTCAGCTTACTAGTATGATTCGTGTCGGCAAGCTTCTGACATCCGGTTTAAACCTGTTTTTAAAACCTTGATACAAAACTATTTTTTTTTTCAAAAATCGGTTCTTGGTGTTGTCAAAGTGAGTCAAATCGGTTCTAGGTCGAACTAATTCAAGCATGTAACATGTTTTGGAGAGGAAAGTGATCGGTTCAAGTTGGTTCCCTTTTTTCGAAGTTTTTAACGGGTTTTGACCGGTTCGAGTCAGGCATCACCCGAAAGAAAAAAAACATTTAAATACTATAAATTAGCAAGTTACTTATGCATATATGTACTGTACATGATGCTTTGGGAGTTTTTCAAAAATAATTTTAAAATTTTTATTTCTAACTCTAAAGTTTACATATTTGGCAAATTAGGTTTAAAGTTTCAATCTTAAGTAATTTAACTCTTTGATTAATTTGATATTTCACTTTTAATTCTAAATTTTACATCTTTCGCAAATAACCCTTTGATTTTTTTGCTTTTAACACAAAGTTTTCCGTCTTTTACAATTTGACTCCAACACTTTTTTACTTTCAATTTTGATCCCTTAGACTTTTCATCTTTCGTAAATTTTCCGTTTAACGTTTCGTTCTAAATTTTCCGAGTTAACACGTCGCAATGTGCGTGTGGGGTTCAATGTTTTTTTCATTTACTTTTCCCGTTTGACAGGCCCATCGCAGCGCGTCTATTTTTCCCCTTTGATAGGTCTGTCGCAATGCGTGGGTCAGAAATCGACTTAGTTATTCTTTTCTATGTTTTACACACAGGCTCATGGTCATGTAAAAAAACATTTGCATTTCATCTAATACGATATATAACTAACGAATCCCTGCCGCATTGCGACGGGTGGTAATTCTAGTTTCAAATTATAGAGTTGCAACACGATTTTGACTGGTTCAAGTCAATTATCACATGAAAAAACCATTTCAAATCATAGGGTTGCAACATGATATATACCCAACGACGGGTAGGGTCAGTTCCATATAAACGGGTAGATAGATTTTATAAACATGGGCCAGGTTCAACACTCCAAACATTTAAGCTAAAAAAGGATGGGCCTAAAGCCGAAAAGTATATCCACAAACACCAATTTGGGCCAAAATGGGCCCACGAGAGAGTAACTTAAAGATAGATAATAGCAACAGTCGTCGTCGCTGCCACCGTCGAAATGGAAAGACCTCCGTCGACGACAGTACCACCGCCGGCTCCGCCGCAACAACCAAAACAATCTCATGTTCAAGGTTATAAATTCGTCTGGCGTATACTTCTCATTTCTAATCTCGCTCTTGGAGGTCCGTTCACCTCTCTCTATCTATACGCTTTAACATCTGTATTGTATGTATATTTATCTTCTTGTTACTATTAATTTCATGGTGTTTAATTAAGGTAGAATTCGATTTTTGTTAAATCCTAGGGCTTAGGGTTTGGTGATCATAAGAAGTAAACCTAGGCTAGGGCATAAGTTTTCCCCCTTTTTATGTTATATTAATAATAGATAGACTATAACTTATAGTGCATTTGGATCACCAATTCAAGCTCATTAAAGAAAATTGTTAGAGAAGCAAGTCGTCCGGTTAGAGATCCAAACACTCGGGTTCATGATTTGGTTTTCACGGATCGGAGGTTTGACGGTTTGAAACTTGGAACCGTCCGTGTAAAGCGTAAACCGAACTAAACTGAACCGCCAGTTAATAATAGGGATGCAGACGCGACGAGCCGAGATCGAGCTCAGCTCGGTTCGAGCATTGTTTTCAAAGCTCGGGATCGGCTCGTTGGGAGTTCCTCAAGTTCGAGCTCAGCTCGTTTATTATCTGTTAGTTAATATATTAAATAAATATAATATAAATAATAGACTCATTTAGGCTCACGAGCTTGATAAGTGAATCTTGGGCTCTAGCTCGTTTATTAAACAAGCTTATTTTCAAGTGTGGGCTCGGCTCAAAAACAAGTTTAAATAAGTTGAGCTCATCTCATTTACTAGACAACTTTAAATAAGGGGTAATGTTATTAAATATTAATAAAAACTAATATTACACTAAAGGCTCGACGAGCCTAACGAGCTTCACATGACAGGCTCGAGCTCGGGCTCGATAAATAAACGAGCTTTATTTTAGGCTCAAGCTCAGCTCAGACTCAGTAAGGCTCAGCTCGTTTCGCGCTTTTCTCCAGCCGATCTCAAGCAGCTCGCGAGCCGCTCGGCTCGTTTGCACCCCTATTTATACATTGTTTGCGTTTTTCGAGTATGCAATTATCTATATGTATTATAATCATTATTTTATCAATTAAAAATCTTAATATAAATAGTAATTTTGAAAAAGAAATTGGTTTAAACTGACAAAACAGAACCGATAAACTGCCAAACGGATAAGCCGACCGCTTAACCTTGA
This sequence comes from Helianthus tuberosus, assembly GCA_030545235.1. Classification (NCBI taxonomy): domain Eukaryota; kingdom Viridiplantae; phylum Streptophyta; class Magnoliopsida; order Asterales; family Asteraceae; genus Helianthus; species Helianthus tuberosus. The sequence goes on along the minus strand of CM060367.1, from coordinate 206,334,654 downwards.
CCGCTTTGGTTTGTTTTTCTTAAACAAATTTTCTTCAAAATCTGTCGAACCAGATGTTAGTGAGGCAATTCATGTTGCATATAATCTATTTTGTTACACTTAATAAGCGAGTTTAAGTTAGCTGCCGATAGTTAGGTAATTACAAGCTTCTCTAGAGAATTGGAAAGTTTAAATTTACATCTATGCAGTTATAGCGGTCCAAAATCGAATAGCGGTCAAGGTCTGCTATATGATATATAGGTTATAGCGGTGATATAGCGGTAATTTTTATACCATGCATAATTTATGTATTTTTATATATATATAAATATATCTTTGAAAAATATTAATAGTAATATCAAAATTCATAGTAATATCATTCCATTATCAAAAACCTGTTGCAAATCAAACACTAATAATAACTTTGAAGTATTTAATTTAAGAATTAACACAATCAAACACCGTTACTGCTATAACCGCTATATAGGTTTCCAAATAGCAGCCAAATAGCGGTATTTAGCGCCGCTAATAGCGGAACCGCTATAGGCCACCGCTATTTGGACCGCTACACACTCTGAGGTCCGCTAATCGCTATAGCACCGCTATTGACTGCTTAGATTTACATTATATGGAAGATATTACTTACAAAATTTTCGCCTCTATAATTTTTATCTTATGATGTTCTTGTTTGAACATATTTGCCGTAATTAGAATGTATGCAGATGCAAATTCCATATGTTCACTTTTAATCTTGCCCACCAATATCATTCCTTTAAGTACATCATCAGTCTATATCTTAATCATCTTTTTGTCAAGATTTTCTTTTTTATCCTTATGTTATATCAATATGGACGATTGGAGGGTCCTTCATTACATAAACACTTGTATCTGTTTATTGAGCTGTGATACAAAAGGTGGTTATGTACCCGCATAACCACTTACCGCTCTCTTTCTCTCCTACTGCATCTTGTAAACACAACATACAAGTGTTTATGCGATTCTCGCATATATCCATAGTTGTTAATAGCGAATAGCAACAAGAGACCTATATGCTACATAGCGAATAGCAACCAATAGCGACCTCTATATTATAAATAGCGATACACTAGAAAAAAAGTTTTGAAAATTTTTATATGTATATTATATCAAAATACCCTGGTATATATGCTATTTTACATGTATACTTTATCAAAAACCTATAATCCAGCTATTTTATAGCTATATCTAATTGTTATTTACATAAAAAAATAAAAACAAATAACTGCCGTTATATACGCTATCAGTCGCTATAACCCAAAGAACGACACTTCATCGCTTCGCTACATAGCGCGCTATAGCAATCGCTATAGCCGCTATTGACAACCATGCACATATCTACTTAAATCTGGTTCTGAACTGAACACGCTCCATGTTTACTTGTTATAAAAAGCCTAGCCAGTTGACTATTATTTTTTCTTTATGCAGCATACATATTTACCCGACCCAGAAAGAAAGATGCAACAAAAAGAGATAAGAAACATACTAAACTTCCATCCGCTCCTGAAATTCTTGATTCTGAAAGACCTGCCATTAGCCCTAGCCCCGAGCCGGAGTCAACTGTCGAAAGTCAATGGTCAAAGCCGTTTAAATGGTAATTAGGAAAAGATTGAAAATTCTGAAACTTTGTTTTCACAAAGACAAATGTTGATGACAAGAAAAATAACCCGACAATTTAGTTAGACCAAAAATCTTTAGTGCTCTTACACGGTTTTTCTTTAGTTTTTTACCTACTCACAAGAAGATTTTCGATGGTTCTGCTTCGGGTATATCGTATACTAGTCATGTTGAGGAACAAAGAGACAAGAACGCCGTTGGTTTAGATTTTTGGTGGAAATCAATGGTTCTGCTTCTGGTTTCATTCTTATTTGTTTTAATATTGATGCATTGCTTCTAGTTCTGTTGCTAGTTTTAAAATGCTTTGATGCTTGCATGTTCTATATCATTTTCTGTTTTTTATGGACCCTACCTGTAGTTTTGAGGCCACAAAACCTTGAATATACAAGTCATGTTTGGGCGGTTTCGCGATTATAAACGAAACCTTGGGGTGTTATGAACTTTTCTGCGGAAGGGGCTTATGGTTCCAAGACTCTTATTCTACACAGTCGATTATACCATACCACTGCTACAAACTGCCCTGTCAGACCTGCTATTGGTCCGTGGCGCTAGCCATTGGTAGTGATATCTTGACTATATATGACTGACATCTATCTATCCCTTGTCAGGTGGTGCCATGCCTTTTGTTAGATTTCTGTAACGCATATATCTGTAGCTCATAATTCTGGAGATGTGGACACTTGGTCTTTGTAACACTTGGAAAAACGCCTATATAAGAAAGTAAGTCCTAATAGCTTCAATTTTTTTTATGTGAGAAAGCTAGTTAATTCCTCAAGAGTTCAATGAATTGGCTTATATAACCATTACAATGAAAGACCGCTACTCAACATGTAGACAGAATGCAATAGATAGAGCCCACGTTCTGCAATAGTTAGAGATTTTGCATAGGAGAGCGTGAGTGGCTAGGTGTGTAATGGGAAGACACGTATCATTCTCGTGCCCTTGAAAACATCCATGTCCTCAAGAACGGAATGAGAACACCACGGTGGCCATCACTCAATGGCAATCGGAGAAATCGTAACAAACGCCACGGCCGGCGCTACTCGCGTTTTCTTGATTCATCTTGTAGGTCTTTAACATCTAAGCCAAAACTTGATTCGCCTGTATCGGCTAACGATGCCGATCTGGTGGACTGAGTGGTTTGAGCCGAGTACACCCATGGGTTGGGATGGTTTCTGTGACCGTGTTGAGGCCGATGTTGGTGCAAACGGTTCAGTAATGGTGCTTGTTTTGGTGGTGGGGCGGCGTTTCTGTAACGCTTCAGGTTATAGATTGGGTTGGGGGGATTGAGGTTAGGAATAGATGTGATTGTGGGTTCGAAGATGGTTGGGTTTATGAAGGAACAGTAGGTCAGTAGGGTTATACTTGGGGTTAGTTTGGGATGCTTACCTCTCTTCAATTAATTAATTTTGCAAAGTCATAGGTGTGGTGTAAGGTTGGGGGGTTAGAGTGACAACTCAGATTGTATATCGGGACGTGAACTCAGAGAAGAACTGGTCTTGGTAGTTTTCGGTGACCCGACCCGACCCAACCTATGTACCTCCGCATGGTGAGTTCTATGGACTTTACCCATGTTACTGTTTGTTTTTTTTTTGAAAAGCTCTGCGCAAGCTCTTCTGTCTGCGACGCGCAGACCACACGCAGACATTGCCACGCGCAGACTGTTTGTTTTTTCGAAAACTTTTGGTGCAAACTTGACCCAACAACTTCTAAGATATTCTAAAGTCTGCAGAGGGTTAAACACCACCACCCATCACCACCACCACCATAGTTCACCACCACCGTCCACCACTCACTTCCGTCCACCACTCACTACCGTCCATCATCACCACCGTCCATCACCACCACCACCACCGTCCACCACCACCACCACCGTCTATCACCACCACCGTCCACCACCCACCACCACCGTCTACCACCATCACCGTCCAGCACCACCACCCACCACCACCGGTTTATTTTAGAAGTCTGCATACGTTATAAAACAAAAACCTTCTTCTTGCAGACTGAAAAGGTTTGGTCCACCTCTTCTTCTACAGATGTCTGCAGATGTGGTCCGCAGACTGCAGACATTTTATCTGTTAAAATACAAAATGCACCTTAGGGTAATACATAAAGGTAAAAGTTTACGTAAAGTAATTGTTTTTGCATTTTTCTTTATTGAGATGAGATACATGCTCTTAATGAGATAATTATTATGTAATAATTTTTCATGTAAATAAAAGTTTTAAAGTTAAGTGTTGTTATGAAATTGGTTTATGATTTTTAAAGTGCATTGTTGTGGGTTTGGTTTGCTTATTTTAAAGTTGAGTAAGTAGTAGGCAATGCTCACTTGTAGGGATAGTGGGGATCTTAACACGAGTAAAGGAGTTGGCTATTTTGAGTAGGAAACCAATACGAAGTCTTTCTAAATGCTAAAATCATAGCTCTAAATGTTGCGTGCGTAACTTGAAATCGATGAGAAGTCCTGCTATATCTAGTAAAATGTTTTTGAGAGTCTAAACTATAAGCTAACTAATGCAACTTGACGTCTAATAGCGAAAAGAGGGGAAAGAGTGTTAGTCTAATCTGGTAAAGATTGTTTTAGCATTGCCGTAATTAAGTTCTTTAAACTTTGGTTTATTAATTTGGTAAAGCTTCGGACATGGTATAGTTTCAAATTGTGACTGTTATTTAGACTTCAATTGTGTTTAATAAATACTAGTTTTTTAGGTCGTGCGTTATGGCGAAACCGAGCAAATAAAACATGTTATTTAGAAAACCAAACCATTAGAACGGTTTAGTTTATCATCGTATCATTTTATGATACCAAATAAATACTTTATTTAGAGTACAACTTCGTTTTAACAAAACTTATAACAGAATGTCGGGGAAAAAAACAAGCACAACTACGTACTTAAGTTTTTAGAAAAAAGTTATAAACGTAAATTATTAAAGAGGCATCAAATTTATCGATAAATTAATATATGTTCTAAAATAAGAATTATTAAAACAATGGTATAGGAAATATATGGTTTTAAAAAAAGGAAAAAAATAAAAAAAAATATGTTATTAAAAATAAATATAATAATAAACTATTATAATATATTAAATAAAAGAAAATAAAAAAACTATATACTTTTATAAAAATAAAGTTACTATTCATCGTCATTCGTCAACAGATACCAAATAAATACTTTATTTAGAGTACAACTTCGTTTTCAACAAAACTTATAACAATATGTCGGGAAAAAATCAAGCACAAATACGTACTTAAGTATTTAGAAAAAAAGTTATAAACCTAAATTATTAAAGAAGTATCAAATTAATCGATAAATTAATATATGTTCTAATAAAGAAAAAAATATTAAAAAAATGGTATAGGAAATATATGGTTTTAAAAAAAGAAAAAAATTAAAAATATGTTATTAAAAGTAAATATAATAATAAACTATTATAATATATTAAATAAAAGAAAAAAAACTATATATTATACATTATTATTATTATACATATTTAAACAAAGTTGACATGAATAGTGATTTTAAATTTTTAAAAAATTGTTTCAGTTTTTTTAAAAATATTTTATTATCATATATTATACATATTAATTTCAACTTGCCATGAATAGTACTCAAGCATTTTACAATATTATTAATAGTTTTAATTATTTTATTAATTATTACTTAATTCATTACATTACATTTACATTACATTACATATTAAAACAAAGTTGACATGAATAGTGATTTTAAATTTTTAAAAAATTGTTTCAGTTTTTTTAAAAATATTTTATTATCATATATTATACATATTAATTTCAACTTGCCATGAATAGTACTCAAGCATTTTACAATATTATTAATAGTTTTAATTATTTTATTAATTATTACTTAATTCATTTCTATGATTTTTATTATATATACTTAAATTATTATTTTTAAACTCTACAAAAATAATTAGATTTTGGAACCAAATATATATCTAATATAACTTAAAGCGTTAAGTTTATAGGGATAAAATGGTGGTGAGTCGACAACGGTGAATTAAGTAAGACTATGGGGTATGGCGCTTGGGTTGGGGCGTGGGTTGGGGAAAACGCCCAAGCCACCACCCCGGGTGGGCTTGGGTTGGGGCGTGACCCTTGGGGCTTGGGTTTGAAGCAGAGCGGGGGCGGGCTTGAGATCCGATGTGGCGGCCTCCTATTCGTTGTCCACCGCCATGTCATAGCTGGTTTGAATTTTAAATTCCAACCGTTTGGCCAAGCCAAGCGGTCACCCCAACCCCAAACATCCCCTATAAATGTAACCCCAAACCCCACCGGCTACCCCATCATGTAATTTTTAAAAATTTAATAAAATTTTAGGTTTTTTTTATAAATGTTGTGTGAATTTTTGTAATTTTTTTTAATAACCTGCCAACCCAAGCGGTGCACCCACGCCCCGCCATACCCCACGGACATGTCACTAGGCGGTGGGGGGGGGGGGTCGAACTCCACGTGTCAACTCATGCCCCTAACCCAAGTCCCACCATACCCCACGGTCTAAACAGTGGTGGTGACAAAGAAACTCCATGTGCTGTGAAGACACAAACGGTGTAACGATATAACATTGGTACATGTACCGATATTCATTATTAATAGTTTTTTATGTATATAAAACACGTGTTGATATATATCTATTTCGGTTGCTATACCGTCTGTCGGTACCGTAACACACTGAATAGATACTGACCGAAAACCCAATCAATTGAATCGATACTAAAGAAACCCAACCAATACCGACCGAGTTCCCACCGTTTAGCGAACCGATACAGATCGAATAGCTGCCGCATCGCGCAGGGAGAATCACACTAGTTTTTATTATTTTAAAGTTGACATGAATAGTGATTTTAAATTTTTAAATAATTGTTTTAGTTTTTTTAATAATATTTTATTATCATATATTTTTATTATTTTTCTGTCAACTTGCGTTATATGTTTATATTTTTAATATTGCAGTATAAATTTATTAAAAACGGATAATGTGCCCCTATCCTACTAAACCAAACCAAAGCGATTGTCTTTTTTCCAACATTACATTATAATTTTATTGTTATTATTAAAATAAAGTTACTATTTATCGTTCTTCATCAACAATATATATACTAGTGGTTTTTCCCTGCGCTACGCGACGGGAACTCAGTTGGTATCCGTTCGGTTCGTTCTGGTATCGACACTCGCTATAGCAGCTGAAAGAAAAAACTAAAAAAATAAAGTCGTGATATGCCCAAAAGAATTCGTTTCGTTCTGGTACCGACACTGATGTTTGTATCGATGTTGTTCGATTGAAATCGGTTCGGTTAGTCCCATATCAACACTCATATAGTTTACGAAAAAAAATGATTTTTTTTCTATATTTTTATTGGCACTCGTATAGTTTATAGTTTACTTTTTTACTATATTTTTATTGGCACTCGTATAGTTTATAGCATGGTTGCAAAAGTCGCTAGGCGCTCCCTAGTCGGATTTAAGAGTACTCGGGAAGTACTCGGCCTAGTCGGAGATTACTCGGGGTGTAATCAGCCTAGGCGAACAGTACTCGTGCCTCAGCAACTTACCTTGAAGCTAGTACTCGGGGAGTACTCGGAGCCTAGGCGGGACTTTTACAACCATGGTTTATAGTTTACGATAGAAAAATATCAATCGAAAACCATAAAAAAAAAGAATACCGCTTCCGATACTACTGATATTGATACCGATGTTATTCGGTTGAAATTGGTTACGTCCCGTATCAATACTCGTACAGTTTACGATAAAAAATGTGTTTTTTTATATTTTTATCGGCACTTGTATAGTTTACGATAAAAGAAAAAAAAACAAATTTAATATCATTTTCGGTTTCGGTTCGCTCTGGTACGATAGATAGCGTTACGGTATCCATTTTAAAAATAATTGTCGGTTTTGGTTCGATTTGGTACGATAGCGTCATGGTATCCATTTTAAATGTCATTGTCGGTTTTGATTTAATTATCTACAATAACAAAAACCATGCCCGACAATAGCGCTTTCTTGGGATTGGTTGAGTTGGGCGGCCACCTACCACCCACAAAAATCTTTTTTTTTTTTTTTTGGAATTAACCTGTAATAATCTCACCTAGACCTTATTGGCCATTAATAATCCCACCTCAGAATATTCCCTCCACCGGTCCCACCTTTCACCTATTTTTCCTACAATGGTCCCCCGTTAAAAAAACTTAACGGAGTTAAGCTTTTTTCCAAATTACAAACAGATTTTTAGGGATTTTGATTAGAACGACGATACGAGTCCATTGATGTAAAACTTGCCTCGAAACGGTGCTCCAAGTGACTTGATTTTGGTTAATTGGAAATTTAAAGTAATTTTTACATCAATGGACTCGTATCATCGTTCTGATCAAAAGCCCTAAAAAATTGTTTGTAATTTGGAAAGTTAAGTTTTTTTAACGGGTGACCATTGTAGGAAAAATAGGTGAAAGGTGAGACTGGTGGGGGGAATATTCTGAGGTGAGATTATTAACGGCCAATAAGGTCTATGTGAGATTATTACAAGCCAATTCCCCTTTTTTTTGCCAAATTACGATTTTGCCCCGTTTATATTTATAGTTTTGCTATTGCTTTATTTCTTTCCACGCAGCCAAATTACATTTTTGCCCTCAGTTCAAATTTACATCTTCGCCATCGATTTTGTTTTTTTTCCTATCAAATTACGATTTTACCCCAATGTAATATACCCATGCCATCATTTAGTTTTTTGTTTTGTTTTATTTTTTTACCCATGCCATCATTTAGTTTTTTGGTTTTGTTTTGTTTTTTTAACAAAACTATAGTAGTGTTATGTTTTAATTTGTTTACTCGGTGTAATTTTTATTCGTGCCAAGCGGCTCCCTGTCATATGCTCATTTGTTCTGAAAAATTACAATTTTTCCCCAGTTAAAATTATAGTATTTCCATCATTTTAGTTTTTTTTTACAAAAGTATTATAGTGTTTTGTTTTAATTGGTTGAGTCGACGTAATGTTTTTTGTGACCTTGTTATGAATAGTATATACAAATAACCGGAACATAGACGTACATGTTAATGTTATGAAAGAGAACTATTCAGTTTAATGCCCCGCAACGCGGGCGGGGCAAAAACTAGTTTGATACGTGAAGGGGTAAGGTCCCAAAAACCTCATAAAAAGGATTTGAGACCATAGCACAAACCAACCTTTTAACCTTTTTGACCTTGCGCGGCCGCGCATTGGTCTTACATAAGAAGAAGGAATCAGCGATCTATAATCGCGCGCCCAAAGGAAAACATAAATCCTTGCGCCTTCCACCCATTAGCAAAGGATTAAAATCCTTTGTTCAATACTTCCGCCTAAATATCCAGACTTGGATACTATTTTACCCAGACTTGGGATTTATTTGTCTGTGTCCACACAACAAGGTGTCACACCAGATTACAGCAGTAATCTTCTAGAAAGAAATACAGTCGTGCACCACCCAGACGGTTATAACCGTCTGGACACGTGTCATCACCACAAGCAACCCCGGAATCACAACGAAGGCATGCAATTGGAGAGTAATCTCCACTTAATCACTTTCCACGTGGCAGCCCCCCAGCCATAGATCAAACCACGATCCGTGTGCATTCACATCGGATCGAGACAACTTAACAAAGGATCAAAGAACTTAACGGAAGAAAATATAACCGCTACGGCGTTAGCATCTTCCGTCATCTTTTCAATAACAGGTTTTCCCTCCCAAACTCCCGGTTATAAATAAGAGCATTGTTCAGGTAAAAACTCAGATCACTCTCACTTCTCAAATACTTATCTTCTCCGTTACCAATACTTATTCTCACGCCGAAGTCGGGTCAAGGAGAGAACCCTCTTCTCCCCTTGACGAGGCTAACGGTGTTCTTTTTTGCAGAACTACCGGAGAAGAAATTCCATTGCAACTGGATCAACCGAGAGAGAGCTAACCCTTTTATGCGGATTCAAACCCCTTAACTATCTCGGTTCCGACCATTTAATTAGTGTTTCTTCATTGGCGCCCACCGTTTTCTCAGTTTTTCTAGTTTCTACCTCGTTTCGATTCAGTTCATTCCGTTTTCTGTTTTTGCACATGGCAGAAAATTCGTCATCTCACCGGCAACTTGGTCCTCGACCAAACGTCGGAAACAATTTACAACTAGAAAAATCTCCAGAACATTGGTTTAGCAGATGCCAAGCTGCTTTAAACACAATCGTTATTCAAATCGCCAGATCTGATTTATCAAACATCAGATCTGGAAAAGTAATTGATACCACAGTATTGGATCCATCAACACCACGTAGGAGGGACATCCAATTCAGCCAATATAGCAGTTATTAGAAACAAATACACATGGTTCAAGGAGGTCCGTCACAAAGACCAAATAAACGAAATTATGACCAACATTGGAGAGAACAGCAAGTCGTATTTCCCGGGGGCCCTCAGGAAGAACGACCAGTAATTATTACTGGTATTTTCGGTCATTACCGAACAGACTATATGTTCATAGATCCAGGGAGCTCGATGGACATCATATACGAACAGTGCTTTAAACAGCTTGATTCAGAAGACAAAGCACGTCTAGAACCAGTCGATTTTCCCCTCACTGGATTCTGTAACGAGGCCGTATTCCCATTAGGGCAAATTGCTTTCCCGGTGACTTTATCAGACGGCGAACATTCACGAACAGTTACAGTCAATTTCATGGTCATGCCGGCAACATCACGTCATGATGTCTTGCTCGGGAGAAGGTCACAAAGGGAATTTAGCATGATCACTTCCATTCCACATGCTGCTTGTGGGTTTCCGACAGAAACCGGAGTGGCAATTCTCTATTCAAGCAAAGAAGTCATGTCCGTAGACGACGAACCACCAGCAAAAGTAGTCAAACCTTCGACACCAAACGAACCAGAAAAATGGGTCTTGAACAACGAATATCCAGAACAGACCATTCTGCTAGGATCAGCCATTTCCACAGCAACACGCGTACAACTGAAAAAATTGTTGTCTAACAACAAAGATATATTTGCCTGGTGCCCAGCAGACATGACTGGAGTTCCACGCGACATCGCGCAACATTGCCTAAACATCAAACCATCAGTAGAACCTGTTGCTCAGGGGAGGCGCAGCTTCAGTGAAGAAAAAGCAAAAGCAATGGACGAGCAAGTAGCAGAATTACTTAATGCGGGAATCTTGCGCGAAGTAAAGTACCATACATGGGTCGCCAACCCAGTGATGGTACAAAAACATAGCGGCGGGTGGAGAATGTGCGTCGACTTCAAAGACCTGAATAAAGCATGCCCAAAAGATTGCTACGCGCAACCAGAGATAGACAAAAAAGTCGACTCTTTAGCATCATTCAGATGGAAATGTTTTCTTGACTGTTACAAGGGTTATCATCAGGTCCAGATGAAAGAAGAAGACGAAGACAAAACGGCGTTCCGCACAGATAAAGGCATTTTCTGTTATACCAAAATGCCGTTCGACTTGCGCAACGCAGGCGCAACTTATCAACGCCTAATGGACACAATTTTCAAAGATGATATTGGCAAGACTGTCGAAGTATACATGGATGACCTCGTCATCATGAGCCATGAGGAAGGAACAATGCTTGACAATATTCAGCGCACATTCGACTCCTTGCGCAGCGTGAGTCTAAAACTCAACCCAACTAAATGTTCCTTCGGCATGGAAGAGGGAAAATTTTTGGGATTCATCGTCACAAAAGATGGTTTTAAAGTAAATCCAGAAAAGGTGCAGGCTATTCAGCTAATGCCGTCACCCGCAACAGTTAAAGAAATGCAAAGGCTCGCCGGACGCCTAGCGGTTTTGAACAGATTTTTGGCTAATCACGCAGCGAAGTCTTATCCATTCATCAGTACGCTACGAAACTGCGCAAAGAAAACTGACTTTCAGTGGACTTCTGAAGCGGAAACCGCATTCAAACAAATGAAAGAATGTTTAATTCAGCTGCCAACACTGACAACACCAAAAGAAAAAGAGCCACTGATTTTATATCTATCTGCCGCGGAAGTAGCAGTTGGTGCTGTATTGATGGTGGAACGCGAGAACATCCAAACTCCAATCTATTACATCAGCAAAATGCTCACCGGCCCAGAAACTCGGTACTCAATGATAGAAAAGCTAGTCCTAGCACTAGTACATGCATCCCGACGCCTACGCAGGTATTTCTCGGGTCACGTCATCACAGTTCTTACCAATTACCACTTAGGCCAGATCTTATCCAAACCCGACGTGGCGGGACGACTGGCCAAATGGGCAATTGAACTGGGAGGCTACAACATTTTTTACAAACCAAGACCCGCAATCAAAGGGCAAGTTCTAGCAGACTTTGCCACTGAGGTTCCTATCGATAAAATACAAGAATGTGAGGCAATCCAGAACCCAACACCTGTTTTCGACGACAGAGTCTGGACCTTACACACAGATGGTGCTTCCAATGACGATGGAGCAGGAGCAGGTCTCCGATTAATCAGCCCAGACAACCACGAGCTCACGTATGCTATACGCTTAGATTTCAAAAGTACGAATAACGAAGCCGAATATGAAGCCTTCTTGGCAGGTCTTCGCTTAGCGTTAAAAATGGGGGCAAGAAATCTTGAAGCTAACGTTGATTCAAAACTGGTAGCCGAGCAAGTTAATGGCAATTACGATGCAAAAGAAGCTATGGCGTTGTACCTTGAACAAGCGCGGATGTTAATCAGCCAATTTCAGACATTCAAAGTTAATCACATAAACAGAAGCGAGAACAAACATGCTGACGCGCTAAGCAAGTTAGCTGCTACCAGCTTTAAGCACTTAGCAAAGGAGGTACGCATAGAAGTATTATCCAACCCTTCCATTCATCTCAAGCAAGTAAACGTCATAGAAATGGGAGATCCATCTTGGATGTCCCCAATTATTTTGTACCTCCAGCACGGAAAACTACCGGAAGGAAAAGCAGAAGCTCGAAAAATACAACACAAGGCAGTAAATTACGAAATGGCGGATGGCGTCCTCTACCGGAAATCATTCATGGGCCCATTACTACGCTGTGTCGATAAAACGGACGCCCAGTACCTCGTCAGAGAAATCCACGAAGGATTATACGGGATACATGCGGGACCGCGCATGGTCGTAGCAAAGATAATGAGCGCTGGATACTACTGGCCAGGAATGCACATGGATGCAGTCAATCTATTAAGAAGATGCTGTGACAACTGGCACAAACCGGTAATTTCCGTACACATTAATTATTGCTTAATGACTGCAATTATGAGTTTAAGTGTCAGCAATGTCTGAACACATGATTAAACAAGTGAATTCATGCATGTTGTATACTACAAAATATTGCTTTATGCATAAACGAGAGCGTTGCGTCAGAATAATAGTAAACTCACCGGTAAGACACTATGTGTCAACGGAACTGCAGAAAGCAGCCAGACAATAAAATTGGAGCCTAGGTGTAGGTCCGACAACAAAAATACATTAAAACCCTAGAGTATATGTAAGGGTTTAATTTATAGACATTTCGAAAGCAAAAACAAGCACTAAAAAGGCACCCGAAACGCACTTTAAGTGCAGAAATTACATAATTCAGCAATAATTCAGCATTTAGACACATAAATGTTATGCAGAAATGTCGTTTTATTATCCAGAATATTTCCCTAAGTGTTGGGAATTGAAAGGGTACAAGAAGGGTACTTAAAAGGCACTAAAAAGTGTGATTTAGCACTTTAACGAATCGGTATGTAACCGGACAACCGGACTTTACCCGGAACACCAAAATAATGCTAGAAGCATTGTTTTTTTTTTTATCTCTCTAAGCTAGTTAGGGTTCCCGAACACCCTAACACACTATATAACACACCATACACATAATCACTAACTAATACACTTATCATCCAAGTAAATCACCTAACTTAACATCAAAACCAAACTAGACCCCCCCCCCCCCTTGGTTGGGACGGTCACATGTGGGTCCCCATTAAAAATCTTCACTTGATCTTCATAATCCCACTAAATCTTCCTAAAGATTGGCTTGATATCTTGGAAGATCATGTTTAGTACTATGGGAACATATTATTCAAAGGGTAAAGAAATTGGATCTTTATAATAAGACTAAGGCTTTCACTCAACACTAAACAAAACACACTCTGTAGGATTGTGTGCTGACCCGAACGAGTCAATCGGAGGTGTTCTAATCCATTTAAGGTGCGGAATAACAATAAACGGACACGAAAACAGCTTGTTCTACTAAATCTTGCCTTGTATATTGATTTCACACTGATTACAAGTCAATCGGCACTTCGGCAGCAGTTTGTTACCGGAAACAAGAAGACTAACTATCTAACTATCTGTGTGATTCCGCTCATATGAACTATATATAGACATTGTGATTCCGCTTATGTGTACATGACACAAAAGCGAAATCACTTATAACCATATAAGCGAAATCATCATTTGCCTTATAAGCGAAATCCCTATAATGACATATAAGCGAAATCTAAATTTGACCATATGTACGAAATCACTATCCAATTTCATGCAATCTCTTTTGTCTTCTTGTGTAATGATGTCATGATGATGTTGCTTTGGTGATGTCATCATGACATCATACTTGAACATTCTTCGCAACGAACTGAGACATGACTGAAGACGTAGACGACAGACGGATGCACCAACAAACTCCCCCTCGGATGTTGACGGAGTCTTCAGTGTCAAGTCTTTGCATCTTCTGTCTTTATCAGTCTTTGGGCTTCCTTCAGGATCTCTATCTGGCTCTATCCTGTCTCCAATTCTCTTTCAGGATCTCTGGCTCCTAGCTCTTGCATCTTCAGACTCTCTTTCTCTAACAGACTCCCCCTCAACTTGTGCTGGGATCGTAGTCTGGCTTTCACAGGTTCAGGTATCGTAACCTGATTCACCTGCATATTCTCTACCCAAAAGTAAGTTTCATAAAAGATAAGATATAACAAATTTAGAAACTTTGCTAATCTCTTGAAGATACAACCCTGAATAGAAAGATTTATCATGTCAAATCTTGATGAACCACTTGAATATATATCATTTCCATTTCAAACTAACTTTCCCAAACCTGTTCGTCATGTTCAGCACTCGGAATTTTGAAAATCAGCTTTTCAACATCAGTTGTCGAAAATCTTTTTGAATTTTTCAAAATTTATGCTAAAACACACAGAAAATCTTTTTGGATTTTTGACACAACAGAAATGAAATGCAGTAAACAAATATTTACATACAATATTTTTGTGAGTTTGCGTAAGAGGATCATATCAGTTTTTGAGACCAATCACCAACACCGTTAAGCTTCATTTCATTTTAAGTTCTAAACAATTCACTTAGATTGTCAGTATACTTGTCCACTTAAATTTTCACACAAAGTTCAACTGCTTCGAGATATGCAATTAGTGTCTTAAGTACTTAAACAACTACATGTGTCCCACCTCAGTATATACTCCCGTATCCAGACCCCAATATTCAGTCTTACAGGTGAGTATACCACAGATGATATCTGTCAGGGGAATAAATTATGCAACCGTGATAGCTCAGGTCAGAACTTCCGTTCAGCAGAGAGCCTAGTTGACTTTTAGGTGTGTCCCCTTTAGAGGATCTTTTGAATTACAACAGCCATGATTAGCATTTTTCAATGTTTCATCATTTTTAGCTGAGGGTGGTGCTATATTTCAAGCAAGCAGAAAGTATTCTCCGGGGACTAGGCCATTGCTTCCGCAAAATCAGAAGTCCCGGGATAATACCCCAGATATCACTGAGTATAAAGACCTAGTATCTCAGAATAAGGGACCCTTCAAACAAGATTTCAGGGGTTACCTATATATCCTGGAGGTGTTCCCCACGTAGACGCAAGTAAATTTTATATGTTTATATCTCGTCACAATTTACTAAATGTATAAAAACCTACTGACATATCCACAGTGAGATTGTTTATCACATTTATACCTTCCAATTCTTTAGCATGTTGTGACAGTCCACTGATGTACTATCATTTCCTCTATTCACAACAAAACTCATTTTTGATTTTATCATATTTTTGGCTTTTTCAAATTTTCAAATGTTTTTGAATTTTCTAAAATTTTTACTCCCCCTAAAATGCAAACACATTTTAGGAAATTTGAAAATAAACTGTACAAAAAAAATGACAACCGATATCGAATCACTTCAAATCGCCATCCACTTGGCATAAACAATCAGAACTCCCCCTCACAACAAACTATTTTCCCATTGATTTCAAAACACTTAAGTTTGTTTTAATCAAATGGTTTTTCCGGAAAATAAGTTTGAGTTTACCAATTGTAGATTAGGGGTTTCATCACATTGTTTCTCAATCATTTGTAGAAAATCAGATACAATTTAATGTCCCTGATTTACCACTTGTAAGTCGAAATCACTTTCGTAAATTTCTCAAGAAATGTGCCGATTCCTGCTCCACTTAAACCAACCTGGGAGCTCCGGCAAGTCCGGTTTTTACTCAAACATAACGTCCACCCAAGCCTCACCAGCCTTGGGTGACTTTGGTGGCAAACATCTGTCCCACCAACATTTTGATTTATAAAATTCTTGAGCACCTTTTACCTTTCTGTCAACCATCTTACCAAAAATATGCTTGACTTTTCCATTGAAAGCCTTCTCAACATCAAATTCTCCATTATCAGCAAAGAATTGATTTGAGATCTCTACCTTTCCCACTTTTTTCATCAAATTTTCCTTTGACAATGGAGGAAAATCTTCATCGTTCACCTCTTGAACGGAATTCACAATCTTTTTCTTAACCAATGACTCCTCTGATTTTATGGAATCAGATTCATTATCAGAATTACCCTCAGATTTAACCACCCACTTTTGTTTACTCAAATCACCTCTTCTTTTGTAAAACCTTTTTGAACTTTCTCCTTCCTCAGAAGTAGAATTTTCAAACTTTTTAACATTTTTTACAGGTTGTGCTTTCTTATCAACATAAGTCTTTCTCAAACCAGAGTTAGAATAAACTTCCTGTTTTTGGTAGTTGGTCTTGGGGCAATTCCAAGCTATATGTCCAACTTCTTGGCATTTGAAACAGGTTCTTCTGTCAACTCTTTGAGCAAACTTCTTCACATTCCTCTTTACCTCAGCAAGAAACTCTTGATTCGACTGCTTCCAGAACGGTTTCTTCTGTTCATCCTCTGAACTTCCTCCTGAAACAAATTTTGTTTTTGGTTTAAAAGTTTTCTGATTTTTATAATTTTCTGAAGAATTGAAACCTAATCCATTCTTTTTGTAATTACGGTTATGGTTCGGTTTCTTTCGATAACCTGAACCAGAACTGTAACCCTTTTTCTTGTTCAATCTCTGTTGAACTCTTGAAGTGTACTTTTTAGGTTTTTCAGCAAGATATAAATCTTTTATATCAGAAATATTAATTTCTGTTAATTTGAAAATCTGTTTGATCATTTCAGTTTTTACACTTCTGATTGGAAATTCCTCATCAGAATATAATTTGTCTGAATCATTCAAAGTATAAGCCACTTTGATTGATCCGTCATTCAAATTAGATTTTGATAACAGGAATTCTCTATTGTAAACCCTATTAACCGGTGAATTCGGACTCTTTTCTGACGAACTCGGACTTTCAAACTTAGACTCCGGTTTTAACTCCTCATCCGTATCCAACACCTGATCGACAACTTTCTTTACTAACTCAGACTCATGATCAGTGTCAGACGCTGTGAATGTAACATCAATATTGTCTGGTAATTCATCAATGATTTCAGACTTTAACTTGATGTTGACTGCCCTTTTTAGACGCTCTTCATTTGGATTCCTGGGAGAATAAGTTTCATGGATCGGGGGCGGACATCTGTTATACTTTACACTTGATTTCTTACCAGTATCAGTATCTTCAGTCTTTTTGTCCATGAACGCTTCAAGACCTGCAACAGTAGGATAAACACGATCAATCAAATAATCACAAGTAGTGTAACTCAACAATAATCGTTTAATCCTTTCACTCTCAATCTTCTCAAGTTCCACTTCTTTCTTTAGCTTTGCACAATCTTCGATGTACTCATTGATAACACTTTGCTTCGTCATTAACGTTCCACTCATCTTTTCATTTGCTTTCTCAATTTCAGCATTCGTTCTTTTCAACCCATCAACTGTCCTATTCAGTACATCGTATGACTCTTTCACATACTTCACATCAGACAGTAAATCTTCCTTAATCTTCTCTAAATCAGCAATCTTTTTATCTTTTTCTTCACAAACTTTGCAAGACTCTGAACATTTTTCACAAGGCTTCGTGACTTCAACTACTTTCTCAATTATCTTTTCGACTTCGACAGTCTTTTCAACTTCTACTATCTTTTCAACAATTTTCTCAACTTCCACAAGTTTCTCGACTTCGACAATTTTCTCCACTACTTTCTCTACTTCAACAATCTTCTCTATTGCAATCTTAGCAGTTGCTTCATCTTTTGTTTCTACAGCTTCAGTCTTCACCTTTTCATCAGCGAGTAGCTTTGCTGCTTCTAGCTCTCTCTGCAATCGAGCAATCTTCTTCTGATTCAGTATCTCAACTTTATCTGCATAGAAAAAATTAAAACTGTCAGGATCAATGCTTTTTCTACATTTGTTAAGATACTCTTCCTCATCATCCGTATCAACATCACTTCCAAGATCTGGAAATATCGGGATTCTTTTCTGATTAGTCTCATCTTCACTCAGAACTCTAGCAACAAGACATGAACCAGATGGAATGTATTTATCCCAACTAAATCCTTCTGCAACTTTTTCATCATCTTGATGAATCAGTAACGCTTTCTTCTTTACATCATCAGTAGCATGAGCATGTGTAATTTGAGGTTGTTGAGTAGTCTGATGAAAGATTGATTTCTGATAATAATTGTTTTTATCTTGATTCCCGGTAGCTTCTTTACTTTTGCACTCTCGTTTAAAATGACCTTTTCCTTTACAACGGAAACAGGTAACCTTTGATTTATCAAATCCCAATGGAGAGGTAGCCATTCCTCGAAATTCATCCCTACCAGTAATCTCTTGAAACTTTTCAGCTCTCCTCCAAGCACTTGCTAAGCACCATTTGATATCCATCACTTCAAGTTCTTCAGCATCAATTTGGTCGTAATCTTCTTTGGTAAGCATCGGATTGCCAATCTTCCCATCGATCAAACTCTCGTAAGATTCTAACATAGTAACCAATGATGCCATGTGCTGCTTGGCAACTTCTGGAGACAAATTCTGACCATTTTGAATGTTTAATGTAACATTGCACTGAAGATGTGTTGAATTTTGTCGTTGAGAAGTTGATGTTGCGCTATTTGGATCAAAACTTGAAAATGATGAAGAAAATCCATCACTTTGAGTCGCATTACTACTCTTTATTCCAGATGAACTGTCAGCACTAAAACCAGTTTGAATCTTTGGACTATGGCTGGGAGTGGCCTCAAACTTGTTCCCTCTGTAGTACAGACTGACATCTTGCTTTGCATTTGGATTGGTCATGATAGCAGTCTTTTGAATATCCAGCTCATGTTCCTCAATCTTCTGGATAAACTGTGCCAAGTTCATACTCTCAGTCTTCCTCATAAGTTTCACAACCATCAAATATGTTCCCCACTTGTGCTGTGGTAACGCCTCAGCTAGTTTGTCAACCCACTCATCGTCCTCTTTCTTGATATCCAACCTACCCATTTCCAAAACTAAATGACAGTATCTATCTATAGTCTGTTTCGTTGTTTCATGATCAAATGCAGTAAACATGTCAAATGATTTTTTCAATAATGCCTTCTTGTTTTTTATCATATCAGCACTCCCTTTGAATTTCTGAATCAAAGCTTCCCAGATGGATCTAGCAGTTCCGTTATGTTGAAGTAAGACAAAGATGTCTTCTTTAACAGCTTGCTGAAGGATGCTGATCATCATCTTCTCACTAGTGTACTTCAACTTATCAGCTTCTGTAAAATCATTGAAACCCTTTTCCAAACCACGTTCATTCTTTGGCTTCTCGTAATCTTTCAGTAAAGAACACCATGCATCGAATCTGTAAGCCTGAATCCAATTCTCAAAACGGTTTTTCCAACCCTGAAAATCTTCAATATACATGAGCTTTGGCGGCTTTTGATGAGTCCCCGTTTCATTCTCACTGTATAAATTCTCAGCAGCAGTGACAGGTGCAACCGGTGTGGCAAATGCGTTGTAAAACTCTTCAGCCATGATTTGATAACTTGATTTTCAATGACAGTGACAAACGAGCGAAAACAGATCTTCTGGATGGTCCTAAAAACGAAATCAAAAGATTTGGAATATCTTTGGAACAAAATCAAGAATCTAATGGTGACATAAAAGCGAAATCAAAGTGTATTGGGTGACATATAAGCGAAATCACAAGGTTTGGGTGACACAAAAGCGAAATCAGAATGTATATGTGTCCATTTGAGCGAAATCAAGTGTAATTGATGGTCCTTGAAGCGAAATCAGTAGGTATATGTGTCCATTGGAGCGAAATCAAAGATAATGAGTGTCTCTTGGAGCGAAATCAACCCTAAGATAGTCCCTTGGAGCGAAATCACTTCGTACACCAATTTGATCCACTTATACTTCGAATTTCGGTCTCAAACTTTCAAGGGTTTGTCATTATCCTATTTTAAACAATCTGTGAAATTTTCGTCCAAATCCAACCGTGAAAACTTCCCGAAATGATGAAAGAAGGTGTAGAAGCTAGAAATAGAGATGATAACAAGCTGATATAAGCAGAACTCCTCGACCTGAGCTCTGATACCAATTGTAGGATCGTGTGCTGACCCGAACGAGTCAATCGGAGGTGTTCTAATCCATTTAAGGTGCGGAATAACAATAAACGGACACGAAAACAGCTTGTTCTACTAAATCTTGCCTTGTATATTGATTTCACACTGATTACAAGTCAATCGGCACTTCGGCAGCAGTTTGTTACCGGAAACAAAAAGACTAACTATCTAACTATCTGTGTGATTCCGCTCATATGAACTATATATAGACATTGTGATTCCGCTTATGTGTACATGACACAAAAGCGAAATCACTTATAACCATATAAGCGAAATCATCATTTGCCTTATAAGCGAAATCCCTATAATGACATATAAGCGAAATCTAAATTTGACCATATGTACGAAATCACTATCCAATTTCATGCAATCTCTTTTGTCTTCTTGTGTAATGATGTCATGATGATGTTGCTTTGGTGATGTCATCATGACATCATACTTGAACATTCTTCGCAACGAACTGAGACATGACTGAAGACGTAGACGACAGACGGATGCACCAACACACTCTCTCTCCCTCACTATAAGCTTACGGCCAAGCACCACCCACCCTCCATCCATCATTTTCGATTTTGTTCATCACATTCCAAGTATCTACAAGTGATAAGGATCACGTATTAGGAGCCTTGGAGCAAACGGAACGCGAAGGACCTCCTTCTCTAGCTTTTATCCACCTCTTTTGTGCTTAGATTCTTCCCTAGCCTTGAGCTAGAGGTATAATGCTTAAAACTCATACTTTAACTAATCTAAGGTGGTTAATAAGATGTATGATGATTAAAACTCGGAATCTTGCATTTTGAAGCATTAAAGTCCACTAAACTTGCAAGTATTGTTGGTTAAAAGCATATATGTTGTGTAAAGGTTGTAGTATTTGAAATATATGGTTATCTAGACCCGATCTATGATGTGGTAGCTCGGATCATCGTTTAACCCGGTTTGGTAAGATCATGGATCTTAACATAAAGCTATTTTAGAAGTAACAAGGGTTAAAAGGTGAAACCCTACCACACATAAACCATGAACTTGTGTAAAAATGTTTTAACTTGTACAAAAGTGTTTAAAACTAGTAGATCTACGTATCTACAAGCGGTATTTTCAAAGGACCAAGTGTCCAAGAAATCACATGTTCTAAACCGGATCTTACACAAACAAAAGTGGTTTTTGGGAACAAACAAGTGTATGGAATACTTGTGTAACAAAAGTTTTGACGAAGAAATAGTTTTCGTGAAAACCGACTAGAAGTTGTAAAACTTCATATTCTTTAAAAATAAGATTTTTAAGAAATTAAACTTATTTTTAAAGATAACAAGACTTACTAAATGTGCTAGTAAGTTACTACACATTTTTGTAGATATTCAAGTTCATGAAATTAGTGATTATTGTTGATGATGATTGTTGGTAATTGTTGTTGATAATTGATAATGATTTAAAAGAAAATAAACACACGTTTTGAAAACGTGGGAAACCTCCATTTTTAGGGGAAACTCTGTCAAAATTTTTATAAATTTTGACACTTAGAAAAATATAAGTTTTTGAGAAACTTATTCCCTAAAAATGTGTTTAAGAGTATTACTAAGGTTTCCCTGATTTTTGATGATAAGAAATGAGGATTTCTTCAAGAATAAAAATGGATAATAAGTATATATTTTTGAGAGAAAAATATATATTATTTGATCACCAACTTGTGTGTTAAGTGTATATAGTATGTGTTATACGTGCTAGTGTATTAAGACTTAAAAATACACTAAATACTCATGAGGAGTAGAAATATAAAAAAATACACATACAACATACAAGAAACATAATTCGGGTGCAAAGTGCAAAACATAAAAGACTTATATTTATTTTTGAAGAAAATAATATAAGTAAGATACGTAGTTAAAAATATGGAATATTTTTAACACAAGAATATACACAAAAGAGAGTGACTGTACTTGTGCGACACAAGTCTAGTGACTAACGTTAAGAAAACGCGTATAGGTTACGACGTTATTTAAGCAAATCCGGTGGAGTTTACGACGCTAGGAACGCAAAGTTGTGAGTTCATGCTCCCCCTTTTCTCTTTAACTGTTTTCAGTTTTTATAACTTCGGGGGTGAAATACATGTACAAAAGTACAATATTTATAAATGGTATGATATAAATACAAGAAGTACACTTGGTGAGAACGAGAACCAAGTGTGACGAAATATATGAATATGAGAAGCGCATTTGGTGAGACGAGAACCAAGTATAAGGCGCTATGAGAAATGATAACAAGAAACACGCTTGGTGAGGACGAGAACCAAGTAGGATGCGTTATGAGAAATAGTGTCACGAATAGGGTACAGAAGCACCATTAATCAACGTATACATTCAGACCGCAGAACAAAAGGTTAGATCTAACGGGTGCCTGGCAGCCACACTCCCGGTCGGGGCGAGAACCGAGGAAGTGCTTTTGTGTCTCAGAATATACCAATTAAATGCCTTAGGTTTGGTGACTTCCTATGACGTGCCACAGGTTAATGGCTTTGCAACCCATTAACAATCTGATAATTACATAAATACTGTATTTACATAAAATTCATACCATACAAAAAGTGATAAATAACTTGAAGTACGTGGGGTACTCAAGAGAATTGATAAATAACTTGAAGTACGTGAGGTACTCAAGAGGATTGATATATAACTTGAAGTACGTGGGGTACTCAAGAAAAGATTGAATTATACATGGGTACGTGGGGTACACATGAAACTGGATTTATATATGAAAACTTGATTTACTCACAAACTATGTTTTCATACAAAGTATACAAACATGAAATACAAAACAGCATGAATTCACACCAACATTATGTTGACGTTTTTCCAAAAACTCACATGTATTTCAGGTAACTAGGATGGATGTGCGCGTGGTCTTGCTTATGCTCGTGGATGTCGCTTGTGTTTAACTTTGAATAAAGTTGTAAACTTTTAAGACAATGTTTTATGCTGTCTAGCGATGTAAACGCTAAACTTATGTTTTCAAATCATGGTATTTGATGTTATTTTACGAGCATGTAGCATGTTTACTCTTCGTATGCAATGAGAACCTTTCATGATCACACCTCGTGCTTCCGCCATAGAAAGGGGTGTGACAGATGCGAGGCATGTCAACGCCACGCACCAAAAACACTCCGACCCAAGAATCCGCTAATTCCCGTTACTTCCGCCTGGTCATTCCAACAGTGGGGCATCGATCTTGTCGGGCCATTTCCTGACGCGCCAGGTGCAGTAAAGTTCATCATCGTAGCGGTGGATTACTTCACAAAATGGGTGGAGGCTAAAGCTTTGGCCTCAACAACAACAATGGTAATCCGCAAATTTATATGGGAACATATCATTTGCAGGTTTGGATTACCATTGCGCATTATTTCCGACAATGGACAAACTTCGCCGCAGAAGATCTTCAAAAATGGTTTCAAGAAATGAAGATCGAGCATACCTTTGCGTCCGTGGCGCATCCTCAAGCGAACGGACAAGTAGAAAGCGTAAACAAACAAATTGTTGACGGCATAAAAGCGCGACTCGGAACAGCACGCAGAGGGTGGATTGATGAACTCCCCAGCATTCTCTGGGCACATCGCACAATGCCAAAGACCAGCACTGGCGAAACTCCGTTCAGTCTAGTCTATGGGTCTGAGGCTGTCATTCCAGCTGAGATAGGTTTACCGTCACCGCGCATGATAGCCATGGAAAAACAGAACAACGAGCAAGAAAGAAGAATGGATTTGGACCTTCTTGAAGAAAGGCGCGAGAACGCTGCCATAACAGAAGCAAGGTACAAATCTAAGCTCGAAAAATATTACAATGCGCGCGTCCGCATTTGCACTTTTGTCCCCGGTGATTTCGTCTTGCGCGATAACGAAGCTTCAAACGCTGAAAAGCCGGGCAAATTAGCGCCAAGATGGGAAGGACCGTACGTTATTCACGAGGTCCTAGGCAAGGGGGCATACACCCTAAAAAGGATCGATGGGACCCTAGTCCCCCGCACCTGGAACGCACAACAGTTGCGCAGGTGTTACATATGAACTAAGTCTTCAAAAGCGGAAAGAACATACAGGCAATGTATTTCTTTATTATGTCTTGTATCACAAGCCTTGCGCTTTTATCAATACAAACATCATTTTTACTTATATGACTGTTTATTACAAATTGCATGTAATTTCTTTGGTTCGCGCGAAAACAATATGGTCAAACATTGTATACCTCATGAACAGTCTAAAAAACAAGGCAAGCTGTTGCGCCTTTTAGACAAACGTTCAAACATGAGCACAATACCATCTCTCATTCGCCTTACCTATACAAAAGCAATTAAAAACATGCAACATATTGTAATTCATAAACATAACAGTGCATCATACAAAAAAGTGTAACACAAACACTTAACAAGATCGTAGCCATGATCTTCAAAACAAAAAATTATTATCCAGTATCAAAATCACAAACAACAAAGAGGAACCACGTTTCAATTAGTAGCAGAGTGTTCAAACAACAGCCATATTACAATAATCACTCCGGTGATATTCAAGAAGAAAAAAAAAAAGAAGAGAAGAGAAGAAAAGAAGGGGCGTAAAAAAGACTGCCACAAAAAGGGATACTCCCAAACTTAAACAACGGTAAGTTCATCTTCAACTTCGGTGTTCACCGGAGGTTTCTTCCGGCGACGATAATACACCAAATCACACCTACCCGGACGAAGAGTTGGGAAACGAGCCATTAAAGCCTCAACCGACAGCACAACGGTCCCTTCACTAGTCTCCGGTAAACGACGATCGACATCAACAAGCCCTACAGCAGTCATCATCTCATCAGTCCCGGTAAGAGGCGGTGACGGAGAGTTGGCAAGCAACAACAAGCTCTCGGCGGCGTCGTAAAAGTTCAAAATGTCGTAAAGCCGACGGGTGCGATATAAGCCCTTTACCTCCATAATTCCCAAAATACAAAGATAGAGTACATATATAAAGAGGAGGACACCTCGGGAAAAGGGAAACTGGACTGTTATGATTAACTATCAGAAAGACATCACATCCAAGCGGCGTTACTGGAACAAGAGTCATATCCTCATTAATAAAACCTGACAAAGCGCCATTACAAATCCCAAGAGAGAAGGAAAAAGGTGCACTCTTACTGACAGACGACGTCATCACACGTCAAAGTACAATTTCCCCTCAAAATCCCTTCATAAGCAACGTTCAAGCTTCTCAGATAAGATACCTCACTTTCTCACACCCAAAAAACATTTCTCTCTCATAAGTCCAGTGCTCCACTTATTTGCATAAGTACAACACTAGACTGGGGGGACTTGAAGGGGTAAGGTCCCAAAAACCTCATAAAAAGGATTTGAGACCATAGCACAAACCAACCTTTTAACCTTTTTGACCTTGCGCGGCCGCGCATTGGTCTTACATAAGAAGAAGGAATCAGCGATCTATAATCGCGCGCCCAAAGGAAAACATAAATCCTTGCGCCTTCCACCCATTAGCAAAGGATTAAAATCCTTTGTTCAATACTTCCGCCTAAATATCCAGACTTGGATACTATTTTACCCAGACTTGGGATTTATTTGTCTGTGTCCACACAACAAGGTGTCACACCAGATTACAGCAGTAATCTTCTAGAAAGAAATACAGTCGTGCACCACCCAGACGGTTATAACCGTCTGGACACGTGTCATCACCACAAGCCACCCCGGAATCACAACGAAGGCATGCAATTGGAGAGTAATCTCCACTTAATCACTTTCTACGTGGCAGCCCCCCAGCCATAGATCAAACCACGATCCGTGTGCATTCACATCGGATCGAGACAACTTAACAAAGGATCAAAGAACTTAACGGAAGAAAATATAACCGCTACGGCGTTAGCATCTTCCGTCATCTTTTCAATAACAGTTTTTCCCTCCCAAACTCCCGGTTATAAATAAGAGCACTGTTCAGGTAAAAACTCAGATCACTCTCACTTCTCAAATACTTATCTTCTCCGTTACCAATACTTATTCTCACGCCGGAGTCGGGTCAAGGAGAGAACCCTCTTCTCCCCTTGACGAGGCTAACGGTGTTCTTTTTTGCAGAACTACCGGAGAAGAAATTCCATTGCAACTGGATCAACCGAGAAAGAGCTAACCCTTTTATGCGGATTCAAACCCCCTAACTATCTCGGTTCCGACCATTTAGTTAGTGTTTCTTCAATACGATAACGACATGGTATCCATTTTTAAAATAAACAAATTAGAAAAAATTAAATTAAATATAATATTAAAACTTTAATTTTACTATTCATCACCGAATCAGTTTAATTTTATTATTATATATTATTATATTACTACATATATATTCATCACCGATTCAAAATAATATGTATAATTATGTTTTTGGAATGGAATGAACAGTGTAAATTTAATAAAAGTCACTCATCAAATAAATCACGTAAAACATGCCAGTGCTAATATTTTCTTGCGTACTTCAAAAAAAAAAAAAAAAACTCGTTGCAATAACAATAACAATATAATACATTAACTAAACTTTTTATATACAATAAAGAGTTAAATGTCATTTAAGCCTCTGTGGTTTGGGTAATTTTGTCATTAGTCCAAATGTTTCATTTTTCGTCTATGAGTCCAAAAAGGTTTCACTGTTGCCGTTTTAGTCCACTGGGTTAACTTCATCCATTTTTTATGTTAACGAGAAGGGCAATTCGTCATTTTATACGGCCGAATTGTCTTTCTAGTTAACAGAATTACATATAAAATGACTGAATTGCCCTTCTCGGTAACAGAAAAAATGGATAAAGTTAACCAGTGGACTAAAATGACAATGGTTAAACATTTTTGGACCCATAGGCGAAAAATAAAACCTTTGGATTAAACAGACAAAATGAACCAAACCAAAAAGACTAAAATGACATTTAACTCTATAACAAAATACTCATCAATCATGATTGTGTGCCCATATCATGATTGTGTACAAATAAAATTATGTATTTGTGTGGGTGAAATATGTATTTGTGTGGATGGTATATATATAGTGTTTAATTTACTTATTTTTTTAATTTTCTCAACGATAACATCATTCAACGGTAACATATAATATATCAACGCGTCATGGCTAACACGAGTTATCAAGTTCACGCGTTATAATTGTGAGCGACGGCGGTGTATCACAGACCACCACGCGTGATCAACTCTTGGTAACGGGCGCCCCGAATGACCTAAGACCATGGGGTATGGAATGGATAGTCTCTTTGGAGACTACCCGCCACGTAGGCGCCACGTCATCACGGGAGGATGGCCATCCTCTTGGGAACTACCCAAGGGTGTGGAGGACTACTCACTTTTAATAAAAAATCAATATATTAAAGGAGAGAGAGAGAAGTCAGAGGGGAAAGAGGAGAGGGGGCCCACCATTTGGTCCGTCTCCATCGTCTTGGAAAGGACGGAGGCGTCGTGACTGAGCAACCGGGGATGGAGGCGACAACCCGGGACGGAGGTGACGGGGGGAGACGAGGCCCATACCGGGCGGTCTAATAAAAAACCTATAAAATAAAATGCTCATGAATCATGATTGTGTACTCATAATCAAAAGGGTGCTACTTTCTACACCGCTTATTTACTTTTTTCACCCCTCTTCTCTCACATACTTACAGGTGAGGCCTACGTGGGACCGACAGTTTTCCTCTCACAAGGGGGTGTAATCAGGAATGAGAGGATGCGTATAGAATGAGCCAATCAAAAACCTAATTAAAAGCTAAACGTTTTCTATAAACAAACAAACATAATCTTTTTGTTGTTGTTATGGAGGCCCTTTCGTGTTTATTCGATAAGGCTTGCGAGGCCAATGTTTTCCATGGTATTAACCTTCCAGGAAATGACTTACGGGTTTCTCATTTATTCTACGCAGACGATGCAATGATAATGGGGGAATGGAACAAAGACAATATCGTGAATGTCATTAGGATTTTGCGGTGTTTTCATGCTTGTTCGGGCCTTAGAATCAACCTTAGTAAATCTAGCATTTTTGGCATTGGCGTTGATTCTGAAGAGGTGGAGGAGATGGCGAATTGGATTGGTTGTATGGCTGATTCGACTCCCTTTAAATATTTAGGCCTCACTGTCGGTGCTAATATGAATCGCATCAACAATTGGAGACCGGTGTATGATATCTTTGAAAAAAGGCTCTCTCTTTGGAAGGCCTCGTTGTTATCTATAGGTGGAAGGGTCACGCTCATCCGTTCGGTTCTCGAAAGCCTCCCTAATTACTTTATGTCGTTGTACAAAGCTCCCGTGAAAGTTGTCAAAGATCTGGAAGGCATCATCAAGAAATTCCTTTGGGGCGGGTCGGATAACAATAAGAGAACTTATTGGGTGGCTTGGGATAGGGTGGCGTTACCAAAGAAAGCTGGAGGTTTGGGGCTAAGTAGACTAAAAAATATTAATCTGGCGTTGCTTAGTAAATGGGGATGGAGATTTAAAAACGAATCTGATAACCTTTGGGTTAAAGTTATTAAGGTGATTCATACGAGCCGATCGAGGTGGGATTTTATGCCGTGTAATAAAGTGATCAGGGGAGTTTGGCTCAACATTTGCAATCTTCTGAACAAACCTTGTATCGATAACAAACCCATTCGGAGTTTCTTTAGAGGTATAGTCGCTTCGGGTAACGATATTATGTTTTGGCTAGATCCCTGGGCCAGCGAGACTCCGTTTAAAGAGACTTTTCCTTGTCTCTTTCAACTGGAAGTGGTTAAGAACTGTTCGGTTCGCGATCGTTTGGCTGGTGGCATTTCGTGGTTGTGGCGTCACGACCCGGAGACGGCTTCGGAATCTCAGGAGCTGGCGACTCTTTCGGCGATGGTGTCTACTGTTACAATTGGATCTGGGCCTGATAAATGGAAGTGGACGGGGGATCCAGCAGGTTTATTTTCGGTAAAATCAGTTAAGGACCACTTGATTCGCGAAATTTGCGATCCTAATTTGTTCGTTTTTGAGTGGTGTAAATGGATTCCATTGAAGTGTAATATATTTGCATGGAGGTTAGAGCTGAATCGGATCCCGACTCTCGATGCTTTATTAGCCAGGGGTATTGTCAACCAAGTCGGGGCTTGTCCTCTTTGTGGATGCGAAGATGAGTCCGTGATGCATCTATTTATTTCCTGCCATTTCGCCTCGCTTATCTGGCATAAGGTTAGTATATGGTGCCACATTCCTATGATTTTCGCGTTCTCGGTTAAGGATCTCTTGGAATGCCACAAGTTCAGTCGCCTGAATAAAGCGGAATCGAAGATTTTGCAAGGTATAGTCATTATATCATGCTGGTCGATTTGGCTCTCTAGAAACAAGGCGATCTTCTCAGGCTCTCGTATTTGTGTGGAAGATGTTTTCAGCGAGATCAGATCTTTGGGATATTTTTGGCTCAAACACAGGTCTTCGTTTCGATCAATTTCTTGGTATGATTGGTGTAAATTTGTGATTATGTGATTTTTCGTCTGTTTTTTTTGTTGTTTGTGTTTTTGCCGGCTCGGTTTTCGGGTTCGGTGTTTGTGAATGAAAGTCAATTTTCAAAAAAAAAAAACAAACAAACATAATCTTAAAATGTCAATGACTGACAGATCATGTCACCCACTTTAATTTTATTTTCCAAAAACTAAATTTAAAAAAGAAAATTAATTTGTACTCAAGTAAGGGTCCCCATCCTACTGGTCCAGATCGATACATTTAAACCACGAAAACAGCAGGCCGCCACATTTATTGGATCTTCTTCTTGACCAGAACAATCCACTATCCCTGATTCATCTTCTATCCAGTATTTCAACAAAAACCCAGATCACAAAAACCCCAATACCGTAATCCTATATGTGACAACTTATTAATATAATATAAAATGGGATTAGATTCAGTGAAGCCCTTACCGGTGCCGGTGCAAGAAGATTCACCAACAAATCAATCCACTTCACTTCTATCGGCCGATACCGAAACCACCGCTGCAAAACCTTCCACCAACGTTCTCATCTCCTCACTCCTCCTCACCACCTGCATCGCCGTCTCCGCCGCCGTTGCTTTCGCCTTTCTCTTCTTCTCCTCCGTCAAAACCACCACTCACTACCACCATATTACCACCTCTCTACAACTCGCCCGTCCGCTCACTAAACTCGCTCACCCGGTTGTGATCCTCATTTCGTCGGATGGGTTCCGGTTCGGGTAATGTTAACCGACTCTATCATCTATCCTTTTTTTATTATTATTATTTTACTTATCTTTATGTTTGTTTGTTTGTTAATAAATAAATATTTTGTCTAGTTTGAATATTCGGATAGTTATTGAGGTTTTATTATTATTGGGATGTGATTTGGTACAAATAGAATAGAATTAACCAAATAAACACACAATGAGTCAATGACCTTAGAGTAATTTTTGTTTACATTACTATTAAACTATAATAATTATTATTACTCTAGTTGTGGCGGAATAGTAATAGTAATAATAATAATAAGAGTTAAATGTCATTTTATTCCCTGTGGTTTGAGGCATTTTGCCAGTTTTGTCAAAATGTTTCATTTTTCGCCTGTGGGTCCAAAAAGATTTCACCATTGCAATTTTAGTCCACTGGGTTAATTTCATCTATTTTTTCTGTTAACGAGAAGGGCAATTCAGTCATTGTATATGGCCGAATTGCCCTTCTAGTTAACAGAATTACGTATAAAAGGATCGAATTGCCCTTCTCATTAACAGAAAAAATGGATGAAGTTAACCCAGTGGACTAAAATGGAAACGGTGAAACCTTTTTGAACCCACAGACGAAAAATGAAACATTTGGACTAAACTGGTAAAACGGCCCAAACCACAAGGACTAAAATGACATTTAACTCTAATAATAATAATAATAATTAATTCAAAACCCTACAACTAAGGTTATAAAATTACTCCATATCATAAAAATTATACCTATTTGTATTTGATCCTAACACTATTATAATTAATTGCTAGCTTTACTATGTGTCATCATCATCATCATCATACTCAGTATATCCCACCAATAGCAAAGCTAAGGTAGGGTCTGAGGAGGGTGAGATGTAGACAGCCTTACCTCTACCCCGTAGGAATAGAGAGGCTGCTTCCAATGAGACCCCCGGCTCGATTGTAGTTTTGCATCAAGCCTTGGACATAAGGCACATAACACTCAGCAATTGAGACAAACGCCGATTAGTGCATGTACCCCCTTGTCTTTTGGCTATCAACGCCACCACATGATGCATGATTAACCATCCCCCTCTTTTAACGTTATTTTCACGAAATTAGTAAAATAACGTTAAAATTAGTGCACTTTCACTTTTGCCCCCCGAGCGCCCACGCATATATACATTATATGAGCATACCGCAAGCGGGGCGTAATTAATGATATGAGCACTTTCACTTTACTATGTGTAATGGTTGTAATTAAAATGGTTGGTTAAAGTGACACCTCAGCTCCATGTAGATTTTAAGACCATGTGTAGTGGTGAAGAAATATAATGCCCCCACCATGGGGCATTATCCGACACGTGTCATCCCAGTCAGCATGGGACATTATTATAGCATAAAGTGGTGTAGTGGGGCAATATTCCAATAACCCCATATTATTTTTAATGAAAAATAAAAAAAAAAACACACGAAATACAAGGTTGTCAGAGCATGTGGGTAACTGATTGGTGGGTCACATTTCCACAAAAACAATTCAGCGTTTTAATTATAACGCCAACAACAAACTTTTCAAAAAAAACGCCGGGTAACGCCGGGTGTAGTGGGGGGAGAGGCGTTTTGGGGCGTTTTTTTTCAATTTTTTTTAAAAATCACGCCCCACTACGGGTGGTCTAATAGGGCAACAGCTTGTAGCTCGACTCGAAAGAAGCTCGAATAAAACTAGCTAAAAAAGCTCAATTTGAGATGACGTGAGCTGACTCATTTTGAAACCAAGCCGAGCTCGAGCCAAGCTCGGCTCAACTCGTTCTTAGGCTCGTTTAACTCCGAGCTAGAGCTTGAGCTGTGTCGAGCCGCATCAATTAATTTCAAGCTTGAGCTCGAGCCCACCCTAGTTCGACTCGGTTATAACCCTAGATTTTAACTACAACCTTTCACATAGGTGTAATAGTTTTAACTAAAATTTTAATAAAAGAAAAAGAATATAATTGCTTGGTTGGTTTGCAACTGGCCCCAAAGAGCTCACCTTTGGCGCCCCGTCTCATTGATGTGTAGCGGTGTTTTAGGGCGTGAAAATGGTGATCTGACAGCCCTTTTAACGCCCCATTACACATACTCTTATCACTTGTATTTCTCATTGTAATCTTTCGATGTATATCTGATTTTCGGTTTTCAGTTATTTAGTACAGATAAAATATTATTCACCAATATCGTTTTGTTCTTCGTTTCAATTCTTTCAGGTACCAACACAAAACCCCCACCCCTAACATCCACAGATTAATCAACAACGGAACCGAAGCCGAAACCGGGTTAATCCCCGTTTACCCAACGTTAACTTTCCCAAATCATTACTCAATTGCCACAGGATTATACCCTGCATATCATGGAATTGTAAACAACCAATTCATTGATCCAAAGACAGGGGAAACCTTTACAATGAGTAGCCATGAACCCAAATGGTGGCTCGGTGAGCCCATATGGGAGACCATATCGAACCACGGGTTAAAGGCTGCTACCTATTTCTGGCCCGGGTCCGAGGTAAAAAAGGGTTCGTGGGATTGTCCGAAGAAGTATTGCGCAGCGTATAACGAATCTGTCCCGTTTGAACAACGGGTCGATGACATTTTGAGTTATTTCGACTTACCAAATCAGGATATTCCGGTTTTTATGACATTGTATTTTGAGGACCCTGATCATCAGGGTCATATGGTTGGCCCGGATGATCCGCAAGTGACCGAAGCTGTTGGTAGGATTGACGGGTTGATTGGGAGATTGATCAAAGGTTTGGAAAACCGCGGTGTGTTTGAGGATGTTACGATAATCATGGTTGGTGATCATGGGATGGTCGGTACGTGTGATCAGAAACTAATCTTTTTAGACGATTTAGAACCGTGGATCAAGATTCCCAAAGAATGGGTTCAGTATACTACCCCCGTGTTATCTATCCGACCGCCATCTGATCAGTCGGTTACTGACATCGTAGACAAAATGAACCGAGCTTTGACTTCCGGGAAGGTCAAAAACGGCGATAAGTTGAAAATCTATCTTAAACAAGACCTTCCCGAAAGGCTGCATTACTCGGAGAGTGATAGGATCACCCCGATTATCGGGCTAGTTGACGAAGGGTTTAAGGTGGAACAAGCAGACTCGAAGAGTATGGAGTGTGGAGGTGCACACGGGTATGATAACTCGTTTTTCTCCATGAGAACGATCTTTATCGGTCATGGTCCGCCATTTGCTAGAGGTCGAAAAGTGCCATCTTTTGAGAATGTTCAAATATACAACTTGATTACATCAATTATTGGCATAAATGGAGCTGCCAATAATGGGTCATCAAATTTCCCAAAGACTCTGCTTTTGCCTCATCATTGATCAAGACTTGCATTTTTTGTCTGGTTTTTATGTTAGACATTGATGCATCTTTTGAGGTAATGTTGGTCTGTTGTGGTTGATTTAGGTTAATAAAGATGTTTGTTTCTAAGATGTTTCATGTTGAATGTAACTTGAGTGGATTAGACATGTATTCACTAAAAGCTAGACTTTGGTATCATGGTATCATATTATTATCTTCTTGTGTTTAGTAGGAATTTGGTATACCAAAAAGATATGTGTTTCAGACACGGATGAGCTAGGTACCAACCGGTACCGAAAATCCCCAACAACGGGTACCAGTATCAAAAATACTCGGTATGGTACGGTTCGGTACCGGTATTTGAAGGTAAAAACCGGTACTAAAAAGTCAAAAGTTGGTACCGAAAAAGTTTGGTTAGGGAAAATTGGTACTGGTACCCGGTACCATTTGTTCATCCCTAATTTCAGACATGTATTTGTTTTCTGGTACACAATTTTCGTCGATATTTTACAGGTACGGAGACTTCGGACGGATCAAAAGTTACGCTCTTATCTAGACCGCATATTTTAATCTAGTTGGTTCAGATAAACTAACCTTATAAATATGAAATTGAATTCCTAAATAAACGTGTGAATACTTGAATCAAAGATTTATGCGTTTTAACCTAGAAAACGAAATATACCAATCTATGACAATTAGGGAAAACCATTTGTATCAAAATTCTAGATGATGAAATTTGAGTAAGAAAGTTGGGACAAAATGTTAGGTTGTTTGCCACATGATCTGGCCTTGTCGAGGCATTTCTATCGTTTACTTTTAGGCCTTGTAACTCTAAACATAGCCAAGTTATGTCCTTTTATGTTATTTTCTTATCCAATCAAATTCTGTTTACGTGATCCAAGTATGAGTCTGCTAACTTTTGTCTCAAGCTTCCTATATTTTGTCTCTTCTACCTCATGTGTTCCACATTATTACAATTCTTTATCTAGATTTGATTATGCATTATAGTTATCACAATTCTTTACTTCAATTTAATTATGTATTTTTAACCGGAAACCAACTGCTAAAATATAGAATATAAAAACATGACCAAACAAAATAAAATAAAAACAAAAACAAATTGTTGAGAGTGGGATTTGAACCCACGCCCTTTCGGACCAGAACCTTAATCTGGCGCCTTAGACCAACTCGGCCATCTCAACTTTTGTTTGCATTGCATCATACATTCTTTAAATAAATAATCGGATGGTTCATCAACCTTTTTTTTAATCTCTCTAGTCACGTTATTGAATTAAATCTATTGAAAACACTCTTTTTAAAAAAGCCCACTTACTGATTTGGGAACATGATGGTGAAATAAAGTTGTTTTATTGAATACTTACATATAATTCTGCATGAACAAGAAGAACCTGTCTTATAGTTCTCTTTCTAATCTACAAGAAAATATACAATAATGTATAACAAAAGACAGAATAGAAAGATGAGTTTCTTGTGGAATCAAGAAAGATTTCTAAAGTATTTAAACTTCATTTTTGCTTGAGGTTACCAAGGCATTCTTTAGTGACTCCCTTTATCCAAAGGTTAAATGCATTGATATCTTTGTCCTCATCAGCCGCTTCTACGAAGCAATCGTTGCACGTTTCAATGTCGGTGGCAACACCGCTAATATCAACATTAGCCTTATCGAGGTCTTGCTTGTTGATGCTCTCAATCCCTTTTTTGACACCATCAATCGCATCATCAAGGTTTCCTTGGCATTGCTTGAGGCATTTTTTTGATGCTTCTGATCCGGGTTTGCCCTCTCGTTTAGCAAGCACTGATTTGAATTCCACGATTTTATGTTCGATTCCTTCTAGTTGCTTGTTTGAAACTTTAGCCCCTTCGGTTAATGGCCCGTTGACCACCTTTTGTACACCAATTTCTGGCAACGAGAGTTCAAAAAGTTCATTAAAAGAGAGTGGGCTATCGGCCGTGGGCCCTGATTTGAGGGTAGGGCTAGGGTTAGGGGCTGAGTCTTCCTCGTCATCGTCATCATCGTCGTCCTCGTCATCTTTCTCCTCCTCTGAAGGAGGTGGGGACGACTCTTCCTCGTCATCTTTCTCGTCCTCTGAAGGAGGCGGGGACGACTCTTCCTCATCATCTTTCTCCTCCTCTGAAGGAGGGGGCGACTCTTCATCTGAAGGAGGAGGGGACGACTCGTCATCTGAAGGAGGAGGGGACGACTCGTCATCTGAAGGAGGAGGGGATGACTCTTCATCTGAAGGAGGAGGGGACGACTTTTCATCTGAAGGAGCAGGAGAAGGCGTTTTGTCATCGTCCTCGTCTCCATGTGCATTAGAATATTGTGTTAACAACAAGAGAATGCCAAACACAAGAATGAGAATCAATGTATGCTTGGCAAAGGCCATTGTATTTAATCTTTTTTTATGGTTTGTTTAGGGTTCTAAATTTCTAATAAAGATATAAAACTTGAGGGAGGGTTCCTTTAATACACTTAAGGATTGGCAATTCTTATTTGTAGATATGCTTTCTAAAAATGGGAATTTCATGGTTAAGGATACGAGGTTGAGGATCTTCTTACTCCATGCCATAAATAGAAACAAAAATAATGGCTAATTCATTTTGTCAATCAAATTCATATTTGAATCTTGTTTTCTTATTTTAGTTGGTCGTTTCATGTAAGGTGTGATTTTTTTCTCTAATCTTTGACCAACTAAATCCATAATTTTGACCTTTGAGTCCACTAATTCAAGGTATACGGGGCACCAGCAGGGAGTGCCTTCGGTGACCCAATTCCCCGAGCGGGAACACCGCCGCCATCCCTGCGGTGACCCAATTCGGTGAATGGGATCGGTGGGAGGTTACCGCATGAAGGGAGAGAGGGAGAGTGTGGCCCACAAGCTTTTCAACCAATCAAATTATTTTCTTTTTTTTTTCTTTTTGAATAAAAAAGCAAGTCCCCTAAGAGAGGAGTGCCGCCATCAAATTAAGGGTGTGAAAGGAGTTAAGAGGGGAGTTGACGTGGCAAGTGCTAGTTGGCCGTGCGTAAGAGAGGGGACTCCCCTAAGAGGGGAGTGCCCCTCTCACCCTCGTAGAAGCTCGAACCAAATGAAGATATTTCTAAAGTGAAGCTATTAATACCCTATTTTATTTCTTTTATCTACAAAATATTTTTTTTAAATGTTACTATTGAATTTAGAATTCTTTTTATTAAAGTTTCAAGGCTAGATTTTGGAAACTTTCTAATTTTTTATTTGAAAAAAAGGGGAAGCTATGCTCGTGAAAGCTTTGACTGTTGATTAGTTATGAATGTTGATAATGAAAACATGATAAGGTGACGCGTAGTGGGGCGCTTTGGCCGAGCATGGCGCCGCGAAAACGCCCGGAACACCAATACTTGGGGCGCTATCAAGGAGAAATGGGGGGAGGACGCGAGATATTTCACGGCGGTATGGGGAAGGTTTTCAAACCTTTGACCAATCAAAATAAAGGATGTTTTTTTATAATTAATTAATAAAAACGAAAATTAATAATTAGGTAATGATGGGTAGGGGCTTTATGACTACGGGCTCTAGTGTTATAACGCCCCATAAAGCCCTTGTGTGACGTGGCACGACATGTGTCGCATAACGCCCCACAAGGGGCTTTATGACTACGGATGGCCTAAAGGTATGTACCTGCTACAGCACAGCAGAGAAACCAGTAACTGTAGCAGACATTTAAGAAGATGACATCCTTATCAGATTGATCGAGTTCCTGTTTAGGGTGTATGTTAATGATGGGTTTAGGAGTTATTAATGAACTCGTGATTAGGGAGTAGAGAGATGGATGAATTGTGGTGTATGTTTGATGTTAAAGTACCCTTAATCTCTCTAAATCATCTCCTTATATAATACACCAAAGGGAATTATGTCCATCAACAATTACCAACTAATATATAGACAAAATTGCAGAAAACAACCTTTATGTATACCCCAAACTGCACTTTATACCTTTCACTATGAAATCCGCCAAAACCAACATTTACGTTCATGTTTTGCTACGAGTATAACCTTTAACACTAACGTCGTCCAAAAACTCAGTTAAATGGCCTCACATGCTTTGCATGTGAGGGTATTATGGTCTTTTCCCATTTAATATATCTTTTTGTGATAAACTTCTACATCACCACACCCATCTGCAGATTCAAACACCCATATGCAGATCTTGAATCAGTGAAACTTTAGCAAAACATAAGATCAAAAACTTCAACAAACAACAATCAAACTTACATGAACCTTGACATCAACAAACAAACGACACCATATCCTTCACCATTCCAACTTCAATTCCCCTCATTTCACCTCTATCAATCTCACCCATTACCTGTTCCAAAACCACATTCTTCAATCTTTCACTTCTGAAATCGCTCGAACAATCCCTCAAAAGCCGAAGCAACGATTTGGCGCTCGCTTTAGCGCGTTTGGTCCCATCAATGCTAACCTGCATTAACCCCGGAACAATACTGCTTTCGCACCGATCAAACTTCCGTCAGGTTCGTCGTCGGATTCCACCACCACAGTCACCCCTGGAGAATCAGAATCCACCACCATAGTTGAATGTCGGTGAGGCTTGAGCTAGGGTTTCACAGATGGTGGTGAACGGAGGAGTACGGTTGTGGTTAATGGTGAGGTTGTGATTAACGGCGAACATCGTGCAATGGCCATCAAGAATCTTGTTAATTCAGGTGATGTAAGTTTGGGGGTTTCAAGAATCTTGAATAAATTTGTTTGGTTTGAAGTAATTTGGATACAAATAGTTGGTTTTGGGTTGAAGAAAAAAGCCGATGAAAAAGGATGAATCTTTCATGGATCTGCTTCCAAGTTCTTCATGTAGGTATTGTTTTTACAGGTGTTTAAGCCAATGTGGTCAACACAAGCAGCTCCATTTTCTTAATGGATGTTGCCTCAAACACAAATCTTGATCCACCCACCAATGTGGTCAACACAAGCAGCTCCAATGTGGTCAACACAAGCACTGATGTTGAATAGAGAGAGCCAAGAGAAAAAGATAAAAGGGTATATATATATATTAGTTTTTTAAAATCTGATTTAATTATTTATTTAAATATATTATTCAAAGGAAAAGACATATATGCCCTCACATGCATCGCACATGGGGCAACTTAACTGACTTTTTTGACTAGGTTTGGTGTAAAGGTTGTGATGTGTAACAAAACATGAACGTAAAGGTTGGTTTTGACAGATTTCATAGTGAAAGGTATAAAGTGCAGTTTGAGGTATACATAAAGGTTGTTTTCTGCAATATATAATAAGGTATAATTTATATTAGACTAAATTGCAGAAAACAACCTTTATGTTTGTCCCAAACTGCACTTTATACCTTTCACTATGAAATCGGCAAAAACCAACATTTATGTTCATGTTTTGCTACAAGTTCAACCTTTAACACAAACGACGTTTAATTTCTTGGTTAAGTTACCTCACATGCAAAGCCTATGAGGGCATTAACGTCTTTTTACCTAGTCCTTTTATTTTCTTTTTATTTACAGGTATTTTATATATTTATAAACTCCAATGTTGTAGGACCCACAAAAAAACAAGCTTCCACCTTTCTTCATCATCGTCATCTTGTCTTCATTCATCATCATCTTCTTCTTTGTAAATTATAATCTAGTAGAGTTTATTTATTCAAAAAAATTGATATTAAACTTTGATATTATTCTTCAAGCTCTCTTTCTCTAAACCCACTAGACCACCAATCTTCAAACTAACAGATGTGAAATTTAAACTTCAATTTCACTCCAATCATCACATCCTAAATAAACATGAATACCACCGGATGTCGTCGCCGGTGATGTCAAAGACGATGTTGACGCTATTGTTTCTCGTACCGCATCTATGAGAATAGAAACGACTCGTCGGTGTGGCAAGATTGGAGATAGTTACCGTTGTTAGATTCGTAACCCATTCTCGCCATCTTCGCACTCCTTTCAAGCACCAACAGGCTTGAAAATGTCGAATAACTGCCACCAACCCCTCCCTCCAACCATTCAGAATCGAGCCATCCTGAACAAGTGCATCAACTACAGCAAGGTAAACAACGGTTGGCAATTTCAGGCCCGGGATGTTGGCTACTCTACTCATTATCTCATCTTTACTACTACATATCTCTGACATATTCGATCTCTGTTCTCGCTTCTTGCAGTGTATCATCCAATCTTTTTCGATCCTCATTTGAACCACAAGGGTGTCGCTACGGTTCTGGAGATCTGAATATCGACCCAACTGGACAAAGCCTTTACAAAGCGAATTGAATTTGTCAAACTGAAAGACCTTATTGAAAGAAATGGGCTGTAACTGATGGAGATACTTACCGGGATGCTGGAGGCTCTGTAATGGAGATGGGTTGGCTTTTGTTGTGTTTGTAGATGGGTCTCATTTGTTTGATGGTGATATCGTATTAGATGAAAAGAATGAAGCCATGACAGAAATTACAGAGCAGAGTTCGATCGAAGAAGAAAGGTTTTCGCCGGAGAATAAAGGTCTTCGCCGGAACTGAACCTACTCGCCGGAACAGAGTTCGATTCATTGTTCAGTTGAATTGAATTTAATTTTTAGAGAGAGAGAGAGAAAGAGATGCCGGTTAGAGTGGGTTTGAATTGAATTTTTAGAGTGAGAGAGAGGGGTAGGGGGTAAGTGATAATATTTTTTTAATATATATTAAAAGATTAATTAAAATGACATTAATACCCTCACATGCATTGCATGTGAGGGCAGTTAACCAAGAAAAACAAACGTCGTTTGTGTTAAAGGTTATACTTGTAGCAAAACATGAACATAAAGGTTGGTTTTTGCCGATTTCATACTGAAAGGTATAAACTGCAGTTTGAGGCAAACATAAAGGTTGTTTTCTGCAATTTTGTCTTTATATTATGATCATTTTATAATATAAAGACAAAATTACACAAAACAACCTTTATGTATTCTCAAAACTTCATGCTATACCTTTCAGTTTATAAATCCCCTAGGTGAACCTTTAACTTGACATTTTGTTATGGGGATCAACCTTTTCACAAACTTTGTTAAATTTCTTGGTTAAGTCACCTCACATGTGAGGGCTTTTTCGTATTTTTACTTATTCTTTTAATATATGTTTTTTAAATACAAAACCAGGGGGCGAAGTAGAGATTTCCCAAAGCCCAGGGGGTCTTACTGTTTTTTTATCATTAGTCACCATTAACAACCTCTATAGTTGACTTTTGTTGACCGAACATGTTTCTGCCTGGACTCAGTTGACCCAAACGCCGACTTCATCCGATCACCACTGACAACCGCCATAAACATCCATTATCACCACCACTATGGTTTTTTCATCCACCACCATCTTCTTCATATATCATCTCTTCAACTTCAATCACCTCAAATCTAGAGCCCATCTACCATAATCAACCTCATACATCACCATAGTTCACCAATGATAGCACAATCAAGCATCATCAACCATAACCACCTTAACTTACCAACATATACCCAGTAGAACACCACCACCATGACCACATTGTCACTAATAACCATCATGCATGCCATCATCATTATTTTTGTTCACTTCCGTAACCGCCATCATCACCATCTACAACCATCACCACAACAAACACTTTCCACCGTTTCCGTCGAAACCCGACGCAGTTATTGTTTCCCTATAACCATCTATGTAAGCCACCTTAGATCACCACCTCGACAATCATTAACCACCAAGTAATACACCAATATTTAGGCAATCGGAAACCATATTTGTCGGTAACTAGAATCATCACTCAATAGAAAATCACAATCATCGTCACCATTCACCACCGTCGGTTCCTTCGTCATCGGAACCACCATCATCGCTCGCAACTGACTTCCCCACAACCAACTTTTTCGGTGTTGTATATAGAATCGGATGGTCGGTCGGAGGCCAAGGCCAATCTTCTACTCTGATCTCCCTTCCTTCTCTACGATCTGCAATGTTTTTCTCTCTATCTTCATCTTCGGTTTTTCTTTCTATCATGATCATCCTAAATTGTATAATTTTGCTATGCATGCGAGGTGATTTAACCAAAAAACTTAACAGAATTTTCTGCATACATAA
Source organism: Helianthus tuberosus (assembly GCA_030545235.1). Taxonomy (NCBI): domain Eukaryota; kingdom Viridiplantae; phylum Streptophyta; class Magnoliopsida; order Asterales; family Asteraceae; genus Helianthus; species Helianthus tuberosus. The sequence continues at coordinate 206,292,501 of CM060367.1, read as the reverse complement.
AGGTTTTGAGAATGTATAGTTTTGGGAAAACATAAAGGTTGTTTTGTGCATACATAAAGGTTGTTTTGTGCAATATTTTCTAATATAAATGATTAGTGATGGCCATACAATTAAATATAATTAATATGTTTAATTTTACATTCTCTCACTTGGCAGAATAATCATTTATTATCAGCATTAGATTAGTATGCAGATTTTAATACTCGTTTTAGCTTTACTATAGCAAAGAATTATAGTCGTTAAGTCAGTTTTCAAAACTCAAGACCCACATTAATCATACTATAGCCTCAATTTAAAACCTAAGCAGCTATGGTTAAAATTTATAGGCAAGCACTTTAAACGTTTAATTTGTATAATAAATATATATATATATATGTCATTATGCATGCAGAACATATTAAGAGGCATACACAATCAAAACTGAGGAAATTTCATTAATTAAAACGTAAATAAGTACAATATGCAATTAAATAAGGTCTTTAGTAAATTCCATATTCCAAACATGTTCTTCAAAAACTTTAGGTGAGAGACCTTCAGTCATTGGATCTACAAGCATATTATTAGTACTTATATACTCAAGGGTGTGGTTCCTCTACAAAGTGTGTTTTTCCCACAAAGTGTAGGAAGCAATCTTAGCCATAGGATGAGAGTGTTTAATGGTTGAGATTATCTTGGTGGCATTTTGGTAATATTTGTGTGTTAAAAATAAATTGTTTTAATAGATTAGGGGTATTTCGGTCATTATACGTGTTTTAAATCTGTCATACAACTGTCCACATAAACCCACCTCCCTACATTCATGCATTTTTTTCCTCTCTCTAAACACACACTTTTGGAAACCTCGATCATAGCAAAATTAGCTAGAAATGGATTTAGATAACAAATTCCCACTCAAATACAAGTGTTTTTTTTACTGGAAGTTGAAAATCCATCATCGATCTGTTTATTTATTTCTTTATTTTTTTGATTTTCTTGCAAGAAAAAGATTCAGGAACATGAAGACAATGCAAAAAATTGAAGCTCTGATCTATTCCAAAAAACATTTCAAGAAGGGATCATCGGGCAAAGGTGTGTTTTTTCTATATACTTCAAGCCTAGGGTTTGAAAGTTGTTTTTATTGTAAGCGATCAAAGTATATTTATACCAGTGTGTTATACGGGAACATGATGTGTTGTAGCTTGCTTTTGGTTAGATCATGCGCTAGCAGTATCCAGTGGGTTGGGTTGAAGACGAAGGCAATGGGTTGTGTTGAAGACAAAGGCACTGATTGATGTGGTTGTTAAAAAAAAATTTCTGGATGTTGTGTTCAAAGTAGTGTGTTTTATGCTATATTTGTTTGTTTGCATTCCTTTTTTTATTGGTTGTTGGGCAAACCGAGTATGTGTTTTAATATAATGGATCTAAATTGCTTATTTGATACGGATAAAAATATGTTTGATAGTAAATATACCATTCGTGTGTTCAAAGATGACGAATTATGATCTTTTTACATCTGGTGTGTTATATACACTATAACACAACATGAAGAACTCAATATTATGTTTGATAGTACATGTACTATTAGTGTGTTCAAAGGTGGCCAGTTATGATATTTTTACTCTAGTGTTACATATACACTATAAGACATCATGAAGAACCTAATATTTATAAACACAATCTCAAGAAAAAAAACATGTCATTTGTGAATCATAAACTGGTATAACACATCCCGATGAAACCAATAATTAGCAAAACACAAACATCAAGAGTTACAAAGACGTGTCCTTCTTATAACATAAACTGCTATTACACATTGTGAAACTTGTAACTAATAAAACACAACGTGAAGAAATTATTCATGAATGATCATATGGCGTGTTGTGTGTGACTAATAAAACACAACGTGAAGAAATTCTTCATGAGTAAATCTTTGCAATTTTAAGTAACTGTAGGTTTTGAATTAATAGAATATATCATGTTTCCTTAAAAATTTCCTTTTTTGTTTATGATATAATAATATTCCATAAATAAGATAATTATTTGATTACCTTTATGCCCTTTAGTAAAAAAACTCTATATGCCACATGTCACAGTGAGATCGCTTCCTACACTTTGTAGGAAAAGTAGGCTTTGTAGCCAACTCCTGCTCATATACTCAATACAAAGATTATTTTCCTCAACTCGCTCACGTATAAACCACTACTTTGTATTAAGGTATAAACTAACTCCAATCGAATTGTTACTATTTGAGAAACTAACGACAACTGAATTATCATAGTAAAGCTTCAATGGTCTAGAAATGGAATTAACTACTTTGAATTAAGTGATCAAATTTTTAAGCAACCAGGTTACATTGTAAACAACAATGTAGTTTCCATCATTGTGGAAGATGTAGTTAGCTGTTGTTTATGACTCTTCCATGAAATCGATCCGCCTGCTAAGCATAAAGATATAGCTCGAAATGGATGTCATGTTATCTTTGCATTTAGCAAAATTAGAATAACCTACCACTAAATTATCACTTCTTCTGTAAGTCAGTTTATAGTCTTTCGTCCCTTAAAGATATCAAAGTACTTTCTTAGATTCTTTCCAGTGATCTAAGCCATGATTAGTCTAATAATGGCCTAGCATTCCAACAATATAAGCGATATCTGGGTGAGTACAGACTTGAGCATACAAAAGGCTCCCGACTACTGTCGCATAAGGTATCAATCCCACTTGCTCTTTTTCAACCTCCATTTTCAGACATTGGAATAAACCAAAAACGTCCCCCTTAATGGCAGGGCATTTCAACCTATGTTTTCAGACATTGGAATAAACAGACTATTGACGATCAATGTAGGCCCTTTAAGATAACCCTAAGATCCCTTTGTATCTGTCTCAGTGTATTTCGATGCCAATAACGTAAGAAGCGACTCTAAGATTCTTCATGTCAAAATTATGCGAGAGTAATCACTTCGACTCATGCAACATGTTTAAACTATCACTTGCCGATAGAATATCATCTACGTAAAGGACAAGTATAGTAAAGTTGCTCTCACTCATTTTGAGGTAGGTGCATTGATCCACTTGATTCTTTGTAAAACCTTGTTTCTTCATGACTTCATCAAACTTGAGATACCATTGACGTGATGCTTGTTTCAACCCGTATATGGATATATGTTCTTGACCTTCAAGTTTAAATCCTTCATGTTGTTTCATGTACACATCTTCGCCTAAATCGGCATTAAGGAAAGCGGTTTTAGCGTCCATCTGATGCAGCTCTAAATCAAAATGAGCTACTAAGGCCATAATAATCCATAATGAATCTTTTCAAGAGACAAGTGAAAAGGTCTCTTGATAACCAATTCCCTCTTTCTGAGTGTATCACTTTGCAACCAATCTCGCTTTATAGCATTCAACATTCCCACTTCGACTCATGCAACATGTTTAAACTATCACTTGCTGATAGAATATCATCTACGTAAAGGACGAGTATAGTAAAGTTGCTCTCACTCATTTTGAGGTAGGTGCATTGATCCACTTGATTCTTTGTAAAACCTTGTTTCTTCATGACTTCATCAAACTTGAGATACCATTGACGTGATGCTTGTTTCAACCCGTATATGGATATATGTTCTTGACCTTCAAGTTTAAATCCTTCATGTTGTTTCATGTACACATCTTCGCCTAAATCCTCGTAAAGGAAAGCGGTTTTATCGCCCATTTGATGCAACTCTAAATCAAAATGAGCTATTAAGGCCATAATAATCCATAATGAATCTTTTCAAGAGACATGTGAAAAGGTCTCTTGATAATCAATTCTCTCTTTCTGAGTGTAGCACTTTGCAACCAATCTCACTTTATAGCATTCAACATTCCCACTTCGACTCATGCAACATGTTTAAACTATCACTTGCCGATAGAATATCATCTACGTAAAGGATAAGTATAGTAAAGTTGCTCTCACTCATTTTGAGGTAGGTGCATTGATCCACTTGATTCTTTGTAAAACCTTGTTTCTTCATGACTTCATCAAACTTGAGATACCATTGGCGTGATGCTTGTTTCAACCCGTATATGGATATATGTTCTTGACTATCAACTTTAAATCCTTCATGTTGTTTCACGTACACATCTTCGCCTAAATAGTCGTTAAGGAAAGCGGTTTTAGCGTCCATCTGATGCAGCTCTAAATCAAAATGAGCTACTAAGGCCATAATAATCCATAATGAATCTTTTCAAGAGACATGTGAAAAGGTCTCTTGATAATCAATTCCCTCTTTCTGAGTGTAGCACTTTGCAACCAATCTCGCTTTATAGAATTCAACATTCCCATTCGAATCCATTTTTTCTTTGAACACCCACTTACATCCTACGGGTTTGACACCGTTAGTATAGTTAGTGCCCCCAAACTTTCAAACAGTTACATTTGGAGCACTAACTATACTAACTAAGCTTTCAAACTTCACTTTGATAAACTAACGAGATCTTTGATAAACTAACGGTATCGAGATTATCTTTAACAATCACCGTGTTAATCTCGATATTGCAACACCGCTTGACAAGTCTTCAAACTTCTAATACTTCCCTTGCTTGCGGGTTTGTGTTGACGTAGTCTCTTGTTTCTTATCGTCGTTGCTTGCCATGTTTGTTGCTTCTTTCTTCTTTCATGATTAAACCACACAGGTTTTGATAATACCACAGAGGATTTGCTTGCCACACAGGTCTTAGTCGCCACACAGGTTGAATTTTGCCACACAACCATATATTCGGTTCTTTCAGTTTTCTTCCTCTGCTAATCGCACTCTTGTGATTCTTGATTAAAGGTCTTGTTCTTCTTCTTTGTTCTATAATTTCTTCGGAATTCACAACTGAGCGAAACGTTCTTAATATCGAGCATCGATTACGATTACGATTTTGGGGTTAGCAAAATCGCTCATATTGTTCTTCTTTCTGAAATTCGTTCTTTAAAACTGAGGCTTGTAAGTCTCTGATCTTCTTCTTCAACCTTTGCTCTGATACCAATTTGATGGCCTAAAGGTTCGATTTAACATACACGATAATAACGAAATCAAGATATACGCATGATCGATTGATAAGAAACTCTTTTGTATAACTAATTTATGTAAAGAAATAATTGATTTACAACTATCTCTACCCACGTATTTATACTTATCGGAAACCTGTCGGTGTGAACCGTCGCAATGTTTCCCAAACAATGCGACGTACCGTTTAATATATTATATATAGTAGTTACAACAATAACCCAAACTTTCTAGCAATTACATTTGGGGCACTAACTATACTAACTAAGCTTTCAAACTTCACTTTGGCAAACTAACGATATCGAGATTATCTCCAACAATTTCCCATATCGAGATCCATCACTAGTGGTCTAGTGGTTGGAAAGACTTCGGTTCTCCTTGGAGACACAAGTTCAATTCCCACTAGTGCATATTTGGTGGATAAAGGCAATGAAGGCTAGTTCTCCCAGACCCTAGGTCAAGAGTTCCAGCCCGAGCCACCCCGGGTTTTAGTCCACCGTGCGTTACACCAAAGAGATTCTCTCTTGTGGCGGCGCAAGCCCCTGCCACAGGCAGTGGGTGGTATGGTTTCCCGGGGAACACCGTTAGCCAAACTCTGACGTCAACGTGAACCCGGTTACGACAACATAGTCTGGCCAGAGTAAAAAACACATCATTCGACAACAACTGTACTAGTAAATTCAAAAAAAAAATCACAACATTCAAATCAAAATTAATTCATTTTCATATTTTTATTCATCTTGCATGTTGCACGATGGACTGATTAATTCAAGAGTATATTACACATACACAGCACATCCTTATACTATTGACTAATATGCAAATTCAGTCTAAACCTTCTTTGTATGTCTAAAGTTGGGGTTGAGATTATTTGACAACACATTTTCTTTAACATCACAGCCATACTAGTAAAATGAAAGAAAACATACAATTACAAGAAAACAATGGTGCCCACTCTATGATTTTAGCGGTTTATAAAAATCCGAACTGAGTCAATGACTGAAGTTTTAGAAAACGACAACAGTCAGGGGTGGATATAGCTTAGTGTAAATTTTGGAAGAAAAAAAACTGTCTTTTTTTTATTTCGCTACTCCTATAGAAAAGAAACGTTTGAAACGTTGTCCCTTGACGTTTTTCTAGATCCGCCACCTATTGCAAGCATTTGATGGATTTAATAGAAAAAATAGTTTTTAAGCAATATTGTTAAAATAAAAAATCTTACTCGAAATCGTTATAGTTTACATACCCGGGATCAAAAGTTTCAAATATAATTCACATTTTATTTATTTATTTATTTTTGAGTCCCTGTTTTGAGTTCAAAATCAAAACGTTTAACGTCTTGAGTCTCTAATCGCTCATTTTATAACGTTTTGAGTCCAATTTTGTTCATTTTATAACGTTTTGAGTCCAATTTTGTTAAAAAAATTGTACTCAAAAGGTTATAACTTGGACTCAAAAGGACTCAAAAAGTAAAAAAAATGTTTAGGGACTCAGGGCGTTAAAAATTTGACTAAATTGCAGAAAACAACCTTTATGTATACCCCAAACTGCACTTTATACCTTTCACTATGAAATCCGCCAAAACCAACCTTTACGTTCATGTTTTGCTACAAGTTCAACCTTTAACACAAACTCTGTTAATATTCTTGGTTAAATAACCTCACATGCTTTGCATGTGAGGGTATTATTGTCATTTCAACCTTGTTTTTTTTGTTTATTAATAAATTATATATAAAGGTTGTTTTCTGCATCATCACCAATCATCTTCCTCATCATCTTCGACCACCCCTTAAAAAACTCCTGAAACGCCTTCCTAACCCCACCCCCGACGACCCTCAACCGTCACCGGATCACAATCACTCACCCGATCTCCAGCACTGGTTCGTCAGGATTCTCAATGAAGAACTGGATAAGTTCAATGATTTCTATGTTGACAAAGAGGAAGAATTCGTCATCCGCTTTCAGGTTTTCTGTTTTTAAAATTTAACCTAAAGTATTTGACTTTGTAATAATCTTTTAATTATGATGTGTCTTTGAATGAGTATTGTTGTTGAGTTGCGATAATAATGTAGATTTGCTGACTAGAACATGAAAACTGTTGGTAGGAATGGTTTTGGGAGTGATAGGCTCTTCATAAAAGGAAGCGGGCTGTGACAAACCGTCCCATACGGTTAGGAGGAATTATAAATATGAGGCCTTTGTATGTGCTTAATTATGAATTTCTTTGGGTTAGGGGTGTTCATCGGTCTGGTTTTTGTGGGTTGGGGATTTTTCCACCCAAAGTAAAAAGAAAACGAATTTCTTTGTGATGCTCGTCCCATATCGGTTATGAATTACAAAAGGAGTCGGTTATCATTTTGTAATGACGACCTGCTAATAACTTTCACCCATCTTTAAGTTGATTCAGAGGTTATTAAGTTAGCATAGCACTGGTTCTGTACATGTTAAAATGCTCTCTGCTTTTGTTATAATGTTCATAATCTTAAGTGGTTAAAAACCATTGATTTATCATATATGGAAACAGTCCGTCTCACTTGGTGATTTAACCAGGAGCTAAAACATAGAATCGAGCGAGTGAAGGAGAAAAGCTGCAAAGATGGAGTCTTTACATCCGAAATTGAATTCAGTGATGAATTGATGGCGATACGGCAAGAATTTGTCACTATTCACGGCGAGATGGTGCTTCTTAAAAACTACAGCTCCTTAAATTTTGCAGGTACAAACGAGTCGGGTGAAAATTATAATTCTTTTATCCATTACGTATCATTTGAATAAACCTTTCTGTTTTGTTTTGGGTTTATTACAGGTATCATCAAGTTATTAAAAAAGTATGACAAACGAACGGGTGGATTACTGCGTGTACATTTCACACAACTTGCTCTTCGTCAACCATTTTTCACAACGGAACCTCTTACAAGATTAGTCCACGAGTGTGAAGAGAATCTAGACCTCCTCTTCCCTTTAGAAGCGGAAGTAGTTGAATCTTCTAGTAATAGCAAAACAAATACAGATGCAAATGCACGGGCTAGTGATGATAACACCGCCGCACGAGTGTCGATCGGTGAGGGCGGTTCGGATGTGTATAGACGGACGGTTGATTCGATTAATCAGGAAGAGAGAGGGAAGAGGAGGGTGTTGCAGGTGTAGGAGAGGGAGGAGAAGGGTGTTGATATTGTATTTATTTGTTAGTTGATAAGGGTTTAAATATAATACATTGAATAAAAGACTTGTGAAAAGACATATATGCCCTCACGTGCAAGGCATGTGACTGCATTTAACTGACTTTTTTGACTAGGTTAGGTGTAAAGGTTGAACTTGTAACAAAACATGAATGTAAAGGTTGGTTTTGGCGGATTTCATAGTGAAAGGTATAAAGTGCAGTTTGGGGTATACATAAAGGTTGTTTTCTGCAATTTTGTCTAAAAATTTTGATTTTGGACTCAAATTGTTAAAACCACTAAAACATAAGAACTCAAAAAGTAATTTACTTTTTTTTGTTTTATGTTTACATTCTTTTTTTCATTAACGTTATTTTTAACATTGTGTCTACGTTTCTATTTACATTATAGATTAAGCCCCTAGTTTATAGTTAAACCTATCTTAAAACATCTATATATAATCCATTAATTAACCACAACAATGTTGCATCACAAATTCATATAATTCACTGGATCAAAACATATACAATGAAGAACTATATACTAGTCGATCGTATCCTAACGCCACCACTACCCTATCGTACCCACACCACCATGCATGCATGCATGATCACCTTAATTATCTCATGTTTTTTTAAGACTAGCAAGGCAATCTCCGGTGACCCCTTGAACCCAATCATTAACCGCCTTTATCTCGAGATCTTCAGCCTTCATGTCAACGAAACAACTGTTACACGTATCAACATTCGTCGATATAGCACTTATGTCAATGTTAGCCTTGGCGAGATCTTGTTTTCGGATGCTTTCGATGCTTTTCTTTACACCATCAATGGCACTAGCAAAGTTTTCTTGACATTGAGTTAAGCAGTTTTTAACCGGTTTTGATGTGTTGGGATCCTCTAATTGTTTCTGAAGGACCGGTTTGAAGTCGCTGATCTTAAGTTCTAGTGCTTCGAGTTGTTTGCTTGCCACTTTACTCCCCTCGGTCTCTGAGGTTGCCGCTTTCTTTTGTACGCCAATTTCGGGCAATGCAAGTTCAAAAAGCTCCGAAAGAGATATCGGGGAGTCGGCCGAGGTGTCGTCGGTAGGTTCATCAGAGGGGGGTGTGGATGGGGATGGGGATGGGGAAGGGGAGGGGTGGGCATTGGAACATAATGCAAAGAAGAGAAGGGCAAAAATGGAAAGAAAAGTTGTTAATGTGTTCTTTGTAAGGGCCATTGTCTCTAATCCCTTGTTTGGTTTGTGATTGTGATTGAGACAATGGTATGAATGAAGGAGGGTTCCTAAAATGATTTTAAGGATTAGGGATTCTTATGTATGGATAAAGTTTCCAAAAATGGGAATGTTATGGTTAAGGGTTTGAGGTGGAGGTTCTTTCTCTTTTATACCATACAAAAAGAATTGAAAGTCAAGTCAATTGTGTGCATTCAGTTTGTTTGAACTAATATGAGGACCTCAAAATGTGAAGGTAAAAAAGAAATGATCTTACATATATAGGGTGGATCTTACATATATAGGGTGGAGTTTTACAAACACTGGTTTATTTATGAACTGAGTGAACAAATCCTGATCATTAGTTTACATCATCAAATCATAAAATACACTAGTGTATTTTCATCATCAAATCCTAGCCATTGATTTGTGAACAACCCCCTTAATTGTGAACACTAGTGAACTAATCCTAGCCATTGATTATCAATACACAAGTGTAAATCAACGGGCAGGATTTGATGATGAAAATACACTAGTGTATTTTACGATTTGATGATGTAAATCAATGGTCAGAATTTGTTCACTTAATTCACAAATAAACTAGAACCCTATATGTGTGTGTCGCGTACCTATTGGGTTCGTGGAGCATTCCTACAGGTATTGGATATATTTATTTATGGTCTTACGTGGTTAAAAGTTATTTTTTCGGGTGCCCATCACCTTCAACAGATGTTAAACTCACCTCACATACCAACTTAAAATATGAAATATTCAATCACTCAACCATTTTTTGATGTTAATAATTAAAATTTTCTAATCACTTTAAAATGCTATTCATTGTATTTTTTGGTAATATATAGTATACTAATATGGGAAAAGATCAAATAGGAAGTTTATTTTGGCTAGGAAGTATAGGAAGCAATCTTAGCCGTTCATCTTCTTTTTTAAAATTTTGGACGCGTTGGCTTTTTCGTCTTTTTACATTATCATATATTCGTTCTAATTCGATTATAGATTATGTTACCTCTCTTCTTAGTTCATCACTTTCATAACAGAATTGAAGATTCTATAACCCTAAATCGCAATCGATCGCAAATTCACCTTTTTTTAAGCATTAATCTTGTTTCGTTCGTCAATTCGATAACCTCAATGTCTTCTTCAGACTCTGTTGGTAAGTTTAGCTTCAATTTTGAGTAAATTTTTGTTATTTTTTTCCGAAATTCATTGTTTTACGTGTTATAATTCGTGTTTCTGTTATTAATATTTGATTTTTCATAAGTTAAATTGTTATTGTTGTATAATTTAACATAATTTGTTCGTTTTGTTTCTTCATCATTTATTGTGTTTTAGTGAAGAGTTGCGTTTTATGATTTGATTCACATTATATGCATACAAACTTTAAATTTAATATTGATGTAATATAAAGCTATAACTGTCATTGTTGTACAATTTTAGAGTTTTGTTCGTTTCATACATTGTTTTGTTTGTTCATCATTTGATGCGTTTTACTGAACGTATTGCGTTTTATGCTTTTATCCATATTAGTTCATATACAAACTTTAAAGGTCTGTATTTCTAAATTTTTATTAACATATTTTGAGATTTAACACTAAAAACATTATTATATAAGAGGTATTGCGTTTTATAGTTATTTGTTAATTGTTTCAGATCACATGATGCGTTTTACTGAACGTATTGCGTTTTATGCTTTTATCCATATTAGTTCATATAGAAACTTTAAAGGTCTGTATTTCTAAATTTTTATTAACATATTTTGAGATTTAACACTAAAAACATTATTATATAAGAGATATTGCGTTTTATAGTTATTTGTTAATTGTTTCAGATAACATTTCCAAGTGGGAGGAACGTGTATGCTTAAACAGTGGAAGAAAAATTTTCAAACTTAAAGTCAGTGGATCCATTACACCTGCTGTTGGAATGGTTTTTAAATCATTTGATGAGGCTTTTGCGTTTTATCAGAGATATGCACTTGCTGTAGGTTTTTCTGCAAGAAAAAATACCTCTTGGAAAAATGGTGTTGGTTTGGTGAAAATAAGATATATAGTCTGCTCAAAAGAAGGATTTCATGTTAGCAAAGAAATAGATTCTGGTTCAGTTGATGAGAATAGTAAAAAGATTGTTAGACGTAATAGAGGTTCAAAAATAGTTGGATGCAATGCTCATGTGAAATTAATATTAGAGAACAATAATATGTTTAAAATCTACTACTTTGAAGAAGAACATAATCATATCTTTGTTGAAGATGAAGATATTCATTTCTTGCCGGCTGCCAGAAGTATCGATTATGTTAAAGAAAGTTTTATTGGATTGTCTGCAATCAATATTGGACCTGTTAAAGCATTCAATATTATGAAAACAATGTATGGTGGTTTTGGTGAAGTTGGTGCTAGTAAAGTTGATTGTAAGAATTATAGAAGGGATTTGAATCTTTACATAGGAGAGTATGATGCAGAAATGGTAGTTAGGCGTCTTATTAGGAAGAAAGAATGTTGTCCTGGTTTCACATGTGATTATGTTATTGGTGAAGATAGAAGATTGAAAGGACTTTTCTGGGCTGATGAGCAATCAAAAACAAATTATACAGTGTTTGGTGACATAGTTGGTTTTGATGCTACTTATAAATCAAACAAGTAAGTTTTTTTTCATTTATTGCGTTATATATTCTATTGCGTTATATATCATGTTCTATTTTTTCTAATGCTTTTTTTAATTTGTTTTTATGTAGGTATGATTTGGTTTTTGTACCATTTACTGGGATTGATAATCATTTTAGGAATGTCACATTTGGTGGTGCATTACTTGGTTCTGAGACTGCAGATTCTTATAGATGGCTTTTAAGGTGCTTTGTTAATGCTTTTGGAAATGAGCCTAAAGTTGTTGTTACTGATCAAGATGCTGCAATGAAGAGAGCTATTAAGGATGTACTTTCAAGAAGTAGGCATAGGTTATGTATGTGGCATATATGGGAGAAATTGAAGACAAAGGTATTAACTGCGTTTTATGATATAATAAACTGCAATTTTATATAGTTTTATTATTGCGTTTTATGTATTATACAATAAGATCCCCAAACACTTTTATCAATAGAATTACAAAACAATTGCGTTTTACCATCAATGCATTATGTTTATCATTTTCAATATATTGCGTTTTAAATTATTGCGTTTTATGTTTAATAATTTTATTACTTTTTATACAGCTTGGTTCTGTTTTGTCAGCAAACATTGATTTTAATACAAGAATGACTCATGTTGTTTGGAATGATACTATTATTCCAGAAGATTTTGAAACTGAGCGGCATTCAATAATGTCTACTTTTGGATTGGAAAATCATGAGTGGTTAAAAGATATGTACGATCTTCGATTTGATTAGATTCCCGCTTATTACCATGGAGAGGATTTGGTTGGTCTTATGCGTACTACGTCTAGATGTGAAAGCGAGAATTACTTCTTTGGTCAGATTTGCAATCCAAGATGTATACTTGTTGAATTTTTCACTCATTTTGAGACTGCAATGGATATTCAAAGGCATGAGCATAGGAGGAATGATCATGATACAAGGTATATTCAGTGTAAGACCTGGAGTGACTTTGTATTGGAGAAACAAGCATCAGAAATATATACCAAAACAATTTTTAAGGATATTCATATTGAAATTGATGATGCCATTACAAAGTGTATGTCAAAGTCTCTTGATACTGTGGGTGATGTTCAATATTATGAAATAAAGGATTTCAAACAGCCATGCACATCTTTATTCAAGGTAATTTTTTAAATTTATATTGTTTTAAATATCTATTGCGTTTTATTTTTTCCATCTTTTGTTGCGTTTTATCATTATATGATCATATACTTATTTCTGTATTATATTTATTATTCATTGCGTTTTATATTACATTTCACTAATTTTATATAGCTTTTTAATCTTATTTACAGGTGCAATACAACAAACAAGAAGATGGTTTAAGTATAAGTTGTTCTTGCAAACGGTTTGAACAATTTGGTATATTGTGCCGCCATATATTTTATGTTCTACGGTATAATGATATAACTGAGTTTCCTAGAAGATATGTTCATAGAAGATGGGTGAGAGATGTTGTTTCAAATGGATCAAATCATTGCAATATTCGGTTTGATGAAATTGGTAGGAATAGTGAAATTGATAAAGTTTATAGAGAAATCGTTGTTGCAAATGAGTATGTGGTTAATAGGCTGGTTGGGGATTTAGATGAGTTGTGTCGTTACAGGGATCATATTAAAAGTTATATTGATAAAGCGGATGAGGTTATGGTTGCTGCGCCGCCTCCTAGTCGCAAAGAAAGATTTGCTGATATTGGAGGGAACTTAGAAAAATCAGATTCTATGATTCGTGTCCCGATCAAAATAAGGACCAAAGGATGCGGTGTACAAAAAAGGATCAAGTCTAATCGTGAGATTGCAATTCAGAAATCATCAAAGATCCAGAAATCGTGCCGTGTATGTGGTGGAAAAGGACATAACAGTCGCACATGTAAAGATAAGGTTTCTTCTAATGCTATAGGTTCTAGCAATGCAATGTAAGTATGTATACAAATTCTGTCAAATTGTGATATCAATAAGAAAGAAAAAAAAATTTGTCATTGCGTTTTATGATGTATAGGTTTCATCTCTTTTTGTTATTGCGTTTTGTGATATCCTTCATAAATATCAGTTTTTTTTGGTTAATTGCGTTTTATGATAACAGCGGTATATTGTTATTGCGTTTTATACATAGAACAATATACTTTAAATGGAATTTTTGGTTATTGTGTTTTATTATAACACAGATCATAGATCAAATTAAACAAGAAATGCAAGTGGATATCATAAACATTTGCGTTATATAGATGATGATAGTTTTAAACAAAGATGATGTTTTCAAACTACAAAATTAAATAAAAATTACTAGCATGATCAGCATCATGGATCAAAGTTTGTTTCTTCTTCGGATGAGAACCCTAAGCTTCCATCAGGGATTTCCTCTTCACTTTCAGATTCAACCCAAAGTTCAACCTGTGAGACTACTGCATTTTGAAGCTTCTCTGCAAATTTGCTAGCAGAGTTGTTGATGATTGGTATTTCAGATAATTGCTTCAAAAATTCTATATCCTCACTGGTAGATATGTCCTTTGGGTCATACATCTCCACATCACCATCGTCCCAAGTCACTGAAACTTTGAAAGTTTCCTCAATTAACTCCCAAGATGTAACTTGGGAATCTTCAGTTGCAGTTTGATTCGGATTTCCAAATCTTTTGTGTAGAATTCTGAACAGTGCGGCTGCCTGATTTGTGTAACAAGCAGTTGGTATACCTATTTCATTCATCCTTCTCAATACATTATCATTGCAGTTTTGAAGAACAGAAGCAACGAAATGGTATCTTATTTTTTTCCATCAAGGAATTGAAGAACGAAATTGTCTCTTTTAACCCACCAAACTGATAGTTGTTGATTAGCCATTTTAGGGTTTGTGTGTGTGTTTTGTTGTTGGGTATTGGTGTATTTGGTGTATGATGAGAGGAATGTGAAAATAGTTTAGAGTTTTTGTTCTTATATAATGGATTGGTAGAGGGATTTGAATCAAGTGTGTTAATAATAAAAATGATTATATTTTATTTTTTTCTTTGAATTGATTGTTCAATCATACAGTATTTTATCAGGAATCCAAAAGGCTTTTTAAGGCTTTTTGTCTAATCAATTTCTTGTCATTAAGCTATCAGTTTTTTCTTTGTTTTATCTACTCTTCATTTATTATTATTTTATTTTATAACATTGCGTTTTAGAAGAGTATAATATATCAGTTTTATGATTGTCATTATTGTAATTAAGCTTTTAATTTGTTTTGTGTTATAAAAATAGTAAAAAAAATTATTGCGTTATAAAGATATATTGCGTTATATGTTTGGAAATGAATAATTAGGAAACACTTTGTAATGCGTTTTAGAATAAATAACTTATGTCAAAGAACAAATAAATAGACAATGTTGAGGTATAGCATACTATTAAAATGTTGCGTTTTATCATAATAACATTTCACTATATATGTATCCTTTCTTTTAAATATATTATATAAAAATTTTATTGATAAATTGTAAACATTTTAAATAATATGTTTAAAAGAAAGGATACATATTGCGTTTTAAAATAACAAACATATAAGAGCATTTTAAATATATCAACAAAATATTGCGTTATATGAAAATTATCCACAAAGAAAAAAACATTGCGTTTTATAATAAGTAGCATTTCTAAATCAAAGTAACCAGCAAGATCAAGAAAATACTGCGTTATATTAAAATTATGCTAAGAGAAAAACATTGCGTTTTATAATAAGTAGCATTTCTAAATCAAAGTAAACCAGCAAGATCAAGAAAATACTGAGTTATATTAAAATTATGCTAAAATAAAAAACATTGCCTTTTATAATAAGTAGCATTTCAAAATCAAAGTAAACCAGCAAGAGCAAGCCTGTCTTTAATCCTTTCTAAACTAGTGTCATAAGATTGTTTTTTAAGTTTCGCACTGAGGTTTCGAAACTTCTTTGAGTCCTCAATAACATAATCTTTGAGTTCGTTGATTTCGTGCAATAATATCTTTGCGATGAACTTTCTTCTTAAATCATCAAGTTGTGCGGTCTGCTTGTTGACTTGGTTTTTGTTTTTACCCTTCTTGATAATTGCAGGTTGTTGGTGCATACGTCTGTCGACTTCGTCTTGTATCGAGTCTTGCATTGTTCATGGCATGAAGATCGAGAAATCTTGTCAAAAAGCTAATTCCGCTTGAACTAGTTAATTCCGCTTGAAGAGGACATCTGGTAATTCCAAACGGAATTAGACATGTAATTCCGTTTGAATAGCTAACTCCGTTTGAGTAGGCAATTTCGTTTGTATTGTAATCTCGTTTGAGTCATGTTCAAACGAAATTAGTGAGTCTATAAATAGGAGTGTTTCCGTTTCATTTAAAACGGAATTAGAACAGTGTTTTCCGACGGCGAAGCTCTGTCGAAGTGTCTACGGATTTGTAATTGCTGAGATATCAATCAAAAGACATTTATAAGTGAATATCTTGCTGAATCACACACAATATGTCTGTTTCCGCCTTTCATATTGTGTAGAACACCTCTGAACGACTCGTTTCGGGTCCGTACACGATCCTACAAGTGGTATCAGAGCTCAGGAGGAGGAGTTTTGCAAATTTCAGCTTGATTTCATTGTGTTTTCTTACTTCTACACCTTCTTTTCTAAATTAAACAAGTTTTACCGGTCAAAATGATCTGAATTTCTCACATCATAAGCGAAATAGTATATTAACAAATCCTTGAGAAAATTGGACCTTAATTCGACTTAAAGCTGCAAAAATTGATAATTCCGCTT
Source organism: Helianthus tuberosus (assembly GCA_030545235.1). NCBI lineage: Eukaryota > Viridiplantae > Streptophyta > Magnoliopsida > Asterales > Asteraceae > Helianthus > Helianthus tuberosus. Next base: position 206,275,711 of record CM060367.1, on the reverse strand, counting down.
GAACTTCAGATCAAATATGCTGACATCATCCTAATTTCGTTTGAAATTGCACCTAATTCCGCTTAAAAAACGTAATTCCGCTTGAGTATTTCACATCAAAGTGTAATTCCGTTTGAAAAGTTCAAACGGAATTAGTAATTCCGTTTCAAATTGGTATTCCGCTTGAAATTTCAAACGAAATCAGTGATTCCGTTTGAAGAGTCTAATTTCGCTTGAAACTTTAATTCGTTTGAAAGTTTTGTGTGTAGGTTAATCTCGCTTGGAATAATTCCGTTTAAAGCACTAATTTCGTTTGGAAGTATTTGTCTTGATAAACGTGTTACCGAATCATGAGTGAAGAATTTTATAACGCATTTGCCACATCTCCGACTACTCCGGCTGTCATTGCTCAAAACATGAATTTGCAAAATGAGACTGGAACTATGCAAAAACCCCCGAAGCTAATGAGCATTGAGGAGTATTACGGTTGGAAAGATCGGTTTGAAAACTGGGTTATTCTAATTCCGTTTGGAATTACCAGATGTCCTCTTCAAGCGGAATTAACTAGTTCAAGCGGAATTAGCTTTTTGACAAGATTTCTCGATCTTCGTGCCATGAACAATGCAAGACTCGATACAAGACGAAGTCGACAGACGTATGCACCAACAGACTCCCCCTCGGATGTTGACGAGTCTTAAGTGTCGAGTCTTCAACGTCTTCAGTCTTTATCAGTCTGATCACTCTTTTTCTTCATCAGCACTAACATACTCCCCTCGAACAAATAATCTTTCCTCGGATGTTGATCGCAATTTGTCTTTCACAGGATCAGGATCTTGTTCTGGCTCTAAACTCAGACTCAGAATCCAAGCTATCCTGCACATCCTCTACCCAAAAATAAATTTCACAAATTTAAAATTTGACAAATTTATACTCTGTTAACCACTTGTAAATATAATTCTCAAAATGATTTAACATTTATAATTTCTGATGAACCACTTGTAGGCAAATATTCAAAATATTTTCTTATTTAGAACACAAACTCCCCCTCAAAAAATGCTCATCATGTTTAGCATTTGGAATTTTGAAAATTAGCTCTCCAACCATCAGTTATCGAAAATATTTTTGAATTTTTCAAAATTTATGCTAAAACACACTGAAAATCTTTTTGGAATTTTTGAATAGAATAAGAATGCAGTAAAGAAATATATACAGACACTATTTTTGTGAGTTTGTGTAAGAGGATCATATCAGTTTTTGACAAGTCACAAGTACCGTTGAGCTTAGTTACACATTAAGAATTAAACAATTCACTTAGATTGCCGATATACTGATCCACTTAAATTCTCACACAAATTTCAACTGATTCAGGATATGAATTAGGTGTATTAAGAACTTAAACTCATTCATGTGTCCCACCTCTTGAATATACTCCCGTATCCAGATCCCAATATTCAATCTTACAGGTGAGTATACCACAGATGATATCTGTAAGGGGTTAAATGCGAAGGCCATGAGAGCTCAGGTCAGAACTTCCGTTAAGCAGAGAGATGACGGCTTCGACTTTTGGTGGGTCCCCTTTAGAGGATCTTTTTTACAACAGCACATGATTTGCATTTTGCAATGTTTTGTCATTTTTTTTTGCTGAGGGCAGGCTTTTATTTCAAGCAAGCGTAAAGTATTCTCCGGGGACTAGGCCATTGCTTCCGCAAAATTAGAAGTCCCGGGATAATACCCCATATATCACTGAGCATAAAGACCTAGTATCTCAGAAAGTGGGATCCTTCAAACGAAATTTTAGGGGTTACCTATATATCCAAGTAGTGTTCCCCACGAAATAAGCAAGTTTGAATTTAAGTTTATATCCCGAAAAAGCTTACTAAATGTGTAAAAACCTATCGGCATATCATCAGTGAGACCGTTTAACGCTATTTAAACATTACATATCTTTAGCATACTGTAACTGTCCACCGATGTACTATCATTTCCTCTTTTTTACACCAAAACTCATTTTTGATTTTATCATGTTTTTTACTTTTTCAAATTTTCTTAATGTTTTTGGATTTTCTGAAAAATCTCACTCCCCCTAAAATTCAAACACATTTAAAAGAAATTTGAAAACAAACTATACAAGTAAAGTGACAACCGATATCGAACCGCTTCAAATCGCCATCCACTTGGCATAAACAATCAGAACTCCCCCTTACAACAAACTATTTTCTCATTATGATTTCAAAACATTTAAGTTTGTTTTAACCAAAATGATTTTTCCAGAAAATAAGTTTTGTTGATTTTACCACTTGTAGGTTAGGGGTTCATCACATTGTTTTTCTCAAAATCACTTGAAAAATTTAACAATTTTAGATTTTTTTTCAAACATTATCACTTGTCAAAAATCAAGTACAACTTAATGTCCCTGATTTATCACTTGTAAGTCGAAATATCACAGTTACCAACTTGTGAATTTCTCAAGAAAGATGCCGATACCTGCCCCACACTTACCAACCTGGGAGCTCCGGCAAGTCCAGATTTTTTACATATTAAACACAGACATCCAAGCCTCAGCAAGCTTGGATGTAAGCTTATCAAGTTCACTTTCAGTCAGGGTGTATGTTGCCTTCTTTGTTTCATATAATTCTTTTACCCCTTTCGCCTTACCTTCAACCATTTTTCCAAAAATCTTTTTCACATTTCCATTAAACGCTTTCTCGACATCAAATTCTTTCTTCTCAGAATAGAACTAATTCGAGATCTCACCTTTCCCAACTTTTGATTTAAAATTTTCAGCCCTCAATGGTGGAAAATTAACATCATCCACTGGAGGTACCGAGTTTTCATCTTTTAACTCAACTTGTGGCTCGTCTAACTTTGTGGAGTTAGATTCATCGCCAGATTTCACATCAAATTTCTTAACATCCTCATGAAATTTCTTAACCACCCACATTTGGTTGTCATGTTTAGCTCTCTTTTTGTAAAAATGAGTCTTTGAACATGTGACAACCCTCACTAAACCAGGTATCCGTACGACTTAATTAATGATTAATTATTGCTTAATTACTGTGCTTGTTTGAACTAGCTGATAAACTGCTACTTGATTACTGATACATGTACTTACTTGCATCATACTTTACTTATCGTCACTACATTATTTACATACTGAACCTTAGTGACAAACATGATGCACAAAAAGCACAGTAGCACAATAGCGGATAACCTATTGAACATGCTGATAAAGCCAGCATCAGGCAAACACTGCCTCTAAGGCCTGTATGAGCCAAGAATATTTTGCTACACCAGTGGTGAGTGTAGGGATACAAGGGTGGTAGAACTGCGTCTCTAGGAATAAGTTACAATGACGGAATGTGCCTAAAACGTGCTCTAAGCACAAAATTCAGCACTTTACATAACAATTCAGCTTTTAGCTAACTAATAAAGTGCCAAAACTTGAGAAAAATATTACTAGACACTTTCCAAAGTGTCAGGAATGAGTTGTGTCACTAAAAGGGGTAATAACGACACTTTAAAGCTTTGTTAACGCTTTAACGGATTACTATCCAACCGAACAACCGAACTATACCCGAAACATGAAAATATTGTTATTTTCATTATTTATTTTTTCTGAGCCAGTTAGGGTCCCTGAATACCCTAACACCCATTGTAACACACTATACACAAGTAACCAAGTTAAACACTTAACTAACTTGGTTTAACCTAACTAAGACCTAACTAACTAGTTGGAATCGGACCAAGACCCCCCCCCCTTGCTAACCGGCCCCAAACTAGAGGGGACATACCTTGTACTTGTCGATTATTTAATTCCCAAATGCTTAATATCTAGGAGGCACATTAACCCTTGGATAATTATCATTAACATTGTCTATAAGTTCAAGAGTTAACACATGATCATTTTAACCACACATCACCCAAGCACCACTCTCTCTCCCTCTCTACCTAGCTTCGGCCGAACATCCCCTTATACATCTATCATACTTTCGATTTCCTTCATCACATTCCAAGCATCTACAAGTGTTAAGGGTCGCATATAAGGAGTCTTGGTGCAAACGGAAGGCGAAGGACCTCTTTATCTTGCTTTTATCCACGCGTTTTTCGCATAGATTCTTCCCTAGCCTCGAGCTAGTGGTATGTTGCTTAAATCACCTTCTTGAACTATTTTAAAGTGGGTAATATGATTTGTGACGGTTAAAACTCGAAATCTTACAAGTTGAAGCTTAAAAGTCTACTAAAAACACTAAAAATGGTGGATAAAAGCTTATAAGTTGTGTAAATGTTGTAGTATTTGAATTGTGTGATTATTTGGACCCGATCTATGTTGTGGTAGCTCGGATCGTCATTTAACCCGGGTTGGTCACGATCTTGGATCATGACATAAGGTTGTTTTGGAAGTAACAAGGGTTAAAGGGCGAAACTCTACCACACACATATCATGAACTTGTGTAAAAGTGTTTTAATTTGTACAATAGTGTTTAAAACTAGCAGATCTACGTATCTGCAAGTGGTATTTTCAAAGGACCAAGCGTTAAAGAAATTATGCTTTCTAAAAATGGATCTTACACTAACAAGAATGGTTTTTAGAACACACAAGTGTGTAAACACTTGTGTAACACAAAGTTTCGACGAAATAACTATTTTTGTAAAAGTTGACGAGAAGTTGTAAAGGCGGAACTTCCATAAAAACGAGGTTTTCACAGAATCGGATTATTTTATATAAAGATCCACTAAAAGTAATGAGGTTTACTTCATACTTTGGATAAATCACAAGTTCATGAAGTTTATGCGATTTATATACATATTTTGACTAGTTTGTGATTTGAACATTGTTTTGGTTGATTGAGAAAATTGTTGGTTGATTTGTAAAAGAAAATGATACGCTTGAAAGCGTGGCCACCTCCAGTTACAGAGGAAACTCTGGCGAAATTTTTCCAAAAACCTAACACTTAGAAATATTTTCACTATAAGTGTTAGAAATACATTTTGACTTGTTTTCAAAATATAAGTTTCGCCACGACTATATTTACGAGACATCGGAGGTGGGATTTTCACAAAATAAAACGTGATACATAAATATATTTAGTATATATTTTTCACAACATCACTTGTATAAGTGTTTATGATCATTTTGTGAACTACGTAAATATTATTTTTAGAGTAAAAATAATATTACTAAGTATTATTTTGGGAAATCACATGTATGAAAATATAATATTTTTGAGAAGAATATTTATATTTTGGAGTTGGAAATAAAATATATTAAGTGAGACTTAATAGTGAAATCTGAATGTTACGAGCACACATATACTAAATCCCCCCATCCTTGGGAATGAAAATAACTACCAAGTATACAGAACGTAAACACGAAATAGTTGCCTAACTATTTCCCCAAAAACTTAAACCATAAAGCTAAGGCACGGCCATCCGTCTAATAGAGTTAGCACGTGTAGGTCGTCATACAGCTGATCGATTTGGAGGCATACTTGGTAGAGACGCACCACTGTGAGTTCATGTCCCCCTTTTCTCTTAACTGTTTTCAGTTTTTAACTGCGGGGGTGAAATACATGTTACTGTGATTACGAATGTTTCTTACATGGTATGGTCAGCTAAGGAAGGAACTGTTAGGTTATGTGATTGGGTAGGTTAAACCTTAAGAACATTAGTCCTCGTAGTACGATCGAGGGATACGAGTGATAGGCCTATTTGAGCATAACAAACACCACCCATGCGCCCGCAGGTTGGACCATGTGGTGACCTTGTCTTAACACCACCCATGCGCCCGCAGGTTGGACCATGTGGTGACCCCGTCTTAACACCACCCATGCGCCCGCAGGTTGGACCATGTGGTGACCTTGTCGTAACACCACCCATGCGCCCGCAGGTTGGACCATGTGGTGACCTTGTCCTATCCCCTCCCATGCGCCCGCAGGTTGGACCATGTGGATACACAATAACTGATATGTTTCCTTATTTGCTTTCATACCAGAGTTTACAAAACATTCATACTTGCAATGATTACAAAGGTTTATTCGCGCGCACATACTAAACACATGAACTCGCTCAACATTATTGTTGATTTTTCAACTTACATGTATTTCAGGGAATTAAAGGATCTGGCGCGGTATGACACGTTTTCCCGCTGCACTAGTTACGAGGTCATCCGGGTTTGGGGAATGTGACTCTTTCCTGGACAAGTCACAATCCTTAAACTGTGTTTATGTCATGTTGATGTTTGTGATTGTTAAGACAATGTTGTTGTATTTGGTTTTCAAAACTTAATTAAATGGATGATCTTGCATGGTTTTATTTCATATAGCTTTGTTATGCTTAAGCTATGGTATTAAGAAGTCACACCAAATTAACCACGCTTCCGCAAAGCCAGGGTGTGACAGAACACTCACCAACTTCATATGTTGAATTTTCAAAAATTTTGAATTTTTCAGTTGGTGGTTCAATTTCCTCAACAACTTTTTCTTTGAGTTTTTTAGAGACTTCCTGTTTTGTTTTTGTTGCTTGAGAACAGTTCCATGCAATGTGACCAACTTCATTGCATTTTTAACAGGTTCTTGTCTCCTTTCTTTGATTAGCTCCATTCTTCACTTTCTCTTGCTTCTTGGCAAGGAATTCTCTGTTTGATTGTTTCCAGAATGAGCTTTTTGATTCCTCTTCACAGCTTGTCCCTGAAACAAATTTTGTATTTGTTTTAGAAATTTTTTCATGTTTATAATTTTCTGGTGGAATAAATCCAAGACCTTTCTTTTTGAAATTACCGTTATGGTTTGGTTTCTTTTGAAAACCAGAACCAGAAGCGTAACCTTTTTTCTTGTTTAAACGTTGTTGAACTCTTGAAGTGTATTTTTTAGGTTTTTCAGTAAGATTTACATCTTTTATTTCAGAAATATTGACTTCTGTTAGTTTGAAAACCTTTTTGATCTTTTCAACTTGAACACTTCTTATTGGAAATTCTTCATCAGAATATAATTTGTCTGAATCATTCAAAGTATAAGCAACTTTGAATAGTTCATCATTCAAATTAGATTTTGATAAAAGAAATTCTTTACTGTACACCCGTTTATCCGACGATTTTGTCACACCCCGAAATATCATAGCATTGGCGTGACTGGACTGGTATCTTCATTGCACAGCGGAAGCAAAAAGCTAAGACTTTCTAGAATTTGAACGCCCACTAAGTACTCGAGTCTCCAATGGTTCTCCTATTCCAACCGTGCCTTGTCTTAAAATGCAACCTGAGAAAGAAACATGCGAAAAATCAACATAAAGTTGAGCGAGTTCATAGTTTGTTTGTAAAAGATTTGAAATAAATCTTTTTGAATAACCGGTTTTTGAAGTATTGTTGAGAAAACGAATTTAAAATCATTTTCTTGTCAAGTTATACAGAAACTTTGTATGAAAACATGGTATGTATCTTGTAAAATTCGAGTATTTCTGTATGTATCATGTATTCTTGTATAAATCACGTATTCTTGTATGTATCATGTTTTCTTGTATAAATCAAGTATTCTGTATGTATCTTGTTGTTAATGGGTTGCAAGGCCATTAACATGTGACACGACATAGGAAGTCACCAAACCATAGGCATTTTTCTAGTAGTCGATTCACGACTGAGACACAAAAACACTGCTCGATACTAGTTGTCACCAAGAGTGGGGCTGCCCTGACACCCGTTAGATCTAACCTTTTGTTCTGCGGTCTTAGTATGTACACGATTAATGGTGCTTATGGTACCCTATTCGTGACACGATTTCTCGTATCAATTCTTGGCACTAGTTTTCGCCAAGAGTACTTCTCGTTTCAGTACACAACATACCAATTTGTAAATATTAAAGTATTTGTAACATGTATTTCACCCCCGAGTTATAAAACTAAAAACAGTTAAAAGAAAAGGGGGAGCATGAACTCACCTGAATATTCCTGTGCAAAGCTAGCTATATACGACTTTGTGATGTCGTTTCCAAGACTTGACTTGCTAGCGTGTATTCTACAATATTCCTAACACGGAATATCTTATAAGTTTCTAATTAATGCGGTAACAAATCTACGTGTTACCGAGCTCTACCGAATCGTTGATCGAACGATTTGACGGTAAATAGTTAACTTAATGAAAATGACTAAGTTAAATTGCCGCGAGAAGTCGTTTGAGTATGTAGGAATATTCGTATGAAAGTATTATATAATAAGCTTGTATTATATATATATATTGCGTCTTGTATATTTTTGCCAAAATATATGTATATGCCGTTTCGGCGTTCGAAATAAATATAAAAAGTTATATTTATTTTATAAAAGATTCCGCGTGTTTGAAATAAATATACAACTATATTTATACAACAAAGTCATCTTGTTTGATATTCGAAATAAATATGTAAACTATATTTATTTTGTAAAACGAATACGAGTTGTTTGACGCTTGAAATAAATATATAAAATATATTTATTTTATAAAGAATTGTCGTTTCCGTATGCTTGTAAAGTGTCGTCGAAAATATTATACACTTGTATATAAAGTGTCTTTATATTAAAAACGTGTTTCGTTTTACGGATTTTCTCGAAAAACGGGCAGAGTTTCCTTTGTTTTTGGACGCCCTCGACAACACAAGTTGTCGTTATTTTTCAAAATTCAAACAATATGCATGTAACTTTGTCAACTATATCAAAACATAAACTATAGTTAAATCGGTTCGAGCTCGTTTGTCACGTACGATAAAAACATAAGAATAACAAATTAATCTCGTCGTTAAACCTTTACCATTTATCCGAGTTGAACGTCGAACAAAAGTTGAATGGGTTACCGAGTCAACCGAGTTGACCGAGTCAACCGAGTTGACCGAGTCAACCGAGTTGACCGGCTGACTTTGACCGAGTTGACTCGGTTCGACCGAGTCGACCTGACCCGCTTCACGAAAACCATATCTTGAGCCGAAACTGATGAGTTGTTGACTGAGCCGAACCCGAACCCATCTGTTGACTGAGTTGACTCGGTTCGACCGAGTCAACAGAACCGAGCCACCTGACCGAACCACGCGACCCGAACCGTAACATGACCCGAACAACCAAACCATCAAGTCTGAACCGCGAGTGAACCGAGCGAGCCGTAATCCCCAAATCTGACCCGTACAGAACCCACTTGACCATTGCTGCCTTCCGAACAGAAACCCGAGACAAAACCAAAACAGAACCCGCCATCCCGATATAGCTCTGATTTGGACTAAAACATCATCAGCATCAACGAAATCATCATCACATCGACGAAACCGGTCGGGTAATAACAAGGACCGCCGGACCTTGACGCCGACCGCCGGTCCGAGACGCCGACCGCCGGACCGAGACGCGTACCGCTGGTCTTTTTCTCTCTCTCTCTGCAGTCTCTTCTGTCTCTCTCTCGTCTCTTCTCTCTCTTGCTGCGTCGACGTCGTGCGCCACCACCAAACGGTGGTGGCCGGCTGTGTAACCGAGAGGAGTGAGTGGTGGTCTTGTGGGTGTGAGATGAAGAGGAGGTCGGAGGTGGTCGCCGTTGGGGGGTTGTGCGACGACCGGAGATAGGGGCGCCGGAATCTCTGTTCCGGTCATCGGATTTTGAGAGGGAGAGGGAGTATATGAGAGTGGAGATAGTGTTGATGTTTTGGAAGATGAAGCCCTTTTGTGGTTTGCAGGGAGTAACCGAGAAGGGATGGGTAGATTTAGGTGTGTGTGTTGTTTTGGTCTGAAGATCAAAAGGGAAGGGGGGTTTTATACTAATTCTTGTGGGTATTGACTCTTGTTATTTCTTTATGTCCTTTGTTTAAAGATCTTTAGAGATCTCATGAATATTTGGTTAAGATTTAGTAGATTGCTGAGATCTTAAGAGATTTTGTAGGGATTTGTAAAAATCTTTTGTAAGATTTTATAAGATTTCCTAGAGATCTTGTATATTATGCAGGTTTAGGCTTGTGGGTTTTGGGCTTGGGCCCAGGGCCCACAAGCCCATCTCATGTGTAAGTGGCCCGTAATTCCCACAGGACCTGCTATCGTAGCCCAAACTCCATAAGCATAAATATTCGTGTAACATCCATATTTGTCAGTGTCGTCAGCATTTCGTACGGTTTCAGTCCGTTGTCGCGTCATATTTAGCAGATTTCCCATAAATCACCACACGCGCACTGTATAGCTGAACAAACGTTTCTGGGCACTCCAAGGGCCTGGTTAAGTTAATTAGTGTCGTAAACATTATTTATTGTCGCGTTAATCGCTTGTTAATCACGTAATTAAGAGCCGTAAATCACCGGTTGTCACAGATTTTTTACTGTTGACTGATGATGATCCCGGACTTTCAGACTCAGACTTTGACTCCGACTCCTCATCTGTATCCAACACCTGATCGACCACCTTTTTTATTAACTCAGACTCATGATCAGTGTCAGACGATGTGAACGTGACGTCAATGTTTTCTGGTAATTCATCAGTTGTTTCGGATTTTAACTTTATATTGACAGCCTTTTCAACTTGCTCCTCATTCGGTTTTCTAGGAGAATACCCTTCCCAAATCGGAGGCGGACACTTGTTATAACTAACACTCTGCTTCTTACCAGTATCCTTCTTCTTTGACTTATCATCATCTTGAAATGCTTCAAATCCTGCAACAGTTAGATAAATTCGATCAATCAGATAATCAGAACTAGAATAACTTTGTAATAACCGTCTGATTCTTTCATTTTCTATCTTTTCATTTTCCAACTCCCGCTGCAACTTTGCACATTCTTCAATGTAATGATTAATCGCCTTCTGCTTTGTCATCATCACAGCATTCATCATAGTCAACGCATCTTCTCTTTCTGAATTAGTCTTTTGTAGACCAGTTACTGTTCTGTTTAGCACATCATACGATTCTTTCACATAGTTTAGATTGAACAATAATTGTTCTTTCATCTTATCTTGCTCACTCAACTTCTCATCTTTCGCTACACATTCCTTGCAATGTTCTAAACACTTTAAACAAGGCTTGATGACTTCCACAATCTTTTCTATTTCAACGATCTTCTCCACTTCAACAACTTTTTCAACTTCACTCACCTTCTCCTTTTCAACAATCTTCTCAACAATTTTAACTTCTTCATTTTGAACAATCTTTTTATTTTGATCTTTGCTTTCACATTCCTTCTTTTTCAGTTCTTTTGTTGCTCGTCTCTTCTTCAACTTCTCCAAGCGATCTGCAAAATAGAATTGAAAACTTTCAGGAGATAAATGAGTTTTTGCAACATTAATATGTCTTTCTTCCTCATCATCACCACTGTCATCAGTTGGTGATTGATCAAAATCTATTGTCTTCTCAGAACTATCATCTGAAGAACCAGAATCAGATGGTGTTTGATCAGAAACAGTTGCTCTTTCAGAACTTTCATCGGATGAAACAGACTCTTCTTCGTGATTCGAATCATCACTATCAAATATTTTCATCCATTCCGTAAACAAATTAGGCTTTTGAACTATTTCTGTAATCATAGCTACAACTTTTGAATCAGGTGGAATGTATTTATCCCAGCTAAAACCTGCTGCCACCTTTTCATCGTCTTGATCAATGATACCATAATATGCTTTCTTGTTTGCATCTTCGATCATTCTTGCATGCGCAGTTTGTGGTTCTTTTTGTTGATGCGGTTGATGAGCAACTTGTTGATATATGGCTTTCCGATAATAATCATCTTTCCCAAAAGGATTCTTTGCTCCACTAGCTTCCTGATTTTTGCATTCTCTCTTGAAATGACCTTTCTCCCTGCATCGAAAACAAGTAACTTTAGATTTATCAAAACCCAAAGTAGAAACATGTGCATCCAAAAAATCATTTCTTCCTGTAATCATTTTAAATTTTTCTGCTCTTCTCAAAACACTTGCTAAGCACCATTTGATGTCCATGAGCTCCATCTCTTCAGCATCTATCTGATCGTAATCCTCTTTCGTCAGCATAGGATTTTCGATCCTCCCTGCAACCAAACCTTCATTGGATTGTAGCACAGTTGCAAGTAATGCCATGTGATCTTTTGCAATTTCTTCAGAAAAACTTTGACCATCTGGAAGATTCAATGCAATGTTGCACTGTATCACACAACCATTCCCACTTTTTGAACTTTGAGAATGAAAACTTGAAGTTGAACTCTTTGGATTAACACTCGGATATGAAGAAACTCCACTGCTGCTGTTTGGACTTTGATCAACAGTTCCAGATGAATTTCCAGCACTAAAAGTAGTTTGAATCTTCGGACTCATTTCAACCTCTTGAGCACTGCCTTTGTAATACATTTTCACATCTTGTTGACCACTCGGATTATTCATCCTCGCAATCTTTTGTTGTTCAAGATCTTGACTCTCAATCTTCCCGATGAACTGAGAAATCGTCAAACCATCATATTCTCCGGTGTTCTTTAAGATCATCAAAAATGTACCCATTCTTTTTGAGGTAAAGCATCAGCTAATTTGTCAACCCATTCCTCTCGTTCTTTGGTTATGCTTAACAATGACATAGAACGCACTAAGTGGCAATATCTTTCAATCAATTTCTTTGTATCTTCCCCTGGCAGACTTGTGAATAGATCAAATTCTTTCTTAAGCAATGCCTTTTTACTTTTGATCATCTTCTCACTTCCCTCAAATTTAATTTTAAGAGCATCCCAAATTGATTTTGAAGTTTTGTCATGTTGTAGCAATACAAATATGTCTTCTTTAATAGCTTGCTGAAGTAGACTAATCATCATCTTTTCAGTTTTGTACATGTCTCGTTCTTTATCAATGAATTCAGAGATTGTTTTCTCAACTTGCAGATCAGTACGTGGTAGTACATATTTTTTTTCAAAATACACTTCGGGTCCGTACACGATCCTACACAGGTTCTTCATATTCCACATTAAACCCACAATCCTATTTTTCGACTGCTTCACCATTATAACATTCCATATGACGGATACAGAATATACCACAGTCAATGCCGTTATCTTTTGTCCTCCATTTCATCTCCATTCTAACAGGGGTTATTCCCTTTATATCATCTGCTTTTTCATGTCCAACAGATTTAAGGTAAGCTGCCAAAGCATTCCTCTACAGAAAAAAAAACAAAAAGATTAGGTGGTTTATATTTGTGTTTTAAAAGCATAAGTAAGAATACTTACTGTATTTTCAGGCGCATCACCATATTTTTCTTTATTTGTGGCTTCTTTCGCACTGTTGTCAATGATGAATATTTGTTTCTCTTCAAGATTGAACGAGATCACAAAGAAATGCTCTGAAAGGAGAATTGGGACAATGATAATTTTAAAATCTTTTATGCTTTTTAGCTTTGCACCTTGAAGAATTTTTTCAATGTTCTTTGTGAATGCTTCTATCATCTTTTCTTCATTTTCAGTTTCTTCCTTATCACTCGATGTTAAAGCCTGCATAACATTAAACAAATTAACATATTATTGCGTTTTATGAAGGTAATTTATGAAGGTAATAAAACATACAGCTGCGTTTTATAAAAATTCATTCAAACAAAGTATACATTGCGTTTTATGAAAGAAATAAAACTGGTAATTGCGTTTTATAAAACTTCATTCAATCAAACTTCAAAATACTTCATTATACATATATTATTTCTATAATACAGACAAATTGCGTTTTATATATCTTACCAGCATTCGAATAGTACAGAAAAATCTTGGAGTTTTGTTGTCTTTTGATCTTCTTTTTTCTTCTTCATTCAAAATATATGTCCAACAATTGATTACTTCTCCGGTGATTTCCAATCCTGGCCTCATTGTTTCAGCAGCATATCTATATAGAAATACATGATCTTTAATTTTAAAGAGAGTGTCCCTGCAAAAAAAAAATAATTAAATAATAATATTTTGATTTTTGTTTTGTGTTAGTGTATATAAATGATTTTTTACATCATTTCTCCTTCTGCATGGAAAGCATATCCCGATATGTTGTTTTATGCGCCGTTCTTGCTTCCTTCATTGCTACTTGTCTTAGATAGTATGGTGAACAAAATACTTCTGGTACATTTTTCTGTCGATCTGGTCGTACCATCCTTGTGATTATTTCTTCTGTTTTGGTTATATCACTTGTTGGTTGTTCTTGATGAACTGATTTTGCAGGTGTTTTATACAGATCTTCTTGTGGGTTGAGGAATGATGTGTTTTGAATTAGATCACTGATTTCCTTTTCAGTTTTCTGTTTTTCAATTCTATCAAACATTGTTTGTATTCCAGTAATTTGAACTTCATTTTCGATTGTTTTATTTTCAGATTCTGCTTGAATTTCGGTTTGTGCAGCGTGGCGAGTAGCATCAACTTCCACTTCATTTTCATCAACATTTGAAGACAACTGAGAAATTTTCAAATCAAAGGATGGTACCTCATCATTTTGAATTTTCTTTTGATTTAATTTTTTTTCTTCTTCATCTGTCGTTTGGATTATCTCCAACATTAATGATGAAGTTTCTTCGCTAAATGATGATTGTACCATTGAAGGGTTTTCAATGTGTGTTTGCAGAATCGATGCAGGTTCATTCTCACTTATTTTTTCTGGATTGGAGGACAGGACTACAACTGTGTTATCTTCATTGCGTTTTATAGCATCATCATTGCGTTTTACAATCAATGGAGTTGAAATGATTTGATTTTCGGTGTCTTCATTTTGGCTAAAATTTGGAAATCTTGATGGTGTTTCCATCAGAGTTGAATCAATATTAACTTTCTTGTGATTTTTAGCTTGATGGTTGAATTTTTCAATCAATGACGCCCATTTGTTTACTTTGTTATGAACAGTTTCACTGTTTGGATATTCTTCAATGATCTCATCTATGCGTGATTGGATGCTTTCGAAAATTTCTTCAAATCCTTTAAAATGATTATCCAAGGCAGTCACAGCATATTCTTCTTTTGATTTTTTATCTTCAATGTTCTTCATATTTTCATCGCCACTTTTTGTTGAATGAATGTCAGAAAGACCTTCACTTTGATTTTGTGATGGCATGAAATTACGCAATCGGCATTGACTGTCTATCCACAATTTATCTCTATTTCCTATTGATGGTTTAATGAAGAATTGGCCCCATGATCCTCCACTTTCTGTTTGTGTTTTCTCAGTTTCATTTGTTATAATTTGGCTGTTTTGAACATTCTCTTGATTCTCTTGTTCAATCTAGTCTGTTGCAGCTTTAAGTAAGGTGTTTCGATCTTTTATCTCTTCTGAGTTTATATTGATGCTTGGGTGTTCTTTAGCATCGTCTTCATCTTTTTCTTCAGATTCATCTTGAAAAATTTCTTCGTTTTCATTCTCGGATTCAGATGGATAAACATAAAATTAATCCTCCTCATCTTTCTTTTTTTGTTTATTCTTTCTGACTTTTTTCTCTTTTTTTCTTTTTATCCATTACAAGACCTCTCCCCTCATTTTGCGCAGCAATTTCCAATTCATCTTCAAATTCTTGTAATGTTGTAGGGTCAATTTTATCAAGAGAGAACTCTTCAGTGTTTTCAGCATCGTCAAATCCTTGTTTTTGTAAGCATATAGTATCTGTATGAATCATTGCGTTTTAAAAAAATAAACAATACTAATTTTGTTGAGTTTTATAATATAAATCATTGTAAACAACTTACACAACTAATATTTTGAAACTTTAAATACATTGCGTTTTACAAAAACATTGCGTTTTACACAAACATTGCGTTTTAATAAAGCATAGTTTTAAACAAACAAACAAATAATATAAACAAGTCATTGCGTTTTGTAACATTATATACATTGCGTTTTAAACAAACATATTTTAAACAAAGAATATAAACAAGCAGCCTAAACAAGCATTCAGCAAATATGTAGCAATAATGAAAGATCAGATTTCATACCGCTAACAATGCAATATGTCCATTGAAGAGCTTGTCATTTCCAGGCCATTGTCTTCTTGTACGCCTTAAAACAGTCAGAATATATTCACACCAATTAAAATCCTGGGTTTTTTTGTCACTTTTCATCGATGGCAAGAATCTTTGATTAACGTTACTACTTTGCATTGCCTCTGCCATGACCGTAAAAAATAGAACCAAGAGGTTTAGTTTGAACAGTCTTCCAAGCTCATTTCTTGATTTTAAATATTTAATCAAGTTGGTTGCATACATTCTCTTCAAAATATCTTTGCTGAATTGACCGCGCCAGAATTTCATGATAAGATCAGTATCTTTTGGCCTCAATTTTTCCTCAATCTCTTTTTTTCCATTTGGTATTTGAAATACCTTTTGGATCAATTCAGCTGTGATCTTAATCTTCTCATCTCCTGTATTTATCTGATCATTTTCAGCATCAAAGTTTTTTACCAGCCAATATCCGAATTTGCGTGGAACTGAATTCAGCTTGAATGATAGTATGCTCTCAAACCCTATTTCTCTAATAACTTTCCTTTGCTCTTTTGACAAACTTTCAATATAATCTTTTAGATTATTGACTGCACATCTTATGTTTATTTTTTTCCGTCGTAATCATAATATGGTTGTTGTTCTGGTTGTTCTTCTGTTTTATCTTTCCTCAATGATCTTTTTGGTTTTGATTCTGCCTTTTCCTTCTTTTGATTTTTTGTCTGTTTCAGTCTTGGTGGTGGATCAACAAAATCATCATCTGATACATTGAAGTGTTTTAGAAACATATATTATTTTCATGAAATTTGTTAAATGCGTTTTATGTTACCTGAATTTGCTTGTGGTTGTTCGGAAGCATGCAGAACTATAGCTTGACTAGAATTTTCATCCTTTGAAACAGACTCTGTATCTTCTGAAGATTCTATCACCACTTTCTTTCTTCTCCTTTTTTGTTTTTCCTCTTGTTTTTTAACTTTAAACAGGATAATGAAACAATGTCAATTAACAAATTTATGATAAAACGCATTAGCTAACACTATAAAGATAAAAAGCAGTAATTCACAGTTTTAAGATAAAACGCAATACTTTACATCATATTAAATTTAACACAGCAAATTAACATTACATAATCTCATTTTGTTTTTTATGATATTTTAATATAAAACGCATTAGTCAAGTAATAAAAAAAGCATTTTGATAGTATTATGATAAAACGCAATAGTTAAAAACAGATGTATGTCAGCAAATTCAAAGATAAAACGCAATGTTTTAAAATTCGATTACAATTATCATAATAATAATCTCTTTGTTTTTGAAAATTTATTAAGATAAAACGCATTAGTTCACAATATATAAATCCCATAAAAAGCATTAGCACCCTAGGTCATAGTTTTAACATAAAACGCAATGTAGTCTCTAATAACAAAAATGTTAAGATAGGGATAAAATATCACTCATTAACAATTTTTGGGAAGGGATATGATATATTAGGTCTATTGCACTTCATAAAACGTAACTTGAATTCAGTTAAAAAGAAAAAATACATAAAATTACCATTGTTTGAAATCTCTTTGCGTTTTCTACTACTTTGTTGTTTGATTGTTGATTTTCGGCTAATATTTACTTGTTGATCTATGTTCTCTTCAGCTGATGATGTTTTTGGCTTCTTTGATGATTTAGGGTTTTCAGAGACGGATTTCTTTTCAGTAACTCGAAGGTAAACCTTCAAATTATCTCTCGACGACGCCATGAACTTCAATGGAGTATGATTTTCTCAAATTTATGTATGTGTGTGATCGTTCAATGGAAGTACGTAATGCACTTTTTTTTGAAGCGTTTATGTGTATATTCAACGGCGGATATTTTGGAATTTGACGATAATACCCTTGAAAGACCGGAGAGTGTGTTTAAATGACAGTTTTTAATTTGATTTTGATCTAGACCGTAGATTGTGCAATTGGACGGTTATGATTGCTTCCTATGCTTCCTAGCGAAATAAACTTCCTATTATATCTCCACCCATACTAATATATCAGTTTTAATGCGGTTAAACAAGCTTAGATAATCAGACAGGAATCCTCTAATATTATACTAATCTTAAAACCGTGAAAAGTTTAACTGATTTTATATCCTACATGTACCCAATGTTCTAGGTATCAAACTACCCACTAGGTTCGGACTCGTTTATCATCCTTAATTTAGGATTGGCCATGGGCTTAAGCAAGCTGCTCAACTACATAGAACCCAAAGCCAGGGCCGTACCTAGAGGCTTCTAAATCTAGGCAACGACCTAGGGCCTCCAAAAAATAAGGTCTCCAAATATTTTAAAAATCTTTATATAGCATGTATTATTATGTATTAGACCAAATAAATAACTAATTTTTAAATAAAAGAGCCTAATTCCAACTCCAACCAATATGCAATTCGTATTTAATCTAGGGCGCCATCGTTATTTTCAATAACTGTAACGTCGCACATTTCCATTTTGCTCAATGGTGTCACCGATTGGGGAAAAAATAGATGTGAAATTAGGTGAAATTAATGGTGTCGCAAGGATAATCAAGGTTGGTTAACGACTAATTTTATAGTAGTCTTTATATATTGCGATTCACTTAATCACTGTTCTCCCTAAATTCTTAATTGATATTTTGAATCTTTAAATTTTGATACTGTGCTTGCGAGTGAGACTTAGAAGGAAGAAAGAAGAACCGATGTTTTCTTTATAATCATTCAAAGGGCCTCGCCTTTTTAGTTTATTTAGGGCCTCCAAAAACGTTGGAACAGTCCTGCCAAAAAGCTAAGGGACACGACAATTCCTGTGGTCTGTTATAAGATACAAATTGAGTTTTGCCTAATAAGTGTGCCTAATGATTGAGATTAATTTGGACTTGTTAGTTGTAACAAGGTAAAATAGGGAATATGTACTCGTGTTTACTTTTCTATTTTTTTAATGAAATATTATTTTTATTATTCTTTTTAAACGAAAATAACTTTTATATACTTTATTAATAAACTTTTATAAAATTATACCATAATGTAAAGAATTTTATTATCTTTATGATATTGATATATGTTTTTAAGATCACATTCTTTGGAAAAGTATATTGGACCATGCGAAAAATGATCTGTTTTACGATTTTAAATGTGTCAGTTTTATCATAAAACTATGTTGTTCAATGTTCACCTTTATAGATTTGCGTTTATACCCCTATAACATCATGTCATCACACATATATGATATAATGTCATGGTTATAAATGGTATAATAATATAGTTAAAGGGAAAAGATCAAATAGGAAGTTAATTTTCGCTAGAAAGGATAGGAAGCCATAGGATTATGACATGTGGCAAATTTTAAAATAAAGAGAAAGGGTATTTTAGTCAATCTAACTCCTTCTTCTTCCTTTTTCAAAACCCAGTAAATTCAAAAACCCACCATTTTCAAAACCCACCATCTTCAACCATTTCTTCACTTTCTATCTCAATAATCACTACATTATAGTGCGATTTTCATCACCAATCAATGATTCAAACACCCGATCAACGTGTTCTTCAGCTTTTTTGAAGAAAACACAGTTTAAATTCATACAAAATCTCGTTTTTTTCCAGTGATTTTGAAGATAATTACTCGATTTGTTCGATTCGAGAGCTGATAAGTGTTTCAATCATTCAAAATTCGTCAATTGTTGAAGAAATCACTTCGATCCAGGTAACAAATTCTTTAATTTCATTTTTACGAATTGGGTTTTTGATTTAGTCATTGCGTTTTACGATCTTGGCGGGGGTCCGGGGGCGGCAGCCCCCGGTAGCGGGGTCCCAGGGGCGGCAGCCCCTGGCGGGGTCCAAGGGGCAGAGCCCCTGGCTGGGGGGAAAAATTTTTTTTCGATTAAATTGCTGTACTAAAAACGCATCAAAAAAATTAATTTTCCAGAAATTGGCTCATTTCGAAGACAGTAATTCGTAGACAATTCAGACAGTTCACAGACAGTTCTCAGACAGTTTTATGTGTCCATTGCGTTTTAGAAATAAGAGAGTTTTATGTGTTTTCTAGCTATTGTGTTTTAGAAAAAACACATTTTTAAGTGTTTTTAGTTATTGCGTTTTAAGTAAAACACATTTTTGAAGTGTTTTTAGTCATTGCGTTTTAGGTAGAACATATTTTTAGGTGTTTTCAGTCCATTGCGTTTTAGAATGAGTAATTTTTAAGTGTTTTCTGGCCATTGCGTTTTACAAATAAAACATTTCTTTGTGTTTTTTGTGCATTGCGTTTTAGGTAAAACACATTTTTATGTGTTTTTGGTGCATTGCGTTTTAGGTAAAACACATTTTTATGGGTTTTTAGTCCATTGCGTTTTATAAAGTACATTTTCTTTTGAGTTTTTAGGCTATTGCGTTTTAGAAATAAAACATTTCTTTGTGTTTTCTGGCCATTGCGTTTTACAAATAAGTCATTTCTTTGTGTTTTTGATGCATTGCGTTTTAGAAAAATGTCATTTTTTAGGGTTTTTTTTTCATTGCGTTTTACAATACTGGGGGTTTTTCTATTGCGTTTTACGCAACTGGGTTTTAAATTTTTTTTTTCAAAATATAGCAATAGTATACTCGTTTTAAAGATAAAAAAAACGCTCGTTTTTTTGGTGCAATTTTTATAAAAAAATAATGTCGTATGAAAGAGTTATTAACGTTTAAAAAATGGGGGGGGGGGGAATTGGAGGAGAGAGAAACTATTGGCTTACTTGACTAGAATGCCCCTGAAAAAAGTCACGCGCCTCTTTTCTTACTTTCAATTTCCCTGATTTAATCTTAGCCCTTGATTTACTTAATGGATGGTCAAGATCACTTCCTAGCCTTCCTAGCCAAATTAACTTCCTATTATATCTCCTCCCGTTATATCTATACTATATTATAATACATGAGGGAAGGATTCCCAAAAGTTAACAACTTGTTCCCCCATTATTTATAAATAAACCTCTAGAATGAGGGTAAAGTGGTCTTTTAAACCATAATTATTTTTTTGTCCCTCAATCTATTACATTTAAATCCTTGACATTTAACATAATTATGGGTAATTAGTTACACTCCCCCCCCCCCCCTCTTTAATTCTTTAATGTATTCTTGAGATATCTTACAACCCGTAATGTTTTAAAAAAATCCGAAGGTACCATGACGATCGGCACATTTTTTTAAACGTTTCGATAGTTGTCTTTTTTAGTTTCGCCGTGCGTTCATAAAGTACAAATAGCCGATGCGTAAATGTACAATTGATTAAAGCCAACATTTTTTTTTACCCAAGCCAGCTTTGACCATTACCTAGCTACCATGCATTAACATTTGTTTTTTACCCAAGTTTTTTGTTTTGAACGGCATTAATAAACTAAAATATTCCCCAATTTTACTTGTACAGAGTCAGTTTGTTGTGGCATGTTTAATATAGTATAGATAAAACTCACAACAAACTTCCTATTAAACATGCCACAACAAACTAAACAGGATATGTGCATCTTATTTTAAAAACTTAAAACTCACAACAAACTTCCTAAATAAATGGATGACCAATCTAAAACTAAACCCTAATGGACTACTATAAATACATAGCAAACACTCACAATTCTACATTTCTATTGCTAAACAGATTTAAAATATGGAGTCAGTTCTGAATTCACTTGATGCGAAAAAACAAGCATGCGATATTGAAAAATCTAAGGTCGGTTTTATGATAAGTTTTGTTATATCGCAATAATGAATAATTTTTTTCTTTTATTTACTTTTATGTGAATACTAACTTATTTGATTTTTCAGATTCAACACACCAATTTAAACACCCCAGTTGTCGAACAAGCTTTTGTTAGTTTTTAAGTAATATTTTCGCTTATAATCTTTCATATTAACAAGTTCGTTATGTTATTATTTGGTGTTTTATTGTAGGATGATGGTGATAATAGTGTTGAAATTATTTCTTATGGTGCAATGTTCAATCCATGCAAGTCTAATCTTCAACGTCAATTTAGTAAAGATGTAATTTTAAAATTTATTTAATCTTTTTAAAAAAATTATTCAATATTTGTTTTTTTATAAAATTTATTTAATCATTTTTTAACTTTTTTTTATTAAATTTTTGTTTTTTAAGGATCGGAAGTATGAGAATCAAAAGAAAAGATCTAAGAGACTCTCTGAATGGAAATGGGTCGAGGTTATAAATTTAGATGATTCTGAGGACGATGAGAAAGAAGATGAATTAGATGATACTGCTGATTCGAGCACAAACAAGAAAAACGGATCAAAAAAGAAGAGAAATTAGATGAAATATATCAAGTGTTTTTATGTTTTTTTTCATTTTCAGTTGTTTTTGTTTTATCTAGACTATCCCATGAATAATAAAGTCTATTTTATATTTGAAGTTTATGTTTTGTGTTATTTTATTGCACTTATAATTTACATCTCGATTGAACTAATATACTTTTGTCATTTATTTAGTATTTTTTATTAACAAACGAATCTTTACATGTTTAAAACAGTTTTTCTATACTTTATTTATTATTAATTTTTATAACAAAACAAAACTTTGATATTTAGTAGATAGAAGATAAACTATGTTCCAAAATTTTAAGAATTATTTAATACTAATTTACGATATTAGTAGATAGATAGTAAACTATATCCCAAAATTTTAGGAATTATTTAATACTAATTTACGATATTAGTAGATAGATAGTAAACTATATCCCAAAATTTTAGGAATTATTTAATACTAATTTACGATATTTAGTAGATAAATAGTAAACTATGTCCCAAAATAATTATAAGTCAACTAATTAGGTCCTCCAAGTTAATTATATGGGACGAGGCATCGATGGTGAAACGTCAGGCAATAGAGGCAGTTGATCGAACATTGCAAGACATTATAGGTGTTAGGCTCCCACGTGTAACACTTATGACATATATCCACCACAATAATGTTATCATATACAAATAAGAAAACTACCAGCAACGAGTGCCGCAATCCAAAATGTCGCCCCCGCCGCATCGCGCGGACACCCTACTAGTCATATAATTAAGTGTGTTGTGTTTATGAACGTAAATACACCACATCATAGAAAAAAACTCACTTTGTACTAGAACCACCCACTAATATATGTGTAAAGTGGGATTATGCTAAAAATGAAATTATACATAAACTTAAAAAGAAAGGTCGGTGCATACATGTAATTACAAAATTGCCCCTGTCTTGATGTGCATTTTTACAACTTCAACCTTCCTTTTTCACTCTATTTCTTTTTCCTTTTTTTAGTTTCACAACAAAAGTATACATTTGTTAATTCCCATCTCCATGAAAATAAACTTTTTATTTTGTATTTTGTGCAAATATTTATTTTTCCTATAATTTATATTCACAGGTTTTCTTTTGTTTTCTTTTTCTTTTTTACTTTTTACTATTTAACTTTAACTAGAATTACGACCCGTCGTAATGCGGCGGAGATTCTTTAGTTATAACTAAGTCGATTTAGGACGCGCACGTTATGTTAAACCTGTCAAACGGGAAAAAAATAGACGATGTAAAAACGTTCACTCACACACGCACGTTGCGTCGTGTTAACTCACAACATTTAGAATGAAATGTAAAAACGTTAAACCAAAGACTCACGTTGCGATGTGTTAAGTCACAAAATTTAGAAAGAAGCATAAAGCGAAAAAATTGCGGAAAATGAAAACTATAAATGACCAAAATTGAAAGTAAAAAAATTGTGAGGATAGATAGCAAAAGATAAAAAGTTTTGGTTTAAAAGTAATTTATGAAATATTTTTGGGTGAAAAGTAAAAAAAAAATCAATTTTTTTGAAAAACTCCCAAAGCAAAGGTTACAACAACCATATGCATAACCATTTTTTGTTTGAAAAACTCTCAAAGCCAAGATTACGACACATAAGTAAAAAAATAAAAGTGGTTAAATCGCAAAAGATGGAAACTTTTGAATTAGAAGTGAAAATCAAATTAATCAAAGGGGTTAAATTACCAAAGATTAAAACTTTAAACGTAAATCGTCAAAGATTAAAACTTTAGTGTTAAAAAGAAAACAAATATTAAAACTTTAAACTTAAATTGAGAAAGATTAAAACTTTAGGGTTAAAAAGGAAAACTCTATTTTTTTCTTTTGAAAAACTCCCTAAGCAAAGGTTATAACACATATACGCATATACATCTTGCTTCTTTATAGGTTAATAATAATTATAACCAACTAAACATTTCGTAATAATTTTTAAAATGGTTTTATCATGTAACAATCTAACGAAAATCAGATAAACACGTTTTAGGTATGTCACGATTATATTGTTTTTAGTTTTCTATTTCCTTTACTACATGCGCACACCGAACATAAAGTCTGTAACAAAGTAAAAAAAATGCGTAATGTCATGTGCGGACACAACAAGTTAATGTCACCATCGTTACACGTGTAACGAAATAACAAACGCTATGGTGCCTCCGCAACGCGCTGCACGGGTCAAAATCCTAGTTATTACTAAAAATGTAGGAAGCCACTACGAGACCCACATATCCAAGGAAATTATAGGAGTAATAAAACACGCAATAACGCATCGTTAAAGAAAATACGCGTTGACACGGTGTTGAAAATAAACGCACTCGCATTCCATTATAATTTTCTTTTTACATTTATAGAAAATTATTTTTAGCAGACCTCTTCACTATGTGTGTGCGCGTACATGCACCCATGAAGAACAAAAATTAGTGCGAGGTTATGAAGAACAACTCTTAATTTTCATATTCAATATAATCAATGATACCAGTGTTGGGGAATTTTGTATACCATGGATAATCAGAAAGGCGTGTAATCACTCTCAGATCTAATTATTTCGATGGTTCTCCTAATAATTCAATTACATACAACTCTGATTCGAGAAATTGAACAACAGTATGTGTGTTTTAGAATTTGTGAGTGAACCAGTAATGTCACTAAAGAAGAAGATGCGAATTTGGGGATTGTTTTGCAGATAAGCGCCTCTAGGCAGTTATAATTCAAATTTTAAATTATATTGCCTCAAACTACCTTTATTTTTTGTCTCAAAAATTATAACGAATTTCTAGAAAATTATATTTCTAAGGCATTTTCCAAAATATAAATCGACCCCAGCTAGGGGTTGCCGCCCTTGGGAACCCCCCTGCTCCTAGGGGCGCTACCTCTTGAACACAGGCAAGGGGGCGTTGCCCCCTTGGAACCCCTATTCGGGGCTCTACTTGAATATTTGAAATTATAACAACTCGAACAAGCGTGCACTCCCGCACCTCCTAACTTGTTCAATGTATATTATAATTCCATTTGGTCACCAAGTTAATCTCCGATTACACTATAATATCTAACAACTAGTGGACACTATATGCTGATAATGCAAGGGTTATAATATCTAACAACTAGTAACAAGGGGTAATCGTCGTTGCCCCTTGACGCTTCGACAGTAACTTATATTTTGAAAAAATTTGACGTTTTCTTCGATTTCGTTACCCCTTTAGAACTTAATTTTGAAACGTTGTCCCTATAATAATTTTCTAGATCCGATACTGATTATATTTGATAAATTGCGTTTATATAATATTTAATTTGAATAATATTTTCTTCCTCCATTTAATTTCTTCATTAGTTCATCTCCTAGCCTTGATTTTTTTTTCATGTCTACCCTCCCTCACCTAGTTAATATTATTATAGCCTGATGAAGTGATGATTATATCACCTTTGATTCTAATGTGTTTGTTGAAAACAATGTTTTAAAAACCGGTTTTTAAATCATACTGGGTTGAATTTTGAAATGGTTCAACCGGTTGAAGCGGATTGTACCGGACGGTTCAATCGGGTTACTAACTAACCTTATAATTCCATAAAATACAAATTCATCTCAAAAAACAATCAAATCTCAATTAGGATTTATGTAATTGATCATGGTTTTATCTAAAAACAACTTTTTTCTAGTAAAATATTAATAATTTTAAGAGAATTTTCATTACTTATAAATAATGTTATATTGAACGAGGTGGGTAACACTTTCACCAACGATCAAATATTAGATTGGAAAACATTAGGTAAATTATCGGAAATAAAAGAGGTTAGTATAACCTTAATATCGTGTTTCATTAAAAATTTTGTCATCTCTGCGATTCAAATATGTTAAGCTGTTTGATTTAGAACTAATATGAGGACCACCTAACATATTTCATGCAGCGACCTCATAAACTTGAGAACCAACCCTTACATCCGACTTATGATCATTTGTCAATTGTTGCATTCTACTATGGACTCATATGCATGTAAACACAACTTTTAGACCTTTAAACATTTGGCATGGCATATCTCCCATCACCCAAAACATGCACACCCTCGAACGATGTTGCTCGCCTACTGCAACATCCAGTGGCGGAGTCACACTTTGAACAACGGTGTCGTCCGACACCATTGAATTTTGTGTAGCAAATACAACGTATAATAGGAAAAATTCGAGCGACGCCATTGTTTTTTTACGAGCGCCACCATTGTCTTTTTACAAACGACGCCATTGTTTTGTTTTCTTCTAAAAGAATTACATAATAAACAAATTTATATTTCAAAAATTAAGCCCAGTTACTTGAATTTAATTAGTATACCTTAAATCATTAAAGGTCCATGCTTAATTTTTATTTTTTCTAATCCAGTAAGCATTATAGCCCAATGTCTAACTGGTTTTGTTTCAATTGTTTAACCTAACAGGATGTTTGTTGATGAATGATGCGTGCACTTGTTTGTTATAATGAAAAAGAGGGGTTTTTTTTGCAAGTTGCCATTGAAAACATTATGAATCGTTTTTAAAACATGAAAATGCGTATAGAGCAACTATTAAATGCATTTTTTATACTAGCAGGTTGCCCGCACGATGCGGCGGGGGCGACACTTTGCATTGCGACACTCGTTTCTTGTAGTTTTCTTATTCGTATAATATTTATGATAACATTATTGTGGTGGATATATGTCATAAGTTTACACATATGTAAAAGTTTTGTTTTTTTATAAAAATTAATAATCAAAAGACAAAAAATAATGTTTTTTTATAAAAATTAATAATCAAAAGACAAAAAATAAAAGATAAGTTGTTATAATTGTAAAGTTTGTTTATTTTATTGGTTAAATTATAAAGTATAATTTTATTCTTTAAAGTTTATAACTTTTTCTAAATATCTACATAGTACCCATCCAATAAACTTTAAGTTTAAAATTTTCGTTTTTATAAAAATAAAAATAGTATTTGACTCGTAAGTAAGTTTTAGAGCTTTAACTTAAATTGTTAAATTTCGGCTTTTTACAAATATAAAAAAATTATATTTTTATAAAATTTCAATAATTGTTTTTATAAAAAAAATAGGATGATAAGAGTTTATATCTTTATTAACTTTATATCATACTAAGTTCAAATTTTTAGTTCCTAACTAATCTTATCTATATTAGTCTACTTTTAAATAATAATCCCTAAAAATATGCAACACAATCTACTACTATGTATCTAGTCAAGTTGGTAAATAATTCTTTTAGAACTGACTAATATTACCTATAACAATATAGTTGAACTTATAATTCCTAAAAATTTGCAACCCAGTTTAGAATTTATCTAGTAAAGATTATAAATTTCTGGAGTATTTTATTTATATTACTTGATATAAAAATGTTTATAAAATAATTATTTTTTTATTAACTTTATATCATAGTGGGTTCAGTTTTTTAGTTTAGCTTTAAAGTTATTACTTTATTACTTTTTAATTAAGAAATGCAAATTATTAGATTAATATCCAAGAATAACTGCAATATTTTATAATTTCAGCTTGACTATGTCTAACTGCAATATCTATTTATTGCAACTTTATGATATTAACTTATATAAGTTCAGTTGACTTGTAAATTTAGGATATTAACTTTATTTTGAACTTTATTAATATGGTTAATAACTGCAATATATTAACACCAAAGATAAAGTTCAAATATAACATAAACTTTATTCATACGTCTAGGTCAAACATAACAACTGAATATGAAAAAAAAAATATAAAAACACTTGATAGATTTCATATTAGACTGCATGAAATATGTTTGGTTTCTGAATTGACACTCGGCGTATTTTTAATCGGATTTTCTGGTTTGTGCTTGAATCGGCAGTATCTTCTAATTCCTCTTCTTTGTCGTTGCCCCTTGACGCTTCGACAGTAACTTATATTTTGAAAAAAATTTGACGTTTTCTTCGATTTCGTTACCCCTTTAGAACTTAATTTTTGAAACGTTGTCCCTATAATAATTTTCTAGATCCGATACTGATTATATTTGATAAATTGCGTTTATATAATATTTAATTTGAATAATATTTTCTTCCTCCATTTAATTTCTTCATTAGTTCATCTCCTAGCCTTGATTTTTTTTTTCATGTCTCTCCTCCCTCACCTAGTTAATATTATTATAGCCTGATGAAGTGATGATTATATCACCTTTGATTCTAATGTGTTTGTTGAAAACAATGTTTTAAAAACCGATTTTTAAATCATACTGGGTTGAATTTTGAAATGGTTCAACCGGTTAAAGCGGATTGTACCGGACG
This sequence comes from Helianthus tuberosus, assembly GCA_030545235.1. NCBI lineage: Eukaryota > Viridiplantae > Streptophyta > Magnoliopsida > Asterales > Asteraceae > Helianthus > Helianthus tuberosus. The sequence continues at coordinate 206,247,234 of CM060367.1, read as the reverse complement.
GTTCAATCGGGTTACTAACTAACCTTATAATTCCATAAAATACAAATTCATCTCAAAAAACAATCAAATCTCAATTAGGATTTATGTAATTGATCATGGTTTTATCTAAAAAAAACTTTTTTCTTGTAAAATATTAATAATTTTAAGAGAATTTTTATTACTTATAAATAATGTTATATTGAACGAGGTGGGTAACACTTTCAACAATGATCAAATATTAGATTGGAAAACATTAGGTAAATTATCGGAAATAAAGGAGGTTAGTATAACCTTAATATCGTGTTTTATTAAAAATTGTGTCATCTCTGCGATTCAAATATGTTAAGCTGTTTGATTTAGAACTAATATGACCACCTAACATATTTCATGCAGCGACCTCATAAACTTGAGAACCAACCCTTACATCCGACTTATGATCATTTGTCAATTGTTGCATTCTACTATGGACTCATATGCATGTAAACACAACTTTTAGACCTTTAAACATTTGGCATGGCATATCTCCCATCACCCAAAACATGCACACCCTCAATCGATGTTGCTCGCCTACTGCAACATCCAGTGGCGGAGTCACACTTTGAACAACGGTGTCGTCCGACACCATTGAATTTTGTGTAGCAAATACAACGTATAATAGGAAAAATTCGAGCGACACCATTGTTTTTTTACGAGCGCCACCATTGTCTTTTTACAAACGACACCATTGTGTTGTTTTCTTCTAAAAGAATTACATAATAAACAAATTTATATTTCAAAAATTAAGCCCAGTTACTTGAATTTAATTAGTATACCTTAAATCATTAAAGGTCCATGCTTAATTTTTATTTTTTCTAATCCAGTAAGCATTATAGCCCAATGTCTAATTGGTTTTGTTTCAATTGTTTAACCTAACAGGATGTTTGTTGATGAATGATGCGTGCACTTGTTTGTTATAATGAAAAAGAGGGGTTTTTTTTGCAAGTTGCCATTGAAAACATTATGAATCGTTTTTAAAACATGAAAATGTGTATAGAGCAACTATTAAATGCATTTTTTATACTAGCAGGTTGCCCGCGCGATGCGGCGGGGGCGACACTTTGCATTGCGACACTCGTTTCTTGTAGTTTTCTTATTCGTATAATATTTATGATAACATTATTGTAGTGGATATATGTCATAAGTTTACACATATGTAAAAGTTTTGTTTTTTTATAAAAATTAATAATCAAAAGACAAAAAATAATGTTTTTTTTATAAAAATTAATAATCAAAAGACAAAAAAGATAAGTTGTTATAATTGTAAAGTTTGTTTATTTTGTTGGTTAAATTATAAAGTATAATTTTATTCTTTAAAGTTTATAACTTTTTCTAAATATCTACATAGTACCCATCCAATAAACTTTAAGTTTAAAATTTTCGTTTTTATAAAAATAAAAATAGTATTTGACTCGTAAGTAAGTTTTAGAGCTTTAACTTAAATTGTTAAATTTCGGCTTTTTACAAATATAAAAAAAAATATATTTTTATAAAATTTCAATAATTGTTTTTATAAAAAAAATAGGATGATAAGAGTTTATATCTTTATTAACTTTATATCATACTAAGTTCAAATTTTTAGTTCCTAACTAATCTTATCTATATTAGTCTACTTTTAAATAATAATCCCTAAAAATATGCAACACAGTCTACTACTATGTATCTAGTCAAGTTGGTAAATAATTCTTTTAGAACTGACTAATATTACCTATAACAATATAGTTGAACTTATAATTCCTAAAAATTTGCAACCCAGTTAAGAATTTATCTAGTAAAGATTATAAATTTCTGGAGTATTTTATTTATATTACTTGTTATAAAAATATTTATAAAATAATTATTTTTTTTATTAACTTTATATCATAGTAGGTTCAGTTTTTTAGTTTAGCTTTAAAGTTATTACTTTATTACTTTTTAATTAAGAAATGCAAATTATTAGATTAATATCCAAGAATAACTGCAATATTTTATAATTTCAGCTTGACTATGTCTAACTGCAATATCTATTTATTGCAACTTTAGGATATTAACTTATATAAGTTCAGTTGACTTGTAAATTTAGGATATTAACTTTATTTTGAACTTTATTAAGATGGTTAATAACTGCAATATATTAACACCAAAGATAAAGTTCAAATATAACATAAACTTTATTCATACGTCTAGGTCAAACATAACAACTGAATATGAAAAAAAAATATAAAAACACTTGATAGATTTCATATTAGACTGCATGAAATCTGTTTCGTTTCTGAATTGACACTCAGCGTATTTTTAATCGGATTTTCTGGTTTGTGCTTGAATCGACAGTATCTTCTAATTCCTCTTCTTTGTCATTATCCTCAGAATCGTCTAAATTAATAACCTCACTTCATTTCCATTAAGAGAGTCTCTTAGATCTCTTACTTTGAATCTCAAACTTCCGATCCCTATAAATGACAAAAAATTGAATACAAAAGTTAAAAAAAGATTAAATAAACCTTAAAATTACATTTTCACTAAATTCACATTGAAGATTAAACTTGTATGGACTAAACATTGCACCATAAGAAATAATATCAATACTTTTATCACCATCATCCTGTAATAAAACACACATGTAATAACATAACGAACATGTTAATATGAAAGATATACACAAAAATAATACTTAAAAACCAGTAAAAGCAATACCTTAGAAGCTTGTTCGAAAAATGTCTTGAAATTGGCATGTTCATCATTCAATTGAATCTGAAAAATCAAATAAGTTAACATTCACATAAAAGTAAATAAAAGAAAAAAAATATTCACTGCTACAATATAACAAAACTTACCTTTCGCAACAATTGAATTCAGAACTGGATCCATTTTTTTAACTTTGTTTAGCAATAGATATAGGAGTGTCTTGCTATATTTATAGTAGTAACTATAGAAGTGCATTATGATTTAATTTTAGATTTGCCACCCCTTTATTTAGGAAGTTTGTTATGGTTAGTTTTAAGTTTTTATAAGATATATCTAAGTATAGATATTAGGTTGTTTTAATAAAATAAAATGTGACAGAAAATATCTTCATTTTATGTTACGGTACTTTTAATTCCTTTTGTTTTTGTTTGCATAGATGGAGCTCATCTTTGTAGATTAGGCACATTAGATCACAAGTATTAATTACTTGCACATTAACGCATAATCGACTTGTACCTTTTAATTCGTGCGTCGATATTGAACAAGACAACTACCGAAACGTCGACAAAAATGTGTAGGTCCTCATGCTATCTTTGGTTTTTTTTAAACAGTATAGTTTATAAGATATGTCAAGAATACGTAAAAAAATTATAAGTTTGTTATGGAGGGGTGAATTGTAACTAATTATCTATAATTTTGTTAAAATCTTAGGGATTTAAGTGTAATAATTTTAGGGGCTAAAAAATAAATAATGTTTAAAAGACCAAACTACCCTCATTTTAAGGGTCTTTCTATAAATGAAGAGGGGGAAGAGTTCTTATTTTTTGGGTATCTTAAAATGCCCCTCCCTCATGCATTATAATATATTTTTTATATATTTCAAATGACTTTTTAATTTTATTATGTGTTTTTATTCAATGACATTGTACTTTTACTGTGATATTTGCTTTTATTATGTGATTTGACCCGACTAAATCCGAACCGATACAAAAAGTTGGACTCCGGGTTACTATAAACCGGGGTATCTATAAAAAATGACACTATAAGAAAAAATTACTGGCTCCGCCACTGACAACATCCCAGCTAACCATTAAGCCACAAACCAAACCAACCTTGGTTCGGGCTTGACTCATTTGAAACCGAGCTAATTTCAATTCAAGTTTTTTAAAACGTATTTCAAACGAGCTACGAGCCGTGAGTTTTGAGACAGTAGTCAATCACATACGCCATTTAACACTATAAAATTCATATTATTTGTTTTATTTTAAAAACATAAATAACATGTCAATATAATATTCCATTCCAAATTTCCAATACATGTAAAAACCATATACACTGATCTAGTCAAATCAGTTACATAAAAACCATATAAACTGATCTATAGTCAAATCAGTTACAATAAACCACTCGGAACTCACATTTCGGTGAAAGATGTTTCAAAACCAACCTCGCCGTATCCTCCTGCCGCACCACCACCCCTTCTTTCTCCACCACCACCGCCGCCACTATCCTCTCATACCCACCGCCGCCGGCCACCATATAAGCCACCAGCGCCGCCTGCACCGGCATCATACTCGGGTTATACGCCGCAGATTCCATATACGATCCTTTATACACTTTACCTTCACAGTCCATCAACGCCACCCCCGACGGACACCCACTGTACGGCGCGTGCGACCCACGCGCCGCCACCAAAGCCTCACTTTTCAAAAATTCTTTGTTTTTCGCAATCAATTCGCAAAAACCATTTGATAAATCGAACGTATTTTCGTCTTGGTTGATAAAGTTACCATCTTTCGGAGGCGCGTGTGATCCACGCGCCGCCGCTGAAGCCTCTGTTTTTAAAAATTCTTCATTTTTAGCATTTAAATCGGAAAACCCATTTGGTAAATCACACTTTTTTTCGTCTTGGATGATAAAGTTACCATCTTTGAGTGTCAATTGGTTGTTATGTTTTTCAAGAATTAGCGGAGTATTTTCATCCAACAAATCAAAGGGACCAAAAGGGTGTGGTAAAATCGACGAAAAGGGTTTGTAATCCGGGTTTTCTTGAGGCTGATCGGTGATTACGATCTGGGTATCGGAGATTCCCCGGAGTTCTTGAAAAAACTGGCGGCAATGGCCGCAAGGGGCGGCGGAGACGGCGAGGTACAGCAGTTTAGCGCCGGCGGCGTGAGCGGCGAGGTTGGTGATGAAAAACTGTTCGCCGTGGATAGTGTGGTGGAGTGGGAGACCGGGGAATTCGATGTTGCCGCCGAAGAAAATCCGGCCGTCGGAGGTTAATCCGACGACGCCGACGGCGAAGTTTGAGATGGGTGGATTGGCAAGATTTTGGGCTGATTTGATAAGTGATGGTAGGAGTTGAGGGAGGGTGAGGCTTTTGGATTTAGCCATTGATTCGGCTTCTTCGGCTTCGATTATGTATGTTTTTGGTGGTAGGTTCATGGTGGTGGTGGTGGTGGTTTATGGTGGTGGTGGTGGTGGTGGTTTTGGTTAAGTGAAGAGATGAGTGTTTCCGGGTATTGAGGAGTGGATGGGATAGGATGGAGAAGAGTGTGTTTAGTATTTATAATGGATTGGTGTTGATGAGGTAGTTGTAGTATACAAATGAAAGATGCATGTTGTTATTGTTCTAGATGTTAATAATCATGATGTGGTAGGCTAGAGTTTGTGTGCTAACTCTACAACATTAGTGACGGATTTAGGAAATATTTTCTGAGGGTGTAAACAGAAGATTTAACAACTTTTCAAGAGTTGTCGTCGGGATTTTTCCTTATAAAATATACTATTTTTTTCAAAGCCCTCAACTAGGTCCGCCCCTTCCTACAACACGTCAATCATTAACGAGGTAAAACATCGTCCCAAAGGCGTTAAAGGGGGAGCCACCCGGGAGGGGGCGTGAGCAGGTTCATGAGTGCGAGAGGAAGAAAGAGGTGGGGTCCACCCATTCCACTAATCACATATTTTCTTTTTATGTTTTACTTTTATTTAATTATTGGATAAATTACACTTTTCGTCCTTTATGTATGTACCGGATTGCAATGGATAACCTTTAACTTCAATAATTACAGTCACAATCCTTAATTTGCAAAACCCGTTACAATTTACGTCATTTAGCACTAACTTGGTTAAAATTTTCAGTTAAATATGGTATGTGTTTTGCCCATGAGGGTAATTCAATCATTTTATTAATAAATTTAAAAAAGTAAATTAAAAATAAAATAAAACATAACAACTAATAGAACATATAAACACCCTATTCTCTCTCTAAACACCATCTCTTTCCCTCTCTAATCCCAAACACCCCCAAATCCCAAATTCTCATCTCATACTTCCAATAATCAGAAACAATCCAGCTGATTCAGATCTTCAAGATCTGTTCTACAGTAAGACCCTTCCACAATCTTGAAAAATAAACCCATTCAGTTTCCCCCTTTTAATCTTCAAGATCTGCTATAATTAAGTATGGAGTGATAAACTTGAACAAGAATTTGCAATAGTTAAAGAAATTGTCGATGAGTATTCCTATATGTCGGTCACATGGCGGTGGAGCAGTGCTAATGGCGGGGGTTCTGTGGTGGTTGTCGACAGCTTTGGTGGTGGTGGCAGTGGCGAATTATAGTGCTTCTCAAATAAATGCAAAATCGCCTTTCTTCATCCTAAACACCGAACCCTTGACACGCTAGATTCTCATCAAATCCTCCAACTAAAACAACAGTCACTCCATGAGATCTACACATAGAGACATCGTATAGATGTGTTGGGAGTTTCCAGGTTTGAAATGTTGGTTTAAGTTCGTCATACATGTGTTGTTAATGTTACTGATTTGGTGGTGGTGGTGGCGGCAGCTTTGGTGGTGGTGGCAGTGGCGGATTTGGTGCTGATGGTGGTGGTGGCAGATTTAGTGGTGGTGGATTTGGTGGTGATAGGGTGGGGGTTGGTTGGAGAGAGAGATGGGTGTGGTAGTTGGAGAGAGTGGTTATGGTGTTAGTGGCGGTGAAAGAAAGAGATGAACTAGGTTTTTTAAAATTATGTTTTAATTTTTTCTTTAATTAAGTTGGTAAAATGACTAAATTATCCTTAACTAGTTAGACTTAATTGAAAATTTTAACCAGGTTAGAGTCAAAGGACGTAAATTGTAACGGTTTTGAAAATAAAGGATTGTGACTGTAATTATTGAAGTTAAAGGTTATCCGTTGCAATTCGGTACAAACATAAAGGACGAAAATTATAATTTACCCTTAATTATTAGTTAAATCCTAACGTGATAGTTAAAAGAGTGTGTTAGTTTAAGCCCTTGTCTACGTGACGAGTGTTATGTTAAACCACAACGTATAACCTTATTATACGAAAACTTGGTTAATTTTTTGAATACATAGTTTGAAAATGATTGTTTTTCTGGTGCGGTCATGTTTATACTTTTGAGCAACAAATTGGTCCTAACAAGAAGCTAAGAGCAACCAAAAAATACATAAACCATTACAACAAAAGTGGCCGTATTGATCTCCTTCAGCACCTGAGTTTGACCCCTTAAGAACCAACTTGTCATTTCTCTTAGCTTATACGAACCACAATGTTGCAATAAGAACCGATTGTAGCTCCTTCTTCTAAAGATCATTTAATCTCTAGTGATTTGACACCAAGAGCAAATTTTTGCCCATAACCTCTTTGCATATATCCTTACTCAGGTGCTGTTCGTTTTTTCAGAGGTAAAATGTCTGCAGTCTGCGGACCACATCTGCAGGCATCTGCAGGAGAAAATGTGGACCAAGTGTCTGCAGTCTGCAAGGAGAAGAGGGTTTGTTTTTTTTTTCTACAAAAACCACTTCACACACACACAACAGTTCTCTCTCTCTGCCTTGAACTCTCTCTCTCTCTCTACAAACTCTCACCACCACCGCCCATAGCACCACCACCACCGCACCACCTCCGCCATCACACTACCGCCTCTCTCTCTCTCAACGGTCTCTCTCTCACCGATCTCTCTCTCTCTCACCGATCTATCTCTGTACGGTCTCTCTCTCTCTCTCACCGATCTCTCTCACCGATCTCTCTCTCTCTCTACGGTCTCTCTCTTACCGATCTGGGTTTTGTTTTAATTGATGGGTTTGCCGGTTTGGTGGTGGTGGGTTTTGACGATGGTGGTGGTGGAGGTGGTGGCTGAGATGTTGTGGTGGAGGTGGTTGCTAAGATGTAGTGGTGGAGGTGGTGGCGGAGGTGGAGGTGGTGTTGGAGGTGGAGGTGATGTCGGCAGGTGGAGGTGGTGTCGGAGGTGGAGGTGGTGTCGGCAGGTGGAGGTGGTGTCGGAGGTGGAGGTGGAGCTAGGGTTTTGGAGCAGATGGTGATGTTTTGAAGAGGGAGAAGAGGTTGACAGAGGTTTGAAGACATGGGGAAGGATCTGCTTGGGGAAGAGGTGAGGCAGAGGTAAAAACTCTGCAGATCTTCAAGAAAACAAACAAGCTGCAGGACCCTTATGTCTGCGCGCGTCTGCGCGACGCAGACATAAGTGCTCAGAAGAGCTTTTGACCAAAAAACAAACACCACCTCAGTTTTATACATTTTATGGATCAAGCGTACTTTTAAATTTCCTACATCTACATTTACCATGGCAGGGAATAGTGTTTCCCTGCCATTGGTCAACATGGGCGGCCAGCAATACATCATTGGACCAACTAGTTTATTATTTTTTATCCACTTTAAATTTACGTTTTTGCCCTCAGTTTAAAATTACGTTCTCGCCCCAAGTTATAAAAGTAATTACCCTGTTACCCCCAGCTAAATATTACGAATTTGCCCTTGGTTCAAATATTACGCTTTTACCCTCCGCCAAAATTACGTTTTCGCCCCAGCTCAAAATAAAAATATGTTTTCCCCCTATCTCAAAATTACGCTTTTACACCAATTTATTATTTTACATCCACTTTAAAATTATGTTTTTGCCCCCCGTTCAAACTAAATTTATGCTTCTGCCCCCAGCTAAAAATTATGATTTTCCTCTCGGTTCAAAATTACGCTTTCACCCTCAATTCAAAATTACGTTTTTTCCTCCAGTTCAAAATAAAAATATGGTTTTCCCCTAGCTAAAATTTACGATTTTACCCCCGCTAAAAATTACGATCTTCTCATCATTTTAGTTTTCCTTTCTAACAAAACTATAGTACTGTTTTTTTAATTGGTTGAGAATTATTCAGTCATCGCCCCGCAATGCGGGAGGGGCACCAACTAGTTTTATAACATTTTTGTTTGTCTCGATTTCATTTCAGTTATTGAATGACATTAAAAGAACTACAAATGCATAATAAAAATGAAGGTTAGAAGTAAATATGGAATACATATGTACCGTGTAAATATATTTATCTAAATTGGGATTGTGTACAATTTTACTCATGAACATCTTACTCGTTTACCTCTTTCTTTTAGCAAACAAGATTATTACACGTAAAAAGTACCATTGAAATCAATGACATCACTTTAACCGGAAGATCTAGAAAACAATTACATTTTAGAGTAAGAAATAGTAAATCTTTTAAAATAGAAAAACTAGAAACTAGTAAGTTTATTTATTAGACAAGCTTAGAAAGAGAGATAATTTGATGGTTTATTAATAGATATACAAAGAGAAATATGATTTTATTGGTAGATTTGCATGCGTAAAATAAACAAGAAAATAAGGACATCGGCAATGAGAGTTCCGCGAACGTTCGCGGGTTGATGTGACGTCAAGCATTGGCGGACCTACCTTTACGAGTGGGTGGGCGCACCCCTTGAAAAAAAATTAGTGTATTTTTTAGGCAAAAAACCCGATCGCACCCCTTGAAAATATGCTTGTACCCTTCATCCACACCCTCAGAAAAAAAATTCATGGGTCCACCACTGACGTCAAGCTGGAGAGATAAGGCATTGGGCAACACTGGTTCCCATGGCAAAAGTCCATGGGGACGGACGGACCTTCAGGGACATAAAATGCTTGATTTCTTCTCTTTTCCTTTACTTTTCATTAAACTCGGGAACACCAAAAAATCACATTTTTTCCTTCATTTTCTCTCTTAATTTATTTTCCTTCCACTCCCCCTGTTAAATGAGACTCGGGAACACAGTGTAAGTATCGACACTTTAAGAGTGAATATCGATGTAAGAATGTGAGTATATAATCAAGGTTTGTGAGAATGCATGAGAATGCGCCTACCAGGGGCGGACCTACCTTAGGGGAAGGGGTAGCCTCCGCTACCGCTTGGCGATCCGGCGGTAGTGTAAATTTTGGAAAAAATTGACGTTTTTTTCGATTTCGTTACCGTTTTTTCATAAAACGTTAACGCTACGAAGATTTTCTAGATCCGTCACTAACGCCTACGTGAGGGAGTATTTATGGATGAGGAATTTTAAGGTTTCCGTCGCCACTGTCCATTATAAGGCCTATTAGGGTATAATTGTTAAGATAGCGACTTCCCTTTTTCTTATTGGTGAAATATAGGCTTCCATTATCTGTTACTAGGTGTACACCCGTGTGAATACACGGGTTTGTTTAATAACGATCGGAATCAAATGCTGAAAAAAATATTATAATATATTTTTTAAATTCTTTGTGTTTAGTTACATATGTTTATAAAACAATGTTAAAGATAGTTTGTTTTAGTGTACATGTTTGATATAGAAAATAAGGTAAGTAATTGATAATATTTTGGCTAAAATGAAAGCATGACCTAATTTTATGTTGTCTAATAACTTCTTATATATGACATTAATTTTTTTTAGTGTACATGTTTTGCTAAAACGTAAGGTTCACAACGAAATCAAGTTATGCGGTGATTTGTAGTTCCCAAATCTCCATCCTGTAACAACACAAATTATCAGTTTACAGATTTGAAAAATACAAAGAAACCCTAGATCTACAAAAATAAAAGATACATACAGGGGTGATATGAGATCTACAAACATACATACACCAGATTATTAGAAAACCCTAACTAAAATCAGAAACCGTACATGTAGTAGACGTCAGCAGTGTGCTTAAAAAACTTGCGAACGGGCCATATGAATCCGCCTTTATGTTCTCTCTTTTTCTCCTTATGGTGGGTTGTCATACTGTTCTGCCTCTCACCATCAAACTCATTCTTCGTCTCGAGTTTCTCATCTTTGTCTTGGTGATGGCGATGTCCGTACTTGTGCATAAACTCCCGCCACTTCGTTGAGCAGATTTTAAAATCCAGATGTAATTTATTATATCTCTACCTTGTTTAGCAGCAAAAAGTCTCACAAAATCACAAATTTGAAAAGTCAAAGCACTTCACACAATTTGACCTTTTTATAAAAGTAAAAATGACTTAAAGCCAATTTTATTTCATTACATCAATTCTTTTTAGGTAAATTAATCTATTGATTTTAAGTAGTCTGAATTTACAAATCAATATCTATATATACTCAACAAATAAATAAACAAAACCAATGCCTCATGCCCTCACCTTTAAACAAATAATAAACAAAACCACTGTTGTTATCCAATTTAGTATATTACCAATTGATAAAGAAAGGGACAAAATTGACACAAAACATTCTTAGTCTCAATTCAAAACAGAATTGAAACATTTGTTTTGACCAAAACTCTGTTTGATCAAAATCAAACCAGGTTTTAACCCAACAGTGATTTGAAACAACTTTAAATACCAAAAGAAGCAACTTTAAATGATCAAAAGATTTCAAAGAAAACAAACCTTGACTAAACAGATTATGTTTTTGTTGGATTGTTTCTCCACAATCTAAATGACAGAAAAAAAACACAGCTTTAATACACATGTATATGCAGAATAACATAAATAAAATAAAGTTAAGTTACCTTCAAAGTGATTTGTTGATCTGTTCCACCAACCAATGATTCGAATCTATAAATATCAAGAATGCTGCAGAAATTGCTAACGCGTCGCGTGAGTCCATTGCCTGAATCATGAAGGTTTTTCAGTGTTAAAATATTAACTGTTCTTATTATTATATGATTATCATATCTGATTAATTATCGTACCTGAGTTAGATTTAGCCTTTTGATTATGTTTTCATTCATAACAGTCATTTTCCGAGTGGATAAAGCGGTCTGTAGATTCTCAGCCTCACACCCAAGCAATTTAGCAACAGTTAGAAGAGCTCTAAACCAAAATTTTATTTATCAAGTCAAAATATATGGCATTAACAGGTAGTTGACTAAGATTTTGCCGTCAATAGCTGAAAATTACCTTCATCAATCATAGGTTCCACATGATTGTTGTCATCAACAGCTTGAAATGTTAAATTTCCGAGCCATAACACTGCTGCAAGCATTGAAAAAACATTTTCTTGGTCCTCTTTGCTAACATGAACAATATCCAGAGCTTCCTGAAAAAAAAAGAATAATAAAAAAGTCGTAAATGATATTAGTAGATCACCATATTGACACAAAACATTCTTAGTCTCAATTCAAAACATAATTGAAACATTTGTTTTGACCAAAACTCTGTTTGATCAAAATCAAACTAGGTTTTAACCCAACAGTGATTTGAAACAACTTTAAATACCAAAAGAAGAAACTTTAAATGATCAAAAGATTTCAAAGAAAATAAACCTTGACTAAAGAGATTATGTTTTTGTTGGATTGTTTCTCCACAATCTAAATGACAGAAAAAAAACACAGCTTTATTACACATGTATATGCAGAATAACAGAAATAAAATAAAGTTAAGTTACCTTCAAAGTGATTTGTTGATCTGTTCCACCAACCAATTATTCGAATCTATAAATATCAAGAATGCTGATGGATCTTCCAGACAGACGTTTCCCTGCAGAAATTGCCAACGCGTCGCGTGAGTCCATTGCCTGAATCATGAAGGTTTTTCAGTGATAAAATATTAATTGTTCTTATTGTTATATGATTATCATATCTGATATATCTAATTAATTATCGTACCTGAGTTAGATTTAGCCTTTTGATTATGTTTTCATTCATAACAGTCATTTTCCGAGTGGATAAAGCGGTCTGTAGATTCTCAGCCTCACACCCAAGCAATTTAGCAACAGTTAGAAGAGCTGTAAACCAAAATTTTATTTATCAAGTCAAAATATATGGCATTAACAGGTAGTTGACCAAGATTTTGCCGTCAATAGCTGAAAATTACCTTCATCAATCATAGGTTCCACATGATTGTTGTCGTCAACAGCTTGAAATGTTACATTTCCGAGCCATAACACTGCTGCAAGCATTGAAAAAACATTTTCTTGGTCCTCTTTGCTAACATGAACAATATCCAGAGCTTCCTGAAAAAAAAGAATAATAAAAAAGTCGTAAATGATATTAGTATATCACCATATTTAAGCCATATAAGATGAAGGATACATTACCACTACGATACGAAATTCTTCAGCATCATTTACCCCGGAAATAGTATAGCAATTGCTTTGCTGCAAATATTTGTACTCATGCGCACTCTTCAAGTTTAGTTTCTCTGTAACAAAGCACACAGAGTTGTAAATGCCAATTTCTAAAAAAAGGAACCATGAACCTTACGAACATTGGGTTGAACTTCTTTGGCTTGTGTATATTTTAGTTTCATATCTAATAAAAATAGAGTAAAGAATTTATTAATTAAAAGACTTAAAATATTTACGAGTCGTGTAAAACCATCTATAGACTCTTTGTAGTTGGATTCAAGATTGAAATGCTAAATTGATGTAACTGTCACCTATAAGAGAAGGTGGAGCTCCTGCACAAAGCTGATAAAATGAATGATATGACCTTTCACCTTCTGTGCACCGAACAACTCTTGACTGATCATAAAAAGATCACGTAAGTGGCTTGTAAATTCCAATGTTACGAATGAGGGATAAACATCTAAACAATCATAACTTTACCTTTTCAAGAAGAACTGCAACGCATTATAAAACACAAAGTCACAAAACGCAATCAGTACTTAATTGCAAAAAAAATAGCAAAGACACTTAGTTTTTGCTTGTGATGACATCAGAGAAATGTGGCATCTTACATGTTTGAATACTGGCACCTGCTATTCTTCCGATATCACTAAAGTGTATTTCAATTAGCTTTCCCTGACATATAAAACAATGTTCCTATAAACCGTTTTCTATACATTTATAAGCTTGAAGAATATACAAAAATAAATTACATACAAAACGACTCGAGTTGTCATTTCTTGATGTTCAAATGTGATGATATACCTATTATACCCTTTCTTTACTTTAAAGCATCACTTTCTCTTCAATATCTCTTAGCTGTGAAACCAAAAAAACAAATTTAACAAATGACTAAAATTGGTGATTAGTCCGGACTTACCTTTAAACGCCAGATTCTTAGTCAGAGAGATAGCTTTACGAAATCTGTAACAGAACCTTAACCGGAGACTCGTCGAAACCTTGTCGGTTCTCTGTCGGATCTTGATCGGGGTTCTGAAACAACCCTAAGCAACTTCATTCATCTAATTATAGACCGATCTTTAATTGACAATTAAATTGATTAGTGATTTATCGCTTACCGGAGTATGGTCGAAATGCTGGCCGGAATTCTAAACGCCTCACCGGATCCTACGCCTTCATGTCGTCGGCATCACCGTCACTCTTCCGAATTCCTCCCTTCTCTCTTTATCGTCTACATCTCTCTCCTTCTCTCTCTTTATAACTCTCACTCTCTCTTCATTTAATTGCAGTTTACACATATAAGTGTATTGTCACACCCCGACCACGTAAAACAACAAAGCGTGGCGGAAATGTCGGGGAGTGTCGTAACATAATTATCGTTTCATAACCATGGATACAAAAAGTGTTTTGTTTTATTGATAATATTAAACATTGACATTGTTTTAACACATAACAAACAAGTTTTATATCGACTATCATTGTTTTATGTCACTAAGGCCTCGTCCAGATCCTATGTGACGCATGCATCCTAGAACGTCAATCAAGCAACAACACCTGAAACATATGTAAAAACAAAGTCATCAAAGAAATGCTGGCAAGTACATAGGTTTTATAAGAGTATCGGATTCATGGCTTGTTTACATATATTGCAATACCTCGAAAACCTTGTTTTTAAAAAGTGTATAATATTGCAACATGATTAACCAACTCAAATCAAGATGGTTATAATTTATAAAATTTCGTAGCCACGATTCTTAACCCAAAAGCTTTTTTTTTTTAGAAAACCATTTTGTAAAACATCTCGTATAAACTTGTTAATAAAAATCATATATTATTTCGAAAACATCGTTGATTGACATCGTTTCAATATCGTTTACCCAAGTGAACTAAATAACGCCACGGTATGTAATATGTTGAAAACACTTATATATAAGAAGTACCAGCGGCGTATCTACCATGTTTTCACCACATTACACCCGTCCCGTTATCTAAACACTAGCCAAAAACCAATCGTTTACCCAAATCGTTTAACATCGTTTCCAAATCGTTTACTCGTTTAAATCGTCCTCGTTTTAATTGTGAAAACTTATATATGGTCGTCTCGTTAATAACATTCAAACCTTCGTGACTCGACTACCTCATTCCTCGCTTCTCGTATTAACAAACCCCCAAAGGGTAAGTTAATAATTACAGATTCAGTCGTTACCCACAACACCCACACATAACCATGGGTATAGTGCCATAACGGGATTTGTCAGATCCTATGGTACCATAACCTAATACTGGTCGGTTCGGCCAAAATTAATTAATGTCACTCGTTATGTAACTACAACCAACAAGTTCGTTCACATTATTGAAATCGTTATTAGTTTAGTATAAATCGTTTTAATCGTTTTTGAAATCATCGTTAAACCTTGAAAACATTATGTACATATGAATCACCCCAAAACATTTGAAAACAGTAAAATAGGGGAACTATGTACTCACATGTAGTGAAAGGTATCCTCAATCAATAGTACTTCAACAAACTCGAGTAAACCAGAGAAATCAAGCAGCACCTAGTAATCGAACCACTAGTCAAACAATAGACGCCTAAATCGGAAGATCGGACAGAATGAGGTCTTGCAAACCAAATGAGTGTTGGAACTCATGTGATATGGTTTAACAAAGCGTACATTCAAAATCGGAGCCTAACCTAAGTGCTTTCGTGTAACACCCCAAAAACGGGTTTGGTAATCAAACCCCGTTAATACTAAAAGACGGGTAAAGTACCGTTAGCGGTAGAAGTAACCCGGTAAATATTAGGATTTAAATAAATAAACCTAATATTTAATAAAACGTGAATGAATACTTTTAAGGTAATAAGTTTATAAAAGGCCCGAGTTAACGGGACTTAAAAATAAAACGGGTTATAATTTCCCCGAACCCACCAAGTAACTAGGAATATCAACCTAGTTAAATATGTGCCTTAAAACAAAGAAGGAAACTTGGGAAATAACCCTTATTATAAAGCTACAAACTAGAGGGGCTAAAAAGGGAAGAATTGAAACTAGATTTATTAAAATTAAACACAACACACACACTAGGTGTGTGTGTGCATGTTCTGGTCGACCAGGAGAAAGCTCAGGAGAGCTCAAACCCTAACTTCAACAAATTGATCAAATTGAAGCCCAAATCAAGAGCCAAATCAATGCATGAACACAAATTCGTGATCACCAAGTCAAGGGGATCGTGAGGTATGTTGAATTTCTAACATTCGTGAAGTTGTAAAATTTGATAATCATCCTAATCGCGAATTAGGCATGAATTAGAGAAGCTATGGCTAGATAAGTGATGTATACTTGCTTAGGAACGAAACCCTAAGTGAAAATCATACATAACATGCTATGAATTGAATGATTGAATGAATTCCCACACTAGGCTAAGTGGGTATTAGTCATAAGGTGGAATTGATGATATGATTATGATTAGAATCATCATGCATGTTAAGTAATCGGGAAATACTTAAACAAATTGCAATTTTGAGTATTTGGTCATAAGTGATAGTGGTAAAATTTGATGTTAATCTTGGTAAAAATAACTAGTTATGAACTAGTTTGTAAATGTGTAAACGTATGCCCACCAGGTGTTTGTTAAAATGCCTAAACGAAGCTAAAATGTTGAAATTCCATGTGAAGTGTGCATTTGGATATGTTGATAGATCAATTGACTTTTAGGAAGTCAAACTAACCAATTATTTAATCGAGTGATAAAGTCGACATAAGACCCGTTAGATGGAGTAGTCATAATTGATAATGACTAATCTAACCATCTTATGAATTATGATGATAGTTTGACGCTTAACGAGCTAGGTGGAAGCTTGATGAGTGAGCGGGTCAAACGAATTAAGTGAGAAGAAAGGCGTATTCGGGATGTGAGGTAAGTTAAAACTTACACCTTTTATTTAATATCTATTGGCTTTATAGATTTTGAATAATCAAAAGTCACATTTGACTTATGATATTTCGACCCGACGTGCGAGGTTCGGAACAAAAGACAATAATGATAAACCGTGTTGAATGGTTAAAAAGAGCTAATAAGGTCATTTAGTCATGTAATGACTAATAAATAACGAGTTTTGAATAATTTACCTTATAAGGTAAATCAATACATTTAATAAGGGTAAAACGGCAATGTGGTCACTCGTTGACGATAACCGTTAGTTTTGAAGGACACTTTATGGCGTAAGATATAAATGGGTCAAAATAATCAAGAAATAGATTTATAAGTAAATTGACCGTACGGTGTAAACCGGTACAAGTCATGTAGACGAGATGATAATAAATCCATCTCGTAAAAGTAAAAGGTCATATAGACCAAACGGGTCAAAAGGTGAAAATATCACCCTTTGACAATATCGGCTAATGTTTTGTCAAGTTGCATGATTACAGGAATGAATATCGATTGAATGTTGACATCGCTATTACTCAGCGTCACTAAGGCAAGGTATCGTAACGGGTCAATACATTGATCCGAGCCAGGTTTGTGTAATGATTCAACTCATCATGTAGAAAGTGAGGTTTTCTAAGAGTTAAACAAGGTCAAAGTGGATATTTGGTTATCTTAAAGATAAACCGAATAATTCAAGAATTGTAGTGTTTTAGAAACATAATGGTTTCTAAACAAGGTTATAGTTAAAAGACTAAATTTTTGGGTCAAACAAGTATCTGAAAGTCCTTCATCGTGCAAGAAGGACCAAAATTGACCAAAACTCCCTTGTAGGCTAAATTGAACAAACAACCCTTAAAGGTTGTTTGGAAACGAATTTCATGATTAAATAAATACTTAGAATAAGTAAAGAAGTTGAAAGATGTAATAAGTTAGTCAAATGGCTCTAATTGAGTCTTTGCCGTAAAATAATAATCCGAGGGGTAAAACTTGGATCATATTGATATCCACAATAAATCCAACACACATATAGTTGTAGTGGAAGATTACTTGATAAGAAATGTAGGAATAAGATGCTAGAAAAGAATGAAAGCGATTTCAAGGTTTAAAGTGCTTAAATACCCTTAACGGGTCAAAATAAGCATACGAGCGAAAACGGGTTTAAATTGGGTAATAAACCTGTGATTAGAACCTAATATGGTATATAACATTTATTTGAAGAAGTGTAGGTGATGTAGGAATCAAACAAATATGTTTGTTTCATAAAATGCATAAACGGGTAAAATTTGATAAAAAGGTAACGAGTCGAAGGCTTGAAAGTCTCAAAATTTATTTATGTTGGATGTTGGATTTTAACTCCATAATATGGAGAATTAAATTACGGACGCGTAGGAAAAAGAATCGGGTAAAACGGATCAATAACGAAGAAGTTATGGCCGTTTCCGTGAAATCGGGTTGAGCTGGGAATGTACAGCAACAGCTGAAGGCACAGTCTGTGAAAACAAGGGCTAGGCGTGACGCCTAGGCCCTTGGCGTCACGCGACGCCCCTAGCTCCGGAAAATTTTTAAATTTTGTCATTTTAACCCCTGTACTTGTTTGAACTTAATATTTGACTATCAAAACTAACTTTTAAGTTGGTTTTGATCATAGGTGATCGCCAAGAGTGCCCGGATGAAGATCAAGCTCGATGAGGAACCGAACACGATAAAATACAAGCTTCCGCGCGGCGTTTCGTTGTACCTTTTAAACGACGAATTCATATACAATATGTTGTCAAACTTTTAAACTGTAAAAGTTTTAGTAAACCCGTATTTTCTAAGGATACTTCATCGTAATTACATGTTTATTTTCGTTATTTATACGAAAATATTTAAAATAATAACAAGGGTGTTACAAGTTGGTAATCAGAGCTTAAGGTTGTTGACAAAATGTGTTCGGTTCGAGGCTTGATCGCAAATCCGGTAAGTACGTGTATTTTAATGGTTTAGCATGTTAAAGTGTTGTAAACAACACATAGGGTTATCGTGTAATATACGATACCTCAATTAAATAATAGATATAGTTAACAAAATTACGTGCGTTAACACGTATAGTAGAAAAGCCTTGTATTATGATACGGGCATTTAGTAAAGTTGACATTACTAACTTTTATGAATGTTTTAATTGGAGGAAACTCGCATTTGAAGATGACGAGGGTTGAACAAATTATGGATATGATAGAGGAACGGTCCGAAGTATGACAAGAGGAGCATGCTCACCGAGGACTAAATCGCGTAACGACCGCGAACAAGGTTAATGGCAAGGAACGCCCGTCGGGGCAAACATTACCATGTGCACATTTTAAATATAATTGCATAAATAAGTAATATGCAACAAATATATAGAAATTGAAAGTTGCATATGTAGATTGAAAACTTGGAAAAACCTGAATAGAAAACCTACACGGGATATTGTTTCCAAGAAAAACAAATAGAGGCATTACTTACATGGGGTGTAATGTGAAAATTATAAAAAGGTCATGTATACCAGGTGTTGATCGCTTACTCTGGCCAAGTAAGTAGTGAACACGTGGTACCATGAACTTCTTATGATGGACACATTTATGTCTGATGTAGTAAGGGTGGGGTGAATGGGACTAACTTAAAAAGTACCAAAATGAATCAAATGAGCAAAATATTTGATAATAATGTAAACACACAGCTGGGTGACGGAAGCGTATTACATTAGGAAGATGAGCCTGAGTGAAGGGACAAAGAAACATGTAAAATGATTAAGGTATACACTCGAACCCGGAGAATGCAAATATGACTCTTAACGGGGCCGATTTTGTAAAACGCCAAATTTGAGAACAAAGTAGGAATACAAAAACGAAACGAAGTCATAATGCATACCGTAAGGATTGCAATAACAATGACTTCGGTAAAACACCCGGTTGATGGGTAAGGAATTAAACGCATGCGTAGACTGAGAAACAGGAACGCGAAATAGAAAGTCAAAAGACTCGGAATATGAGTCATGACTAAAAGATGACAAGAATTTTCGCAAACATAAATTTTGGTAATTACGTTAAACCATTTTAAAATTGGACGGGTCAAATAAAGAATGAAGTTTGACATTCATAAGTGATGAAAATTCACCCAAAATGAGTCAAACGAGTCAATTAAGGAATAACGCTTAATATAATAGGAAAATGCAAACCGGTGAAACCGGAAAGCTAAAAACAATAAGATAGAAGGACCCGGGTAATGGGTGGTAAAGGAGTATAAGTGTGAACCGGGTAACGGTAAGCGTAGGACAAACCGACGTATAAATGACGTTAGAAGTAGTAAAGTCGGAAAGATAGTCCGAACGTAAACAAATGAAACCTTAGACTACGGTCAAGGTCAACTAAAGCTCAAAAGCAAAATTAAATGATTCCAAACATAACAAAGGATGCTTTAAAGCTATATATGTATAAATAGACAATTGAATAAAGACTCGAATAAAAGATGATCTACGGGATCATCATAACCTACGGGGTTAAACGTAGTGATAAGGTCTACGGGACTAAGAAGACCTTTGGGTCACATATAGAAAGAAAAGAATTGTCAGGGTTTCACCTTAAAAAGGTAAAAGGTGAAAATCTAAAGAAATAGCCTACGAGGCTAAGTGAAAGAACATACGGGTCAATAGTATAAGACGAGGAAACTGGTTGTAACTACCAGTGTAAAATAATAACGGGAGATAAAGTTCGTATAAAGGCGATGGGTTTCGCTAAGTTAAGTAAATGGGTTAAAAGCGAAGAGATCATAAAATGGCGGGTGGGCAATAAGATATACCTTAATGACGGGGAGTATAATGACGGCGACTAATCAGTCTGGCCGGTAAAACCCTTCAAAGTCGGAGTAGTGTTACGACTCATCACTTATATAAAGCGCCTGTTGAAATAAGACTAACTTGAAGTAAACCTAATGAAAATAAAAATAACCGAGCGATCAGATGGCAACTCGGTCAATTAAATGACAAGAATAAGAAATACAAAGTGAAAGTATCGGCCTGTGAGGCCATACACATAAAAGGCGTATACGCTTTGAAACCAAAAGCACATTATCATACTTTCCTGGTAGGAGTATTATGTGCGAGCAATGCTTAAGTGATCACCAAAGCTAAGGTTCGGATGATCTAAACTAGTAAAGTACGTAAGAAAGGTTTCGGGGACGAAACCTCTTTAAGGGGGGTAGACTTGTAACACCCCGAAAACGGGTTTGGTAATCAAACCCCGTTAATACTAAAAGACGGGTAAAGTACCGTTAGCGGTAGAAGTAACCCGGTAAATATTAGGATTTAAATAAATAAACCTAATATTTAATAAAACGTGAATGAATACTTTTAACGAAATAAGTTTATAAAAGGCCCGAGTTAACGGGACTTAAAAATAAAACGGGTTATAAATTCCCCGAACCCACCAAGTAACTAGGAATATCAACCTAGTTAAATATGTGCCTTAAAACAAAGAAGGAAACTTGGGAAATAACCCTTATTATAAAGCTACAAACTAGAGGGGCTAAAAAGGGAAGAATTGAAACTAGATTTATTAAAATTAAACACAACACACACACTAGGTGTGTGTGTGCGTGTTCTGGTCGACCGGGAGAAAGCTCAGGAGAGCTCAAACCCTAACTTCAACAAATTGATCAAACTGAAGCCCAAATCAAAAGCCAAATCAATGCATGAACACAAATTCATGATCACCAAGTCAAGGGGATCGTGAGGTATGTTGAATTTCTAACATTCGTGAAGTTGTAAAAATTTGATAATCATCCTAATCGCGAATTAGGCATGAATTAGAGAAGCTATGGCTAGATAAGTGATGTATACTTGCTTAGGAACGAAACCCTAAGTGAAAATCATACATAACATGCTATGAATTGAATGATTGAATGAATTCCCACACTAGGCTAAGTGGGTATTAGTCATAAGGTGGAATTGATGATATGATTATGATTAGAATCATCATGCATGTTAAGTAATCGGGAAATACTTAAACAAATTGCAATTTTGAGTATTTGGTCATAAGTGATAGTGGTAAAATTTGATGTTAATCTTGGTAAAAATAACTAGTTATGAACTAGTTTGTAAATGTGTAAAAGTATGCCCACTAGGTGTTTGTTAAAATGCCTAAACGAAGCTAAAATGTTGAAATTCCATGTGAAGTGTGCATTTGGATATGTCGATAGATCAATTGACTTTTAGGAAGTCAAACTAACCAATTATTTAATCGAGTGATAAAGTCGACATAAGACCCGTTAGATGGAGTAGTCATAATTGATAATGACTAATCTAACCATCTTATGAATTATGATGATAGTTTGACGCTTAACGAGCTAGGTGGAAGCTTGATGAGTGAGCGGGTCAAACGAATCAAGTGAGAAGAAAGGCGTATTCGGGATGCGAGGTAAGTTAAAACTTACACCTTTTATTTAATATCTATTGGCTTTATAGATTATGAATAATCAAAAGTCACATTTGACTTATGATGTTTCGACCCGACGTGCGAGGTTCGAAACAAAAGACAATAATGATAAACCGTGTTGAATGGTTAAAAAGAGCTAATAAGGTCATTTACTCATGTAATGACTAATAAATAACGAGTTTTGAATAATTTACCTTATAAGGTAAATCAATACATTTAATAAGGGTAAAACGACAATGTGGTCACTCGTTGACGATAACCGTTAGTTTTGAAGGACACTTTATGGCGTAAGATATAAATGGGTCAAAATAATCAAGAAATAGATTTATAAGTAAATTGACCGTACGGTGTAAACCGGTACAAGTCATGTAGACGAGATGATAATAAATCCATCTCGTAAAAGTAAAAGGTCATATAGACCAAACGGGTCAAAAGGTGAAAATATCACCCTTTGACAATATCGGCTAATGTTTTGTCAAGTTGCATGATTACAGGAATGAATATCGATTGAATGTTGACATCGCTATTACTTAGCGTCACTAAGGCAAGGTATCGTAACGGGTCAATACATTGATCCGAGCCAGGTTTGTGTAATGATTCAACTCATCATGTAGAAAGTGAGGTTTTCTAAGAGTTAAACAAGGTCAAAGTGGATATTTGGTTATCTTAAAGATAAACCGAATAATTCAAGTTATAATTGTAGTGTTTTAGAAACATAATGGTTTCTAAACAAGGTTATAGTTAAAAGACAAAATTTTTGGGTCAAACCAGTATCTGAAAGTCCTTCATCGTGCAAGAAGGACCAAAATTGACCAAAACGCCCTTGTAGGCTAAATTGAACAAACAACCCTTAAAGGTTGTTTGGAAACGAATTTCATGGTTAAATGAATACTTAGAATAAGTAAAGAAGTTGAAAGATGTAATAAGTTAGTCAAATGGCTCTAATTGAGTCTTTGCCGTAAAATAATAATCCGAGGGGTAAAACTTGGAACATATTGATATCCACATTAAATCCAACACACATATAGTTTTAGTGGAAGATTACTTGATAAGAAATGTAGGAATAAGATGCTAGAAAAGAATGAAAGCAATTTCAAGCTTTAAAGTGCTTAAATACCCTTAAGGGGTCAAAATAAGCATACGAGCGAAAACGGGTTTAAATTGGGTAATAAACTTGCGATTAGAACCTAATATGGTATATAACATTTATTTGAAGAAGTGTAGGTGATGTAGGAATCAAACAAATATGCTTGTTTGATAAAATGCATAAACGGGTAAAATTTGATAAAAAGGTAACGAGTCGAAGGCTTGAAAGTCTCAAAATTTATTTATGTTGGATGTTGGATTTTAACTCCATAAAATGGAGAATTAAATTATGGACGCGTAGGAAAAAGAATCGGGTAAAACGGATCAATAACGAAGAAGTTATGGCCGTTTCCGTGAAATCGGGTTGAGCTGGGAATGTACAGCAACAGCTGACGGCACAGTCTGTGAGAACAAGGGCTAGGCGTGACGCCTAGGCCCTTGGCGTCACGCGACACCCCTAACTCCGAAAAATTTTTAAATTTTGTCATTTTAACCCCTGTACTTGTTTGAACTTAATATTTGACTATCAAAACTAACTTTTAAGTTGGTTTTGATCATAGGTGATCGCCAAGAGTGCCCGGATGAAGATCAAGCTTGATGAGGAACCGAACACGATAAAATACAAGCTTCCGCGCGGCGTTTCGTTGTACCTTTTAAACGACGAATTCATATACAATATGTTGTCAAACTTTTAAACTGTAAAAGTTTTAGTAAACCCGTATTTTCGAAGGATACTTCATCGTAATTACATGTTTATTTTCGTTATTTATACGAAAATCTTTAAAATAATAACAAGGGTGTTACATTTCGACCCATCGCGACCCATTAAGGTAGCTTATGCTACTTTAACGCGTCTTGCGCGCAAATGCGCGTTCGAGACGTCTAACTAGTCCTATGACAAGTAATATATATGCCTATACAAGTTTAATCATGTTGTATAATTAGTTATGTGACAAAAGTTTAGGTTACATATGCTTAATTACTAATTATGCATGAAAAGGGCATTTTGGTCATTTACCTAAGGCATATAAACTACTTATCATACAACTATCTAAACTAGGTGACCATAAGTTATAACCTCGGAAGGTTATTCCCTATGCTACTATGGTCACTTAATGTGTTTGATCGGATCCTAATGATCGACCAAACGGGTCGGGTTCGAAAGTATAAGCGATTGTTTAGATCGCTTACCTTTACGACCCTAGACAAGCACAAAACTAAAAGTGATGAGCTAAGCATGTTAAAACATGCTTAACTAAGTTAGAAAACAAGTTTGGTATCAAAACAAACGGTTTTGATACCTAAGAGTAGTTTGGTTACAAAATACGCAAGAATACGTATTTTGGCCGAAACTACGACTCGTCACTGAGCCTAGATAACGTGGTAATCAGTAGGTATAGTCACTAGGGACTATAACCATCGTGATTACGCTCACGTTATGAAGTTCAAACGAACTTCGCATTGACCATAAACTGGTCAATGCAGAAAGTCAAACACAGTTTGACTTTAACGCTAAAACGCATAAAAAGAACGAAAGAACACTTACAGAAGGTCCCCGCAAGATTTAATCCCGATTTTCTCTCAGGTAGGAAGCATATACTTCCACTTAGAGAGCATAAATCAGATTTCAAATTGTGGGTTTTGAATTGAAATAGATGGGGTATATATAGTGTTCGGAGAGCCGTTAAGATCGTTTATCGAAAACCGTGCTACAATCTCATCCCTACACTTGTTTACAACACCATGTGCATCAAAATGGCCACCCATTCTCAGGAAATGCCATGTGCAATTGGGTTTTGAGTGTTTAACAGCTGGAAACAGGCTGGAAAGAAGTTTCTGATGAACTGGGACATGCTTACGGACCGTATGGTCCCCACCCTTACGGTCCGTAAGGACCCTGCAGACCAGCAAGTTTCAGTTTTGGCAGTTTTGGTCCCTGTGCGCGTATGGTCGTGTTTTGGCACTTCTAACACCCGTCAAGCCCATTTTTAAGCTTCACAAGGATGTTAAATCATAGGGAACATGAAACATGCTCAAAATTATCTCGGATGTCGGTTCGTTTGGCCGTAGGGTTGCGTTGTTCGGTTAATTACGACGGAAGTCGTAACGGACGCAAAAACGGTCCAAATTGATCGACGAATGGATTTTTCTTATGCCAAACACTAAAATAAAATATTTTAATGCTTACATAAATTTTTGGAGGTCCGGAATGTATTCAGAATGTAAGTTATGCGTGAAAATGCAAACTTGTGCACTTTTTGACGCTTTTAGTCCCTGAATGACCCAAAAGTTTATTTTAGCACACCGAACCCTTCAAAGCCTATTTCTAAGCTATGTAAAGGATATTTATGGTATGTTTAACTTATGATCGAGTTTCGGATTGTTCATTACTATACAAATCAGCATAGTTTCGCAGTTTGACACAAATAGTCCCTGCAATCGAACAAAGTTGATTTCAACACACCAAACCATTCAAAACTTATTTCTAAGTTATGTGGAGGTTATTTAAGGTATGTTAAGCCTATGTCACTATTCCGGAGTGTTTGTCGCGTTATACTGAATGCGTTTACGCACCAGTTTGCGTATAACCTTCCAGAACGCGATTTAAAGCTTGCAATTGGAATCGAATCAAATTGTAAAATCACTAAACACAATTACACATATAATAACACCAAAGCACATTGTTTTATTAATAATCATCATTGTTTTACATCGTACATCGATTACAGAACACAGTTGTCACATGTATAGCTTCGATGGATGGGTTAGTAAGAAGGTGAATCGAAGGTTCTCACCCGAACCAGACCCTGCATGCACCACAGTGTCACAGGCATTTGTTTCCTGACCTGATGCCCCCAGACAAATGTTTGCCGCCTCGTGACCTTTTTATGGCTCTCAACATGCATCTCGCCTAAATGAAATTCAAATTGTATCATAAATTAAATTATAGCAATTACATGAATAATAGAAAATGTAAGAAAAGTATCCAACTTACCTTCCTATTATTGTAAAAGTCAAGACTAATGTAAAACAAAATTGCAAATTCATGTAAACAAAATTGCATGTGAACGAAATTGCAAATTCATCTTAACTAACACTAATGTAAAACACACAGAACATGTTTTGCTGACTTCCATTCCATTGATCTTCTTAGGCTGCTTTCCATAGTCAGATGATGTTACTTTCTCACCCTATTAAATTCGGGTTTAAATCAACTTGCCTTGGCAAAAAGATGAATAAGATAACCTTAGCAATCATAAAAAAGAACATACAAAGAGCAGAAAAACATATTTGTGATTTGTAGAGTAGAGATGAGCAATTACTTACTTTGCTTGAAAACCCGGATCGAAGACGTAACCATCTTGCTGGACCAGGAGAACTTCAAAACGACTGTCGCTCTTGTCAACATTTCTCTCGATAGTCATACTCAAGACTGATAATTGCAACTCCAAACAACTATTATCGGCTTAATTGTGCATCCAAACACCCCCCTGAAACTGCGTGATATCTTTATACTAACACAACACACCCTGCATATTGAATTAACATACATTACTAAACAATATCCTAAATTAAACCCTAAATTCCAAAATCCCATTAATAATTTCAACAAAACTCAAAACAAATAACTGAAAATTGAGATTCTACCGGTTGTTTCACAGCTACCACCATTAGGGTTTTCTTCCGAGATCAAATTTTTACCAAACCCTACATAGTAAAACTTACAATGGGGAGACGAGTATTCGATTAAGAATTAATGAAAACCTTACATCTTTTTTTATTAGAGGAACTCTGTTACTTCCAGAAGAGATAATCGGATTTAATAGGTATTGATTTACTTAGAAAATCGAATGAAGGTATAAATTTTAACCTGATTCATCGAACCTGAAACATTGTCATCGGATCTTATTGTCATCGGATCTTGATCGCCAAAAAGTTGGTTTTACAGCCGGAACCTTAACCGCCACCGTCACCATTGATGTTCAAAGGTTCCACCATCACCGATCTCTCTCTCTCCTCTTGTCGCTCATATTTTCTCTCTCTAGCTCCCTTTCTCTGCTTTAGAGGCTGGTTCCGCATTAGCTTTTGTCTCAGATGCATCCTTATCATCGTGATTTTAGGGTTTCTAGAGAATGAAGGAGAGAGAAGGGGGAAGAGAAAAACAAAAGGGATTTTCGGTGAGAGAGGGACACGTGAGTTAAATGAATGCAATTTGAAATTTGAAAGAAAAGTTTGAACTCCTATTTGGCCCGCCCAAACATTTGCCTCCTAAAAATTTAGTTTCTATATATTAAAAAAAATCAGATTTTAATATATAATAAATAATCGTAAATATGACATCAGCGAGGACTACGTGGCATACCTAAGAAGTTGACACGTAAGCAAAGTGAGGTCATCATCTAAGATCCTTTAATAGATAGTATAGATGCTACATAGGCATGACTGCCTTTGTGATACGACCCATATTGATTGGGTCAACCAGCGATGTACGGATCTTAGACCGTGGGGTATGGTGGGGCTTGGGTTAGGCTTGGGTTGGGGCATTTGTTGACACGTGGAATAGGAGCCCCCCCACCGCATAGTTACGTGTCCGCGGGGTATGGCAGGGCGTGGGTTGGGTGCACCGCGTGACAGAATGTTCAAAAAAAAATTACAAAAAATTTATAAAAATCACACAACATTTATAAAAAAAACCTACAACTTCATTAAAATTTTAAAAATTACATAATCCTAAAAATTACATAATTTCTAAAAATTACAAAATAACAAACCTAGAGCGTTAAATAAATTTCAAAAAGGTCTATCTTGTCGAACGTCTTTCGCTCCTTGCCTTGAAACTCTATGTTAGCCACCGCCACCCGGTCCTCGTGGCTTAACTCGCCGCTCGGAACGGCTTCGTAGTAAGCCTTGAAACGCTCGAGCTTGGGCCGTAGCTCGTGCCATTTATGTTGGCACGCGTCAACGACGCTTGTGACGAGAACCAATTCTTCCTCGTGGGTCCAGGATGCCATGTTCTTCGGTTTGGGGTAGCGGGTTCGTGGGATGTTGGTGTTGGGGTGACCGGTTGGGGTAACGGGTTCGTGGGATGTTTGGGATGGACCACACGGTGGGGTTTGGGGTTTATTTATAAGGATTTTTAAACTTATTTTTTAGGGGGGGAGGGGGGGGGGGGGGGTATGACAAGTAACAAAGGGGGGTATATTTAGCCCACCCCTTAATATTCAGTAACAAACTTTTAATTTATTAGTATTTGACGTCAAAGGCAACCTATCTATATATTCGACCGGTATCTTAATATTCTTTTGACCTTCGTATTTTTCTTAGTGATTGTACTAGCAACACTGTAACTATTATTATTATTATTATTATTTTTTTTGCTTAAAAAAAAAACTACGAGTCAAACAAGTAGTCAACCTGCATCTTATACAAGCGAACAAAGTGTTCAACTTTTTTAGTCTCCATGGGTACAAATAGAAGCTAAAACATAGACGATCAAGTCATCTAATGTTCAATTAACCATATTGAACTTATGACTTATCACATTAAATAAGTTCTTTTGCAAGCTCTTATTGAACCTGGTTTAATATATATATTAATATTAATTCTCTTTCATTAATAATAAGTGCACTTTACATCAATATCGCAGGTAAGCGAGCAACAAGCTGCGCCGCTACCCCTTTCTGAATAGCAAACCCTAGCCTATTAAAGACAAACCCCTACCCCCTGTTGATGAGCAACTGTTATGGACAACCTTTTGGACCCTAGTCAACAAACGGATAGCTTCTGGAGCTAGGGAGCCAAAGGTGTCGAAGGCGAAGGGGACAAATGCATGTTGGTTATCAGCACATGCTTTAGCGTGTTTATCCACCTTTTTTGATTCTGCTTTCCTTATAGCTTGTCCTGCTACAAACCCGCTTTCCCTTAAACCAGCTAAGGGGGAGACTCCTGTGAGATCCACACAAGCATGTTTCCCTCCTGCCCAGCCAAAGACGAGCAGATCCGCTGGTCTCAGTGTAGATCTCCCTTCCATGGGGTCTGTAAGGAAATTCACAGGGGCCTCCTTCTTCGCAGAAATCTCCGCTCTCCTCAAGATGTCCCCCAAAACATCTCTCACCCAGTCATGCCGATATTTGAAACCAGGGAGCTCCTTACAATGAACAACATGCTCCCCGTATTTATCCATGCAGGCTTTACGGCAGATTGGGCAGGTTTCGTCTTCTGGATACATAGGAATCATCAGCCGGTATATATATATAAAAAAAAAAACAAATTTTCAGCCCAAATCCATCAAATTTAAGCAACACGTGTTTTAAATGTAAGGAAAACAGAAAAAGAATAGGAAAAAGGGAAAGGAAATTACTTTTTTTTTGTGGTCTATTGAGTTAGTTGCTTCCTTTCTCTTCTTTCTATTTCCTCCTAAGAGTGTCAGGAAAGTTCTTAAAATGAAAATCTTTTTTTGTAAAATAAAAACCCATATTTCATCCCTGATTTTTTTTTCTAATGCAATGAGTGTTAATTTCTGATAATATTATAGAAAATAAAGTTCATAGATTGGGTTTAGTCTAATTTTGTTAGAGATTTTATGTTAAAGGGTAAAATTAATGTAAAAGGAAATATATAAAAGAAAGATCCCATTGGCTGATCGATCCGACTGAGCCCGTCTGGTCCGTCCATACCCTCGTGTCAATCGGTCCAACCTTGGACCATTAGTTATTCGGTTGGGGGTGGATGGTATTCGGTCCGATCCAGAACGTATCCTCATCAATGTTAAAGGGTAAAATTAATGTAAAAGGAAAATACATTGTATTTTGAGTGTGATGATCAAATAGGAAGTTTATTTTGGCTATGAAAGATAGGAAGCAATAGGATTATGACATCTGCCAAAATTTAAAATAAAGAGGAAGGGTATTTTAGTCAATCGTATCCTTTCTTCTTCCTTCTTCACCCCAGTAACTTCAAAACCCACCATCTTCAACCATTTCTTCACTTTCTATCTCAATAACCACTACATTATAGTGCGATTTTCGTCACCAATCAATGATTCAAACACCTGATCAACATGTTCTTCAGTTTTTTTTTGAAGAAAACACAGTTTAATTTCATACAATGTCTCATTTTTTCCCGTGATTTTGAAGATAATCACTCGATCCGTTCGATTCGATCACTAATAAGTGTTTCTATCATTCAAATTTCGTCAATCGTTGAAGAAATCGGCTTCGATCCAAGTAAGAAATTCTTTAAATTCATTTTTACGATCTGGGTTTTTGCTTTTAGGCCATTGCGTTTTACGATCTTGACGGGGGTCCGGGGGCAGCGCCCCTGGGAGCAGGGTCCAAGGGGCGGCAGCCCCTGGCTGGGGTCGAGCTAGTCGATTTTTTTTTTTATTAAACTGCTTTAATAAAAACGCATCAGAAAAATTAATTTTCCAGAAATTGCCTCATTTTCGTAGACAGTTTCTGGTTCTGTGAACAACAGTTTCTTTTGTGTTTTCTGGTCATTGCGTTTTAGAAATAAAACATTTTTGAAGTGTTTTTATTCATTGCGTTTTAGGTAAACACATTTTTATGTATTTCAGTTCATTGCGTTTTAGAGAGAACAACTTCTTTTGTGTTTTTATGTCATTGCGTTTTAGAAATAACACATTTTTATGTGTTTTTTGGCCATTGCGTTTTAGGAAAAAGACATTTTAAGTGTTTTCTGGCCAGTGCGTTTTACAAATAAGATATTTCTTAGTGTTTTTGGTGCATTGCGTTTTAGGTAAAACACATTTTTATGTGTTTTCAGTCAATTGCGTTTTAGAAAGTACACTTTCTTTTGTGTTTTTAGGCTATTGCGTTTCAGAAATAAGACATTTCTTTGTGTTTTCAGGTCATTGCGTTTTAGAAATAAGACATTTTAAGTGTTTTCTGGCCATTGCGTTTTAGAAATAAGACATTTTAAGTGTTTTCTGGCCATTGCGTTTTAAAAAATGGGTGGGAATTAGAGGAGAGAAAAACTATTGTCCTTGATTGACTACAATGCCCTTACACAAACCCACGCGCCTATTTTCTTCCCTTCATTTTCCCTCATTTAATCTTATCCCTTGATTAAATCAATTAATGGTCAAGATTACTTCCTAGCCTTTCTAGCCAAATAAACTTCATATTATATCCTAACCCTGTATTTTGATATAATAGTTTTATGCACTTTTGTATTATTATTTTATTTATTTATTTTGTAAATTTAAGTATTAATTTGCAAATAAATAAATTTCAGGTTAAAAGAGTTGTGTTTGTGTCAGCTCGCGAATATATGTTTTGTGTTCACATTCATCCGTTGCACACAACTTTTAATTCGTATCATGTTCGGCTTGTGTGAGGTTCAACCTAACAAACTGATAACACAATCATTTAACACCCCTAATTCCCTTCGTGAAACACTTCAAACACCAATCATGCTACCCAGTTCATACCCACCACCTACAATCAACCTCCAAATCAAAATCAGCAAAGAATAACAACCCCCTACTCAAATCTTTAAATGAAATGAAACACTAAGGGCTTGTTTGGCAACTTCTGAATAGTTAAGTTCCGAACCAGTAAGATGTCAGAACCATTAAGAGCTACTATAATGCTTAACTGTTCAGAGGCAAATGTCTGACCAATTCAGATTAGAGGTCTTAATCATTCAGACTAAGCATAATGCTTAACCATTCAGAAAGAAATTTCTAAATCATTCAGACATCTGCTCACGAAACAAGAGTCTGAACAATTAAGTATTAAACCAGTAAGAGATCTGAACCATTAAAAGACCAAATAAGAGCTAAACAATCAACCCTTAATTCAAACAAAATTAAACCTAGATTCCAACTCTCAAACAACCTATATATAAATTTAGAGAAAGTATATCGTACATTACGGCTTAACGTACTTCACGTACGACAACGTGCGTGATTTGTTCTATAACATGCGTGATAAATGTTTTCAATATGCGTGATTATTGTGTTTCAACATGCGTGATTTTGAATTTTTGGGTTATAACGTGCGTGATTTTATAATGAACGTGCGTAATTACCTGTCGTACGTGATGTACGTTAAGCCGTAATGTACATTAACCTGCCTCTATAAATTTATAAATAAAAACAAGAGTAAACTGCCATTTTGGTCCCTGAGGTTTGGTCACTTTTGCCACTTTAGTCCAAAACTCAAACTTTTTGCATCTGGGTCCCTGTGGTTTCAGTTTTATTGCCATTTTGGTCCAAAAATGAAATCAGGTCATATTTGTCTTATAAAATCCTGCAATTTTGTCATTTTCCTCAACGGCAAATCAGGTCATATTTGTCTTATAAAATATGGTATTTATTTATAAAAAAAAATGATCATTTTGCCCTTGCGGAAAAGGACAAAATAGCATATTTTATAAGACAAATATGACCCGATTTCATTTTTGGACCAAAATGACAACAAAACTGAAACCACAGGGACCCAGATGCAAAAAGTTTGAGTTTTGGACTAAAGTGGCAAAAGTGACCAAACCACAGGGACCAAAATGACAGTTGACTCTAAAAACAATATTTAACTTTAGTTTGGATTTTTAACTAGAAAGATGTCAAGTAACCCGCAAGCAAATCAATCTCAGATGTCATCTTAATTGATGCCATGCGTTTACTTTACATTAATTGGTAAGAGAGTTAGAATTTGTAACGTAAACAAATATGAAGTTGATTTTATGATTTACAGAATGACAACTCACATAAAGGATATCAAGCAATATCCCTTTCGATATGTATTAAGTAAAGTTTAAACTTATAAAGCTTTCTAAAATTGAACAGAATTTGATTTTAAGGTATAGAATTGATCACACGCAAGACCAACAATCATGCATTATTGAGATGGTATAATGAATAATTTCTGTAATTAAGATTTTAGACACATTATATGTGTGTATGATCCCATTATTCAATATAGAGTCAATAATCTAATAAGCGTGAGAAGCAATTAGAAAGTGCCATGTGTCCACAATAGTGAAGGGTAAATGTGACTCCATTAGCCTAAAATTATGGGCAGTTGAGCACATGATGCTAACGCACTGTTCTATGAATTTAAACACACTGTGTAAATCGATTGGGACGCACCTATGTACGCACCAACTGATCAACGCTTCCAAACACACCATAAATCCAAAATAGGTTGCTTCATAAAAGAAGAAAGACAAAGCCATCGCTTCGTGGATCATTGTGGGCGACGCACTGCTCATCAAAGGGTACTTACATTCTCAAAAAACTCAAAAGACCGAAATCTTAGGAACAAAGTCCTCTCATTGTACTTGGTGGGGGACAATGCTAGTGGCTTAAGAACAAACGACAACTTGAGGGTGCATTATCATATAATACATACGAACGAAAGTGATAACATTTAACGACATCATGATCCAACTGAGACCACAAAAAAGTGGTCGATGTGATGACCGATTAAAGAGTCATGGTGATACGTTGTATAAGCACTAAGGGAGTATACAATATCGTGGAGGAGATTCATTGTCCACTAAGGCCAACATATCTCCCAAAGGAAAAGACATTAAAGACATAAATTTGTTAATCCACTTAATATTATGAAGAGAAAATGGCTAAAATTACGCATTACAAGGGAAAAAGTTTGTTGTTAGGAAATAGTAGACGGGTAGAACACTACAAGCAACATGTCAAGTCCCAATCGAACAGAATATTATGACTAACTCACACAATATTATTAGATTAAGAAAACTACTCAAAAAACGTGATTACAAATCCCTACCCAATATGTGGTATATATGGCTAACCTAACACCTTAGACTATAACTAAGATTGTTCACATAATTATCCTAAAGACATCCAAACCTAACTCGTTTAGGATGCTAGATAATTATCTAATCAATTAATCAGGAACTAATTATTAAATCATAATCACGTTTAATAATCTATAATTATCCACTCCTTAAAACCCCTGGAGCCTTGCACGCCAAGTCGGTTTTATTATCTCGAAATTCCCAACATGACGCTAAAAAACTTGGCTATCATGAAAAAAGAAAAAGTTGTGAGATTGTAATGAAAAATATGTCCACTATGTTTTGTAGTACTATAGTTCAATTTATGTACTATTATATTATATTATATTATATTTCAAATTTTAAAACCCTTGATTTTATTATATAATATTTAAGTACACATATTCATATTATAAATTAGTAACATGTTAGTGTTTTATGTAATTGTACTCTAAGCATAGAGAGTGTTTCAAAAAAAAGTTGGCCTTTTCACTTTTAATTTAAAGGTTTTTTTTATCTTTTTTGCATTTTAACCTCGTTATTTTTTTTACATTTACCCAAAGTTTTTTAACTTTTTCAAGTTACCCATAAAAAAATTTTGTTTGCAACTTTGATCTCCCATACTTTTCATATTTTTCAAATTTTTCGTTATACGTTTCGTTCTACATTTTGTGAGTGAATACGCTGCGACGTGCGTGTGGGTTCAATGTTTTTTTGTCTATTTTATTTCCATTTGACAAGCCCTTTGCAATACGTCTTTGTTTCCCTGTTTGGCAGGTTCGTCGCAACGAGCGAGGGTCCTAGATTTACTTAGTTATTCTTTTCTATGTTTACGTTTGAGTCTAATTTTTTCGCATTAACACGACGACGCAACGGATGTGTATGGTTCAACGATCTTACATATGCTTTTCATTCGGTGTTATTGTTTCCTTTTATGTTATTTTGTTTTTACCTGTTTTTTCGTGTGTGGGTGGTCGCTAGCAGTGATATAGTATTTGTAATACTTGACACAGTTTACGCCCTCCCGCCGCAACGCGAGGACCTTAATACTAGTTATATATATTTTATTTTTAATTGTATAATATTCAAACATAACTTATTATATCTATTTATACTATATGAAAACCAAAATTGTTTATTTATGATAAAAAAAAAAAATTGTTATGAAAAACATATGTAAAAGATGCTAACGATGTTGAAAAGGTAAGGATGAGCAAAATACATACGGATTAGGTTGATGTATATTCATGAGGTGGGGGTTTGGTGAGGAAGATGATAAAAGGTGGTGGTGAATGGTGGTGGGGTGGTGATAGATAGTGGTTTTGGCGAGGAAGATGATGAATGGTGGTGTTAGGTGTATACTCTTATGATAACAAATAAAAAATAAAAATAACTATAAACATAAAGGGTAAAATTGACTTTTCATAATAAAGATTAGAGAGCAGATGAAGAACTCAACAGAAGAGTTGGTATCGTCAGTGAAAATTATAAACCATCCAAAAACACCAACAATAGTCTAAATGACAAACATAAGTTTCTACCACTGGGCAGACACTAACGTTGTTAAAACGCAAGTTTCAAGATGGTCACTCGAATAACAGAGAGCAGATGAAGAACTCAACAGAAAAGTTGGTATCGTCAGTGAAAATTATTATAAGCAAACATGGAGCAACATCGGATTGCTTGATGAAGTTGTCCATTCTCCTCCATCAGAGTTCAAGGATAACGCAGAAAAATTTATCACACAAGTCTTGAAATAGGATCAGAAGATTTGCGATATGCTAGCTAATCTGCAAAACAAAAGAAAAAGTGAAATTGCATGGAAGAGGGCGAGAGTCTTAGAAATCATAGGAAGTGTTCAATGTAGCGTGTAATATTTTTCAAAATCTAAGTTTTGTAATACTATTTAATATTGAATGAACAAAATTCAGACTTTTTTTGGAGAGTTATAATCATTATCAGTGAGCAATTGGTAAAATGACAACAACTTTACCCTTTAATTCCTAATATAACTCAGCGTATTAATAAAATAAAGTCTAATAACTTTATCCTAACAACATAGTCAAGCTAAGCCAGACATGTACAATATATCAGAAGACTCAAAACACAGTAACATACATATTACAAAATGCTAATATTTTAATAATAATACAAAAATTTCATAACCCAACAAGCTCAAACGGAAAGAATGTATATCCCAACTGTCTATAACATTTCTCATCAAAAAAGGCGCTTTTAGATGTATGTATGGCTGAATGTACTTAAACGTATATAAGTATAGCAAGGACATAATAGTAATTTCACTTTTTAGGCAGCAGATTTTGGACACAAAGAGTAGGTGAGTGGAGGAGGTAACAACGCAGGAGCATGTGCTCACGGGATTTTGAAATTTTTTACCACTAAATTGGCTTATTATAGCTTCAACTCCTGACAGTAGATCAATTCCCTGTAGATAAAATAATTATTTATCCTCATTAGATCTAATATAGATACAAATTAAAACTCATGCTGCTAATTATCCAAACACCACCTAATATTACCTTTTCTTGTCTATACTCATCAATATCATCAACACGAAAATGGCCACATCAGCAACTGCATTTACCGATCAATCACATAATGACTGTACTACCCTTAGTACAGAATCAACATATTTTATCCTCCTTGTTGCCTGCCCGTTCTTCGGATCGACCCACTTTTCTACCTGCAATTTCACAAACTTAGTATTTAGATCCTTATTCATACAAAATGTATCGTCTTAGATCCTGCCATATGGGTCAATCCAAGTCATATAGACATGCTTGTATCATAAAATTAGCGATAAAGATTTGAATTACATACCTCACCAAAACACCCTTTCCTATCATGGTGAGTAGCTCAGAATCATCAACTCCTATTTTGTGCCTTTGAAGACGCATATATTCAGTTTCTTTTTTCTCTAGAAATTTAATTAAGTTGTTTAGATCTACCTTTGACACGTCTGTTGATCAGTTCTGTTTAAACTTAATGAAAAACATGAAACACATACATGTTATAGCATTCAAAGCAGTGGAGAATCCAGTCAGAGATCCAGCCATTGAGTTCGACATCTTGTCAAGTTGATCCGGTTCCTCCTTAGGGTGTAAAGTGATGATGGTGATGAACCGAGACTAGGGCAGAATCGGTTATGGGAGAGAGTTACGAATTTGATGTTAGTGAGGGTTTGTAATTGTGTAATTTGTCTAACCCTTTAACTCTCTAATAAGCCCCTTATTTATACACCCAATAGGAAACCTAATTAGTTAATAAGGGTAATATGGTCCATCAACAATTACCAACTAATTATTAATAGGTTATTAATATATTTTGATCTAATATAATATAAATGATTATAAGGCTACAAGATTAAATATTCATTATTAATATATTTAATCTCACATTCTCCCACTTAGCCGAGTAATCATTTATCATGAGTATTAGGTAAGCCTGGTCAGGTGTTAACACTCATTTTAGCCTTAAACCAAGAACTATAGCAGAGAAATACAGCCGTTGAATCATCATTCGACTCAGGACCCCCATTAGTCATACTATAGCCTCAATTTAAAACCTAACAGTTACGATCAAAATACATAAGCCCTTTAGCGTCTGATTTGTATTTATATTTGTCTATATGTCATTACACCGGCAGAACATATGTTAGAGACATACAAAATCAAACTGAGGAAATTTTATTAATTAAAACATAAGCTAGTACAATATGCCATTAAACAAGGTCTTTAATAAGTCCCATATTCGATACATGTTCTTCGAAAACTTTAGGTGGGAGACCTTTAGTCATCGGATCCGCAAACATATCTTTAGTACTAATATACTCAATACAAAGATTATTTTCCTCAACTCGTTCACGTACGAACAAATACTTTGTATCGAGATATAAACCAGCTCCAGTCGAACTGTTACTGTTCGAGAAACTAACGGCAGCTGAATTATCACAGTAAAGCTTCAATGGTCTAGAAATGGAATTAACGATTTTGAGTCCAGTGATCAGATTTCTAAGCAACATTCCATGACAGGTTGCGTTGTAAACAGCAATGTACTCTGCCATCATTGTGGAAGTTGTAGTTAACTGTTGTTTATGACTCTTCCATGAGATAGGTCCGCCTGCTAACATAAAGATGTAGCCTGAAGTGGATTTCTTGTCATCTTTGCATTTGGCAAAGTCAGAATCAGAATAACCTACCACTTCTAAGTGATCACTTCTTCTATAAGTCAGTTTATAGTCTTTCGTCCCTTGCAGATATCTAAGGACCTTCTTAGCTGCTTTCCAGTGATCTAGGCCAGGATTAGTCTGATAACGACCTAGCATTCCAGCAATATAAGCGATATCTGGGCGAGTACAGACTTGAGCATACATCAGGCTCCCGACTACTGACGCGTAAGGTATCTGGCTCATTTGCTCCTTTTCAACCTCTGTTGTCGGACACTGGAATGAACCGAAAACATCTCCCTTGACTACTGGAGCGACGGAGGGTTTGCACTGTTGCATGTTGTAACGTGTAAGGACACGATCTATGTAAGTCTTTTGAGACAATCCTAAGATCCCTTTGTGTCTATCTCGGTGAATTTCAATGCCAATGACGTAAGAAGCATCTCCGAGATCCTTCATGTCGAAGTTATGCGAGAGTAACCGCTTCGACTCATGCAACATGTCTAAACTATTACTTGCCAATAGAATATCGTCTACATAAAGGACAAGTATAGTAAAGTTACTCCCACTCATCTTGAGGTAGGTGCATTGATCCACTTGATTCTTCATAAAACCTTGCCTCTTCATGACTTCATCAAACTTGAGGTACCATTGACGTGATGCTTGTTTTAACCCATAAATGGATTTCTTCAACTTACATACTAGATGCTCCTGACCTTCAGGTTTAAAGCCTTCAGGTTGTTTCATGTAAACATCTTCGTCTAAGTCTCCGTTAAGGAAAGCAGTTTTGACGTCCATCTGATGCAGCTCTAAATCAAAATGAGCTACTAGGGCCATAACGATCCTTAATGAATCTTTACGAGAGACAGGTGAAAACGTCTCTTGATAATCAATTCCCTCTTTCTGAGTGTAGCCCTTTGCAACCAATCTCGCTTTGTAGCGTTCAACGTTCCCATTCGGATCCAGTTTTGTTTTGAACACCCATTTACAACCTACAGGTTTGGTACCATTGGGTAATTCGACTAAATCCCAAACGTCATTTTTCTTCATGGATTCAAGCTCATCAATCATTGCTTTGTTCCATTCAGAAGACTGGTCACTGCTAATGGCTTCATTATAAGAGATAGGATCATTGAGCTTTCCAGCATCCATTTCAGTCAGGTAGGTAACATAATCATCCCAATTAGTAGGCCTTCTTTGCCTAGATGACCTCCTGAGTTAATTATCGGGTTCAGCGTTGTCTTGGTTTTGAGCGTTTGATGTGCCTTCGTTATGAGGTATAATGGGTTCTGATTGTGGAGATGGAATTTGTGTAGTGACTTCAGGTGCAGTTGCATGGGGTACAAGAGGAGTAAACGGAGTAATGATAAGCGACGAGTCTCTCCCCCCCGCGTCTTGTACTTCTTGCAATTCTTCATAAGGGTTTGTACTGCTCCCACTGACCTTGAAATCCTCTAGGAACGCAGCACGCTTGGTTTCAACAATACGGGTGACATGGGAAGGACAATAGAAACGATAACCCTTTGAATGATCAGGATACCCGATAAAGAAGCAGGTAACTGTTTTAGGGTCAAGTTTCCTTAGGAAAGGATTGTAAAGTTTTGCTTCAGCAATGCAGCCCCATACTTTCACAATCCCCTGGCCCTTACAAAACTCATAAAATGGACCAGGAGCTTGACCCACATCAGTATGTCTTTCATAATATTCACCGCCTCTATCTGATCTCACGACTTTAATCTGACGATCTAATTGCTTTTCAACTTCAGCTTTATAATCTTTAAAAGTTGTAAGAGATTCAGACTTTTCCTTTATAAGATACAAGTACATGTAACGAGAATAATCATCAATGAAAGTGATAAATGAAGTATGTCCTGTTATACCAGCGATTTGATAAGGACCACTAATGTCAGTGTGAATGAGTTCTAATAAATTAGAGCTCCTAGTGGCACCTTTCTTATTCGCTAATGTCATTTTGCCTTTAAGACATTTGACACATGTTCCAAAATCGGTGAAATCGAGAGGAGGTAAGACTTCATCCTTTACGAGACGATTTAATCGTTCTCTTGAGATGTGGCCTAAACGTTGATGCCACAACATAGATGAAGTCTCTAAGTCTCGAATTTGTTTCTTTTCCATCTTTGTGAGTGATTCATTAATATTATATGACAACAAAGATTTGGAAAAATTATCATCTAGTTCTAATCTATAGAGACCACCATCCAGAATGCCAGTACCATAAACAACGGAATCATAGAGAATAGAGAGTTTGCGATGACCATGAGAAACGACAAAACCGTCCATGTCTAACTTTGGTCCTGATACAAGGTTCCGAGTTACCTCAGGAACATATAAGGTATCATAAAGTTTAATACATAAACCAGTTTTCAAAAATAATTGTAATGTTCCTATGGCCTTCACTTCTAATTCCCGATCATCCCCAACTTTAAGTGTTCTTTGGTTTCTTCCCAGCTTCTGGATTGTAAGGAATCCCTGTAGTGAATTGGTAACATGAACCATAGAACTAGAATCAAACCACAAAGAGTTAGCAGGAACATTTAAATTAAAGGACTCAAGTATCATGAAAAAATCGTTACCTTTCTTAGCCAGCCACTCCTTGAAGTCAGGGCATTCCTTTTGCTTATGTCCTGTTTTCTTACAGAACTTGCAGTAGGGTTTGCCTAAGGAGTTCTTAGAGCTGG
Organism: Helianthus tuberosus; assembly: GCA_030545235.1. Lineage (NCBI taxonomy): Eukaryota > Viridiplantae > Streptophyta > Magnoliopsida > Asterales > Asteraceae > Helianthus > Helianthus tuberosus. Next base: position 206,206,033 of record CM060367.1, on the reverse strand, counting down.
AAGGTGCACTTGTATTAGGAGTTGGATTTGGCTTTTGAACCTTAGAAGCATCCTTTCTTTGATAATTGTTCTTCCTCTTCTTTGAGCTGGAGGTGGTGAAGTTAGCAACATCAGTATGGCGATCCATCTTCATACGCTCTTCCTCCTGCACGCACATGGCGATCAGCTCACTCATCGTCCATTTGTCCTTCTGAGTGTTGTAATTGATCTTGAATGCTTCATAGGACGAAGGAAGCGAAGTGATGATGAAGTGAACAAGAAAACCATCACTGATCTCCATCTCTAGGCCCTTCAACTTATTGGCCATGTCATGCATCATCATGATGTGTTCGCGAATGCCGCTCCTCCCATCATACTTAGTTGTCACCAGCTTGAGGATAAGAGTACTAGCGTGAGCTTTTGATGTTCCCTTGAATTGATCCTCCACAGAAGCCAAATAGGTTTTAGCATCTTCAGAATCAGGAATGGCCCCTCTGATTGAGTTATGAATGGACTGCTTCATGAACATGAGAGACATGCGGTTACACCTAGTCCACTTATCATGAAGTAACTGCTCAGCAGCAGTACTTGTAGCAGTAAGGTCCGCTGGCTTATTCTCTCTTAGAGCATAGTCAAAGTCCAAGAGTCCAAGTGTAAGCATGAGGGCATCCTTCCATGCAGCAAAGTTATCACCAGTCAAAGGTGGAATCCCCTGATTGGGTGCTGATAGTGGAAATAAGGTGAGCAAGTTATGATACTAAGAAAGAAGTCTTAATGTGATCTAAGGGCATGTTATACTAAGGCAGGCATAAGTAATGACCATTTTAATTATGAAGCTGTGATAATGTCTATTACTAACATCAAAATAATAGACTTAGTAAAATTCTATTTAAACGAAGACAAATCAGCTTTGGCCAGAAGTGTAATCATTTAAATATGTGTGCAAAGTAATTGTGACAAATCAGCTTTGGCCAGAAATGAGACAATCACTTTAGTTATGCACTTGTCAAGCATGCTAAACATAAATGAATTAAATCAGCTTTGGCCAGAATTAAGACATTTCACGTTTGTAATGCGTACTTAACATAGCTTTTATAATACTTGAACAATAAATAGATGTATTAAATCAGCTTTGGCCAGAATTAATACATCAGAAGCTCATTCAAGTTAAGCTATTTTGGTTTTGTAAAAATTATCTGATTCTGATTAATTAATTAAGTATTAACAAAACCAAGTATTTAATAGCAAACCACCTGTTAGCGCAGATCGAACTGGGTCTCGAGTCGCAACCTATAGTCTCGAGTCGAAACCATGATCTCGACTATCACATTTTATGAGATCTCGAGTCAGTAATGAGATCTCGAGTCACAACCACAGTCTCGAGTTGTGAAGATTGAAACCCTTAGTCGAAAACTCAGTGGTCTCGAGTTATGAAGTTTTGAGCCCTTATGATTTCGAGTCGAAACCCTGTAGTCTCGAGTCGAGACCTGATGGTCTCGAGTTGTAATCTTCTGGTCTCGAGTTGTAAACTTCTGGTCTCGAGTCGTAGTCTGTTAACAGCTGTTGAGTGATAATAACTGAAAACTCGAAATTTTTGGGATTATGGGATAATGTTTCCTGTTTTAATGCTGAACTAAACTTATCAAAGATTTCGAAAATAATAACTGATTATCTCTTTAACAGTTTTCGAAAATTTTAGTAGATAAAATTCAGATAAAAAACAGTAAAAACTCCCACTAATCCAAAATTATATTCCAAATCTTATGGAATTTTCGAGATTTCTTAGAACATTATGATGAACCCTAAAAAAATTAAAACACAATTCTGGGTTCCGAAATCTGAAATTTTAGACTTTTAGTAAACAGATTTCGGATATTATCTTTCCCATTACGATTTCGAATCAATTTATCAAACATATTTTCCGAAAACAGTTATTTCGGTTCATGAAACTCGAAAACAGTTTTGACTTTTATAAACTTTCAAAAAAAATTCCGTTTTCCAGATTATGATCCCAGAATAATGGATAAAAAACCAGAACTGATTTATCAACATATGCTCTGATACCACATGTTGATCAGTTCTGTTTAAACTTAATGGAAAACATGAAACACATACCTGTTATAGCATTCAAAGCAGTGGAGAATCCAGTCAGAGATCCAGCCATTGAGTTCGACATCTTGTCAAGTTGATCCGGTTCCTCCTTAGGGTGTAAAGTGATGATGGTGATGAACCGAGACTAGGGCAGAATCGGTTATGGGAGAGAGTTACGAATTTGATGTTAGTGAGGGTTTGTAATTGTGTAATTTGTCTAACCCTTTAACTCTCTAATAAGCCCCTTATTTATACACCCAAGAGGAAACCTAATTAGTTAATAAGGGTAATATGGTCCATCAACAATTACCAACTAATTATTAATAGGTTATTAATATATTTTGATCTAATATAATATAAATGATTATAAGGCTACAAGATTAAATATTCATTATTAATATATTTAATCTCACAACGTCAGCATGCGCCAATTTCTTCTCGAGTAAAATTCGTCTACTCAATAAAAATTCAAGTGTTACTTTTCTTGTAGAAACATAACGTTAGGTGTTTAGTGGCGTAACGACACTAACATTCACCGTATTTTGTAATGTTAATCTAAGATTTCTTTCTTACTATATCAACGGTGTAAAACAACTACCAATAAACACGTAATATCTAACATTATGTAATTTCGAAAATACTACATTTATCTCCTCTCTTGCAAATTCTTCATCTATTCCTTGTAATGGTTCTCGATATACTTTCTAGCAGCAACAACCTTTTGCTTTCTCATATTTGACGCCTCTTCTTCCGAAATCGAGTCATCTTCAGTTCCATCCATTGAATCCCTCCTGGTATTCGGCCTCAAGCTTTCTCTCAGTTGGAACTTGTATAGCCAACTCCTAGCAGAATCCATCAATTTCCCTCACCCGAACGAATTCATCACCAACCACAAACCAATACCCCGATAACACATAAATCACAGTTCAACATAAATATCAAACATTTTGTTTCAAATAAACTCATGAATTTGCTAACTGAACATACTTCCAAACACAAATGCAAAACAATAAACATTACACAAGCTTAACACGACTCTTCGAGATCCAATAGCTTTACATCAACGATAACAAATCTCCATACACCTTATAAACACGCAAATCACTAACAATTTTCCACTCCATAACATATTTCTACAATCACACTCATCCAAAATCTATGAAAACGATCTACCAGATCATGATTCAACACAATTATTAAACACCTTGTTTCAAATAAACTCATGAATTAGCCAATCGCACATACTTCCAGATACAAATGCAAAAAAAATAAACATTACACAAACTTAACACGCCTTTTCGAGATCCAATAGCTTTACACTAAGGGGGGAGGGGGTGGTCACTAGTGATACAAATCTATCACTACCAAGCACCAATCAACTCATGTGATGTCATCACTCAATATTCTATCACTAGTGATAGAAATGTAGTGGGGGTGGTCACTAGTGATACAATTCCATCACTCCCAATTTTTTTAATTTTTTATTTTAAATTAGAAATTAACAATAAAACACTAAAATTGTAAATTTCATTAAATTTAAAACATACTACTTCAATTTAACATACTAGAAATCATGAAACATACAATTTAAAAAAAAAACCTACTCCTCGTTCGAATCATGAAACTCCAAACCTAGAGAACCTACTAGTTCGATTAAATCATATCTCAACCGAAAGTGAGTTTCTTCATTACGCAATTCTAGATGGATATTTTGTGGAACTTGAACTTGTGTAGGAGGATCCGGCACCCAATCCGGGGATATTGTACGTCCGTCTTCTTTGATCATCATATTGTGCAATATGATACATGCATACACTATGCTATGTATTGATTTCTTGTTCGTCGCACGAACCGGTCGGTGTAGTATACCCCATCTACCCTTTAAAACACCAAATGTCCTCTCAACATCTTTTCTTGCCGATTCTTGCAATTTTTTGAACGCGATTTCTTTAGGCTCGACAGGAAATGAGGGAGCTTTCACAAAAAACAGACCAAGACGGGTAGATACCATCCACAAGAAAAAAACCTCGTCTGTAATGTCGACCGTTAACATAGAAAGGAGAGGAAGGTGCGGTACCATCCGTTACGGTTTGAAACAACGACGACGTGTGCAACACATTGATGTCGTTGTTTGAACCTTGAACACCAAAATACGAATGTCAAATCCATAAATCATTCGACGCTGCCGCTTCTAGTATGATGGTTGGTCTTTTGATGTCTCCCCTAACATACGCCCCTCGCAACTCTCTTGGACAATTTTTCCACTCGATATGTGTACAATCGATGCTACCGAGCATCCCCGGAAAATGCCATCTAGCCTCGTGTGCGGCGTAAATACGTGAGATGTCGTGGCTCGTCGGTTTACGTAAAAACTCGTTAGCATACAACTTAATGACCGCGTTGCAAAAAAATTGCAAACATTCACGTTAAGTTCTGGCCGACATAGCTAGGTATTCATCATATTGATCGGGAGGGTTACCTGTCGCTAGTTGGCGAATGGCGGACGTGCATTTTTATATCGGCGTGAAACTTGGTTTGCCCCTCGCATCGTAACCTTCTTGAAACCATTCCTCGCTTGCTTCGATGTCTCCAACAATCTTTAAAAATAATTCTTTGGGTAAACGAAACCGATCTCTAAACGTTTCGGCATTGTAGAGCGGATTTTCCACAAAATAATCGTTCATCAAAACTTCGTTGGCACGTATACGATCACGGTCGACCATCTTCTTCTTTGGGCGGGACGACTTGGCATCAAGTTCGTTATACACCGACACAAAATATTTTAGCGTCTCGTTGTCGGAAGACAACTCGGTATCGCTATCGCTAGACATCGGAAACGTCGAATCCGTCGGGAATTCCATTTGAGAAAGATATAAAAATTGTGTGAAATGGGTTTAAAATGGTTTAAAAGATGTAGATTGGTGTGTGTAAAATGGTTTAAAATGGAGATATAAATAGACAAATGGTTTAAAGGTTTTTTTTTATTGAATATTACCGTTTAAAATAACGGTAAAAAATCATCAACGGTCGAATTTTTCAAACATTTCAACGCGTGAAGGATTCAACGCGTGACCATAGTGGGGGCGGCGGTGTTCGTGGTGGTATCACGCGTTATGGGGTGGCCATCACGGACCACCCCGCCTGCTCTAATACTAACAAACTTCAAGTCATAGATCAAATTCGCAAAACAGATTCCTACGATAACATTCATCCGAAGTCAATGAAAACAATCTACTAGATAACGATTCAACACAATTATCAAACACTTTGTTTCAAATAACCTCATGAACCAGCTAATTGCACATACTTCCAAAAAAAAACTTGATTGTTGATCTGAGCAACTGAAAATTAATCATCGAACCTGCGATTGTGCAATTATTAACTTGCAATTCGTTGTTGATCTTTATTATGGTAACCTTGTTTCCTTAAGATTTGTAGTTGTTACAAACCTTAGAAGCGGTATTGGAGCTATTCGCCATATCTTCATCATCATCATCTTTGAAGGTAGGGTTTAAGTTGGAAGAGCTTGGTGCCGGTGCCAGTGCCAGTGCTAGTAGAAGAGTAGTAGAGAGATGTCAAAGAAAGAGAAAGTGAGACGTGAATTTGAAATGTGAGGGTGTGGAGGAGGGATGTAATAATTCTCTAATTTGAAATTCAAATGATGAGGGTTAAATTTGAAAGTCAAATGAAGATGGTAAAATTTGATTTTTATATTTTAAATTGTTTTTGTATTTTAAGTTATGATACAATAATGACATAATATTGCCATTGTTTTAATAGATAGTAAGTGGGTGTTTGGGATTCCTTCTCAATAGTGACTTATTAACTTATATAAGTCAAAAGTGAGAAGTTAGAAATTCTAACTTCTCAAAAATGACTTTTCAACACACAAAACACTCCAAAATAAGCTAAACCAAACACTTAAAAAACAAGTTATTAAAAGTAAAGTGGGATAAAGAGATCAATGTGAATGCTAGTTACAACAAATTGCAGTTTTTCACTTCTTCCACCCACCGCCAAAACCCTTGAATTCAAACGCTAGTTACCCTACAGAACAATGGAACAATGGCTTCCACTGATGAACATCTTCATGAACTCTCTTTCTCCCCAAACAGAAGCATCCTTATGGCTCCAATCTTCATTCAATTCTTCATCAACCCACATCTCCACTGCTTCTTTCCTCAATCTCCTCATGAAACCCACTGAAGCCATCGTTCCCAATTCATCTTCTTCATCTCCAATCCCAAATAAACAAAGGTAAATTCCCAATTATTTCAATGAAAAGAAAAATACCCATTTGATCAAATAAGTTTCTTATTATCCTTTCCTCAGGTTTATGTGGATGCAAACATTGCCTAATATAGTTCAAGCTCGGATTTTATCGTTTCTTGTTTACGAGAATGCCAAGTTTAATAAGCAAGAGTTGTCGAAACTTGCACGGGAGTTGCTGTTTAATGCGACTGAGGTTGATTTTTGGGTTAGGAGAGGTGCACACCAACTGTTTGATGTTGTGTCTGACTCAAACTTCAAATGGGTTTCTTGTTTGAATCTTGATTCTGAAGAAGAGAAGTTTGAAGAGAAGTTTGGGAGCTTGCCTGGGTGGCTTAACGATGTCGCTAGTGGCAATGATGCAGTTCCTGTTCTACCGTGGCTTCCTGTTTCGGTAGATGATATGAACACTAGACTGCCGGATGTGACGTGTGAAGATGATGAGGAGTTAATGGTGGATGTTGAAGATGGCAACGATGTAAATCTTGAAACTATTGGCACCCAACACGTAATGGTTCATAGTGAAAGTGATCCAGTAGACCATGAAACGAAAGAAACGGCTTTGCGTTTGAAGATGAAAGTATTGAACATGGAATCAGGTTTAAAAGCTGCAGAATTGGCGGATGAAATTCGAACTCTTATAAAACAGAAGCAAGATTCTTTAACGGTTTTAAGTTTGATTGAACCGTGGAATGTGAACGATGAAATCATTCCAGTTTTATTATCCAGACTTTTGGAAGGAAACGAAGACGATTTTGTAGTTACAAGTAACATCCTTTGCTCAGTTGTGCTTCCAAAGTTTTTGGAACTTGAAAAACCAGCTTCTCGTGTGCTAGTAACGACAACAGTCGACTACTGCAAGGTGCATCATAAGTCTGCTGTGTATGCATTTTTATTCCCATTAATCCTTCACAAAAACGGCATTAACAATCCGATTTCTGACGTGATCACAAGGATTATTAAAGAATGTTTGCACCCCGCGCATGTTTCCGCCATCTGTCAAAAACTGCTTTGTGAGGAAAATACAAACGGAAACGAATATATATGTTTACCGTGCCATCAACATCTGGTATCTGAATCACTGGTGTGGACGGAATCGTTGTTTAATCTGTTTCAGATTATCTTGAACCATGATGTTCGTTTGACTCAAGATTCGGTCAACCGACTTGTTTTTCATGTTCAAGAATCTGCTATACGGTTCGCGAAGTCATTGAAGTTTGCTAATTTCTTGTTGTGTTTTGTTAGTAAGTGTGCTCCTTTGTTAGGGCCTCATAAGGTGGCATTATCTGAAGCTGTTGGTAACACTTCTAGTTTTTTGACAAAATCGATATTATCGAAACTGGCTAGTATTGATTCTTAACGTTGAACTGTTAATGACGAAAGCTAGGTTCTGGAAGTTATTGCAACTTTTGGTGAAAGTTACCGACGTTAATTCATGTTGAACACTGAAAAAAGAACGGAAAACTCCCATGGATAAGTATCTCTAGACTACAAGGATTTACAGCCATAAAAGGCACACGACAATTAGCCATGGGGTAGACAAAAATGGATGTAAAACCAGTGGATAAGTAGATAGCAACAACCATATTGTAAGACATATCATCTGGTTGCAACTTAAATTTTGGCACGCTTTTGTTTGGATCACATGCAGTGGAGTTATCCAAGATTTCTAACCCGGGTATGTCACCGCCATTATTTTTTCTAAAGAATAGAATAACATTGTTTATATTTTTTGCATGACACAAGTAATTTTGTTATATTTATTTTTATCTGTTGCGTGCTGCTGCAAATAAATTTCTGGTTCTTTGGCTCATATGCTCGGCTGAAGAAGCGACCGGGAATGAATTTCGAGGGTTTTGGATGAATAAAAGTGTGTATACTTGGGGTGAATTAAGTTATATCCAATAATCAGTTTGAGATATTATCGAAACTGGCTAGTATTGATTCTTAACGTTGAACTGTTAATGACGAAAGCTAGGTTCTGGAAGTTATTACAATTTTTGGTGAAAGTTACCGAAGTTAATTCATGTTGAACACTGAAAAAAGAACGGAAAACGCCCATGGATAAGTACTTCTAGATTGGTTATTCAAACTGGTTATTCTTGGTGGACTCAAATTTACTAGTTTACCTCTAAAGATGAAATAAATATAACCATAGCCTGTTTAAATGAGCAATCCCTACCCCCCCCCCCCCCCCCAAATCCACATAGGGCTGTAAACGAACCGAACTTTCAGCGAACAGTTCGGCAGGAAGTTCGTTTTATAAATGAACAAACACGAACAAGAATTTTCGCTCGTTAAGCTAAACGAACGAACATGAACAAAGGTTGTGTTCGTTCGTGAATGTTTGGTAATGTGTTCATTTATGTTCCCTTGTTTATGTTCATTTAAAGGTTTTTATATGTTGTATCTTTGTTTATTGTTTTTAGTTTTTAAAAATTTGAAACCCAAGTTATATTATATGCCATCCCTCATTTGACTATTTCAATTTTACTTTATACTAAAGTTTGATAAACTTCTTAATTTTGTGTTTAATCATGTTTTTGATAATTATTTTAAGTAATCATTTATCTTTTTGGTGGATTACTTGTAATCTTTGTGATGAAAAGCAGATTTTATTCTAAAATGAATATATTTTCGTGTGTATTCATTTGTGCTCATAAATGTTGTTTGTGTTCATTTATGTTCATGAACATTTGTTTGAGTTAATTTGCGTTTGGTAAGTGTTCGTGAACAGTTCACTAACACGTTCATTTCTTTAATCAGCAAACACGAACAAGAAATCTCGTTCGGTTAGCGTTCATGAACAGCTCATGAATATGCTCATTTCTTAATGTTCGTTCGGTTCATTTACAGCCCTACACACACACACGATTTACTGAAGGAAAAAAAATTACAGCGTGACATAATTGAAGCGAGTCAGTGTATACTGGAACATGCTGGCGACTTTCTATGTATTATCTTCTCAAACAGAAATGAAGTAAAGGAAGCATGTTAATACTCTATAAAACAAAACCAAAAAAAACACACAAGTAATACAAGTATTAAGTAAACGTTTACACCACTTAAAACACACATTGTAGGAGACCACTGGCTCTTATGCAGGAAGATTTCAGTTATTTGTTTTCAGTCATCAATGACCGTTGACCATCTTCTTCATCGACTCGAATCTAGGCGCTTTATCTTCAAACTTAGTAGACGAATACAGTTTCAAATAATCTTGAAAAGTATACCGATTCGGGTAGGTTAATTTATGAGCCGGAGATATTACAGCATCGCCAGCCGGATTGTAAAAAGTAGCAATCGAAAGCCTGCTTCCGTCTTTATCAGTCATAACTCGGTGAAGGGTACTTTTGTAAATTCCATTACTCAACACTTCCACTTGATCACCTGTATTAACAAATATAGTATTGTTCTTAGAAGGTGGAATGTTAACCCATTCACCGTCTTTGAAAAACTCGAGACCCGGGACTTGATCGTCTTGGAGCAACAGAATGATGCCACCGGCATCTGTGTGTTCGCGTAGACCTCTTACGAGTTCCGGGTGAGGGCATTTTGGGTATTTTGCCACTTTTGTTCCTACTGCAGGACCTTTGCTTCCTGTAAAAGCTTCTTTGATGTGTTCTTTGTCTAGACCGAGATTTTCGCACATGAGTTCTGAAAGCTTTTCGGCTACCTTTATAAGTTGATTAATGTACTCATCCACTGTTTTGCTGCAGGAATTTTGTAATTTAGTTATTTTGTTGAAATTGTGTTAAATTTTTTTGTTTATCAAGAGAGTTAAGACAATCAAAGCAGGTATGTGTTACTATCACATTATAATTGTCATAAGGTTAGGTAACGGGCCAAAACATGCAAACGCTTGTCCAGTTAGAAATGGGTCGGGTCAGATTGACCCAGATCCCATTTTCTTTCAATAGTAATATTTTATTTATTTTATTAATAAATAGTTAGTATGTCAAGTATGAATATCAATAGTATATTACACGAATAATAATTTGGTTTTTTGAAAGATAAATGTTTCTAGAGAGGTTTTATGCATTAAAAATACATTGTTAAACTTTCGACTCATTTCCTTTCAAGCGACGTTTACCTGAAATACTTTTTTTTTTCAAAAATTTGTGTTTGTTTTCAAAAATTTGTGTTTGTTTTCTTAATAAATAATGTGTCACATATACTTCAATAACTATTAAGTTTTCTGAAAAAAAAATATTTGAGTCTTTATGTGTAAAAAAGATTTACACTTTGGGCAGCTTCTGGCCCGTTTAATCAATCTAACAGGTTTTCTTTTTTTTAACCCGTTATAGATTAAACAGATTCCGAATCGACCCATTTGTAAACAAATGGGTTGAAATGTCCGCCTTCATTTAGATATGTCACTTAACTAAATTTAGTTTTGACGACTCACCGAAGTTCCTCAGACAGATCAGCGCACTCGCTGATCTTATTATCCGGTCGATGCCAGATAAAAAAAGTGCTTTCCCAATCAGTATTACTGATTTTATTTTTACCATCAACAGTTTTTACCAAATCCGAGTTGTAAAACCTTGGCTTCATGTTATCTTCATAATGCTTATTCACTAGTTTCTTAACCTTCTCCATCAGTTCCTTATCAACTCCATGGTTCTCAATCTGCATATCATAAAACATGATCAAAAATTTAAAACAACTTAAATTTGTATTAAAACGCGATAAACAAATAAAACGGTTATTCAAAACTCGAATATTACCTGAAAGAAGCCCCATTTTTCACAAGCATTGTGAAGAAGTGCCATTGTTTTGCTCCTATCTTCACCCTCTAACTTGCTAAAATCTATCATAGGAATCTCCATTGTCTTTTCTTATTTTTCTCAAAAAAAAATCTTGTTTCTTTTTGGTTTTGTTGTTTGTTGTGATGGTGAGTTCATGTTCAGTTTAGTGAGGTATATATAGGCTCCCAAAGGGGGACACACAAGTTGTTTTCATCAATAGTTTAATCATTAGAAGTTAAATCTGAAACTGCAAGGAAAGGTATTTGCAGATTTTACAGTCACCTGAATATTAGGGGGTATTTAATATTTTAATGCAACTCCCCGTTTGTGGTATACGCATATAATGTATATATGTGTGGGCCATTGGGGGGCAAAAGTCAAAGTTCACTAATTTTAACGTTATTTTGCTAATTTTGTGAAAATAACGTTAAAAGCTGAGGACTGTTAATCATGCATCATGTGGTGGCGTTGATAGCTGAAAGACAAAAGGGTACATGCACTAATCGGTCTTTGTCCCGAGTGTTGAGTGTTATATGCCTTATGTCCAAGGCTTGATGCAAAACTACTATCGAGCCGGGTGTCTCACTGGAAGCAGTCTCTCTAGTCCTACGGGGTAGAGGTAAGGTTGTCTACATCTTACCCTCCTCAGACTCTACCTTTGTTTTGCTATTGGTCGGATTTACTGAGTATGATGATGATGATTTAATATTTTAATGCGTATTCAGTTCATATTTTTCGCTATTTGGATCCGGATACATTTGACTTTTTCGGTCAACTTACGTAATCTACACGAAAACAAGATTAGAAATTTGGAATTGAAGTTAAAAATCCTAAGGGGCTGTTTGGTTAGCTCTGAATGACACCATTCAGAGGTTCACCTCTGATTCGGTCAGAGGTGAAGGTGTTTGGTTGTGCCTCTTAATGGCAAACCTCTTAAGGATTCAGTGCTGAATCATTCAGTATCTATAACATGCTGAATGAAAAAAAAGACACATGTTACCCCCTTTCACCCTCCCTCATCCCTTTACCTCTCTCTCGATCAGAGTTCCCGGCGACCGGAGCCGTGATTCCGGCTCCCCTTTCTTCTGTCCGGCTAGACACCCATCATGTACGGTGCGGTGCGGCGGCGGTGCGGTGCGGCGGCGGTGCGGCGGAGCTGGGCGGAGCTGGGTAACGGCATTAGCAACAAACTTACACACTCCCTCTTCACTCTACTCTCCTCTCTCTCTCCTGTGAATACAGCCGACCACCACCATGTACGGCGGCGGTGCGGCAGAGCTCCGGGGACGAGCCGGCTGAAGAAAACAACGGAGAGAAAGGGGAAGGGGGGGAAGCTCCGACTCCAACAACGAACAAGAGTTCCAGCAGAAAGGGGAAGGGGGTGGGTTCCAGCTAGAAGCTTCGGTGGTGGGTGTTGTGGTGGTGAACCGCTGGTTCAGAGCGGTGGCGGTGGAGATGATGATGATGATGATGGCGGTGGCGGTGTTGGAGATGATGATGATGATGATGGCGGTGGCGATTTGCAGGTAGGGAGAGAAAGGGGAAGGGGTGGGGGGTGGGTGATGAAGAAGGAAACTGATGAATGATGATGATGATATTGGGTATTATTGGAAAAAATCTATAACGGGTTTATTTTGTGGGGAGGGGTAAAAATGTCATTTTACACTGTCATTCAGATATGGAACCAAACAGCACTTTACTGGTTCAGCACTTACCCATTCAGACCCTCTTACCCATTCAGACCTCTTATTCATTCAGCACTTACCCATTCAGATGTTGCCAAACAGCCCCTAACTTTTGAAATCAGGTTCAAAGATCTTCATGGTTGACTCTAATTATTGATGGTGTAATATTTTTAAGGTTAATTTTGTGGACAAGACTGTATTTGCTTTGATTGTTCCTTTGGCCTAGGTTCTTTGCATGTGACAAGTTGAATATTGTTTTCTTAAAAGTTAAAATAGTATTATTGTACATCATCAACTATGGTTTTTAATATTATTCTTGTTTAATTCTGTGGGAAAGTGAACTTCTACTCATAAATAAATGATTGTCCAATTTCATCAGTTTTGTAGAAAACTGGGTGCGGTTTTGACCTAAATTCAACCAATTTTATATTTTTTATATTTTTAAACCATTTGTTGGATTTTTATAGAGGTTTTCATTTTCCAATGGGCTGTTTTGGGTGTGATGTCACTTATATTCTAGTTATCACTTTCAATCATGGTGTTTTTTTTTTTTTTTCAAATCTTGCTTAGATTTGAACTTTGGTTACAACACCCGCAGTGGGGATTTTTAGGATTTTTCCTTAAAAAACGGCCTGGTCTATTCGCACACGGCCTTTGTCTTTTTGCACACTCGAAGCGCCCCGCTTTGGCCATAGCGGGGCGCTTTGGCCAAAGTCAACAGACAAGGACTGACATCAGTCCTTGTCTGTTGACTTTGGCCAAAGCGCCCCGCTATGGCCAAAGCGGGGCGCTTCGAGTGTGCAAAAAGACAAAAAACATTGGCTGGAATTTGTGTTGATTTTTTTTTGAAATAGGTGAGATGTGGGTTAGTTTGGTAGTGTTTTTTGGAGGAAAAAATTGTATTTGAGTTTTATAATGGGTGGCCTTTATAATACGTTGTTTTATAATTACGTTTTTTACGTCATTATTTTTATAGAACGTATATAATATAAGTGCGTCTTTATAAACTGTTAACCTAGTTTATTTTGTTAAATTAAACGAACACGTTAAATAAATTGTACAGAAAACCATAAGAATTAAACGTAAACAATCCAAAACCAACGTGATGTAAATAGAAGATTAACTGCAATATATATATATATATATATATCAGTTTGTACATACAAAGCAAAAAGGTACAACTGACTGCATAATACATAACAAAACACTATACAAACAAACTAAGATACTAATCCTCGTGCGGTGGGGACGGTGGGAGGGGAAGTGGAGGCAACCCAGCGCGCTCTCGTAGAGAAACGAGCGTCTCGATGATCCAGTCCTGGCGTGCGGCCTGGCGTCTGAGGCGCCGGTCGAAGTCCCGAGCCACCTCACGCGCTACCGGAGGCAGGTCAGCGTAAACGTGCTGCGGGTACTGTGGCGGCTCAGGAGCTGGCTGAACTGGTGGTACCAGGATCTCCTCGATATGCTCTTCCTGAGCCGGATCCTCTAATACAGGCTGAGCCTGAGGCTCAGCCTCAGGCTGAGCCTCAGCCTGAGGCTGGCCCGGGAAATGATCGAGTCCCAGAGCCTGTAGCTGAGCCTGCCGAGCGGCCGCCTGCTCAGCAGGAGGGGCCAACACTCCAGGCCTCAACTCAATAACAACCGGGATGACCTCCGGCACCGGCTCCGGCTGCCAAATCAGCCCGTCTCCGCCCCTAAACCTCAGACCAACATCAAAGCGACGGGTGATCTGCATGCTAGAAACTGACGCGCGGCCCAACCTGGTAGACGGGACCGGATCGGACAGCAGCGGATCTCCCTCGGGCACGATCCCGAGCGAGCGTGCGATGGCGGTGATGAATGAGCCAGTGTGCACCCACCCGCGGAGCTGCCGGTGGTATGCTGTGGCAAAGTAATCTGCCAGGCAGGCTGCTAGATTGCAGGGCTGGCGGCGCAGTAGGCAGTATAGAAAGAAAAGGTCACTGAGGTTGACCTTCTCCCTGCTGGCACCCCGCGGCACGATAGTTGCCGCGATAACATGCTGCAAGCATCGGAACAAGGGGTCTCTAATGGAGGTGGCCTTTTGCCAGGATCTCCCAAAGGGTCTAATGGAAATGGACCTCCAGAAACTGATAAGCGTCTGCCTGTCCATCATCGTAACCGCCTGCGTATATAAATCAGTATCAAGCTCGGCCTCTGTGTACAAACCTGTATAAACAAATAATATTAAATAAACAAATAACATTAAATAAACAAATAACATTAAATCAACAAATGATATTAAATATAAAATAATAAATAATATTATTTAAACAAACCTGTATGGACAACAAACTGCCGCACACTCATCCGAAACTCCTGACCGGCAAGACGGAATGTAACCTCGTAGACTGGAAAATCCGGGTCCTCCACGTAATCCGCCGGATGCGGCGCGTATGTAAACGTGGAAAGAAACTCCCACGTAAGCTCAGGGTACGAGTCCTCCATCGCTAACTCAAATAGGCGCGACCAAGGAGTATCTAGTCCAACTATCTCACGCGCCCGCGCGGCCTCTCCCACGGTATCCAACAGGGTCCAGTCTATCCCTACATGCTCCCCAATGGGGATGGCGCGCAACCTCGCGCATCTCCTCCTCGCCCGTGACCCCGGCGGAAACTGCAGGTACGGACATGCCGGCTCTTCCTGCTCTCCCTCATCTCCCTCAGCCTCCATATGCTCAATCTCGTCATCGGAAGAATCCATCCCTACACGTTGATAAGATAATATTAAATATAAAATAATAAACAAATAATATTTTTTAAACAATTTAAATAATAAACAAATAATATTAAATATAATTTAAATAATAAACAAATAATATTATTTATAAAATTTTAAATAATAAACAAATAATATTAAATTTAAAATAATAAACAAATAATATTATTTATAAAATTTTAATATTATTAAACAAATATTATTAAACAAATAATATTAAACAAATATTATTAAACAAATAATATTTAAAAAAATAAATAAACATGAACCAAAGCGCCGCGCTATGGCCTCGGCGCGGCGCTTTGGTTCTTCGCGATGAATAACAGCCCCCCCCCCAATCGATCCAAACGCCCAAGTTTCTTCCGACGGAATGTACGAGCTTTTTCTAGCGGCTTCAACCTTTCTTTCTTCCTGCGTTTTCAATGTTGGGCGACCACGAGTTTTCTTCAGAACAGCAGGAGGTTTTTTGTTATTGTTCCCTGGATTGAGGATTTGCTGAAACTTTTCAAAGAAGCTCCTTTTCACTTGAGGGGGTGTTGGATCGATCTTTTGTTTCAATTTTTCAAATTCCGCGTCTACATCGATATCCTCTATGTTTTTCTTTGCAGGCTTGAAGTTAAGCTTCTTCCAGAACACGTCTATGTGTGTGATCCGGAGTTGCTGACCTGTGGATGAAAACAAATTAGGTGGCAGAATCATAACGAGAAAGGTCAAAGATATTAATTACCTTTATTTTCCAACTTTTCCAAACGACAGGCACATGGCAAACCACAGCTGGTAAAAAGTTGGCAACCACAGCTTGCACCGTAGGCTCTCAACCCGTCTTCCTTACGTTTTAGTTCCCTACTCAAAAGCTCAATCGCATATATTGAAACCTTTCTGAGAATATATGCAAGCATGGGCTGCTTCTTGTGGTGCGTCATCACTTTTCGGAGGCTTGTTTCAAAGCTTGTACTAATCTCGGTGTATTGTCTATCAACAACATGATCAACATACAGTACAAGTTTATCCAGTGTGTTGCGATGACTTGGAAAATGACTTTTTAGTGTTGCATGCATGCCCTCAACCCTGTTGGTCGTAGTTTGGTGAAAGTTGATAGTTTTGTTAATCCAGCATGATACAAACTTTTCACGGTACGGATCCAACCAGGATTTCTTCAAATAATCAAAAACCTCTAAAATTAAAAAAAACGTAAATAGTCAGTTTTTGTTATTATATAAAATTTGAACATAATTATGTAAGAAATACCTACGTTCACGGTCATCTTCTTTCAGCTGTGCTTCAAGGTTTTCCAAGTTATACCTGTATATTTCCTCGGTCGTAGACTCGCACAATAACGAAAATGTACGTACGAATTCTTTCCATTCCTTGTCAGAGAATTTCTTCTTGCTGTTCTTATTAATATTTTGTTGAATATGGAACCGACAAAGATACTTATGCGCTTTTGGAAAAACTTGTTCACACGCGTTCATTAGCGCAAAATCCCTGTCTGTTAAAATCACGCGCGGTTCCATACATCCTACCAGCATAGACTTGATCCTCTGCAACACCCATAGGTAGTTCTCTGACTTCTCAGCGGAAATTACCGCACAAGCAGCCGTAAACGATTTGTTTGTCGACGTCATGCCTACGACTTGAACAAATGGCAGGTTGTACATGTTCGTTTTGTAGGTGGCGTCAATCATTAGCACATGCGGGAAGGCACACCACATATTGAATGATCTTTCGTGAACAAAGAAGACATCTTCAACTTCGTTTGATATCTCATTCGTGCGCATGTAATAAGTGTAATTTTTTTCGAGAAGAATGCTTTCAAGTTTTTGCATCGGAGACTTACCGACATTTTTTTCGGCGTTGATCTTCTGAACAGCGTTGTGTATATCTTTCGGAATAAGCTTTCTAGCCGGATTTTTTTTTGTCAGCGTTCGCCAGATACTTTGGTTGGGAATGTCTTGCTCTGCCAGCTCCTTAACCAGTTTTGTATCCTCCGAAGAAAGCCTTCTCGCATACGCGTGACCCTCTAAGTTTTCAATAGGAGTGTGGTTATGCTTCGCCTTCGTCACCTCGATCCTCCAAACACTTCCGGATGATTCCGAAAACCCGATCATCTCGAACGGGCAGCCTATTTTCTTGCTACCCGTTTTCCTCTGTGTAGCTATACTCTTATGCTCCCCACCAAAAGTACATTGAAACCAAATCTTGTAATTCTCTCCTCTTTTATTCGACCTCTTAGTCACAATGAGGTAACCGTTGTCTTTTGCCGTGTCTTGTACCCAACGCACCAACTCTTTACGTGACGAAAAGGTCTGCGTCGTATCAAACGAAAACGTAACCGGGTAACAGCCTTCCTCGTCAACAGACACATCCCCCGGCTCACCATCGTCACCGAGGTCCGAATATACTTGATGTTCAAAGTTGTGCTCGCCACCGTAACCGAAATTCGAATAACCTTGTAAGCTCTGTTGACAACCGTAACTGTCGTTTGGACCACACTCCTGCTGTACAAAGCTGTACTCGCCACCGTAACCGAAATTCGAATAACCTTGTTGTGCGTAAGGGTCCTCCGCATGGGTATTCAAATCCAGCGTCACCGTGTTATCACGATAATGAATGCCAGATACAACCTCTGCCTCCCTCAAGTTGGACGAGACCGGTTTCTCATACGAGTCAGAAATAGCGGTCCCCTCGTAAGAATCAGGAACAACTGTCTCGTCAGAATATTGACCGAAAATATAGTTGTTTAACCACGACATCGTTTTTTCAAGAGATGTAACTAATACAGCAAAACCGCGCGTTATTTTGAGAAGAAACACAACGGATCTGAAATGAAGGCAAAATGTATATCGAAGACAATGTGTGTGATCGAAATGTGTGTCTCACAGGTTGCTTTTAAAAGGGGAAAAGGGTGAAATTTGGGGTCGAAGCGCCGCGCTATGGCCAAAGCGCGGCGCTTAGGGTTAACGACAAAACATCATGATTAGCTTTATGTCTGTCAAACAGTGTCGAATGTTTCAAACGTCAATCGAAGCACGTATTGTCGATCGAAGCGCCGCGCTTTGGCCATAGCGCGGCGCTTTGGGGTGTGAAA
This sequence comes from Helianthus tuberosus, assembly GCA_030545235.1. Classification (NCBI taxonomy): domain Eukaryota; kingdom Viridiplantae; phylum Streptophyta; class Magnoliopsida; order Asterales; family Asteraceae; genus Helianthus; species Helianthus tuberosus. The sequence continues at coordinate 206,187,434 of CM060367.1, read as the reverse complement.
ATAATTTTGGGCGTGTGCAGCTAGCATGACCCTAAAAAACGTCTCTCCATGTCTAATTGCTGCCCCCGGGCGTTTTAGAAAAAAATGCACACGAAGTTCTTTTTTTCACGCACCATATTCAAGATCTTTGGCCAATCACATGTATTCTTTTTTTTTTTTGTTTGGCCAATATCTTTTTTTGATGGTTTTTTTATTTAATTCTATTACACCCTTTTTAATATAATGTCCCACAATGACCACATCCCCACTACACCTATTTTAGAAAAACGCCCCATAATGTTTCGTTGCTGACTGGACTGTCACATGGCATTATTTGTGTCTTCCACTACACATGGTCTTACCTGCTCATGAAAAAACATTTGGTGTTTGTCTTGATCTAATTTTCTTTTCTTTGATTTTTATAGAACGGTAAAAATGAGTTCTAATTTTCTTTTCTTTGATTTTTATAGAACGGTAAAAATGAGTTAATCAGTTTGTAAGTTATTTGATAGTAGCTCACTAAAAGTTCATATGAGGTCGATTTAATTTGATATTAGCTCTAAAAGCATACACTAAGATTAGACACGTCTATTGTTAATTTATATAATACTATATAATTACACAATAAGTGTTATGTGTTGTGAAACTAGCCTAATAGCAAAGAAAGAAGAAGAAAAAAATAGGGAGAAGAGATAATATTTCATTGATCGAGATGTATATTACAAGAGATACAAAACACTATATATAATTGAGGAAAACTTGTGGAACAAGCCTAATCTATTTTAGGTGTTGATAACCACATTAATAATAAATATATTCATAACACTTCCCCTTGGTTGTCAACAGTGGCGGAACTAGTAGTAAAGTTCAGGGGCATCCCTAATTTTTTTTACCTTACATGCATACAATGTGAATATACATCATCATGCCACATCGGATAATAATTGACACGTAGGATAATAAAACTAACCAAGTTAGTAGCTAGTTAACGACGGGGTGACAGGTACACCAAAGTGTTAAGTAGGGGGTGGTGGGAGCCAAAATGAAAGTTGAGAGTTGCAGCGGCCAAAATTGATTAGTTTAGGGTGATAAAATTCATTTCCCCATATATTTTTACCGTACATTCATACAATTAAGTACATAGTAACAACTAAAATTAGTAACTAACCAGTATAACCATATTAAGGTGTTACAACATGCTAGCTATTGTACCATTGAGGTTTTTATGAAAGTTTATTAAAAAAGTTATCTATACATTAAACTAAATGTATTAAGCAGAAACTTTAATAAAGTAACTAAATAAGATAAAAACAATAACAAAACAAAATAAAAGCATATGTTTTTAATACTAAATAAATCAATGAAATTGCACATGTTTTTAATAAATCAGAGAAAATTTATGTAATTTACACCTACAAAATTGATATTGATTACACCAACAAAATTGGATATTAATCCTCGATTAAAGTTAAAGCTGATGTTGGTGTTTCAACTTTTAAGTGAAGGCCCAAACACCATTTCAATAAATAGATATTTTATTATGGGCCATAAACTTAACTTTAAAAGAGCCCATATAATAACAAAATAGGGTGCACGACTTAGTATCATCTTCTTCGTTATCTAACCTAATAACATCACTGCTGCTACGAAGTTGCCGTCACACTCACAGTGTTGGTGTTTCAACTTTTAAGTGAAGGCCCAAACACCATTTCAATAAATAGATATTTTATTATGGGCCATAAACTTAACTTTAAAAGAGCCCATATAATAACAAAATAGGGTGCACGACTTAGTATCATCTTCTTCGTTATCTAACCTAATAACATCACTGCTGCTACGAAGTTGCCGTCACACTCACAGTGTCACCCCATCAGAAGAAAATTATGGTCATCTACTCTCATTATCTTCTTATCTCTTTGTAGTCAGGGGGATCCTAATGTTTGCTTAGGGGTATCCAATACATCAAACATAAAACAAAGATTTTTTTTTCACTTCACCATGAAAGTTGAGGGGTATCCCAAGCAACCCCTGGTATAACCATAGATCCGCCCCTGGTTGTCAACATAATACGCTTGATGCTGCCTCGTTAAAAACCTTGCTAGGAAAACCCGGTGGGACAAAACCATAGCTAAGGGAAAAAGAGTGCAGCGTGTAATACGCATTAACTCCCCCTGATACTTCTGGATCAGGTCTGTTGCCTCATTAAAAACCTTACTAAAAAAACCCATTGGGATAAAGAGTGCAACTTGAATAAATCTCTCCCTCATTATAATATGTATCATTTAAGTAAAGTGTGTTCATCAACCTCGAAAGTTGCTCAAAACTTTTGTAGAATGATTTTTCGTCTGATGCCTTGAAGTGCAATCCTTTATATTGAGTAATGTTGTAAAATCTTCTTGTGAGACTTCTAGTGCTTCCTCTTGCGAACAAATACCATAAGATCCAAGACTATTTGTGTTACATTCTTTATATCTACAAGACTAAGAGAACTAGCTTTCATGGGTTAGTAAAATATAGACACATATCATTCTTACCTTTAGGGTATCGACATATCTGCTTTACCATTCAAATGTCTCCTCATTTAGACATGTGCTATATCATGTTGATAAATTCAAATAAAAAATATATATTATCATGCATAGCTAGAAAGTTAAGTTAATACACAATTGCACTTTAGCCATGATACTTTTGAAATGGGAATCTCTACTTTGGTAGGAGATGATAATAATCATTTCTTATAAAAAGTGTCTGAACAACCTTTAACATACTATAAGGTTGAGCTCTCTACATACTAAAATGTCTCACCAACATCTTCTAGATGTAGTTTGATAGATGAATAAAAGTATGATTACAAATATACTCGAACTGCAAGTCGAGTAATAATTAGACTGTGCTAGGGTAAAAAAAAATCCCCTTCTAAAAGCTCGCCAATTTCTCTTGATGATGCTCAGACATCATCACTGTAAATTGCGATTATAGTGAACTTTTAAGAAATAACATTTGATAAAGATGGATAATATTATCAAACTTATATTGTTCTTTATCAGAATATATAATGAGTTGTACAACACTCAACTTGACTATTTTAGTTCATACTATTTTTAACTTTATAAATATACATTCTTGAGGACTTGAAATCAATGCTTCAGGCATTTGCAATCATATACATACTTCTTTCAACTTTGAAAAACAATGTATGTGCATTCACTCTTTAGGAGTTCTATTACATATACCTCCTCATTGATTTCTATATCATATGCAAGGATGTCTTGAATATTTAATCCATATCGTACCATGCTTATACATTGTACATTAAGATGCCATAATAACTAGGCACAAGTTTTCTATGTATAGTTATTGATGCACAAGAATTACATCCTTAAGATGTTTCAACTAACCTTATAAGCACTTAAATGCTTTACGATACTCATCAGGAGTTCCAATTATGTTCAACGTATTCAAAAATATGAATTTGTATACAACGATCATATCGTTCTCGAGAACTCATTTTACATGATTTTTGATAATTCAAATCCTTGAGGGACTTTCATGTAAACTTTTAGTATCAAGTGATACATAACATTCATAAGAAGCATATCAATTCTCTCTTTATATAACCAGACTAATAAAATATTGGAAAGTCATTACATCCACCACTAGAGAATGTGTCTCATTATAATCAATCATTGGTTTTTGCAAAAAATCATTGTGCACCATATTTGCCTTATCTCATTTAATTTGATTTTCACATGATTCGCATAAAAGCCCCATTAATATCCAACATACTTTATAAATTCAGTTGTATGGACTGTTGGTCCGAAAACTTTCCATTTCATTAGAGAATTTAAATCTGCCATACTTTGCGTCTTTCCATTTTGGCCAATCGATTATGTATTTTCATTCATAGGCAGATCTTAAATCTTGATCCTCCTCATTTCATCATTTCAAGCACTATATTATATACAAAAGTATAACGACGTCGATTTTGTTTCGATTCCATACATATCTTAGACATGATACAGCTTATCGATATCTCTTTATTTTCAGGTACCTGTGGTTCTTCTTGAACCATCATGTCTACTATCTTTCCAGAAGATTTTATTACTATAACCTCGACTTGACCATCTTAATTACTTGCTCCAATTTTCGAGGAATTGTATTACTGGAATCAACTAGTCTACCACGCTTCAGGCGTGCAATAGACTCATTTGAAAATATGTGGTTGTCCTCTTGGGACACAAATATGACTAGAGCATAAGCAGTTGATTATGTGACTTACTTAGTCACTCTATTTAGGTCAGTGAATTTGTCTGGTAATTTGTTCTTTAATATTGGTAAATGAATTATCCTTTGAACTTTTGGTTCACCGTTTATAGTCTGAGGATCAAGATTACATGATAATTCATTCCACTTTTCACTTTCCAACTGCGTGTTATATCCCCCTAATGTTGGGAACATTCATTCACTAAAGTGAAAACCAATGAGCCGTAAGCAAATCTTTCACCAATGGCTTTAACTATTTAATCATAGACAATTATTTTTTACCCAACATATATTCTCAACCCTTTTAGAAGTCCCATATTTGTGCGGTGTGGTGGATGAGTTTCAATATATGTTGCACAACCAAAATCTTTGATAAGACATCTTTGGTTCCTGACCAAAACCAACTGTATGGGGAGAACTATAACTTATTGGCTTGATGTGAATTCTGGTACTATATGTAAAATTACATGTACCTAAATGACCTTTTGCTCCTCTCATGATCATTGGCTTTGTAATCAATAGTAGTCGTTTAGTGATCATCTCAACAGTAACACTTATTCCAATGATCGTTAATAACTTGGGATCAAATTCATTATTACCAAATAGATATACTAATCTAGATTAATATGCTTGCTATCACATTAGATAAGCCACAATCGCACAAACTTCAGGTTGTGGATATGATAACCATTTAGACGATGCATCGATTTAAAACACTAAATGGTATCATTTTGGCATATTAATATCCTGTAATCGTTTTCGGAATGTTAGGGATTCACACCCTAAATTAGTTGGTAATCCACTTCATTTGAGAGTAAACATTCCATGCACTTATCAGGAATAGTATTCTGGTTCTTCTATAAATTTCACATCATTATTGACTCGGTGTGGTCTAACCGGTCATGCCAATTAATCAAATAATCATGATCCATAAACTTCTGGTTTATGATCAATATCTATTATTACTTATGGTAACTCAAGACATAAGATGTGAGAGAACAATATATTACCATTTTAAACATTCATGTTGTATGGCTTTGTATCTTTTTTTCACATTTTATTCTCATATAATCACTCCCATAATTTACCAAATCTAGTGGTCAATCTCATTATGGCCATTATTATAATTATGAACTTGGCTATTATAATACGATAGTCAATCTCATTATCAACTTGGCTATCATAGCACCTCTAATGATCGATGTCAACATGACCATCATTACAAATTTCTCAATTATGTCTATGATCATGACAAATTCAATGATCACTATATAATCACATTCGCTTAGTAAAAGCAACCAAGTTTCATGGTATTTCGTTACTTCCTCGGATATATGGATATTAAATCACTCTAAACCTCTTATGCCCTTTTTAACGATATTGCTATTTCGAGAGCATATTTGAAGGAGGACAAACAAAAATCATTTATCTGATCTTTCCTTACAAATAATCTTCTATTTTCATAACACCAACTGGGAAGTAATTAAAGTCTGAGTTATATAAGATTTATTGGTCTAATATCTTATGACCTTTTATATGTTGATAGTTAATAATGATATTCAGGGAGTATGGCAATTCAGATGCCATATCTAAGCATATTTATATTCTTTCATGATAATGATAAGAAACCACAGTTTCGATTAACTTGTTCTATTAAATACTATCTATGTAATAAATAATAACATATAGAATGCAAATACAAAATATACATCAAGTTAAATTATACAATACTTGATGTTATAGCATGTCACTATATAGAACGAGTTGTAATTGTAATAATACTTTATGAAATAATATTTTTTAACATCACTTACAACCAAACATACAAAACTTGTGCTTATCATGTCAAAGTATAACCAATCACAATATATCTTATATACAAATATTTGTCACTCTAGTTTGAAATATTTACAAATATTAGTATCAGTTTTCCATGATTTTTTAAGAAAAAGATATAATCCTTTATTACTAACACGTATTTTTCACAAGAATTTTTTTTTTCATTATAGATATCATAAAATATATCATGAGGGTCTCAATGTTATGTTCATATTTTATAAAATCCATATCTACCAAAATCACAGCAAAATAAAAGAAAGATAACAAAATCAATTTAAATTAAGAGTAAACTTCCGTTTTGCTCCCTGTGGTTTGCTCACTTTAACGGTTTTGCCCAAAACCTTTCAAAATAGCCAGTTTGCTCCCTGATCTTTGAAGGCCATCTTGATTTTGCTCCCCGCCCCTTAACCTCATCCATTTGTGCTGTTAAGTCATGTCACGTGCAAATCACCTGAGGGGCATTTATGTCTTTTCCCAACCATCTTTAATAAAACCCTAACTACTCCTTATTATAATCTTTATCACCCTTTTCCCCAGACATTTCACCCTAATCGATGTTCATCTCCCAAAGCGAAATCACTCTCAAACCCTAAACATTCTCCGAAAACGAAATCATTCAGGATCATCGACGATTGAAGTGCAATGTCAATGTGGTTCATTCGTCCTAGGGGACAAGAGGTTGATGTAGAGACACTGTATGGTGAGTTTTTTAAACCCTAACATTGATCATGTAACACTGATCATCTATTGAACCCTAACATTGATCATTTTGTTATGTTTTTTCATATAATCCTACATTTTTCTCACTAAAGATTCATCATGGGGGATCTTTCACAAAGTTTCCTAACAGGATTTACTTAAAAGGTCAGGTAGACTATGTTGACTTCGTAGACAAGGATGAATTTTCAGTGCATGGAGTAAGTTATATGTTGTTAGAACTAGGCTACTCTGAAAAAGAGTTGATTTTTTACCATTTCAAAGTGTTTGATGAAGATTTGAACTTTGGATTGAGGGCTTTAGGAAATGACTCTGATGTGCTCAGCTTTTTGTCTTGTGTGGGAGATCATAAGTTGATGGAAGTATATACTGAGCATGGTGAAACTTTAGTTGAAACTTATTTTATGTCTCCTAATTGTAAAGTTAGGATTCATGAAATAAATGATGATGATGATATCTACCTGTTAGGAATACACAAGAAATATTGTCAAGGGCTTCCAGGAGACTATCATTAGAGTATAATGTAGGTGATGCTGGGACTAGACAAACTGATGTGCTGGTTAATCAAAATGTTGTTGAAGATAGCCTGCATGCATTAGATCAGAGTCAGGTATTGAATGCTGGAAGTAGTCAAACTGAGGTTAATAAAAAAGATGTGGAAGTTAGGGAAGTTGAATTAGATCAGAGTCAGGTATTGAATGCTGGAAGTAGTCAAGTGTTGAATGATGTTGAATTTAGCCAAGTTGATGATGAGGGTAGTGAGGCTGATGATGAGGGAGATGATGGTGAGGGCAGTGAGGCTAGTGATAGTGAGGATAGTGATTATAAGCAAGGCAAAGATGATGTTGAGGCTAGTGAAGATGAAGATGTGGACCTAGTTGAGGAGCCTGCAAATAATGTTGAAGAGGAAGATGATTCTGATGATTCAGATTACATAGTAGATGAAGATAATAGGATTGCTGATGTAGTTGTTGATATGCAGAATTTTAGTAGTTATGTGGACCATGACATAGAGGAAGAGCCTTTAGAGTACAATCATTTAAGTGACTCAGAGGGTATGGGACTAAATGCACATTTAGATGACTTTGACACCTTAACTGATGAGGAAAAAGACCCACCCCTTAAGATACAACTGAGGAGGGAGAGAAGGAAACAAAGAAGAAGGAATGATCCTGTGGCTGACCCATTCTATCTTGGTCAAGTTTTTGCAGAAAGGAAGGAGATAAGGGCCCTAGTTAAGAAGTTGGCTGTGTCTAGCAAAAGGCAACTGAAGATTATAAGGAATGATCCAGTTAGGTTTAGGGTGATTTGTGAAGGGTTTAAACAAGATGGTGGTAAGGGTAAAGAGGGGAATTCAGATGCAAGTAAGGGTAAAAAGGGGAATACAGCTGCAAATAAGGGTAAAAATGTGAAATCTGCAACAAGTGGTGGTGATAAAGGGGAATCTTCATCCAAAAAAGGTGGTCCAAAGGGTGTGGGTCCCAAGGGTGAAGCTTTAATGCATAAACCAACCACAAGGTCAGAAACTAGATCCAAAAAACATGCAACCACATGTCCATGGATACTTTATCTTTCCAATGCAAACAGAGAAGGGTCTTGGGTAGTGAAGACTTACATAAATGAACACAAGTGCTTTCAAACAAGATCTGTGAAGCTGTGTACTGTTACTTGGTTAGCAAAGGAGATAGAGCCTACAGTTGCAGTAAATCCTTCTATTCCTCTAAAAGCACTGCAAGATACTTTCCAAAGGAAGCATCAGATCTCAGTTTCTTTGCAAAAGATGTTCAAGGCAAAAATGCTTGCAAAACAGAAGATAGAGGGGGACTACAGGGCTCAGTATGCAATTCTGAGAGACTACAGTGAAGAACTCATGAGGTCTAACCCAGGAACAACAGTAACAATTGATGTAGAGCCTGAAGCTAATCCTAGTAGCCCAACAAGACAGTTTAGAAGGATCTACATATGTTTAGGTGGTTTGAAGGCAGGCTTTAAGCTTTGTGGGAGGCCACTGTTGGGTTTGGATGGAGCCTTCATGAAAGGTCCTTTCCCAGGACAAGTGTTAACAGCAGTTGGCCTAGACTCCAACAATGGAATATATCCTGTGGCCTATGCCTTGGTTGAAGCTGAAACCAAAAATTCTTGGGTTTGGTTCTTGAATTGTCTGGGACATGAGTACATGACTTAGATCTTCAGAGAGATTCATACTTCACATTTATCACTGATAGGCAGAAGGTAACTTTATTTGTCATTCTGCAACACTAATTCATTCTAACATTAACTGTCATTCTTAACATTAACTGCCATTGTTCATTTTAGGGCCTCATTCCAGCCATACAACAGGTGTTTCCATATGCAGAACACAGGTTCTGTTTGAGGCATGTGCATGAAAACATGAAGCCTAAGTGGAAGGGTGAGCTATATAAGAATTTGTTATGGAAATGTGCATCTTCAACTACTGTAGCTTACTTTGAACAAGCAATGAAGGAGGTTCTAGCCACTGATGAGGGTTTATATCAATGGTTAAGGGAGATTCCACCTGTTCACTGGACCAGAGCCTATTTTAGTGGTATGTCAATATTGTAACTTCATTTAGTAATGTATTGTAAATATTGTAGGTGAATTGTAACTTTATTTAGTAATGTTTATCATTTGTAACTTGTGTTATGCAGGTAGGGCTATCAGTGATGTGCTTTTAAACAACTTGTGTGAAGTTTTCAACAGACAGTTGGTTGAAGGAAGGGACAAGCCTGTTATAACATGTCTAGAGTATATTAGAGAGTATTTGATGAGGAGGAATGTTGCTGTGCACATACTGATTTCAAAGAGTGAAGGTCACTTGACACCAACTGCTACTGAGATTTTTGACAAGATAAAAAAGAAGGCTACAGATTTGAGTGTCCAGTGGAATGCTGTGGACAAGTATCAGGTTAAAGGGAGTTCATTGGAACAGTATGTTGTTAACATGGCTGATAAAACCTGCTCTTGCAGAAGGTGGGAACTAACTTGTCACACCCCAACCGATGGCGGAATCATCGGGGCATGGCACTGAGCGAAACAGATTGTCCAGAAGTTTCCACAACAATTATCAAAACTATTCAATTTAAATAATACGTCCCATACCGTATCTCAAACAGTCAAATAATTATTACAGACAATCATCAAGACAAATATTCTGTTCCGACAACTCAGATTTAAATAGACAGCAATTGTTTATCTGCTTCTAGAGACCCCTAGTTCGTTATCCACAGACAACTATTTGTTGGCTCTAAAGCTTTATTCTAGCTTCAACTTCCTACCACATATGCATCCTAAGCACCTGTCACATACGTTAAAATAAAGTCAATACATAAAATGTAAAGGTGAGCATACAAGTTTGATAATAGCATATAGAGTTCGAATTCGTTTACGCATAACCAGCACGTACACATAGTGAAATGAAGCACGTTAGTTATCGACATAGACCCATCGATACCAATGACTGCGGGTTGACTGCCCGAGGCAGTTCGCAATACATGATTACCACCGTAATCCATGCAAGTAAAAGATCCTTAACAACCCCCGTGTGAACGGGTGCTGAGTCCAAACTATAGTACTATCGTTGCTAAGGCAGGTAGACAACATTCCATGTGTAAACATAACAAACAAGCATTCATAAGCCACGTATATCATGCATTAACGGTTAGCGTGCAAATAGTTTGAGTAGTGTGATAGTGGTAGTTTGAATATTCGTAACGTATGTAACACCCAAAAGTGCTTAAAGCAAAAAGGGATCGAGTATACTCACAGCGATTAATGGATTGAAGGGAGCGCTTTTAGCGAGTACGGTTAGCCTGAATAGATTCGGTAACGTAGCGATAAGTGGCGCGTAAAACAATACAGGATGAGAGTGGGTAGGATAGCTGATCGTCCGGATGGTCATCCGTGCGGACAGCAATCCGTGTGAATGGTAATCCGCCCGGTTAGTCATCCGTGCGGACAGTTTGTCCGTGCGGATAACTATTCGAGTGGATTGTTTCTTCCTATGCTAAGGATGTGTTTGTGTATGATGGCTTGTCCTTTGAAGTTTTCGTTGTAGTATTTAGAAAACATTTAAGTATCTCTACCCTTCAAGTCGGTCGTGCGGACGACAATCCGTCCGGATGGTAGTCCGTGTGAACAACGACGTTAAGGGTGAGTCACTTGGTGAAATTTGTGAAATCCGTCCGGATGGTAGTCCGTGCGGACAACGACAATCCGTCCGGATGGTAGCCCGTGCGGACAACGACAATCCGTCCGGATGGTAGTCCGTGCGGACATCAGTTCGTATGGGCAGCATCTCGTTCTGGTTGTTCCATTCGTCTACCCTTGGTCGCCTTTGTCGTTCTATCGAGACGCTCTGATTACGTGTCAACCAATCGGAATTGTATTCTTACCCGCACGACTAAGCCGGCCAGGAATCACCCTAGCTTGGCCGGTCGGCGGCTCAGAATGGTCATTCTGGTCTAACCCGAAATCAAGTGTCTCACGGGTAGAATTCGGATTTAGGACTAGTGCATCGCTAACATTGAGTAGAAGACTAGAACTGATCCGATTCTTATCGTTTTTGAGTGTAAAAGAAGGAGAAAACTTGTGTTTATTTCTTTCAACTCTTTTATCCTTTGAAAAAGTTCAGATTTATGCGAAGTCGTTGTGACATCTTGTGGAAACCGTTCAGACCCGAGTTATTCTTGGTGGAATGAGGTCAAACTTGAAGTTCATGGGAACTTCATGATGACGTCATCCTAGAATACCTCAAATCTTGATGATTTCACGGTTAAAAGTTAATATTTAAAAGATAGGAAGGTGTAGAAGTGCGTATAGATCAAGAAAGTACAAGATTTAGGGTGAGATCTTACCTGGATTGAGAGAAATCGAAGGAAAGGTGAAGAAAGCGTGCTGGTCGGACGTCACTTGCTAAAAGTGGAAAGTTTGGAGAGTGACCCGTGTATTTATAGGATGCCTAAAGAGGAAAGTGTCATCCGTCCGGATTGCACACCACCCGGCTGGTCATCCGCGCGGATAGCAATTCTGCCCGGACGCACTTAACACTTCCCCAGGCGGTTATCCGTGCGGATGGCCTGTCCGTGCGGATTGGCGCCTGGGTGGTGTGTTTAGTGCGACAATCTTTGACGTTTCGGTTCCGATTGTGAGCGATTCGATAGGGTTTCCTAGTCAAATTACTTTTAGTCCCAACTACTTCGTATCTCGCGTAATCTATTCTCCACCATCTATCATAGTTCGATTGTGATTTGAGTTCGAGTTCAATAGCATTCGAGTTAGATTTCGAGTTCGATTGAGTTCGCTTGATTACCACAACATAACATAAATAAACATGCACAGGTAACATGTAAGGCACACACACACGTATAAACAATAAGTAAAATACATAGTTCGAGTTGCGATTCGACGTCGATTCGATTAGCATAACTTGATCGTTAGTTGATTAACTTTATCGCATTGTTACTTCCTATAGTTCACAGTCGTAGGTCGATCGAAATATGATTAATACTCATCGATTATTGCAATGAACGACATTTACTCCACATAATACAAATAAAATAAAGACATTTCTACAAGTCAAGTTGTGCGAAATCGGTCGTTGACTTTGACCTTGACTTTGACTTTCACGTATGAAAGCACGGGTGTTACATAACTGGCATGCCTTGTAAGCATGCTGTGGCAGTTATTTGGGATATGGCTGCACATGGAATAGAAGTGGATGTTCCAGAGAAATGGGTTTCACAAGTCTATTGGTTACAAACTTGGAAGCAGGTCTATGCACAGACAGTGGATCCAATCAATGGTATGAACATATGGCTACCATCTGCTTGTCCAACAACCCTTGTTCCACCAAAGCACCACAAGCAAGTTGGCAGGCCAAGAAAGAAGAGGAAGAAAAGTGCAGAAGAGTTGACTGAACAGGCATCGAAGCAAGGGAAGCTGTCTAGGGTTGGTCAAACTGTGAAATGCACAAAGTGTGGTGGGAAGGGGCATAATCAAAGGTCTTGCAAGGGAACTGCAGATGGGTCTCAGTCCAATGTTTAAGTTTTAGCTGTTTGTGGTTAGGTTTATAATGGTTTAAGTATGTATGTGATAACAAACAATGATCTTCTTTTGCTGACATTATGACTGTACTACCCTATGGCCTGATTTTTGGTGTTTGTTATGGGGTAAGGCCTGCTTATTATATGAATGACAATGTTATGGTATTTAATGTCTTTATTGTATGTTGTTTTGGTGTTCTTTAATGCATGCAGGTATGATTTGGTCTTGGTCAGTTATAGCAGGTTTGATTTGGTCTTGTTTTGGTGTTCTTTATCATATGCAGGTAATGATTTGGTCTTGTTTTGTTTTGGTCAACCAGCTGGGGTAGCCCAGTTGGCCACCGACACCCACCTCTAACCTAGAGGTACCGGGTTCGAGTCCTGGGGCTAACATGAAAACTCATGTCCAGGGTGAGAGCTCGGCATGGGGAATTCACCGCCAGGGCGCTTGGTCGGGTAGCAACCTGGGGAGGGTGAACCCTCCCGCGGTCAGGGGTACCATGCATTTACCCTTTTTTTTTTTTTTTGTTTTGTTTTGGTCTTGTTTTGGCTGCAAACCAAACATACCAAACAGATTTGTAAAACTGTACAAAGTGGTCGAAATTTTGCCGTTGTCCAGTCTTGTTTTGCTTTGTTAAGTTTTGGGTTTGATTTGGCTGCAAACCAAACATATTTGCATAACTGTACAAAGTGGTCGAAATTTTGCCGTTGTCCTTATGTAATGTCAACGATATCAAAACCAAACATATCAACAAAAAAACTCAACTGTGCCAAACAAGTAAACTGCTTTCATTACAGTTCCAAAATACATCAGTTCCAAAATACATCACTTCCAACAAACATTCTTCGATAACAAACCTACAACACTGATTGTTCCTAATTACAAAATACCTAGGTCATTTTTTTAGCAACAAGAAGATGCAAAACATCCATGTCAATACTAACAAAACTTTAAGCTTCCTGTTTTCTTTCGTAGCAGCTCTTGCAATGGATTCGTTCCTGTTACACCTCTCCAATAAACCAGGTATGATTTCAGCAGATCGTCGACACATGGGTGGATCTGACCACTTCACAAAGCCATGTTGAGTACATAGATAGAACCTCCTTCCTGGATTAGCTCGAGTCCAAGATGTCACGTTCGAGGTTGAAGATCCACAAGCACAGTGTACGTCTGCCATGGATTTAGGGTTTTTCTTTGTTGATGGGGAAGAAGATGAATGGGGGGCGATAATGGTTCTTGGGGTTTTAAATATCATTCATTAAAGAGATGGTTGGGAAAAGACATAAATGCCCCTCAGGTGATTTGCACGTGACATGACTTAACAACACAAATGGATGAGGTTAAGGGGCGGGGAGCAAAATCAAGATGGCCTTCAAAGATCAGGGAGCAAACTGGCTATTTTGAAAGGTTTGGGGCAAAACCGTTAAAGTGAGCAAACCACAGGGAGCAAAACGAAAGTTTACTCTTAAATTAAAGATGATATATACCTTGAGATCTTGATAGTAAATTGATGGAAGATTTAGAGCTCTAAGCTTAATCAAAGATGCTTTAGCTGTGTCAACTCCATGTGATAATCAACATTGAGAATTCTCAATTTTCTCAATATAAAACAATGGTTACGGCAAAGATCAAATAAAAAAAATTACTAAGATAATTAAAATATATGTAAAATCTTTTTTCATGATTCCTATGAGTCATACTAAATATAATTTAGACAAATTACGAGTTTTTAACGAAAGTATTTATAAATAACACCAAAATAATGGCTCCATTCAATTTTCAAATCATGAAAAGGCAATAAATATTTAGATCATAATACATAGTTTTTAACAATCCTTATACTATAGCTATTGACCTTAAAATATGTATAGTATTTTATAAATATATTTATCCAATAAATCATATGTTATCTCCGTAACTACAATCCTTCGTTTTAGATACCAAAGTATGTATATCTGTCTTATAAAATAATATTCAAATAGTGGCATAACATAATTAGGTCGTATTCAATTTTATCAATATTTAAGCTTTGCCAATTACACATTTAACAATTCATAAACAATGATAGAATCCTAATATAGTTTTGTATGTGAGTTTATTATGAAAAACTAAATAAAAAGTACCTTGTAGAACTACAAATTTCAAAATAACATGAACTACGTACCTTTTGTGATCCGTCGATATTGTTGGTAATTGACAGAGGACAATAAATACCATTCATGAAGTTGAAGTATAATAAAATAGTTACGTGAATCCTTATCCAACAAAATGTTTACAAGGAAAACAACACATGAATAAAATAGATATTAGTTTAGTTATCTCAGTATTTTTAAGCTTTCTTTTTGTTTGTGTTTTGTTTGTGAATGAAACAATTAACATACGCGAACGCACAGGAAAGTAAATAAAGAATTAAAAATATTATGATGCTGGTTAACTAAAACGATGATGTCAACATTTTTCATCGATTTTAATCTTGAATTAAACCCAGAAAATATCAAGAGAGTCCAAAGTTAAATTTCAAGTTTTACTATACCAACAACAGACGAGAATAGATAAAATAAAATTAAGAAAGATTGAATTTCATACCAGTTGCAATTTTGCTTTTAACCTCTTTTGTCAACATTGATACCGTGTCATCTCTAACGCTTTCCAAGATGGACAGTGGTGGAGGTTGTGTGCGGTTTCGGTAACAAGGGTTTTTGGAGAGAGTACTTTCGTGCTGATAACGTGTTGTGAAACTAGCCTAATAGCAAAGAAAGAAGAAGAAAAAAACAGGGAGAAGAGATCTAATATTTCATTGATTGAGATGTATATTACAAGAGATACAAAACACTATATATAATTGAGGAAAACTTGTGGAACAAGCATAATCTATTTTAGGTGTTAATAACCACATTAATAATAAATATATTCATAACATTATGTTATATATGATTATATTTCTACTATATATAAAAAATAATTATGCATATGAAGATAATAAACAAGTTGTGCTGAGTCGAGTTTGAATGTTTCAAAATATATCAAAAGACAAACTCGAACTTTATTCGAATGATTGGAGGTTGAGTTTTAGACACGAGGCTTGAAATGACTTGGAGCTTGAACTTAAGTTCTCTTAAAGTTGAGTTTGAGTTTAGCTAGACTCGGGCTTGATTAATTTACAATTTTATTTTTAGGTTTATAAATGTTATCTTTTATGTTTGCGTTTTTTAAACGGTCCAATTTGTAGTTTTTCTTTCTTATTTTTAGTAGTTGTTATTTAATTTTTTAGTTGTTTTCTAACTATTATTATATTTTTAGTTGTTAATGTAGATCTTTTATTTAAGTTACATTTGTTTGTTTATTTTTTATTTAAAAATTATTAAAACGCAAAACTATTAGGTCGGAGGGTGTGGAGGGTGCCACCCCTGCCATCTCACATTCGAAAGCGTCGGAGGGGCACCACCGCCCATACCCAGCCAATTAAAAGGGGGCGCCATGGTTCATCCGCCACTGTGGTAACGAGGAAGGTGTGTGCTGGTGGGGCCTACATCATTTCATCCAATAAAATATTTTTTTTTTAATTTTGTTTAATAGGAGGCTTTATACCATACCATGCAAGTTAAAGGGGCTTTATTCCATGATGTGGATCTGACGTGGCGTGATAAAGCCCCTAGGGGCTTTATCCACACCCTACAGCCTTATCTTTAACTAAAAAAACAACGTTGGAAAATGCAACGATAGGTGCAATCACACAATAAAAATATGAAAATTTATAAAAATAGCGTGGAATCGGATCTGTCACTGATGTGACGTTTCCATTACGATATGTGCAATAGGTGCAATCACTGATGTGACGTTTCCTTCGGGACTCCACTTCCGATTGTCCCGAGCGCTCTCTCTCTCTCTCTTCATTCTCTCTCTCTCTAACTTTGATTGGATGGGGATTGATGGGGAAACCATTTCCTAGGGTTGGGGGAAGAGGAAGAAAAAGGTGATGATGTGGAGGTGAGGTGGAGATGATGTGGCCATGGGGAAGGGGAATCACACCCCATAGTCTTATATTAAAATCTAATAAACTTTTCTATTTATCTAGTTGCTTTTTATTACGAATTTTTTACCGTTTAATATAAAAAGAAAACTTTTTATACCATTTGGGGCAATTGATCAGCTTTACCCACCCCGAAAATTTCATCATCGTGTCACCTTTAATGCGTCTTGAATCTCGAATACGTGAAACAAAATCGAACGAGTCATCAGTCATATAATTGTGGTTACGAAGAAGCTAAACATAATACAGAAAATGGAGGAAAATGTAACAAGTTGATATTTTGTTTTCAACATTCTACATTTTAATTTTCAAGATCCCATTTATAACCGAAGATGACCGTGAACCAGTAGCTTTGAACGAATCAACCTAAAAGCTATGGTTGAATATGTGAAATTAAACCTGAATTTTATATTTATTCGTTTTAAACCTTAACTCCAGTGGCGAAGTTTGAGATTTCAGATCGAGGGGACGGAAGTCTCCGGACCTAAAAAATTTCTATAAAACTGGGGGGTCGAAAACGTATATACCCAAAAAATTTCTATACAAAAACTAAATACTCTCCACTACTGTGCGAAAAGTTCGGGGGGTCGGCCGCCCCCTCCCGCCCCTTAAAAGCTTCGCCCATGCTTAACTCTCTCTAGTTTGGTCACTTTAACGATTTTGCCCCAATCATTTAAAAACGACAATTTTCCTCCTTGATATTTCGATCTTGTCGCCAGTTTGCTCCCCGGCTCTAACTCCATCCATATTGTATGTTAATTGGAAGGGTATTTTGGTAATTTCAAGTATAACATAAGGGCACTTGGATCTTGTATGTTAATTTGAAATTACAAAAATACTCTTTCAATTAAAATACAATATGGATGGAGTTAGAGCCGGGGAGCAAACTGGTGAAAAGATCGAAACATTAAGGAGGAAAATGACCGTTTTTAAATGATTGGCGCAAAATCGTTAAAATGGCCAAAACACAGGGAGCAAAACGGAAGTTAACTCTAATGTTTAATTGCGAATATCAGTATTTCCTTTTTTTTTTTTGTAATTTGTATCTTTATAATCGTTTTTGTTTCTTATATCTAATTCTCACGTCACAAACTTAGGTTTATGTACTGAAATTTCAATGCTAACACTTTTTAAATAACTTTTTTCAAAATTTAAATAGTTATTTTAAAAATCTTAATATTAAACAGGTCATCTTCGGGTCAACACATTTGTTAAACAATGCATGTTCAGGCTAACCTGTCTATTAACTAGGGTGTGTTTGGGTTGATCTACTTTTTAAAATGGTTCTTATCCAACCAAATACTTGAATATTTCCGTATCATGTCAGAAATTGCCAATCCTATACAACCCCTTAAACCCTTGGCATGTCTGATAGTTATTATGTTTGATTAGTGGTTCTAAGTGTGAGATCTACCATTTTATTTGAATTGCCCTTCTCATTAACAGTAAAAATGGATGAAGTTAATCCAGTGGATTAAAATGGCAACGATGAAACCTTTTTGGATCCACATACGAAAAATGAAACCTTTGTACTAAAGTGACAAAATAGTCCAAGCCACAAGGACTAAAATGACATTTAACTCGAGAAATATTGTTTAAAGTATATACTATAAGTTTAAAGTGTTAGGCATATAACTTCAAATGTTGCATTAGCGTTTACAAGAAAAAGAAAACAGGAAATTATATTTTGTTCGAATTTGTGTTCAAACTTGTTTTTTTTTTTGAACGACGGAATTTTATTAGAAACCAAAACTAGCAAGATGCTAGCAGAACAATACAAAACAAACAGATTACAAAAGGTTGAAATTACACCAATTTGACCATTCTAACGTGGTCATCTTCGCTCTATGTTTGATCCAAAGAAAACTTGTGGTCTTTATATCCGCCAATAATCTTGAGATGTCTACTCTTTTACCTGAGAAAATCACATCGTTGCGCAGTTTCCATAAGCTCCAACATGTTGTTAAGATGATAGCGTGTACCATCTTCATCACATTGGCCGGCCTGTTGACATGCTTATGAACCCGAAGAAGATCAGAAATTGTGAAGGCATAAATGGGCGAAATAAAAAGCCATCTAGACACCAAATGCCATACCACAGAGCTGATATAGCATGATCCAAAAATGTGCTCAACTGTTTCGTCCCTATCACCACACAGTGGGCAAGTAACCGAGGCTAAGATGATGTTTCTTCTTGCTAATGCTGATTTCGTGGGCAGACGATCGAGATTCATCCTCCATCCGAAGATGTTGACCTTGCGAGGAACCCATCGGTTGTTCACCACTATCAAAGTGGACTTGGGTACTTGAACCCAAGACACTTGCTTCAATAATGCCTGCTAACCCATACCAAAATAGCTATAAAATATGTAACTAAGTGTGTCTAATGCTTCCCTGGAAAAAAAGTTTGTTCCTCATCAGCTTCACATTCATGTAAACACCACACCAGTGTCCTGTGAGCAGTGGCGGCTATGATGGTGTGCGGGGAGGATCTCCACACAAGGCCCGTGATTTTGAGGGGCACGCGATTTAAAAAAAATCCTATACATATATGTTATTTTTTTAAAATAGTAAACACATACCAATTCCAATATAGACCCATTTACAAATATTTTTTACGGTTTAGAATTTAGCCCACTTGACATTATTATTGAGCACAATACTAATTTGATTTTTTTAATGATAAAATATTACGGAAGGGCACATTTTTTCAAGCTCAAACAGATACGTGAATTCTTAGAGACGTCTCAGCCTGTGAGAGGTGCCAGGAGCAATGGGGTTGTTATGATATGAAATTTAGCAAAAACGTGGTTGATTTAAAAAAAAAATATATAATTCTGGTCTCGTAAATGGTTGACACATGTGGATTGACATTTCGGATGATAAAGAAGTTTTTTAAAAATAGTTAATATTAGTTGTTAAAAAATAATTAATAAATTGCATTAAAAACTAAAAAAAGTCCATTCACCCCTTGCAAAATCACTACATATGCTTAGTAAGTGTGAGAGGTAAGCCCCTATAAATGTGTACGTGACACACATTTTTCCCCCTCACTTCGGTATTACATAGTTACGTATGGCCTAAAAATATGAGATATTTATATTTATATATCTTTTGGTCCGACTAAATGCTAGAAGAAAAAAGATGAATCAAGCAATACAACTTATCTTTTCAAGAGAATACTAAACTTTGCTGGTTTAGGATTTTTCAAAGGTTACAGATTATATTCAAAATTGATTTGTTGAAATTTCAGATGATATAATGACAAAGAAACCAGAAACTATAGTTAGGTTGGTAAAAAAAAATTGAATATAAAATAAATGTAGACATATATTCGGATGTGAGATTGCTTTAACGGATTGGTTTTCAAAACCTATACACTCTCGAGTCTGCTCTTTCATTTATTAGTTTCCTTGTTTTTCATCCTTATTGGGCATTATTCTAGAATGACCCTCCTTCTTCATGCCCCTATAATGCCCATGAGAAATGGTGTAAGAGCATTATCAAAATCTTTCACGCCCTTATAAAGCCGTATTACATATGGCCTAAAAGTGTAATTGACTTTTTGATATTTCAAGTCAGCTTTAGATGTGAGTTTAAGATTTGGTTTTAAGTAAAGACACTTCAACGTGTAAATTCTAACTAAATAAGTCCATAAACAGGTATACATAAGAATTGTCACAACCCCCGACTCTATCCTAGACGTGAGCCATGAACAGACCAAGTGATACTGGTGTTTATTAAAACTTTTGCAACGAAAATTTCATCAGGACCGGGTGTTAGGAAAAATATCAAAATTTTCAAAACATCGAAGTTTAATTTCATAACTTGGGGATAAAACCTATATTTACATAAAAGGTTTTTCACGAGGATAAACCCTTAATTACAAAATACGTTTCTTTATTCAGGTGACATAGCTACTTATTTAAGCTTTTGGTGCCTCGTTGCACTTTCCATTCCTTTCACAATAAATCGCCTGAAACACGTTTAAAAATATTTTGATCAGCAGGAAATACTGGTGAGTACATTCATTTGTAGAAAAATGACACATTCTTAGAATTACAGTATTAAGAGTTTTTACATTTATTTATATCTTACAACTATCCAAAGGTATTTGTCACTCGGCAGTTCATGTGACCATGGTCATATTACTGTTGGTCCTTCTTCCAATCAGTAACGCATATATAAGTTTTGTATACAAAACCCCACATACTTACAATAGTTTTCTTGTAAGAATACAAAGACTTAATCATTGTAATATAAGTAATAACTAGAAAACATTTAGGGTTTTGAAAATATTTGATAAAACAGAATGACTCACATTGCTATACGTTTGGTTTAACAGCCTCATGGTTTTAAGCCCTAATTACAAAATGTAACACGTATTAGTGTGTAAACTAAATCAAACTTAACGATAGTCACGAGATCAAAACTACAACGTATTCACAAAGTATCACCTTATTCAGGCAGAACTTCGGCTTTTCGTTGCTAGAGTTTCCAATCAATCGGACAGGGTATCGTTTTAGCGATTAGGGTTTCGTACACAAGAATACACGAAACAGAGAACGAGAGTTTATAGGAATCGATTTTACGAATCGAGAATGAGTAGTTGGACAACTCCTGAGGCTGCCCTTATACATCCATCCCTTTAATTTGTGTGTATATATATGACAAGTTAAAGCCAGATGTGCCATAGAACAGAGCTTTTTGTTATTCATGTGGAATGAAAATCTATTTATGATGTGAAATATGTGTCTAAAAGTTACTGATTAAACTACAATTCATCCCTTGAATTTTTGTAAAATTATAATTTCAAGAACAATTTATACCACGTCTCTAATACTTTTAAACCACGAATAAAACAATCAAACACCATTTATATAGTTATTTGGGCTTAATTATGAGACTACTTTAGTCATTTGGGCAATATATTCATGATTCAGCCCCAATGTTTTAGACTTTAATATAAGGCCTTTAGTACTTTGGGCCATGTATTCATGAGGGGATAAATTAGTGTTTCTTTTGTTTGTGCTATACAAGTATAGAACACAAATAGAGGGTTTCTGATGTCTAAACAGAAATAAGCTAGGTAGCTTAAGGACAGTTCATGATTTGGTTTTAAAGCTTTGATGATTTAATAGTATGATCAAAAGTTTGGAAATTGGAACCTTTACTTACTTATTTATTAATTGATTTTTTTCTTTTATAGAATATAAATCTATATATATGTAATATATTCATAAACCATCATTAGCATTTTAAAAATTCTAATACGGATAATGAATTTAAAGAAAAAAACAAGAATGGGTTCAAACAGGCAACCGGTTAAATCAGCCAGTCCGGCCAGCCCGCTCAACGCCTCAACCCAGATAGTTTGGTTTATCATTCCCGAAAATTTTCATCAAATATGACTGTAACTTGTCATGAACATTGAACACCATACCTAATAGAAAACATATTGATAAAATGAGCATATTGGATAGCTTAGGCAAATGTAGTCCTTTCATGTTTTACTTGAAAAATAAAACATTAAAATGAGAGATAATATAAACGAGAAGATATAAAAAATAATTTTATTTTTCACATAATCAAGTTAAGAAAAGACAGACAAATAAAGGGAAATCATAATTATATGTTTATAATTGCTATATTTATATCAATAATATAAGAATTTGTTAACTGAGCGTTGGCCAAGTCTATTCAAATAATAAATTCAATCAAGTTTAATAAAGAATGAAAAAGATTGCTAATTTAATGATGTAAAACAGAGATAATATAAATGAGAAGATATAAAAATGAGTAAATTACATTTTTGGCCCCCGTGGTTATATCACTTTTACTATATTAGCCCAAAATAAGAATTTTTAACATATCTGCCCCCATGGTTTTTAAAACTAACTATTTTGGCCTCTAAGTCTAGAGATCATGGGGGCCAAAATGGTTAGTTATAGAGACCATGGGGGCTAAAATGGTTAGACTTATGGGCCAAAATGGTTAGTTATAGAGACCATGGGGGCATATATGTTAAAAATTCTTATTTTGGGCTAATATAGTAAAAGTGATATAATCACAGGGGCCAAAAACGTAATTTACTCTATAAAAATTAATTTTATTTTTATTTTTTGCATGATCAAGTTAAAAAAGACAGAAAAATAAAGGAAAATCATAATTATATGTTTATAATTACTACATTTATATTAATAAAATAAGAATTTGTTAAGTGAGCGTGTGCCAAGTCCATTCAATAAAAAATTTAATCAAGTTTAGGCTAAATAAAGAATGAAAAAGATCGCTAATTTAATGATGTAAAATCAGAGATAATATAAATGAGAAGATATAAAAAATAATTGTAATTTTCTCATGATCAAGTTAAGAAAAGATAGAAAAATAAAGGAAAATCATAATTATATGTTTATAGTTGCTACATTTATATTAATAAAATAAGAATTGTTAACCGAGCGTAGGCCAAGTCCATTCAAATAATAAATTTAATCAAGTTTAGGCTAAATAAAGAATGAAAAAGATTGCTAATTTAATGATATAAAAACAGAAATAATATAAATGAGAAGATATAAAGAATAATTTTATTTTTCCCATGATTAAGTTAAGAAAAGACAGAAAAATAAAGGGAAATCATAATATGTTTATAATTGCTACATTTATATTAATATTAATAAAATAAGAATTTGTTAACCGAGCGTGGCCAAATCCATTCAAATAATAAATTCAATTAACATTTGGCTAAATAAAGAATGAAAAAGATTGCTAATCTAATGATGGTGGATTGTAAACGAATGATGTTGTTTTTCTTTCATTTTCATAGTTCTCATCTCAAAAATATCTTGTGTCATTTGATCTTTTGATGGTTTCTTGAATTCTAACTTTTTTCTTTTGTAACGGCAACTTTCTTGTATTAGGCCATCACATTCTCTAAATTGGAGAGCTACGTTGGCTCACTCTAGCCAGATTATGTTATATTAACCGGGCTCACGTTGGCTTTAGAGTTTGGCTTGGGCCTTCACCGGGAAACCATACGGTCGGCTGCCACTTGACAGTCGTTGTGTTGCCACAAAAGTAGAATTATCTGGCGTAACACACAATGTGACGAAATGTTTAAAACCGTAAATCCTCCCAAATCAGTAATCTATTTGGTTTCATGGTAAAACTTTTTCCCCAAACCTTCAATCGACCAATTCTGAAAACTTCAAACCACAGTGAGTTGTTTGCTTTACGCTTTTCTTTCTAAACCTTTGTTTTTTTTTTTTTTAAATTTTTAATAGTTCTATTTCAGTTTAGATTTCGATAATCAAAAACGGTAAGTAACCGTTTGGCTCATTGTTCGAACTACAAATCATGATTTGTTTCCCATAAAATAGGACATTTATAAATCATTGAATCCCATGAAAATGATTTTATAAATCTCTAGTAACTTTATAAAAATGCTCTTTACTTATTATTTGACTGTGTTGTATACTTTTATACAATCTTGTTTAACAATTTATCCTATAGTCATGGACGCAACTTAAGAGGGGCTAGGGGGCGCCTGATCCTCCAAACTTTTCACTCAGTAGTGTGTTATATATGTAGTTTTCGTCTAGAAATTTTTTGGTACATACGTTTTCGACACTTCGATTCTATAGAATTTTTTTGGTATATACGTTTTAACCCCTGTGTTAATAGTCAAGCTTCGCCAGTAGCTATAGTTATAAAAAATCCCAAACCTTTATTTAGAATAGGGGCCAACAATAACACTTTACGTCAATTGAGAAACACTATTGGCATAATATACACTTCACCCTCCGCCACACACCGCCGGTCTCCACCACCGACGCCGACGGTGACGGTTAACTTTCACCACCACACCACACCACACAACAACACTCCGCCGTCGTTATCCTCCATCCTCAACCTCACAATGCTGCGAAAACCGCAAATTCTCCACCTATTCATCTTCATCGTTGCCGATCTTCTCTGCTTTGCATGTTTAGTCGCATCTAGAGATTCGGTAGTTTTCAACGGAGACATTGACGCCGTTAACGTCACTTCTACTGGATCAAATAGATCTAAGGAAGATAGCGTTGCTGATATGTTCGATCGCGCTCTTGAAAAGGAGTTTACCGAGAACGATGATGAACAGTCTGACGGTTAGTTAGATCTGATTTTTGTTTCGTTTTTGTTTGTGAATTGTGTTGTTTGTGTTAGGTTTAGTTGATTGTGATTTCTGATTTAGTTTGAAATTGTTAACTATGTCATATGAGTTATTATGAGTAATTTAGGGCATGCAATTAGGTACATTTAGACTTTGTGTCTGTATATACTCAAACTAATTATACTTATGCTGTTTTTGTTAGGTTTAGTTGATTGTGGTTTCTGATTTAGTTAGAATTTGTTAACTAGAGAATTAGACCGTTTCTGTGAGTTATTTAGGGCATGCAATTAGGTATTTAGGTACATTTATTTTAGAGTTTATGTCTATATTTGCTCAAACTAATTCTGTTGTTTCTGTTAGGTTTAGTTGATTGTGATTTCTGATTTAGTTTGAAATTGTTAAGTGTTAACTAGAGAATTAGAGGTTCGTGTGAGTTATTTAGGGCATACAGTTGGGTACATTTAGAATTTATGTCTATATCTACCCAAACTTATTATAATTATGCTGTTTTTGCCAGGTTTAGTTGATTGTGGTTTCTGATTTAGTTTGAATTTATTTAACTGGAGAATCAGACGTTTCTGTGAGTTATTTAGGGCATACAGTTATTTAGGGCATGCAGTTAGGTACATGTAGAATTTATGTCTCTATTTACTCAAAGTAATTATGCTGTTTGTGTTAGGTTTAATTGAATATTGTTAACTAGAGAATAAGACGTTTCTGTGAGTTATTTAGGGCATGCAATTAGGTAGGGGTGTGCACGGTTCGGTTCGGTTATTAGCATTATCCGTAACCGTAACCGAAGTCATCGGTTAATCGGTTCGGTTAATTCGGTTAATTTGTCGGTTTTCGGTTCGGTTAATTTTCGGTTAATAACCAATTCAAACAAGGGCTAATTTTTTTGCTTAGAAATACATGTAATGGAGGTATAAATACATGAAATAGATGTATAAATACATGAAATGGATGTATAAATAAATGAAATGGAAGTATAAATGCATGAATAGATGTTTAAATACATAAAATGGAGGTATAAATAAATGAAATGAGTATAAATAAATGAAATGAAGGCATAAAAAAATGAAATAGAGGTATAAAAGCTATAAATATATAAAGAAAAAAAATGATTCGGTTCGGTTAATTTCGGTTAACCGATGGTAAAAAAAATATCCGTTAACCGACATTCGGTTAATTCGGTTTCGGTTAATTTCGGTTCGGTTTTGTCGGTTTTCGGTTCGGTTTCGGACTTTCGGTTAACGGTTCGGTTATTGCACACCCCTACAATTAGGTATTTAGGTACATTTAGAATTTATGACTATATTTACTCAAATTCTTCATGCTGTATCTGTAGGTTTAGTTGATTGTGATTTCTGATTTAGTTAATAAGACGTTTTTGTGAGTCATCTAGGTCATGCAATTAAGTATTTTAAGGACATTTAGAATTTATGTCTATATTTACTCAAGCTAATTATGCTGCGTCTGTTTGGTTTAGTTGATTGTGATTTATTATTTAGTGTGAAATTGTTAACTGGAGGATCAGATGTTCCTATGAGTTGTTTAGGGCATGCGATTAGGTACATTTTATGTATTTATCTAGTCAAATTAGTTATGCTGTTTCTGCTAGGTATAGTTGATTGTCATTTCTGATTACGTTTGAAATTGTTAACTAGAGAATCAGAGGTTCCTGTGAGTTATTTAGGTCATGCAACTATGTACATTTAGAATGTGTGTCTATATTTACTCCAACTAATTATGCTGTACCTGCTAGGTTTGGCTGATTGTGATTTCTGATTTAGTTTGAAATTGTTAACGAATCAGACGTTCCTGTGAGTAATTTAGGGCATGCAATTATGTACATTAAGAATATATGTCTTTGTTTACTCAAACTAATCATGCTGTTTGTATTAAATTTACTTGACTGTAATTTCTAATTAGTTTGCTATTGTAGACTAGATGATCACACGCTCCTACTTTTTGAGATTATTAGGATTTAGGACGGGCAATTAGATGTCTTTGGAAATCATTTTTATTAATTTACCCACACTAGGTGTTACATGTGTGAAATCATAATTGAAAATCGGTGCCATGCATAAATAACACGTAACTTACTTTGCATTATAACCTGTCTTACTCAGCTACTGATCCTGGGAGCTTCAATAACAGTGTGGCAGGGCAACAGGTATGTCATGTGATCTTTAGATTAGGGGGTTTTGCATGTAAGTTTCAAACTTGTTGGCTAGAAAAGCAAACCGTAGACATAAAATGCCATTGATTATCTTTTTTTGAACCATAAGTATCATTATATTTATTTCAAAAGATAACATGGCTCATTTAGGTCTTATGTTGTATTTTTGTTGTGATCTGTCTTATTCACAACACCAACCCTAGGGTTAGTGATCAATGTTTCTGGTGACTACCGATACTAATTTGTCGGTTGGCTTTAGCTTTTACATGTTTTAGAGACCTCAAATGTTTAGTTATTGTTAACTCGACATTAATGTATATCAGTATATGTATGTCCACTGTTGTCAGTAGCAAAGATAGCGTTCGCTACATAGCGGAGCAACCTTTTCTTGAAACCTGATGATTAGCGACTCCATAGCGTGAATATAGCGGGATTTTAGGTTTTTTTTTTTGTTTTAATATAAATAGCGATGCCCATTACGTTTTTTTATGATTCAATATAACTATTTAATATAATAGCGTATTTAGATGAAATATACATGTACAAGCAGCATATTTTAATAAATTATACAAATAAAAATTTAAATTTTCTTCTAGTGTATCGCTAAACATAAAATAGCACCCATTATTTCATCGCTATTGCTACGTAGCATATAGGTAGCTTATCGCTATCGGGCGCCATAGTTATCAATAGCGGTCGCTATGGTTGCTATAGCGAATATCGTAGCGTATAGGTCGTAGGTTGCTTTAGGGTATGTAGCCATAAATTGCGGGATTTCAGTTATTTTTATATTTTATAAATATAAATAGCAATTAAATATAGCTATAAAATAGCTAGATTTTAGGCTTTTGTTAGATATACATGTAAAATAGCGTATATACCAGGGTACTTTGATATAATTTTTTTTCTAGTGTATAGCTATTTATAAAATAGCGCCCACTATTTATCGCTATTCGCTGTGTAGCATATAGGATTATAGGTACCTTAACGCTATTTGTCGCTATTCGCCATTAACAACTATGTCGTCCACTATTCGTTTTTGACAACTATGGAAAGTATTAATGTAATCTATATATCTTCTACTCGGAAAACCCTTGGTTTTGCATTATTTTTATATATATTTTATTTTTTAGGAACAGGGTCAGGAGTGTTTTATTATAATTCTTTTACATGTTTGACATATCAGGCAGTTTTGGAAACTGTTGCTAGAGTCACGTCGAAGAGAAATGAAAGCAAAGAGGAGAAGTATGTGCTGCTCATTGTATTTACTTTTCTCTTTTGTAACAAACTAGTTTGCACTTTGCTCAAAACAATACATGTAGTTCTTATATTAGGTCGTTTTCGATTTTGATGAGAAGACATTTGATATGTTCTCCATTTCTCTTGCTCCTTGGTTTTACGGAATGGAAGTCAAAAGCCTAATATGCATAATGTTTTTACTTGTATTTTAGGTCGTTTCAGCTTCATGATGTTTTCAATTTGGAAAATGAGAACCGTCCTGAAGATACACCAAGACTGATAGACAGCAAAGTAATGTTTTATCCTTTCAATTAGGCTTGTAAACGAACCGAATGTTCATGAACTTGCTCGGCGGGCCGGGAAGTTCGTTTATGTTCATTTATTTAGTAAACGAACGGACATGAACAAAAATTATTTGTTCATTTAATTAAATAAACGAACATGAACACACGTGTTGTTCGTTCATTTATGTTCATGAACGTCCGTTTATGTTTTAATAAATACATATGGAGTTATATTTATACAAATATAAACATAAAATAGGCTTTCTAACTACTTATATACATATAACTAATTGATAATTGGGCTTTCCAATAATAAAAATAAGCTTTCCAAAAAAACTTATCGTAATTAATCAATAATTTCTATAAAAAAGCTACTTTATGTCCGTTTATGTTTGGTCAATTATGATCATTTGTGTTGTTTTATGCTTGTTAAATTATCTTCGTTTAAGTTTGTTTTTTTTTTTTGTTCATTTTACGTTCATGAACTGTTCGTTTAGATTTTAAACTAACAAACATAAACGAACATGCCCATTTTCTTAATGAATGAACACGAACAAAAGAATTTGTTCGATTATATATTTGTGTTCGTGTTCGTTCGGTTCATTTACAGGCCTACTTTCAAGTCTAGTGCGTAGAATAAAATGTTCTTTTCAGTTATTTGTTTGTTTTTGCATGTGAAATCTATACTCGATATCAAGGAACTGATCTTATACTGCATTCTTTACTCAGAGCAATGTCTTTATCATGTCTAATCCCAAATCTAAGTATCCTGTGCTACAATTAGACATAAGGTACGTCTCGTAGTTCAATTTTTTTTTCTTCTGAAATTTGGTAGCTAATTTCTATTTTTAATTTTAACAGATTGATATCTGATTTGGTTGTTGTCATTGTTTCTGCAACCTGTGGTGGCATTGCATTTGCTTGTGCTGGGCAGCCGGTCTGTTCATTCTTACATTATCTGTTAATTGCTCGTTATGTTATTCTTTTTCAAAATAATCTCTTCCTGAAACTTGCAGAATGTGCTAACGGTGTCGTCCTATTCTTAAAAGACCTATTAAGCATATAATTCATTTTTTCATTATTCTAACACCTATATATACACATCAAAATTATGCAGGTTATTACGGGATATTTACTAGCAGGATCTGTGATTGGACCAGGTGGACTTAGCTTTGTTAATGAGCTGGTTCAGGTGATTGATGTCTTCAGGATTGTTATAACTTATCAGATTAAATTACAATTTTGACTTATACCTTATGCTCTTAATTATGCAGGTGGAAACTTTTGCTCAATTTGGTGTCATTTTTCTTCTTTTTGCATTGGGATTGGAGTTCTCAGCAGCAAAGGTTTCTCAACCTCCTACTTCTGTGCACGTGCACACATAAATTAAGAATCACATAACTTGCATAAAGAAAAGAAACGTTTAAAATTGCATATCTTTAATTTATTTGTCTGTGTGTGACACACTCTCATAATCAAGTTTTCACTTTTGTTAATTGCAGCTTCGTGTTGTCAGAACAGTTGCTATCTTAGGAGGTTTTCTCCAGATACTTCTTTTTATGTGTTTGTCTGGAGTAATCGCTATGGTATGTATCTCTTCTATAATTTCTCTGCTCTTATGACAAGGTTTTTTATGACAATAAACGAAAATTCTTCATTGAATTAGTCTCATGCTATGCAGTTAATATCGGTGATATATCGGTTATCTGTCCCCATGTAAAATATTGGTGTCAAATATCGGTAGCGATATTATCGGTGATATTGACCGATGTATCACCGATTTCCAGATATCAGTACCTTTCTTTTTAGTTCTACCAGCCATCTTTCTTCTTATTGCTGCTATTATAGTGTTTTAAGTCTTAATTGTTAATTGTTACTGTTAAATGTTAGTTGTCTTAATTGTTAATTGTTAGTGTTAAATGTAGTGTTTTAAGTCTTAATTAGTTCCTACTAGGTAAAATTGTTAGTGCTTTGCAAGTTGCAAAAGGTTAATTTGTTAACGGTAGGAGAGTATACTAAACTGTTAGTGTTAAATTGCTATATATATAAATTCTGCATGATATTAAAATTACCGATATCCCACCGCGATAGCCTATCTCAAATATCGGTCCTTGACCGATATCCAATTTTATTTACCGCATTAACTGCATAGCTTAAAAGTGATTATGTATGTGCAGGCCACCCAAGTATTCAACTTTTTTCATTAAGGCCACATTTTGTATTGAAACTAGTTTAAAGGCTACCCACGTATGTATCTTGGTTCATTAAACACCCTTAACTTTTTTTCTTTTTTCAAAAATGCCCTTTTTAATAAAAAAATTCTTTTAGAAAACCCTTGATATCACCTTCATCTTATTTTATACGAGCATGCAATTTCTTTTGTAGTTATGTGGTGGTGAAGCTTCTGAAGGTGTGTTTGTCGGGGCCTTTCTCTCCATGTCATCAACAGCAGTGGTAGTTATATATATCATAACTGAACATTCAAGCCATTTATTGAATTTATTTTAAAAATGTCTTGGTATACCATAGGTTTTGAAGTTTCTGATGGAAAAGAATAGTATTAGCACTCTCTATGGGCAAGTCACTGTTGGTACCCTTATTTTGCAAGTAAGTTTCTTCTTTATTTTATTCGGTGAAGTGGTAATAGAAAAGACAACCATTAAGGTGGCATTTGAGAGATTTTAGATCCATTTGTCAATGGGTTAATTCGGTTATGTTTTATTAATGGGTCAAATGTGTAACAAAACCTAAAAAGGAATCATGCCAATGGGTTGATCGTTCAACGTGTACTTCTGATGCATGAAACCTCCTAAATGGTTTTACTCAACAAAATTCATTTCTTAATGAAATAATATATTCTTTGTAATCGCATTTTACACACTTAGCGGGTGTTTGGGTTAACTTTTTGTAAGGAGCCTCATGGCTTATTGTATTATGATAAAGCTCTTTAGTGTTTTTTTTGTCCACATTACTATTTTAGTTTTTTGCAAAATTATTTTCTACCTTTTAAATGATGGATAGTTGTTATTACTAGTTTTCTCATTTACCCTTAATTTTCATTATCATATTGCATTCCAATGGTATCTTACTGTCTTAAATGCGTCAATGGTAAAAATGTAAAACAGGCTTTACAACAACAACCATACCCAGTATGATCCCACCTATAGCGAAGCTATTGATAGGGTCTGGGGAGGGTAGGATGTAGGCACGCCTTACCTCTATCCTAGGCTTTCTGTTAACTAAAAATTGCATTAACTGCAAATATCTTAATTTTTTTTGTTTGTGGACAATAAGTTTGGGAATGGGGGAGTATTATTTATAAGAAGATATTATATATGGATAAAAGTGTTTTTGGTCAACCTGGCTTGACCCATTTCAGCATGAATCAAAGAATTACCCATTTGATGTAAATACTTACCTTTAGTAATGTATCTTAATGTGACAGGATTGTGCGGTGGGTTTGTTATTTGCACTACTTCCAATCCTTGGTGGTACTTCTGGAATTCTTGAAGGCATGTTATCTATGACAAAGACGTAAGTAAATGAACCTGAACTTCTATGAATATAGTACATATGATGATATTTTCCATATTTTGCCAAATACATGCATAACTGTAAATAAATATTGCATTCTAAGTTTTTAATAAGCCTCGCCTGATAAAGCAAACAGATATAATGTGGTGAACTGTGTTTCTTTTTGTATGAGGATGTTTAATTTGTTCTTGATGAAGCACATATGAATTTTAATTGGACTTGTTTCTGATGTTTTATCAGCTAACTTTGTACAAGACGTGGCAAAACAAAATGGCTGGGTCGGGTCTACCTGAAACATCTTTTGTCGTTGATTTTTAAACTTTTGTAATAAATATTTTGTGTCATATATGATTAAAAAAGGTTAAACTTTTCTAGTGTATAGCTTATAAAATAGCGGTCGCTATTCGCTATGTAGCATATAGGTCCCTTGTCGCTATTTGCTATTAACAACTATGATAACATTACATTATCAACCCATGTAATACACGGGATTATAACCTAGTTATGTTAATATAATGATTTAGGAGGGTTTAAGCATTAAAAATTACACTTTGGGTGAGTTTCAACTTTCAGCACATTTCCTTTTAGTTATTTTGTAATTCTACCTGTTTGGCCTATAAGAAATCAAACATATCCTATATTGACCCTTTCTGTGTATATAAACGTGTCAAAATTGCCAATGTTCAATGTCCCTTTCTAGCTAATTATTTGTTTATAAAGTTACTTATTTTATACGAACTCTCTCTTCCATTGTACATTCTCTAATGACTTCTGTTATCAGGTTGTTGACTTTAGTTATATTCTTGGCTGTTTTATCTGTATTTTCCCGCACTTGTATACCTTGGTTTTTCAATCTTATGATACGCCTATCGTCTCAGGTATTCCGTATCCCTTTCTAACTAATTAATCTATGCTCTGTTTCCTAAAATGATTGCTATTGTCTTCATTATGTTTCATATGTTTTAATGTTACTTCATTGACAATTTGCAGACCAATGAGCTTTATCAGTTGGCATCTGTCGCATTCTGCTTAATAGTTGCATCGGTTAGCTCCACTGCTCTTTTTACACTGTGGCATCTGTCATATGGGTTTATGGCTGAAAGTCACTACAGTTCTCTTTGATTAAAATGCCATTTTCATCCCCGAGGTTTGGCCAATTTTGCGACTTTCGTCCAAAGGTTTGTTTTTCCGCATCTGGATCCAAAAGGTTTGAAATTTTGTCATTTTCATCTGGCTCATTAACTCCATCCTTTTTTCTCTGATAAGTAAGGGGTATTTCCGCCTTTTTTGTTAACTTAAAGGGCAATCGGTCTTTTTTCACTTTATGTACAAGCATTTAAAATACAAAAATAATGGGTTGAGTTATAATACAAAGAGTTTAAAAATAAGAAGGGTAAGAAGCCACCAGAGAGTGACAAGTGTCCTATAAGAAATTAAATGGAAAGGGTAATTTTGTCTATAAGAGGAAAGAGAATATGCACATGCAAGTCACATGTTATTTCCCCCCCAATTTTTAAACGTCCGTAACTTTTTTATACATCATTTGTTTTTAAAAAAATATATACCATAAAATCGAGCGTTTTTTTATCTTTAATATGAGTACCATATTGTTATATTTTTCAAAAAAAAAAAAAATTCAAAAACCCAGTTGCATATTACACAATGGACATGATGTAAAACACAATGTAAAGTAGATCAAAAACACAATCAATGATAACAGATAAAGACACAATGGACAACATACTAAAACACAATGACCATAACGTATAACACAATGGCGATAACATATAACACAATAAGTATCAGACTAAATAAAAACACAATTGATGACAACAGATAAAAGACACAATTAATGACAGCAGATAAAAGACACAATGGAAAGCAGATGAAGACACAATGGAGAACAAACTAAAAACACAATACACAACAAACTAAAACACAATGAACAAAGATAATAAAAAAAATTAAACAAATTATTAAAACACAATGGACAACATATTAAAACACAATGAATAACATATTAAACACAATGACCTGAACTAATAACACAATTTATAGAAAACCCAAATATAACACCATCTTCATTGTGTCATATATTGTGTTATAGGTTCTTATAAAAACGCAATGGATAGAACCCAAATTAACATTGTGTTATAGGTTTTTATAATAACACAATGGACATGATGTAAAACACAATGTAAAGTAGATCAAAAACACAATCAATGATAACAGATAAAGACACAATGGACAACATACTAAAACACAATGACCATAACGTATAACACAATGGCGATAACATATAACACAATAAGTATCAGACTAAATAAAAACACAATTGATGACAACAGATAAAAGACACAATTAATGACAGCAGATAAAAGACACAATGGAGAGCAGATGAAGACACAATGGAAAACAAACTAAAAACACAATACACAACAAACTAAAACACAATGAACAAAGATAATAAAAAAAATTAAACAAATTATTAAAACACAATGGACAACATATTAAAACACAATGAATAACATATTAAACACAATGACCTGAACTAATAACACAATTTATAGAAAACCCAAATATAACACCATCTTCATTGTGTCATATATTGTGTTATAGGTTCTTATAAAAACGCAATGGATAGAACCCAAATTAACATTGTGTTATAGGTTTTTATAATAACACAATGGACATGATGTAAAACACAATGTAAAGTAGATCAAAAACACAATCAATGACAACAGATAAAGACACAATGGACAACATACTAAAACACAATGACCATAACGTATAACACAATGGTGATAACATATAACACAATAAGTATCAGACTAAATAAAAACACAATTGATGACAACAGATAAAAGACACAATTAACGACAACAGATAAAAGACACAATGGAGAGCAGATGAAGACACGATGGAAAACAAACTAAAAATACAATACACAACAAACTAAAACACAATGAACAAATATAATAAAAAAATTGAACAAATTATTAAAACACAATGGACAACATATTAAAACACAATGAATAACATATTAAACACAATGACCTGAACTAATAACACAATTTATAGAAAACACAGATATAACACCATCTTCATTGTGTCATATATTGTGTTATAGGTTCTTATAAAAACGCAATGGATAGAACCCAAATTAACATTGTGTTATAGGTTTTGATAATAACACAATGTATAGAAACTCTACTGACCAAAACCCAGTTAAAAGACACAATGACCTGAATCTTTAACACAATGCAAAAAAACCCAGTAAAAATGAAATTTTTTATTTGATTTTTATATGATAATATGGTACTCATATTAAAGATAAAAAAACGCTCGTTATTAAGGTGAATTTTGTTTTTAAAAAAAATGTCGTATGAAAAAGTTATGGGCGTTTTAAATAGATGGGGGAATTGGCATGTGCCTTGCATGTGGAGAGAGAAAATCCATAATTGTAGGATTCCCTTTATGCCCTTCTATTATCTTCTTTTCCCTACAACTAATCTCAACCCTCCAAATCTAAGATCAATGGACTAGAATCCTTCTTACCCTTCTTATTTATTTTATCCTTTGTATTTGATCCTAACCCCAAAAATAATATAGGTAAAAAGACGAAAATACCATTGACTTAACGGAGAAAAATGGATGGAGTTAACAAGCCTGATGATAATGGCAAAATTTCAAACCTTTTGGATCCAGATGCGGAAAAACAAACCTTTGGACGAAAGTCGCAAAACTAGCCAAACCTCAGGGACGAAAATGGCATTTTACTCAATTCTCTTTTAATGCATCCACCCCTTAATTATTTTTGTTCAAAGATCTAGATTATTATTGTGATAATATCGTTTTTGTGATGGTAATTGACAATTTTATAAAAAAAACACCCATTACCCAACCCTACCGACGCGTTCATCTTGAAACTATCAATGCTTTTGCATCTTATTTGACGTAATTACTTATACTTGCTTTCACATCCGCTACTGTCTGATGATAAAGTAGTTAGAATATCTCTAAGAAAGGCTTATTTATGATTTCAGTGTAGTGACAAGTTGGGTCTAAGCCTTGAACTGGGTAGCTTTGCTGCTGGAGTGATGATATCAACAACTGATCTTGCTCATCATACTCTTGAACAAGTAATATTAACGCATCAATGTGGGCTCAACAATTATTATAGAGTTAACCGCCATTTTCGTCCTTGTGGTTTGTCCAATTATGACAGTCCAGGCCAAATTTCAAATTTGTACCATTTCCGTTTCTGACATTCTTGAAACATGCCAGTTCCGTCCTTAAAACTAACCTCTGTTAAAACCTGCTGTTTAATGAAGGGTAAAACCGACATTTTCTTTTTTATTTTCCTTTTTTAGTTTAAGAGAATAAAAAAAGAAAATGACGTGTTTTCCCTTCATTAAACAGCAGGTTAATAGAGGTTAGTTGTTTTGGACGGAACTAACATGTTTCAAGAATGTCAGGGACGGAATTGGTACAAATTTGAAATTTGGCCTGGACTGACATAATTGGACAAACCACAGGGACGAAAATGGCAGTTAACTCATTATTATATTCAATTTCTTCTTACAAATAGGGATGGCAATCAAACCCGAACCCGCTGGGTAAATCCGAAACCCGACACATTTGGGACGGGTTTGGGGTCGGTTAATCGGGTTTGGGAATAGTTTTTATTTTTTTCGCGGGTTTGGGATTTAGTGATATACCCGTTTACCTGACCCAATTACCCGATAAAGTGTACCCGTTTACCCGATTGTATACCCGATATAATTTCTTTTATATTATTAAATATGTATATATATGATACATCCATTTTTTACTCATATAGGTATTCTATTCTGTATACATTGTATTTATTTGATATATATTTTTATAATGACAATACAAAATGTAACCGGTTACTAGTTACTCGATAGATACCGAATGGGTTTTGAGATGAATATACCCAACGAGTAATCTTTTTAAATTAACGGGTTTACCCGAAACCCGTGGGTATACCCGTTACCCGATGGGTATTTACCCGCTAGAAACCCGACGGGTTTGGGACAAGCTTATCTAACCGGGTTTGGGTTTGGGATTACTTAAACCCGTCCCAAACCCGACCCATTGCCATCCCTACTTACAAATAAGTCTGGTATCCTTTTCAAGAACCAAATTTGTTAAGTTTTATGTGGCAAGTAGCTGACAATAGGGTGGCCTTGTAAAACATTATCGTCTGTGGCATGCTTTAAAGAGACTTGTTTCACTATAGTCAAGAGCGTACACAGTTTACTAATTTATTTATTTGTTTTAGGTTGAACCCATTCGCAATTTCTTTGCTGCACTTTTCCTTGCGAGCATTGGGATGCTTATTCACGTTCAATTTCTATGGAACCACATTGATATTCTACTAGCAGCAGTTATACTGGTAGTTGTAATAAAGACTTTCGTAGTTGCTATTGTTGTCAAAGGATTTGGATACACTAACAAGACCGCTCTTCTTGTAAGCGTTTCTGCTACTTTTCGTATGTTACTTCCTTAAGAGGTGGCGAAACGGCCGGGTTGGGTAACCGGTAAAAACGAGTATATTTATCTTTTTGATCGAAATGGGTCTGGTTGGGTTGGGTTGTCTGCAATGACAAAACATCTTTTCTCCAATTTTTAAGTTTTATTCAGTAAACAATCATTGTGTCGAGGTAAGGGTGCAAACGAGCCGAGCGGCTCGCGAGCCTTATTGAGCCCGAGCCGAGCTTGAGCCTAAAATAAAGCTCGTTTATTTATCGAGCCTGGCATGTGAAGCTCGTCAAGGTCGTTGAGCCTTAGTGTAATATTAGTTTTTGTTAATATTTAATAACATTTACCCCTTATTTAAAGTTGTCTAGTAAACGAGCCAAGCCGAGCTTATTTAAACTTGTTTACGATCCGAGCCCGAACCTAAAAATAAGCTTGTTTAGTAAACGAGCCTGAGCCCGAGCTTCACTTACGGAGCTCACGAGCCTAAACGAGTCTATTATTTTTATTTGATATATTAATATTAATTAATAGATTATAAACGAGCCGAGCCCGAGCTTGAGAAACTACGAACGAGCCAAGCTCGAGCTTTGAAAACAAAGCTCGAACCGAGCTCGAGCTCTCATAAGTAATGAAGCTCGAGCCTGGTTAAGCTCGGGCTAGGCTTGGTGTGTCTGCACCTCGAGCACGATTCCGATAAGTAATATAGTTTCAGACTACAGTAATAATCTAATATTTGGAATAAAATTGACTTTGGAGGTTATACACATTAGAAATACACTTTGGGAGACGTTTGACCCGTTCAGCCTTTTCTTTTTAGCGAAAATTTATATTTTAGCCATTTGGCCCGGGACACTTTCTCGAATTTTTAAATAAAATCTTTTTGTAAACAGTTAGTGTGTATACTATATACTATGATAATCTAGTTTTTGGAATAAAACAATGTAGGTTTGTTGTATGCTTAAAAATCTCTTTGGGAGACTTTCGACACAACCTGAACCGAAATGGGTCGAAATTGTCACCTCTACTTCAACTGGGGCATGCTTGTATATGTGTGTATATATTTTACATATAATATAATGTTTGCGTTTATTGCCAAATGAGTCTTAGTTAATGTCTTGATGTAGGTTGGAATGTCCCTTGCGCAAATTGGGGAATTTGCGTTTGTTCTTTTAAGCCGTGCCTCCAATCTTCATCTTATTGAGGTAATATGTCGATCCAACATATTATATACCACTTTTTGGTTAGTACGTTACCTAACAGAGGCATTTTCAAACCATTTTCTTACGAATGGGTCAATTTGGAGTTTGAATTCTGTTTCATCTCAAACAGATGAAATATGCCAGATTACATAAATAACCTAAATGAGTTGAACTGGTTGAAAGTCACCAATATTGTTTAATTTAAAGATTTAGATTGTTATTGTAATATACTAGTATCATTGTTTTTGTAATCATAGATAACATGCTAACCATGGACGGTCAGATGGTTCCGCAGGTGACTAAGTTCAAGTATCTAGGATCGTTTGTTCAGAGGGATGGGGAGATAGTGACGTTGCCCACCGCATCCAGGTTGGATGGTGTAGGTGGAGAGCTGCCACTGGGGTATTGTGCGATAGGAGGTTTCCAACTAAATTGAAAGGGAAATTTTATAGGGTTGCAATTAGACCTGCTATGTTATACGAAACTGACTGTTGGGCCATTAAGGAAGTATAAGCACGCAAGATGGAGGTGGCAGAGATGAGAATGCTAAGGTGGATGTGTGGGCACACAAGGTTAGACCGGATAAGAAATGATGTTTTTAGGGAGAGGTTAGAAGTAGCTAGTATATCAGATAAGATAAAGGAGGGAAGATTAAGATGGTTTGGGCATGTGAAGAGGAGGCAGACGATAGAGCCAGTTAGAGTGGTTGAAACTCTCGAGGTGGAGGGGAGGAGGATTAGATGCAGACCCAAAATTACTTGGGATGAGCGGATTAGGCAGGATTTGCAAAGATTGCACCTCTCTGAGAACATGGTCCATGATAGGAGTTCGTGGAGACGTAGGATTAAGGTTAAGGATTTCTAGGGGAGGGTACAATTGTGTTTTAGGTGTAGTGTATGGTCGTAGATATGTATCTATGTGTATAGGTTGTTTGTGTTGTTATATTTGTCTTGTTTACCATGTACTCTTTCACCACTCATGTTATATTGGTAGCTTCATACACACACACACACCCCTCATGTTCTATTTATTTCTTTCTTGGGTGTTTTGGAGCCGAGGGTCTCACTGGAAGCAGCCTCTCTGTCCCTAGGGGTAGAGGTAAGGTGTGCCTACATCCCACCCTCCCCAGACCCTACCAATAGCATCGCTATTTGTGGGATTTTACTGGGCATGATTGATTGATTGATTGACCCCCTCAACTTTAATAATGGCATGTTTAGCCCCATAACTAAAACAACTTTAGCCCTTCAACTTTAATAATAAACAACTTTAGCCCTTAACTTTAATAATGACATGTTTAGCCCCTCAACTTTAATAATGACATGTTTAGCCCCTCAACTCTAATAACATGTTTAGCCCCTCAACTTTAATAATGACATGTTTAGCCCCTCAACTGTAATAATGACATGTTTAGCCCCTTAACTAAAACATCAAACAACTTTAACTCTTGCGATTTGCTTATTTTTATCTACATTTCGAACCCGCTGCAGAGTGCAGGTGGTAACCCACTAGTTTACCAAAAAAAATGGGCAAAAAGTGTTTATGTGTCAATCTGGACCAGCCTTTTTGACCCTTGCTAAAATTGACCCGTTTAGCCGTTTTAACCAGAACTCATTTTGACCTGGCTTCTTGCCACCTCTAATAGTACTGGAAAGAGATTCATAAAACATTCGTTTTCAGTTCTCCCTCTTATAGTTTTAAAATGTCAACATCATTCGGTTGATATCATGACTACGTTATCTATTTTGCAGGGCAAATTGTACTTACTGCTTCTCGGCACAACAGCTCTCAGCCTGGTATGTAAATCTTATCCGTTTAGTTTTCTATATTCTATAAAGAGAAATACTACAATATGTTGGTGTTAGTAGCATCACAAAACCAGCGACATGATATTAAGAGTTTTTTTTTCTTTTTCTTTTCCCAGGTGACGACACCGTTCCTTTTTAAACTGATCCCTGCTGTTGTACATCTTGGAGTATTATTGCGTTGGTTCTCACCCGATATCCCCACAGAGGTGATGTTTTTTTCTCAAATAAGTTTTACCACAAAAGTTCTATAGGTTGTATGCCATGCCATCAATGCATCATTATAATACAAGCTTTCTTGTACCATAGTACAGGTGACAATTTCAACCGTGGTTGATACGGGTTATGTTTTATCTTTAACATTCAACGTTAGATAAAGATGAAACGGTCAAATGGGTTGGGTGTCACCCAAATCGTAATCGTATTTTTAGTTGCATAAAACATGCGACTTTTTTTTCTTTCAAAAAGTATTTTATAAAGGCTTTGTTGTATAAACTATACACGCTTTCATTGAATTCGCATATAGTCGGTGGATCTTTTTTTCGGTGATTATATCCTTGGAATTTAAAACGTAATGAAAATGCTCTTTTTAGAAAGTTGCAGCTTTCAGTTACGAAAAAGGACTTTGTTTAAAGTAAAGGCTAGCGATTTTATCGATAAGTTTTATCTACTGTCCCGTTTCTGCTACATTTGTTACATAGTCCAACTGGCCCGATCATTTAGCCAACTCTCTCTCTATATATATTCTAATCGTTCGCCAAATTATGACATCTCTTTTTTGTTATTCCAGATTCTATTTAAAGGAGAACTGATGCGTTCAGACACTGCCAAGCGTATTAGTTTAATGATAGACACTTCTCATGATTCATAACATCTCGCTAAATGTAAATTACAAAAAAAGGATGTTATTCAAAC
This sequence comes from Helianthus tuberosus, assembly GCA_030545235.1. Taxonomy (NCBI): domain Eukaryota; kingdom Viridiplantae; phylum Streptophyta; class Magnoliopsida; order Asterales; family Asteraceae; genus Helianthus; species Helianthus tuberosus. The sequence goes on along the minus strand of CM060367.1, from coordinate 206,145,728 downwards.
GGAACGAGGTTAAATGCAGATAGAGTTGACCCGATCTTGAAGTCAAACCTGAGGTCACCTCCAACCCACCCTTTTTTCTACGGAGTAAAAAATATAGCCATACGCCTCACATAACCGAGCCTTCATCACTATGTATATATGTAGATATACCCCTTAGATAATTCAGATTTCAGTTAACTTTTGTAGAGATTGTCGGTTTTGTTATGTAGTTTGAATGGGTTTTGTTTTCTATTCCACGGGATCTGTATGCTACGAACAATGTACTAACGAGTCTAATTCCATTAAGTAGTTTTTGAACTGGTTTGTTTCTCTTGTGGTTAGTGAAGGATTGTTTGTGTTCATCGTATATGAACTTGGTTTGTTTCACTTGTGGTTAGTCAAGGATTGTTTGTGGTTAGTAGTTTTTGAATTGGTTTGTTTCTCTTGCAAGATGGGTTCATGGGTTCCCGAACCTGGTTCGAGATGGATTTCTTTAATGTTGCACAAGTTTCTACAAAGGTAAATGGTCTATTATTGGATGGTGGGTTAAAATGAGTAGTGGATTCAACTAGATGGGTTCTTATCCCTTTAGCCGTAGCCTAGCCTGGCAATTCTTAACTTGTTTAAGACACGATTAAACTTCTTTAATAAAAAAGTACACTATGTAATTTTATACTTTTTTTTTTTAAATAACTAAAATAAGAAGGCTAGGTTTCATTATTTCTCCTTCTTGGTACATTAATAAAAAAAGTACATTGCGTAATTTTAGTCTTTTTTTTTAAATAGTTAAAATAAGAAGGCGAGGCTCTATTATTTCTCCTTATTAGTACATAAAACAAGTTATAGACACGGGATAGAAATAGTTAAACGAGTCGTTTTCATGTTTGATACTTGTGTTAATCGTGTTGTCTCTGACACGATTAGACACCGTGACTTTGGTCAAACAAGGGTAGGGTGAGGGTGTGTTAGGTTTGGGTTTTTCCATTAATGGGTCTGACAGGAAAAGAGAGAACCCCCCATGTACATTTTAAATCGGTGGGATTGAAACATAACAATTTGAATGGAACGTTTCTATATATCATAGAACATGCATTTTACAAAGTAAATCTTCTGTATATTAAATTTGTTTTATAAATTAATGCATCTCTCATTTAATCTAGAACACAGAATATTATATAGAGGTAGATCTTGAAACAAAGGAAATCCTAACAAAGTAGTACTTTGTTTACAAAACAAAAACACAATCTTAAAACCAAGTAGTAAAATATATTTATTTTTAATATATTTGATAACTAACTTAAGTTCTGTCCATTTTTTCAAGAGTAAACTTTCGTTTTGCTCCATGTGGTTTGGTCATTTTAACGGTTTTGCTCCAAACCTTTCAAAATAGCCATTTTACTCCCTGATCTATGAAGGCCTTCATGATTTTGCTCCCCCCCCCCCCCCCCCCTAAACGTCATCCACTTCAACAGTTAAAGTCTGTCACGTGCATAACACCTGAGGGGCAATTATGTCTTTTCCCAACCCTCCCTTTACAATTCCAGCTTAAAACCCTAACTGTTAAAATGGATGACGTTTAGGGGCGGGGAGCAAAATCATGAAGGCCTTCATAGATCAGGGAGTAAAATGGCTATTTTGAAATGTTTGGGGCAAAACCGTTAAATTGACCAAACCACAGGGAGCAAAACGGAAGTTTACTCTTTTTTCAAACTATAATTACTTTGGTTTAGTTATCGTTTCGAGTTAATTATTATATTTCATGATAATGTTCTGTATTTCTGTATAAATTTGGTGAGTTAACACTCTGCGCGTGCTTTATTCAAAGTTTTTACGCCTTTTTTGCCAGCCATACCTTTAGGGTTGAAATTGGTTCACATCTTCCTATTGGTTGGCTTCATGGGAAGAAATGAGTTCCAAGATAGGTGCCTCTTCCACCCTTAGGAACTTCACGTACGCAAGATGTTTCGCTATAAGTGAACAAGTAAGTTTTACATACAACGAAAAGCTGCATATATCGTAACACTTTTACATATTAACAATCTTTATCACTTAAACCGTTTATAATCTCTTCGCTCTTTTTGTCGATTTTACATATCAGCTCATCCAAATGCCAATATGTCTAAATTTCTAGAGCAACAGGCTAATTTTGACAGATGTACATGAAGCGAAGACGACCCTGAGGCATGTTTTTTGAAACAAAACTTATCACAGGACCAATAAGTTGATTTGATATCAATGATGGAAGTAGAGAAGAGTAATGATAACATAAGCCTAAAAGTTAATAATATCATTCACTTTCACACACAAAAGAAATCATTTTGGTCCATTTTTCTTTCTTGTATGATCAAGGCAGAAATTCAAGAAAGTACAACTTTAATGAACACCGAACATGCACAATCTATCAAAGTTCTATATGTAATCAAATTATGAAGAGAAAATCATGCTATTTCAAATGAAATACTTGACCATCTGAATTTCTTTCTGTTTAAACCCGCATTTCTCATAAAAAGCTCTGTTATCCTCACCGCAATCAAGAATTACCTTATAACAACCCGTTAAACGAGCATGATCCACAAGAAACCCCACAACTTTTTTCCCTAACTGCATCCCTCTAGCACCCGAATCAACCACAACATTTTCAATATGTCCAAGTTTCCCACAACTCCTTATAAACTTCTTCTCGATAAACACACTTCCGGTTGCAACAATCTTTAATAAAATCAGGTCTTCAATCACATGTATGACATGATCATCACCATATGACTTGAGCTCTACGAATCGATTAAACTTGTTTAATAAAAAGTACACATGTAATTTAATAGTTCCGAATCCATCACTTGTTGTAATTTAATCCCCACTAGTGCTATATTTGGTGGATAAAGGCAATGAAGGCTAGTTATTCCAGACCCTAGGTCACGAGTTCGAGCCCGAGCCACCCCGGGTTTTAGTCCACCGTGCGTTATGCCAAAGAGATTCTCTCTTGTGACGGCGCTAGCCCCTACCACTGGCAGTGGGTGGTATGGTTTCCCGGGGAACGCCGTTAGCCAAACTCTGACACCAGCGTGAACCCGATTAAGACAACATAGTCTGGCTAAGAGGGTGAGCACATAATTAAGTGCCCCTGAGGAAAATGACAAAATAGCCGGATTTTATAAGACAAATATGACCTGATTTCACTTTTGGACCAAAATGACAATAAAACTGAAAGCACAGGAACCTAGATGCAAAAGGTTTGAGTTTTGGACTAAAGTGGCAAAAGTGACCAAACCTCAGGGACCAAAATAGCAGTTTACTCAGAAGACAACAAGGAAAGTCATGTAATAAATTAGGACCAGAAATTTACGAAGGCATGAGTAGTTGTAAGTCAATGAAAGTCAACAACAATGTCAAAGTTGTATGCAAGTCATGTAATAAATTATGAAGAGAAAATCATGTTATTTGTATCTGATCTCAAATGAAATACTTGACCATCTGAATTTCTTTCTTTTTAAACCCGCATTTCTCATAAAAAGCTCTGTTATCCTCACTGCAATCAAGAATCACCTTATAACAACCCGTTAAACGGGCATGATCCACAAGAAACCCCGCAACTTTTTTCCCTAATTGCATCCCTCGAGCACCCGAGTCAACCACCACATCTTCAATATGTCCAACTTTCCCACAACTCCTTATAAACTTCTTCTCGATAAACACACTTCCGGTTGCAACAATCTTTGATAAATTCAGGTCTTCAATCACACATATGACATGATCATCACCGTATGATTTAAGTTCTTCAAATCGTTTTTGGAATTCTTCGTCTGTTACAGAATCACAAACTGTAAGTTGTTGCAGTAGTTCCATGAATCCCTTGTTCTTGTCGGTTATTTCCAATCTTCTAACTTGATATCTTTGTTCATCGCTAGAGGTGGTGTTGCTTTCCATCTTTCTTGATTATGGTTAATACAATTACAGATTACAAACTCTGTAAGAAAAAGAAAGAAATGAAATTATTGCACATTGTTGTTGCAACAAGGAGTAAAATCCCATTTTCGTCCCTGAGGTTTGGCCAGTTTTGCGACTTTCGTCCAAAGGTTTGTATTTTCGCATCTGGATTCAAAGGTTTGAAATCTTGCCATTTTCATCCGCTCGTTAGCTCCATCCATTTTTCTCCGTTAAGTCAAGGGTATTTTCGTCTTTTTGTTAACTTAAAGGGCAATTCAGTCTTTTGAATACTTGTACATTATGCTAAATGCTTGTACATAAAGTGAAAAAGACTGAAGTGCCCTTTAAGTTAACAAAAAAGACGAAAATACCCCTGACTTGACTGAGAAAAATGGATGGAGTTATCGAGCTGGATGATAGTGGCAAGATTTTAAACCTTTTAGATCCAGATGCGAAAAAACAAACCTTTGGACGAAAGTCCCAAAACTGGCCACAGAGCCGGCTCAACCATTTTGGGGGCCTAAAGCAAAGTAAAAATTTGAGGCCATTTAAAAAAATGGGTCAATTTTTTTTTTTAACTTTAGCTCAGGCCCTATAAAAACAAACTTTAGGTTTAGTCGTTTTGGAATGAGAAAACACACATGTTGTAGTCCCACAGTTCTTACGCCATAATGAGAACCATAAGCAGTCTCATAGCCAGGATATCGTTAAGAATCCGAAACCCATTCACAAACTTGTTTAGAAAAAAAGCATATTACCTAATGCCTTGTAAAAAAAAGAAATAGAATCCAAATGTAATTATGTAAAATAGAAATTGATAAAAGACTATTTGATAAGAACCCTCCTACTTTCTCCCGGCTTCGGATCGACAAAATAAACTAAAAGGTTTATAGTTGACGGAGTTAAAAGAGTTTTTTGTTTTTGTTTAAGTAAAGATCCTTTTAGTGATTCCATCTAAGCTTTTAATTTTTGTTTCTTTTTTCTTTTAAAATGACCCGATTCATACTTTTTATTTCTATTAGACATTATAGATTCACTAGTTGCATACGAATTCAAAAAAAAAAAAAAAAAAAAAACTAATCTGAGTATAAATATTATCAACAATCCAAAAAACCTAAACAAGAACAACAATCAAAATTCACATATTTCAAAGTACAAAAGAGATATCAAAATCATTGGGAATCAAAAGTGACCAAGAACAACAATCACAAATTCACAAACTACTAATCAGAATCAATAGGAATCCAATTAGGGCAAGTGTACCTTAGGAGTCAGAAAGAAATCAGATTGCCAGTTAAAAGTTTAATGCCTACAATCAGCGCTGCAAATTCGCTTATTTCAATCTGCAACGCCTAAACCCATTCCAATTGGCAGTCGCTTGCAGCCTGGCTTCTGTCCGTTCCTAATTCCGGCTGATTAATTCGCGTGCGCTGATTGATTCAAGTTCTAATTCCACCTTGCGGCCCTCCTAAGCCTACTTACTATATTTTAAGCCCAAAATCGAAAATAGCCTATATAATTTTTTTATTTTTGCTGGAGGCCCTATAGAATTGGGGCCTAAAACCCTAGCTGCCAAACCCTCACTCTTGCAACAAGTTTATAAATTTTCAAGCTTTTTACCCATTAGCACTACAAATTAGGGTATGTAGAAAGGTGTGAAATTTAAAAGAAACAAAACAAGGAAGAGGTAACGAATGTTTTACTCGATAAAAATGGCTGATATGTAAAAGAAACGAGACAGATGCAAACGCATCTATTGGTTTTACATAAAGCTTATTTGGTTGTACAGGGGGTAAACAAGCCGAGCTCATGCTTCGAGCTCTATTTCTAAAGCTCAAGCTAGAGCTTGTTTAAGCTCGGCTAGCAGAGCCGGCCCTGAAGGAGGGCGGGGAGGACAACCGAACAGGGCCCGTGATTTCGTAGGGCACATAATTTTTTTTAAAAAAATCTGATATTATATATGTAAAAAAAAATTAATAAGGTATAACCAAAAAAATATTAACATAGGCCCACTAAAAAGAAATCATATTGTTTAAACTATTTAGCCCATTAGGTTATCAAAACCCATAGACGGTGGTTGCGGTGCAACTGGGTGTGAAGGTCCACCCATTTGTGGATCTTCTTGATGTGGCGGGTAATGGCTGCCACTTGATTGGCGTGGGGAGCTGAAATGGAAATCCCCCGCTCGCGCTGACATACGTGCGCCTGTCCTCCTACGCCTCGGCGGTTGAGGAGGTGCCGGTTGAACTGGTGGCGGTGGAGGTGGTGGCGTGACTGCCACAAATCTTGGATCCTCAGAGGGATCCTGTTGCTGCTGCTGCTGTTGCTGAGGAGGTGAATGACGAGGAGGTGTATAGTACCATTCGTGCCTGGTAAACATAGCTTGAAAGCTATCTGGACCAACATAGGGTGATCCGTGGAAAGAAGATCCGTCAGAGATCTCTATCGGGTGGTTTGGTGTACCACTGGCAGGTTCGACGGGGTCCGTATCCTCGTCTATATCGTCCGCGTGATCGCCAGAGAAATGATCCTCTGGCCCCAATGGGTTAAAACCCACTGGTTCTTGTATAAAATTTTCCGGGTTAAACCGGCCCCTAAAAACTGGTGTAGGGTCACCAAAAGAGTTGTGCGATAAGGATCGCTGTAATGGTATGTATGAAGGTTGAGGGTTGTTGGGCTCATACTCCGGCTGTGGCCCGTAAGGGTTATGAACAGGAGGTGTTGAGCTGTGCGAAACCGACCGTCTTGCCGGCTCGAAGAGGTTCCTCCGGTTCTGCCGGGGATCGTCACTTTCTGTGGTCGAAGGAGCTCGCACATTCGAGGGTCCTGCCTCGTTGTCATTGGGGGCGGTGATTGGCCCCTTTCCACGTCCTCTTCTTCTAAAGAATCTCGGCGGCATTTTGTTAATCCTGTCAATATAGTATGAGATAACAATAACAATATATAAATTTAAAGGACAAAACAAAAACCAAACAAGGTAGAATTTGTCCAGACTTGAAAGTTTAGATATGTGCTATTGTGTAACTGAGATTAAACACAAAAGGCTAGCGTTTAATTCACTCAGTGTTGGCTCTGATACCAACCTGTCACACCCCGATTTCCACGTGTCACCGGTGGGCCCAGTAGGGGGAGTATCGTGACGTGGTTGGCAACATAATAGTCAAACAACACAATATTTAATATGCACAGCGGAAGCAATTTAAAAGATATAATACAACCGAATTTAATATTGTAATATCAAATGTCACAATATTCGGAAGTTTATCCACAGACGGATCAGAAACAAAATGGAAACAATAGTTCAACAGACTTTAGGCATCTTAAGCTTGCGAGACTTCTAGTGATGCTAAGGAGAAATCCCAGCCAATTACGCTTAGTACCTGCATTTAATCTTTTTGGGAAAATACGTCAGTTTACACTGGGAAATACAATCAACTGACTCATTTTAGAAAATGATTGAAAATTGATTTGGATGCACATGGCATAAACATTTTATTTAACTTGGGAGAATTATTTAAATATATAATCTTGTGAACGAATTACATGTTCCTTGTGCGTTAAGTAGCCCGGACCAAGTCCGGGTTAAAGATCAATAGACACACCACAATATTCTTTTGTGCACTGACGGGTGTACGCCTACACCCCGCGCTTAAGTCGTGGCCATTTCGTAAAATGATGCCAGGGATATCCGGGACATGGTCATTAACCCCCCAAAGGCTTTAAGTAACAAGACTGTTTAAACGAGCCGATCAAATTATTCAATTAACCACCCAACGATGGAAGATTTGATGCCCGATCAAGCGATATGCTATATACCGTAACCCAAGCCCGTATAGGGAAAATAAGTTAAAAGTATTTACCTGAGCAATGTATAAATCACAATAAGCAAATTGCAAGTAGCTTTTACTGGTTCTCCTAATCTGGAACGAAGGTTTATAATAACCTATTAGAATTCTAACGGGTCTTTAATTAAGCTTAAGCCTAGACCGGTTAGTTTTAAACGATACGGTTCGTACGCACAATTAAGTGAAGACCGGATAGAATGTGATTTAGTCCCGACAAGTTCAGAGACTTGTTTAATATGGGTATTTTATACACATTCTGGATTTTGAGATAAAACCGATAAGGTTTGACCCGTTTCGGCTAATTTATGTAAACTAGTTACATAAACCGAACCGTACGCGTAATAAGCGTAACGGGTAATAATGAGAGCCATTTACAGGTTTCCTAAGTTAATATGCTTCAAATATGTTGTGACATCAGTAAGATATCATTTATTATGCCCGAAGTGAATTTAAACACAAGCTACGCCCCGTAGGGGTAGTTTGGTCATTTATAAGGTGATAAAAGAGTTTAGGTAGTATCCTGAGTTACAGGTCTGATATAATCAGCCACAATACTCATTTTACTAAGTTATAACAGTAGGGTAAAGTATATATGTGAAATTTATCAATTTTAACCAAACTATTCCCCGTAGGGGTATTTTGGTAATTTCACATAAGCTGAAAAGCTCAAAACTGAAGTCTGAGTTTAACAACCTTTGCTTACTGTTAAAATATTATAATTTGCCTCAAATATCAGTAGGTATCAACCCTTGTATGTTTAATATAGTTATAGCACATACTATGCGTTAAAAACGCTTAAAAAGGCGATTAAAGCCATTTCCGGGTTCGATACATAAGGCTGATATTTTTATTATTCCAGAAGGATTAAAATACTTTATTTATCATATGTAATCAGTAGCAAAAGGTTTGGAGTCAATTAGATATGTAAAACTCATTTTATAGCCCGTAAGGGCAAAACCGACAATTACCGGATTAAGCCTACGACTATGAGTTATGCTCAGCCTAAAATTGATTAAAAATCTTCAAAACTCCCAAAATAATATATTACATCAGTGGGTAAAGATTTTGATATCAAAAAGTAGGCTTAACTAGTCTATACGCTAATTACGCCGTTTAATTAACATAAAGCTTTCATTTTACGCTAACGAGCATAACTCTTAATCTACACCTCAAACTGATGTCAAACTTTGAATACAAGTTTATATATCAGTAATTAAAGTTTCTACTCTTTTACATTTCCAAAAATCATGTTTAAGGTAATAAGGGCATAATGGTCAACATATGGGCAATTAACGGAATCATGCGTATTAATTGGATAACTAATGATCCGAGGTGTATAATCACAGAGGGTTATACTAGCATGTAACCTGGTCCAAATAAAGCTCTAAGGCATTTCTAAAACATACCATAACGGGTCAGAACTGAAAGTCAAAGTATAAGTCAAACTGTGCGACTTTCGGTTCCGAACCGGGTCTAAACAGGAAATTGTCGGGTTGAACATGTTTAGACATGTTCTTACACTAATTACCAAGTTATATTAATGATCAAACAGGTTGTATGTGTTCTACATTGCTAATCATGCATAAATTGTAATTTACACATTCTGTTGACTTTTTAAATACAAGTTTGACCCGACATTTGACCTAGTTAGAATGGGAATTAGGGGAACCCTTTTGAGGGTTTATTACCCACATAATTACCTACTTAAAGGTACTTTTAATTCGAGATTTGACTGAGCCATTATTAATTAATCTCGAAGTCAAACCGTAATTACGACGGTTTGACTTTTAGCTAAATAACTAAGCTAAACCCAAATTAAGAAGGTTAAGCAAACTTACAAGTGTCTAATGGTTGATTAGGAAGGCCTGGAAGGTGCTCTTGTGCTCCACAATTGATCATAAGATGTTTGAGAAATGAATGATCAAAGTGTTGCACTTGTGAGCTTTATATAGTGCCCAAGACACCACAAAGTGTTGACAAATAAGTCTACTACTGCCCACAAGTTATTTACAAGTGTCCCTAGATGTTTAGGGATTGTTTAGGGGCCAAGGGAGATGAGGAAAACCGTTTAAAGTTCAAGAATCGCGTTTAAACAGCAAACATCAACATTTCTGTCGCTGGCAACACGCTTGCGCACCGTAAGGGTTCATGCTTGCGGTGCGCAAGCCTCCCTCAGCAGCCAAAAACTTGTTGTTCTTTGGTGTTTCGAAAGGGCAACCTCATATTCCGTATTTGGGACATACTTTATCAGTTTGGGGCCTCTATTATGGGTCTTTAACAGTTGCATACCCTACCATTTAGTTATGTTTGCTTGGATCCTTTTCAAAAGTGCCGAACAAGAAGGTTTACCGTAGAAATTTCCATAGGAACCTATCATGCACTTCGAATTCAATTATTGTCAACAAATTCCTGGATTTAAGATATGTTAGATGTGTGTAAAATATAATTGGGTCTTGGGATTTATATATGAGGTCGTTCAGAGGTAAAAATTAACATGACGCCACTTTTAAATCCTGCCAAAACATCTTTATTAAATCCGGGTTTACAACGCGTTTTGTCTTACATGACACGTGTCGTTATTTCATTGAACACAAATTTTCGAGGTGTTACATCCTCACCCCCTTAAAATAAATCTCGACCCGAGATTTACTGAAATAAATAAGGGTACTTTTCTTTCATTGTGGATTCAACCTCCCACGTATATTCGGGTCCTCTACGGGCATCCCATTTGACCTTTACAATAGGTACATGCTTCCTTCGAAGCTTCTTTACCTGTCGATCTTCAATCGACAAAGGTTTTTCCACAAATTTTAAGCTCTCATCTATATGCACATCTGTATGCGGTATTACCAGTGATTCATCAGCGAAGCACTTCTTCAGATTGCAGATGTGGAACACATTGTGAATTCCACTGAGCTCTTCCGGTAATTTTAACTTATAGGCAACTGACCCGACACGTTCGATAACCTCGAAAGGTCATATGTATCTCGGGCTTAGCTTGCCTTTCTTACCAAATCGCATCACTCCCTTCCAGGGTGATACTTTAAGCAACACTTTGTCGCCTACTTCGAAGTTAAAAGCTTTACGCTTTGGATCAGCGTAGCTCTTCTGCCTATCACGGGCAGCTTTGAGACGGTCACGAATCTGGACAATCTTGTCCGTCGTCTCGAACACTATCTCCGGTCCTGATAATTGGACATCTCCAATTTCCGCCCAACAAACAGGCGTTCTACACTTTCTACCGTATAAGGCTTCAAAAGGCGCAGCCTTTATGCTGGTGTGGTAGCTATTGTTGTAGGAGAATTCGACCAATGGTAGGTGGTTATCCCAACTACCACCCAAATCAATCACACATGCACGTAGCATGTCTTCCAACGTTTTAATGGTACGCTCACTCTGTCCGTCAGTCTGAGGGTGGTAAGCCGTACTGAAATTCAAACGTGTGCCCAAAGATTGCTGGAAACTCTTCCAAAAATGTGACGTGTATCTAGTATCTCGGTCAGAGATAATAGACACAGGTATGCCATGTAAGGCTACAATCTTATCAACGTATAACTGGGCTAACATGTCGGAGCTATAAGTCTCCTTGATGGGTAAGAAATGTGCTGACTTAGTCAGTCTATCAACTATAACCCATATTGTATCATTTCCTTTCCTTGTCTTAGGTAACTTGGTAATAAAATCCATAGTTACCATTTCCCACTTCCACGTAGGAAGTTCAGGCTGTTGTAGCAAGCCTGACGGCTTTTGATGTTCTGCTTTGACTTGCGCACAAGTCAAGCACTTAGCTACATAGGCAGCTACAGACTTTTTCAAGCCTATCCACCAATAATTTGCCTTTAGATCCTGGTACATCTTATCAGCTCCAGGATGAACGGAGTATTTGGAACTATGGGCTTCCTGGAGGATGACATCTCGAAGTCCTCCATAAATTGGAACCCATATTCTTCCATTTAATCTTAGAATTCCGTCCTTGCTAAGAGTTAACTGCTCCTCAGTTACCCCTAGATTTTCGTTAGGATAGTTAGCTTCCAACACAGCTTCCTTCTGTGCAGCTCACAACCTTTCAGTCAAACTGTTCTTTATCTCCATGCGCTTGGCATTGATTCGGATGGGTTTCACCCTCTCCTTTCGACTCAAGGCGTCGGCGACTACATTCGCCTTGCCGGGATGGTATCTGATTTCATAATCATAATCATTTAAAGTCTCCATCCAACGGCGTTGCCTCATGTTTAAATCTTTCTGATTAAACAGGTGCTGGAGGCTCTTGTGATCAGAATAGATCACACACTTGATTCCATATAGATAATGCCTCCACAGTTTTAGTGCGAATACAACGGCACCCAACTCCAAGTCGTGGGTGGTGTAATTCTTTTCATGCACTTTTAACTGTCGTGATGCATAGGCAATAACCTTGCATTTCTGCATAAGCACACACCCCATGCCAGTGTGCGATGCATCGCAGTAAACCAAAAAATCTTCTATTCCATCTGGCAATGTCAGTACTGGGGCGTTGCTCAACTTCTGCTTTAGGATACCAAAGGATTCTTGCTGTTTAGGGCCCCAAACAAACTTAAACTTCTTCCTAGTTAAGGAGGTTAGGGGTGCAGCAATCCTTGAAAAATTTTCAATGAAACGCCGGTAGTATCCTGCCAATCCCAGGAAGCTACGAATCTCTGTAGGCGTCTTTGGTTCTTGCCAGTCCATAACTGCTTCAACCTTAGCGGGATCCACCTGGATACCACGCTCACTGACCACATGTCCAAGAAATTGGACTTCTCGTAGCCAAAATTCACACTTAGAGAATTTGGCATAGAGCTTCTCCTGATGTAGAAGTTTGAGAATACATCGAAGGTGTTTCTCATGGTCAGCTTGATTCTTAGAATAAATGAGAATTTCGTCGATGAAAACGATGACGAATTTATCTAAGTACGGCTTGCAAACGCGATTCATGAGATCCATGAACGCGGCCGGTGCATTAGTGAGCCCAAAAGGCATCACTAGGAACTCGTAATGACCGTAACGAGTCCTAAATGCAGTTTTGTGTACGTCTTCATCTCTAACCTTCAGTTGATGGTAGCCTGACCTCAAATCAATCTTCGAAAAATAACTTGCTCCTTGCAATTGATCGAACAAATCATCGATCCTAGGCAAAGGATACCTATTCTTTATCGTGACCTTATTAAGTTCACGATAATCGATGCACAGACGCATCGATCCGTCCTTCTTCTTGACAAACAGGACTGGTGCTCCCCAAGGAGACGAACTAGGTTTAATGAAACCTTTGCCCAGCAATTCATCCAGTTGCGTCCTTAATTCCTTCATTTCCGTGGGTGCCAACCTATAAGGTGCTCTAGCAACTGGTGCTGCTCCGGGGATGATATCAATCCTGAATTCCACTTGCCTATCTGGTGGCAAACCAGGTAGTTCTTCCGGAAAAACTTCTGGGTATTCAGAAATGACAGGGATGTCTTCTATCTTCGGTTTAGGCTCATCAAAAATCACTTGTGCCATGTAGATGACACAACCCTTCTTTAAACACTTGGAAGCCTTGAGCATAGTCGCTTGCTCAGGCAATCCATACTGGGTATCTCCCCGAATGGTAAGTGATTCACCAGACGGAGTCTTTATCACCACTTGCTTTCTGTTGCAGACAATTTGGGCCTGGTTATGAGATAACCAGTCCATATCCAGAACTATGTCAAAACCGGCCAACTTAAAGGGAAGCAGAGACAGAGGAAAATAGTGGTTCTTAATGGATATAACACATCCATCTAACACAGTTGAGACGGTTTCTATGGTACCATCTGCTAACTCTACCTCATAGTTTACACTTAAGGTTTTGACAGGTAAATTCAGCAATTTGCAAAATTTATGATCTACAAACGACTTATCAGCGCCTGAATCAAATAGTACTCTTGCATAGACATCATTTACAAGGAAAGTACCTATAATAACGTTGTCGTCTAGAACCGCTTCCTTTGCGTCCATTCTGAAGACTCTGGCATTAGTATTCTTGGCCTCTTCAGGCTTCTTGGTGTATTTAGGGCAGTTGGTTTTAATGTGCCCCTTTTCATTGCAACGGTAGCACGTTGCGTCTTTCATCTTCTTGCAATCCAAGGTCTTGTGATCCGTGGACTTGCATATACCACAAGCAAAGGTTTTCGACTGAGTCTGCGAGTTCGACTCGAGTCTGCACTTTCCATAGTGCTGTTTCTTGCAAATCTTGCATTTGGGCTTCTCACCAGAATGATGCCCATCTTTCCTTGACTCAGGTCCTTTCTTGTTGTCACCGTTCCCACGGTGCTTCTTGTTCGACCTTCGTGAACTATCATCTTCACGTTTTGTCTTCTCAGCCTACTTATTCCCCAGCGATCTCTGCCTGACCGCATCCCAAGTGAGGGACAAGGATATGTCAGCTACAGATCTAAAAGTAGCTGGCCGAGAAGCCTTCTCGCTTGCCTTGATTTCCGGGGCTAAACCACCGATAAAACGAGCTATTCTTTTTGGTTCCGGGGTCACCAGATAAGGAACCAACCGGGACATCGTGTTGAAGCTTGTGAGGTAAGCTTTACAGTCAAGGTTTGTCATCACCAATGATAGAAAGTCAGATTCTATCTTCTCCACCTCATGCTGAGGGCAGTAATTTTCCTTGATCAGGGCAACAAATTGTTCCCATGACATGTTGTACAATGGGATTTTCCCGGTGGCTTGAATCAGTGATCTCCACCATGCTAAAGCTTCACCCTTAAAAGACTGCGACACAAACTTGACTATATCCCTATCAACGCATCCGCTGATATCCACAACCGTGTCCATCTCATCCAGCCACGTCATACAGTCAATGGCTCCTTTCTCCCCAGTGAAATCCCGGGGTTTGCAGGAAACAAAATATTTATAAGAGCAACCCTTGTCACGGGGTCCCTGGTTTAGTACAACCTGCTGAGATGGAGCACTGTGGTGGTTCGAGGAGTGTCGATCATCATCTTTCTTCGGTTCGTCCTTCTTGGACGGTGGCTTTGAAGGCCGTGTAGATAGGGTCCTACTACGAGTCCCACTATACTCTTCGTACTGCCTTTCCAATGCCTTTGTAACTGCGTCGTCGACCAACGCTTTTAATTCAGCACCCGTTAAATTAATCCGGGCGTTATCAATGTTCTCCACTGGATGACTATTCATCTCATCTGAGTTAGCCATTTTAATTGAACTGTTACAGAAAACAAGAACAATAGTTTATTTGAGAGTTTATTATGGAATTGCCCCTTAGGGTAATTCATTAACCATGGTAAACAGAGACCATATTTGGTTAATTTGTTAATCATATTTATTTAGGATTTTATCATAATTTATCCTAATTATAAAACAATAACAGTTTTATTTGTGGCACAAAAGGCCTAGTCACATGGACACTTTTAATTTATAAGCTATGATTTCAGAGAATCAAAACATGAAGGTATACTGGCACAATAGGCCTAGTCACAAGGACATTTATAAATTTTAAGCTATGATTTCAGAGAATCAAAACATGAAGGTATACTGGCACAATAGGCCTAGTCGCAAGGACATTTATAATTTTAAGCTATGATTTCAGAGAATCAAAGCATGAAGGTTTGAACCTAGTTCATTACCTTTATCTGACAGGGAGTCATCGCTACCACTGTCTTTTGGCTCATATGGAAATGAGCAGGGCCCGTAGGCGCCATATTACCACGTATGGTCAAAATATGATCATCTTAATTGATGACCTAAACCCATGATTCAGAGATCATTAAGTTGGGTTAGGAATCTTTAGAAAGATCCTTTTATGTAAAAATGACGTGTGTGATTTTAACGAATCACTTCTGCCAGGAGTGTTAACATGTTTTCAGATGTTAACTAGGATTTGAATCTTTTGAACAGGTCTTACCATCTTGGCCCGGTCTTACAATGACCCGAAGGCTAGGTTTCACTCTTTAAGATTCTTATTTAAAAATTTACATAGGCAGATTATTTCAAAAGGAATGATTTTAATTTATTTATTTCATATATAATTTATCTATGCGCATAATGGCAAACATGAAATTTATAAAACAAACATTCCATTAATTTATTAAAATATTACACGTTGCCCTAAACGGGACTTTTCAAATAAACAAACTTGCCCACGCAGGGGTTTAAACAAGTACTTACCCACGCAGGGGCTTAATAACACACATACCCACGCAGGGGCTTAATAACATAATAGTCCACGCAGGGACTTACACAAATAACATACCCTCGTAGGGGTTTACAGAAAGATAGACCCACGCAGGGGTCAAAACAAACAAGCATACCCAAGCAGGGGTTTAACAACAAATGGAAGGATTCAGTGGTCCTTCTTGCTCTTCCCTTTAATTAGGCTCGTTAATCCTTGGAAGAAAGTTTGTCGCTCCCTTCGTTCCCTGTGAAACTCTCGCTCTACATGGTCCAACCTTTGCAGAATTTCTTCACGCTCTGGTGGAGAGAACCTTGGTGGTTGCGATTGTTGCCTGATAATAGGTCTTGAAGGTATTTGGTACCCATGTGTTGGGTACCCTACTCCCCATGGATCTCCATAGGGTCCTTGGGTGTTGTAGTTAGCCGCTACCATGTATGGGTCGGCTTCGGCGTAGTTGTAGTTGGTGTGCACTGGCTGTTCAAACGGGTTATACGCCATGGAACCCGTGTATGCTGGAATTGGGTTATCAAAACCCATAGGCGGTGGTTGCGGTGCAACTGGGTGTGAAGGTCCACCCATTTGTGGATCTTCTTGATGTGGCGGGTAATGGCTGCCACTTGATTGGCGTGGGGAGCTGAAATGGAAATCCCCCGCTCGCGCTGACATACGTGCGCCTGTCCTCCTACGCCTCGGCGGTTGAGGAGGTGCCGGTTGAACTGGTGGCGGTGGAGGTGGTGGCGTGACTGCCACAAATCTTGGATCCTCAGAGGGATCCAGTTGCTGCTGCTGCTGTTGCTGAGGAGGTGAATGACGAGGAGGTGTATAGTACCATTCGTGCCTGGTAAACATAGCTTGAAAGCTATCTGGACCAACATAGGGTGATCCGTGGAAAGAAGATCCGTCAGAGATCTCTATCGGGTGGTTTGGTGTACCACTGTCAGGTTCGACGGGGTCCGTATCCTCGTCCATATCGTCCGCGTGATCGCCAGAGAAATGATCCTCTGGCCCCAATGGGTTAAAACCCACTGGTTCTTGTATAAAATTTTCCGAGTTAAACCGGCCCCTAAAAACTGGTGTAGGGTCACCAAAAGAGTTGTGCGATAAGGATCGCTGTAATGGTATGTATGAAGGTTGAGGGTTGTTGGGCTCATACTCCGGCTGTGGCCCGTAAGGGTTATGAACAGGAGGTGTTGAGCTGTGCGAAACCGACCGTCTTGCCGGCTCGAAGAGGTTCCTCCGGTTCTGCCGGGGATCGTCACTTTCTGTGGTCGAAGGAGCTCGCACATTCGAGGGTCCTGCCTCGTTGTCATTGGGGGCGGTGATTGGCCCCTTTCCACGTCCTCTTCTTCTAAAGAATCTCGGCGGCATTTTGTTAATCCTGTCAATATAGTATGAGATAACAATAACAATATATAAATTTAAAGGACAAAACAAAAACCAAACAAGGTAGAATTTGTCCTATGTTATTTGTCTAGACTCGAAAGTGTAGATATGTGCTATTGTGTAACTGAGATTAAACACAAAAGGCTAGTGTTTAATTCACTCAGTGTTGGCTCTGATACCAACCTGTCACACCCCGATTTCCACGTGTCACCGGTGGGCCCGGTAGGGGGAGTATCGTGACGTGGTTGGCAACATAATAGTCAAACAACACAATATTTAATATGCACAGCGGAAGCAATTTAAAAGATATAATACAACCGAATTTAATATTGTAATATCAAATGTCACAATATTCGGAAGTTTATCCACAGACGGATCAGAAACAAAATGGAAACAATAGTTCAACAGACTTTAGGCATCTTAAGCTTGCGAGACTTCTAGTGATGCTAAGGAGAAATCCCATCCAATTACGCTTAGTACCTGCATTTAATCTTTTTGGGAAAATACGTCAGTTTACACTGGTAAATACAATCAACTGACTCATTTTAGAAAATGATTGAAAATTGATTTGGATGCACATGGCATAAACATTTTATTTAACTTGGGAGAATTATTTAAATATATAATCTTGTGAACGAATTACATGTTCCTTGTGCGTTCAGTAGCCCGGATCAAGTCCGGGTTAAAGATCAATAGACACACCACAATATTCTTTTGTGCACTGACGGGTGTACGCCTACACCCCGCGCTTAAGTCGTGGCCATTTCGTAAAATGATGCCAGGGATATCCGGGACATGGTCATTAACCCCCCAAAGGCTTTAAGTAACAAGACTGTTTAAACGAGCCGATCAAATTATTCAATTAACCACCCAACGATGGAAGATTTGATGCCCGATCAAGCGGTATGCTATATACCGTAACCCAAGCCCGTATAGGGAAAATAAGTTAAAAGTATTTACCTGAGCAATGTATAAATCACAATAAGCAAATTGCAAGTAGCTTTTACTGTTCTCCTAATCTGGAACGAAGGTTTATAATAACCTATTAGAATTCTAACGGGTCTTTAATTAAGCTTAAGCCTAGACCGGTTAGTTTTAAACGATACGGTTCGTACGCACAATTAAGTGAAGACCGGATAGAATGTGATTTAGACCCGACAAGTTCAGAGACTTGTTTAATATGGGTATTTTATACACATTCTGGATTTTGAGATAAAACCGATAAGGTTTGACCCGTTTCGGCTAATTTATGTAAACTAGTTACATAAACCGAACCGTACGCGTAATAAGCGTAACGGGTAATAATGAGAGCCATTTACAGGTTTCCTAAGTTAATATGCATCAAATATGTTGTGACATCAGTAAGATATCATTTATTATGCCCGAAGTGAATTTAAACACAAGCTACGCCCCGTAGGGGTAGTTTGGTCATTTATAAGGTGATAAAAGAGTTTAGGTAGTATCCTGAGTTACAGGTCTGATATAATCAGCCACAATACTCATTTTACTAAGTTATAACAGTAGGGTAAAGTATATATGTGAAATTTATCAATTTTAACCAAACTATTCCCCGTA
The DNA here is from genome assembly GCA_030545235.1 of Helianthus tuberosus. NCBI lineage: Eukaryota > Viridiplantae > Streptophyta > Magnoliopsida > Asterales > Asteraceae > Helianthus > Helianthus tuberosus. Next base: position 206,126,846 of record CM060367.1, on the reverse strand, counting down.
GGGGTATTTTGGTAATTTCACATAAGCTGAAAAGCTCAAAACTGAAGTCTGAGTTTAACAACCTTTGCTTACTGTTAAAATATTATAATTTGCCTCAAATATCAGTAGGTATCAACCCTTGTATGTTTAATATAGTTATAGCACATACTATGCGTTAAAAACGCTTAAAAAGGCGATTAAAGCCATTTCCGGGTTCGATACATAAGGCTGATATTTTTATTATTCCAGAAGGCTTAAAATACTTTATTTATCATATGTAATCAGTAGCAAAAGGTTTGGAGTCAATTAGATATGTAAAACTCATTTTATAGCCCGTAAGGGCAAAACCGACAATTACCGGATTAAGCCTACGACTATGAGTTATGCTCAGCCTAAAATTGATTAAAAATCTTCAAAACTCCCAAAATAATATATTACATCAGTGGGTAAAGATTTTGATATCAAAAAGTAGGCTTAACTAGTCTATACGCTAATTACGCCGTTTAATTAACATAAAGCTTTCATTTTACGCTAACGAGCATAACTCTTAATCTACACCTCAAACTGATGTCAAACTTTGAATACAAGTTTATATATCAGTAATTAAAGTTTCTACTCTTTTACATTTCCAAAAATCATGTTTAAGGTAATAAGGGCATAATGGTCAACATATGGGCAATTAACGGAATCATGCGTATTAATTGGATAACTAATGATCCGAGGTGTATAATCACAGAGGGTTATACTAGCATGTAACCTGGTCCAAATAAAGCTCTAAGGCATTTCTAAAACATACCATAACGGGTCAGAACTGAAAGTCAAAGTATAAGTCAAACTGTGCGACTTTCGGTTCCGAACCGGGTCTAAACAGGAAATTGTCGGGTTGAACATGTTTAGACATGTTCTTACACTAATTACCAAGTTATATTAATGATCAAACAGGTTGTATGTGTTCTACATTGCTAATCATGCATAAATTGTAATTTACACATTCTGTTGACTTTTTAAATACAAGTTTGACCCGACATTTGACCTAGTTAGAATGGGAATTAGGGGAACCCTTTTGAGGGTTTATTACCCACATAATTACCTACTTAAAGGTACTTTTAATTCGAGATTTGACTGAGCCATTATTAATTAATCTCGAAGTCAAACCGTAATTACGACGGTTTGACTTTTAGCTAAATAACTAAGCTAAACCCAAATTAAGAAGGTTAAGCAAACTTACAAGTGTCTAATGGTTGATTAGGAAGGCCTGGAAGGTGCTCTTGTGCTCCACAATTGATCATAAGATGTTTGAGAAATGAATGATCAAAGTGTTGCACTTGTGAGCTTTATATAGTGCCCAAGACACCACAAAGTGTTGACAAATAAGTCTACTACTGCCCACAAGTTATTTACAAGTGTCCCTAGATGTTTAGGGATTGTTTAGGGGCCAAGGGAGATGAGGAAAACCGTTTAAAGTTCAAGAATCGCGTTTAAACAGCAAACATCAACATTTCTGTCGCTGGCAACACGCTTGCGCACCGTAAGGGTTCATGCTTGCGGTGCGCAAGCCTCCCTCAGCAGCCAAAAACTTGTTGTTCTTTGGTGTTTCGAAAGGGCAACCTCATATTCCGTATTTGGGACATACTTTATCAGTTTGGGGCCTCTATTATGGGTCTTTAACAGTTGCATACCCTACCATTTAGTTATGTTTGCTTGGATCCTTTTCAAAAGTGCCGAACAAGAAGGTTTACCGTAGAAATTTCCATAGGAACCTATCATGCACTTCGAATTCAATTATTGTCAACAAATTCCTGGATTTAAGATATGTTAGATGTGTGTAAAATATAATTGGGTCTTGGGATTTATATATGAGGTCGTTCAGAGGTAAAAATTAACATGACGCCACTTTTAAATCCTGCCAAAACATCTTTATTAAATCCGGGTTTACAACGCGTTTTGTCTTACATGACACGTGTCGTTATTTCATTGAACACAAATTTTCGAGGTGTTACATCCTCACCCCCTTAAAATAAATCTCGACCCGAGATTTACTGAAATAAATAAGGGTACTTTTCTTTCATTGTGGATTCAACCTCCCACGTATATTCGGGTCCTCTACGGGCATCCCATTTGACCTTTACAATAGGTACATGCTTCCTTCGAAGCTTCTTTACCTGTCGATCTTCAATCGACAAAGGTTTTTCCACAAATTTTAAGCTCTCATCTATATGCACATCTGTATGCGGTATTACCAGTGATTCATCAGCGAAGCACTTCTTCAGATTGCAGATGTGGAACACATTGTGAATTCCACTGAGCTCTTCCGGTAATTTTAACTTATAGGCAACTGACCCGACACGTTCGATAACCTCGAAAGGTCATATGTATCTCGGGCTTAGCTTGCCTTTCTTACCAAATCGCATCACTCCCTTCCAGGGTGATACTTTAAGCAACACTTTGTCGCCTACTTCGAAGTTAAAAGCTTTACGCTTTGGATCAGCGTAGCTTTTCTGCCTATCACGGGCAGCTTTGAGACGGTCACGAATCTGGACAATCTTGTCCGTCGTCTCGAACACTATCTCCGGTCCTGATAATTGGACATCTCCAATTTCCGCCCAACAAACAGGCGTTCTACACTTTCTACCGTATAAGGCTTCAAAAGGCGCAGCCTTTATGCTGGTGTGGTAGCTATTGTTGTAGGAGAATTCGACCAATGGTAGGTGGTTATCCCAACTACCACCCAAATCAATCACACATGCACGTAGCATGTCTTCCAACGTTTTAATGGTACGCTCACTCTGTCCGTCAGTCTGAGGGTGGTAAGCCGTACTGAAATTCAAACGTGTGCCCAAAGATTGCTGGAAACTCTTCCAAAAATGTGACGTGTATCTAGTATCTCGGTCAGAGATAATAGACACAGGTATGCCATGTAAGGCTACAATCTTATCAACGTATAACTGGGCTAACATGTCGGAGCTATAAGTCTCCTTGATGGGTAAGAAATGTGCTGACTTAGTCAGTCTATCAACTATAACCCATATTGTATCATTTCCTTTCCTTGTCTTAGGTAACTTGGTAATAAAATCCATAGTTACCATTTCCCACTTCCACGTAGGAAGTTCATGCTGTTGTAGCAAGCCTGACGGCTTTTGATGTTCTGCTTTGACTTACGCAAAAGTCAAGCACTTAGCTACATAGGCAGCTACAGACTTTTTCAAGCCTATCCACCAATAATTTGCCTTTAGATCCTGGTACATCTTATCAGCTCCAGGATGAACGGAGTATTTGGAACTATGGGCTTCCTGGAGGATGACATCTCGAAGTCCTCCATAAATTGGAACCCATATTCTTCCATTTAATCTTAGAATTCCGTCCTTGCGAAGAGTTAACTGCTCCTCAGTTACCCCTAGCTTTTCGTTAGGATAGTTAGCTTCCAACACAGCTTCCTTCTGTGCAGCTCACAACCTTTCAGTCAAACTGTTCTTTATCTCCATGCGCTTGGCATTGATTCGGATGGGTTTCACCCTCTCCTTTCGACTCAAGGCGTCGGCGACTACATTCTCCTTGCCGGGATGGTATCTGATTTCATAATCATAATCATTTAAAGTCTCCATCCAACGGCGTTGCCTCATGTTTAAATCTTTCTGATTAAACAGGTGCTGGAGGCTCTTGTGATCAGAATAGATCACACACTTGATTCCATATAGATAATGCCTCCACAGTTTTAGTGCGAATACAACGGCACCCAACTCCAAGTCGTGGGTGGTGTAATTCTTTTCATGCACTTTTAACTGTCGTGATGCATAGGCAATAACCTTGCATTTCTGCATAAGCACACACCCCATGCCAGTGTGCGATGCATCGCAGTAAACCAAAAAATCTTCTATTCCATCTGGCAATGTCAGTACTGGGGCGTTGCTCAACTTCTGCTTTAGGATACCAAAGGATTCTTGCTGTTTAGGGCCCCAAACAAACTTAAACTTCTTCCTAGTTAAGGAGGTTAGGGGTGCAGCAATCCTTGAAAAATTTTCAATGAAACGCCGGTAGTATCCTGCCAATCCCAGGAAGCTACGAATCTCTGTAGGCGTCTTTGGTTCTTGCCAGTCCATAACTGCTTCAACCTTAGCGGGATCCACCTGGATACCACGCTCACTGACCACATGTCCAAGAAATTGGACTTCTCGTAGCCAAAATTCACACTTAGAGAATTTGGCATAGAGCTTCTCCTGATGTAGAAGTTTGAGAATACATCGAAGGTGTTTCTCATGGTCAGCTTGATTCTTAGAATAAATGAGAATTTCGTCGATGAAAACGATGACGAATTTATCTAAGTACGGCTTGCAAACGCGATTCATGAGATCCATGAACGCGGCCGGTGCATTAGTGAGCCCAAAAGGCATCACTAGGAACTCGTAATGACCGTAACGAGTCCTAAATGCAGTTTTGTGTACGTCTTCATCTCTAACCTTCAGTTGATGGTAGCCTGACCTCAAATCAATCTTCGAAAAATAACTTGCTCCTTGCAATTGATCGAACAAATCATCGATCCTAGGCAAAGGATACCTATTCTTTATCGTGACCTTATTAAGTTCACGATAATCGATGCACAGACGCATCGATCCGTCCTTCTTCTTGACAAACAGCACTGGTGCTCCCCAAGGAGACGAACTAGGTTTAATGAAACCTTTGCCCAGCAATTCATCCAGTTGCGTCCTTAATTCCTTCATTTCCGTGGGTGCCAACCTATAAGGTGCTCTAGCAACTGGTGCTGCTCCGGGGATGATATCAATCCTGAATTCCACTTGCCTATCTGGTGGCAAACCAGGTAGTTCTTCCGGAAAAACTTCTGGGTATTCAGAAATGACAGGGATGTCTTCTATCTTCGGTTTAGGCTCATCAAAAATCACTTGTGCCATGTAGATGACACAACCCTTCTTTAAACACTTGGAAGCCTTGAGCATAGTCGCTTGCTCAGGCAATCCATACTGGGTATCTCCCCGAATGGTAAGTGATTCACCAGACGGAGTCTTTATCACCACTTGCTTTCTGTTGCAGACAATTTGGGCCTGGTTATGAGATAACCAGTCCATATCCAGAACTATGTCAAAACCGGCCAACTTAAAGGGAAGCAGAGACAGAGGAAAATAGTGGTTCTTAATGGATATAACACATCCATCTAACACAGTTGAGACGGTTTCTATGGTACCATCTGCTAACTCTACCTCATAGTTTACACTTAAGGTTTTGACATGTAAATTCAGCAATTTGCAAAATTTATGATCTACAAACGACTTATCAGCGCCTGAATCAAATAGTACTCTTGCATAGACATCATTTACAAGGAAAGTACCTATAATAACGTTGTCGTCTAGAACCGCTTCCTTTGCGTCCATTCTGAAGACTCTGGCATTAGTATTCTTGGCCTCTTCAGGCTTCTTGGTGTATTTAGGGCAGTTGGTTTTAATGTGCCCCTTTTCATTGCAACGGTAGCACGTTGCGTCTTTCATCTTCTTGCAATCCAAGGTCTTGTGATCCGTGGACTTGCATATACCACAAGCAAAGGTTTTCGACTGAGTCTGCGAGTTCGACTCGAGTCTGCACTTTCCATAGTGCTGTTTCTTGCAAATCTTGCATTTGGGCTTCTCACCAGAATGATGCCCATCTTTCCTTGACTCAGGTCCTTTCTTGTTGTCACCGTTCCCACGGTGCTTCTTGTTCGACCTTCGTGAACTATCATCTTCACGTTTTGTCTTCTCAGCCTACTTATTCCCCAGCGATCTCTGCCTGACCGCATCCCAAGTGAGGGACAAGGATATGTCAGCTACAGATCTAAAAGTAGCTGGCCGAGAAGCCTTCTCGCTTGCCTTGATTTCCGGGGCTAAACCACCGATAAAACGAGCTATTCTTTTTGGTTCCGGGGTCACCAGATAAGGAACCAACCGGGACATCGTGTTGAAGCTTGTGAGGTAAGCTTTACAGTCAAGGTTTGTCATCACCAATGATAGAAAGTCAGATTCTATCTTCTCCACCTCATGCTGAGGGCAGTAATTTTCCTTGATCAGGGCAACAAATTGTTCCCATGACATGTTGTACAATGGGATTTTCCCGGTGGCTTGAATCAGTGATCTCCACCATGCTAAAGCTTCACCCTTAAAAGACTGCGACACAAACTTGACTATATCCCTATCAACGCATCCGCTGATATCCACAACCGTGTCCATCTCATCCAGCCACGTCATACAGTCAATGGCTCCTTTCTCCCCAGTGAAATCCCGGGGTTTGCAGGAAACAAAATATTTATAAGAGCAACCCTTGTCACGGGGTCCCTGGTTTAGTACAACCTGCTGAGATGGAGCACTGTGGTGGTTCGAGGAGTGTCGATCATCATCTTTCTTCGGTTCGTCCTTCTTGGACGGTGGCTTTGAAGGCCGTGTAGATAGGGTCCTACTACGAGTCCCACTATACTCTTCGTACTGCCTTTCCAATGCCTTTGTAACTGCGTCGTCGACCAACGCTTTTAATTCAGCACCCGTTAAATTAATCCGGGCGTTATCAATGTTCTCCACTGGATGACTATTCATCTCATCTGAGTTAGCCATTTTAATTGAACTGTTACAGAAAACAAGGACAATAGTTTATTTGAGAGTTTATTATGGAATTGCCCCTTAGGGTAATTCATTAACCATGGTAAACAGAGACCATATTTGGTTAATTTGTTAATCATATTTATTTAGGATTTTATCATAATTTATCCTAATTATAAAACAATAACAGTTTTATTTGTGGCACAAAAGGCCTAGTCACATGGACACTTTTAATTTATAAGCTATGATTTCAGAGAATCAAAACATGAAGGTATACTGGCACAATAGGCCTAGTCACAAGGACATTTATAAATTTTAAGCTATGATTTCAGAGAATCAAAACATGAAGGTATACTGGCACAATAGGCCTAGTCGCAAGGACATTTATAATTTTAAGCTATGATTTCAGAGAATCAAAGCATGAAGGTTTGAACCTAGTTCATTACCTTTATCTGACAGGGAGTCATCGCTACCACTGTCTTTTGGCTCATATGGAAATGAGCAGGGCCCGTAGGCGCCATATTACCACGTATGGTCAAAATATGATCATCTTAATTGATGACCTAAACCCATGATTCAGAGATCATTAAGTTGGGTTAGGAATCTTTAGAAAGATCCTTTTATGTAAAAATGACGTGTGTGATTTTAACGAATCACTTCTGCCAGGAGTGTTAACATGTTTTCAGATGTTAACTAGGATTTGAATCTTTTGAACAGGTCTTACCATCTTGGCCCGGTCTTACAATGACCCGAAGGCTAGGTTTCACTCTTTAAGATTCTTATTTAAAAATTTACATAGGCAGATTATTTCAAAAGGAATGATTTTAATTTATTTATTTCATATATAATTTATCTATGCGCATAATGGCAAACATGAAATTTATAAAACAAACATTCCATTAATTTATTAAAATATTACACGTTGCCCTAAACGGGACTTTTCAAATAAACAAACTTGCCCACGCAGGGGTTTAAACAAGTACTTACCCACGCAGGGGCTTAATAACACACATACCCACGCAGGGGCTTAATAACATAATAGTCCACGCAGGGACTTACACAAATAACATACCCTCGTAGGGGTTTACAGAAAGATAGACCCACGCAGGGGTCAAAACAAACAAGCATACCCAAGCAGGGGTTTAACAACAAATGGAAGGATTCAGTGGTCCTTCTTGCTCTTCCCTTTAATTAGGCTCGTTAATCCTTGGAAGAAAGTTTGTCGCTCCCTTCGTTCCCTGTGAAACTCTCGCTCTACATGGTCCAACCTTTGCAGAATTTCTTCACGCTCTGGTGGAGAGAACCTTGGTGGTTGCGATTGTTGCCTGATAATAGGTCTTGAAGGTATTTGGTACCCATGTGTTGGGTACCCTACTCCCCATGGATCTCCATAGGGTCCTTGGGTGTTGTAGTTAGCCGCTACCATGTATGGGTCGGCTTCGGCGTAGTTGTAGTTGGTGTGCACTGGCTGTTCAAACGGGTTATACGCCATGGAACCCGTGTATGCTGGAATTGGGTTATCAAAACCCATAGGCGGTGGTTGCGGTGCAACTGGGTGTGAAGGTCCACCCATTTGTGGATCTTCTTGATGTGGCGGGTAATGGCTGCCACTTGATTGGCGTGGGGAGCTGAAATGGAAATCCCCCGCTCGCGCTGACATACGTGCGCCTGTCCTCCTACGCCTCGGCGGTTGAGGAGGTGCCGGTTGAACTGGTGGCGGTGGAGGTGGTGGCGTGACTGCCACAAATCTTGGATCCTCAGAGGGATCCAGTTGCTGCTGCTGCTGTTGCTGAGGAGGTGAATGACGAGGAGGTGTATAGTACCATTCGTGCCTGGTAAACATAGCTTGAAAGCTATCTGGACCAACATAGGGTGATCCGTGGAAAGAAGATCCGTCAGAGATCTCTATCGGGTGGTTTGGTGTACCACTGGCAGGTTCGACGGGGTCCGTATCCTCGTCCATATCGTCCGCGTGATCGCCAGAGAAATGATCCTCTGGCCCCAATGGGTTAAAACCCACTGGTTCTTGTATAAAATTTTCCGAGTTAAACCGGCCCCTAAAAACTGGTGTAGGGTCACCAAAAGAGTTGTGCGATAAGGATCGCTGTAATGGTATGTATGAAGGTTGAGGGTTGTTGGGCTCATACTCCGGCTGTGGCCCGTAAGGGTTATGAACAGGAGGTGTTGAGCTGTGCGAAACCGACCGTCTTGCCGGCTCGAAGAGGTTCCTCCGGTTCTGCCGGGGATCGTCACTTTCTGTGGTCGAAGGAGCTCGCACATTCGAGGGTCCTGCCTCGTTGTCATTGGGGGCGGTGATTGGCCCCTTTCCACGTCCTCTTCTTCTAAAGAATCTCGGCGGCATTTTGTTAATCCTGTCAATATAGTATGAGATAACAATAACAATATATAAATTTAAAGGACAAAACAAAAACCAAACAAGGTAGAATTTGTCCTATGTTATTTGTCTAGACTCGAAAGTGTAGATATGTGCTATTGTGTAACTGAGATTAAACACAAAAGGCTAGTGTTTAATTCACTCAGTGTTGGCTCTGATACCAACCTGTCACACCCCGATTTCCACGTGTCACCGGTGGGCCCGGTAGGGGGAGTATCGTGACGTGGTTGGCAACATAATAGTCAAACAACACAATATTTAATATGCACAGCGGAAGCAATTTAAAAGATATAATACAACCGAATTTAATATTGTAATATCAAATGTCACAATATTCGGAAGTTTATCCACAGACGGATCAGAAACAAAATGGAAACAATAGTTCAACAGACTTTAGGCATCTTAAGCTTGCGAGACTTCTAGTGATGCTAAGGAGAAATCCCAGCCAATTACGCTTAGTACCTGCATTTAATCTTTTTGGGAAAATACGTCAGTTTACACTGGTAAATACAATCAACTGACTCATTTTAGAAAATGATTGAAAATTGATTTGGATGCACATGGCATAAACATTTTATTTAACTTGGGAGAATTATTTAAATATATAATCTTGTGAACGAATTACATGTTCCTTGTGCGTTCAGTAGCCCGGATCAAGTCCGGGTTAAAGATCAATAGACACACCACAATATTCTTTTGTGCACTGACGGGTGTACGCCTACACCCCGCGCTTAAGTCGTGGCCATTTCGTAAAATGATGCCAGGGATATCCGGGACATGGTCATTAACCCCCCAAAGGCTTTAAGTAACAAGACTGTTTAAACGAGCCGATCAAATTATTCAATTAACCACCCAACGATGGAAGATTTGATGCCCGATCAAGCGGTATGCTATATACCGTAACCCAAGCCCGTATAGGGAAAATAAGTTAAAAGTATTTACCTGAGCAATGTATAAATCACAATAAGCAAATTGCAAGTAGCTTTTACTGTTCTCCTAATCTGGAACGAAGGTTTATAATAACCTATTAGAATTCTAACGGGTCTTTAATTAAGCTTAAGCCTAGACCGGTTAGTTTTAAACGATACGGTTCGTACGCACAATTAAGTGAAGACCGGATAGAATGTGATTTAGACCCGACAAGTTCAGAGACTTGTTTAATATGGGTATTTTATACACATTCTGGATTTTGAGATAAAACCGATAAGGTTTGACCCGTTTCGGCTAATTTATGTAAACTAGTTACATAAACCGAACCGTACGCGTAATAAGCGTAACGGGTAATAATGAGAGCCATTTACAGGTTTCCTAAGTTAATATGCATCAAATATGTTGTGACATCAGTAAGATATCATTTATTATGCCCGAAGTGAATTTAAACACAAGCTACGCCCCGTAGGGGTAGTTTGGTCATTTATAAGGTGATAAAAGAGTTTAGGTAGTATCCTGAGTTACAGGTCTGATATAATCAGCCACAATACTCATTTTACTAAGTTATAACAGTAGGGTAAAGTATATATGTGAAATTTATCAATTTTAACCAAACTATTCCCCGTAGGGGTATTTTGGTAATTTCACATAAGCTGAAAAGCTCAAAACTGAAGTCTGAGTTTAACAACCTTTGCTTACTGTTAAAATATTATAATTTGCCTCAAATATCAGTAGGTATCAACCCTTGTATGTTTAATATAGTTATAGCACATACTATGCGTTAAAAACGCTTAAAAAGGCGATTAAAGCCATTTCCGGGTTCGATACATAAGGCTGATATTTTTATTATTCCAGAAGGCTTAAAATACTTTATTTATCATATGTAATCAGTAGCAAAAGGTTTGGAGTCAATTAGATATGTAAAACTCATTTTATAGCCCGTAAGGGCAAAACCGACAATTACCGGATTAAGCCTACGACTATGAGTTATGCTCAGCCTAAAATTGATTAAAAATCTTCAAAACTCCCAAAATAATATATTACATCAGTGGGTAAAGATTTTGATATCAAAAAGTAGGCTTAACTAGTCTATACGCTAATTACGCCGTTTAATTAACATAAAGCTTTCATTTTACGCTAACGAGCATAACTCTTAATCTACACCTCAAGCTGATGTCAAACTTTGAATACAAGTTTATATATCAGTAATTAAAGTTTCTACTCTTTTACATTTCCAAAAATCATGTTTAAGGTAATAAGGGCATAATGGTCAACATATGGGCAATTAACGGAATCATGCGTATTAATTGGATAACTAATGATCCGAGGTGTATAATCACAGAGGGTTATACTAGCATGTAACCTGGTCCAAATAAAGCTCTAAGGCATTTCTAAAACATACCATAACGGGTCAGAACTGAAAGTCAAAGTATAAGTCAAACTGTGCGACTTTCGGTTCCGAACCGGGTCTAAACAGGAAATTGTCGGGTTGAACATGTTTAGACATGTTCTTACACTAATTACCAAGTTATATTAATGATCAAACAGGTTGTATGTGTTCTACATTGCTAATCATGCATAAATTGTAATTTACACATTCTGTTGACTTTTTAAATACAAGTTTGACCTGACATTTGACCTAGTTAGAATGGGAATTAGGGGAACCCTTTTGAGGGTTTATTACCCACATAATTACCTACTTAAAGGTACTTTTAATTCGAGATTTGACTGAGCCATTATTAATTAATCTCGAAGTCAAACCGTAATTACGACGGTTTGACTTTTAGCTAAATAACTAAGCTAAACCCAAATTAAGAAGGTTAAGCAAACTTACAAGTGTCTAATGGTTGATTAGGAAGGCCTGGAAGGTGCTCTTGTGCTCCACAATTGATCATAAGATGTTTGAGAAATGAATGATCAAAGTGTTGCACTTGTGAGCTTTATATAGTGCCCAAGACACCACAAAGTGTTGACAAATAAGTCTACTACTGCCCACAACTTATTTACAAGTGTCCCTAGATGTTTAGGGATTGTTTAGGGGCCAAGGGAGATGAGGAAAACCGTTTAAAGTTCAAGAATCGCGTTTAAACAGCAAACAGCAACATTTCTGTCGCTGGCAACACGCTTGCGCACCGTAAGGGTTCATGCTTGCGGTGCGCAAGCCTCCCTCAGCAGCCAAAAACTTGTTGTTCTTTGGTGTTTCGAAAGGGCAACCTCATATTCCGTATTTGGGACATACTTTATCAGTTTGGGGCCTCTATTATGGGTCTTTAACAGTTGCATACCCTACCATTTAGTTATGTTTGCTTGGATCCTTTTCAAAAGTGCCGAACAAGAAGGTTTACCGTAGAAATTTCCATAGGAACCTATCATGCACTTCGAATTCAATTATTGTCAACAAATTCCTGGATTTAAGATATGTTAGATGTGTGTAAAATATAATTGGGTCTTGGGATTTATATATGAGGTCGTTCAGAGGTAAAAATTAACATGACGCCACTTTTAAATCCTGCCAAAACATCTTTATTAAATCCGGGTTTACAACGCGTTTTGTCTTACATGACACGTGTCGTTATTTCATTGAACACAAATTTTCGAGGTGTTACATCCTCACCCCCTTAAAATAAATCTCGACCCGAGATTTACTGAAATAAATAAGGGTACTTTTCTTTCATTGTGGATTCAACCTCCCACGTATATTCGGGTCCTCTACGGGCATCCCATTTGACCTTTACAATAGGTACATGCTTCCTTCGAAGCTTCTTTACCTGTCGATCTTCAATCGACAAAGGTTTTTCCACAAATTTTAAGCTCTCATCTATATGCACATCTGTATGCGGTATTACCAGTGATTCATCAGCGAAGCACTTCTTCAGATTGCAGATGTGGAACACATTGTGAATTCCACTGAGCTCTTCCGGTAATTTTAACTTATAGGCAACTGACCCGACACGTTCGATAACCTCGAAAGGTCATATGTATCTCGGGCTTAGCTTGCCTTTCTTACCAAATCGCATCACTCCCTTCCAGGGTGATACTTTAAGCAACACTTTGTCGCCTACTTCGAAGTTAAAAGCTTTACGCTTTGGATCAGCGTAGCTCTTCTGCCTATCACGGGCAGCTTTGAGACGGTCACGAATCTGGACAATCTTGTCCGTCGTCTCGAACACTATCTCCGGTCCTGATAATTGGACATCTCCAATTTCCGCCCAACAAACAGGCGTTCTACACTTTCTACCGTATAAGGCTTCAAAAGGCGCAGCCTTTATGCTGGTGTGGTAGCTATTGTTGTAGGAGAATTCGACCAATGGTAGGTGGTTATCCCAACTACCACCCAAATCAATCACACATGCACGTAGTATGTCTTCCAACGTTTTAATGGTACGCTCACTCTGTCCGTCAGTCTGAGGGTGGTAAGCCGTACTGAAATTCAAACGTGTGCCCAAAGATTGCTGGAAACTCTTCCAAAAATGTGACGTGTATCTAGTATCTCGGTCAGAGATAATAGACACAGGTATGCCATGTAAGGCTACAATCTTATCAACGTATAACTGGGCTAACATGTCGGAGCTATAAGTCTCCTTGATGGGTAAGAAATGTGCTGACTTAGTCAGTCTATCAACTATAACCCATATTGTATCATTTCCTTTCCTTGTCTTAGGTAACTTGGTAATAAAATCCATAGTTACCATTTCCCACTTCCACGTAGGAAGTTCAGGCTGTTGTAGCAAGCCTGACGGCTTTTGATGTTCTGCTTTGACTTACGCAAAAGTCAAGCACTTAGCTACATAGGCAGCTACAGACTTTTTCAAGCCTATCCACCAATAATTTGCCTTTAGATCCTGGTACATCTTATCAGCTCCAGGATGAACGGAGTATTTGGAACTATGGGCTTCCTGGAGGATGACATCTCGAAGTCCTCCATAAATTGGAACCCATATTCTTCCATTTAATCTTAGAATTCCGTCCTTGCTAAGAGTTAACTGCTCCTCAGTTACCCCTAGCTTTTCGTTAGGATAGTTAGCTTCCAACACAGCTTCCTTCTGTGCAGCTCACAACCTTTCAGTCAAACTGTTCTTTATCTCCATGCGCTTGGCATTGATTCGGATGGGTTTCACCCTCTCCTTTCGACTCAAGTCGTCGGCGACTACATTTGCCTTGCCGGGATGGTATCTGATTTCATAATCATAATCATTTAAAGTCTCCATCCAACGGCGTTGCCTCATGTTTAAATCTTTCTGATTAAACAGGTGCTGGAGGCTCTTGTGATCAGAATAGATCACACACTTGATTCCATATAGATAATGCCTCCACAGTTTTAGTGCGAATACAACGGCACCCAACTCCAAGTCGTGGGTGGTGTAATTCTTTTCATGCACTTTTAACTGTCGTGATGCATAGGCAATAACCTTGCCTTTCTGCATAAGCACACACCCCATGCCAGTGTGCGATGCATCGCAGTAAACCAAAAAATCTTCTATTCCATCTGGCAATGTCAGTACTGGGGCGTTGCTCAACTTCTGCTTTAGGATACCAAAGGATTCTTGCTGGATTGAAGGTATATTAGATGTAGAAATTTCCATAGGATCCTATCTTGCACTTTTGAATTCAATTACTGCCATCAATTTGCTGGATTGAAGGTATATTAGATGTTCATAATATATGATTGGGTCTTGGGATTTATAAATGAGGTCGTTCAGAGGTAAAAATTAACATGACGACACTTTTAAATCCTGCCATACATCTTTAATTATACCCGGGTTTATATCGCTCTTGTCTTATATGACACGTGTCGTTATTTCATTGAACACGAATTTTCGAGGTGTTACATCCTCACCCCCTTAAAAGAAATCTCTACCTCGAGATTTACTGAAATAAATAAGGGTACTTTTCTTTCATTGTGGACTCAACCTCCCACGTATATTCGGGACCTCTACGGGCATCCCATTTGACCTTTACAATAGGCACATGCTTCCTTCGAAGCTTCTTAACCTGTCGATCTTCAATCGAAAATGGTTTTTCCACAAATTTTAAGCTCTCATCTATATGCACATCTGTATGTGGTATAACCAGTGATTCGTCAGCGAAACACTTCTGCAGATTGCAGATGTGGAATACATTATGAATACCACTGAGCTCTTCAGGTAAGTTTAACTTATAGGCAACTGATCCGACTCGTTCGATAACCTCGAAAGGTCCTATGTATCTCGGACTTAGCTTGCCTTTCTTACCAAATCGCATTACTCCCTTCCAGGGCGATACTTTAAGCAACACTTTGTCACCTACTTCGAAGTGAAAAGCTTTATACTTTGGGTCTGCGTAACTCTTCTGCCTATCACGGGCAGCTTTGAGACGGTCACGGATCTGGACAATCTTGTCCGTCGTTTCAAAGACTATCTCTGGTCCTGATAATTGGACATCTCCAACTTCCGCCCAACAAACGGGCGTTCTACACTTTCTACCGTATAAGGCCTCGAAAGGCGCAGCCTTTATGCTGGTATGGTAGCTATTGTTGTAGGAGAATTCAATCAAAGGTAGGTGGTTATCCCAACTACCACCCAAATCAATCACGCATGCTCGAAGCATTTCTTCCAATGTTTGGATAGTACGCTCACTCTGACCGTCCGTTTGAGGATGGTAAGCCGTACTAAAATTCAAACGCGTGCCCAAAGATTGTTGGAAACTTTTCCAAAAATGTGACGTGTATCTAGTATCTCTGTCAGAGATAATAGACACAGGTATGCCATGTAAGGCTACAATCTTATCCACGTACAACTGGGCTAACATGTTGGAGCTGTAAGTCTCCTTAATGGGTAGGAAATGTGCTGACTTAGACAGTCTATCAACTATAACCCATATTGTATCATTTCCTTTCCTTGTCTTAGGTAACTTGGTGATAAAATCCATAGTTACCATTTCCCACTTCCAAGTGGGAAGTTCAGGCTGTTGTAGCAAGCCTGACGGCTTTTGATGTTCTGCTTTGACTTGCGCACAAGTCAAGCACTTAGCTACATAGGTGGCTACAGACTTCTTCAAGCCTATCCACCAATAGTTTGCCCTTAGATCTTGGTACATCTTATCAGCTCCAGGATGAACAGAATATTTAGAACTATGGGCTTCCTGGAGAATAACATCCCGAAGTCCTCCATAAATTGGAACCCATATTCGTCCATTCAATCTCCGAATTCCATCCTTGCCAAGAGATAACTGCTCCTCAGTTACTCCTAGCTTTTCGTTAGGATAGTTAGCTTCCAACACAGCTTCCTTCTGTGCAGCTAACAACCTTTCATTCAAACTGTTCTTTATTTCAATGCTCTTGGCATTGTTTCGGATGGGTTTCACCCTTTCTTTCCGACTTAAGGCGTCAGCGACTACATTCTCCTTGCCGGGATGATATCTGATTTCACAATCATAATCGTTTAAAGTCTCCATCCAACGGCGCTGCCTCATGTTTAAATCCTTCTGATTAAACAGGTGCTGGAGGCTCTTGTGATCGGAATAGATCACAAACTTGATCCCATACAAATAGTGCCTCCATAGCTTCAGTGCAAATACAACAGCACCCAACTCCAAGTCATGGGTGGTGTAATTCTTTTCGTGCACTTTTAACTGTCGTGAAGCGTAGGCAATAACTTTGCCTTTCTGCATAAGCACACATCCCATGCCAGTGTGTGATGCATCACAGTAAACCACGAATTCTTCGATTCCATCCGGCAACGTCAGTACAGGAGCGTTGCTCAACTTTTGCTTCAGAATATCAAAGGAATCTTGCTGCTTAGGGCCCCAAATGAACTTTACTTTCTTCTTAGTCAAGGAAGTTAGGGGTGCAGCAATCCTTGAAAAATTTTCAATGAAGCCCCTGTAATATCCTGCCAATCCCAGGAAGCTACGAATCTCTGTAGGCGTCTTTGGCTCTTGCCAGTTCATAACTGCTTCGACCTTAGCAGGATCCACTTGGATACCACGCTCACTCACCACATGTCCAAGGAATTAGACTTCTCGAAGCCAAAACTCACACTTGGAAAATTTGGCGTAGAGTTTCTCATGATGTAGAAGCTTGAGAATACAGCGAAGGTGTTTCTCATGGTCAGCTTGGTTCTTCGAGTAGATAAGAATGTCGTTGATGAAAACGATGATGAATTTGTCTAAGTATGGCTTGCAAACACGATTCATGAGATCCATGAACGCGGCTGGTGCATTTGTGAGCCCAAAAGGCATCACTAGGAACTCGTAATGACCATAACGAGTCCTAAATGCAGTTTTGTGTACGTCTTCATCTCTAACTTTCAGTTGGTGGTAGCCTGACCTTAAGTCAATCTTCGAGAAATAACTTGCCCCTTGTAGCTGATCGAACAGATCGTCGATTCTGGGCAATGGATACCTATTCTTTATCGTGACCTTATTAAGCTCACGATAATCGATACACAGTCGCATCGATCCATCCTTCTTTTTGACAAACAAGACTGGTGCTCCCCAAGGAGACGAACTAAGTTTAATGAAACCTTTAGCTAGCAATTCATCTAATTGCATCCTTAATTCCTTCATCTCCGTGGGCGCCAACCTATAAGGTGCTCTAGCAACTGGTGCTGCTCCAGGGATGATGTCAATTCTGAATTCGACTTGTCTATCTGGTGGTAAACCAGGTAGTTCTTCAGGAAAAACTTCTGGGTATTCAGAAATGACGGGGATGTCTTCTATCTTCGGTTTAGGCTCATCAATAATCACTTGTGCCATGTAGATGACACAACCCTTCTTTAAACACTTTGAAGCCTTGAGCATAGTCACTTGCTCAGGCAGTCCATACTGGGTATCTCCCCGAATGGTAAGTGATTCACCAGACGGAGTCTTAATCACCACTTGCTTTCTGTTGCAGACGATTTGGGCCTGGTTATGAGATAACCAGTCCATACCCAAAACTATGTCAAAACCGGCCAACTTAAAGGGAAGTAGAGACAGAGGAAAAGAGTGGTTCTTAATGGATATAACACATCCATCTAACACAGTTGAGACGGTTTCTATGGTACCATCTGCTAACTCTACCTCATAATTCACACTTAAGGTTTTGACAGGTAATTTCAGCAATTCACAAAACTTATTATCAACGAAAGACTTATCAGTGCCTGAATCAAAAAGTACTCTTGCATAGACATCATTTACAAGGAAAGTACCTGTAATCACGTTGTCGTCTAGAACCGCTTCCTTTGCATCCGTTCTAAAGACTCTAGCATTTGTCTTCTTGGCCTCTTCAGGCTTCTTGGCGTATTTAGGGCAGTTGGTTTTAATGTGCCCTTTTTCATTACAGCTGTAGCAAGTTGCATCCTTCAGCTTTTTGCAATCCAAGGTCTTGTGATCCTTGGACTTGCATATCCCGCAAGCAAACGTTCTTGACTGAGTTTGCGAGTTCGAATCGAGTCTGCACTTTCCAAAGTGCTGTTTCTTGCAAATCTTGCATTTGGGCTTCTCACCAGACTGATGCCCATCTTTCCTTGACTCAGACCCCCTCTTGTTGTCACCGTTTCCACGGTGCTTCTTGCTCGACCTCCGTGAATTATCATCTTCACGTTTTCTCTTCTCAGCATCCTTATTCCTCAGCGATCTTTGCCTGACCGGATCCAAAGTGAGGGACAAAGATATGTCAGCTACAGATCTAAAAGTAGCTGGCCGAGAAGCCTTCACGCTTGCCTTAATTTCCGGGGCTAAACCACCGATAAAACGAGCTATTCTTTTTGGTTCCGGGGTTTCCAGATACGGAACCAACCGGGACATTGTGTTGAAGCTCGTGAGGTAAGCTTGACAATCAAGGTTTGTCATTACCAACGATAGAAAATCAGACTCTATCTTCTCCACCTCATGCTGGGGGCAGTAATTTTCCCTGATGAGGGCAACGAATTGTTACCAAGACATGTTGTACAATGGGATCTTCCCAGTGGCTTGAATCAGTGATCTCCACCAGGCTAAAGCTTCGCCTTTAAAAGATTGCGACACAAACTTGACTATATCCCTCTCAGCGCATCCGCTGATATCCACAATTGTGTCCATCTCGTCTAACCACGTCATGCAGTCAATGGCTCCCTTTTCCCCAGTGAAATCTCTGGGCTTGCATGAAACAAAGTATTTATAGGAGCAACCCTTACTACGGGGTTCTTGATTTAGTACAACCTGCTGAGATGGAGCACTGTGGTGGTTTGAGGAAAGTCTATCATCATCTTTCTTGGGTTCTTCCTTTTTGGAAGGTGGCTTCGAATGCGGCGTAGATAGGGTCCTACTTCGAGTCCCACTATACTCTTCGTACTGCCGCTCTAAGGCTTTTGTAACTGCGTCGTCTACCAACGCTTTCAATTCAACACCCGTTAAATGAACTCGGGCGTTATCAATATTCTCCACTGGATGGCTATTAATTTCGTCTGAGTTAGCCATTTTAATTGAACTGTTACAGAAAACAAGGACAATAGTTTATTTGGAAGTTTATTATGGAATTGCCCCTAAGGGTAATTCATTAACCATGGTAAACAGAGACCATATTTGGTTAATTTATTAATCATATTTATTTAGGATTTCTATTATAATTTATCCTAACTATAAAACAATAACAGTTTTATTTGTGGCACAAAAGGCCTAGTCACAAGGACATTTTAAATTATAAGCTATGATTTCAGAGAATCAAAGCATGAAGGTTTGAACCTAGTTCATTACCTTTATCTGACAGGGAGTCATCGCTACCATTGTCTTTTGGCTCATATGGAAATGAGCAGGGCCCGTAGGCGCTATATTACCACGTATGGTCAAAATATGATCATCTCAATTGATGATCTAAACCCATGATTCAGAGATCATTAAATTGGGTTAAGAATCTTTTGAAGAATCCAATAATAAGAATGACGTGTGTGATTTTAATGAATCACATCTGCCAGGAATGCTAACATATTTTCAGATGTTAACAGGGATACGAATCTTTTAAACATGTCTTACCATCATGGCCAGGTCTTCATAATGACACTCAGGCTAGGTTTCACTTTAAGATTCTTATTCAATATATAAATAGGCAGATTATTATTAAAAGAAATGATTTTGATTTATTTATTTCATGTAGTATATTTATGCAGATAATAGCAAAAATGAAATTTATAAACTTACATTCCATTAATTTATTAAAAGGTTACACGTCTCCCTAAATGGGACTTTTTAAATAAACAAACTTACCCACGCAGGGGTTTAAACAAGGACTTACCCACGCAGGGGCTTAACAACAAACATCATAATAGTCCACGCAGGGACTTACACAAATAACATAATAGTCCACGCAGGGACTTAAACAATAACATACCCTCGTAGGGGTTAACAGAAAGATAGACCCACGCAGGGGTCAAAACAAACAAGCATACCCACTCAGGGGTTTATACAGCAAGACTGGCCCACGCAGGGGCTCAACAACAATTGGAAGGATTCAGTGGTCCTTCTTGCTCTTCCCTTTGATCAAGCTTGTCAACCCTTGGAAGAAGCTTTGTCTCTCCCTGCGGTCTCTGTGGAAGTCTCGCTCTACTTGGTCCAGCCTTTGCAGAATTTCTTCACGCTCTGGTGGGGAGAACCTTGGCGGCTGCGATTGCGTCCGAATAATAGGTCTATTAGGTATTTGGTACCCATGAGTCGGGTACCCTACTCCCCACGGAGCTCCATACTGTCCTTCCGGGTTAAAGGCGTTGTAATTTGACGCTACCAAGTACGGGTCGGCTTCAGCGTATCCGTAGTTGGTGTGAGTTGGTTGTTCAAACGGGTTGTACGCCATAGAACCCGTGTATGCTGGAATCGGGTTATCAAAACCCATCAGTGGTGGTTGCGGTGCAACTGGGTGTGAAGGTCCACCAATTTGTGGATCTTCTGGAAGTGGCGGATAGTGACTGCCACTTGATTGTCGAGGAGAGCTGAAATGAAAATCTCCTCCTCGCGCGGACATCCGCACTCCTGTTCTCCTACGCCTCGGCGGTTGCGGAGGTGCCGGCTGAACTGGCGGCGGTGGAGGCGGTGGCGTGACTGCCATAAACCGTGAATCCACAGAGGGATCCTGCTGCTGCTGATGAGGCGACGAATGATGCGAGGGTGTGAAGTACCACTCGTGCTGAGTAAACCTCGCCTGAAAGCTGTCTGGACCACCGTAGGGTGATCCGTGGAAAGAAGATCCATCCGAGATCTCAATAGGATGGTTCGGAGTTCCGGTTGCTGGCTCGACGGGATCCGTGTCCTCGTCCATATCCATAGCGTTGTCTCCCGAGAAGTGGTCCTCCGGTCCCAATGGGTTAAAACCCACTGGTTCTTGTATAAAATTTGCCGGGTTAAACCGGCCCCTAAAAACAGGTGTAGGGTCACCAAAGGAGTGGTGCGATAAAGATCGCTGTAAAGGTATGTAGGAAGGTTGTGGGTTGTTGGGCTCATTTTCCGAATGTGGCCCATAAGAGTTGTGAACGGGAGGTGTCGAACTGTGCGAAACCGACCGTCTAGCCGGCTCAAAGAGGTTCCTCCGGTTCTGTCGAGGATCGTCACTCTCGGTGGTAGAAGGAGCTCGCATATGCGAAGGTCCTGCCTCGTCGTCATTGGGGGCGGTGATTGGCCCCTTTCCTCGTCCTCTTCTTCGGAAGAATCTTGGCGGCATTTTTAATCCTGTCAATACAACATGAGATAACAACAACAATATATAAAATAAAGTAATGGACAAAACAAAACAAAACAAAACAAAGTAGAATTTGTCCTATGTTATTTGTCTAGTCTCGAAAGGTTTTGAAATGTGCAATTGTGTAACTGAGATTAAACACAAAAGGCTAGTGTTTAATTCACTCAGAGTTGGCTCTGATACCAACCTGTCACACCCCGATTTCCACGTGTCACCGGTGGGCCCGGTGGGGAGTATCGTGACGTGGTTGGCAACATAATAGTCAAACAACACAATATTTCATATGCACAGCGGAAGCAATTTAAAGATACATTTTAACCGAATAAAATATTGTAATATCGTGTATCACAAAAACAGTTGAAAGTTTATCCACAGATGGATCGAAAATAAGAAACAGTAGTTCAACAGACTTTAGGCATCTTAAGCTTGCGAGACTTCTATTGATGCTAAGGAGAAATCCCAGCCAATTACGCTTAGTACCTGCATTTAATCTTTTTGGGAAAATACGTCAGTTTACACTGGTAAATACAATCAACTGACTCATTTTGGAAAATGATTAAAAATTGATTTGGATGCACGTGGCATAAATATTTTATAACTTGGGATAATTATTTAAATATATAATCTTGTGAATGAATTACATGTTCCTTATGCGTTTAGTAGCCCGGATCGTGTCCGGGTTAAAGATCAATAGACACACCACATTATTCTTTTGTGCACTGACGGGTGTACGCCTACACCCCGCGCTTAAGTCGTGGCCATTTCGTAAAATGATGCCAGGGATATCCGGGACATGGTCATTAACCCCCCAAAGGCTTTAAGTAAACAAGATGATTTAAATGGGCCGATCAAATTATTCAATTAACCACCAAACGATGGAAGATTTGATGCCCGACCAAGCGGTATTTTATATACCGTAACCCAAGCCCGTATAGGGAAAATAAGTTAAGAGTATTTACCTGAGCAAAGTAATAATCACAATAAGCAAATGCAAGTAGCTTTTACTGGTACTCCTAATCTGGAACGAAGGTTTATAATAACCTATTTGAATCCTAACGGGTCTTTAATTAAGCTTAAGCTTAGACCGGTTAGTTTCAAGGATACGGTTCGTACGCACGATTAAGCGAATGACCGGATAGAATGTGATTTAGAACCGACAAGTTTGAAGACTTGCTTAATATGGGTATTTCATTCACATTCTGGATTTTGAGATAAAACCGATAAGGTTTGACCCGTTTCGGCTAATTTATGCAAACTAGTTACATAAACCGAACCGAACGCGTAATAAGCGTAACGGGTATTCATGAGAGCCATATACAGGTTTCCTAAGTTAATATGCTTCAAATATGTTGTGACATCAGTAAGATGTCTTTTATTATGCCCGAAACGAATTTAAACACAAACTATGCCCCGTAAGGGTAGTTTGGTCATTTACAAGGTTATAAAAGAGTTTAAGTATTAACCTGAGTTACAGGTCTGATATAATCAGCAAAATACTTAGTTTACTAGGTTATAACAGTAGGGTAAAGTATATATGTAAAATTTATCAATTATAACCAAACTATGCACCGTAGGGGCATTTTGGTAATTTCACATAAGCCGAAAAGCTCAAAAATGAAGTCTGAGTTTAACAACTTTTTCTTACTGTTAAAATATTATAATTTACCCAAAATATCAGTAGGTATCAACCCTTGTATGTTTAAAATAGTTCTAGTACATACTATGCGTTAAAAATGCTTAAAAAGGCGATTAGAAGCCATTTCCGGGTTCTATACATAAAGCTGATATTTTTATTATTCCAGAAGGCTTAAAATAATTTATTTATCATATGTAATCAGTAGAAAAAGTTTTGGAGTCAATTAGATATGTAAAACTCATTTTATAGCCCGTAAGGGCAAAACCGACAATTACCGGATTAAGCCTACGACTATAAGTTATGCTCAGCCTAAAATTAATTAAAAATCTTCAAAATCCCAAAATAATATATTACATCAGTGGGTAATAAGTTTGATATCAAAAAGTGAGTTTAAATAGGCTATACGCTAATTACGCCGTTTAATCGCTAAAGAAGCTTTTAATTACGCTAATGAGCATAACTCTCAAACTACACCTCAAACTGATGTCAAATTTTAGGTGCAAGTTTATATATCAGTAATTAAGGTTTCTACTCTTTTACATTTTCAAAAATCACGTTTTAAGGTGAAAAAGGCATAATGGTCAACATATGAGCAATTAACGGAATCATGCATATTAATTGGTTAACTAATGAACCATGGTGTATAATCACAGAGGGTTATACTAGCATGTAACATGGCCCTATTAAAGCTCTATGGCATTTCAAAAGCATACCAAAACGGATCAGAACTGAAGTCAAAGCAAAAGTCAAAGCTTTGCGACTTTCGGTTCCGAACCGGGTCTAAACAGTAAATTGTCGGGTTGAACATGTTTAGACATGTTCTTACACTAATTACCAAGTTATATTAATGATCAAACAGGTTGTATGTGTTCTACATTGCTAATCATGCATAAATTAGAAAATAAGTATCATGTTGACTTTTTAATAACAAGTTTGACCCGACATTTGGCCTAGTTAGAGTGGGAATCAGGGGGAACCCTTTTAAGGGATTATTACCCACATAATTACCAACTGATAACTACTTTCAATTCGACTAATCACTGGACCAACAATGATTAATCGTTAAGTCAACCGTTAATTACGACGGTTTGACTTTTAAGCTAAAACTAAGCAAAAACTTAACTAAGAAAGGTTAAGCAAACTTACTGAAGTCCTATGCTTGATTAGGAAGGTCTTGTGTCTGCTCTTAAGCTCCCAAAAGCTCCAGAATTTCACAAGAAGTGAATGATCAAATGGTTGCAACATCATGGCCTTTTATAGTGGATTTTGATCCATAAGATGGTGACAACCAACTCTATCAATGTTCCCAGATCACTAACACATGTCCCTAGTGTCTAGGAGTCATTTAGGGGTCGTCCTAATATGAGGAAAATCGTTTAAAGGTCGAGTATTGCGTTTAAACAGCAAACAGGAGGATTTTCTGTCGCTGGCACACCCTTACGGACCGTAAGGGTAAGGCTTACGGTCCGTAAGCCTTTGACCAGAAGCAAAAAGTTGTTGTTCTTTCGGGTTTTGAAGGGGCAACTTGAGTGTAACGATTTTGGCCATGTTTTATCAGTATGGGGCCTCAAGTTTTGGGTCTTGAACAGTTATATACCCTACCACTTTGATATGTTTTCTTGAATCCTTTAAAAGTGCCGAATATGAAGGTTTATCGTAGAAATTTCCATAGGATCCTATCTTGCACTTTTGAATTCAATTACTGCCATCAATTTGCTGGATTGAAGGTATATTAGATGTTCATAATATATGATTGGGTCTTGGGATTTATAAATGAGGTTGTTCAGAGGTAAAAATTAACATGATGACACTTTTAAATCCTGCCATACATCTTTAATTATACCCGGGTTTATATCGCTCTTGTCTTATATGACACGTGTCGTTATTTCATTGAACACGAATTTTCGAGGTGTTACAAAACTATATTTTGTATTTTGTTACTTGCATTGTTTATCGAATGCTATATTTTTGTCAACGGTTTAAAGTTGTATGAAAAACTAGTTTAAATTTTTTATTTAGTTAAGACCTAAGGGCACGTTTTTTTGAGCTCGAACAGGGTAGATGAATTCTCAGGGCCGGCCCTGTCGGCTATATTCGAAATTTTAGCGAGCTGATCTCGAGTAGTTCATGAGTGATTTGACTCGTTTACACCCCCGGTTGTACATAGAGCAACGGATTACGTACATGTAGCCCTCCCCTCACGCCTCAGCTTTCAGAGCCTAAATCCCTCCTCGTAGAACCTCACGCCGGGTGTTTGGGATTCCTTTTGATCCAAAAGTCCTTTTCAAAAGTAATAAGTAAGAATTTCTTACTTATCAACTTCTCCTTTTTTAAGGCATAAAAGGACTTTTCAAGGGGTGTTTGGATTTCCTTTTAATCAAAAATCGTTCTTTTCCAGAGGGTGTTTGGTATTCCTTCTAACTTTTTAGAAGTTAATAAGTCAAAAAAGCCTCCAAAAGTCCTTTTTAAAAGGAATCCCAAACATGCACAAAATCAAGATCATGATCATATAGTTATGGAACCATCTTCTAACTACAGTTGGGTCACTGATTGCAAATCCCTCTATTTATACAACAAAAACTAGTCCTAACTGACCTCAAACTAAGATTAAATATTCATTCAAACTAAACATTAAAGTCCAAATAAGTACTTTATCAATCAAATAGAAAGTATACATACATAACCTAAACCAAACCTTATGAGTCAGATCGAAAGTATAAACCCTAATTTTACGTAAATCAATCAAATAGATATTAGAGCCGATAATTCATTCAAATACACGAAGATACATAACTATAATTAGATTATAAACCGAATGAACGAACCTCGATCGATGTCGAAATTTGTGGATTACAACGAACAATCGATCATAGATATTAGAGAAGTTGTGATATTGATCGAAGAAGATGAGTTTATGGACTCTGAGATGAACAAAAAAACCGGTTTGTGCCTGCCCAATCGGTTTATAACCCGACCCGACACCACCTAGTAAACCAGTTTGCCCCAAACCAACCCAACCCACCAGTTCGTACAGGGGTGAGCAAGAAAACCGAAGTAACCGAACCGTAACCGAATAACCGAACCGAAAAACCGAACCGAAACAAAAACCGACGGTTCGGTTTTCGGATTTTTAATAACCGAAAATTTCGGTTCGGTTTTCGGATAAACGTTTTCAATAACCGAAAAAAACCGAACCGAACCGATAAGTTACAATTCATATATTTTTATGTTTAAGTTTAAATTGTTTAAGTGTTTAACCCAATGCTAGTAGAAAATGTTAATTTTTTTCTTGAATGTAAAGTGTTTATAATAAAAACATTATAACTGAAATGATTTATTATTACCTAGAAGATATAACAAAATTTAATATAAAAAATAAATTTAATAAAACTTTGAAGAAACATAAAAATATATTAGAAGGTTAGGTTTATGTAAACAATACTAATTAAAGAGGTGAACTATAATAACTTAAATATAAACATATAAAAAGATTGTTATAATATAAATTATACTTTTTATTTTTTGAATCTTACATAATTTTGTTCCAAAAACCGAAATAACCGAAAAACCGAACCGAACCGACGTAAAAACCGAAAAACCGAAACAAAAAAAAACCGAAACCGAATGGTTTTTAAAACCCAAAAACCGACATTTCGGTTTTGATTTTACCCAAAAAACCGAACCGAACCGAACCGAACCGAACCGTGCACACCCCTAGTTCATAGTCTTGTTTCTTGAAACCGACCCAAACCAGTTTAAGTATTTTCCCTCTAAAACCGGTTTTGTAACCCGAACCGGTTTTTTTTAGAAACCAAATTTTATTTTTATTGAACAAACTGGTTCGGTTTATAACTCAAACCGGTTAAAAAAACCATAAGTATACCGTCTAGGCTCTGTTGGTACTTGCTTTGTATTTTTCTTGTTTCCTTTTTTTATAGAATATAATCATATATTAAGGAAAAGGAAATAAATTGTCTCAGCATATTAATAAAAAAAACCTTAAAATCAGTTTAATGGTTTTTTTTTTCACCAAACCAGCTAATATATAATGTGCAAAAATAAAAAAAATCTATATAACGTTAGGTTAGGTGTTGTTTGTTTTTTCAGAGGTAAATATATATTACACCTAAATAATTAGGTTAGGTGTTGTTTGTTTTTTCAGAAGTAAATATATATTACACTAAATAATATGGAATGGTTTGGTGTATATGTATAAGTACATTTAGAATTATTGATACAGCTAAGTGCCGGATCCGGATGGGGTGTTACACTTGACAAAAGTGACCAACCCGATTGGTCACCTCTGGTAACGTCATTTCGCCTTAAAAGTTAAAACGGAAGATTCTTACCAAAAGTGTGTACATAGAGGGATTCGAACTCGTTTTCTTAAACCCCGTTTTTTAACCTAAACCATATTGTTACTTAAAAAAAACCGGCATATTTTGAGCCAAACTCATTTTCTCAAACCCTGTATTAACCCAAATCCATTTTGACCCGTTTCCTAGTCCGCTTGGTATGCTACTGTGACAACCCTCGTAATTCCATGTATCCGTACGATTATTTAACGATAATTAAAGTGCTTGGTGATTGTGTTGAATCATTTAACTGCTCTCTGACTACGGTGTTATACTTACATGTGCGTGTTAACATACTAGTAGTATACAGAAAAGTGACTAAATAGTCCGGTATATTTTCCTATGTGTTAGGAATTAATTGTGTTACAAAAATACATATATAAGACGCCTTATGGAAAAATTAAACACTTTAACGGAACAGTATCCGACCGAACAACCGGACATTACCCGGGACACCAAATATTTGTCAAACACATTGTGTTAATATTTCTTGGCTAGTTATGATCTCCGAATACCATAACACCCGCTAGAACGTCCACTAACTAACACATGTGACCATATACTTAAACTTGAACTATTAGTTACTTCTACCATAAAAAATGTTTCACTTAGCCCCCCCCCCCTCATCGTTCACGGCACCAAGGGGCCCCACACCCAAAGATTTGTTTAAATCTTCTTCCAAATCTTCCAAAATATTCACCTTGGACTTTGTTGAGATTTGATTGGATATGGGGATTTATATGCATGGCCAAGATCACACACAATCATTCCATCTCTTACACTCTCTCTCCTCACTACTCTCTCTCCCTATTTGGGCTCCTCCATAACCGAACCCACCATCATCATCACCATATCTCACTTGATCACCATAATCTTTAGAAGATATTTCTTGGATTTGATAAGATCTTGTAATTATTTCTCTTGGAATTACAACTACACAAGATCACCATCATCTTCACAACACAACTTCACTCATCCCTCAAAACTCCTCTCTCTCCCTCTCGGCCATAGAAGATGCCGCCACCACCACCACCTTGTCACCACCATTGCTCCACTTTCAAGCTTGCTCTGAGTGCTAGAAGGTTATCCTTGAAGGTTGAAGCTTGGAGGTCTTGAAGGAACTTCATACTTTGCTCTACACCTCATCTTCATCATCATCCTTTGTTCATAAGTTCATCCCTAGCCTTTGTGCTAGTTGTAAGTCCTCGATTTAACTTTTGGTCACTTCTACGTTGATTATTCGAAAGATTGTAGTTGATGTGTAACACAAGAACATAAAAGAGAATGAACTGGAAAATGGACATAAACTTACATAAAATCTGGTTGGATTAAGTTGGTATAAGCATGCATGTTGTTTGATCATTAATTTATTGATAAACCCGTTGTTAGGACACTTCTTGATGCGTTTTTAGTAACATTTACACTATAAAAAGCATGCTAATTGACATTTTCAGCCAACCTCAACAGGCTGTAAACAGATCATAATAAATCGAAAAACTGATTTTCTGAAGCCTAAATTATGTATTTTTGAAAAACAGATCCAATGGCACTGGAATCGTAATTTTTCGAGGCCGTTTACTATTTTTAAAGGTCTGTTTTTGGACAGCAGCTCAAGCTGCATTTTTCTGTAGAAAATATGTGTTATGTGTTTCATCATAACTTAAAACCTGATTAGAACTAGCTCATGAAATTTGTACAAAAGATGACAACTGATGTATTTGTAATTACCCCACTAGAATTTCGTAAATCGGACTCTCGATGAATTTTTAATGAATTATTCCGTGGACTACAGTCAGAAGGTGATGAATCTGATTGCAGTCCGGTAAACGAATTTTTATGAAATATTGGTAATAAATTGGATCCCGAGATTTTTACACAATAATATTTGGATCGTTTAAGACCTTCTGTAAAAATTTGGGAATTTTTGAAACAAGTTAACTATTTTATTAAAATCCCCGAAAACAGCCCAGTTTTGAATATAAAAGCTGAAACGACATAAGTCGTGATTTGCGTGTCTAAATGTCGGGTAGGTTATCCGAGAATGATATAACATGTTATATGTCAATAAAAGTGTTATGTGCAATGTTGTGTGTTTGTCTATGAGAGGGGAATAAATGGGAAGGTTATATGGGCATGAACCGTTAAAGTGATGCATGTTATGTGATAGATACGTGTAGGAACTTTGTGTTCTATTTGAAATCACTAATAAACTAAGTGGTAATCATACTAGGACGTGATTGACCGACCTTGACTGTTAGCTACTTTTGAGAGTCAAACCGAGCAACCGAGGTGAGTTCACACTCCTAAGGCATGGGATTCCCGGTGGGTTGGGAATAGGATTGAATAACTACTCGTACTATCATTACTATTAAACTACTTTTCATCGTCCTCGGATTGAAGGGCACGTACGTAAAACCTACGTACACTCACACTCGCTACGGTCCTTGGATCAAGAAGGGCACGTACAAACACGACTAGTCGACACATGGGAAGCCCCCACTAATCATCGCACACATGTTTGGGAAACCGCGATACGGCCACTAATCATCACACACATGTTTTGGAAACCGCGATCCGGCCACTAATCATCGCAAACATGTTTGGGAAACCGCGATACAGATAAATAAGATACTTGGTTTACGAAATAAACAAATGATTCATGAACACTATAACTAAACAACCAACTGTGAATTCACTCAACTTTGTTGTTGACTCGTTGTTACATGCCTTGCAGGTCGTTAGGTATCTATGGAGCTTGCATCGGAGTGGGAAGAGTCGTTGTGGGACATGGACAACTGTGTACCATGCTAAACATTTGAAACGTTTAAACTTATGATTTGGTTTTAAACTTTATGCTTCCGCTTGTAACTTAAACTATGTTTTGTTTAGACACCAATTGTATTGTGTTGGATTTTACAAACTACTTACATGCTTGTTCAATATGATTGGTGGCTTGATCCTGGTCATGTCACGCCTCAAAGCGGTGATACCCCGCATGGTGGATTTTGGGGGTGTGACAGCTACCCATAACACTCGACTTCTAGCCCGCTTGGTGTGCTAGGCTTGCTATGTTGCTTAAGCTGCTTTCAAGTAGGAGACTGGGTGACGTGCATAATTTCACCAGCTAAACCGAAAGTCAATAAACCGTACACTTTTCAGTTGAATCGAGAAACCGTTGTATTGTAAGCACTTGAACATGTCACTTATATTTCAGTTTAGCTTTTATAAAGTTTACACGTTCAATCATTAGTTCATTACCTATAAATCATAATCCAAATTAACTTTATTTCTCATAAACATACAGGCATTGCACCATTTATCCACAAATATGGTAAATTACAAGCAATTTATCAGTATTGAATATAATTTCACCTACACATACCATTGCAGTTTGTGCAAATTTGCACAAAAAATCATACCGAGTTTATCGGTTGAAACAATATTTCCACCAATATGCTGTTTAAACTTTTAGTGAAACCAGATCTATAAGCCGAATCAAAGTCTTGTTGAGTTCTTCTCCATTGCTCCATTCATGAACTTTCGGTTTAATAGGTGTTGAAGATTTTAAAATTAAACGATGTAACGGAAAATCTTTTCTGGGCATAACATGATCTTCTCCTCCAAGTTTCAAAGTTGGGCAGAAATCACCCCCGCCATCTCCAATGTAGATTACGACCCGTTTCTTGATAGCTTGAGAAGTCGGATCTTGGATTTTATTCAACACAAAACCCTGTCGTGAGAAATAATGGGTCAAACGGGTTGAAAGTAATCCAAAATGTATCCAAACGTCTACAACCTCCAAAATCAATTTATTTAGGAGCATGTTTCATTGACGGGTCAACTCAACCTGATTTGACTTTAGATGTACATGAAATGAAAAAAAAAAATTATTGACGGGTCAACTCAACCTGTTTTGACAAGCACTGCAAAAATACTAGTTTTGACTTATGGGTCAAAGAACTGCAAAATACACCAGTTTTAACTTAAGACATTAACCAGAAATTAAACTATTGTAATTAATAGTGACAGATGTCCAGATCGGTCTTAATATCTGGGCTTTGGCCCGGAGGCTCCGGCCCATTGTGAACCATAATCAACAATTTAGCATCTAAGATTACCACATGAACATTCAAGTTTCACTTAAACATTCACCAGAAAAGCGACTAGAGTAATTAATACCGGCTTATTTCATTGTAAGACTAGTTTCACTTATCAACTCTTAAAATTTTAATTCAACAAATGTGAACCGTAAACAATATCATACATGCCGCCTACATAAACACACTGACTTTTAGCTTAAATGGTCTTTAAGATTGCTATTTTCAACGGCTTATGCCTATAAACAAAGACAAATAACCAAAAAGAATAACCAGTTTGAAATATGCAATCTCAAACTACTTATCGAAAACATCTTATTTCACTGCAAAATAAGCAAAATACGCACAAGCAATTTTTTTTCACCCAAACACTCAAAAGTTTTTATCTGCTTTTAAAAAAAGTTAAAAAACCTTGCAAATAATACATGAATACCATTATAGAAAACTATAAAAAAAATATTGCAATTTCTCAAAGTGCTAAGGTGTGAGACTCAAAACATATGACTTGACAATATCCACACCTATTTCTTTCATCGAGTCACCTCGCTTCATTAGCTAATATCGTCTCATCAAGTAAATGGGACCAACAATTGGATGTTTCTTTGCATATCATATAGATATCACACATAAAACAAAACGTAGACATTTAGACGTGTACTTATACAATCGACTTCGTAGATAAAAGTAATTTGTGTACCTTGCACAAATTGGGAGGGCAGAGATCACACCCATGTGGAGGCACAGCTGAACCATGATAAGGAAAGATCCTAAGCCTCCCTG
This sequence comes from Helianthus tuberosus, assembly GCA_030545235.1. Taxonomy (NCBI): domain Eukaryota; kingdom Viridiplantae; phylum Streptophyta; class Magnoliopsida; order Asterales; family Asteraceae; genus Helianthus; species Helianthus tuberosus. Next base: position 206,094,440 of record CM060367.1, on the reverse strand, counting down.
CTTCATCAACAGAAGTCGGGTTTGTGATAATACCCGAAAAACAATCATAAATCCCATGGTTTTTCAGGATTGTTTCAATGAAGAACTGATTGGCATCACTAAGTACCTTCAAATCACATCTGAAACATTCACACTTTCATCATCAATCATCATAACAACTTACTATTTCCTAAACATAAAATCATTCATCACATTGGAGTGTAAACAAGCCAAACCGCTTATGAGCTACTTGAGATCAGCTCACTAAATGCTTTAATAGATAATATATAATAGGCATGTAGAAATCTTATAATTCTATTATGCTCGAATCAAGCTGAGCTTAAATGAGCTTGAGCCTAGAAAGAAACTTGTTTGCTAAACAAGTCTAGACCCGAGCTTCACCCACAGAGCTTGAGGTGGAGCCTAAACGAGACTATTATTTATATAATTTGAATTTAATATATTAAATATACATTTATACAATTATTATATATAAAATTATGATAAAAATAACTAAATAATATAAAACTATAACTGTATATAAAAACAAGGGAAATTGGCCTGTAATAATCCAAACAAGACGTCATTGGCCATTGTCAGTCCCACCTTTGAATATTCCCCATGCCAGTCCCACCTTTCACTTATTTTTCCTCCACCGGTCCTCAGTTAAAAAAACTTAACGGAGTTGAGTTTTTTTTTCTGAATTACAAGCTGATGTTTTAGGGATTTTGATCAAAACGAGGATACGAGTCGAATGATGTAAAACTTACCTTGAAATTGTGCTCCAAGCGATGAAAACGGTGCTTCAATTCGGGTGTTTAAACTTCCAATTAACAAAAATCAAGTCGTTTGGAGCACCGTTTCGAGGTAAGTTTTACACCAATAGACTCGTATCCTCGTTCTGATCCAAAGCCTTGTAATTCAGAAAAAAACTTAACTCCGTTAAGTATTCTTAACTGAGGACCGGTGGAGGAAAAATAAGTTAAAGGTGGGACTGGTACGGGGAATATGAATATTCAAAGGTGGGACTGACAATGACCAATTACGTCTAGTTGGGATTATTACAGGTCAACTCCCCTAAAAAACAAATATAAATGTATATAAAGTAATTAATAATAAATAATAAACGAGGCTCGAGATTGAAAAACTACCTCACGAGAGCTAAGCTCTAGCTCTTGTAAGTTAAACAAGCGGCTAGGTTCAATCACAGAGATGCAAATTATAAAACAAGATAATAAATACCCATGAGCATGAGCAGCTCTAATGGCTGAAATGATTTGGGGATTCAATACAACACGATTCAAACAGTTTGTGATGTCTTCAATTGTTTTCCCCTGAGAATGTAGCTCCTCCATCATTCTATCCTATAATTCAATAACACTAACTAATGGTTATTTAAGAACCCTAATTTAAAAAAAAAAGTTGGTATCTTAAAGCAATCAATTTGAAATTAGAGATGTGACAAACCATGAGAGAGTTCCAAGGGAGTGTTTGACGAAGCTGATTGAACAATTGAGTCAAACCCATTTCAACCACCACCCACCGATCGCTGTCGTCGTCCATGATCGTCCGATCAAAATCCCATATGATCAACGGTTTTCCGACGACGCCGGACAGTTGATTCTCCGGCGCCATTAAGTTAAGAGAGGTTAAAGCGGCGGCGCAGGTGATATGATTATATTCTTGTTAGTACTCATGTAATCTTTTCATGTTATTAGGCCATCCGGAGGAGCGTTATGTAACATGTGGCATGCCACGTCATCACGAGGCTTTATGAGGCGTTATGCAAATTGAGATCGTAGTCATAAAGCCCATTCCTCATCATTACTCATTATTTTAATTTTCATTTTTTAATTAATTTCTGAGTTTTTTAAAATTAAAATTCATTTCATTAAATAAAAAAAGAGTACAATAAAATAAAAAAAACATTAAACTAGAATAAAAAAAATATTAAACTAGAATAAAAAAAATTACACAATCAAAGGTTATATTTTTTTTCAATCCGCTTCTTTTGTGCCAACGCCATTTTCAAAGCTTTTCCCGTTAAGTGGTCGTGCGGTTTCGAGTAGAAGTCAAAGTCGTGAGCCCATTGTCTATCCCGCATAATCTCCGTAACTTCGCGGTTCTCCTTCATACGTTTAGTAACGAGTTCGTGTACATCTTGAAGTCGCTTGTTTATCTCCGAAAATGCGTTACTCATTTCCGTTCCCATCGACATCGACGACGACTCGGGCTTTTTCGCCCGCCTACTTCTTCCGGGCGGTCTTGGTAGCTCTTCCACCGGCTCGTCATCCGGAATATCCTCGTTCACCTCGGTGTTTCGAGCGTCGGAGGTTGGCGAGTGGGAACCAGCGACACAGGGCGAGTAGGATTACCACTTTGGTTTGGGTCCGCACTTGATCGGGGAGGAATGAAGCCACTGTTGAATGGATGCATTGTATAAAATATTTAAGGATTTCTAAAAAATTGGTAGAGAGAAAGAGTGTTTGAGTGTGTGTGGTAAAAATATAGGAAAGGGGGTATTATTTAAAGGAAAGTTTAAAAAAATTGATTTTTTATATATAAATGACCGTTTACCAACGGTCAAAAACAAACAAATTCAATCAATAACGCCGCTATCCGTATCGCGCCGTTAAAAATTTTTGAAATATACCGCCCTTCGTGGTAGTGTTGAGGGGTGCCACACGGCGTTAAGTGTGGGCATACCGCCCCACTACGTTTTGTCTTAGGGTGGAGGGGTGCATGTGCCTAACCTTTTAAGAAAACTTTTTTCTAGCCAATTGAATTGTGTCATTGAATTTCTCTAAATCTTTTGCATTTTACCAAAAAAATCACAAGGGGTGCATAAAGGTGCATACCTAATTTGAGATTAGACAAATCATATTTTTTTAAACTTAATAAAAGTACATTACATTAACTTAAAAATTAAAAAAACATTACACTAAATTAAAAAAAATAAAAAAAAAACAAAAAAAAATTACAATAATTAAATAAATTAACTATTCTTCGTTGGAATTCACTAATAGGTGTGGTAAATCCATTCTTCCGAAATGCTCAACGAGATCATGTTTTAGTCTCCAATGCGTATCTTCATCCATAAGCTCGTCTAAGACGAGTGCGGGCTCGACTGGAGGATTTCGAATGTGTACTGGTGCTATCGCGTTTCCGACATCTTTTAAAATTATGTTACGTAAAATAATACATGTATACACGATAGACCTAATTTTTTTCACACTCTTAGCACGCATTGGCCGATTCATTATACCAAATTTTGACTTCAAAACACCAAAAGCCCGTTCCACGTCTTTTCTTGCCGCCTCGTGTTGCTTCTTGAACTTTTTTCGTTCATTTTTTGAGGATATGGATATGATTTGACAAACACGGACCATTTAGGGTATATTCAATCCACGAGATAGTAACCACGTTTGTATAAGTGGTTGTTAACGTAAAATGGACATTTCGGGGCCGTTCCATTCCGTTCAGTTTGAAATAATGGAGATTGGTTAAGCACATTGATGTCGTTTTGTGCATCTGGTGGACCGCAAAAAGCATGCCAAACCAACAAATCTTGAGAGGCCACCGCTTCGAGCATAACCGTAGGGTAACGGTGATCTCCTCTCATATATTGGCCACGAAAAGCTGTGGGACACGATCTCCATACGAAATGAGTGTAATCAAGGCTACCCACCATACCAGGAAGGCGGTGTTTATCCTCATGAGCTTGGTACAAAAGTGCCATGTCGTGGCTTGTTGGCCTATGTAAGAACTCAAGAGCGTATATTTTACATACCGCTTCGCATAAATATTTTAGACACTCATGGGAAGTCCCTTCGGCCATATATAAATACTCGTCGTTCTCGTCTGGAGTGTTACCGGTTGCAAGTTGTTTAATAGCCGATGTAACTTTTTGCAACGGGGTAAAACTCTTTTTCATCATCGCATCTACGCCCTCTTCAAACCACGAGTTATTCGCTTCCACGTCGCTCACAATTTTTAGAAACAAACTTTTTGACACACGGAACCGATGACGGAAAATTTCTTCGTTATATTTCGGTTCCTCGACAAAATAATCCGCCATAAGGATTTCGTGCCCACTCTCACGACAACAGCAAGCATAACATTTCTTACTAGATGTGCCCGTGTCGTGTAGTTCGGCTTCGTCGATGAGTTTTTGGAAAAAAAAAACTTATGCTACTATCAGATGAATCACTGCTATCGGGTAGAAATAAAATAGGTATTTCTTCCACTATTTTTATAAAAAATAGAATAGATTTGGAGTAACGAGGATGTGGGTTGATGTGAATTTGTTTAAAATGTGTGTGGTCTATATAGGTTTATAAAAAAAAACTTTTTTTTTTATTTTCTAAATGGTAATATTACCGTTCACATGCTCCAACGGTAAAAAATAAATGCACCAAAGTTCCACTTCAAGTCGACAAACATTCACCGATTTTTTGGGTCTTCGGCGCGACAAATGGGGTGGCGGCGGTGTTGCCTATCGGCAAACACTATGCCGAAGACACTTGCCTAACCCACCCCGTATGCCCTTAGACTAAAGGGAGTGGGGCAACCTTTTGAGTGGGCGTCTTGCGACACGTGGCGCCACGTTATATTAGAGGATTTCGACCAAAAAAGGGGGAGTGGGGCAACCTTGCTGGGTGGGGCGTCTTGCGACACGTGGATTGATTTATTTTGTCTTTTTTTATGTAAAAGATATAAAAAAAGTCCTATTTTTTATAAAATGATTGATCAAAGTAAATAAAAACTAATACTTCAATAAAAAAAATTACTTCAATAAAATAAAAAATACATCAACTAAAAAAAAAAAATACATCAACAAAAATAAAAAAATACAATCAACAAAGGTTATATTTTTCTCGAATTTCTTGCTTCATTTTTTCGGCTAAAGCGAGCTCGGCTCCAGTAAGGTTTGTCGTGTCGGTTGTTAATATTTGCAAATCAAGTGCTTTTTGACGACTTTCTTTCAGCTTTAGCTTTCGGTCCCCGTGTTCTTTTTTTAAGTTGATCCGTTGTTGGCTCATTTGCAACAAGCCGTCTAACTTATTGGTCACTTTTTCGAACGTTTCGGTGTAGTCGATTCGTACACCGCTAGAAGACGGTTGGGCGGCTTTTTTGGCCCTATCTCGGCCAACCGGCCGTTGTGGTGGTTGAAACGCATCGGCCTCTTCATGTGGCTCTTCCAAATCTTCCTCAATGTCGTTGAGATTTATTTGGCACCGAGCGTCCGAACCGGTACTTTGTTGGTCGTTTGAGGATGAGGTTTTTGACCGCTTAGCCGACGGTTGGCCACGAGTTTTAAATGGATCGAAGGCGATGACTGTGTGAAATTTTGAACTCTTTCTTAAAAATTGCCAAATAGCAAGATAAGGAAACGCCTTCTTGTGTTCGGCTCGTAATTCATTTTGGGCGTTTGCTTGGAGCATCGCATCGTCGGAACCACTTTGGCGCACCCTCGAGTTACTTAGGCGAGTGAATATTTGGTTGAAACTTTGAATCAAAGGACGCATTTTACGCCACTTCGCGCCAATACCATCGGGATCACGGTATCCATCTTCTTGATCTTCCAACTTGAGGAAAACGTTGTAAATACGAGACCAATATGTTTTTTCCTTTTGATAGTTACCTATAAAAAACAAAACAATAGTTATCTATAGAAAACTTTGTACATACGAGACCAATAAGTTATAAGACAACTTACTACATCTCGGGTCTTCGGATATTTCTAGCCAAGCCTTGGACAAGCTCATTTCCTCGTTGGAAGTCCATGGTATCAGTTTGGTTTTCAAGCGTTCTTCACCCGGTGTTTTCCTCTTGTGTGAACGTTTCTTTTTTTGAGGTTCAACATCATTTTGACCGACATGGAACTGGGTCTCCGGAACTTCTTCGTCATCTAAATCAACCACTAGATGGAATACAAACAAAGTTAAAAAAAAACATATTCTTTACAAAAAAATATCTAAAAAATTTATACAATTTTGTTGTCTCGATCCTCCAACGTTTTGAAAACCACCGGGTTGTTGTGTGTTCCAAGTGGTGAACCCCATATTTTGCGGTATCGTCGTATTGTTGTAGTATACTTGCGGTGTAGGGCTAGCAACGTGCATATTATTGAAATAGGCGTAAAAAGCGGGGTTATTTAAAACGTTTGGGTCCGCCATATCGGGTTGTGGATTGGAAGATTGTGTATTTTGGTTGAAAGGAGGGATGTTGTGGGGATACATTTTGATGAGTTGATAGAAGATTGGTATAAATTTTGATGAGTTGAGAGAAGATTGTGGTAAAAATGTGTTTGATATGTGGTATTAATTTATAAAGGTTGGATTATTTAAAAAAAAAAAAGTTTGGCCAAACTATCCGTTGGCAACGGATATATGAATTGAAAATTGAAAAAGTTGGGCGACTTGCTGGAGACGGGCTGGAGTGGGACGCCCCCGAAGACGCCACGGGGGGCGGTGTTCCAGGCGACCTGGGGCGACTTGTGAGGGGGAGTCGCCCCACTCCCTTCAGTCTTATATAATAAATGAATCATGTTGTATTTTTGTATTTTTATAAGAAAGAGGGTTACAAGGGGTTATATAATTTAAGTGTGTAGTGGGGTTATACCCCTTCAATTATACATATATATGTATGTGTATATATGTGTGAGAGAGAGAAACTAATGGTGGCACCGTTATAATTTTCGCCAAGGAACCGAGTTGTGGGGATATGGCGCTCCTCGTGACGGTGTTTGTCGGCGTGATACGGCGCTATAGGTGGGTGGGCGTTACATGACCTTCGACTATAGAGGGACTAAAGGGTTAGTTTATGGGAACAAGTTGAAAAATATACGACATGTTGTATTTTAATAAAGGCTCAGCTTATTGGCACACGTTGAAATATATACGACATGTTGTATTTTAATACGGATCGTATAGCTTTATACGACTTGTATATGGCTAACTTTAAACATGTCAGACTGACAGGGAGTCTTTGTCTCATAGCCGGTCTTATACGGATCGTATAGCGCTATACGATCCGTACAAGGAGCTTTTTTTTAGTTTAAAGTTTGGTGCTTTGGATGTGGTTGCTGGTTATTTTTGTTTTTATGTGTTTTATAATTTGTATTATGTTTTTATAGTGACGTATCATGTTATATCGTATCGCAACATATATTAATCAGTAAGTTATAGTAGCTACAGATAAAAGAGCAGAACGAGAAGACAAATAAGCATCAACTCATGCGCAATTACATACCCACACCTCTAAAAACGTGTATACATCCACACAACACTAAGGGTGTACGGAGTGGGCGGCAAACCCATGCGGCAAAGCCGGTTTACCGCGCTGTAACACCGCTGCTGGTGGGTTTTGCCGCTCGGTGAAGGGAGGGAAGCGGTGATGGGTTGCCGAAACGGTGAAGGGAGGGAAGGAGAGAAAGAGGGGGGGGGGGGTGTGTCTGGTGGGGTCCATGCCATCTCAACCAATCACACCTTTTTTTTTTTTAAATAGTTTACCAATACATGAAGTGTCTAACCATTGCCAACACTTTTGAACATAGTTTAAACAATTAAGGTTGAATGATATGACACACTCTCATTGGTTGATATTGAAGTTTACCACTTTCAAGTGTCTAACCACTCCCTACACCCTAAGGCAAACGAAAGTACAAAACAAGATTGTAAATTAAATTAAATAAGAAGATACCTATGTCCATGTCAATCTCGAGCAGGCTCGCGATTCTAAACGAATACAGATTATTATACATAAAATTTTGACAAAAATTACTAAATATTTTATAATATGTTACATATAAAATAGAAATTATAATAACATATAAATTTACACATATTAATTAATAACTAACAAACAAGTCGAACTCGAACTTAAAAAACTACTCACGAGCCATACTCAAGCTTGCCGAGCTCGAGCTCTTGTAAGGTAAATGAGCGGTTCGGCTCAATCACACAAATGCAAAATGCAAAATGCAAAATATAAAATTTATAAAACAAGATGATAAATTGAGTAAAATAAGTAAATACCCATGAGCATGAGCCAGCTCTAATGGCTGAAATGATTCGAGGATTTAATACAACACGATTCACGCAGCTTGTGATGTCTTCAATTGTTTTCCCATGAGAATGTAGCTCCTACATCATTTATATTATAATTGATCAATGACCTTAATGCCCATGTTCATTTAATTGGTAAATACTTTTTTTTTGAAAGACCAACAAATAATTTTATTTCATCACACCTGGGCAACCAAATGTTAGCCAGATGAGCCACCAAATATCATACACCAAATGTCATAATTGGTAAATACTTGATGAACATTTTTACCCTTACTAGAAAAATAGGGTTCCTCTTGGGTGTATAAATAGAGCTTAATGGAGAGGGCCTAAGGTTTCTCACAATCATTCCATAAACATCCCTCACAAACCATCTCTCGCTCTCTACTAAAAAGTCCATCAATCATCATACACCCTAAAGGGGAACCCGACTAGATCACATCATGGCTACGACGATCTCTACCATCTCGGGATTAACGGGCACACATATTCCTTCATGTTGTTTCTATTATGTTTATGTATAGAACTGATCAACATATGGTATCATAGCTTATGTTGATAAATCAATTCTATTTTGTTAAGAAACATAAGATTTGAAAAAAAAACCCACTTAAAAATCAGTTTTTTATGGATATTTATAAACTTTGGTTTTGATGTTCACACTTATGTTTTATGGATTGTTAAAACCAATAAAAACTTGTTTTTATGTGATAAAAACCATAAATTTTCGAAAGTTTTAATAAAATTAGTTAAGAACACGTTTGAATGTTCTTGATGTTCTTAATGATCTTCTTCATAAAGTTGATGAAAATCATATAATTTGGTGTTTGATTTAAAATACAACTTGTTTTTAAATATTTTGGGTGTACTTTTCCCCATGTTTACTAATAAAACCCAAAAGTTTAAAAATAAGTGCACTAATAATCCCTTAATTATGGATACTTTGTTTGTGTGAAAGATGTAATTTGGTGACACTCTCCTAAGTCCTAAATGCAAATTTAGGCATACCAACCATCACTCAAAATCTTCGACATCAGTTGACATTGATGCTGGCGACAATGAGAAGAGTGGTACTTAAGTTAGCAACATCATTGTCTGCAGGCATACTGTTATCAGGCGTCACCCTTAGTGACGCTTGTAGTGTGTTGGCGACACTCATCTCGAGTGGCACAACTGACCCTTAGGCGGAACTCTCTCCGCCAACACTGTGCTGGCGACACACTTGTTCGACTGACCTCATGCTGTGCTAGCGACACTCAATAGCCAACACTCATGTTGACTGGCGTAGATCGACGATACTAATAGTTGGTTAACTCTGTTGACACCAACTTTGGCGACACTGAGAGACTTACTGCCACACCCATTTCCTCCATAAGGCCGGGAATCCTATTTGACAAAGGACTTTGTTAATGAAATCCCAACTTATATAGTTGTAAGGAATCTCGTTGTTATTTTTAAAAATAAACGCTTGTGCTTTTGCCTTTTTTTGCCTAAGAAACCACTTCATTCAAAATTAGGGGGCCGTCTAAAATGTTACAGTTTGCCAAACCAGATTGAGTTTCCGAAATTACCGAGTCCATCACCACTTTGATACGATTGGCAAGAACTTTAGATATAGTTTTTGAAATACATCCGATTAGGCTAATCGGACGATAATCGTCAAAAGATTAAGGGTCCATACCTTTGGGGATAAGAGCTAGAAAGGACGAGCAGCACCCTCTGTTGATCCTACCTTCAGAGTGAAAATTCTCCATAATGCTTGCCTCATGTTTAATCTTAATAGGACCAGTGCACCACATATCTTTCACCATAACCCCTGCCAGTCTTTTACCCAAAACATTATGATTAACGACGCCATGGAAAAAAGACGTGTTTTCATCACCCTAGACCACCCATTTTACCCTCGCCCGTTGCATGATATCCGCTGCCAACGCGACTTTAATTTCAATGGCCGACCCTGAGAATTCGTATACCCTGTTCGAGCTCGAAAAAATGTGCCCTTAGACATTAACGAAATTAGGTATTGTGCTCACTGAAGGTCTAAACCTAATGCCAAAGAGGTTAATAACTAATCTAAAACATAAGAATAGTTTTGTATGGGGTCCTATTGTTGGTGTTTGTATGAGTGTACCCTATTAAAAAAAATATTTACATATACATATCGGGTTTTTTCATAAAAACACGTGCCCCTCGAAATATCGGGCCCTGGCCGGTGGTCCTCCCCGCCCACCCCCAGGGCCGGCCATTGACCAACTCCTGTTTTTCCACCTGTGTTTTGCTATTGACCAACTCCTGTTTTTCCGAGTGCGTGAGGCATCTGTTTTCCATCAGAATTTAAAAGGTTTCAATTTTCTTTTCTATCACAATTTGAACTCTTTTTTTTTCTGTCCCTTTCCAACATCGCCCAACTTTTAACCGTTGTTTTAATCAATTATAATTTATCCGCAAGGACGAGATCCGGAGGACCGGTGTAAACCTCACTGTTTATAGCATTAATAACAACCGACTCGAGACCCAGATTTTCGAACCACGAGTTGTAAAATCTAAAGGGGGTCGAGCCATAGTTAGTAACTTTTGTGGACAGAAAAATAGGATTATGGTCCGAGTTACACCTGGGTACAAATACTAAGTTCTCAACACACAAAAACATATTAAATAAGCTAACCCAAACACTATAAAAACAACTTATTAACTTTTATAAGTTGCTCCAAAATAAACTAACCCAAACACCCTTTTGTGCCCCGTGCCCCATGAGTTCGTTTGTTTTTTTTTTTTGGTGTGTGTGTGTGTGTGTAATATTCCGTACACGATATTACCACCCCTGTTGGGTTATAGTCTTATTCCATATTAACACAGATAGATTTCCATTTTCCATTCAAAAGGTCATAGTTGAGATGTGTCTCTTTATACATTTATTATACATAGTCACCAGTTATAAATTTATTGGCAGAAGTTACCACAAATAAAAAGCAAAACTATGTGAGATTGTTGGCAACCAATGACGTTTTCTTGGATGAAATACTCTGGTTTCTTCCAAGATAGTGAGATGCCTGGTGTCTTTTGCATTGTTTAAGAACATATACCCTTGGGGACATCTATTGCTGATGTGGAATTGAAGAACATCATGTCCATATGAAGTACCTATGGATCCATCTAGGGAGAATTCTTCTTTTAGACAGTATGCAGAATATTTGACAAGTGAGAATTATCCCAAACCCAAAGCAGAACCCGAGGATTGGTCCAACAATCGTTTCCATGTTAAAGCTTTTCTTCTGTTGTCCTGAAGATGATGAAGGATCTGATCGATTGCTACAAGACTTTTGTATGGGGGAGCCACATAACCCCGGATTGCCTGCGTAACTCTGATTCATAAAGGTATCGAATTGGCCCCCGGTTGGTATTGAACCTTGTAGATTATTGTTTGCGACGCTGAAAGAAGAAAAGAAGTGCAAGCTTTTAAGAGAAGATGGGATCTCACCAGATAAAAGATTATGAGAGAGATCTAGTTTTTCCAGGTTTGTGAGATTTGAAATTGAACTGGGAATGATGCCAGAGAAACAGTTTTGACTCAGATTAAGAACATGAATCGACTGCATATCGCCAATTTCCACAGGGATGTCACCACTCAGGTTATTTCCAGCTAGGAACAAACCCGGGGGGGAGGGCGGCTAGCTGATTGTACTGCAAAGTAGCATTTATTGGCGGAACGAATACAGGAAGTTCAAAGTTCTTATTTTGCTGCAGCGGGCAGGGTTTCGTTGAAGAAATTTTTGCTGAGGAGGAGAGTGGTGAGGTTCTTATGATGGCTAAGAATATTCAATGCTTGACTGATATTCTTGAAGGTATTATATGAAAGCGAGAGGAAGGACAGAGATGGCAATTCAAGTATTTCAGGTGAGATTTCCCCCTCTAGCTTATTTGCGGCCAGTCGAATGGCGATAAGTGATTTGCAGGAGAAAAGGCTTTTAGGTAGCACCCCGCTGAATTGGTTATAACTGAGGTCAACCACGGTGAGCTGACTGAAATCGGAGAAATCAAAATTGGAAAGCCTGCCACCTATAGAATTTTTCCTCAAGTTAAGCAGTTGAAGCTTTGTACAATTCATCAATGAAAGAGGTAAGGTTCCATTGAGAAAATTGTAGTGAAGTTCCAGTTTCTCCAGCAATGACAGCTTCCCGATACTGCGAGGGATGGAACCATTCAACATGTTACCAAACAAGACAAGACTCCTGAGGTTTGCGAGGCTGGTAATGTTTTCATCAATCTGATTCGTAAGAGAATTTCCAGGTAACGATAGCTGTTCCAGCAATCGCGCGGCATTGATGTCGGTTGGGATCTGTCCTGTGAGATTGTTAAAACCCAAACTCAAAACTTTAAGGTTAGAACATGCACCGAATCCTTTGGGGATGTTTCCAGTTAAGTCGTTAAGTGAGAAATCGAGGATCACTAAATCCGGTGAAGTGGTGCATATAAATGGAGGAATTGTGCCGGCAAAGAGATTGTTGCTAATATTGAGAGCAATCAAGCTTTTAAGCGACTGGAGAAGGGATGTTTGAATTGTCCCACCAAAGTAATTGCTGGAGAAATTGAACAACTGTAGGCTGGATGGCAAGATGTCGGGTAAGCGTCCAGAAAGCCTGTTGTAGCTCAAGTCAATGGTGTGGAGGTTTCTGAAAGAGATGAAAAGTCCACCAGGGAGGGGACCCGAAAGAAAATTATAAGACAGGTTGAGGATAGAGAGAGACGTGAGATTTTGAAGAGATGAAGGGATGGCACCACGCAGGCCTCTTTCGGGTATGGATAACCCAACGACCCGATATCTTTTATCATCACAAGAGACTCCATCCCATGAGCAGCAACTGACGGTAGCAGACCAGTTAAGACTGCGAAAGTTGGTTGCCAAGGACAAGAGAGAATCTTTGTCATCAGGGTTACATTCTGCATCAGCGAGTGTGGGAAAGAGGAGTACGAGTATAATCAAGTAGCCAACAAAACATAGATTATGCCGATGATGGTTGGTTGAGGAAGAGGGAACTAAGACAGGTTTTCGCGGCAACATTTTGGCTGCTCCTGCGAAAGAAGAAGGATAAGAAAGATCAATGAAGATGAAGCCATTACTTGAAAAGATAAAACTAAAAAAAAGGATGAAAAGAAGGCACCTGGTCATGGTCTCATGGAAGCGTTTACTTCTGTGTATATTAAACTGCTGTGTGATGGGGACTGGTGTCTGGTGATGACATGTATTTTTGTTTAGAAAAGTTATCAAGTCAACCGTTGCAATTGGGTTTCGATTTAAACCAGGACTATAGAGCAACGAAATAAAAATGAAAATGGTAAACTGCAATTTGCGGGGGCGATGTACACTTGCGTCCCTCCGGAGCAAATTTTGACCTTTGAGTCCCTACCACTAACTCAGTTAACTAAACTAACTAAATGCCCATTTTACCCTTTTCTTTGATTCCCTATGATTTGAAACTTGTTACTCAGGTTATTTACCAGCCAAATTCAAATAAAATACGGGTGTTCAGAATTGACGAAAAATTCGAAATTCGACTTGATTCAAATAAGATTACCAAGGTTCGAATTCGAGTCCAGTTATCGAATTCGAATCGAATAGGAATTATGATTTTCAATTTGATTTATTATTCTTATATATATATATATAAATTCGAATTCAATTTTTATATATTTTTTATTATATATACACACATACATATGACTTCTAAATTTGGGTCAAAGTATGAAGTCGCCGCTAATGGTTGGTCGCTAATGGTCAACTGTCGTCGCTAACAACGTCGTCGTTAAAGATGAACAATTTTTAGCGACGACTTTTTAACTTTTAGTGGCGACAAATGTCGTCGCTAAAAGTCAGAGAAAGAGAAAAAAAAAAACAATTTACTGCTATTTCCAGTAATGCCCAAATACAATTATTACATGCACATTTTTAAGTATTCCCTGAACATACATGGACCAAAACTTTCATAAACAAAAGTTGTTGTGAGAAGCACAGGTAGTAAGGTACCAAGTGATTATACAAACTCAATGCACAGTGCGAGCAACAATGAGAACAACTTTCTCTACAAGAATACCTGTGGATAAAAAATATAAAAATAATTAAGAACCATTAATGCTTTCAAGTACTGAATTTTAACCATATTGTTCAACAGTGGCGTCTCTGAGAATTCATGTACCCTATTCGAGGTCAAAAAATGTGCCCTTATATCTTAACGATAAACAAGACATTTATGAAAATGACAAAATCGTATTATTCAATAAACAATGTGTAACATCCGCCAAAAACGGATCTCCGATACCCATCCGTTTTGAAAACCGGATCCTAAACGAACTTTTTTTTTTATTTATATTAGATGTCGCGTTTTTAGAAATTACTATAACTAGTTTTTTCGGGTTTATAATATTAATTTTATGAATGAAACTTGTTAGTCCCGTTAATAATTACAAAAGAAATAACTAACCTAGTTATAAATTATAGATTAAACTAATTTCCTAATTGAAGGGACTGATTTGGTAATTCTTTATAACTTTAAAGTGCAGGGACCAGTTGTGCAATTATTGGAAACTGTTAAATGAAACTCAATAAAAAAGAAGTGAACCAAGGGACTCGAACCCGGGTCTCACCGGGCCCAAAGAACTAACCAAAACATGCGCGCCGCTGCACCAAAGATCATTTCATGTATATTGTTTGATTCGATTTCTATTTATTAACGTATTTATATCAGTTTAAAAAAAAACACATGCCCCTCGAAATCACGGGCCCTGTGCGGAAGTCCTCCCCGCACACCCTCATAGCCGCCCCTATTGTTCAATATAATTCAAACAGGAATCAAATTGGTCAATTGCATCAGCTTTGACACGCTGGTAATTACTACTATAAAGTATAAGCTATAGTCAGGAATAAGGTGGTAAAATGGCAAGTCACGCGGGTTATAAAACAGGTCCAACTTACTGGGTAAGTTCAGGTACATGCTAAAACAGATCGGGTCAGAGTTCAGGTATAATGGTTATTCACATTGATACAGACATAAACAAAATAATGGTTATTTTAATTCATCGTTCACCTATTCAAATCTATATCAATTCTTATCTATACTTTCTATAAAAGGGGGAAAACTCGATGACATAAGAAAAGCTGATGTGGCAGCCAGAGAGGCTGTCCAACAATGTTTTTCTTATGTCATTATTGCATCATAAAGCTTAATATTAAAACACTTTAAAATTCAAAGCTCTGCCCCACAATCAGCTTTTCAAAGGTCTACCCACATACAAATGGGCAAAGCTCTGCCCTCATTCATAATTGAAAGGTCTGGCCCTCCCTCAAATTTCAAAGCTCTGCCCTCATTCGTAATTGAAACCTCTGATGTTCATTCAAAATTCAAAAAACCTCTGCTCACATTCAAAATTCAAAATTTTGGCTCTAGATTCAAAATTCAAACAATTTACATATATAAAATACATTTCTTCAATCAATTACTCCACATTTCCTCTTCTCTCTCTTCTCTCTGATGATTTTAATCCTCTTTTTCTCAAATCCAGATTCTTCCTCGCCTCTCTAAACCCTCACCTTTGATCATGGCATACGAAATTATAGTTCGAGATTGAAGTAACAATCTCATCCTACAAAAGCGAATCGTATGAATGACGTTTTGAGATTCTAGAAACCGAAGACACACATCTATGCCCTAGAATTCCAAAATCAATGAATCAGAAGAAATTAAAGAGATTGCATGAACCTAATTATGATGACTAGAGTGAAGTTACAGAATACATGAGAAACATAATTTCTAAAATTCTCATTGCTGATCGGAACAGTGAAACTTCATTCGGATGATGGAGAAACTTCTTCTGGTTTGAGCGTTAACGAATCCGAAATTGTTTGGATACTTTAATCTATAATAACGGTTGTCAATAGAGATGCATATTGAAGCAAAAGCGTGTTCTAATCGCGACTGTGAAGACTACAGAGGACGATAGACATCACTCTTTACACATGGCCTTTCAATTCCACTGATTCATCAATTGTAAGTTGTTCTTCATGGTTGTACATCAAGTCATCAACCTCAGGAATATCAAGTAGGTTAAAAGCCTCCCTTCCGATTCTTTTTATTTATTTATCATAACTTTCTCCATAACAGGGTAATCGGTTATGTTCTTCTTAACAGGGAATCAGTTGTGTTCTTCTTCGTAACAAGGTAATCGATTATCTTCATGATTTTTTATTAGGATTTCTTCAAGTTTTTGTATAGAGTAATCGGTTTTGTTCTTCTTAACAGGTAACCTGTTATGTTCTTTTTGTAACAGGGTAATCAGTTCTGTTCTTGATTTCTTATTACGATTTCTTTACGTTTTTGTTCGTTCTTCTTAACAGGTAATCTGTTATCTTCTTTCGGTATTTGCATAT
This sequence comes from Helianthus tuberosus, assembly GCA_030545235.1. NCBI lineage: Eukaryota > Viridiplantae > Streptophyta > Magnoliopsida > Asterales > Asteraceae > Helianthus > Helianthus tuberosus. Next base: position 206,077,973 of record CM060367.1, on the reverse strand, counting down.
TAAATATCACCGATTGTATTTGTCATATAATATATGAAAATCGTTTTAGTTAAGGACGGATGAGATTGTGCTTGCTTTGTAATTATATCCATTCTATCGTCTTATAGAAAATCGTTTTGCTTATGGATGGATGATATTGTGCTTGCTTGGTAATCATCTTCGTTTCCCGACTTGTAGTGAGTTTAATAATGGAAATTAATGGTGTAGTTTCAGTGAAAATATCACCGATTGTATTTGTCATATAATATATGAAAATCGATTTAGTTAAGGACGGATGAGATTGAGCTTGCTTTCTAATTATATCCATTTTATCATCTTATAGAAAATCGTTTTGCTTATGGATGTATGATATTGTGCTTGCTTGGTAATCATCTTCGTTTCCCGACTTGTAGTGAGTTTAATAATGGAAATTAATGGTGTAGTTTCAGCGACACTAATCAATGTTACTCACTTGAAATTACAGGAACATAACATGATCTTTTAAGGTTGAATGTTATACGATCATATGTTATTGAAGGCTGAGAATTGGAATCCAGCTTCAACATCATAAGTTCCAGGTCATGCGGTGAAAAAACAAGCTTTAAAATGGCATGAAAGCAAGTTTAAGGATCAGGAATTAGATCAGCTGATATATATCTCCAATTTAGTTCAGGTTTTCTTCTTCATATCAGCAATTTAACTTTGTTTCATATAGGTTCATACAAACATTTATTAGATTCGAATGAACTTTGGTCTCACAAGTGTCTCGGTCGCTAAGCCATGTATCCAGAATTGTTTCAGGGCAGCGAACTGTAAGTTGTTCCATATATAGAAAGTATGTGTATATATATCATGATTATTGTCACACCCCGACCACGTGAGACAACGAAACGTGGCGGAAACGTCGGGGAGTGTTGTAACAGAATTATTGTTTCATAACCATGGCATAAATAAATTCTGTTTTATTGAATAAATGAACTCATTGTTTTAATACAATCAAATAAGTACAACTATGATCTTCCAAGTTTTAAAGTTGCTAAGGCACGAGTCCGTCCTATATGTAGCATGTATCAACAATCATTGCAAAGCAGTACCTGAAACATGTGTAAAAATAGGTACGTCAGCATAAAAATTCCTGTGAGATACATAGGTTTTGTGAAAATAAGATTCATGACTTATGTTTAAGAAAATGTTTAGTCATGAACCTTGTAGTTTGCTTTGTTTTGTAAATCATTTGAAAAGCAATAAGATCAGATGATACGTATAAGTAAAAATAATAGTGTATGGTTAAGTGAATAACGAAATAGAATGTGTTTGTATAAGAGAAGTTGTTTTGTAAAACAATGTCTTGTGAAAAGTATGTTATTTGTATAAAATGTTATATGTCTCAAATTGAAATGATTCAAATAACGCTACAATATGTAATACCATACAAACACTTATATATAGGAAGTACCAGCGGCGTATCCACCATGCTTGTATCATATTACACACGCCTCGTCACTTAATCACTTACTCAAACCAAACCAACAATGTAAGATGTCTATGTTTAAACCAATTGCCAAATGTATTGAATAATATGTCAAAATGTTTATGTGTCCAATGTAATGTGTAACCAATGTGATTTGTATAAATAAATGTAAGATTAAACAAATAACCTTATAGTAGCATATTAAAAGTATACTTTGGATTTGTAAGTAACATATTAAACTATGTTTTGGTTTCATAAATAACATATCAAAATATGCTTTAGATGTGATAAATAACATATATGTTGGTTTTGTACAATATCACACATGGGAGTATATCAAACTATACTTTAATAGTGTGATTTGAGAATTCATTCAGACCTGGTGCATCAAAATACACCTTTGAGACTATAGAAATACCACAAAGGCAATCCCTATTTGGATGGAGCAACAAATTGGTTTCAGACATTCCATGACAACAGGAATGGGGTGTCAAATCCTATAGCGCTATATCATACTAACAATCGGTCTGGTGAACATAAAATAAGTACAATTCAACATTTTATTTTATGTTCTTTGAGAAATCAGTGCTTAAATCATAGATAGTCATTCAATTTGTCAATAGATAAGTAATAACATGTATAATCAATTATACTTTTGGAAAACATGAAAGTAACAGATAGGTACACATGCTTCACCCCAAAACAGTTTGGAAAACAGTAAAATAGGGGAACTATGTACTCACATGAGATTGCTCAGAAGTCCTAAGATAGCCACCAAGCAATGCTAGAGATCACAGAATATCAAACGGCACCTAATATAGGTAACTACATTAATAAACCGGACCTAAATCGGAGGATTGGATAGAATGAGGGTTTGTAAACCAAATGAGTATGGGAACTCATGTGGTATGGTTTAATAAAGCCTACATACTAAATGAAACCTAACTTAAGTGCTTGTGACCCATTACGACCCGTTTAGGTAGCTTATGCTACTTTAACGCGTCGTTCGCGTGAAACGCGTTCGGACCACCTAACTAGTCCTATGACAAGTAATATATGCCTTAACATGTCTAAAATAGTTGTCAAATCAGTTTAGATGTCAAAAGTTATGTTACATATGTTTAAAATGAATTTTGGCATCAAAGGGGTATTTTGGTAATTTACCTAAGGCATATAAACTACTTATCATACAACTAACTAAACGTCGTGACCATAGGGTATAACCTCGGAAGGTTATTCCCTATACTATGGTCACTTAAAGTGCTTGGTCGGATCCTAATGATCGACCAAACGGGTCGGGTTCGAAAGTATAAGCGATTGTTTAGATCGCTTACCTTACGACCCTATATAAGCACTAAACTAAAAGTGACGAGCTAAGCATGTTAAAACATACTTAACTAAGTTTAGAAAACAGGTTTGGTATCACAACAAACGGTTGTGATACCTAAGAGTAGTTTGGTTACAAAATACGCAAGAATACGTATTCTGACCGAAACTACGGCTCGTCACTGAGCCTAGATAACGTGGTAATCAGTAGGTATAGTCACTAGGGACTATAACCATCGTGATCACGCTCACGTTATGAAGTTCAAACGAACTTCGCATCGACCATAAACTGGTCAATGCAGAAAGTCAAACAAAGTTTGACTTTCGGACTCGAAAGCGATAAAAGAACGAAAGAATACTTACGAAGGGTCCCCGGATGCTAATCTAGATCAAAATAGCTCAGGTATGAAACAAAGGTTTCAACTTAGAGCACAAATGATCAGATTCTTGTGAGAAATGTGTGCAAATGTGATGGGTATTTATAGATTTCGGGTAACCGTTAAGATCGTTTGTCGAATATCGTGCCTAAATCTTGTGCGTACATTTGTCAAAATGTTATGGTTACTGAAAATGATCCTTAATGTGCTGAAAGGTCAAGTGTGGATTTGTGGTTGAGGATTAAACAGCTGGAAATCTGCTGATTGTTTAATCTAATCTGATCTGCAGAACCCATACGCACCGTAGGGCAAAAATGCATGCGCATCGTAGGGCACAAGTTTGGCAGAATTACAGTTTTGGTCCCTGCAGCCCCTAAACTTGGTTTTCGATGCATTTTTGACACGTTTAAGCCCTGTTAACCCCATTTCAAAGCTCTAAAATGAAGTTAAAGTATAGGGAACTTAAAATATGCTCAAAAATATCTCGGATGTCGGTTCGTTTGGTCGTACGAACGCGATGTTCGCTTAATTACGACGGAGTGCGCATAAGCACGAAAAACGATCCAAATGACGCAACGAATGGATTTTTGGCAAGCCAAACACTAAAGCATAATATAGTCATGCTTACATAAATTTTTTGGATGTCCGGATGTATTCAGAACGTAAGTTATGCGCGAAAATGCAAACTTGTGCACTTTTTGACACTTTTAGTCCCTGAATGACCCAAAAGTTTATTTTAGCATACCGAACCCCTCAAAGCCTATTTCTAAGCTATGTGAAGGTTATTTATGGCATGTTTAACTTATGGTCATGTTCCGGAATGTCTGTTACAGTTCAAATTGGCATACTTTCGCAGTTTGTCAAGTTTAGTCCCTGTAAGCGAATTAACTTTGATTTCACCACACCAAACCTTCCAAAACTTATATCTAAGTTATGTAAAGGTTATTTAAGGTATGTTAAGCCTATTTCACTATTCTGGAGTGTTCGTTGGGTTAAACTGGTTATATTTACGCATCAGAGCGCGTATAACCCTCCAGAAAGCGATGTAAAGCTTAAAATCGAACAAGAGTTGATATGTGCAAACGATACACATATTTTTACAAATCCCAAGTATGAAATACAATATTTCATTGGTTTGGCATTTGTTTGATGGTTGAAGTGACACAGGTGTCACAGTCTCCCCTACTTTAGGAAATTTCGTCCCGAAATTTAATTCTAGAGGAAACTTGTGAAGACAACTGTGACGGTTTCGCCTTCTAATAGATCCATTGAACCCTTAAGTAAAACTCTGGGCCATGTTAGGATTCTTAGCGAATTTGTTAACCCTCAAAGTGAATTCCTTGTAGCAGTAAAACATGGAATTTTTGAACTACGGACAGAAGAACGTTTCTTATGAAGACTTATCATAGGAAACTTGGTGTGTGATTGAGATCAGAATTGGGAAGTGTAAGATAAAATTCCATCGGTCAAGGTCCAAGACTTCTCCCGTATCATTATTCTTGTCACTATAGGTCTTAACACATGACAAAACTTCCTGTGGTTTCTATGCACTGAATTTCCATAATTATGTAGGCCTCCATAATTACGTAATTCCTTGCACAGTCCGCACAGTTCATTTCATAATGCGTAGAGGAAAAATCAATTGAATAAACATGAAACGACCTGACTAGACCACCAAAGGATCTGTTCAACTAGATCAACGAACGATCTTTTTAATTAGAACAACACATGATCTTCTTAACTAGGCCGTCGTACGATCTCCTTGAATAGACCACTTAAGGGATCTTTTCAATTATATCATCACATGATATTTCTAACCAGATTTTCAAATCAATATGCTTAACTAGACCACCCAAGGGGTCCAATTATAGAATAATACTTTATAACCCAAGGGACTTAGCTACAACGTAGGAGTCCATTAAGGATTTAAGATAGTAACTTTGGATATCCTATTATGAATCTCTCGTATGAGATATGAAAGATTCGATGAGGATTTGGATAGATCACAAAACATACATGAAAACATATAAGCACATAAACACATAATTAGTTAGCTTGATTCTTTAATTTGTTATCTTTGAGCATGGATAATTAAAGCACACTAGGAATCCAATTCATGGATTTCATTTGGCACTTTAATTATTTTCAAGGATCCATCTATAAAGATAGAAGGATTCTCAATAAAAGTTTGGCTTTGTTTCTTAAAAGAAACGAGTGTTTAAGGTTCTTGGGGAGATCACAAGTGATCATAAAATGACAGAACCATACGAGTAGTTTGTCTTTGGGTTGACATCATAAGGTTGTATCAAACATTCACACAATCGTATCAGTTTTGCAAAAATAAAAGCGACGAATTTTTATTTATATAACAACTGACTTGTCTTTAATCGTCAAAGATAACAACCAAGGGAAAATAACAAAACACTAATTGTTCACTGCTGCATCATTGTTCACGTTTGCCTCATTGATGTTGAACACTCGTCCACGCGCTGGAGGTATGTTAACAAGTCTTGGGCAATTGTTCCTGTAGTGGGTAAGGTCACCACAGTTATAACATGACCCTGGAGGGAACCGTGCTTGAACAGCAGCAGGGTTTGCAGCAGCTTGATTTGCATAACGACAAACATTGATCAAATGTCCCAACCGCCCACAGTGGGTACATTTGTGACACTGCTCTTGCTCTAGATGATGACGGTTGCACTTGTTGCACAAAGGTGCAGTACCAACATAGTTTTGCCTTTTTCGAGGTTGTGCTGGTTGGTTTGGTGCAACCTATTTGTCTTGAGCAGTTACAGCGCAGTTCTGAGAGGCTTTGTGCTTCTTCTTCTTGGATACCTCAGCATGTTCTTCCTTTGGTTCCACTTGAGCAGTCTTGTCAGATGGTCTTGGGTTGCCTTTTCGAAATAGCTTTTTCTTTCTGATGTGGGATTCAGTTAGAGTAGCAGACAATTCAATGGCTTGTCTGACAGTAGTAGGGTTGCTGCCAGTAACAATATCCTGAACTAGGTCAGGAAGACCATCAGTATATTTCTCGATCGCCTTATCCACAGGAGTAACCATAGCAGGACACAACAGGCTCAATTCTTCAAAACGGTCAGTATAGGCTCGATGTTCACCACTGTCTTGCTTCAAATCATCAAACTCCCTCTCCAAAGCTCGCAGTTCATGACGAGGGCAAAACTCCTTCATCATAAGAGCCCTAAGCTCAGCCCAAGTCTGTGCTAATGCAACCTCAGCACCGCGGTCTCTCATCACCCCGTTCCACCATGTGAGAGCCCTCTTCTGAAACACACTTGAAGAAAACTCGACCTTGCGATTTTCAGGACATTGAACGTGACGGAAGGTATTCTCAATGCTCTCGAACCACTGAAGAAGCCCAGTTGCTCCCTCAGAACCACTAAACTTGAGTGGTTTAGCCGAGTTGAAACTCTTGAAATTGCATGGAGCTTTGTTGTTGTTGATGGCTTGCATCATTTGAGCATAAAGATTTGGGAAGGCAGCAGCCATTTGCTGTGCGATGATTTCCGCCAGTTCAGCATTCGCCATCTGATTGTCACGTCGAGGAGGCATTCTAAAAGAGGAAACATGAAAGGAAACGAGTGAGAGAATTAGGCGAAAAGAATGAGATGAAACAAATCCGATGAAAGCAAGGATAGTGGTCATTTGTTTGTTACTACAAAGCAACAAACTACACACAGTGACTAATCAAAGTAAATGGGTCAAAAATAATGTATCACGAAGACATGCTCGCCTATAAGTGAACACTCATCCCAAGAATTCCCAGGTAAGCACAACTGGTCTCGCGTCTGATGAGATGTATACGAAGTGCTTGCCTAGACAGAAAACCCAGAATACAGGCATTCACCCTTCCAGTTTGCACGTGTTCACATTATTTAAAACCCAAAACCTTGACGAGAATTTGAAAACTCAAAGGGGTTCAAAACCATATAACAGAGGGTTCAAAACCTAGTAATCAATCATCCTAGAACAGATGATTAGTTTTCAAAGCGGTTTTGAAATTTATGTTCTTGTTGTGGTCGTCGCCTAAGGATAGGTGACGGTATTGTTTTATGACTAAACGCAAGTAAACTCGCGTTAGGGTCCTAGAAAGGTTATAGACTAGGTCAAAGCATTACTAATAACCTAATTCCCTATAACCATTGGCTCTGATACCAACTTTTCTGTCACACCCCGACCACGTGAGACAACGAAACGTGGCGGAAACGTCGGGGAGTGTTGTAACAGAATTATTGTTTCATAACCATGGCATAAATAAATTCTGTTTTATTGAATAAATGAACTCATTGTTTTAATACAATCAAATAAGTACAACTATGATCTTCCAAGTTTTAAAGTTGCTAAGGCACGAGTCTGTCCTATATGTAGCATGTATCAACAATCATTGCAAAGAAGTACCTGAAACATGTGTAAAAATAGGTACGTGTCACACCCCGACTTTCCACGTGTCACCGGTGGGCCCGGTGGGGAGTATCGTGACGTGGTTGACAACGTAATAGTCAAACAACACAATATATATGAATGCACAGCGGAAGCAAAAGAAAATTATTATTACACTCCGAATATAAAGTAATATCCAGTATTACAACGGAATGTAAGGATCCACAGGCGGATCTTAAAACATATCATTTGTTCAACAGACTTTAAACGCCTAGAACTTGCAAGATTCCTTATTAGCGCCCTGAGCTTTCAGCCAATTACGTTCAGTACCTGTCACTTAACCCTTTTGGAAAATACGTCAGTTTTCACTGGTAAATACACTCAACCGACTCATTTGAAAAGAGTTTAAGAAAATTGATTTAGATGCACCAGGCACAAAACCTTTTGACACTTTGATTAAAATGCACAGAGGCAAAATTAATCTTTTATAACTTGGGAAAATTATTTGTATATAATCTTGTATACAGTTTTATTTATTTGTCATCCATTCAGGGCCGGTTTGTAGGGCCGGACTCGATTAACTGACACGCCACAGGTATAATGCCCACAGGCTATCATCCCCTAAGTGGATTACCAGTTCCGGTATAATGCCCACAGGGATGATACCTTCGAGTGGATTACCAGTTTTTACATAATGCATCTGTCAGGTGTATGCCTACACCCCGTGCTTAGGTCGTGGCCATCTCGTAAAATGATGCCGAGGATATCCGGGACATGGTCATTAACCCCCAAAGGCCATACACCAAATAATAATAAAATAATACATATTAAACAGGTTATGTAAGTACATCAATCACAATCCGATTTAAATGACTACATACACCCGACCAAGCGGTACTTTTATAGTACCGTATCCCAAGCCCGTATAGGGAAATTAAGTTAAGAGTATTTACCTGAGCTAGCTCCTGTCTTATATATCAGAAATTAATAACTCAGCCGTATTCACTTAAGTAAGCGTAGGTACCATTTACCGGAAAGCTCTAGTCTGGAATGATGGTATAAATAATTAATTAGAATGCTAACGGGTCTTTAATTGAGCCTAAGCTTATACCGGTTAGTCTTACAGGAAGATACGGTTCGTACGCATGATTATGCGAAGACCGGAATAGAATGTGATTTAAACCCGACATGTTCAGAGACTTGTCTTATATGGGTATTTCGTACACATTCTGGATTTTGAGATAAAAACGATAACGTTTGACCCGTTTCGGCTAGTTTATGTAAACTAGTTACATAAACCGAACCGGACGCGAATAACGCATGACGGGTAACCGAAAAGGTCGCGAACAGGTTTCGTAAGTTAATATGCTTTAATTATGTTGTGATATCGGTATGATACCTTCCATAATGCCCGAAACGAGTTTAATCCTTAATTATGCCCCGTAGGGGTATTTTGGTCATTTTAAAGATTATAAAAGGGATCAATTAAGATTCTTTGATCCGGGTCTGAATAAATCAGTAAGATAACTTACTTTATCATGTCATATCAGTTGGTGTTAAGTCTTATGTGACAAAATGGTTTTAAACCCTCACTATGCGCTTAATACGCGTATAACGTCGTTTTAAGCGATTTACGGGTTAAAATAGGAATCTGAGTTTTCGGGTCCGTTAATAAGGTCCAAAATACTTCATTTATTATTTAAAATCAGTGGAAATTGGATTGGTATCAAAAGGGCTTGTAAAACTCATTTTATAACCGAAAAGGGCATATTCGGTATTAACCGAATCAAGGCGATAAACCTAGCTTAAGATCAGTTTAAAAATAATTAAAAATCTTCAAAAATCCCAAAATATTATTTAACATCAGTGGGGAAAAGTTTTGGTGCCGAAAATCGGGTTTAGATAGGCTATGCGCTAGTCGCGCCGATTAATTAATAAAAAGCTTATTATTTACGCTAATGCGCATATCTCCTAATCTGGACCTCAAATTGATGTCAAATTTTTAGGGCAAGTTTATAATTCAGTAGCCGAGGTCTTCGTCTACTCATATTGCCAAAATTCTCGTTTTACGTTCAACAAGGCGTTATGGTCAATTTAAAGCATCTAACGGAACGCGCGAACGAATCGGATAATCAACGAAACAATTACAGAGGCTTATACTAGCATGTAACCCAACCCTAATGAAGCACTAAGGCATTTCCGAATCAAACTAAAACGGGTCAGAACCGAAGTCAAAGCAAAAGTCAAAGTTTTGCGTCTTTCGGTTCCGAACCGGGTTTAAACGGACAATTGTCGAATCAAACGAGCTTAGACAAGTTTTTATGCTTATTATCAAGTTATATGAAGGTTAAAACAGGTTACACGCCTCTCGGATCGTTAATTGTGCATTAAATCATATTTTACATTTATGTTGACTTTTTCGGTCAACGTTTGACTCGACAAACGACCTAGTTAGGTCTGGAATTGGTACGTGCCCTTACAAGGGTTCAATACTCATGTAATTACCTACTTAACGGTACTTTTACTTCGACATACGACTGAGCTATCATTAACTAATCTCGAAGTCAACCGTTAGTTACGATATGTTGACTTTTAACTAATACACTAAGCTAAACTTAATTAGAAGGGATCTAGCATACTTACAAGTGTTGAAAGGTTGATTAGGAAGGCTTGGGTCTGCTTGGGAGTTCCACTCTTGATCAGAAATATGAATGATCAATGTATTGCAACTTATGGCTTTATATAGGGATCCAAGACACCACAATTGATTGACAACAAAGGCTACCAATGACCACAAATCGTTTACACATGTCCCTAGGGCCTAGGAACATTTTAGGGGTCGCCCACATGTGAGAACAACCGGCTAAATGGGTTAAAATCGCGAAGAACAGGCTGCTGTGGGTTTTCTGTCTCTGGCAGCTACCTTACGGACCGTAAGGTCACTAAGGTTACGGTCCGTAAGCTTAGTATAAGGGCAATTCTTTCATTTTTCAGTTTGCATCCCTGGCTCTTCGTACTCCGAAAGGTCAACTAAGCTTAATTCTTGCATTTTGACCCCTTATTATTCATATACAAGGGCTTTATGACTTATACTCACTTTGCCAAGTCCCTGGACACTTCCGGTTAACCCGAAAAGTCATAACTTTCACTGTTAACGCTTTAACCCCTCGCACACGAATTTGATCACAACTTTCTCATACGATAACGAAACTTTATGAAATTTATATCGTGCATTCTAGTGAGCATAATAACATTTACAAAGCTTCGGGTTTGTCAAAAAGGTCACTCGGAGGTATATCTTTAAACATGTTGACACATTTAACCCCTGTAGTTTGTAATCTCTCACTTTTAGCTTCGTATGATCCATGATTCATTCGTTTGAAGGTATGAGCATCATGTAGGGTTATTATACAATATATTTATTCACTGTTGACATTTAGAGCTCGTATTTTTATATACTTTTCAAGTTTGTCAACTTTAGTCCCTCTAGGGTATTCTTTCACACGTTCAAGCTTATGACACGTGTCAATACATTATAGGACGTGAATTTTCGAGGTGTTACATCCTCACCCCCTTAAAATAAATCTCGACCCGAGATTTACTGAAATAAGTAAGGGTACTTTTCTTTCATCGTGGATTCAACTTCCCACGTGAATTCAGGACCTCTTCGGGCATCCCACTTGACCTTTATAATAGGCACATGTATCTTTTTGGAGCTTCTAATCCCGTCGATCCTCAATCGAAACAGGTTGCTCTTATTATCATAGTCCTGCCTATCATTATGTGATAGCGCTTTTCGACTTATTGGTGACACGTCGCTAAATCATTAGTGTGGGTCACATTTCGCGTTCCATCAAGTCCCTTAATTAGGTCTTAGCTCGTAAGCTATTTGACCTTGATACATTCGATTTCCTTTGAATGATTCTATATACTCGGAGCTTAATTAGCCCGATGATTTAACAAATTTAGCACACCCTTCCAGGGTGATATCTATTGTTGAACCTTATTCCTTAACAAGGATTTAGGAGGTTTGTTATTCTCATAAATTCTCGATTTCCTGCCGTATACTGGCAACTTACAATCGAGTATGGATTTATATGATCTTATTTGTTGTTCCCTAGGCAACTCTTAGATCCTTATAATTGAACTTACCAATCTATTGTCCTAACAATAGCCGTTTAACATGCCATTTATACAAGGTCTCAAAAGGGGGCAGCCTTGATGCTTACATATCAACTATTATAGAAAGGCTTATTTAAAGATGAGAGGGTTATCCAACCATTGCTTAACTAATTTTAAGGAATAGCTAATCCTTGTCATTAGTCGAACCGTTCGACGATCCTGGGTAGCTGAGGGAAATTCTTAATCGTTGTTAAAATAGGGTTGCGGTAATGAGTGCATAAGCAAAATGAACCGTCTTTCTTATCTAACAACATCAAACTCTCAGAATATCGAGTTAGGCTATATGAATCTCCTATCTTAAAATTTACTTAATCAGGTTTTCGGTTATTCCATAATCAACATGGAGTTCTTACAACACTCTAACCCCGAGCGGGATGTTAATCTTAACTCTTCCTGCCTCTAGGGAGGTAAACAGGGTAAACTTAGAAGAAGATAATCAAAGTACAAGGAGGTTACAGAGATTTCCATATCTCAGGCTCCATTTCACTCATCATTGCTTGTGTCAAATAAGTGACACATTTATGTTACTAGTCCACGAATTCCTAATCTGGAATATCTCCTGGAAAATTTTCATTCTGGATATCTTCTTTGAATACTAGCAGTTGACTTTAGTACCATATTGAGATATCTTTGTGGTTTCATGCATTAAACCTCCATACTGATCAGGCATGGAAGCAATCTATGGAACTTATTAAGATACACCAATCCTCATATAGTGCTTTTGTCATACCCTTTTATTCGAAATCTATAGAGATTAAAGAGATATCATCTACATGTGTTTATATTTAATCAGAATGGAGATTTTCACAAACTAGACACCTAGCTCGGTTGGTTAGGCGCGCGAAAGGGTGCGGCCTAGACCCAGGTTCGATTCCGGGGACGGCCGGTTCCACCATTTTTTTCTTTTTAAGGTATAATTTATATATTGATTAATATTAATTAATCACACGGATACATATAATTATGAGGGTTGTCTTATAAGGAGTCTTGATAGTTATTTGCTTCTTTATCACCCACAATATGGGTTTGGTCACAAGACGACCAATCCTTTCCTATTACTATATCGGTCCTCTTATTAACGAAACAAGGACAGCGGAGACAACCACGCTCCATATTTATCATTCATAAAAATGTTTGCCAGTATCAAATAAGTTTCTTCATAAACTGTTTGATAAGGAAAGGTACATATTATACTATTATTATTCTGCATCATCTCTTGGGCGTTCCTCCTGCTAACTCGTGCGTTTGTTCTCTTGGCCTACTCGGGGTTCCTCGCGTACTTAGGGCAGTTGGTCTTTATGTGCCCTTTCTCGTTGCAGTTGTAGCATGTAGCATCTTTAATCTTCCCGCAATCAACAGTCTTGTGCTCCCTAGACTTGCATATCCCACATGCAGGTGGTCCTGATTTAGAATTGGACTCCATTCTGCATTTTCCAAAGTGGCATTTTTGGCAAGTAGAGCACCTTGGCTTTTCCTCTGTCCGCTGACCATTCTTTCCAGACCCAGACCTCTCAGAGTCAGTGTTTCCCTTGTGTTTCTTCTCAGATCCTCGTGAGTTATCATCCTCACGCTTCTTCTTACTTTCTTCAGATTTCTTTAGCGACCTTAGTCTGACCGCATCTAAAGTAAGGGACAGAGAGAGATCAGCTACTGACCTAAATGTAGTAGGTCTTGAAGCCTTAACACTGGCTTTGATTTCTGGGGGTAAACCCCCAATGAAGCGTGCAATTCGCTTGGGCTCTGGTGTTACAAGGTAAGGGACCAGTCTGGACAGGGTATTAAAACTGGTGAGGTAAGCTTGACAATCTAAGTTTGTCATCACCAAAGATAAGAAATCTGACTCAATCCCCTCAACCTCGTGTTGAGGGCAGTAATTCTCCTTAACGAGAATAACAAACTGTTCCCATGACATGCTGTAGAGCGGAATCTTCCCAGCAGCTTGAATGAGAGACTTCCACCATGCCAGTGCCTCTCCTTTGAACGATTGGGATACGTACTTCATGACATCCCTTTCAGCGCAACCGCTGATATCGACAACTGTGTCCATTTCATCCAACCAAATCATACAATCAACCGCCCCTTTCTCCCCAGTAAAATCTCGGGGCTTGCAGGAAACAAAGTACTTATAGTTACAGGATTTGGTATGAGGTTCATTATCGAACACTATCCTTTTGAATGGAACACTGTGTTCATTAGATGAATGTCGATCGTCATCTTTCTTTAACTCATCTTTCTTTGAGGGCGGCTTGTTATTAGGCTCTGGAGGAGTTTTAGGGATGGATTTAGGGTGGGGTACAGATGAGGCTTCACTATATGTCTCACTATACTCCTGGAATTTCTCCTTCACAGCTTTAGATACAGCTGAGTCAATCAATGTACGAAGTTCTCCTCTGGTTATATTAATCCTTTCATTATCGCGATTTTCCAGAGGGTGACTGTTCCCTTCCTCCGACCCAGCCATGTAGTTTTAATTGCTACATAAAAATTAAACAAGGACAAGGTTTTTACGGAAGTTTAAACAGTTTTTATCTTTTTGAACGATTTATTAACCATGTTTTTAATACACATATTGGTTAACTTGATAAATATATAATTATTCAGGATATTTATTATATTCCTAAATTATAAGTTAATAATAGCACAAAAGGCCTAGTCACTTGGACAAGTTTAATTTATAGGCCTTGATTTTATATAATCGAGGCTTCAAGGTTTGCATCAAAGTTCATTACCTTTTCTTGACAGGGAGTTGTAGGCTACCACTGTCTTTAGTCCCAGAGGACGTTAGTTATAGCCCGTGGGCACTTCATCCATACGGGATGATTATATAATTAAGGGAATTTAGTATATCCCAAAATGACTTATGTGATTTTATCATATCACATTTTGTCGAGCATGTTATTATGCTTTCATATGTTTAATAAGGATTTGAATCTCTTGAATAGGTTCTACCATCTTGGCCTTGTATGCCGTGACATTTAGGCTAGGTTTACCTTTAAGGTTCTTTTTAATAATTAACGCAGAGCAATCCTAAATTGAACTGTTAACAAGGATCTGAATCTAATTATGGAACTACCATCTTGGCCCTGTCTTAAAGTGACACATGGCTAGGTTTTGTCCTTTTTAAATTTTGCCATTTTATTATAATGGTAGATCTTATAATATAGGAATGATACTTTAAATATAATCGTTCCTTTAAAATTTAACAAGTATATGGTTGCCCTAAACGGGACTTCTATAGCAATTGACATGCCCATGCAAGGGCTAATCAGAAAAATAACAAAGGAACCAAATAAGGTAAAATGAAACAAATTTGGATTTTTCCTATGTTCTTGTCTAGACTCAAGAATGTGCAATTGTGTAACTGAGATTAAACACAAAAGACTAGTGTTTAATTCACTCAGTGTTGGCTCTGATACCAACCTGTCACACCCCGACTTTCCACGTGTCACCGGTGGGCCCGGTGGGGGAGTATCGTGACGTGGTTGACAACGTAATAGTCAAACAACACAATATATATGAATGCACAGCGGAAGCAAAAGAAAATTATTATTACACTCCGAATATAAAGTAATATCCAGTATTACAACGGAATGTAAGGATCCACAGGCGGATCTTAAAACATATCATTTGTTCAACAGACTTTAAACGCCTAGAACTTGCAAGATTCCTTATTAGCGCCCTGAGCTTTCAGCCAATTACGTTCAGTACCTGTCACTTAACCCTTTTGGAAAATACGTCAGTTTTCACTGGTAAATACACTCAACCGACTCATTTGAAAAGAGTTTAAGAAAATTGATTTAGATGCACCAGGCACAAAACCTTTTGACACTTTGATTAAAATGCACAGAGGCAAAATTAATCTTTTATAACTTGGGAAAATTATTTGTATATAATCTTGTATACAGTTTTATTTATTTGTCATCCATTCAGGGCCGGTTTGTAGGGCCGGACTCGATTAACTGACACGCCACAGTTATAATGCCCACAGGCTATCATCCCCTAAGTGGATTACCAGTTCCGGTATAATGCCCACAGGGATGATACCTTCGAGTGGATTACCAGTTTTTACATAATGCATCTGTCAGGTGTATGCCTACACCCCGTGCTTAGGTCGTGGCCATCTCGTAAAATGATGCCAAGGATATCCGGGACATGGTCATTAACCCCCAAAGGCCATACACCAAATAATAATAAAATAATACATATTAAACAGGTTATGTAAGTACATCAATCACAATCCGATTTAAATGACTACATACACCCGACCAAGCGGTACTTTTATAGTACCGTATCCCAAGCCCGTATAGGGAAATTAAGTTAAGAGTATTTACCTGAGCTAGCTCCTGTCTTATATATCAGAAATTAATAACTCAGCCGTATTCACTTAAGTAAGCGTAGGTACCATTTACCGGAAAGCTCTAGTCTGGAATGATGGTATAAATAATTAATTAGAATGCTAACGGGTCTTTAATTGAGCCTAAGCTTATACCGGTTAGTCTTACAGGAAGATACGGTTCGTACGCATGATTATGTGAAGACCGGAATAGAATGTGATTTAAACCCGACATGTTCAGAGACTTGTCTTATATGGGTATTTCGTACACATTCTGGATTTTGAGATAAAAACGATAACGTTTGACCCGTTTCGGCTAGTTTATGTAAACTAGTTACATAAACCGAACCGGACGCGAATAACGCATGACGGGTAACCGAAAAGGTCGCGAACAGGTTTCGTAAGTTAATATGCTTTAATTATGTTGTGATATCGGTATGATACCTTCCATAATGCCCGAAACGAGTTTAATCCTTAATTATGCCCCGTAGGGGTATTTTGGTCATTTTAAAGATTATAAAAGGGATCAATTAAGATTCTTTGATCCGGGTCTGAATAAATCAGTAAGATAACTTACTTTATCATGTCATATCAGTTGGTGTTAAGTCTTATGTGACAAAATGGTTTTAAACCCTCACTATGCGCTTAATACGCGTATAACGTCGTTTTAAGCGATTTACGGGTTAAAATAGGAATCTGAGTTTTCGGGTCCGTTAATAAGGTCCAAAATACTTCATTTATTATTTAAAATCAGTGGAAATTGGATTGGTATCAAAAGGGCTTGTAAAACTCATTTTATAACCGAAAAAGGCATATTCGGTATTAACCGAATCAAGGCGATAAACCTAGCTTAAGATCAGTTTAAAAATAATTAAAAATCTTCAAAAATCCCAAAATATTATTTAACATCAGTGGGGAAAAGTTTTGGTGCCGAAAATCGGGTTTAGATAGGCTATGCGCTAGTCGCGCCGATTAATTAATAAAAAGCTTATTATTTACGCTAATGCGCATATCTCCTAATCTGGACCTCAAATTGATGTCAAATTTTTAGGGCAAGTTTATAATTCAGTAGCCGAGGTCTTCGTCTACTCATATTGCCAAAATTCTCGTTTTACGTTCAACAAGGCGTTATGGTCAATTTAAAGCATCTAACGGAACGCGCGAACGAATCGGATAATCAACGAAAAAATTACAGAGGCTTATACTAGCATGTAACCCAACCCTAATGAAGCACTAAGGCATTTCCGAATCAAACTAAAACGGGTCAGAATCGAAGTCAAAGCAAAAGTCAAAGTTTTGCGTCTTTCGGTTCCGAACCGGGTTTAAACGGACAATTGTCGAATCAAACGAGCTTAGACAAGTTTTTATGCTTATTATCAAGTTATATGAAGGTTAAAACAGGTTACACGCCTCTCGGATCGTTAATTGTGCATTAAATCATATTTTACATTTATGTTGACTTTTTCGGTCAACGTTTGACTCGACAAACGACCTAGTTAGGTCTGGAATTGGTACGTGCCCTTACAAGGGTTCAATACTCATGTAATTACCTACTTAACGGTACTTTTACTTCGACATACGACTGAGCTATCATTAACTAATCTCGAAGTCAACCGTTAGTTACGATATGTTGACTTTTAACTAATACACTAAGCTAAACTTAATTAGAAGGGATCTAGCATACTTACAAGTGTTGAAAGGTTGATTAGGAAGGCTTGGGTCTGCTTGGGAGTTCCACTCTTGATCAGAAATATGAATGATCAATGTATTGCAACTTATGGCTTTATATAGGGATCCAAGACACCACAATTGATTGACAACAAAGGCTACCAATGACCACAAATCGTTTACACATGTCCCTAGGGCCTAGGAACATTTTAGGGGTCGCCCACATGTGAGAACAACCGGCTAAATGGGTTAAAATCGCGAAGAACAGGCTGCTGTGGGTTTTCTGTCGCTGGCAGCTACCTTACGGACCGTAAGGTCACTAAGGTTACGGTCCGTAAGCTTAGTATAAGGGCAATTCTTTCATTTTTCAGTTTGCATCCCTGGCTCTTCGTACTCCGAAAGGTCAACTAAGCTTAATTCTTGCATTTTGACCCCTTATTATTCATATACAAGGGCTTTATGACTTATACTCACTTTTCCAAGTCCCTGGACACTTCCGGTTAACCCGAAAAGTCATAACTTTCACTGTTAACGCTTTAACCCCTCGCACACGAATTTGATCACAACTTTCTCATACGATAACGAAAATTTATGAAATTTATATCGTGCATTCTAGTGAGCATAATTAACATTTACAAAGCTTCGGGTTTGTCAAAAAGGTCACTCGGAGGTATATCTTTAAACATGTTGACACATTTAACCCCTGTAGTTTGTAATCTCTCACTTTTAGCTTCGTATGATCCATGATTCATTCGTTTGAAGGTATGAGCATCATGTAGGGTTATTATACAATATATTTATTCACTGTTGACATTTAGAGCTCGTATTTTTATATACTTTTCAAGTTTGTCAACTTTAGTCCCTCTAGGGTATTCTTTCACACGTTCAAGCTTATGACACGTGTCAATACATTATAGGACGTGAATTTTCGAGGTGTTACAGTACGTCAGCATAAAAATGCCTGTGAGATACATAGGTTTTGTGAAAATAAGATTCATGACTTATGTTTAAGAAAATGTTTAGTCATGAACCTTGTAGTTTGCTTTGTTTTGTAAATCATTTGAAAAGCAATAAGATCAGATGATACGTATAAGTAAAAATAATAGTGTATGGTTAAGTGAATAACGAAATAGAATGTGTTTGTATAAGAGAAGTTGTTTTGTAAAACAATGTCTTGTGAAAAGTATGTTATTTGTATAAAATGTTATATGTCTCAAATTGAAATGATTCAAATAACGCTACAATATGTAATACCATACAAACACTTATATATAGGAAGTACCAGCGGCGTATCCACCATGCTTGTATCATATTACACACGCCTCGTCACTTAATCACTTACTCAAACCAAACCAACAATGTAAGATGTCTATGTTTAAACCAATTGCCAAATGTATTGAATAATATGTCAAAATGTTTATGTATCCAATGTAATGTGTAACCAATGTGATTTGTATAAATAAATGTAAGATTAAACAAATAACCTTATAGTAGCATATTAAAAGTATACTTTGGATTTGTAAGTAACATATTAAACTATGTTTTGGTTTCATAAATAACATATCAAAATATGCTTTAGATGTGATAAATAACATATATATTGGTTTTGTACAATATCACACATGGGAGTATATCAAACTATACTTTAATAGTGTGATTTGAGAATTCATACAGACCTGGTGCATCAAAATACACCTTTGAGACTATAGAAATACCACAAAGGCAATCCCTATTTGGATGGAGCAACAAATTGGTTTCAGACATTCCATGACAACAGGAATGGGGTGTCAAATCCTATAGCGCTATATCATACTAACAATCGGTCTGGTGAACATAAAATAAGTACAATTCAACATTTTATTTTATGTTCTTTGAGAAATCAGTGCTTAAATCATAGATAGTCATTCAATTTGCCAATAGATAAGTAATAACATGTATAATCAATTATACTTTTGGAAAACATGAAAGTAACAGATAGGTACACATGCTTCACCCCAAAACAGTTTGGAAAACAGTAAAATAGGGGAACTATGTACTCACATGAGATTGCTCAGAAGTCCTAAGATAGCCACCAAGCAATGCTAGAGATCACAGAATATCAAACGACACCTAATATAGGTAACTACATTAATAAACCGGACCTAAATCGGAGGATTGGATAGAATGAGGGTTTGTAAACCAAATGAGTATGGGAACTCATGTGGTATGGTTTAATAAAGCCTACATACTAAATGAAACCTAACTTAAGTGCTTGTGACCCATTACGACCCGTTTAGGTAGCTTATGCTACTTTAACGCGTCGTTCGCGTGAAACGCGTTCGGACCGCCTAACTAGTCCTATGACAAGTAATATATGCCTTAACATGTCTAAAATAGTTGTCAAATCAGTTTAGATGTCAAAAGTTATGTTACATATGTTTAAAATGAATTTCGGCATCAAAGGGGTATTTTGGTAATTTACCTAAGGCATATAAACTACTTATCATACAACTAACTAAACGTCGTGACCATAGGGTATAACCTCGGAAGGTTATTCCCTATACTATGGTCACTTAAAGTGCTTGGTCGGATCCTAATGATCGACCAAACGGGTCGGGTTCGAAAGTATAAGCGATTGTTTAGATCGCTTACCTTACGACCCTATATAAGCACTAAAGTAAAAGTGACGAGCTAAGCATGTTAAAACATGCTTAACTAAGTTTAGAAAACATGTTTGGTATCACAACAAACGGTTGTGATACCTAAGAGTAGTTTGGTTACAAAATACGCAAGAATACGTATTCTGACCGAAACTACGGCTCGTCACTGAGCCTAGATAACGTGGTAATCAGTAGGTATAGTCACTAGGGACTATAACCATCGTGATCACGCTCACGTTATGAAGTTCAAACGAACTTCGCATCGACCATAAACTGGTCAATGCAGAAAGTCAAACAAAGTTTGACTTTCGGACTCGAAAGCGATAAAAGAACGAAAGAATACTTACGAAGGGTCCCCGAATGCTAATCTAGATCAAAATAGCTCAGGTATGAAACAAAGGTTTCAACTTAGAGCACAAATGATCAGATTCTTATGAGAAATGTGTGCAAATGTGATGGGTATTTATAGATTTCGGGTAACCGTTAAGATCGTTTGTCGAATATCGTGCCTAAATCTTGTGCGTACATTTGTCAAAATGTTATGGTTACTGAAAATGATCCTTAATGTGCTGAAAGGTCAAGTGTGGATTTGTGGTTGAGGATTAAACAGCTGGAAATCTGCTGACTGTTTAATCTAATCTGATCTGCAGAACCCATACGCACCGTAGGGCAAAAATGCATGCGCATCGTAGGGCACAAGTTTGGCAGAATTACAGTTTTGGTCCCTGCAGCCCCTAAACTTGGTTTTCGATGCATTTTTGACACGTTTAAGCCCCGTTAACCCCATTTCAAAGCTCTAAAATGAAGTTAAAGTATAGGGAACTTAAAATATGCTCAAAAATATCTCGGATGTCGGTTCGTTTGGTCGTACGAACGCGATGTTCGCTTAATTACGACGGAGTGCGCATAAGCACGAAAAACGATCCAAATGACGCAACGAATGGATTTTTGGCAAGCCAAACACTAAAGCATAATATAGTCATGCTTACATAAATTTTTGGATGTCCGGATGTATTCAGAACGTAAGTTATGCGCGAAAATGCAAACTTGTGCACTTTTTGACACTTATAGTCCCTGAATGACCCAAAAGTTTATTTTAGCATACCGAACCCCTCAAAGCCTATTTCTAAGCTATGTGAAGGTTATTTATGGCATGTTTAACTTATGTTCATGTTCCGGAATGTCTGTTACAGTTCAAATTGGCATACTTTCGCAGTTTGTCAAGTTTAGTCCCTGTAAGCGAATTAACTTTGATTTCACCACACCAAACCTTCCAAAACTTATATCTAAGTTATGTAAAGGTTATTTAAGGTATGTTAAGCCTATTTCACTATTCTGGAGTGTTCGTTGGGTTAAACTGGTTATATTTACGCATCAGAGCGCGTATAACCCTCTAGAAAGCGATGTAAAGCTTAAAATCGAACAAGAGTTGATATGTGCAAACGATACACATATTTTTACAAATCCCAAGTATGAAATACAATATTTCATTGGTTTGGCATTTGTTTGATGGTTGAAGTGACACAGGTGTCACAATTATCCGGAGCCAAAGAGGAGCAAAGACAGTCCGATGGAAACCTAATTTCACATATTACGTTCAATTCAAACACATTTTCGCTAATTATTCTTCTAAATCAAATTTGTACCCCGGTAAGTCTTCAGTTTCGCACAATTTCCATTTCTAGGGTTCTTATTCGTTCAAATGAAAAGTGTTATTTTGGTTAGGTGTAATAGGCATTATGTGCTATTGGTTTAAACTTTAGATGAATAAAGTTGAGTAATCTTACTCTGAGTAATTGTGAATTTAGAGTAATTGTAAAAATAAAACAGTGGTTGATACATCTATTGACTTTGGTCAACAAATGGATGAACAGATCTTTGAAACCACTGTTAGGTTAAAATAGTGTTTTGTAGAGAAAAAGTGAAACCACTGTTTTGGGTTAAAATATATGTTAGAATCAGTGTTTTGGATTAAAACAGATGTTAGAAATTAAAACAGTGTTTGAAACCACTGTTGGGTTAAACCAGTGTTTTAATCACTTTTGAACCACTCTTGGGTTAAAACAGATGTTAGAAACAGTGTTTTGGGTTAAAACGGATGTTAGAAACAGTGTTTTGGGTTTCAAACAAGCAATGAAAGCTGTAGAGAAACTTCAAAGAACTTTGCAGTCAGAATATCCCTCTTTTGTAAAGTCAATGGTCCGTTCTCAAGTTTACAGTTGCTTTTGGTTGGTAAGTGTCACACCTCGATATTTCCACATATTACCGGTGGGCCCGGCGGGGAGTATCATGACGTAGTTGATATCATCATAGTCAATACACACAATATAATAGCACAGCGGAAGGCTTGGTGAATAAACTATTACAAACCATAATGTCTGAGTGTCCGAATGAAAGAATATACAGACTGGATTGTAATAAGATCCACAGTCGGATCATAAATAAATACAAAGAAACAAAAAAACAGACTTCAGGTATCTTAGGGATTTGCAAGATCCTCTTATATGACACCTAATAGCTCCAGCCTATTACGAGAGGTACACGTCCATCAGTCTTTAGAAAATACGTCAGTTTTGATACGTGGTCGAAAACCGGTGATCGTAATTGCTTAATTTGATGTTTTTACACAAGTTTTAGTTTCGAATGGTCTACTTTTGATTAGATATGTGTTTTGCAGGTCTAGCAGAGTTTAAGGAGCTTTTCGGGAGCTTTACGGGTCACCAGAGCGAAAACGGAACCACCGGGATGCGAAACGGGTCAACCGGACTTGAGAAATAAAAAAAAACAGAAAGTTGGAAATTTGGGCACAGTCGCCGACGCCCATAATGTGCCGTCGCCTGATTTGGCCGTAGACAGGGTGTTAAGCCGTCGGATTAATGTGGACATCTACGCACCGTCGCCGACGGACACATCCACCGTCGGCGACGGCTCTCCTATGTTGGAATCGTGAAATGTTGACTTCCTTGGTCTTGGAACGAATCAAAGGCATCATGGTCATCAATATTCGGGAGTTACACATTGTTTTGAGTTTTGAACTTGATCTTGGAGCCAGAATCATCCACCATTCACCTACCATTCCATCATCCATCATCTCTACAACCGAATCACAATCATTCATCCCCAATTCGTCATTAAAACCCTAATTCATCCAATCCATCATCCTTCTCACCATCATCATTCCATAAACCCTAATTCTCCATCATTCCTTCATCCTACAAGCTTCAAGATAACTCCATCTGCATTCCAAGCATCCGGTGATCAAGTTGCATCAACCATGAGCGGTTAATCATCTCGGTTTCACCCCGGTGTAGGTAGTTGTTAATTTTAGGGTTTCAATTTGTTCTTGTTTCATCTTAGTGACAATTTGTATTTGGTTTTTGAAACTTTTGACAATAGTATTACATTTGTTACGAATTCGTGAATTGTCGAACGATGTTAAAAGTTATGACTTTGCGAAACGGTGATATGTAATTGTACGTTGTCGTTGTTAGGATTTACTTGTGTTGATTACAAAGTGTCTTTTTGTCCGTTCTTCGGGGCGTTGATAGCTAGTAGCACCTAAGTCACGGTACACTAAATCCGTTAATCGAATGCATTTGAGTTGAAACTAAAACTTGTAGAAATCCTAGGTTAACAATTACCGAAACCGGGTGTGATTCCTTTTTATCATTATTGTTCTAGTAACCATTTTTCTTGCAATCGTTAATTAGTAGTTGTTAACCATTCGCATCAATTCATTTAGTTAAAAATCATATCTCTTCATTAAA
This sequence comes from Helianthus tuberosus, assembly GCA_030545235.1. NCBI lineage: Eukaryota > Viridiplantae > Streptophyta > Magnoliopsida > Asterales > Asteraceae > Helianthus > Helianthus tuberosus. Next base: position 206,053,833 of record CM060367.1, on the reverse strand, counting down.
CGAAAATACAAAAATACTTTAGCAAGCTTCATAAATTGTGACAATTGTTTTAATTCATTCGAATCCACACACAAACCACATACTCTTCGTGGTTCGACCCCTTACTACCACTAACACATTGTTAAGGGTAATTTGGGCTTATAAATATTATCTTTGACCGGAGCGCGACACTCCGATCAAATTTTGGCGCCGTTGCCGGGGAGTGCGTGCGCTTTGTGTTTGGATATTGTTTGAATTTGTGTGATTAACTGTTTAAATTGTTTAGCTTTCTTTTTGCACTTTGTCTTTTTCCTTGTTACGCGGGTGTGTCACTTGTGCAGGATACAGGTAGTGTATGCATACGCGGAACTCCGGGAGGACTTCACCGTTAGTCTACGAACCGGAAATTGAAAGAGTAGCAAGAAGGAACCTAGCAAGCCGGTTAGAAGCAACTCTTGCTTCTAATCAAACCAACCAAACACCACAACACACACCAACCATTGAAACCGATTCAATGGCAAACCAAAATTCCAACCAAAACCCAAACCAATTCCAATACCGAAGCAACTTCAATCCAGCCCCAAATGTTCAACCTTTACCTCAAGATCGACCGGGTGGTAATAACAACAATACCGGACCACCCACACCACCTTTCCAAAACCAAAATCCCAACCACAATCAAAGAACACCCCAACAACAAAACCTTCATCGACAAGCTTCCTTACCCCTAAATCTTGACGACCGGAATGTCAATTCTGATCGTCGAGGCAACCGAGATCGTGGCAATCCCGCGAACGAAGACCCATTTTTCAACATAGACGACTTGAGGAACGCCATCCCCGATGATGAACCTTATAGTGTTCCCGGTTATCAATCGCCGGAGCATGTGAGTGTTCATACCGAAAATTCGGATGATGGGGGCTACTATGATGATCGAGTCAATGATGACGAAGATTGGGGATACATAAATCGGGGTAATGGCTATAATGCGAGAGGGTATGAAGATGAAGAATTTGGCTATCAAAATGCCAATTATGTTGGGGATGAAGACTACGGGTATGGGGATAGAAGAAATGATGGTTATGGGAACAACCGTCAACCACGAAACAATAATCAACGAAACCGGAATGATGGGTTTTATAACAACAACAACAATGCAAACCCTAACCGGATTCCTCGTTTCGTGGGAGGTGGTAACCCAAGGGATAATGGAAGAGAGGACCGAAGAGATGATCGAAGAGGTGAAAGACGGGATAATAGAAGACCGGTTGATCAAGAAGTTAATGGTCCACATCGTCGTCAACGACCTCCACGGGGAGTGAATGATCGTTTTAGGCCGGTTGTCACCGAGAATGACTCACCAATCGTTTGTGAGAGGAGGATGTTTGATTGTAAACCACATTATATCAACATACTTCCTCATTTTAATGGAAGATCTAACGACGAACCGTACACACACTTGACAGAGTTTTCTTCTATTTGCGGCACTATTGGGGGGCACAACTTTGCACTAGATGAGGTTAAACTTCGGTTGTTCCAATTCTCATTGAAAGACAAAGCGAAGCAATGGTTCCTTACACTCCCGGCCAATAGCATCCGGACATGGGGAGAAATGCAACAAGATTTTCTAGATGAATACTATTCTATGGCAAAGACCGATGATGCTCGTGATGAAATTAGGTCTTTTCGCCAATTATCGGGCGAGCCGTTGCATGAAGCCTTTACAAGATTTAAAGAAATGATGCGAAGATGCCCACATCATCAAATCGAGAAGTGGGAGTTGGTTAAGTGCTTTGTACGGGGTTTAGATGACAACACATGGAACCGACTTGAATCAACGAGCAATGGGACCCTTCTAAGTAACCATGAAGATGATGATTGGGAATTCTTGGAACGGATGAGTAAACGTTCGAAAGAGAAAGAATCAGCCGATCGAGCTAAGAAGCATCCCATTTCACGGTCACTTCCCGATCTTGACTCTAAAGATCGGATTTCCACCTTAGAGCGGGAAATGGCTCGAATGAAGAAAAAGGAAGTAAATGCGGTTCAATTCGAGGTATGTGAAGATTGTGGTGATATTGGCCATAGAGTGGAGCAATGTCCAACGGGGTCGAGTGGCTACACCGAAGAGGTCAACCAAGTGTATGGAGATAGGAAGCAATATGATATGAACTCCAACACTTACCATCCGGGGTTGAGAAATCACCCTAATTTCCGATATGGTAATGCCTCAAATCAAATGAACCCGAATTTTCAATCGGGGAATCAAGGTGGTCAAGGAGGATCTTCGTATAACAATCGACAAGGTGGTAACCAAGGTGGTTACCAAAGGAATTACAATCAAGGTGGTAACCAAGGCTATCAAAATCGTGAAGGTAATTACCAACGTGGTTACAACCAAAGTGGAAATGGGGGAAATTCTTCTAACTCTCAAAGTGACGACCCGTTTAATTCTAAAATGGACGCTCTCATGAATGCTATGACCACCCTTACAACCGAAGTAAGGAAAGAATTTGAAGTGTGGGATAAATCTCACAAAGCGTTGGAGAAGCAAGTGGGGCAACTTGCTCAAGAGATGGCTCAAATTCGTGGAAGTGGAGGAGGACTTCCAAGCGATACCACGGTGAACCCTAAGCATCAAGGGTCGAACTCGAAAGATACACGTGAGGTACCAATAAATAAAATTTCTTTACGTAGTGGTCGAGTCATAGATAATGGTGTTGAGCCACCACCACCCGAGTTTGTTGAAGGGGTGGTGGAAGATGCGAGTGATGATGAAGGTAAAAACGGTCAAACGGGTCAAAAGAAAAATGATACTACACCCATTGTGACCGTTCCCGTCCCAAAGGCTAAGGAAAAGGGTGTGGAGGTTAATACCGCCCCTTATCCCGAAGCTTTGTTGGGACCATCTAAGAAAGTGGTAAACAAACGAGGCCCACAACAAGAAGAGATGTGGGAAATTTTTAAACAAGTCAAAATCAATTTACCACTCTTAGATGCAATTAGGCAAGTACCTTCATATGCTAAATACTTGAAAGATTTATGCACCCAAAAGCGAACTCACAAGTTTCCTAAGAAACTTGATTTAACCGAAAACGTGAGTTCGATTCTTTTGGGTGCACTTCCACCAAAACTCCAAGATCCGGGGGCGCCCATTATTTCAATACAAGTTGGGGAATTCAAAATGACACGAGCACTTTTGGATCTTGGGGCAAGTGTGAGTATCTTGCCGGGTAGTTTATATGACCAATATGATTTTGGTCCACTTCAAGTGTCGAACACCACCGTGGTGTTAGCCAACTTAACCCCTAAACTATTCCGTGGGATAGTCACGGATGTAATAGTCAAGGTCGAGGACTTTTACTATCCGGTGGACTTTCTTGTATTAGATTATGTCTCTTTGGTCCGAACCAAGCAACCAACGGTGATCCTCGGTCGACCATTTTTGGCAACATCGAATGCCCAAATTAATTGCAAATCGGGCACGGTCGACATGACTTTTGGTAACCGTCGGTTGCGGTTAAATGTATTTTCAGGATTAACGGATCCTCTAGTTAGCGATGAATGCTACATGGCGGACATTGTTGATGAGTGTATACCTCTATGTGACACTAGTGTCGAAGAGGAAAACACAATAGAGGAATGTTTCATGTTTGACAGGTTGCAAGGAGAAACAAATCGGAGCATGGATGAAGAGATGAAAGAATTGGAGGTTATGGCGGCAAAAGAAGGAAGGCCCACTTGGACGCATCAAGTGGAAAGTCTTCCGGAAAGCATCGACACGAAGTTGAAGCCGTCATTGGAAGAACCTCCAGTAATAGAGTTGAAGGTGCTACCCAAGCATCTTAAATATGCTTATGTGGGTGAAGGTAGCACGCTCCCGGTAATTATTGCATCCAATTTGACCAGGGAGCAAGAAGAGAAGTTGATGAAAATTTTGGTCACTCATAGAGCCGCTATCGGGTGGACCATTGCAGATTTGAAGGGAATTAGTCCCTCGGTAGTGATGCACAAGATCATCACTGAAGATGGCATGAATCCTTCTCGTGACACGCAACGGAGATTAAATCCAAACATGCGAGAAGTTGTCAAGAAGGAGGTATTGAAGTGGCTAGATGCGGGTATTATATACCCTATCTCGGATAGCCAATGGGTGAGCCCGACACAAACAGTTCCGAAGAAGGCGGGTATTCAAGTCGTCACAAATGACGCAGGTGAAGAGGTCGCCACTCGGCCGGTAACCGGGTGGCGTATTTGTATTGACTATAGGAAGTTAAATGCTGCAACTTCCAAAGATCATTTCCCTTTACCATTTATTGACCAAATTGTTGAGGAATTAGCCGGACAAAAATTTTATTGTTTTCTGGATGGTTATTCCGGATACAATCAAATTGCTATACATCCGGAAGACCAAGCAAAGACTACTTTTACTTGTCCATATGGTACCTTCGCATTTAGGCGAATGCCCTTTGGACTTTGTAATGCCCCCGCCACCTTTCAAAGGTGTATGACGAGTATCTTTTCAGATATGGTGGGGGAGTCTTTGTAAATCTTCATGGATGATTTCTCAATATTTGGACCGTCATTTGATACATGCCTTGACCAACTCGAAAAGGTTTTGCAAAGATGTGTTGAGAAAAATCTGGTTTTGAGTTGGGAAAAGAGCCATTTTATGGTTCAAGAAGGGATTGTGTTGGGGCATGTTGTCTCGAGTCGTGGGATTGAGGTGGATAGAGCAAAGGTGCAAGTCATATCCACTTTGCCTTATCCTACAAGTGTTAAGGGTGTTCGGTCATTTTTGGGACACGCGGGGTTTTATAGGAGGTTCATAAAAGGCTTTAGTGATATAACAAAACCCCTATGCAATTTGTTGTTAAAAGATAAAACATTTGATTTTGATAAAAATTGCCAAAACGCCTTTAACATTTTGAAGAAGAAGTTGGTTGAAGCCCCAATCTTGCAATCACCGAATTGGTCTTTACCATTCGAAATTATGTGTGATGCAAGTGATTATGCGGTGGGGGCCGTATTGGGTCAAAGGGTAGACAAGAAACCGGTTGCCATTTACTACGCAAGTAAGACTCTCTCGGACGCACAATTAAATTATACAACTACCGAGAAAGAGCTACTTGCGGTGGTATATGCGTTGGATAAATTTCGCGCTTATATATGGGGTACTAAGGTCATTGTTTATTCTGACCATTCTGCAGTTAGGTATCTCATGGACAAGAAGGATGCAAAGCCGAGATTAATCCGATGGGTTCTGTTGTTACAAGAGTTCGATTTGGAGATACGGGACAAAAAGGGTACCGAGAATGTTGTGGCGGACCATTTGTCCCGGTTGATGGTTGAAGAGGATCCTACAACTGTAGAGATCAATGAGTCGTTTCCTGATGAGCACATTATGAAATTAGATAAGTTACCTTGGTATGCTAACATTGTGAATTATCTTGTTACAGGTGACTTACCGGCACATTGGGATAGACGGAAGAGGCAACACTTCATGTCCCAAATCAAGTACTATCGGTTGGAAGAACCGCACTTGTGGAAGGAATGTGCGGATCAAGTGATAAGAAGATGCATAGATGACGAAGAGATTCCAAGCGTGTTGCAGCATCTACACTCGTTTGCATGTGGTGGTCATTTTAGTGGCCACAAAACGGGTCATAAAGTGTTAAACAGTGGTCTTTATTGGCCCACTATTTTTAAAGATGCTAACGAGTTTTCAAAGAATTGCATAGAGTGTCAGAAAATAGGGGGTATTTCAAAAAGGGATGAGATGCCCATGCAACCAATCCTTGTAGTCGATGTTTTCGATGTGTGGGGTATTGATTTCATGGGCCCATTCCCCAATTCTTATGGCAACTTGTACATCTTGGTGGTCGTTGACTATGTGTCAAAGTGGGTCGAAGCAATCGCCACCAAGACGAACGACCATTCCGTAGTGTGTAATTTTGTTCAAACCAATATTTTCTCAAGGTTTGGGATTCCTCGTGTCATCATAAGTGATGGAGGATCTCATTTTAAAAATTTTCGGTTTGGTAAACTTCTTAAACGGTTTGGTGTTGACCATAGGATTGCTACCCCCTATCACCCGCAAAAAGCGGGCAAGTCGAGGTGTCAAATAGGCAAATCAAAGAGATTTTGCAAAAGACCGTGCGGGCGGACCGTAAGGATTGGTCAATTAAATTGAACGATGCTTTATGGGCCTACCGTACGGCACATAAGACACCTATTGGCACTACACCTTACCGGTTGGTTTATGGTAAAAATTGTCATTTACCGGTGGAACTGGTGCACAAATCGTTATGGGCTATTAAAGAAGTTAATGTTCAATATGACGATGCAGGTAAGGAAAGGAAACTCAAGCTATGTGAGTTGGAGGAGCTAAGGGAAATGGCATATGAATGCGCGTCTAAATACAAGGACGGGATGAAGAAGGCGCATGATGCCAAGTTGAAAAAGAAAGAGTTCGAGGTGGGGCAAAAGGTGTGGCTCTACAATTCCAAACTCAAATTGTTTCCCGGAAAGCTCCGGAGCAAATGGATGGGACCTTATGTGATCACCCGGGTCGGACAATTGGGTGATGTTACAATCGAGGACCCGAAGGATGGGATACGGCAAACGGTTAATGGTCACCGACTAAAACCGTTCCTCGACGGTAATGGAAAAGTAGACGAAAACAAGGAATTGGTGAGCTTTGTGGTAAGCACACCGGTTTATGAGGTCGAATGAAAAGGACCGGTAACGAATTTTGTAAAGTTATGTATAATCTTTTAATTGTTTGAGTATTCTTGTGTTAAATCGTTCTCGTTTGTGCTAATTCTCTTGATTGTGTGAAGTCCGAACATCATAAATGGATCTTGAAGACAAAAGGTATGTTCTTAGAGTTATTTGTGTGTATTAGGGACAATACACGACTTTTCGGGGGGGGGGGGGGTATGGCTGTTAACGGTTTTGTGTTTTAAAAATTTTAACTCATAAAAATTCACAAAAAGATTTTTAAGAATTTTTAGGATTTTTAAATGTATATAGGCCCTTTATTAAAAGTTAATAAAATTCTCTCTATTTTTATAAAAAAAAGGTCAAAATCTGTTGACCGTCGCCGATGGTAAACCTGTGCGTCGCCTACGGTTGCTCAAAGTCCCCGTCGCCCCAAATTCTCCATAGACAGCTACTTAAGCCGTCGCCAGAATCCCCTATTTCCGCACACCGTCGCCGACGGTGGTCAGGCCCGTCGGCAACGGCCCTCCAAAATCCATCCGACGCAACTTGTGATTTAAGGTCTAGATTCGAACTCACAACCTTTAAACTCTTCCAAACTCTTATGTAACGGGTTTTAGGCCACACAAATCGTTTTTTGGGACCCTTATCTGACCAAGACACATCCTAAACCATCCATTATCACATTCATCACACCTACTTCTCTCAATTCACTTCATCTTCTTCACTAAGTCACCAAGAACCCTAATCCTTCTCCTTCTCATAACTCCTTCAATTCTACACCAAATCAGTTGATTCTTGGGCCTATTGTGTGTATTTTCTCGAGAGGAACAAAACCCCCATAACGGTTTCCATCAATTCTTGCTCGTTTGCAAGATTTCTGGGCGTGAATTTTTAAGGTTTTGAAGAGTGTTCATCCAAGTCTCTTGTTTTTCACTTTTTCTTAGTTCTTCTTGTTTATCTACACTCAAGGTATGAAATTTCAGTAAATTTATGCATGATTATTATATACATTGTTGATTTCTTCCGAAATTTTAAGCATATTGTTTAAGAGTAGGTTGTTTATCATAATGTAGGATGTTTTAGCATAAACTTAAGAATGTTTACTTGATTTGGATGGGATTTGAGCATGCTTTAGTCTTGGTGATGTGATTACACTAGATTGTTGCATGATTGAACATAGTTGCGATGTTGAATATTGTTGAAAACATGAAATTTTGCGAAATTTTTGGAATAAACATGTTTAATCAATATAGATGATAAGATGTGCGACTTTGGAAGTTTAAAAAGGCGATTTTACATCTAATTATTGATTGAAATTCAACATTACATATTATGTTCAAAGTTTGAGATTGTTTGAAGATTTGGGGTATTCTAATTGTTGTCTTGTCTTTTGATTGTAGATATGTTTGGAAGAAGCAAGAAAGCCAAGACCTCCGGCCAAGGTTCGTCTTCAGGAGCCGGGTCAGGCTCGGGGGAATATCAAAGGCGATGGGAACAATTAAGTAATGTTCAAGAGGGTGATGGGCAACTTATTCGCCAGGATTGGGATTGGGAGGAGGCAAAGAATAGTCAGTCGGCTTCGGTATGGAAAGAGGAGAAGTTGAAGGCTCTTTCCCGATACCGAAACAAGAGATTGGAAGCGAAAATGTGGAAGATGAAGATGGTTACGGGTGTTTCAAAACCCGTACCTGAAAGGGCAGTTTGTGAGCGTACAGTAGATGTCGAGGAGTTTCGAAAGATCGGCATAGTGAAAAAGTTCGAAAAGATTGGTTGGGAGCGGGTGATTGACTGGTGCGATGATATTACCACCCGGGTATATTTGGGTGCTGTTTGTGAATGGCTATCTACTCTCCGTTTCGAACATTCTGATAGGCCGGCTCATAGGTGGCAGTTGATCGGAAACATTGGTAAAAACCAAATGATCATGTCGTTTGAGCATATTAATGCTATTGCAAGATTTGACTCGCTTGGGGTCAACGCTTATGATTACTATGGTTATGATCAATTCCTGGATAATAAAAGAAACGAAGCCGATCCGCCACAAATGCTAGCATCCGTATTGACAGGTTCTGGGGGTGCGGGAGAGTCGAGAAGCGATTTGTCTCTGATAGGAAAGATACTCCAAGGTATCTCGTTAGAGAACATTATGGTACGGTTCGGAGACCGTGGAAAGGTGAAGGCACCCGACTGTCGGGTTTTGCATGCATTGTTATATGGGATGCCCAAGCTCTCGTGGCGTCAAATTGTTATGATCAACACATGGGATACACGGGAATCGTTTAAACGAAAGATGATTCCCTATGCAAGGTTGATTAGCGCCATGATTCTCCAACAGAATGCATTGCCTCAAGATTTACTGTGGGTGTCTAAGACCATTGATCAGTTCAACTTTGCCACTATGAGGCGGCATTGGAAAATAACCGTGAAAGCTTTTGGGCATTTGCACACGGTTGAAGATGAGCAAGGGGATAGTTATTGGTTTAATGACAAAGAGGGTGATGAAGAGGGTGACGACGAAGAAGAAGAAGGCGATGAGGAGATGCCTGATGTTGAGGAAGAGACGGATCCTTCTGGTCCGCGGGGACCGAGGCAAAGGTATAGGAGGAAGCATAGGGAAATCTCTGCCAATGTGGCAGATTTTGTGAATCAAAGGCAAATACCGTCGTACCGGTTATGGACCCGTGGAAATCAAGCGGTTTACGACAATGTGTCGGCGGGTATTGGTGAAGCAAGAGAATACCATGCTAGTAGGAGCGAATGGGAAGAGGCGCAAGGGGCGTACTCGCAACAACAATGGGGTTTTCAAGCATCTTTCCGCGAGAGGGTGGAAAAGCAGTTGGAGGAACAACAGCTGCAACATGCGTTACAACAGTCACAAATGGAACGCATGATACAGTTGCAAGAGGAAGAAAGGGCCCATAGACGGGCATGGGAAGAAGAGGAGGCTAGGCGCCAAACCGCACAAGGAGAGTTGGACCAACGCCGATGGGGAGCGTTGGCCTTCTCTAACCAGATGGCGATTAATAACTTCAAAGTGCTCCATGACCAAGAGCGCCATCAAAGAGATTATCAAGCCGGCCTCCCATATGTTGAACATTCGGGTTGGACCGATTACTCCAACCTTCCTCATCCGCAAGGGCCATCCGATCCAACCCCTCATTGGCCCGAGGCAATCGGCTCGAGTTTTGTTCCGATGCCATACCAACCGCCACCTCAACAAGAGTCAAGCCTGCTAGATAACTATAGGGATATGCTTGAGGCCCTCACTGGTTATCCGTACCAGCCGAACCCGCCAGTGAACCCTAATGAGAGATATCAGCGGTAGAGGCGAGGTATGTCTTTTGTTGTTGTTGTTGTATATTATTTTATTTTCGTTATTTTCATTTTGTTATTTAAATTCTCGCCTAGTTAAATGAACGTTGTGGGTGTGTTCCCTATATAACCCTCACGAGACCTCTCGTCCTCCCAAGCTATTGGGGGGTTTAAAAGGGCTTGTTGCATAAGCTAAATGCAACCGTGATTCCTACGAAAGTGAGTTAGGTTTGTTGTTGTTGTAAATTATTTTCCACACAAATCAAAGTAAAATAAGGTATGACTTGGTAATAATTTCATAAAAGTGGTAGAACTAGGTAACTAACAAATTTTGATGGCTGTGAGAAGCATGCTTCTACACAAGGGTTAAGATTTGTAGGTACATCAGGTTCGTGGGACAATCGCTTTCATGAAGAAGAGAGGAGCATATGAAGAATGAGCTCCAAAAATCCAGGTGCATACGTTTCTTTTTGCCTTTGATCTTTAGATTAGCAAATAAGTGGAATGTATCTTGTATATTATGTTTCCGGGGTGAAATTTTAGGGGAATTAGCCGTGTCACATCCCTTGTGCGTTTAATACTCTAGTTCTTACACATTGAGGACAATATGTACCTCAAGTGTGGGGATGGGGGAGTAGTAAAAATTTTAGATTTTGACCCGTTCATTTAAATACTACACATTGAGGACAATGTTCACCTCAAGTGTGGGGATGGGGGAAAATTTCAAAAATTTTTCAAAAATGTCTTGTTTCAAAAGCGGTCTTAAAGCACAAGTAACTAAGTCAACGAGGGATGTCACAACCCATTTGGTCTATTGTCATGGTCAAGTTCGAATTAATAGCATGACGGATATTTAGCGGGTGGTTATTTGAGAATAATCCGCCTAAGAAACTAGTCTTTTATGCATGTCACATACCATACCCTTTTAGATATGTGAGGTTTTGAGCCACTTTTATATCATAGATTACATACCTATGTTTCTTTGTTTGAGTGGACCATTAGTCATATATTGTAGAACTTGCAACTTTTGATACGTTTGAGACTATAGACCGAATACAAGCACGAGAATGATTAAGGCATTAGGTAAACCTTTTCTCTTAAAACCATTTATCTATCCTTACCCAAACAAATCCCCTAGTCGCCCATTTTGAGCCTAAACCTTTCGTTTGACCACCCTATAGCCCATAACCGTTAAACCTTTTTCTTTTAAACCCGTGTGATGGAAATTCGATTATAGGAATCGTATTTGTATAGTTTTTTTTGTTTATTTTTCAAAAAAAAAAAAACAGAAAATATCATGAAAAAGAATTGAAAATTGTTGAAGAAAAACACAAAAAGAAGTGTTAGTAGTTATCGAATAAAAGGGTGAGATTATTGCCCATAGTTGATGTTTATATTTAGTCTTATTTAAGTTAGTGGTTTGTAATAAAAATCGAATTTTCATCGCCCTAGCCACTTTAAAATATCCTAATTCCTACCCTTAGCCTAGCCCCGTTACAACCCTCATAAAGACCTTATGACTTGTGCTTAGTATTTGTGATCAATGGTGGAGAATGATTGAGTTGCAAGCTTATGCGGGTATGTGTTCTAATCGGTTTTGAGTGAATATTCTTTGTAGTGCTAATACATTATAAATATTAGCCAATTTATAAGCCGAGTGGAGAGAACATTGTGAGGGATGTGCATGAAGTGATTGGTTTCACGAGCGGGTTAATCTTGGGTAAACATTTGTGTACTTGAAATCACATTACTGTTAAATATTTTGAAAACTGTAAAGAGTTTGAACTTTAACATGACATTGGGCCTTAACCTTCGTCTCAGGAATGGGGAGTGTATTCGTTGTTCGACCCACGTGAAAGTGAAAAACAGATTTGCTTGAGGACAAGCAAAAGACAAGTGTGGGGATGTGATACGTGGTCGAAAACCGGTGATCGTAATTGCTTAATTTGATGTTTTTACACAAGTTTTAGTTTCGAATGGTCTACTTTTGATTAGATATGTGTTTTGCATGTCTAGCAGAGTTTAAGGAGCTTTTCGGGAGCTTTACGAGCGAAAACGGAACCACTGGGACGCGAAACGGGTCAACCGGACTTGAGAAATAAAAAAAAAACAGAAAGTTGGAAATTTGGGCACCGTCGCCGACGCCCATAAGGGTCGTCGCCGACGGTATGTGTAATGTGCCATCGCCTGATTTGGCCGTAGACAGCGTGTTAAGCCGTCGGATTAATGTGGACATCTACGCACCGTCGCCGACGGACACATCCACCGTCGGCGACGGCTCTCCTATGTTGGAATCGCGAAATGTTGACTTCCTTGGTCTTGGAACGAATCAAAGGCATCATGGTCATCAATATTCGGGAGTTACACATTGTTTTGAGTTTTGAACTTGATCTTGGAGCCAGAATCATCCACCATTCACCTACCATTCCATCATCCATCATCTCTACAACCGAATCACAATCATTCATCCCCAATTCGTCATCAAAACCCTAATTCATCCAATCCATCATCCTTCTCACCATCATCATTCCATAAACCCTAATTCTCCATCATTCCTTCATCCTACAAGCTTCAAGATGACTCCATCTGCATTCCAAGCATCCGGTGATCAAGTTGCATCAACCATGAGCGGCTAATCATCTCGGTTTCACCCCGGTGTAGGTAGTTGTTAATTTTAGGGTTTCAATTTGTTCTTGTTTCATCTTAGTGACAATTTGTATTTGGTTTTTGAAACTTTTGACAATAGTATTACATTTGTTACGAATTCGTGAATTGTCGAACGATGTTAAAAGTTATGACTTTGCGAAACGGTGATATGTAATTGTACGTTGTCGTTGTTAGGATTTACTTGTGTTGATTACAAAGTGTCTTTTTGTCCGTTCTTCGGGGCGTTGATAGCTAGTAGCACCTAAGTCACGGTACACTAAATCCGTTAATCGAATGCATTTGAGTTGAAACTAAAACTTGTAGAAATCCTAGGTTAACAATTACCGAAACCGGGTGTGATTCCTTTTTATCATTATTGTTCTAGTAACCATTTTTCTTGCAATCGTTAATTAGTAGTTGTTAACCATTCGCATCAATTCATTTAGTTAAAAATCATATCTCTTCATTAAACGAAAATACAAAAATACTTTAGCAAGCTTAATAAATTGTGACAATTGTTTTAATTCATTCGAAACCACACACAAACCACATACTCTTCGTGGTTCGACCCCTTACTACCACTAACACATTGTTAAGGGTAATTTGGGCTTATAAATATTATCTTTGACCGGAGCGCGACACTCCGATCAAGTTTACACTGGTAAATACAATTAACTGACTCTTTTGAAAACATTTATGAAAATTGATTTAAGTGCACATGGCACAAATCATTTATAACTTGGGATAATTATTTAAAGATAATCTTGTATACATATTTACATGTTTGTCTTACAATTGGGGCCGGTTGGAAGCCGGTCATGATTAACCGACTCACCACTTATTGAACCCACAAAGGAGTTATCCCCAACATGTTGGTTTATATTTTAGCATTTGCATCTGTCAGGTGTATGCCTACACCCCGTGCATAGGTCGTGACCATTTTCAAATGAAATGAGCCGAGGATATCCAGGGCACGGTCGAATTAACCCCCAATGTTTATGTTATCAAACAAGACAGATTAAAACGGGTTGTGTAAATTTATTAATCTCAATCCGATTAAATGATTTCATACCCGACCAAGTGGTATTATTATAATACCATATCCCAAGCCCGTATAAAGGAAAATAAGTTAAAAGTATTTACCTGGGCTAATGTGAAAGGTAACTCAGCAGTAAAATCCTAAGCTGTATGATGGTACCTTCTACTGGATGCTATCAATCTGTATAGAAGGTTTAATGACCTATTAGGATGCTAACGGGTCCTTAGTTAAGTCAAAGACTTAGACCGGCTAGCTAGAAAGAAACCTTACGGTTCTAAACGCTAGATTAAGCGGAGACCGGAATAGAATGTGGTTTAGACCCGACAAGCTTGGATACTTGTATAATATGGGTAAGCTAATCATATTCTGGAATTTGAGGATTTAATGATAAGGTTAAACCCGTTTCGGCTATTTTACATAAACTAGTCACATAAACCGATCCGAACACATAAACACGTAACGGGTAACCAAATGAATTATATACAGGTCTTAAATGTTATTATGCTTAAAATATGTTAAAACATCAGTAGGATGTTAACATATATGCCCAAAAAGTAATTTAAACCAATATAAGTCCCATAACATTTTGGTAATTTTAATGCTTATAAAAGAGATTTTATAACAAACTGAAGTTCTGGTCTTTTGAAATCAGTAAAAATATTTAATTTATCTCATTGCATAAGTAAGATATTAAATATATGTGAGGTTTACCATTTATGGCCAAACTATGCCCCGAAAGGGCATTTTGGTCATTTCACATAGGCTTTTAAGGACATTTTTGGTAAACTGAGTTCATAACTTATACCTACTGTAATAATCTTTAAATTTACTTAAAAACTAAGTAGGTAACAAGTCTTAGATGTTAAATATGGTTTTAAACCATACTATGCACCTAATTAGCGTAAAACTCGCTTATTGACGATAATCAAGATGTTTAAGTAAATCTGAGATTTTGATCAGTTTTAAAAGCTCAAATTGATTTATTTAATGTAAGAAATCAGTAGGAAAAAGTTTGGCATTCAAATCATTTGCTAATCTCACTTTATGCTTAAAAAGGGTATTATCGTCATTAATCGAATTATACAAGAACTCTATGTTTTAAACAGATAATAATCTGACCAAAAATCTTAAAATTCCTTAAAAATAATATCTTAACAGTAGGTAATGACGTTTGGTTCAAAATCCAAGTTTAAACATGCATTATGCAAGATATCGCAAATTAATTAATAAAAAGCTTCTAATTACGATATCGAGCATAACTCCTATTTGGGACCAAGAACTGATGTCAAATTTTCGGGACAAGTCTAAATATCAGTAGCAAAGGTTTTTCTCCTCCCACATTTCTAAAAATCTCATTTGTATGTCAAAAGGGCATTTATGGCATTTTTAAGCATATTAACGATCAAGGGCATATAATTCAAACCACTAAGAACCATGCAATATAACTCCAGAGGGTTATACTACTGAGTAATGTGGTCCTAATGGAAGCTTAAAATATGGTAGAATTAAGCTTGAACGGGTCAGAACTGAAAGTCAAAGCAAAAGTCAAGCTTTTGCGACTTTCGGTTATAAACTGACCTTAGACTGATAATTGTCGGGTTAGGACTGATTAAACATGTTCTAATATTAATTACCAAGTCATTAGAATGTTAAAATATAATTTAGAACCTCTGTTTTGTTAATTTAATTCATTTTTAAACTTTCTGTCCAGTTTGACTTTTTGTCAAACAAGTTTGACCCGACAATTAACTAGTCAAACGAAATAATTAGGAGGTGCCCTTTTAAGGGTTAATCACCTACCTTAATATGGTTCCATAATCACTTTCGTTTTGATCAGTGGCTGGACCATTTGTGATTAAACCAAAAGTCAAAGCTAATTTACGATATGTTTGACTTTTCGGTTTATAAGCTAATTAAATGGACAAAGCAGGGATTAAAACTCTTACACAAGGTCCTTGCTATCTTTTCTACACTTCTAAGTCTTCTCCTAATCCTTGCAAGCTCCAGAAGTGAGTGTTCCTGAGTGATGTTGCAAATGTGAGTATAAGAACACAACACTCAAGTCCCTTATATACTAAATTCCAATCTCTTGGATCATTAGCAGCTGTCATAGGACCTCCTAGGATCACCCCAGGTGTCCTAGTAGTAAAATAAAACCGTTTAGCAGCCCCTAGGATCGATACAAACGAGTTTAAGGCGGTGCAACAGCTGAAACCTGCACCTGTCCTCAATTTTCTGCGCTGGGCACTTCTACGCAGCCCGCGTAGACATGTTAAGGGTTTTACGCGGCCCGCCTGAACCTGTTTAACAGGTTAAAACACTTTACAACTTGGCAGTTTTAGTCCCTGGCCTTATAAAACCTTATTTAACTTCATTTTTGACATGTAAGGCCCTTGTAGTTAGTTTGTAGAGGCTCAAGGATGTATAATCAAACTTCGTTAGGCTCGGTTTCGTTAAATATCACTCTAAATGCAAGTTTCATCAAGTTGACACTTTTCACCCAAAGTCTTGAAAACTCGCTTAACGATCTCGAAACCACGTGAAATCTATACCACTTATTCTTGAGAGTATATTTGAATATTTCGAAGCCTCAGTTTCATTAAAAGGCCACTCAGAGGTCAGAATTAACATGTTGACACGTTTAACCCTTGTAGTTTTATAATCTCCCGATTATTTTCACAAACGGCTTCTTATATCCAATCAACCACTCGCTTAAGAATATTCTTCACGTATGGTCAATCAGAGGCTCAAGTTTGGCATGTTGACACTTTTAGTCCCTCTGCATACATAGTTTCAATGTTTGTCAACTTTAGTCCTTCAAACTCAATGTTTCACATATTTAGAGTTTAGGACACGTGTCTATACATAATTGGACACGTTTTTACGTGGTGTTACATCCTCACCCCCTTAAAAGAAATCTCGACCCCGAGATTTATTGGAACAAGTGAGGGTACTTTTGTCGCATAGTGGACTCGACTTCCCACGTATATTCGGGACCTCTACGGGCATCGCATTTGACCTTTACTATAGGCGCATGCTTCCTTCGGAGCTTTTTAACCTGACGATCTTTGATCGATATAGGTCTTTCAACAAACCTCAGGCTTTTATCAATTTGTACGTCTCTATGTGACATAGCTAGCGATTCATCAGCTAGGCATTTCTTGAGATTACAGATGTGGAATATATTATGAATTCCACTGAGCTCCTCAGGAAAGTTTAGCTTATAAGCTACACTGCTGACACATTCGATAATCTCGAATGGTCCTATATACCTAGGGCTTAATTTTCCCTTTTTACCAAAACGCATCACACCTTTCCAGGGTGATACTTTCAGTAAGACTTTATTGCCAACCTCAAACTTTAGAGGTTTTCGCCTCTTGTCAGCATAACTTTTCTGCCTATCCCTGGCAGCTTTCAGGCGATCATGAATCTGGACAATCTTGTCTGTCGTTTCAAGGACTATATCAGGTCCTGATAATTGAGCTTCTCCTACTTCTGCCCAACAAACAGGCGTTCTGCATTTCCTACCATATAATGCCTTATAGGGGAATTCGATCAAGGGTAGGTGGTCATCCCAACTACCTCCCAAATCAATAACACATGCATGAAGCATGTCTTCTAGAGTTTGAATTGTACGCTCACTCTGTCCATCTGTCTGAGGGTGGTAAGCAGTACTAAAGTTCAAACGAGTGCCCAAAGATTGTTGGAAACTTTTCCAAAAGTGTGAGGTGTATCTAGTATCTCTATTAGAGATAATAGACACCGGCACTCCGTGGAGAGATACAATCTTATCCACGTACAACTGGGCTAACTTGTCGGAGCTATGAGTCTCCTTGATGGGCAAGAAATGTGCTGACTTAGTCAGTCTATCAACTATAACCCATATGGTATCATTTCCGTGCCTTGTTTTAGGTAACTTGGTTATAAAATCCATGGTTACCATCTCACACTTCCATGTGGGAAGTTCTGGCTGTTGTAGCAGACCTGATGGCTTTTGATGTTCAGCTTTAATCTGAGCACAAGTCAGCCACTTAGCTACATGTGTGGCAATAGATTTCTTCAAACCTATCCACCAATAATTAGCTTTCAAATCCTGATACATCTTGTCACCTCCAGGGTGAACTGAGTATTTGGAATTGTGAGCTTCCTGGAGGATCACATCTCGAAGTCCTCCATGAATAGGAACCCAAACTCTTCCATTCATTCTAAGAATTCCATCCTTTCCAAGTGCTAACTGTTCAGCAGTTACACCTAACTTTTCATCTGGAAGGTTAGCTTCCAAGATAGCATCTTTTTATGCAGCTAATAGCCTTTCATTTAGGCTATTCTTCAATTCGATGCTCTTGGCATTAATTCTGATTGGTTTGACTCTTTCCTTTCGGCTTAGATCATCTGCGAACACATTCGCTTTGCCAGGATGGTAGCGAATTTCACAATCGTAATCATTTAGAGTTTCCATCCAGCGGCGCTGTCTCATATTGAGCTCTTTTTGATTGAATAAGTGTTGGAGACTTTTGTGATCAGAATAGATCACACATTTAGTTCCATACAAATAATGTCTCCATAATTTTAATGCGAATACAACGGCACCCCACTCCAAATCGTGGGTGGTGTAATTCTTTTCATGCACCTTTAGTTGTCGTGATGCATAGGCAATCACCTTGCCCCTTTGCATAAGTACACAACCCATACCGGTGTGTGATGCATCACAGTAAACGACAAATTATTCAATTCCTTCGGGCAATGTCAACACCGGAGCATTGCTTAATTTCTGTTTAAGAATCTCAAAGGATTCTTGTTGCTTTGGACCCCAATCAAATTTCACATTCTTACGGGTCAAAGAAGTTAATGGTGCAGTTATCCTCGAGAAGTTCTCAATGAATCTTCTATAATTTCCAGCTAAACCCAGGAAACTGCGAATCTCTGTAGGCGTCTTTGGTGCTTCCCAGTTCATAATCGCTTCTATCTTGGCGGGATCTACTTGGATGCCACGCTCACTAACAACACGTCCAAGGAATTGGACTTCGCGAAGCCAGAACTCGCACTTAGAGAATTTAGCATATAACTTCTCCTGTCGAAGCAATCCTAAGATACATCGAAGGTGCTTCCCGTGATCAACTTGATTACGAGAGTAGATAAGTATGTCATCTATGAAGACAATGACGAACTTATCTAAGTATGGCTTGCAGACTCTATTCATGAGATCCATGAATGCTGCTGGCGCATTAGTGAGCCCGAAAGGCATTACTAAAAACTCAAAATGTCCATACCTCATCCTGAATGTTGTCTTAAGCACATCTTCAGTTCGTACCTTGAGTTGATGATACCCAGATCTCAAATCAATCTTTGAAAAATAGCTCGCCCCTTGGAGTTGATTGAATAAGTCGTCGATCCTGGGTAAGGGATAACAATTCTTGATTGTTACCTTGTTTAACTCACGATAATCAATGCATAAGCGCATTGATCCATCCTTCTTTTTCACAAACAAAATTGGAGCTCCCCAAGGCGAAGAGCTGGGTTGAATGAAACCTTTTTCCAGTAAGTCGTCTAATTGAGTCCTGAGCTCTTTCATTTCAGTAGGCGCTAGGCGATAAGGAGCTCATGCTATAGGTGCCGATCCTGGCAGAATATCTATTCTGAACTCTACTTGCCTCTCAGGGGGTAATCCAGGTAATTCATCAGGAAAGACATCAGGATACTCAGAAATGATTGGAATATCTTCAATCTTAGGCTTCTGGTCATTCACTGATACTTGTGCCATATAGATGACACATCCGCTCTTCAGACACTGCGATACCTTGAGAATAGACACATTGCTGGGCAACCCATATTGTGTGTCTCCTTGGATAGTGACAGATTCACCAGAAGGGGTTTTGATAATGACTAGCTTTTTATCACAAGCAATTTGGGCTTGGTTATGCGATAACCAATCCATGCCTAAAACTATGTCAAACCCAGCCAATTTCATTGGCAAGAGGGATAGCGGGATAAAATGATTCTTAATGGATATAAAGCATCCATCAAGAAGAGTTGAAGCTGTTTCTAAGGTACCATCGGCAAGCTCTACCTCATATTTTATGTCTAGAGTCTTAATAGGCAGATTCAGTAATTTACAAAACTTATGGTCTACAAAGGACTTATCAGCACCTGAATCAAACAAGACTCTAGCATAATTATTATTAATGAGGAAGGTACCTGTTATGACGTTTTTGTCGTTCACCGCTTCTCTCGCGTTCATCTGAAAAACTCTCACATTTGTTTTCTTCGCCTCCTCGGGCTTCTTAGCATTCTTGGGGCAATTCGTCTTGATATGCCCCTTTTCATTACAACCGTAGCAGGTTGCATCTTTAATGTTTTGGCACTCAACAAACTTGTGCCCTTTCTTTTTGCAAATCCCACATGGTTTGGCATGTGGGTCTTGATTGCACTTTCCAAAGTGCTTTTTGTTGCAGGTTTTGCATCTGGGCTTGTCACTTGACTGCCCCTTCTTGGAATTAAAGTTTCCTTTATTCTTTTTGTTTGACTGAGGAGACTTGTCTTCCTCCCTCTCCCTCTTCCCATCATCGGTAGCCTTCTTTGCCCTACTCCTCACAACATCAAGAGTGAGGGACAAAGATAGATCCACAGCAGATCTATAAGTGGCCGGCTTAGAAGCCTTAACATTCCCTTTTACTTCAGGGGCCAAACCACTGATGAAACACGCAAACCGTTTAGGTTCAGGGGTGACCAGATATGGTACAAGCCTTGACATCGAGTTGAAGCTAGTCACATAGGATCTACAATCCAGATCCTTCATTACCAAGGTGAGGAAGTCAGTCTCTATCCTCTCAACTTCATGTTGAGGACAATAAGTGTCTTTCACCAAGTCAACAAACTTGCTTCATGAAAGGTTATACAAAGGGACCTTTCCAGTGGCTTGCACTAATGCCTTCCACCAAGTGAGGGCATCACCCTTGAAAGATTGAGACACAAACTTCACTATGTCTTCCTTAGCACATCCACTGATGTCTATCACAGTCTCCATCTCGTCCAACCATTTCATGCAATCGATTGCTCCCTTTTCTCCTGTGAAATCCCTTGGTTTACAAGAGACAAAAGTATTTATAGGTACAACTCTTGGTGCACCTGGGAGTCGGCTCGAGTACAATCTGCCTCTGAGGTTCACTTCTTTGATTAGACGAGTGTTGAGACTCATCTTTCTTTTGTGTATGCGAATGAGAATGGGACTTTGAATGAGTCTTTGACCGAACGCTGCTCGGTTCCTTGAATATCTTATCCACCGCTTGAGCAACCGCGGTGTCAATCATTGCTTGCAGTTCAACATTTGTAAGATTTACTCTTGGTTCATTATTGTTTTCTTCTCGTGGATGGCTATTTGCCTCGTCAGGTCCAACCATTATTTGAGTACTATATCAAACAATAATGATATATTTAAATTTTTATAATGAATCATCGCATTGATGATTAGATGGTCATGGTATTATTAAACCATATAGACCATTTAAAATAAAAATCAGTTTAATTATGATTTGCCTAGGCTATAACAGAACCATAATAAGCAATTAATTGGATATAATCCTTTATATTTATTAGACAGAGGATTTAAATCACAACTGTCAATGTCATGAAAGACATTTTCATTAAGCACAAGGCTCGTCTCGAAGGACATTTAGATGGCACAATAGGCCTTGTCACAAGGACGATTAAAGCATAACCAATGATTTCTCAAATCATTGATCTTTTAAGGGTCGAACATAGTTCATCGCCTTTTTGACAAGAAGTTTATAAAGAAAACTATCATTGTCATTATTACACCTTTGCTTATAAGCATACATCTCTAATGGTTGTTTTGGTGTTCACATCATATTGATGTTTATTAGCCATGATTCACATTGATCATATAGGCCATATAAGTGACTTGGAAAAATCCAAGTACATTTGGAAGCTTGTGTGGTTTCTCGTACCGTACAGCCAGGAATGTTAACATATTTTCAGATGTTAACAAGGATTTATTGTCTTAAAAAGGTTGTACCATCATAGCCATTTAATATTTTGGCTAGGTTATACCTCTAAGAACTTCTTTGGCAGATCAATTAAAAATTGAAATGATAATGCATAATGATGTAAGAAAGTATATAATTAAAATCCGAAAAGAAATTTCATTAAATCATTAAACTAGTACAAGATGCCCTAAACGGGTCTTAAAAGAACATACTGCCCACGCAGGGGCTACAGAAATAGAAATAAGTCCTCGTAGGGACTAGGTACTGAAAATAAAATAATGTCCTCGCAAGGACTTGATTAAAAGACAATACAAGATAAAATAAACAACTTCCTACTTCTTATTGCCTTTAATAAGGCTTGCAAGGCCCTTAAGAAAGCTATTATGCTTCTTTTTGTTTTCATCTGCTTCACGCTCAACCCTGTCTAACCTTTGCAGGATCTCCTGAGTTTGCTCCTGCTGGGGAGGAGGAGGTTGTTGATATGGGGGGTATTGATACCCCTGCACCGGATATCCAGTTGGGTAAACTAGAGGGTAAGAAGAATGATAATGTGCATTGTGTTGTGCAACAGTAAGGTATGGATCATGAGTTCCATAACCTGCAGAAGTTGGGTATTTAAAAGGGTTGTACCCAGAAGAACCTGGGTAAGTCGGGATCGGGTTGTCGTAACCCAATGGCGGTGGTGGTGGTGCATAAGAACTTGAACCCTGAGGAGAACTGAACCGAGGTCCTCCTCGCACGGATATTCGTGCGTTCCTCCTTCGCCTCGGCGGCTCGGGAGGTGGTTGAGGTGGTTGTTGAGGTGGCTCCTCAACTGGAAGAGGTGGTGGAGAAACCGCTTGAAGCTGTGGTTCAACCAAAGGAGGTTGAGCAGGAGAGTTATGGTACGAAGGGGTAAAGTACCAATCATACGTGGCCATCCTTTCAGCATATGAATCAGGCCCTTGGTATGGCGATCCTTGGTATGGTGAACCGCTCGAGATGCTGATAGGGTGGCCCGGTGTTTCGGTTTGCATTTCTGGGTCCGGGTCGTCGTCCATTTCCATTTCCTGAGAGAAGTGATCTTCGGGTCCTAGAGGGTTAAAGCCCAAAAAGTCGTTGACATAGTCATTAGGATTAAACTGGGCTGGAGAGTAGGTAGAATCCGAGTGATGAAATGAATGAGAATGCAAGGAATGATAGGAGTGGTGAGACTCATGCGAATGATGTGAATTATGAGAGTGTTGTGAATGCTGGGGCCCGTCTGGAACAGGCGGCCCGAATGATGGATGAAAAGAAGGTGATGAGCTCAACGAGACAGAGTGTCTCGCTGGTTCAAAAGAATGACCCCAAATATCACGGGAATCAGAACTAGAAAATGTAGCAGAAGGGGTGCGCCTATGGGAAGGCCCCGCGTGTGCTGACGGTCCACCTCGCATTGGACCCTTTCCTTTGCCTCTCACTCTTGGTGGCATTGTTGGTGATTAGTCCTGTCAAAACAATAAAACAAAAATAAAATATTAACAGCAAAGGAAAGTTAAGAATAATTCCTAGGTCATTGGCCTAGACTCGAGAGTCTAAGGAATGTGCTTATTGTGTCATTGAGATTAAACACAAAAGGTTAGTGCTTAATTCACTCAATGTTGGCTCTGATACCAACCTATCACACCCCGATATTTCCACATATTACCGGTGGGCCCGACGGGGAGTATCGCGACGTAGTTGATATCATCATAGTCAATACACACAATATAATAGCACAGCGGAAGGCTTGGTGAATAAACTATTACAAACCATAATGTCTGAGTGTCCGAATGAAAGAATATACAGACTGGATTGTAATAAGATCCACAGGCGGATCATAAATAAATACAAAGAAACAAAATAACAGAATTCAGGTATCTTAGGGATTTGCAAGTTCCTCTTATATGGCACCTAATAGCTCTAGCCTATTACGAGAGGTACCTGTCAATCCGTCTTTAGAAAATACGTCGGTTTACACTGGTAAATACAATTAACTGACTCTTTTGAAAACATTTATGAAAATTGATTTAAGTGCACATGGCACAAATCATTTATAACTTGGGACAATTATTTAAAGATAATCTTGTATACAGATTTACATATTTGTCTTACAATTGGGGCTGGTTGGAAGTCGGTCATGATTAACCGACTCACCACTTATTGAACCCACAAAGGAGTTATCCCCAACATGTGGGTTTATATTTTAGCATTTGCATCTGTCAGGTGTATGCCTACACCCCGTGCATAGGTCGTGGTCATTTTCAAATGAAATGAGCCGAGGATATCCAAGACACGGTCGAATTAACCCCCAATGTTTATGTTATCAAACAAGACAGATTAAAACGGGTTGTGTAAATTTATTAATCTCAATCCGATTAAATGATTTCATACCTGACCAAGTGGTATTATTATAATACAATATCCCAAGCCCGTATAAAGGAAAATAAGTTAAAAGTATTTACCTGAGCTAATGTGAAAGGTAACTCAGCAGTAAAATCCTAAGCTGTATGATGGTACCTTCTACTGGATGCTATCAATCTGTATAGAAGGTTTAATAACCTATTAGGATGCTAACGGGTCCTTAGTTAAGTCAAAGACTTAGACCGGCTAGCTAGAAAGAAACCTTACGGTTCTAAACGCTAAATTAAGCGGAGACCGGAATAGAATGTGGTTTAGACCCGACAAGCTTGGATACTTGTATAATATGGGTAAGCTAATCATATTCTGGAATTTGAGGATTTAATGATAAGGTTAAACCCGTTTCGGCTATTTTACATAAACTAGTCACATAAACCGATCCAAACGCATAAACGCGTAACGGGTAACCAAATGAATTATATACAGGTCTTAAATGTTATTATGCTTAAAATATGTTAAAACATCAGTAGGATGTTAACATATATGCCTAAAAAGTAATTTAAACCAATTTAAGTCCCATAACATTTTGGTAATTTTAATGCTTATAAAAGAGATTTTATAACAAACTGAAGTTCTGGTCTTTTGAAATTAGTAAAAATATTTAATTTATCTCATTACATCAGTAAGATATTACATATATGGGAGGTTTACCATTTATGGACAAACTATGCCCCGAAAGGGCATTTTGGTCATTTCACATAGGCTTTTAAGGACATTTTTGGTAAACTGAGTTCATAACTTATACCTACTGTAATAATATTTAAATTTATTTAAAAACTCAGTATGTAACAAGTCTTAGATGTTAAATATGGTTTTAAATTTAAACCATACTATGCACCTAATTAGCGTAAAACTCGCTTATTGACGATAATCAAGATGTTTAAGTAAATCTGAGATTTTGATCAGTTTTAAATGCTCAAATTGATTTATTTATTGTAAGAAATCAGTAGGAAAAATTTTGGCATTCAAATCATTTGTTAATCTCACTTTATGCTTAAAAAGGCTATTATCGTCATTAACCGAATTATACAAGAACTCTATGTTTTAAACAGATAATAATCTAACCAAAAATCTTAAAATTCCTTATAAATAATATCTTAACAGTAGGTAATGAGTTTTGGTTCAAAATCCAAGTTTAAACATGCATTATGCAAGATATCGCAAATTAATTAATAAAAAGCTTCTAATTACGATATCGAGCATAACTCCTATTTGGGACCAAGAACTGATGTCAAATTTTCGGGACAAGTCTAAATATCAGTAGCAAAGGTTTTTGTCCTCTCACATTTCTAAAAATCTCATTTGTATGTCAAAAGGGCATTTATGACATTTTTAAGCATATTAACGATCAAGGGTATATAATTCAAACCACTAAGAACCATGCAATATAACTCCAGAGGGTTATACTACTGAGTAATGTAGTCCTAATGGAAGCTTAAAATATGGGAGAATTAAGCTTGAACGGGTCAGAACTGAAAGTCAAAGCAAAAGTCAAGCTTTTGCGACTTTCGGTTATAAACTGACCTTAGACTGATAATTGCCGGGTTAGGACTGATTAAACATGTTCTAATATTAATTACCAAGTCATTAGAATGTTAAAATATAATTTAGAACCTCTGTTTTATTAATTTAATTCATTTTTAAACTTTCTGTCCAGTTTGACTTTTTGTCAAACAAGTTTGACCCGACAATTAACTAGTCAAATGAAATAATTAGGAGGTGCCCTTTTAAGGGTTAATCACCTACCTTAATATGGTTCCATAACCACTTTCGTTTTGATCAGTGGCTGGACCATTTGTGATTAAACCGAAAGTCAAAGCTAATTTATGATATGTTTGACTTTTCGGTTTATAAGCTAATTAAATGGACAAAGCAGGGATTAAAACTCTTACACAAGGTCCTTGCTATCTTTTCTACACTTCTAAGTCTTCTCCGAATCCTTGCAAGCGCCAGAAGTGAGTGTTCTTGAGTGATGTTGCAAATGTGAGTATAAGAACACAACACTCAAGTCCCTTATATACTAAATTCCAATCTCTTGGATCATTAGCAGCTGTCATGGGACTTCCTAGGATCACCCCAGGTGTCCTAGTAGTAAAATAAAACTGTTTAACAGCCCCTAGGATCGATACAAACGAGTTTTAGGCGGTGCAACAGCTGAAACCTGCACCTGTCCTCAATTTTCTGCGCTGGGCACTTCTACGCAGCCCGCGTAGACATGTTAAGGGTTTTACGCGGCCCGCCTGAACCTGTTTAACAGGTTAAAACACTTTACAACTTGGCAGTTTTAGTCCCTGGCCTTATAAAACCTTATTTAACTTCATTTTTGACATGTAAGGCCCTTGTAGTTAGTTTGTAGAGGCTCAAGGATGTATAATCAAACTTCGTTAGGCTCGGTTTCGTTAAATATCACTCTAAATGCAAGTTTCATCAAGTTGACACTTTTCACCCAAAGTCTTGAAAACTCGCTTAACGATCTCGAAACCACGTGAAATTTATACCACTTATTCTTGAGAGTATATTTGAATATTTCGAAGCCTCGGTTTCGTTAAAAGGTCACTCAGAGGTCAGAATTAACATGTTGACACATTTAACCCTTGTAGTTTTATAATCTTCCGATTATTTTCACAAACGGCTTCTTATATCCAATCAACCACTCGCTTAAGAATATATTCTTCACGTATGGTCAATCATAGGCTCAAGTTTGGCATGTTGACACTTTTAGTCCCTCTGCATACATAGTTTCACTGTTTGTCAACTTTAGTCCTTCAAACTCAATGTTTCACATATTTTGAGTTTAGGACACGTGTCTATACATAATTGGACACGTTTTTACGTGGTGTTACAGTAAGTAACCTGAGTAGTACTCATTGGTTGGGTCAGGTAGGTAGAAAGGATTATTCTAACATGCGTGTGGTTGAACTTGTAAAGGGGCTACCTTAGAGATTCTGCAAGGAACATCTTCCAAAGTCAACAGTTAGTATGGTACTAGAAGATGAGGATGGGAATGAATATGAAGCGGTGTTTATTAGCTCAAGAACAGGACTTAGTGGTGGATGGAGAGCCCATGGCTCTTGGTTGATTGCAGATCTTTAAAGTTTTCAGATCTTTAATGTTGTTTTTTTGCCTCGAATCAGCTGACTAATTAAGGTTTTTCCCTTTAACTAATTGATTTTGAGCTTTATGTGTTCTTCAAGCCAAGTATTTTAATATGTACCTTTTATCCCATATGTTTTCATTTGTTTTCAAACTGATTATTGAGACTTTAAGAATCATAAACTGATAGATGGGTGTTTAATAGTGTTGGCAGAGGCATTGGCGGATAGCTGGGTGCTTTATAGTGTTGGCAGAGGCATTGGCAGATAACTGGGTGTTTAAAGAGATAACTGATCTTAAGACTAGACTCACTGCAAGAAGAGAAGGCTCACTTGAGAATCTTAAGACTAGACACACTGAAATGGTTACGAAAGTGAAACCACGGGGACTGAAATCACAATTTTTAAACTGATGGACTGAAATAGTGATTTTTGACAAACCACAGGGACGAAAATAGTAATTAACTCTAGTTTAAATTTAGGGTATGTTTGGCTTGGAGCTTTTAGAAGCTTCTAGTTTTAAGCTTTTAAAAGAAAACTCATACTAAATAAAAAACCTAGTTTGGTTGAAGAAGCTTAAAGTTTTTAAGTTAGGAGCTTGAAGCTTTTGGTTGAACGCTCCTACTAGTAGCGTTTAGAAGGAGATACAAGCTTTTAGTGAAAAAATGACTATTTTAACCTCTAAAGATAATGAACTTTTTAATGCACAAACTTTTTAAATTTTTAGTTATGTCCATTTTGGTCATTTTATACATTTTATTAAAAGCTTCAGCTATAGCTACTAGCTACCAGCTACCAGGTTCCAGCCACAAGCTACTTTTGCCAAACATACCCTTAATGTATACTTCTCATTTATAATATTATTTATTTGATTTTCTATATCATATTATCTTCATTGTTTATATTACCTAACGTGTTATATAACATCTACAATTTTTAGTTTCCTTTTACCCCAACTATTCAATCATGTTTTTTTCTATCTTTTATTAACTAAAAAAATAATATTAAATCTTATTCTACTTTAAATGTCGAATAGAATATTTCTAGTTTTCTAATAAAATATTATCCTTAAATTTAAATTGTTAATTTAAAATATTTTTATATAACCAAATTATTTATCACCAAAACTAAACTGTGTGATAATATATTATTTATTTTTATTTTCATTATTAAAAAAATATTATATCAATTTTGTTACATAATTTTCATACAAATTGTATGTAACTTTCAATATTACTTTACATATAAAATTTGATTTATTACGGTTTTTTAGATATAATAAATATTTTATCACTTTATTGGCTACTTATTTGCTTATTGAATAACATGTTTGACCATTGCATCTTCTTTTCAATAATCATCTCTGCAATCATCATATTTATCGCGTACCAAGGGTTTTTAATGATATAACTTTTTTTTTATTATTTGGTAAATAATATTACATTTATTCAAGCTGTGTAATACACATGGCTTTAAAGATATAACTTTTTTTATTTGGTATATAAAATTACATTTATTCAACCCATACAATATATATGTTTCTTATAGATATAACTTTTTATTATTTAATATATAAAATTACATTTATTCATTCCATGCAATACAAGAGGTTTTAAAGATATATTGTTTTATTATTTAATATATAAAATTCATTTATTCAACCCTTGTAATAAATAGGGCAGGGCCGACCTATAGGGGGTGCGGGGTGGGTGACGGCACAAGGCTCAAATCCTCCGAGGGTCCAAATCTTTTTAATTGTGTATATAATTTATGTTGTATAAAGTATAATATATATGCAGTGAATCGAGAGATAATGTAAATAGGCCCTTGTACTAGTGGTTACTGCCTTGTTTTAACAAGGAGACACGGGTGATAACCCTGACGTCTGCAATTTCTTTATTTTAGTTTCTTTTTTGGTTTTTATAAAATGGAGATTTTCGAATAGGGCCTAAATTTTTTATCTCGCACAGAGCCAAAATTCTTTTTATGATTTTCGAAGACTGTCCTGACATTGGGTTATAACCTAGTAACTTTATATATGCTTCTACAAGCTTTACCAGTTCAAATAACTTTATATATAGGACCTATATACAAAGTATGAGGGTCGTAAGTTCCTAAATCATCCATGTGCAGTGTACCATTAAGCATATATAAGGGTTGTGGGAGTGATCGCAGACTTTTCTTTTAGAGGGGGTTAAGGACAACTTTATCTTTTAAGTTTTTTTAAGAGTGAATTAAAAGTTTTGTCCTTTTATCTATGTATCAAATTTCAGGCAGTATTATTTATTTTTAAAATTGATAAATTTTGTATTTAATGTTTCCAAATGCTACACGTTATGTCTTTTAGCCTAAACCCGATTAATTTTTTCTGTTAAATTTGATTACAAAAGGGTAATTTGGTCTTTTTACCCATATACATACATAAATATTTAAATTAAGAATAAAACACAAATAAAATTAAAAAATTAATACTATATATAAATAATATAAATAAGTATATTATTACATAGGTGGAGGGTTCAAATGAGAATACATTTTTTTGTAAGAATAAAAAAGAAGAAATCTCAACCAATAAGAATCCTTAATTTTACTTCATTCAATTTTTGTATTTAATATTAGTGTAAGGGTATATTGGTAAACTTAGATAGATCATTAATTGGTAGTCTTCCTTTTTAATAGTTAAGTACATTAAATTTGTAACTTATTTTCAAAAAAAAAAAAAAAAATTCAAAGAAGAAAAAAAATTGATTTAAAGTGTAGGATAAATTATGAGGTGTGTAGGATGAATTACGAGATGTGTATGATAAATTTCAATATGTGTAAGATAAATTTAAAAAGAGTGAATTTCAAGAATTGTCCTTTATCTTTATACACTTTTTCAGGCGCTGTCCTTTGTGTTTAAAATTGACGAGTTTTATCCTTTATGTTTTAAAATCCATCACGTTATGTCCTTTATGCCTGACCTAGTTTGTTTTTTCAGTTAAATGTGACCATGTGCAGGTCACATGAGGGTAGATATGTCATTTAATATCAAACTCATCTTTCCCTCTCTCTAAACAAACACCATTCTCTCTCTACTCCATTTAGCTCTCTGCATCTCCTCTTTCCACCACCACAAACTCCTTTCACCACCACTCTTCCTCTCTCTACTCTCTATTTCTCTACACAAGAATCCAATTTAATTCAAACCGATTCACAAACTAACAAAAGCACCTGACTTCAGGGTTACCGCTAAAGTTACGAACCAATTGCATCCCACAGATTCCAACAGCAACACCAAGAACAGCAAATAGAGGGTACACCTGTAAAACATCATAGGTCTATTAGATCTGATTCATAATACAATCTCTTAGTCGTTGGATGAGTAAAATCAAGCACAAATATGGAAAATTAGATGGTGAAATACAGTGAGAGAGATTGATATGAGGTAGGTAGGAACCTCGGGCCTTAACCATCGCTTGAGATATGACGAAGACATTTGTTGAAGAATACTGGAGATAAGGGGGCAGAGATCGTCGGAATTTGGGGACAAATGGAGGACAGGTAATTGTGACTTGTGAGCTTAAATATTACGCTATCCAGGTCATCCAATGGACGCGTATCTTTGGTGGTCCAAATGTTCAAAACGAACATCAATCCAGGTCGAGCAGACAGGCTAGGGTTCATACGAAACAGAAGACACCAGAAAAGACTCTGTATCTTCGGTTGGACCCCTTGAAACCCCATATTGATTCAGGCTAGGGTTTATACGAAAAAGAAGACACCAGAGAAGAATCTATATCTTCTGTATCTTCGGTGTTTGTTAAAGGTGAGTGGTTGTATGGATATGGTCAGGTTTTGCAGGTTGGGGTGCGTGGTCGGTGCCTAGGGGTGGGTGACCGGTGGCTAAGGGTAGGTGGCCAAAGTCGATTTTGGGACAAACCGGTGAACTAGGTTTGGGTGGATATAAATTGGGGGGAAATGGGAAGGGTGGGAGAAATGACTGATTTGCCCTCACGTGGCCTGCACAAGTTCACATTTAACTGAAAAAACAAACTAGGTTAGGCCTAAAGGACATAACGTGATAGATTTTAAAACATAAAGGATAAAACTCATCAATTTTAAACACAAAGGACAACGCCTGAAAAATAGTATAAAGATAAAGGACAATTCTTGAAATTCACTCATTTAAAAACGTGTAGGATAAATTTTGATATGTGTAGGAAAAAAACTTAAGTGTGAAGGATGATAGTCTTTATGACTAATTAATTAGTCAAAGATAATAATAAATGAGATGAGAGAAAAACTATTTAATATTTTACAATTGTACCATTTGTTCTTTTTCTTCTCAATTTAATTTTCTTCTCAAATGAACCCCCCCTATTACATAGAACCCTAACTATCTCTCTACCTCTTTTTCCACACCTCTCTCTAACTTTGTCCACTATCACCAACAACCGCCACCAACCACCACCTACAACCTTCACTAACCACCACTCTCAACATCAACATCAACATCAGCAACACCACCACTGTTCTCCACCGCTCATCACCGCCCCAGACTGATCTACTATGGCGACCACCACCAAGAACCACCAACAATCATTTATGGTGTGCTACTTGCAATCGGAAAGGAGTGTGCTACGTGTTTGAAGAACCGCCGGCCACCACCAGATCTGAGCATATCCCCTCTCTCTAAACCCTAACATCTCTTTTTGTCACACCCTCAAATTCCACATGCGGGGTTTTACCGCAAGGCGTGCGACTGACTAGGATCCAGCCACTAATCATGTTGAACCAATTATTTAAGTTGTAAAATCATCACAAACAACACGATTAGTGATCAGTGTTTAAAAGTCTAAAATAAAGTTTACGTTAGCTGCGCAAAATAAAGTAAACCCATCATAAACTTAAAACCACAAGTTTATTAAATATACGAAGGTTAAGGCTTTACGAACCACACACTCCAGCCGATTGCAATGTCCGTCCATAGCTGTACCTAACAACCTGCAAAACATGCAGTAGGGTGTCAACATTAAGTTAGCGAGTTCACAATTTTCAGTGTTGTTACAAAAATCAGTTTGTTTAAATACTTAGTTTATAAAACATGTCAAGTGGAGCTACCCCATCGTTAAGCTACTATATTGTGTGGTACCGAAACTTGACTGTTGTAGTTGTTTGTGCCATGTGTCAATGTCTATCATCATTGACCAGTTGCCAAAGCAAAGTTCACGCCTGCCCTCCTCGGCACGGTGTAAGGTTTGTCAAACTTATAGCGCTATCAACTAATACCCCGTTCGCCAAACCCGGCGACTAATCGGCATAATGTGTGGGGACTTTCAGATAGAGTTCGTTTAGTCAGCTAAAGACATAAAATATAAATTACAGTATTTAAAAAGTAGTGTTCCAGTCCAGGAATACTAGGCAGCCCCATTCCAGGGATAGTGTGGTCCACCTCCAGTGGATAGTTTGGTCAGTAGTTCCAATCCACGAACACGCGTGTAGCCCCAAACCAGGGTACTGTATGTATTTCCCAAACCAGGGAAATATATGTATTGTCCCAAACCAGGGACACATGCTTTTAGAAAAAGATGTGAACTCACCTTAGCTTAGCTCGACAGATTAAAAGTACCTGAGTTAGAATGGTCAACTGTGACAACGCGAGTTTCCGACTTTCTTTTTTTTTTCGCATTTAGTGCACGTTGACTTTGACTGTGTAGTTGTTTGACTTGTAACTGTATACGTTATTTTATAATGAACGCATTGTGGTTGCATGATTTTGTGTTTGGCTGTATAACATGAAACACCTGTTGAAAACTTAAACTGTTAACACATAACAGGACTCGACGAAACAGACAGGACCCGACGAAACAGACTGTTTCGTCATAAGCATCCCGACGAAACAGAAGTCTGTTTCGCCAAGCCCAGTTTCGCCAAGCCCATTAAGGGCCCAGAACGGTAATTCGTTCATATTTAACGTGAACCGACTCCCTGTTTCACACTTTTAACAAAAAATAGAAACCTTAGAACTCTCCACTCTGTGAAGGCGATAATCATCCTCAACCATCATCTTTCTCTCTCGAATCCTCCCTTGTTCATCCCGGATATCTCGGTTAGTGCGTGCTCGTCTAATCGGTTTCTTTGTCCCTTGATTTCTTTATACATATTGTGTTTATGCTTGATTTCTGGATTATAGGAGGGTATGTTGATGATACTCGGTTCTGAATGTTGTTTATATGGCCTGATTCTGAATACACATTAGTATCTTGATAGGAATCGATGATATGATGTTGTATGTTAATCTATATGTTGTACACATAACCTAGGGTTCGTGCTAGACGTTAAGAACTGTGATGCTTATGTTATGATGATGTTACGATGATTCTGCGTTGAATGATTTCTGTATGATTGAGGAATTGCTGTTTTACGGCTGTTAGGGTTTCTGTATGTGACGTAACTGATTTGTGACGAATCAGATCGCTATCGACGAAACGCAGGTAACGACGAAACAGGAATCTGTTTCGTCGAGACCTCTGCGACGAATCTGAGCAATGACGAAACTGGTGTTTCGTCGAAGGGTAAGAACGACGAAACAGGGGTGTTTCGTCGTATACACAATCTGCACAGTAACATGTTTATATTCTGTTAAGTGTTAACTGGGTTAGTTAACTGCTGTTAAGTGTAACCATATTGTACATGACTGTGATTACGTGTTGCATGCTTATACGTGAACGACTTGAACTCAAACTGATTTCACATACGTGCCTACTTTAGGACGCGATTGATTACTTGTGAGCATACACTTAGCATACCGAGCAAAACAAGGTGAGTTCACACCCTTACTAAGGCATGGGATTCCCAGGGTTTGGGGAATGGGATGGAAGGAATAAGGTTGAATAGATTCGTACATACACTGATACTAGACTACCATACCATTGTCCTCGGTTGTGAAGGACACATACGTAAAACCTACGTATACTTATGCTATTTACTATCCTCGGTTGTGAAGGATACTTACGTAAAACCTACGTATACTTATGCTATTTACTATCCTCGGTTGTGAAGGATACTTACGTAAAACCTACGTATACTTATGCTATTTACTATCCTCGGTTGTGAAGGATACTTACGTAAAACCTACGTATACTTATGCTATTTACTATCCTCGGTTGTGAAGGATACTTACGTAAAACCTACGTATACTTATGCTATTTACTATCCTCGGTTGTGAAGGATACTTACGTAAAACCTACGTGAACTTATACTCAATACTATCCTCGGTTGTGAAGGATACTCACGTAAAACCTACGTGAACTTATACTCAATACTGTCCTCGGTTATGAAGGACACTTACGTAAAGCCTACGTAAACTATGTACGTACTACTGTTCTCGGTTGTGAAGAACACTTATGGTTACAAATAGTCTAGTGTATATGCAACATGGGAAGCCCCCACTAATAGAACATACGATCGGCCTAGTAGCGCCACATGTTACGAAACAAACTTACAATTACGAACTTATTTACTGTGAACTCGCTCAACTAGTTGTTGATTCTCTGTTACATGCCTTGCAGGACCTTAGGTACATATGGAGCTTGCACAGGAAGGAGCAGGTCGTTGTGGGATACGGATCGTAGACGATATTTGAACTTATAACTTATCTTGGGTTTTCATTATTATGCTTCCGCTACTTAAACAATGTTTGGTTATGAACATCAGTCATGTCAAGATGAATTACCTTTTCCTACTTTTACACTTAAATACTATGTTTGATATGATTGGTGGCTTGATCCTGGTCATGTCACGCCTCCAAGCGGTGGTACTCCGCGTGTGGATTTTGGGGGTGTGACAGATTGGTATCAGAGCCATTGGTTATAGAGAACTCGGTTTTAATAAGGGGAAAACATTTTTATTAAAACCAGACTATAACCAGAACAGTGCTCTCAACGATCCACAACGACGCTTCGCTCCACGTGCAAGACTCAACATCATAGGTACTACTATTCATGTTACCTTACTACTTGCTAGAACTACATAGAACTTTGCTCGTGGTATGCCTAGATTACATTGCTCACTATTTGTTATTGCATGAGGATACTTGTGTGCTCACTCTCTTCGCACTATTCGCGAACCTCTCACCCACATGTTCTCCTTGATGTCAAGATCATGTGTGGACGCGTTAACCTAACTCAAGCCCAGTTGGCGGCTTCGATCACTGAACAAGTTACTGCAGCACTCGCAGCTGCCCAGGCAGGAGGTGTAACCTGCCATCACCACTTACTCTAGGATCCTTAGATCCTACTCTCGTAACTCAACACTTGTGCTTAATTTTGACTACTCTTACGCACACGACAAGTCAACACGCTCAGCCACCTGTGTGCACATACACGATTTTTATGGACTGTCGTCCTACTACTTTCAGCGACACTCGAATCGGCCTTCGAATGTGCGAATGACCTGAGGCTCGTAAGGTGAAATATGCCATTGATATTCTCGAAGGTACTGCGCAAACTTGGTGGAGCGCGCAAGTTACGATACTGGGGCTGGCGGCTGCTAATGCCACCCCATGGAATGATTTTAAGGAACTGATCAAACGTGAATACAGTAGTTATGATGCCATCCACAAGTTGGAAGTGGAGTTCTTTAACATGAAGATGACGGGATCAGAGATAGAAGCATTGAAACCAGACAACGTCAGGGCTGAAGCCCTATGCGGCTCAAGGCAACGCTTAGAACAGAAGGAAGATGGTGCTTACTACGTCACAGGACGCATTTGGGTCCCACTGTACGGCAACCTACGCGAGCTAGTAATGGATGAAGCTCATAAGTCTCGCTACTCAGTACATCCTGGTTCGGATAAGATGTACCACGACCTCAGAACTACATATTGGTGGCCTAGCATGAAGGCCCACATAGCCACATACGTTAGCAAATGCTTGACTTGTGCGAGAGTCAAGGCAGAATATCAGAAACCGTCAGGACCACTCCAACAACCTGAAATACCACAATGGAAATGGGAGCAAATTTCCATGGATTTTGTTACTGGCCTACCTAGATCTCAGCGCGGAAATGATACTATTTGGGTGATCGTAGATCGACTCACAAAGTCTGCTCACTTCTTAGCAATCAAAGAAACAGACAAGTTCTCTACCTTGGCAGACATTTACTTAAAAGAAGTGGTCTCGAGGCACGGAGTGCCCACCTCCATCATCTCTGATCGTGACGCACGTTTTACTTCAGAACTGTGGCAAGCAATGCACAAATCTTTTGGCTCTCGTTTAGACATGAGCACAACTTATCACCCTCAGACAGATGGGCAGTCTGAGCGCACTATTCAAACTCTAGAAGACATGCTTCGGGCGTGCGTAATTGACTTTGGCAATGGTTGGGAGAAACATCTGCCACTCGTGGAATTTTCGTATAACAACAACTACCACACCAGCATTAAAGCTGCGCCATTCGAGGCATTGTACGGGCGTAGGTGCCGGTCACCTCTCTGTTGGGCAGAGGTGGGGGAAAGTCAAATCACAGGTCCAGAAATGGTAGTTGATACTACTGAAAAGATTGCTCAAATACGACAACGCATGGCGGCAGCTCGTGACCGTCAGAAAGTATACGCTGATAAAGACAGGAAACTACTCGAATTCCAGGTTGGGGATCGAGCGCTACTTAAAGTTTCACCCTGGAAGGGTGTGGTTCGTTTTGGCAAACGCGGCAAACTCAATCCACGATACGTTGGACCTTTCGAAGTTATTGAGAAAATAGGCAAAGTGGCCTACAGACTGAACTTACCAGCTGAACTCAGTGCAGTTCACAACGTCTTTCACGTGTCGAATCTGAAGAAGTTTCTGTCAGATGAGACCCACGTAGTTCCTTTGAAGGAGCTCACTATCGACGAACGGTTGCATTTCGTCGAAGAACCAGTTGAAATCACGGACCGGGATGTTAAGGTCCTCAAGAACACCAGAATACCACTTGTTCGAGTTCGTTGGAACTCCCGTCGTGGCCCAGAGTTTACCTGGGAACGCGAAGACCAAATGGAACTCAAATATCCCCAGTTGTTCGAAAACAATGCAACTACTACTGAGGCTGAAGCTACTACAGAAGTTCGGGATGAAATCCCAACTCAACGGGGGGATGATGTGACGCCCCAGGAAAACCAGTAAACGATAACTTACCTAGCTTCCTCAGTAACCGCATGCTAAATTTCGGGACGAAATTTCTTTCAAGTTGGGGATAATGTGACAACGCGAGTTTCCGACTTTCTTTTTTTTTTCGCATTTAGTGCACGTTGACTTTGACTGTGTAGTTGTTTGACTTGTAACTGTATACGTTATTTTATAATGAACGCATTGTGGTTGCATGATTTTGTGTTTGGCTGTATAACATGAAACACCTGTTGAAAACTTAAACTGTTAACACATAACAGGACTCGACGAAACAGACAGGACCCGACGAAACAGACTGTTTCGTCATAAGCATCCCGACGAAACAGAAGTCTGTTTCGCCAAGCCCAGTTTCGCCAAGCCCATTAAGGGCCCAGAACGGTAATTCGTTCATATTTAACGTGAACCGACTCCCTGTTTCACACTTTTAACAAAAAATAGAAACCCTAGAACTCTCCACTCTGTGAAGGCGATAATCATCCTCAACCATCATCTTTCTCTCTCGAATCCTCCCTTGTTCATCCCGGATATCTCGGTTAGTGCGTGCTCGTCTAATCGGTTTCTTTGTCCCTTGATTTCTTTATACATATTGTGTTTATGCTTGATTTCTGGATTATAGGAGGGTATGTTGATGATACTCGGTTCTGAATGTTGTTTATATGGCCTGATTCTGAATACACATTAGTATCTTGATAGGAATCGATGATATGATGTTGTATGTTAATCTATATGTTGTACACATAACCTAGGGTTCGTGCTAGACGTTAAGAACTGTGATGCTTATGTTATGATGATGTTACGATGATTCTGCGTTGAATGATTTCTGTATGATTGAGGAATTGCTGTTTTACGGCTGTTAGGGTTTCTGTATGTGACGTAACTGACTTGTGACGAATCAGATCGCTATCGACGAAACGCAGGTAACGACGAAACAGGAATCTGTTTCGTCGAGACCTCTGCGACGAATCTGAGCAATGACGAAACTGGTGTTTCGTCGAAGGGTAAGAACGACGAAACAGGGGTGTTTCGTCGTATACACAATCTGCACAGTAACATGTTTATATTCTGTTAAGTGTTAACTGGGTTAGTTAACTGCTGTTAAGTGTAACCATATTGTACATGACTGTGATTACGTGTTGCATGCTTATACGTGAACGACTTGAACTCAAACTGATTTCACATACGTGCCTACTTTAGGACGCGATTGATTACTTGTGAGCATACACTTAGCATACCGAGCAAAACAAGGTGAGTTCACACCCTTACTAAGGCATGGGATTCCCAGGGTTTGGGGAATGGGATGGAAGGAATAAGGTTGAATAGATTCGTACATACACTGATACTAGACTACCATACCATTGTCCTCGGTTGTGAAGGACACATACGTAAAACCTACGTATACTTATGCTATTTACTATCCTCGGTTGTGAAGGATACTTACGTAAAACCTACGTATACTTATGCTATTTACTATCCTCGGTTGTGAAGGATACTTACGTAAAACCTACGTATACTTATGCTATTTACTATCCTCGGTTGTGAAGGATACTTACGTAAAACCTACGTATACTTATGCTATTTACTATCCTCGGTTGTGAAGGATACTTACGTAAAACCTACGTATACTTATGCTATTTACTATCCTCGGTTGTGAAGGATACTTACGTAAAACCTACGTGAACTTATACTCAATACTATCCTCGGTTGTGAAGGATACTCACGTAAAACCTACGTGAACTTATACTCAATACTGTCCTCGGTTGTGAAGGACACTTACGTAAAGCCTACGTAAACTATGTACGTACTACTGTTCTCGGTTGTGAAGAACACTTATGGTTACAAATAGTCTAGTGTATATGCAACATGGGAAGCCCCCACTAATAGAACATACGATCGGCCTAGTAGCGCCACATGTTACGAAACAAACTTACAATTACGAACTTATTTACTGTGAACTCGCTCAACTAGTTGTTGATTCTCTGTTACATGCCTTGCAGGACCTTAGGTACATATGGAGCTTGCACAGGAAGGAGCAGGTCGTTGTGGGATACGGATCGTAGACGATATTTGAACTTATAACTTATCTTGGGTTTTCATTATTATGCTTCCGCTACTTAAACAATGTTTGGTTATGAACATCAGTCATGTCAAGATGAATTACCTTTTCCTACTTTTACACTTAAATACTATGTTTGATATGATTGGTGGCTTGATCCTGGTCATGTCACGCCTCCAAGCGGTGGTACTCCGCGTGTGGATTTTGGGGGTGTGACATCAACCATGTCCTATTATGGCTACCAAGATTGTTAGGGTTTATGTATGCAAATTCACGCAAGTTATACACGTATCTAACAAGTAACATGCGTACATGTTGTCACAAATATATTGC
This sequence comes from Helianthus tuberosus, assembly GCA_030545235.1. Taxonomy (NCBI): domain Eukaryota; kingdom Viridiplantae; phylum Streptophyta; class Magnoliopsida; order Asterales; family Asteraceae; genus Helianthus; species Helianthus tuberosus. The sequence continues at coordinate 206,014,081 of CM060367.1, read as the reverse complement.
CTAGTAGTTTTTAAGCAAGTATTCATAATATACACTACGACGCACAATACACCATTTATACAATCATTAAGCATGTGCGGACACTAAAAGTAGCAAGTTCGACATTTTATAAACTTATAAGCATGCATAACTAGATTCACTGAAAATAGGATGTTTTGGGATGTTCGTTTACTGTACTTACGAGATTGTAAAAATTACGATCTTTTTATGCGACGTGCCCCCCATAGGGGTTGGCCTTGTGTCAAAAATTTTAGAGTCTAACTCTTTACAAAAATTTTTATAAAAAAATCATTTACTAAGTAGCAATTAGATTCGTCACTTTCTGACTGCAGCTCACGGAAAAATTCATTTAAAAATCCTCGGTTATCCGATTGACAAAATTCCAATTGGAGGTTCGCATAGACACCTAAGACCATCCACAGTATAAATTATATTCCCCAAGTTATGACTTAAAACATAACACGTAAAATCTGCTGAAAAATGTAGCTTTAATTGCTGAAACGAAATAATTTATTTAAAGTAGCAAACGACGTCCAAAAATTATGATTCCAGCACCGTTAGAAGCGTATTTCAAAATACCATGTTATAGACTCAAAAAATCAATTTTCGTTAAATTATGACCCGTTTACAGCCAACTGAAGTCGTCTGTGACGACTTGACAGCTTCCTGTTTTCGTTACCCGATCCCTCAAACCATTATCTAGTTCACCCAACGACATATAAACATTTATCTCAGCAGGTTCTCATCATCAATTAGGTTACATAACACTAATTATCATTACCAATCAGATTTACATCAATCCAAACTCAAGAGACTTAACAGAACTCACAATCCGCTATAACTCTAACTACAAGATTTCTAGTAACCCTATTATACATGAAACCTCAAAATCGACCAGACATGTTAATTATATCAAGAACACAGCCAAGTTTCAAGGGTTTACAGCCAACAGTATGCATGAATAACTACTATTTATCGAAACAAAGGCAAACATGGTACCTAGCGATAGAGTGGAAGTGTTGATGCCTTGAACCGAAAGCTTGAAAGGGTCTCTCGAGTCTTGCTAGTATGGGCAGCAACGAAAGAGAGGGAGAGAAAGAATGGTCACTGCAGGCTAGGGTTTGTGGAGTTTGGGATTTATGCGCTCGGCAGAAATAGAAATGCGCACATACATGCATGCTTGGGGCGGTTGGGATAAGGGGGCTAATTGGGCCGATTTGAGGGTGTTTGGGCTGCACATTATGTGGATGGTTTGGGCCAATTGGGCTGCACACCCACACACAAAAATGTAAAGGGAATTTGGGGGGGGGGGGGAATGTAGGTGAGTGACATATTGTCAAATTTGATGTTATATATAGTTTTTTTAAAACAACTAATCTTAAGAGATAATTTAACATCCACAAATAAAATATACATTAAACAAGCTATCGTTCAACGGTTCGGGTCGGTTCAACACGATTAGGATTTGGCTTCAAGTGTCCGTTTATATAAAATACATTAGGTAAGTGTAATTAATTCGTCACACAAGTTCATGCATCTATATAAATAAGATAAGATAATTATACGACGCTAACCTCGTAAGCGCGGGTTGTCACACTCTTCTTATTAGATCTTAAAATATTTACTGAGATGGTATTGAGTGGTAGTGGTGATGGCATCATAAATCTCTATCTATTACCTATTTTTGTTCGACTCGAACATTAGGCTTTTTTTATTTTATGTAAGGCTGTAAACGAGCCGAGTCGAGCCGAGCTAGACCTAGCTCGAGCTCGGCTCGAACTCGATTCGAGCTGGCTCGGCTCGAGCTTGAATTTCAAATCGAGCTGAGATTTGAGGCTCGAGCTCGCTCGAAACTCGCTCGAAAAAAGCTCAAAGAAAGCTCGGTGAGCTTTTTATAAATTTTATATGTTTTTGGTTTGTTGAGTAATTTTGCACATGTTATTGGAAAGCAATATTTTTATGAATAAGATAAATGTAGTCAAATGTCCTTTGTTGTAGTGTTGTTGCTGGTGGTTTTAGATGTATGTTTGGACATTTGGTTGGTTGTTGGGCTTGTTCTTTAGCTGCTTTCCAGGTGTTGATTTATAACGGCTATGGAGATGTTTATCTAAGGTTTTAATTATAACAACGATTGTTCATAAAGTAGAAGTCAAAGTCTTTAAACGGTGATTTTTTTGTAAAGAGGTGGTTGGTGATGAGGTGGTGGTGGTGGCAGTGGGTGGGGTGGTGGTAAAGGGATGGGTGGTGGTGGAGTAGTACAGAGTTATTTTTAAAGTATTTTTAAGAGTGAATTTCAAGGATTGTTGATGCGTATCGGTGTTAAAGTATGTCTGTATGTATATCAGACACATGTGGGTGTAACGGGGCAACGTCAACAGGTGCATGTGTAGGTGCAGGTGGGGGAGTAACATGCTCAACAAAAGGAGGCATATCATCATCCTCTATCCACCCATTGCTGGTGAACGCATAACGGGGTTCTATCTAGTCAGCAAAAGGAGCATGGTCAACAGCTGCAGGGATCGGATCGGGTACAAGTGGTGCAACAACAGGTATGCCAACAGGTACAGGGTCATGCTCAGACAGAGGATCATGAGCAGGTATAGGCTCGGGTGCAAACATAGGCTCAGGGTCGGCTGGTGCTAGCTTAGGATCGACGGGTATCGGCTCGAGATCAGCGGGTGCATCAAAAGGCTGACCATCGGGAACAAAGTCAATCTCATGCTTAAGATCAATGTCAAGATCAAACTTATCATCAAACTCAAAGTCCTGTGGAGGAACAGGTGCGGCAGACATAGCTGTGTCAGAATCAGAATCGGTGGGATAACGCTGCAATCCCAGTGCATGCAAAGTAGTAGATGACACAGACTCAAAAGAATCCGAAGCAGAATGATCAGATGAAATCTCAACGATAGGAATCTCAACAAGTGGAACAATAGCGACATCATCAACTGGAACTCCATCACCCTGAACAGCCTCAGGGGGAACATCAATGAACAAATCGATATCATCGTCAGACAAAGCATCAAAAGGCAAATCCTTGAGAGGAAAAGCCGCAAGAGGTAAAGGGGCGAGGATCGGAACCACGGCCTGCTCATCATCGGGATGTCCGAGGATGATAAGGTCCTGGTCTGGAATAGGAATAAGAAATGGATCCTCGTCAGGTAGACCATCAGCATGCGGTACATCATCGCCAAAGTCAAGTAAAGCAAAAGGCTGGAAATCATCGTCATCGTCGCTCTCAGTGTCAGAGGTAAAAATCTCAGGGTCTGGGACAATCTCATCGTCCGACACAATGGCCATGGGGTCTACAGTATCAGATACTCCACTCTCAGAGGATAACATGGTGTGGTCTGTAACAAATCAATCACAACATAGGCACATATATCAACAATCATTATTAATCATGTAAGTAGTAACAATGTATGCATGTATTCATCCTAGTCTTCCTAGACTACCCACTTAATCTCTCAGACTAAGCCTCCCGGCCTCTCAGACTGAACTACTTAGTCTCTCAGACTAAACTCCCCAGTCTCTCAGACTGAACTAACTAGTCTTTCAGACTACCTACCTAGTCTCTCAGACTAACTACCTAGTCTCTCAGACTGAACTATAAACAGATTCTTGAAATGTGTTTCGTGTCTTTTGTTTGTAAAAATGTTTGTCTCCTGGATCTGGACGTTTTGTGTTATGCAATGAAAATATGTTATGAAAACGTTTTCGTGAGAGCCCTAATGATCGTAGTCTAGACTTGAGAAAGAATCCTAGTTCGCTACGAACCTGGCTCTGATACCAAGCTGTCACACCCTGACTTTTGCGGAAGCGTGATTATGGTGTGACTTTCTTAATACCATAGCATTCAATCATAACAACGCTATATGATAAAACCATAAGATGTTCATCCATAAATTAAGTTTGAAAATAACATAACATAATTGTCTGAAACGTTGACACCAAATTCAAATTACAAACATAACATGTTTTAATGAGTTCTCGAAGACTCGACAAAAGATCTTAAATAGAACGAGTTTAGAACCATGTATCTCGTCCAGGATTAAGATACATCTCCTAAACCCTAACGACTTAGATGACACCTTTTATTCATAACGCAGCTTGAAAACATGCAAACACTTGCCAGTTCCACTAGTTCCCTGAAATACATGTAGTTTTAAAAACATCAACAAAAGTTGAGCGAGTTCATGTGTATGTCTGTGTGTATGAATAAACCGTTAAAGTATGTCTGTATGTATGTAAATCCTGGTATGAAGCAATAAGGAAAAACAGATCACCAATGGTTTGCAAGGCCAATGGTATGTGTGAAGTGATGCAGGAAAACTCAAACCTAGCAAATTTGTCTCTGGGAATAAGAAATAGTCACCACATGGGCCACCCTAATCCGCATGGGTGTGGGCTCGCTACACCCAAATAGATCTATCACTCATGTCCCTCGGTCCTACAACGAGGATTAATGGCCTTAAGTGTCATACCCACCACTCACATGATCAAGCAGTAACCTTCCTAAGCTAACCATACCATGTATAAAATGTTTGTAAACAATTGTAACATGTATTTCACCCCCGAAGTTATAAAACTGAAAACAGTTAAAAGAAAAGGGGGACATGAACTCACAGTCTTGCGTCTTTAGTATCGTAACTCACGTTCCTTCAGCAAACACGACTACCTACAATGTACTAGTGTCTATTAGACGGACGGGTCGTGCCTTGTCTTAGTTTTAACGTTTATGAGTTACGTCACTTTTATGACTTCAATATTATTCCAAGTTATAATTACTTGTTAAAATAATAATTATTTTAACTTTAAATTATATTTAATTTTGGAAGAATTGTTAAGCAATATTTTTGTAATAATACTTCTCAAGTATTTATATTCGTATTTCCTTCCCAAGGATGGGGGTATCTCATACATGTATATCCGTATTCTTGTATTTGTATATCTTGCCATGTATTGGCGTCGTAATCCGGTGTGTACGTATTTTCTTAATAAATATACAATATTTAGTTCCAAAACAATATACTTTCAAGTCTTACTTAGAAAATATATATAAACTTGTTTTATCCCAAAAATAATGTATTTCAAGTTTATCCAAGAAAATGTATATTTTTCCCAAAAATCATATATCTTCTAAAAACTCTAGGAAAATATACTTTTACTTCCCAAAATTAATATATTTTCTCCTTGTCGAAAATATGATATACTTTGTAATAATCATAAAAATCATATTTTCATTTCTTTTGTATCCAAAATAATATTTACCAAAATATACACATAAATGTATTTTCCGGAATATTTTGTAAGTTACATTCTTTCGTTCGGTTTCACAATATTATGTGTGTAACTCGTGTATTTATTCCTTGAGATTTTTGGTAATATTTTGGATTGTGATTTCTTGGTATTTTGTTAAGTTATATTATTTTAACCCTAAAATAATATAACTACTACACAAAGTATACAAATATTACACACATTGTGTCTTCTAAATATATACCTTTCAAATACATATTTAGTTATTTTTATTTATGAAAACCAACCTCCAATGTTTGTATTTTTGTTACAAAATTATGGCAAAGTTTATATTGAAATCCATAGTTAAAATACACTTGTAAATATTTGTTAGAAAATATTTTTGTAAGTGTTTATATTTTTAGAAAATTTTGCCATAGTTTCCCTTAAAAATGGAGGTGTCCATGCTATCAAAGCATATCATTTTCTTTTTTAAATCATCATAAACAATCAACAATCAACTCTAAACAACTTACACTTTACCAATTGTCAAAACAATGCTATTTACATAACAATCATGAACTTGAACTTTCATAAAAACTTGTAGTAACTTGGTAGTGTGTTTAGTAGGTTTAGTTACCCTTTAAAATGTATTTACTTCTTTAAAAACTTAATTTTTAAAGAAGTTGGGTGTTTACAACTTCCAAACACATTTTCTAAAAATGCTTCTTTATGTAATATTTTTGTTACACAAGTGTTTCTACACTTGTTTAACCATTAAAAACAAGCTTGGTTTATGTAAGAACCATGTTTAGGTAAATCTTGTTATTTAACTTAGTTTCTTGAGAAAACTATCTTTGGAAATCATCCACTTACAAGACTTGTATTTTGTTTAAATCATCATCACATGTGAAAACAAATTTCATCATTCAAGTTCATGTATACAAGGTATGATCATCTTGGTCTTTCACAAGATCATCATCTTAACTTACTAGATCATGTGTTTAATCACAATCTAGTAGGTTTCTTATGATGTCTAACATCACTAACACAAACAATCAATCATCAAGAAGCAAATCAACACTAATCATCATGTATTCTTTTGTTATTAAGCTTATGTTAAAGTTTCATGATTATGTTATTTAGTGTTCTTCAAGATTAACAATGTTCATCATCTTTTAATCAACAAAATATGAAGTATAATCAAGTGACAAGAAGCTTACTACTAGCACAAGGGCTAGGGAAGAACACTTGAAGATGAAGATGACAAAAGTGATGGATAAAGGCAAATGGAAGAGGTCCTTCAAGATCCACAAGCTTCAAACCTCCTTAGACACCTTCTAGCACCTTGTGTACACTTGAGATTGGATGAACTTGAATGAATGATGGTGGTGGTGTGGGTGGTGACCTTCGGCCGTGAGGGAGCAAGGAGAAGAGGGAGAGAGTGGTGTGTGTTAGTGTGTGTGAGATGTGAGCTCTTAATCCATCTTATAACCATGTTTATGCATTGTCCATTGGATAACATGTTCTTTAAGTACATGACACAATCTTCTAATAAATCTTATGAGATCAAAAGAAATCTAGTAAGATCAAGTAAGATCATGGGGTGGGGCCACATGGTGACCGTCCCAACAAGGGGGGGGGGTATAGGTTATGGTTTAATGGTAAGTTATGCAATCTAGTTAGAACTTAAGTGAAATGTTTAGGTGTTATGCATATGATGTGTTATTTAGTGTGTTAGGGTGTTCGGGGATCATAACTAGCTCAGAAACATTAAAACAATGCTTCCAGTATAATTTTGATGTTTCGGGTAGTGTCCGGTTGTTCGGTTAGATACCGGTTCGTTAAAGTGCTAAATTATACCGTTTAGTGTTCTTTATGTACCCTTTTGTGACACTTTTAATTCCCGACGCTTAGGAAAGCATTCAGGACCATTTAGTCATATTTTTGCATGTTACCAACTTGTTAAAATGTTGATTTTTGCTGAAATATGCTGAATTCAGCACTTTGGGTGAGTTTTAGGCACTTTCCGGCACTTAAACTATCACCTAGTAAAGCAGTTTTGTGATCCTCACTTTCCTACACACTATACTTAGTGTAAAACTTGATCTCTGGCCCACACTGGGTCTCAAAACACTGTCGGTCTATGTACTGAACTCCGTTAGCATTTTCTGAGTTGTCCGCTAACTGTGCTTTGTGCATCATGTATGTCAATATTGTTTGTATGTAATAATGATGTGACATTTTGCAATATGTGATGCACATGTAAATATGATGTAGTAATCAGATTACAGTTATTTGTAATTCAGCACAGTCATTAAGCACTAATCATATTTAATTAAATTGTACGGATACCTGGATTTTTAACAGTTGTCACAAGAAGCGTATCTGTACTATCAAGATTTACAAGATTCTGTGAATCTTAGCGTTGACCACGGCCCCGTGTTGAGCTGGGCACGCCCCCGTGTCGGGAATAGAAGCTTCTACATGCTTGTCTTTTGTGCCAAGGCTGACCACGCCTCGTGGTGAGCTGGGCACGCCCCGTGCTGAGCTGGGCACAGCCCCATGCTCAGCTGGGCACATCCCCATGCTCAGCTTTCTTCTTGTTTTTGCTTTGGGAAGATGCTGTCGAGGGGTCGGGCATGCCACGTTTATTCCCTTTCTTTGTATTTATGTTAGATTTGGCTGTATATTTATTCCTTTTGTTCAATTAAGCTCATTTGATCCTGAAAATACAAAAGGAAGACAAAAGCACACTTTTTCCAACATTAGTACTAAAAAGGGTTAGTTTTATGCCTCAATTGATGTAATTTAAATGTTGCATTTTACACACATCAAATACCCCACACTTGAATCTTTGCTTGTACTCAAGGAAAACTCTTTATAATGTGGCTTTACACACCCAAATGGAATGGGTAGAAGAGAAGTTTTGGGCTTGTCTTGAGTGTCGGGAGTCCAAGATCTTTATTGGGTTTTATTTTTATGATATTTACAATCCTATTCGTTATGATTTATTTAGAACATTTCATAAGAGGAATTACTTATTTGGGCATAACATGCCTTTTTAAAATTCCATTTATATACAAGTTCACATACCTCACGGGAGATCACTCAACACTCGGCCGAAGATGTATTTTTGTGAAACACTCGAGACCGGCATGGAACTTACTTCTACTATATGCTTGCCAAGCAATCAATCCTCATCCTTTTTAACTATGAACCTTTGTAAATATCAAGAGGACTTGGTAAAGGGTTAGGCTTGGGCTAAAGGTAGGTGGTTTTGGTTAGTGGTTAGTAAAAAGGGTTAAAAGCGTAAAAAGCGTCGGTTATCGTGAACCCTTTTTTTTTACATTTATTCAAACTAAGCATATTCAAACAAGATTTTTGAGTAACTTGTTTGGTTATTGCAAAATCCTCTCTCTCTCTCTCTCTCTCTCTCTTTTGTCACAAGATAACCGAGCTTTTTACTAAAAGAAAAGGGGTTTGAAAAGAAAAAGGTTTTGGTGGGTAAAGGGTGTTTGTTTTGTGGGTTTTGAAACGAAAAGGTTTAGGCTCAAAGGGGTTAACTAGTGGGATTTTGGGTAGGTGATAAAGAAAATTGTTGATGCATACGTCTGTCGACTTTGTCTTGTATCGAGTCTTGTATGTTTGTAGATAGATCAGGGCACGTTATTTGAGGAAACTGTCAAAATTAGGGTAAAAGGTAATTTCGCACGAAATTACAGTATGTAATTTCGCACGAAATCAGCAAGTAATTTCGCACGAAATTATGATTTTGTGTGAAGGTGATTTCGTGTGAACCAGTTGGTGCAAAATTAGTTTGCCTATAAATAGGAGTCTTGTAATTTCGTTTGAGAGAGGTCTGTATGTGTGATTCCGGAGCCGAAGTGCTGCCGAAGTGTCTATTCGCTGTAATACTTTGTCAAATCAATCAGAAAGACATTTAAAGTGAATATCTAGCTGAATCGAACTCGATATGTCTGTTTCCGCCTTTCATATTGAGTAGAACACCTCTGAACGACCCAGTTCGGTCGGTAAAACGATCCTACATGTGGTATCAGAGCTTAGGAGGAGGAGTTCTACTGTATTCAGCTTAATTTCATCATTTTTTTTAACTTCTACACCTTCTTTTCAAGCTTGAACAAGATTTTACGGTTAAAATGATTTGAATTTTTCACATTATAAGCGAAATTGTGTTTTAACAAAGCCTTGAAAGAATTGGACCAAAAATCGAGCTAAAACCTGATCAATTTGACAAAAGTTTGACCGAAATGATGACATCAGCATAATTTCGCGTGGAATATGTCACACCCCGATTTCCACGTGTCACCGGTGGGCCGGTGGGGAGTATCGTGACGTGGTTGGCAACATAATAGTCAAACAACACAATATTTAATATGCACAGCGGAAGCAATAGATAAATATATTACAATCCGAATATAAAGTAATATCCAAGTATTACAACGGAAAGTAAAGGATCCACAGGCGGATCTTAAAACATAAATATTGTTCAACAGACTTTAGACGCCTAGAACTTGCAAGATTCCTTATTAACGTCCTAAGCAGCTTCCAGCCTATTACGTACTTGTACCTGTCACTTAGACTTTTGAAAATACGTCAGTTTTCACTGGTAAATACACTCAACCGACTCATTTGAAAATGTCTATAAAAATTGGTTTAGGTGCTCAAGGCACGAAGATGTTTTGACACTCTGATTAAAATGCACAAGGCAAAATTAATCTTTTATACTTGGGACAAACTATATTTCATGTTATCAGTTTTACATAACTTGCTATACATACGGGGCCCGGTTCTATGACGGTTCGTGATTAACCGACACACCACTATTCCCTTATTGGGAATCCCTTATTGGGTATAATTAATTAATAAACATATGGCATCTGTCAGGTGTATGCCTACACCCCGTGCTTAGGTCGTGGCCATTGTATTTAATGAGTCAAGGATATCCAGGACACGGTCGCATTAATCCCCAATGTTTCAGTCAAGCAATACAAATTAAAACATGTTATTTGGATTTCCCGACTTATTGGTCTTTGAATCCCATACCTGACCATGCGGTATTTATATTACCGTATCCCAAGCCCGTAATAGGGAAAATAAGTTAAGAGTATTTACCTGAGCTAGCTCCTGTCTTAAATAGCAAGAATTATAATAACTCAGCCGTATTCACTTAAGTAAGCGTAGGTACAATTTACCGGAAGGCTCTAGTCTGGAATGATGGTATAAATAACCAATTAGAATGCTAACGGGTCTTTAATTAAGCCTAAGCTTAGACCGGTTAATTATACGGTTCAAACACACGATTAGGCGAAGACCGGAATAGAATGTGATTTAGACCCAACAAGTTTGGAGACTTTCTTAATATGGGTATTTCATACACATTCTGGATTTTGAGAAAAAACCGATAACGTTTGACCCGTTTCGGTTAATTTATGCAAACTAGTTACATAAACCGAACCGAACGCGTAATAAGCGTACCGGGTATTCATAAGAGCCATATACAGGTTTCCTAAGTTAATATGCTTCAAATATGTTGTCACATCAATAAGATGTCTTTTATTATGCCCGAAACGAATTTAAACACAAACTATGCCTCGTAGGGGTAGTTTGGTCATTTTCAAGGTTATAAAAGAGTCTAAGTATTAACCTGAGTTACAGGTCTGATATAATCAGCAAAAATACTTAGTTTACTAAGTTATAATAGTAGGGTAAAGTATATATGTGAAATTTATCAATTATAACCAAACTATGCACCGTATGGGCATTTTGGTAATTTCACAAAAGCCGTAAAACTCAAAACTGAAGTCTGAGTTAAACAACTTTTGCTTACTGTTAAAATATTATAATTTTCCCAAAATATCAGTAGGTATCAACCCTTGTATGTTTAAAATAGTTCTAGTACATACTATGCGTTAAAAACGCTTAAAAAGGCTATTAGAAGCCATTTCCGGGTTCTATACATAAAGCTGATATTTTTTTATCCCAGAAGGCTTAAAATAATTTATTTATCATATGTAATCAGTAGCAAAAGTTTTGGAGTCAATTAGATATGTAAAACTCATTTTATAGCCCGTAAGGGCAAAACCGACAATTACCGGATTAAGCCTACGACTATAAGTTATGCTCAGCCTAAAATTAATTAAAAATCTTCAAAAATCCCAAAATAATATATTACATCAGGGGGTAATAAGTTTGATATCAAAAAGTAGGCTTAGATAGGCCATACGCTAATTATGTCGTTTAATTAACATAAAACTTTCAATTTACGCTAATGAGCATAACTCTCAAACTACACCTCAAACTGATGTCAAACTTTGGGTACAAGTTTATATATCAGTGACTAAGGTTTCTACTATTTTACATTTTCAAAAATCACGTTTTAAGGTGAAAAGGGCATAATGGTCAACATATGAGCAATTAACAGAATCATGCATATTAATTGGTTAACTAATGAACCATGGTGTATAACCAAAGAGGGTTATACTAGCATGTAACCTGGTCCTAAGGAAGCTCTAAGGCAATTCCAAATCATACTAAAACGGGTCAGAACTGAAGTCAAAGCAAAAGTCAAAGCTTTGCGTCATTCGTTTCCGAACCGGGTCTAAACATAAAATTGTCGGGTTCAACATGTTTAGACATGCCCTTATACAGTGACAACTCGAGTTTCCAAGATTTCCATCTTCGCATTTAGTGCACGTTAATTTTTTTTTTATTGTTTATGTTGTTGGTTTACACGACTCGTTGTTTCACAACGCTTACCTTTGTAATACGTTGTATCGTATTTCGATTGATACTTTATACTTGGGATCCATAATATTTATTATATGTGAGTGTGTGTTAATAAGGTTTTGTATTAATTAGCATGTTAAATAAAGATGGAACTTTTACTGAAAACAATACCCATGAAATCACCCAAGTGGTGAAAACACCTTAGGTGTTTTCGTCCACTGATGATCAACGAAATCTGAGATGGGCCTTGGCCCAGTATTGAGTATTATATATTTATTTTATAAACAATCTTCTCCGATAAGTTTCCACTCACCAAACCTTATCTTATCACTTTGCTCTCTCTCTCTACATCGGAAACCCACAAACAGAATTCTTCTTTTGAAGCCAAACCTCTGTTTAATTTTCGGTTAGTGATTTTCACAATTAGTTGTTTCAGATCTAATTATATTGTTATGTTGTTGCTTGTGATCGATCAGTATATATATATATATATATTTGTATGTGAAACATGGTTAGATTGTTAGTCTAGATCTAAATAATAATGCTACTGCTCAAGTATGGCTGAATGATATATATATCGAAATGTTAAAGTGAATGGTAAACCTGGTTACACAATGATTTTAAGATGATTCTGTTTATATGATGTTGGATTAATATGGAAGGATATGTGATTATATATTAATTGAGTAGAGACCAAATGTTTCTGTTATAATAATCAACGATTTCAAACTTATATGAATGATCGAATTGCTGGGTTTTATAAGTTACAGTAAGTAGTATTGTGGAAGATGATGATGTATCAGGCGAAAACACCCCACATCTTTAAAGCTGGACGAAATCACCTTGTGATTTCGGCCCAAACAGTTCCGGCCCAAAGGATGATTTCGGCCCACTTATGTGATTTCGGCACTTATTGGATTTCGGCCACTTAGGTGATTTCGACTAAAGGGTGTTTTCGGCCATATGAGGATTTCGGCTAAAGTGTTTTCGGCTCATGTGATGTTATTAACCTGTTTGTTTCTTAATTCAGTTTGTTAATTCTGGTTAGTTCATTAACACTGTTAAACTAAGTAACTATGTTATGTCATAAACTCAGTTAGTATATATATGTTCTGTTAGTTGTAAATTCTACTTAACATGATACTGTTCAATATGTTTTATTAACCAGGTTATATATGTTAAGGCTGTTTAGTTTATTAACTTGGTTAGATATACTAACCTTAATAAACTAGTTAACCCTGTTAAGTTGATAACTTTATTTAGTCTATTACTTCTGTTTTCTGTTAATGGATAACATTGTCAAAATGGACTGTGAAAGCCTTTATGTGAAACATGAATTGCATAAGTTGGATTAACTGTTTACATGATACAAGATGCTAATGTCTAGGCACTCTGTGATATTATTGTGATACTAGTTGCATGCGAAACCTTACAAACATGTACTGATTAAATACGTGCACTATAGGACTTGACTGATTAATTGTGAGCACTTAACTTAGCATACCGAGCAAATAAGGTGAGTTCACACTTCTACCAAGGCATGGGATTCCCGGGGTTGGGAATGGGTTGATTGGTTATTTATGCTTAAGAGTTATCGGAATTACATACCATTGGCCTCGGGAGAGGAAGGTCAATGGTAGATGCTACTAGACTAGTGATACATATACTTTTCTTCGCACACATGCCGGGATCGGCCGCGATACTAGAACAATCTTCGCAAACATGCCCGAAATGGCCGCGAACTATACTTTTATCTTCGCAAACATGCCTGGAGGGCCGCGATACAAATATAACTAGTCTAGAAAACATGGGAAACCCCCACTAAACTTCGCAAACATGCCTAGAGGGCCGCCATGCTATTACATACGATACATGATTACTAAACGAACATACGATTTACGATACGAACATTATAACTAAATAACTAACTGTGAACTCGCTCAACTAGTTGTTGACTCTCTGTTACATGCCTTGCAGGACCTTAGGTACTTTTGGAACTTGCACGGGAGGCACGGTCGTTGTGGACATGGATCGTGAATGTGTTGTTAAACATTATGATATTTTGTACTTAAACTTATGTTGGGTTTTACATTAATGCTTCCGCTACACACTTGTTTATATTTGGTTTTGGAAACACCTATCGTATTGGTGAATGAACTTTACTATTTACTTATGTTCAATATGATTGGTGGCTTGATCCTGGTCATGTCACGCCTCCAAGCGGTGGTACTCCGCGTGTGGAGTTTGGGGGTGTGACAGATTGGTATCAGAGCCATTGGTTATAGAGAACTCGGTTTTAATAAGGGGAAAACGTTTTTATTAAAACCAGACTATAACCAGAACAGTGCTCAACGATCCACAACGACGCCTCGCTCCACGTGCAAGACTCAACATCCTAGGTAATATGGTATATGTTTTATTGCCTACTTGCTAGAATTGCATAGAACTTTGCTCAGGGTATGCTTAGATTAACGTAACACTATTGCATGAGAACACTTGTGTGCTTACTCTCTTCTGTCATCGCACTATTCGTGAACCTCTCTCACATATGTTATCTTTGCTATGAAGATCATGTCTGGACGCATTAACATGACACAAGCCCAGTTGACGGCTCTCATTAACGAGCGAGTTGCTGAGGCACTTGCAGCCGCACAAGCAGGAGGTATACCCTGCAGTTGTAACTCACACTAGGATCTTTAGATCCTACACTCCTAAACCAACTCTTGTGTTTAATCTTGTCCTGGATTCTTATAGACAACAGGTCAGCACGCACAGCCACCTGTTTGCACCTTCAAAACTTTCATGGACTGTCGTCCTACTACTTTTAGTGGCACGGAAGGAGCGGTTGGACTCCTCCATTGGTTTGAAAAGCTCGAGTCCGTATTTGAAATGTGTGAATGCCCTGAGGCTCGCAGGGTGAAGTACGCCACTGGTACTCTTGAAGGCATTGCGCTGACTTGGTGGAATGCGCAAGTTCAGATGTTAGGGTTGGCTGTTGCTAACGCCACACCCTGGAATGATTTTAAGGAATTGATCAAAGAGGAATACTGTATCCGTGATGATATTCATAAGCTGGAGGTAGAGTTTTACCACTTGAAAATGACGGGGTCAGAAATTGAAGCGTACACCAGAAGATCGAATGAGTTGGCTATTCTGTGTCCTACTATGGTGGACCCTCCCATTAAGCGTATCGAACTGTATCTCAATGGTCTGGTACCGGAAATTCAAAGTCACGTAACCTCAGCGAATCTTGGCACTATTCAACAGATCGTCAAGCTAGCTCATCGCCTCACCGATCAGGCAGTGGAACAGAACAGGCTGCCTAAACGTATCGGCGCTACTACTACCGCTACCACTCCAGCTACTCCTGCTAATCCCAGTGACAACAAGCGGAAATGGGAAGGGGATTCCAGCAGGGGTTCAGCTACTGTACAGTCTCAAGCACAGCAGCAGCGCAAGACTAGTGATTACCAGAGCCCGAGTCAGCAATCGTCTGGTGGTCAGGGGCAGAGTGGATATCGGGGAACTCATCCACTGTGTAACAGGTGCAACAAACACCACAGTGGTCAGTGTCGTAAAGGCCGCTGTCAGAGATGTCTAAGGGTAGGTCATGAAGCTAAAGATTGCAGGAGCTCAAGGCCTGCGAATCAGAACCAGCAACAACAGCCACCAGTTCCACGAAACCCGCCACAGCAACAACAGCAAGGAAATAAGGCATGCTTTCAGTGTGGGGCTGAAGGTCACTTCAAGCGGAACTGCCCCCAGTTAAACCAGAATCAGAATAACAACAACAATAATCAGGGCAATGGGAACAACAATGGGGGAAACAACAACGACAATGGTGCTAGGGGTCGTGCATTTGTGATTGGTCGGGGTGATGCGAGGAACGATCCTAATGTGGTTACGGGTAAGTTTCTTCTCGACGACTTTTATGTTACCGTATTATTTGATTCGGGTGCGGATACCAGTTATATGTCTCTGAAAGTTAGTCAAATGCTTAAACGCGCACCAACACTTTTGAACACCAAACATGTCGTAGAGTTAGCTAACGGTAAAAGTATAGAAGCCACACACATAGTTCAGGGTTGTAATCTTATCCTCGCTGGTCAGACTTTCCCTATAGATCTCATTCCTATAACTCTGGGTAGTTTCGACATTGTCATTGGTATGGATTGGTTATCCCAGCAGCAAGCAGAGATCCTATGCAAAGAAAAGATCATTCGTATTCCTCGTTCTGGCAAAGAACCTCTCGAAGTTCAAGGCGACAAGAGTGGTGTCGTAAGTGGCATCATCTCCTTCTTGAAGGCTCAGAAGTGTCTGCGAAAGGGCCACATAGCTATTTTAGCACTCGTTACCGATACATCGACGACAGAGAAAAAGATTAGGGATATTCCTGTAGTACGCGACTTTCCTCAAGTGTTTCCTGAAGAGTTACCTGGGCTACCGCCCCATCGCCAGGTCGAGTTTCAAATCGAGCTAGCTCCTGGAGCAGCACCCATAGCTCGAGCGCCTTACCGCTTAGCTCCAACTGAACTGGAAGAACTGTCTAAGCAATTACAAGAACTATTGGAAAAGGGTTTCATACGTCCTAGCTCATCGCCCTGGGGAGCTCCAGTACTATTTGTAAAGAAGAAGGACGGTACCTTCCGCATGTGTATAGACTACCGCGAACTGAACAAGGTGACTGTGAAGAATCGTTATCCTCTTCCACGCATCGACGACTTATTCGACCAGTTGCAAGGGTCGAGCTATTACTTGAAGATTGATCTGAGGTCAGGTTACCATCAATTGAGAGTCCGGGATGAGGACGTCTCCAAAACAGCATTCAGAACTCGCTACGGTCATTACGAGTTTTTGGTCATGCCATTCAGGCTAACGAACGCGCCTGCGGTTTTCATGGATCTTATGAACAGGGTGTGCAAACCTTATCTTGACAAGTTTGTTATTATTTTCATCGACGACATCTTAATTTATTCGAAGAATCGGGAGGAACATGAGCAGCATTTACGACTTATTCTGGAACTCCTTCGAACGGAACAGCTGTACGCTAAGTTTTCAAAATGCGACTTCTGGCTTCGTGAAGTCCACTTTCTAGGCCACGTGGTAAACAAGGATGGGATTCATGTCGATCCATCCAAGGTAGATTCGATCAAGAACTGGCCTGCACCTAATACACCGACAGAAATACGCCAATTCTTGGGTTTGGCAGGTTATTACATACGGTTCATCAAAGACTTCTCAAAGATTGCACAGCCGCTTACATTACTGACACAGAAAGGTGTTGTTTACCGTTGGAGTGATACACAGGAAACAGCGTTTCAACACTTAAAGGATAGACTCTGTAGCGCACCTATCCTCTCATTGCCTGAGGGCACGGATGATTTTGTAGTCTATTGCGACGCATCCATCCAAGGTCTTGGATGTGTGTTGATGCAACGGGATAAAGTTATTGCTTATGCTTCACGCCAACTTAAGATTCACGAACGGAATTACACTACACACGATTTAGAGCTTGGAGCTGTTGTTTTTGCGCTCAAGATATGGCGACATTATCTGTATGGCACCAAGTGCACCATCTACACCGATCACAGGAGTCTTGAGCATATCTTCAAGTAGAAAGAATTGAACATGCGACAACGTCGATGGGTCGAGTTACTGAACGATTACGAATGTGCTATAAAGTACCATCCGGGCAAAGCCAATGTGGTGGCCGACGCCCTCAGTCGAAAGGATACTACACCTAGGCGTGTACGAGCGTTGCAACTCACTATTCAGTCCAGTCTTCCTTCACAGATACGAGATGCTCAGATAGAAGCATTGAAACCAGAAAACGTCAGGGCTGAAGCCCTACGCGGTTCAAGGCAACGGTTAGAACAAAAGGCAGACGGCGCCTACTATGTAACAGGACGCATCTGGGTCCCACTCTATGGTAATTTACGCGAGCTTGTAATGGATGAGGCTCATAAGTCTCGCTACTCAGTACATCCGGGTTCGGATAAGATGTACCACGACCTCAGAACTACATATTGGTGGCCTAGCATGAAGGCCCACATAGCAACTTACGTTAGCAAGTGTTTGACTTGTGCGAGAGTCAAAGCGGAATATCAGAAACCATCAGGCCCACTCCAGCAACCTGAGATACCACAATGGAAATGGGAACAAATTTCCATGGATTTTGTTACTGGCCTACCTAGATCTCAGCGCGGAAATGATACTATTTGGGTGATCGTGGATCGACTCACAAAGTCTGCTCACTTCCTGGCTATCAAGGAAACGGATAAGTTCTCCACTCTAGCAGACGTATACCTTAAAGAAGTTGTCTCGAGGCACGGAGTGCCCACCTCTATTATCTCCGATCGTGATGCACGTTTTACTTCAGAACTGTGGCAAGCAATGCACAAATCTTTTGGCTCTCGTCTAGACATGAGCACAGCTTATCATCCTCAGACCGATGGGCAGTCTGAGCGCACTATTCAAACTCTAGAAGACATGCTTCGGGCGTGCGTAATTGACTTTGGCAAGGGCTGGGAAAAACATCTGCCACTTGTGGAATTTTCATACAACAACAGTTACCACACCAGCATTAAAGCTGCTCCATTTGAGGCATTATACGGGCGTAAATGCCGATCACCTCTTTGTTGGGCAGAGGTGGGTGAAAGTCAGATCACAGGTCCAGAAATGGTAGTTGATACTACTGAAAAGATTGCTCAAATACGACAACGCATGGCGGCAGCTCGTGACCGTCAGAAAGCATACGCCGATAAAGACAGGAAACTACTCGAGTTCCAGGTTGGGGATCGAGCACTACTCAAAGTTTCACCCTGGAAGGGTGTTGTTCGCTTTGGCAAACGAGGCAAACTCAATCCATGATACGTTGGACCATTTGAAGTCATAGAGAAGATAGGCAAGGTGGCCTAAAGACTGAACTTACCAGCTGAACTCAGTGCAGTTCACAACGTCTTTCACGTGTCGAATCTGAAGAAGTGTCTGTCAGACGAGACCCACATAGTTCCTTTGAAGGAGCTCACTATCGACGAACGGTTGCATTTCGTCGAGGAACCAGTTGAAATCACGGACCGGGATGTTAAGGTCCTCAAGAACACCAGAATACCTCTTGTTCGAGTTCGTTGGAACTCCCGTCGTGGCCCAGAGTATACTTGGGAACGCGAAGACCAAATGGAACTCAAATATCCCCAGTTGTTCGAAAACAATGCAACTACTACTGAGGCTGAAGCTACTACAGAATTTCGGGAAGAAATTCCAAATCAACGGGGGGATGATGTGACACCCCAGGAGAACCAGTAAACGATAACTTACCTAGCTTCCTCAGTAACCGCATGCTAAATTTCGGGACGAAATTTCTTTCAAGTTGGGGATAATGTGACAACTCGAGTTTCCAAGATTTCCATCTTCGCATTTAGTGCACGTTAATTTTTTTTTATTGTTTATGTTGTTGGTTTACACGACTCGTTGTTTCACAACGCTTACCTTTGTAATACGTTGTATCGTATTTCGATTGATACTTTATACTTGGGATCCATAATATTTATTATATGTGAGTGTGTGTTAATAAGGTTTTGTATTAATTAGCATGTTAAATAAAGATGGAACTTTTACTGAAAACAATACCCATGAAATCACCTAAGTGGTGAAAACACCTTAGGTGTTTTCGTCCACTGATGATCAACGAAATCTGAGATGGGCCTTGGCCCAGTATTGAGTATTATATATTTATTTTATAAACAATCTTCTCCGATAAGTTTCCACTCACCAAACCTTATCTTATCACTTTGCTCTCTCTCTCTACATCGGAAACCCACAAACAGAATTCTTCTTTTGAAGCCAAACCTCTGTTTAATTTTCGGTTAGTGATTTTCACAATTAGTTGTTTCAGATCTAATTATATTGTTATGTTGTTGCTTGTGATCGATCAGTATATATATATATATATATATATATATATATATATATATATATATTTGTATGTGAAACATGGTTAGATTGTTAGTCTAGATCTAAATAATAATGCTACTGCTCAAGTATGGCTGAATGATATATATATCGAAATGTTAAAGTGAATGGTAAACCTGGTTACACAATGATTTTAAGATGATTCTGTTTATATGATGTTGGATTAATATGGAAGGATATGTGATTATATATTAATTGAGTAGAGACCAAATGTTTCTGTTATAATAATCAACGATTTCAAACTTATATGAATGATCGAATTGCTGGGTTTTATAAGTTACAGTAAGTAGTATTGTGGAAGATGATGATGTATCAGGCGAAAACACCCCACATCTTTAAAGCTGGACGAAATCACCTTGTGATTTCGGCCCAAACAGTTCCGGCCCAAAGGATGATTTCGGCCCACTTATTGGATTTCGGCCACTTAGGTGATTTCGACTAAAGGGTGTTTTCGGCCATATGAGGATTTCGGCTAAAGTGTTTTCGGCTCATGTGATGTTATTAACCTGTTTGTTTCTTAATTCAGTTTGTTAATTCTGGTTAGTTCATTAACACTGTTAAACTAAGTAACTATGTTATGTCATAAACTCAGTTAGTATATATATGTTCTGTTAGTTGTAAATTCTACTTAACATGATACTGTTCAATATGTTTTATTAACCAGGTTATATATGTTAAGGCTGTTTAGTTTATTAACTTGGTTAGATATACTAACCTTAATAAACTAGTTAACCCTGTTAAGTTGATAACTTTATTTAGTCTATTACTTCTGTTTTCTGTTAATGGATAACATTGTCAAAATGGACTGTGAAAGCCTTTATGTGAAACATGAATTGCATAAGTTGGATTAACTGTTTACATGATACAAGATGCTAATGTCTAGGCACTCTGTGATATTATTGTGATACTAGTTGCATGCGAAACCTTACAAACATGTACTGATTAAATACGTGCACTATAGGACTTGACTGATTAATTGTGAGCACTTAACTTAGCATACCGAGCAAATAAGGTGAGTTCACACATCTACCAAGGCATGGGATTCCCGGGGTTGGGAATGGGTTGATTGATTATTTATGCTTAAGAGTTATCGGAATTACATACCATTGGCCTCGGGAGAGGAAGGTCAATGGTAGATGCTACTAGACTAGTGATACATATACTTTTCTTCGCACACATGCCGGGATCGGCCGCGATACTAGAACAATCTTCGCAAACATGCCCGAAATGGCCGCGAACTATACTTTAATCTTCGCAAACATGCCTGGAGGGCCGCGATACAAATATAACTAGTCTAGAAAACATGGGAAACCCCCACTAAACTTCGCAAACATGCCTAGAGGGCCGCGATGCTATTACATACGATACATGATTACTAAACGAACATACGATTTACGATACGAACATTATAACTAAATAACTAACTGTGAACTCGCTCAACTAGTTGTTGACTCTCTGTTACATGCCTTGCAAGACCTTAGGTACTTTTGGAACTTGCACGGGAGGCACGGTCGTTGTGGAAATGGATCGTGAATGTGTTGTTAAACATTATGATATTTTGTACTTAAACTTATGTTGGGTTTTACATTAATGCTTCCGCTACACACTTGTTTATATTTGGTTTTGGAAACACCTATCGTATTGGTGAATGAACTTTACTATTTACTTATGTTCAATATGATTGGTGGCTTGATCTTGGTCATGTCACGCCTCCAAGCGGTGGTACTCCGCGTGTGGAGTTTGGGGGTGTGACATATACTAATTACCAAGTTATATTAATGATCAAACAGGTTGTATGTGTTCTACATTGCTAATCATGCATAATTTAGAAATTAAGTATCATGTTGACTTTTTATTAACAAGTTTGACCCGACATTTGACCTAGTTAGATTGGGAATCAGGGGGAACCTGTCACACCCCGATTTCCACGTGTCACCGGTGGGCCCGGTGGGGGAGTATCGTGACGTGGTTGGCAACGTAATAGTCAAACAACACAATATAATGATGCACAGCGGAAGCAAATTTAAAATAAGATACAACCGAATTTATTTATTGTAAACAAAGTCACAATTATCCGGTGTTTATCCACAGTAGGATCGAATTAAAAATATTGTTTATGGTTCAACAGACTTTGGCATCTAAAGCTTGCGAGACTTCTAGTGATGCTTAGGAGACTTCCAGCCTATTTCGCCTAGTACCTGCATTTAATCTTTTTGGGAAAATACGTCAGTTTACACTGGTAAATACATTCAACTGACTCATTTTATAAAATGATTGAAAATTTGGTTTGGATGCACGTGGCATAAATCATTTTGTTTAACTTGGGAGAATTGTTTTGATATTATAACAATCTTGTGAACGAATTACATGTTACTTATGCGTTCAGTAGCCCGGAACGTATTCCGGGTTAAAGATCAATAGACACACCACCTTAAGTGAGTTATACACGGGAGTACGCCTACACCCCGTGCTCAGGTCGTGGCCATCTCGTAAGATGATGCCAAGGATATCCGGGACATGGTCATTAACCCCCCAAAGGCTGTAAAGTAAACAAGACTGTTTAAATGAGCCGATCAAATTATTCAACTACCCACTTTAACGGTGGAGATTTGATGCCCGATCAAGCGGTATGCTATATACCGTAACCCAAGCCCGTATAGGGAAAATAAGTTAAAAGTATTTACCTTTGCAAGTATAAATCCTTAATCGAATAAATTGCAGATAGCTTTTACTGGTTCTCTTAATCTGGAACGAAGGTTTAATATAACCTATTAGAATACTAACGGGTCTTTAATTAAGCTTAAGCTTAGACCGGTCAGTTTTAACGATACGGTTCGTACGCACGATTAAGCGAAGACCGGATAGAATGTGATTTAGACCCGACAAGTTTGAGGACTTGTTTAATTTGGGTTTACTATTCACATTCTGGATTTTGAGATAAAAATGATATCGTTTGACCCGTTTCGGCTAGTTTATGCAAACTTGTTACATAAACCGAACCGAACGCGTATAACGCATAACGGGTAACCGAAAGGGTCGCGAACAGGTTTCCTAAGTTAATACGCTTTAAATATGTTGTGATATCATTATGATATCTTCCATAATGCCCATAACGAGTTTATTCCCTAATTATGCCCCGTAGGGGTATTTTAGTCATTTTAACGACCATAAAAGGGATTTATAATACTTCTGAGATACGGGTCTGAT
Organism: Helianthus tuberosus; assembly: GCA_030545235.1. Taxonomy (NCBI): domain Eukaryota; kingdom Viridiplantae; phylum Streptophyta; class Magnoliopsida; order Asterales; family Asteraceae; genus Helianthus; species Helianthus tuberosus. Next base: position 205,990,915 of record CM060367.1, on the reverse strand, counting down.
TTAATCAGCAAAATTATTAATTTTAACAGGTTATAATATTTGGTAATAAGTCTTACGTGGCAAAATGGTTTTAATACCAAACTACGCGTATAATATGCGTATAAAGCCGTTTTAAGCGACGTACTGTTTAAAATACCATTCTGAGTTTTCTGATCAGAAAAACAGGCTCAAAACACTCTATTTATTATTTTAAATCAGTGGCAATTGGATTGGTATCAATCGGATTCGTAAAACTCGTTTTATGGCTTAAAAGGGCATATTCGGTATTAACCGAATCAATGCGATAAGCCTAGCTTAAGACCAGCTTAAAAATAATTAAAAATCTTCAAAAATCCCAAAATATTATTTAACATCAGTGGGTAAAAGTTTTGGTACCGAAAATCGGGTTTAGATAGGCTATGCGCTAATCGCGCCGTTTAATTAATAAAAAGCTTATTAATTACGCTAATGCGCATATCTCCTAATCTAGACTTCCGATTGACGTGAAAATTTACGTACATGTTTAATAATCAGTAACTAAGATTTTTGTACTTCCACATTTTCAAAATTCTCGTCGTATGGTCATAAGGGCATTATGGTCCAATTTAAGCGATTAACGGAAACGTGCGCATGCATCGGATAATCAACGAATCAATTACAGAGACTTATACTAGCATGTAATCTAACCCTAAAGAAGCACTAAGGCATTTCCGAATCAAACTAAAACGGGTCAGAACCGAAGTCAACGCAAAAGTCAAAGTTTTGCGTCTTTTGGTTCCGAACCGGGTTTAAACAGAAATTTGTCGAGTCGGACAAGCGTAGACAAGTTTTTAAACTTATTACCAAGTTATTTTAAGATTAAAACAGGTTACACGCTTCTCGGATTGCATTTCGTGCATTAAATCACATTTTGTATTTCTGTTGACTTTTTCGGTCAACGTTTGACCCGACAAACGACCTAGTTAGGTCTGGAATTGGTACTTGCCCTTATAAGGGTTTAATACCCATATAATTACCTATCTAACGGTACTTCTAATTTGACATACGACTGAGTCAACTTTAATTAAACTGGAAGTCAAACGTTAAGTACGATATGTTGACTTCTAAGCTAAAAACTAAACTAAACATAATTAAGAGAGTTTAGGCAACTTACAAGGTGATTAAAGAAGGACTAGGAATGCCTTTGATCTGCTTGCAAGCTTCCCAAGTGATCAGAATGTTTGCAATTGATGTGAGGAATGTTTGTGAATGAATGGGTCTTTATATACAAGTTTCAATCACCACAACAAAGTGACAACCAAGTCTAGGGCCATCCACAATTGATTAACACCTGTAAGTAGTGTGTAGGGATGTCTAGGGGCCATGCACATGCAAGAGAAACCGGTTTGATGGGTTACAAGTGCACCAAACAGGCTACTGCCTGTTTTCTGGTCGCTGGGCAACCCCTGCGCATCGTAGGGGTATTATGCCTACGATGCGTAGGGCTTCATCAGAAGCCAAATTGTTGTTGTTTGTTGAAGGTTCGAAAGGGCACCCACATGTACGACTTTTAGACCTCAATTTTCATTCAGGGGCCTCCACAAAGTGTCTTACACATTGACATACCCTACCATTTGCAATTGCTTCACTTGAATCCAAAAACAAGACCCGTAAATTAAGGACTTCCATTATTTTATTTCGTGGAATCCTATCACGCATTTCCAAATTCCATTATTGGCAATAAATTCCTGAATTGGGGGTATAATAGATGTATATAATATTAAATCGGGTCTTGGGATTTATAATTGAGGTGTTCAGAGGTAATATTTAACATGACGCCACTTTAAATCCTACCAAAAACATCTTTATTAAATCCGGGTTTTCAACGCGTTTTTGTTTGACATGACACGTGTCGTTTTAATATTAAACCCGAAATTTGCGAGGTGTTACATCCTCACCCCCTTAAAATAAATCTCGGCCCGAGATTTACTGAAACAAATAAGGGTATTTTTCCTTCATGGTGGATTCTAACTCCCACGTGAAATCGGGACCTCTACGGGCATCCCATTTGACCTTCACAAAAGGTATATGCTTTCTCCGAAGCTTCCTTACCTGTCGATCTTCAATCGACAAAGGTTTTTCAACAAATGTTAAGCTCTTATCTATTTGCACATCTGTATGTGGCATGACATGTGTATCGTCAGCGGAACACTTCTTTAGATTGCAGATGTGGAACACATTGTGAATTCCACTGAGCTCTTCTGGTAAGTTCAATTTGTAGGCAACTGACCCGACACGTTCGATAACCTCGAAAGGTCCTATGTATCTCGGGCTTAGTTTGCCTTTCTTACCAAATCGCATCACCCCTTTCCATGGTGACACTTTAAGTAGGACTTTGTCACCTACCTCGAAATGAAAATCCTTACGACTTGGATCCGCGTAACTCTTCTGCCTATTCCGGGCAGCTTGGAGGTTGTTACGAATCTGGACAATCTTGTCCGTCGTTTCAAACACGATCTCTGGTCCTGATAACTGGACTTCTCCAACTTCCGCCCAACAAACTGGCGATCTACACTTCCTACCGTATAATGCCTCAAAAGGCGCAGCCTTAATGCTGGTATGGTAGCTATTGTTGTAGGAGAACTCGATCAATGGTAGGTTCTTATCCCAGCTACCTTTCAATTCGATCGCACATGCACGTAGCATGTCTTCCAACGTTTGAATAGTACGCTCACTCTGACCGTCGGTCTGAGGATGGTAAGCCGTACTAAAGTTCAAACGTGTGCCCAAAGATTGTTGGAAACTTTTCCAAAAATGTGACGTGTACCTAGTATCCCGGTCAGAGATAATAGCTACAGGTATGCCGTGTAGGGCTACAATCTTATCAACATATAACTGGGCTAACATATCGGAGCTATAAGTCTCCTTGATGGGTAAGAAATGAGCTGACTTAGTCAGTCTGTCAACTATAACCCATATTGTATCATTTCCTTTCCTTGTCTTGGGTAACTTGGTAATAAAATCCATAGTTACCATTTCCCACTTCCACGTAGGAAGTTCAGGCTGTTGTAGCAAACCTGACGGTTTCTGATGCTCGGCTTTGACTTGCGCACATGTCAAGCATTTTGCTACATGGGCGGCTACAGACTTTTTCAAGCCTATCCACCAATAATTTGCCTTCAAATCCTGGTACATCTTATCAGCTCCAGGATGAACGGAGTATTTGGAACTATGGGCTTCTTGGAGGATGACATCACGAAGTCCTCCAAAAATTGGAACCCATATTCGTCCATTTAACCGTAGAATTCTGTCCTTGCTAAGAGTTAACTGCTCCTCAGTTACTCCTAACTTTTCATTAGGATAGTTAGCTTCCAACACAGCTTCCTTCTGTGCAGCTAACACCCTTTCTATCAAACTGTTCTTTATCTCCATGCGCCTGGCATTGATTCGAATGGGTTTAACCCTTTCCTTTCTGCTCAAGGCATCAGCAACTACATTCGCTTTGCCGGGATGGTACTTGATTTCACAATCATAGTCATTCAAAGTCTCCATCCAACGGCGTTGTCTCATGTTTAATTCTTTCTGGTTAAACAGATGCTGGAGGCTCTTGTGATCAGAAAAGATCACAAACTTGATTCCATAAAGATAATGTCTCCACAGTTTTAGTGCGAATACAACGGCACCCAACTCCAAGTCATGGGTGGTGTAATTCTTCTCATGCACCTTTAACTATCGTGATGCATAGGCAATAACCTTGCCTTTCTGCATAAGCACACACCCCATGCCGGTGTGTGAAGCATCGCAGTAAACTACGAACTCTTCAGTGCCTTCAGGTAAAGTAAGCACAGGAGCGTTGCTCAACTTCTGTTTGAGAATGTCGAATGCTTCTTGCTGCTTAGGGCCCCAAACGAACTTAATCTTTTTCTTAGTCAGAGAAGTTAGGGGTGCAGCAATCCTTGAAAAATTTTCGATGAAACGCCTGTAATATCCTGCCAATCCCAGGAAGCTACGTATCTCCGTAGGCGTCTTTGGCTCCTGCCAATTCATAACAGCTTCTACTTTAGCGGGATCCACTTGGATCCCACTCTCACTGACCACATGTCCAAGAAATTGGACTTCTCGTAGCCAAAATTCACACTTAGAAAATTTGGCATAGAGTTTCTCGTGATGTAAAAGTTTGAGAATGCACCGAAGGTGTTTCTCATGGTCAGCTTGATTCTTAGAATAAATAAGGATGTCATCGATGAAGACGATAACAAATTTATCTAAGTAAGGCTTGCAGACGCGATTCATGAGATCCATGAACGCGGCTGGTGCATTAGTGAGCCCAAAAGGCATCACTAGGAACTCGTAGTGACCATAACGAGTCCTAAATGCAGTCTTGTGAACGTCTTCATCCTTAACCTTCAACTGATGGTAGCCGGACCTCAAATCAATCTTTGAGAAGTAACTTGCCCCTTGAAGTTGATCGAACAAATCGTCGATTCTGGGCAGAGGATACCTATTCTTGATCGTGACTTTATTAAGCTCGCGATAGTCGATGCACAGACGCATCGACCCATCCTTCTTCTTGACAAATAAGATCGGCGCTCCCCAAGGAGATGAACTGGGTCGAATGAAACCCTTTGCCAGCAGTTCATCTAGCTGCGTCCGCAACTCCTTCATTTCTGTGGGTGCCAATCTGTATGGAGCTCTAGCAACTGGTGCCGCTCCGGGGATGATGTCGATCCTGAACTCGACTTGTCTATCTGGTGGTAGGCCAGGTAGATCTTCAGGAAATACTTCTGGGTATTCTGAGATGACAGGGATGTCTTCTAACTTCGGTTTAGGCTCATCATTAATTACCTGTGCCATGTAAATGACACACCCCTTCTTCAAACACTTTGAAGCCTTGAGCATCGTCATGTGCTCAGGCAGTCCGTACTGGGTATCTCCCCGAATGGTAAGTGATTCACCAGACGGAGTCTTTATTACCACCTGTTTCTGGTTACAGACGATTTGGGCCTGGTTATGAGATAACCAGTCCATACCCAGAACTATGTCAAAACCAGCTAATTTAAACGGAAGTAGAGACAGAGGAAAAGAATGATTCTTAATGGATATAACACATCCATCTAACACAGTAGAGACGGTTTCTATGGTACCATCTGCTAACTCTACCTCATAGTTCACTTTTAGGGTTTTGACAGGTAAATTCAACAATTTACAAAATTTATGATCTACGAAGGACTTATCTGCGCCTGAATCAAAAAGTACTCTTGCAAAAACATCGTTTACAAGGAAAGTACCTGTTATGACGTTATCATCCTGCACAGCCTCCTTCGCATCCATCCTGAAGACTCTGGCATTGGTCTTCTTAGCCTCCTCAGGCTTCTTGTTGTACTTAGGGCAGTTAGTCTTTATGTGCCCCTTTTCATTGCAACGGTAGCATGTTGCATCTTTCATCTTTTTGCAATCCAAGGTTTTGTGTTCCTTGGACTTGCACAAACCACAAGTGAAAGACCTGGATTCGTTATTCGAGGTTGATTCGAATCTGCACTTTCCAAAGTGCTGTTTCTTGCAAGTTTTGCATGTGGGCTTCTCCCCAGAACGATGCCCATCCTTCTTCGAATCCGATCCCTTCTTGTGATCACCGCTCCCACGGTGTTTCTTGTTCGACCTACGCGAACCATCATCTTCATGCTTTCTCTTCTCAGTATTCTTATTCCTCAGCGATCTCTGCCGGACCGCATCCAGTGTGAGGGATAAGGAAAGGTCAGTTACAGACCTGAAGGTAACTGGCCGAGAAGCTTTAACACTGGCCTTGATCTCTGGTTCTAAACCACCAATAAAGCGCGCGATCCTTTTAGGCTCCGGGGTTACCAGATAAGGTACCAACCGGGATAGTGTATTGAAGCTTGTCAGATACGCCTGACAGTCGAGGTTCCTCATCACCAGTGATAGAAAGTCTGATTCGATCTTTTCCACCTCATGTTGCGGGCAGAAATTTTCCTTGATCAAGGCGATGAATTGATCCCACGACATACCATACAACGGGATCTTTCCGGAAGCCTCCATCAGAGCTCTCCACCAAGCTAACGCCTGACCTTTGAAGGATTGTGAGACAAATTTAACCACATCACCTTCAGCACATCCGCTGATGTCCACGACAGTGTCCATCTCATCGAGCCACGTCATACAGTCGACGGCTCCTTTCTCACCAGTAAAATCCCTGGGTTTACAAGACACAAAGTACTTATATGTGCAACCCTTGTTACGGTGTCCTCGATGCAGCACTGAATGCTGAGATGGATTACTTTTGTGGTTGGTGGACTGGCGATCATCATCGTTTTTCTTTGATCCATCCTTTTTGGGAGGAGGCTTGTTATGAGCCTCAGAATGGGTCCTGGGCTTCGAACGTGACGCAGAGTGGGTCCTGCTTCGAGTACCACTGTACTCATCATACTGCCTATCCAAAGCCTCTGTGATAGCACCATCTATTAATGCTTTCAATTCAGCGCCCGTCAATGTAATCTGGGCATTCACATTTGGCTCCACGGGAGGGCTATTAACTTCATTTGAGTCAGCCATTTAATTGAACTGTTACAGAAAACAAGAACAATATTTTACTATGGACCCGTGTACGCTGGTATTGGGTTCTCAAAACCCATGGGCGGTGGCTGTTGAAAAGCTGGCTGAGAAGGCCCACCCATTTGTGGGTCCTCATAGTGCGGTGGGTAGTGACTAGCACTAGACTGTCATGGGGAATCGAAAGTGAAACCCCCCGGTCGCACCGATATGCGTGCACCGGTTCTTCTACGCCTTGGCGGTTGAGGAGGTGGCGGTTGCACTGGTGGCGGTGGAGGTGGTGGCGTAACTGCCACAAACCGATGATCCTCTGATGAATCTTGATGATGCGGCTGTGGTTGTGGCTCCTGGTGCTGATGCGAATGCTGCTGCTGGTGCTGCCCATGTGATGACGAGTGGTGTGATGGTGTATAGTACCACTGGTGTTGATCGAACAGGGCTTGAAAACTATCTGGACCACCGTAGGGCGATCCGTGAAAGGACGATCCATCCGAAATTTCGATGGGGTGGTTCGGAGTACCACTCGCTGGCATGACGGGGTCCGTGTCCTCGTCCATGTCATCAGCGTTGTCGCCAGAGAAATGGTCTTCTGGTCCTAGTGGGTTAAAACCCACGGGTTCTGGCACGTAGCCTATCGGGTTGAACTGGCCTCGGAAGATAGGTGTGGGGTCTCCAAAAGTATTATGAGACAACGATCTTTGCAGCGGTATGTATGAGGGCTGCGGATTGTTTGATTCGTAGGGGTTAAGAACGGGCGGTGTCGAACTATGCGAAACCGATCGCCTGGCCGGCTCGTACTGGTTTCTTCGGTTCTCCCGAGGGTCGTCGCTCTCGGTGTTTGATGGAGCTCGTCTTCGTGAAGATCCAGCTTCATGATCGTTGGGGGCGGTAACTGGCCCCTTACCACGTCCTCGTGTTCGGAAAAATCTAGGAGGCATTTTGTTGTTCCTGCCAATAAAGCATGAGATAACAATAACAAAAATATAAAATTTTAAAGGACAAAACAAAACCGAATAAAGTGGAATTTGTCCTATGTTATAAGTCTAGACTCGAAGGTTTAGATATGTGCAAATTGTGTAACTGAGATTAAACACAAAAGGTTAGTGTTTAATTCACTCAGTGTTGGCTCTGATACCAACCTGTCACACCCCGATTTCCACGTGTCACCGGTGGGCCCGGTGGGGGAGTATCGTGACGTGGTTGGCAACGTAATAGTCAAACAACACAATATAATGATGCACAGCGGAAGCAAATTTAAAATAAGATACAACCGAATTTATTTATTGTAAACAAAGTCACAATTATCCGGTGTTTATCCACAGTAGGATCGAATTAAAAATATTGTTTATGGTTCAACAGACTTTGGCATCTAAAGCTTGCGAGACTTCTAGTGATGCTTAGGAGACTTCCAGCCTATTTCGCCTAGTACCTGCATTTAATCTTTTTGGGAAAATACGTCAGTTTACACTGGTAAATACATTCAACTGACTCATTTTATAAAATGATTGAAAATTTGGTTTGGATGCACGTGGCATAAATCATTTTGTTTAACTTGGGAGAATTGTTTTGATATTATAACAATCTTGTGAACGAATTACATGTTACTTATGCGTTCAGTAGCCCGGAACGTATTCCGGGTTAAAGATCAATAGACACACCACCTTAAGTGAGTTATACACGGGAGTACGCCTACACCCCGTGCTCAGGTCGTGGCCATCTCGTAAGATGATGCCAAGGATATCCGGGACATGGTCATTAACCCCCCAAAGGCTGTAAAGTAAACAAGACTGTTTAAATGAGCCGATCAAATTATTCAACTACCCACTTTAACGGTGGAGATTTGATGCCCGATCAAGCGGTATGCTATATACCGTAACCCAAGCCCGTATAGGGAAAATAAGTTAAAAGTATTTACCTTTGCAAGTATAAATCCTTAATCGAATAAATTGCAGATAGCTTTTACTGGTTCTCTTAATCTGGAACGAAGGTTTAATATAACCTATTAGAATACTAACGGGTCTTTAATTAAGCTTAAGCTTAGACCGGTCAGTTTTAACGATACGGTTCGTACGCACGATTAAGCGAAGACCGGATAGAATGTGATTTAGACCCGACAAGTTTGAGGACTTGTTTAATTTGGGTTTACTATTCACATTCTGGATTTTGAGATAAAAATGATATCGTTTGACCCGTTTCGGCTAGTTTATGCAAACTTGTTACATAAACCGAACCGAACGCGTATAACGCATAACGGGTAACCGAAAGGGTCGCGAACAGGTTTCCTAAGTTAATACGCTTTAAATATGTTGTGATATCATTATGATATCTTCCATAATGCCCATAACGAGTTTATTCCCTAATTATGCCCCGTAGGGGTATTTTAGTCATTTTAACGACCATAAAAGGGATTTATAATACTTCTGAGATACGGGTCTGATTTAATCAGCAAAATTATTAATTTTAACAGGTTATAATATTTGGTAATAAGTCTTACGTGGCAAAATGGTTTTAATACCAAACTACGCGTATAATATGCGTATAAAGCCGTTTTAAGCGACGTACTGTTTAAAATACCATTCTGAGTTTTCTGATCAGCAAAACAGGCTCAAAACACTCTATTTATTATTTTAAATCAGTGGCAATTGGATTGGTATCAATCGGATTCGTAAAACTCGTTTTATGGCTTAAAAGGGCATATTCGGTATTAACCGAATCAATGCGATAAGCCTAGCTTAAGACCAGCTTAAAAATAATTAAAAATCTTCAAAAATCCCAAAATATTATTTAACATCAGTGGGTAAAAGTTTTGGTACCGAAAATCGGGTTTAGATAGGCTATGCGCTAATCGCGCCGTTTAATTAATAAAAAGCTTATTAATTACGCTAATGCGCATATCTCCTAATCTAGACTTCCGATTGACGTGAAAATTTACGTACATGTTTAATAATCAGTAACTAAGATTTTTGTACTTCCACATTTTCAAAATTCTCGTCGTATGGTCATAAGGGCATTATGGTCCAATTTAAGCGATTAACGGAAACGTGCGCATGCATCGGATAATCAACGAATCAATTACAGAGACTTATACTAGCATGTAATCTAACCCTAAAGAAGCACTAAGGCATTTCCGAATCAAACTAAAACGGGTCAGAACCGAAGTCAACGCAAAAGTCAAAGTTTTGCGTCTTTTGGTTCCGAACCGGGTTTAAACAGAAATTTGTCGAGTCGGACAAGCGTAGACAAGTTTTTAAACTTATTACCAAGTTATTTTAAGATTAAAACAGGTTACACGCTTCTCGGATTGCATTTCGTGCATTAAATCACATTTTGTATTTCTGTTGACTTTTTCGGTCAACGTTTGACCCGACAAACGACCTAGTTAGGTCTGGAATTGGTACTTGCCCTTATAAGGGTTTAATACCCATATAATTACCTATCTAACGGTACTTCTAATTTGACATACGACTGAGTCAACTTTAATTAAACTGGAAGTCAAACGTTAAGTACGATATGTTGACTTCTAAGCTAAAAACTAAACTAAACATAATTAAGAGAGTTTAGGCAACTTACAAGGTGATTAAAGAAGGACTAGGAATGCCTTTGATCTGCTTGCAAGCTTCCCAAGTGATCAGAATGTTTGCAATTGATGTGAGGAATGTTTGTGAATGAATGGGTCTTTATATACAAGTTTCAATCACCACAACAAAGTGACAACCAAGTCTAGGGCCATCCACAATTGATTAACACCTGTAAGTAGTGTGTAGGGATGTCTAGGGGCCATGCACATGCAAGAGAAACCGGTTTGATGGGTTACAAGTGCACCAAACAGGCTACTGCCTGTTTTCTGGTCGCTGGGCAACCCCTGCGCATCGTAGGGGTATTATGCCTACGATGCGTAGGGCTTCATCAGAAGCCAAATTGTTGTTGTTTGTTGAAGGTTCGAAAGGGCACCCACATGTACGACTTTTAGACCTCAATTTTCATTCAGGGGCCTCCACAAAGTGTCTTACACATTGACATACCCTACCATTTGCAATTGCTTCACTTGAATCCAAAAACAAGACCCGTAAATTAAGGACTTCCATTATTTTATTTCGTGGAATCCTATCACGCATTTCCAAATTCCATTATTGGCAATAAATTCCTGAATTGGGGGTATAATAGATGTATATAATATTAAATCGGGTCTTGGGATTTATAATTGAGGTGTTCAGAGGTAATATTTAACATGACGCCACTTTAAATCCTACCGAAAACATCTTTATTAAATCCGGGTTTTCAACGCGTTTTTGTTTGACATGACACGTGTCGTTTTAATATTAAACCCGAAATTTGCGAGGTGTTACAGAACCATTTTAAGGGTTTAATGCCCACATAATTACCAACTTATAACTACTTTCAATTCGACTAATCACTGGACCATTAGTGATTAATCGTTAAGTCAACCGTTAATTACGACGGTTTGACTTTTAAGCTTAAACTAAGCAAAAACTTAACTAAGAAAGGTTAAGCATACTTACCAAGGTCCTATGCTTGATTAGTGATCACTTGAGCCTGCTTTGGAGCTCCAGAAATGATCAGATTGCTGAAGGAAGGTGTGAGGAAGTGTTTGCAACTTTGGTCCTTTATATAGTGCTCAAGAACACTTAGATCTTTGACACACAACACTACCATTGGTCCCTGATTGTTAACACATGTCCCTAAGGTTCTAGGAGGCACTTAGGGGTCGCCCATGATGAGAAAATATCTGTTTTGGGTCGATTCTGCGCGTTTACAGGCTGCTGCCTGATGTTGCTGTTACTGTGTGTCTGACGCGGCCCGCGTAAGACATCTTAATCTCTTACGCGGCCCGCCTGGACCTCATTTCCAGAATTTCACTTTTTCATGTTTTTGCATATTGTCCCTTGGCTCTTCGAAAGGTCAACTAAGCATTTTTCTTGCAATTTGACCCCTTCTTATTTACCTACAAGGGCTTTAGGACTTATACCCATTTTGCCAACTCCCTGGACACTTCTGGTTAACCCGAAAAGTCATAACTTTCAACGTTAACGCTTTAACCCCTTGTATACGAATTTGATCATAACTTTCTCATACGATAAAGAAAACTTATATCGTGTATTCTAGTGAGCATAATTAACTATTACAAAGCTTCGGGTTTGTCAAAAGGTCACTCAGAGGTATAACTTAAACATGTTGACACATTTAACCCCTGTAGTTTGTAATCTCTCACTTTTAGTTTCGTATGATCCATGATTTATTCGTTTGATGGTATAAACATCATATAGGGTTAATATACAATATATTTATTCACTGTTGACGTTTAGAACTCGTATATTCACATACTTTCCATGATTGTCAACTTTAGTCCTTCTAGAACATTCTTCCACACATTCAAACTTATGACACGTGTCAACACATTATAGGACGCGAATTTTCGAGGTGTTACATCCTCACCCCCTTAAAATAAATCTCGACCTCGAGATTTGCTTAAAGTAAAGGAAGTATTTTCTGCCTTATATTGGGCTTAATCTTCCCCCAGTACCTTTGAGCCTCTAAGGCACTACAATTGACCTTTATAATAGGCACATGTATCTTTTTGGAGCTTCTAATCCTGTCGATCCTTAATTGACACAGGTTGCTCATACTATCATAGTTCTGCATATCATTATGCGATAGCGCTTTTCGACTTATTGGTGACACGTCGCTAAATCATTAGTGGGGGTCACATTGCGCGTTCCACCAAGCCCCTTAATTAGGTCTTAGCTCGTAAGCTATTTGATCTTGATACATTTGATTTCCTTTGAATGATTCTATACACTCGGAGCTTAACTAGCCTGATAATTTAACAAATTTAGCACACCCTTCCTTGGTGATATCTATTGTTGAACCTTATTCCTTAACAAGAATTTAGGAGGTTTGCTAACTTCATTAATCCTTGCTTTTCTGCCGAAATAATGGCAACTTATAGATAATTAGGGGTTTGTATGATCTTATTCGTTGTTTCTAATACAACTTTCAGCTCCTGATAATTGGACTTACCAATTCTCTATTTAACAATAGATGTTTAACATTCCACCCATACAAGGTCTCCAAAGGAGTAGCCTTGATACTTACATAATAATTGTTATAGAAAAACCTATTTTATGGTGAGATGGTTATTCCAACCACTGTTTAACTAATCTCAAAGAATAACTAATCCTTACAGCTAGTCGAACCAATCGACGATCCTGGGAAGCTAATAGCGATTCTTAATTGTTGCCTAAATAGGGTTGCGGTAATCAATGCATAAGCAAGATGATCCGTCTTTCTTATTTATATAAATCGGAGTTCTTAGAACTTCGAATTTTGGCTTTATGAAATCTTCTCTAAAAACTTATCGATTTGGATCTTAGTTCTTCCTATTCCGTTGGTACTAACAGATATAAGGCTTTTACAATAATTGTAGCCCTAAGCGGGATGTTCGTCCTAACATTCACTTGCCTCTCAGGAGGTAAACATGGTAATTCTTATAAAGAAGATAATTATGACACGCAGAGATGTTAGAGATGTCTGTATTCTCAGGCTTTGGTTCATCTATCGATGTCGGTGTCAGATACATGACACATTCTCTTTACAAATGCAAGGATGCCCTAAGTAGAGATACTTATAAGGACATTTTATATTGGATATCTTCTTTGAGTACTACTAGTCGACTTTAGTACAATATGACCATTGGGATATCTCAGGGGTTCCATGCATTAAACCTCCATACTGATCAGGCATGGAAGCAATCTATGGGACACACTAGGATACGCCAATCCACATATGGTACTCTTATCAATCATAGTTTGGCATTCACAGGCGATATTAAATAATGAGAAAATAATAAAATAAAATAATATATATTGTCGTACTCTTTCTGGGGAAGAGTACTCCAGATTCTTATGAAAGGATTATCTCCGAGGATGGGAGAGAGGGTCATTAAAGATTCCATTGGTAAATTATACCTCATTTTTAATATCTGAAGTTCTTATGAATGCAATCAAAAGTTTGCTAAGCTTATGGTTTACTAAAGGTTTATTATCCCTTGCATTAACGTAAAATACTTAGTAGACACAATCGATGCTAAAAGGTAAGGACGTACCTGATGCTATTATTGATATGTAATGTCTCTGTCATTCAATCGGTAGTTCAGGCATTTCCTTTCTTATCCTTCTCAGACTTAGCTGCTCCTTCCTTGGCAGCCTCAGGGCAATTAGTACTGATGTGGCCCTTTTCGCCACAGCTGAAACAGTTTGCATTCTTTATGTCCCTACATTTGTGGGACTGGTGGCCAGTTCTTTTGCAGATGCCACATTGCTTTATCTTTTGGTCTGATCGACACTGTCCCCAGTGTCTTCTTTTGCAGGTTTTGCATGTAGGCTTCTTGTTGGAATCCTGTTGGTTATTGTTGAACTCGGATTTGCTCTTCTTAGGATTCTGGGAGTTATCCTCCTCCCTTTTACGCTTCCCATCTTCAGAGACTTTGGCAGCTTTATTTCTGACCACATCGAGTGTGAGAGATAGCGACAGATCTGCCGCTGACCTGAATGTAGTAGGTCTCGATGCTTTCACACTTGCCTTTATTTCTGGGGCTAGACCCCCAATAAAGCGAGCTATTCGCTTTGGTTCCGGTGTGATAAAATAAGGAACCAATCGAGACTTGGTATTGAAACTTGTAAGGTATGCTTGACAATCTAAGTTCTCCATGACTAATGTCAAGAATTCAGTCTCAATCTTCTCAACCTCATGTTGAGGACAGTAATTTTCTTTGATAAGAGCAACGAACTGATCCCAAGTCATGTTGTACAAAGGGATCTTCTCGGTGGCTTGAATCCACGATCTCCACCAGGCTAAGGCCTCACCCTTAAATGATTGCGACACAAACTTGACCACATCCCTCTCAGCGCATCCGCTGATATCCACAACAGTATCCATCTCATCTAACCACGTCATACAATCTACAGCTCCTTCCTCCCCAGTGAAATCCCGGGGTTTACATGAAACAAAGTACTTGTAGGAGCAACCCTTATCATGGGGTCTTTGATTCAGTATGATCTGTTGAGACGGATCACTGTGATGATTAGAAGAGTGACGCTCGTCATCTTCCTTCTTGGGTTCATCCTTCTTAGGAGGAGGCTTCGAATGTGGTGTCGATAGGGTCCTACTCCGAGTCCCACTATACTCTTCGTACTACCACTCTAAGGCCTTTGTAACTGCGTCATCTACTAACGCTTTTAGTTCAGCACCCGTTAAATTAATTCGGGCGTTATCATTGTTCTCCACTGGGTGGCTACTAATTTCATCTGAGCCAGCCATTTAATTGAACTGTTACATAAAACAAGGACAATAGTTTACTTGGGAGTTTATTATGGAATTGTCCCTAGGATAATTCATTAACCATGGTAAACAGAGACCATATTTGGTTAATTTTTTTTTTTTTCACATTTACTTAGGATTTATATTATAATTTATCCTAATTATAAAACAATAACAGTTTTATTAGTGGCACGAAAAGGCCTAGTCACAAGGACATTTTTAAATTATAAATTATGATTTCAGAGAATCAAAGCATGAAGGTATATCAGCACAACAGGCCTAGTCACAAGGACATTTATGAATTATAAGCTATGATTTCAGAGAATCAAAGTATTTAGGTTTGAACATAGTTCATTACCTTTTTCAGACAGGGAGTCATCGCTACCACTGTCTTTTGGCTCATGTAGAAATGAGCAAGGCCCGTAGGCACCATGTTACCAATGTATGGTCAAAATATGATCATCTTAATTGATGATTTAAACCCATGATTCAGAGATCATTAAGTTGGGTCAGGAATCTTTTGAAGAATCCTATTATAGGAATGACGTGTGTGATTTTAATGAATCACGTCTGCCAGGAGTGTTAACATATTTTCAGATGTTAACAGGGATACGAATCTTTTAAACAGGTCTTACCATCTTGGCCAGGTCTTTATAATGACACTCAGGCTAGGTTTCACTCTTAAGATTCTTATTCATATGTATACTGGCAGGGAAGGAAGGATATTTATTTTATTCAGTATTTTTATCATAAATCCTAATTTACAAGTTAATAATAGCACAAATGGCCTAGTCGCGTAAACAAGTTTAATTTATAAGCCATGATTTCAGAGAATTGAGGCATTAAGGTTTGAATCAAAGTTCATTACCTTTTCTTGACAGGGAGTTGTAGGCTACCACTGTCTCTAGTCTCAGAGGACATTAACTATAGCCCGTAGGCATTTCCCTTCTAAGGGATGTTTATAATATGATCATCTTATAGGATGATACAAGCCATGATTTCAGAGAATCGAGGCATTAAGGTTTGAATCAAGGTTCATTACCCTTTTCTGGACAGAGAGGCAAAGGCTACTACTGTCTTTAGTCCCTTAGGACAATAAGTATGGCCCATAGGCATTTCATCACTCATGGATGTTTATAATATGATTATCTTCATTTGATGATATTAGTCAGGATCGCATTGATCATACAAACTATTATGATTGGACGTAGTCCAACATCTTTAGACGGGGGTCAGAGACCACCACGGTCGTTGTCTTATCGGACAACAAGTTTGGCCCGTAGGCATTTCATCACTAATGGATGATTATTTCAAATAAGGGAATTTAGATTAACCCCCTTTTTAAAAGATGGCCTGTGTGACTTTAACGATTCACAGTTTACCAAAAATGTTAACGTACTAACAGATGTTAACAGGGATTGGAATCCTTCGGATAGGTTTTACCGTCTTGGCCATGTCTGCAATGACATTTAGGCTAGGTTTTACCATCTTGGCCATGTCTGCATTGACATTTAGGCTAGGTTTTACCATCTTGGCCATGTCTGCATTGACATTTAGGCTAGGTTTTACCTTTAAGATTCCTTTAATATTTAACGCAGAACAATCCTAAATTGAAATGCTAACAAGGATCTGAATCTAATTGTGGAACTACCGTCTTGGCCCTGTCTTAAAATGACACATGAGTTAGGTCTTGTCCTTTTTAGATATTGCCATTTTATTATAATGGTAGATTTTATATATAGGAATGATATTTTTAATATAATCGTTCCTTTAAAATTTAAACAAGTATATGGTTGCCCTAAACGGGACTTCTACAAAAATGACTTGCCCATGCAAGAGCTAATCAGTAAATAACAAGGGAACCAAATAAGGACAAAATAAAACGAATTGGAATTTGTCCTATGTTCTCGTCTAAACTCAAGAATGTGCAACTGTGTAACTGAGATTAAACACAAAAAGCTAGTGTTTAATTCACTCAGTGTTGGCTCTGATACCAACCTGTCACAACCCGATTTCCACGTGTCACCGGTGGGCCGGTGGGGAGTATCGTGACGTGGTAGGTAACATAATAGTCAAACAACACAATATTTAATATGCACAGCGGAAGCAATAGATAAATATATTATAATCCGAATATAAAGTAATATCCAAGTATTACAACGGAAAGTAAAGGATCCACAGGCGGATCTTAAAACATAAATATTGTTCAACAGACTTTAAACGCCTAGAACTTGCAAGATTCCTTATTAACGTCCTGAGCAGCTTCCAGCCTATTACGTACTTGTACCTGTCACTTAGACTTTTGAAAATACGTCAGTTTTCACTGGTAAATACACTCAACCGACTCATTTGAAAATGTCTATAAAATTGGTTTAGGTGCTCAAGGCATGAAGATGTTTTGACACTCTGATTAAAATGCACAAGGCAAAATTAATCTTTTATACTTGGGACAAACTATATTTCATGTTATCAGTTTTACATAACTTGCTATACATACGGGGCCCGGTTCTATGCCGGTTCGTGATTAACCGACACACCACTATTCCCTTATTGGGAATCCCTTATTGGGTATAATTAATTAATAAACATATGGCATCTGTCAGGTGTATGCCTACACCTCGTGCTTAGGTCGTGGTCATTGTATTTAATGAGTCAAGGATATCCAGGACACGGTGGCATTAATCCCCAATGTTTCAGTCAAGCAATACAAATTAAAACAGGTTATTTGGATTTCCCAACTTATTGGTCTTTGAATCCCATACCTGACCATGCGGTATTTATATTACCGTATCCCAAGCCCGTAATAGGGAAAATAAGTTAAGAGTATTTACCTGAGCTAGCTCCTGTCTTAAATAGCAAGAATTATAATAACTCAGCCGTATTCACTTAAGTAAGCATAGGTACAATTTACCGGAAGGCTCTAGTCTGGAATGATGGTATAAATAACCAATTAGAATGCTAACGGGTCTTTAATTAAGCCTAAGCTTAGACCGGTTAATTATACGGTTCAAACGCACGATTAGGCGAAGACCGGAATAGAATGTGATTTAGACCCAACAAGTTCGGAGACTTGCTTAATATGGGTATTTCATACACATTCTGGATTTTGAGATAAAACCGATAAGGTTTGACCCGTTTCGGCTAATTTATGCAAACTAGTTACATAAACCGAACCGAACGCGTAATAAGCGTACCGGGTATTCATAAGAGCCATATACAGGTTTTCTAAGTTAATATGCTTCAAATATGTTGTGACATCAGTAAGATGTCTTTTATTATGCCCGAAACGAATTTAAACACAAACTATGCCTCGTAGGGGTAGTTTGGTCATTTTCAAGGTTATAAAAGAGTCTAAGTATTAACCTGAGTTACAGGTCTGATATAATCAGCAAAAATACTTAGTTTACTAAGTTATAACAGTAGGGTAAAGTATATATGTGAAATTTATCAATTATAACCAAACTATGCACCGTAGGGGCATTTTGGTAATTTCACATAAGCCGTAATGCTCAAAACTGAAGTCTGAGTTAAACAACTTTTGCTTACTGTTAAAATATTATAATTTGCCCAAAATATCAGTAGGTATCAACCCTTGTATGTTTAAAATAGTTCTAGTACATACTATGCGTTAAAAACGCTTAAAAAGGCGATTAGAAGCCATTTCCTGGTTCTATACATAAAGCTGATATTTTTATTATTCCAGAAGGCTTAAAATAATTTATTTATCATATGTAATCAGTAGCAAAAGGTTTGGAGTCAATTAGATATGTAAAACTCATTTTATAGCCTGTAAGGGCAAAACCGACAATTACCGGATTAAGCCTACGACTATAAGTTATGCTCAGCCTAAAATTAATTAAAAATCTTCAAAAATCCCAAAATAATATATTACATCAGGGGGTAATAAGTTTGATATCAAAAAGTAGGCTTAGATAGGCCATACACTAATTATGTCGTTTAATTAACATAAAGCTTTCAATTTACGCTAATGAGCATAACTCTCAAACTACACCACAAAATGATGTCAAACTTTGGGTACAAGTTTATATATCAGTGACTAAGGTTTCTACTCTTTTACATTTTCAAAAATCACGTTTTAAGGTGAAAAGGGCATAATGGTCAACATATGAGCAATTAACGGAATCATGCATATTAATTGGTTAACTAATGAACCATGGTGTATAACCACAGAGGGTTATACTAGCATGTAACCTAGTCCTAAGGAAGCTCTAAGGCAATTCCAAATCATACTAAAACGGGTCAGAACTGAAGTCAAAGCAAAAGTCAAAGCTTTGCGTCATTCGTTTCCGAACCGGGTCTAAACATAAAATTGTCGGGTTGAACATGTTTAGACATGCCCTTATACTAATTACCAAGTTATATTAATGATCAAACAGGTTGTATGTGTTCTACATTGCTAATCATGCATAATTTAGAAATTAAGTATCCTGTTGACTTTTTATTAACAAGTTTGACCCGACATTTGACCTAGTTAGAGTGGGAATCAGGGGGAACCCTTTTAAGGGTTTAATGCCCACATAATTACCAACTTATAACTACTTTCAATTCGACTAATCACTGGACCATTAGTGATTAATCGTTAAGTCAACCCTTAATTACGACGGTTTGACTTTTAAGCTTAAACTAAGCAAAAACTTAACTAAGAAAGGTTAAGCATACTTACCAAGGTCCTATGCTTGATTAGTGATCACTTGAGCCTGCTTTGGAGCTCCAGAAATGATTAGATTGCTGAAGGAAGGTGTGAGGAAGTGTTTGCAACTTTGGTCCTTTATATAGTGCTCAAGAACACTTAGATCTTTAACACACAACACTACCATTGATCCTTGATTGTTAACACATGTCCCTAAGGTTCTAGGAGGCACTTAGGGGTCGCCCATGATGAGAAAATATCTGTTTTGGGTCGATTCTGCGCGTTTACAGGCTGCTTCCTGATGTTGTTGTTACTGTGTGTCTGACGCGGCCCGCGTAAGACATCTTAATCTCTTACGTGGCCCGCCTGGACCTCATTTCCAGAATTTCACTTTTTCATGTTTTTGCATATTGTCCCTTGGCTCTTCGAAAGGTCAACTAAGCATTTTTCTTGCAATTTGACCCCTTCTTATTTACCTACAAGGGCTTTAGGACTTATACCCATTTTGCCAACTCCCTGGACATTTCTGGTTAACCCGAAAAGTCATAACTTTCAATGTTAACGCTTTAACCCCTTGTATACGAATTTGATCATAACTTTCTCATACGATAACGAAATTTTATGAAACTTATATCGTGCATTCTAGTGAGTATAATTAACTGTTACAAAGCTTCGGGTTTGTCAAAAGGTCACTCAGAGGTATAACTTAAACATGTTGACACATTTAACCCCTGTAGTTTGTAATCTCTCACTTTTAGTTTCGTATGATCCATGATTTATTCGTTTGATGGTATAAACATCATGTAGGGTTAATGTATAATATATTTATTCACTGTTGACGTTTAGAACTCGTATATTCACATACTTTCCATGATTGTCAACTTTAGTCCTTCTAGAACATTCTTCCACACGTTCAAACTTATGACACATGTCAACACATTATAGGACGCGAATTTTCTAGGTGTTACAGAATAGCATCATAATTTCGCACGGAATTACATTTTGTGTTTAATTTCGTTTGAAATTGCACCTAATTTCGCACGGAATTATAATTTCGCTTGAGATATTCCATACGAAATTACTATTTCGTTTCAAAGTTGTGATTTCGTTTGAATTTCTTTGTAATTCCGTACGAAATTAAATTTCGTTTGGTCGGTTCAAAAGAAATCCCTAATTTCGTTTGAAGATTCTAATTTCGTTTGTGTTGTTATATAGCTTGAAACTGTTGTGCATATTATTTCGTTTGTGGAGGGTATTTCGCTTGAGAAGTTATTTCGCTTGAAAGGTTTTCGTTTGAAGATTCTAATTTCGTTTGAAATTGTCTGATTTTGAAAATTGTTACCGAATCATGGAAGAGGAATTCTACAACGCGTTTGCTACATCCCCGACTACTCCGGCTACCATTGCTCAAAGCATGAACATGGAAAATGAGACTGGAACTTTACAAAAACCCCCAAAGCTAATGGGAATTGAGGAGTATTATGGTTGGAAAGATCGGTTTGAAAACTGGGTTCAAGCTAATCATTTGAGATCTTGGGAATGTATTGAGAAAAAGTATGTCAAACCGCGTACAGATTTGGGAGTTATTAAAACAATTTCTAAATTTACGGACAAAGAACGAGACATGTACAAAGCAGAAAAGATGATGATCAGTTTGCTACAGCAAGCTGTGAAAGAAGATATTTTCATTTTGCTCCAACATGATAACACTTCACGTTCGATTTGGGAAGCACTTAGAATCAAGTTTGAGGGAAGTGAGAAAATGATCAGGAGCAAGAAAGCATTGCTAAAGAAAGAATTTGACTTGTTTTCGAGTTTGCCGGGTGAATCATCAAAGAAGCTGATTGAAAGATATTGTCACTTAGTGCGATCTATGTCTTTATTAGAAATTGTCAAAGATCAAGAAGAATGGGTCGACAAATTAGCTGATGCATTACCTCAGAAAGAATGGGGTACATACTTGATGATTTTAAAGAATACTGGAGAATATGACAAGTTGACTATTTCACAGTTCATTGAAAAGATTGAGGGTCAAGATCTGGAACAACAGAAGATTGCTAGAATGAACAGTCCGAGTGGTCAACAAGATGTCAAAATGTATTACAAAGGAAGTGTTCAAGAGGTTGAAGCAAGTCCGAAAGTTCAAACTGCTTTTAGTGCTGAAAATTCATCTGGTTCTATAAATCAAAGTCCAAACAGCAGCAGTGGATTTTCATCATATCCGAGTGTTAATCCAAAGAGTTCAACTTCAAGTCATAAGTTTCAAAGTTCAAACAACAGTAATGGTCAAGTGTTGAATTGCAATATCGCGTTGCATCTTCAGAATGGTCAAAATTTTTCTGAAGATATTGCCAAAAGTCACATGTCGTTACTTGCTATTGTGTTGGAATCATATGAAGGATTTGTTGCAGGGAGGATGGGGAATCCTATGCTGACGAAAGAGGATTATGATCAGATAGATGCAGAAGAGATGGAGCTCATGGACATTAAATGGTGTTTAGCTAGTGTTTTGAGGAGAGCTGAAAAGTTTAAGATTATTACAGGAAGAGATGATTTTAGGGATGCAAATGTTTCTACTTTGGGTTTTGATAAATCTAAAGTTACTTGTTTTCGATGCAGGGAGAAAGGACATTTCAAGAGGGAATGTAAAAATCGAGAAGCAAGTGAAGCACATAATCCATTTGGAAAAGATGATTACTATCGGAAAGCCATTTACCAACAAGTTGTTGATCAACCATACAAACAAAAAGAACCACAAACTGCTCATGCCAAAATGATCGTAGAAGCAAATAAGAAAGCTTACTTTGGCATAATCGATCAAGATGATGAAAAAGTGGCAGAGGGTTTCAGTTGGGACAAATACATTCCACCTGATTCAAAAGTATTAGCTCTCACTGCACAAATTATCCAAGAGCCAGTGTTTGATCAATCATCATCTGATGATAGTGATGATGAAGAGGAGACACAAATAAATATTGGAAAATCTATGTTATCTCCTAAAGGTTTTCAATTTTATTTTGCAAATAGATTGGAAAAGCTGAAGGAAAGACGAGCAGCAAAAGTACAGAGGAGGATGAAAGGTGAAAGTGTTGCTCAAAAAGAGAAATTTGAACAAATTGAAAAAGTTAAAATCACTGAGAAGATAGTTGAATCAGAAAAAGTTGTTGAAGTTGAAAAAATAGTAGAAATTGAAAAAATCGTTGAGGTGATTAAACCGTGTCTAAAGTGTTCAGAATCTTGCAAGCAGTGTGAAGAAGAGGACGAGAAGCTGAGTGAGCAAGATAAGATGAAAGAAAAATTATTGTTCGATCTCAATTATGTGAAAGAATCATATGATGTGTTGAACAGAACAGTAACTGGTTTGCAAAAGACAAATTCTGAAAGAGAAGATGCGTTGACAATGATGAATGCTGCAATGATGTCAAATCAGAAAGCTATCAACTTTTACATTGAAGAAAGTGCAAAGTGGAAGCAAGAGTTGGAGACAGAAAAGATAGAGAATGAAAGAATTAGATGGTTGTTACAGAGTTATTCTAGTTCTGATTATCTAATTGATCGAATTTATCCAATTGTTGCAGGTCTTGAAGTCTTTCAAGATGAGAAGCCAAAAGCGAAGGATACTGGTAAGAAATAAAGTGCAAATTATAACAAGTGTCCGCCTCTGATCTGGGAAGGATATTCTCCCAGAAAACCGAATGAGGAGCAAGTCAAAAAAGTTGTCAATATAAAGTTAAAATCCGAAACAACTGATGATTTACCAGAAAACATTGACGTCACATTCACATCGTCTGACACTGATAATGAGTCTGAATTAATAAAGAAAGTGGTCGATCAAGTGTTGGATAAAGATGAAGAGTCAGAGTCAAAATCCGAATCCAAGAGTTCGAGTTCATCAGTTGACAGTCCAAAGTCGTCAGTTAAAAGGGTTTACAATAAAGAATTTATGTTATCAAAATCTAGTTTGAATGACGAACCAATCAAAGTGGCATATACTTTGAGTGATTCAGACAAATTATATTCTGATGAGGAATTTCCAATAAGAGGTGTTAAACCAGAAATGATAAAAAAGGTTTTCAAGTTAACATAAATTAATATTTCTGAAATAAAAGATGTAAATCTTTCTGAAAAACCAAGTCCTTACACCTCAAGAGTTCAACAAGATTAAACAAGAAAAAGGGTTACAGTTCTGGTTCAGGTTATCAAAAGAAACCAAACCATAACGGTAATTTCAAAAAGAAAGGTCTGGGTTTTATTCCACCAAAAAATCATAAAAATGAGAAAACTTATAAACCAAAAACTGTATTTGTTTCAGGAGCAAGTTCGCAGGAAGAAGAAAAGAGCTCATTCTAGAAGCAAACAAACAGAGAATTTCTTGCTAAGAAGCAAGAAGAAATGAAGAATGGAGAATATCAAAGAAAGGAAACAAGAACCTGTTACAGGTGTCAAGAAGTTGGTCATATTGCTTGGAACTGTCCTAAAGCAACCAACATCAAACAGGCAGTTGTTTCTAAACTTAAAGAAAAGATTGTTGAGAAAAATGAACCACCAACTGAAAAATTCAAAGTTTTTAAAAGCTCAACATATGAAGTTGGTGAGTGTTCAAAGAAAAGATTTTACAAAAGAAGGGTGAATCTTGACAACCAAAAGTGGGTTGTTAAGAAATCTGATGTGAAATCTGGCGATGAATCTGATTCCAAAAAATCAGAGGAGCCACAAGTTGAGGTAAAAGATGAGAAAACAGTTCCTCCAATGGATGATGTGAACTTTCCACCATTGAGGACTGAAAATTTCAAACAAAAAGTTAGCAAAGTTGAAATCTCGAATCAATTCTATTCTGAGAAAAAAGAATTTGATGTCGAGAAAGTGTTCAATGGGAAAGTAAAACATATTTTTGGGAAAATGGTCAATGGGAAGGCCAAAGGGGTGAAAGAATTTTATGAAGAAAAAAGAAATGTTCAAACCCCAAGTGAAGTTGATAAGGTCACACCCAAAACTGGTCAGGCTTGGGTGTCTGTGTTCTTTACTTAAAAATCTTGACTTGCCGGAGCTCCCAAGTTGGTAATCGTGGAGCATGAATCGGCATCATTCTTAAAACTTGTACTTCTAAAATTGTTAAATTCTACAGGTGGTGGAATTGCCAGAACTTCCAGGTTGGTAAGTGTGGAGTAGGTATCGGCATTTTTTCTTACAAGTGGTATTTCAGTTTGGAAGTGGTAGTTGTTCTTAAAATTGTTATATGTTATTTTACATCTGGTAAAGTTGAACCTACAAGTGGTTAATCAAGGTCATTAAGTTGAACTTGATTTAACTTTCATCAAATGGTTGAAAGAACAATGTGATGAACCCCTAACCTACAAGTGGTAAAATCGACAAATCTTATTTTCCGGAAAAACCATTTTGATTAAAACAAACTTAAGTGTTTTGAAATCATAATGGGAAAATAGTTTGTTGTAAGGGGGAGTTCTGATTGTTTATGCCAAGTGGATGGAGATTTGAAGCAATTCACAATAGTTGTCACTTTCTGTGTATAGTTTGTTTTCAAATTTTTTGTTAAATGGTTTTGCATTTTAGGGGGAGTAAGAATTTTTAAGAAAATCCAAAAACATTAGAAAATTTGAAAAACACAAAAACATAAAAAATTCAAAATGAGTTTTGTTGTGAAAAAGAGGAAATGATAGTACATCAGTGGACTATCACAACACGCTAAAGAATTGGAAAGTAAAAATGTGATAAACGGTCTCACTGATGATGTGCCAGTAGGTTTTTGCACATTTAGTAAATTGTGACGAGATATAAACCTAAATTTCAAACTTACTTATCTCGTGGGGAACATCTCTCGGATATATGGGTAACCCCCGAAATCTTGTTTGAAAGGTCCCTCTTTCTGAGATACTAGGTCTTTATGCTTAGTGATATCTGGGGTATTATCCCGGGACTTCTGATTTTGCGGAAGCAATGGCCTAGTCCCCAGAGAATACTTTACGCTTGCTTGAAATATAGCCCACCCTCAGCATAAAAAATGATGAAACATTGCAAAATGCTAATCATGTGCTGTTGAAGAAAAGATTCTCTAAAGGGAACACACCAAAAGTCGAAGCCGTCATCTCTCTGATTTTGCGGAAGCAATAGCCTGAGCTCTCACGGCCCTCGCAATTAACCCTTTACAGATATCATTTAGGTATACTCACCTGTAAGACTGCATATTGGGATCTGGATACGGGAGTATATTCTGAGGTGGGACACGCGTATAAGTTTAAGTCTCTAAAACATTAATCTCGTATCTCGAAACAGTTGAACTTTGTGTGAAAATTTAAGTGGATCAGTATACTGACAATCTAAGTGAATCGTTTAGAACTTAAAATGTTTAAAGCTTAACTGTGTTGATGATTTGTCTCAAAAACTGATATGATCCTCTTACACAAACTCACAAAAATATTGTCTGTAAATATTTCTTTACTGAATTTTTTTTTTGTTTCAAAAATCCAAAAAGATTTTTGACAACTGATGTTGGAAAGCTGAGTTTCAAAATTCCAAGTGCTGAACATGATGAACATTTTGTGAGGGGGAGTATGTTTAAAATGAATAAAACTAAATGTTTTATCTACAAGTGGTGCATCAGATATTAACATTGTGAAATCATTTATTGATTGATTGATATATGCAAGTGATACATAAATTTGTCAAATTTTAAATATGTGAAATTTATTGTGAGGTAGAGATGTATGCAGGTTAGCCAGGTTCCTGATTCTGAGCAGAATATGAAACAGGTTACAATCCTGATTTGATGAGAGCCAAGTTCTGATCCTGGAACTGTTGCTGATGCTGATGAACTTAAGGAATCAAGAGATCTGATCAAGAGAAGATGCAGTCAGATTGAGATCCTGATAGAGAGAAGAAGAGAAAAGACTGAGGATTTACACTGTCAGATACTTCAGAAAGAGCAGAAAGACTGATAAAGACTGAAGACGTTGAAGACTCAACATTGAAGACTCGTCAACATCCGAGGGGGAGTCTGTTGATGCATACGTCTGTCGACTTCGTCTTGTATCGAGTCTTGTACGTTTGTAGATAGATCAGGGCACGTTATTCGAGGAAACTGTCAAAATTAGGGTAAAAGGTAATTTCGCATGATGTAGGACCGGGTTAGTGACCTAAACGAGTCGGTTCAGAGGAATTCTATCAAATACAGGTGCGGAAAACAAGTATTTGACTTAAACACAGCTGAATCTTCACTTTAACACTGATTTGTATTGATATGAATACAAATACAATCAGTTCTCACACCGGCAGCACCTCGGTATGGAAATCTCTCAAATGATACTTATGATTTCGCTTGACCTAGTCCTCCTATATATAGAGATTGGGATTTCGCTTCAGCATGACTCAAGCGAAATCTTAACATGTTGATTTCGCTTGAGCTGCTTCAAGCGAAATCCTTTACATATACAAACCCTTCAAGCGAAATCTTGCTAACTCTCTCTCATTCTCTCGTTCTAAGTGCCCTGATCTAATCTATCTAAAGTAAGACTCGATACAAGACGAAGTCGACAGATGTAGTGCACCAACACATGAAATTATGATTTCATGTGAAGGTGATTTCGTGTGAACCAGTTGGTGCGAAATTAGTTTGCCTATAAATAGGAGTCTTGTAATTTCGTTTGAGAGAGGTCTGTATGTGTGATTCCGGAGCCGAAGTGCTGCCGAAGTGTCTATTCGCTGTAATACTTTGTCAAATCAATCAGAAAGACATTTAAAGTGAATATCTAGCTGAATCGAACTCGATATGTCTGTTTCCGCCTTTCATATTGAGTAGAACACCTCTGAACGACTCAGTTCGGTCGGTAAAACGATCCTACAAAAATGAAAAATAATGGTGTTGAAAGGAAAATGGGTTAGTCCTAATGCTTCTATCATTTACTTACTTGGGTTCAAGTTGGTAAGGACCGGGAGTGTATCGTCGTGGCAAGTTCTAGAGTTGTAAGAACCAAGCGGCTATTCACACAAGAAACGAAAAATGAGCATTTGTATGCTCAATAAAGGCTCAAAACTCACTTATTGTGGGAATGGGTTTATAATGTGATCAAGTATATATAATCGAATTTTAACTAGATTTGTCATGCCTTTTCATAATTTTCTTATGTTGGTTCTTTTTATCACGATGCTTCAGTTGTAACTTTGTAAAAATATAACCTTTTTAGAACTTGTTATTCCCAAATTAAACCAAGACAAGTAAAAAAATAAAAATTTTCGAAAAAAATTGGTGTGATTAGCGGTTCCAATAGAGTTTTGTGTAAGGCTTGTTATTAGGACTTGCAAAATTCAAGGTTTTAGCACCCCCCCCCCCCCCCATACTTAAATTACACATTGTTCTCAATGTGTCCCAAAAATAAGTTTTTCGGTTGATTAAAATGTGTAAAAGTGGGTTAAAAACAAGATTTTATGTTACTGGGTAGCTAAACACGGGGTGTGTTGGGCTGAGCACGGCCCCGTGGTCAGACTGCCAGTACCAAAAGTAAACAGAAGTATGGGCACGGGGGCGTGTTCAGTGAGCACGGCCGCGTGTCCAGTTACCTGAACTGACCATTTTCTGCAGATCCGCAGGCACGGGGGCATGTTGAGCTGAGCACGGCCCCGTGCTGAACTTGCTGTAATGAAGAAAAATTGTCGGGAGGCTTTGTTTTTGTGCATGGGGTGCGGTTTTAACGTCCCTTAGTAACCTCCACCATTTCGAGTGTGTTTTATTCCTGAAAATTGAAACTAAACTAGAAAACATAAAAGTTAAACTAATCTAAAACTAAGGATAGTTCCACGGAATGCCTCCGTGGTGCGCCACGTTTATAAGGGTCCTTGGCTAGACCCACCTTATCGGGTGGTTCTAGCTCATCTTCAATTAGGGGGTCGTCATTGCCGATTGGATATTTCATTAATCGTTCAAGATCGATACATCTTTTGAAGGCCCCTAATTGAATGGGTAAGTTGTTTTTCTTCCGATTAATCAAAACTTTGTGGGTTTTCATAAAAGGTTGTCCCAACACAAGTGGAGCGTCATCAAGGATGACAAAGTCGGTTGGAACCACCATTTGATTTGTTTGGACTAACACATCTTCAACTACTCCCATAGATTTTATTATTTTCCGATTAAATAGAAAAATTGGTATTTGAAGTGGAGAAAAATCACCAATACTTAATTTTTCGAAGATGTAGTTTGGCATTATATTAACACAAAGATCTTTATCAATTGTAATATTACTAATAAAGGAATTTTGAAAGAAACATGGAACCGGTGTAATGTTAATTTCAAATGGATCATCTTTTATTAGCGTAGTTTGATCATTTGTTAACTTAATGCTTACCATTTTGTCAATTTTAGTGTTAGTGTTTAACTCTTTTAAAAACTTAGCATGAGTGGGTCCTAAACAATGATTTTCGAAAGAAGGTGACAAGAGATTAATTTCTTGAAAATTAGACTCTTCTTGAATTTTAACGTTATCGGACTCACCTTTTTCGTTGTTTGACTCATGTGTCGGTTTTTCACTTACTTGTTCTTTCATTTTTACCTCTTCAACTATCTCTTCTTTGTTACATGTTAACTCTTCCCTTGCGCGGGCTTCTTTTATGTAGCGCTCGATAGTTTTAAGGTGTTCTATTATCTTTTCGGCTATGGGTGAGATATTTGGTGGTTCATCAAAGTGAGTTGAATAAGTATCATCAAAGCTTGAATTCGGAAGTTCGATCCTTGGTTCCTCATAATACTCATACGAGGTAGATAGTTCATACCATGGTTCCTCATTGTAAGTATATGACGGATAAGGGTCGTAACTTGGTTCTTCATAATACTCATATGAGGAGGGTCGTTCACGCCATGGTTCCTCATAGTAAGCATATGAAGTTTGAGGCTCATATCTTGGCTCCTCAAAGTATGAATATGAAGGCTCATACCATGGTTCATCAAAATATGAGTATGAGGGAGAAGGTTCATACCTTGGTTCTTCATAGGGTGTGTATGAAGTTGATGGCTCGTACCTGGGCTCCTCATAGTAGGTGTATGAAAGGGATGGCTCAAAGAGGTCACAATATTGTACCGAATGAGGGTTACCACAAATGGTGCAATAGTCTTCCCTATAATCATCCTCCTCTTAGTGGTAGTCGTAATCTCCTGAGTATTGATCCATAAGAATCACTCGGCAGACCACAACAGAGTCTCGGGACCAGAAAACAAAAATGAAAAGGGAAACAGAAACAGAAGCTGGACACGGCCCCGTGTTCAGTGAGCACGGCCCGTGTTCAGGTTCTATATCTGGGCGTTTTAATAAAAGTGACTGGTTTTGTGCAGCACGGGGGCGTGTTCAGTGAGCACGACCCCGTGTTCGGACTCTGTATCTGGGAGTTTTTTAAAAAAATGTGCAGCACGGCCCCGTGTTCAGTCTACTGTAAATACAAAAACTAACTAAAATGCAGAAAATGTGCGCGCGTTTTTTAAAAAGGTTTTGAAAAACTGATTAAGCCGTCGATTCCTAACTTTCTTAAAATCCTTGTGTCCCTGGAAACGGCGCCAAAAACTTGATGTGTGTCGGTGTTAATATATTTTTATGTATATTTTAAGCCCTGTTTAACACTTTAGTCAAGTTTTAAATTTATAAAACACGATATTTTACTAACATTAAACACACATATGGGCAAGTGCACCCATCGTGGGTGTAATATAGCGTTGGTAAGATACCGAGGTCGTCCAAGGACACAAGAGCTTTTAGTACCGGTTTATCCTCAACGTCTAATCAAATCAAAAATTTAGAAAAAGTTTTAAAAGATGAAAATAAAAACTAAAAATGCTAAAAATAAAAATAAAATAAAAATAAAACAGATAGACAAGATGAATCACTTGGATCCGACTCACCTTTAGTGTAACCTTTGATGATTTCCGCACTTTTGCACTTTTTAAGAGATTATCTTAGTTATAGTAGTAGGCCCCTCTTTTGAAGGTGATGTTACCCTCAACCCAGTAGTTTGAGTCAGCAAGGATACAACCCTAAAGGGTCGAAATATTGAAAGATAATTAATTAAGTTATTAATGCGTAATGTGGTAGGCCCCTCTTTTGAATGTGGCGTTACCCTCAGCTAAGTGGTTTGAGTCAGCAGGGATACAATCCCAAGTAGCCGGGTTAATGTATTAATAGTAGTTTACATATGAGGGGATCAAGCCATTCGCACCCCCGCCATCCAATACCAATGGGTATTGAAGGAGGTCCTAGTAAGCTTGACCCAGGTCCTTGCAGGATCTATACACTGAACAAGGTAAGAACCTTACCAAACCACTCCCTTAACCCCCGACCAGGTAGCCAACATATCTCTATATAGACCGTAGAGATATGAATGGTGTAAATATTTTATTTTATATAGACAGTAAAATAACGTCAAGACACCACGGACAAATGATAAGGAAGTTTCACCTTCAACATATGAAACTAGTTATTAAAGTCATTAATACAAAACCAAATAAAAAGTGCGAAAAGATAAAAAAAATTATTACACTAAATGCTTGTCTTTACCAAGTGATGTAAGAGACTTAGGCAAACATGGCCTTTGATTGTCAAAAACTCTTACTATCAATCTTGGATCCCGAGACTACTACACACACTCTATGATGGATGATGGATGATTGTGGTGGATGTGGGTTGTGATGGTGGTGGAGTGTGGGTGTAGTGTGAGAGAGGTGGTTTGCCAAGGGATGCCTTTGAAGTGAACCAAGCACCCCTATTTATAGCCTGCACAGAAGCCTGGACACGGCCCCGTGTCCACCCCTTTTCTCTTTCTTCATTAATTACAATTTGTCTGCATTAGCTCCACACGCCCTTGTGTCCGCTGGGCACGGCCCCGTGTGAAGAAACGTATATGTACTATCAAGATTTGCAAGATTCTGCGAATCGTAGCGTTGACCACGGCCCCGTGTTGAGCTGGGCACGCCCCCGTGTCGGGAATAGAAGCTTCTACAGGTTTGTCTTTTGTGTCAGGGCTGGCCACGCCCCGTGGTGAGCTGGGCACGCCCCGTGTGAGCTGGGCACGCCCCGTGCTGAGCTGGGCACAGCCCCGTGCTCAGCTTTCTTCTTGTTTTTGCTTTGGGAAGATGCTGTCGAGGGGTCGGGCATACCATGTTTATTCCCTTTCTTTGTATTTATGTTAGATTTGGGTGTATATTTGTTTCTTTTGTTCAATTAAGCTCATTTGGTCCTGAAAATACAAAAGGAAGACAAAAGTACACTTTTTCCAACATTAGTACTAAAAAAGGGTTAGTTTTATGCCTCATTTGATGTAATTTATATGTTGCTTTTTACACACATCAATTGTCCTTTATCTTTATATTCATTTTCAGGCGTTGTCTTTTATGTTCAAAATTGATGAGTTTTGTATTTTATGTTTTCAAATCATACACGTTTTGTCTTCTAAGCAAACTCGGTTAATTTTTTCTATTAAATCTGATCATGTGCTTTGCATATGATGGCATTTTTGTTAATTCATATTTACATGGACTAATTGTGTAGATAATATAAATAACCAACCTTTTTAAAAAAATAAAATCTTACAAAAGGCTCACCTTCTTCTCCAACTCTTCAAACCTAACAACCTCCACTCATCAATGAATCTCTGCAACTTCTTCTTCATCTCCCCCACAAAACCCTCATTAACCCTCACCACTCGCTCACTCAAATGCTCCCCATCTCCACCAAGCCACCAACTCAAACTCGCAGACTCACTCCAACTCCAGACTTAAACATACTCAAAGGGCCATTGGTCTGCAACCAGCTCTCCGCCTTCACTTCCACCACCATGGGCAGTTATGCCGCCCGAGACGGGCAGGTTGTCATCAGATGGAGCCCTGAGGAGAGCCAGAGGCTCCTGGACCAGACCTCTGCTGCATTTGCGCTTCATATGCTGCCCGATTTCTCTGGAATTGAAGATGTTTCGGACGTCGTTGAGTCCGCGGTGTCCATTCAGTTGCTTTCAATACGAGAGATTTCTGCGGTGAAGCGGACGTTACGGTCTGCTAGGGCTTTGTTTGAAGAGTTTGGAGAAGATTGGACAACAATCGGAGAGGTATACTTATATATTGTGTACCTTGTTCTTGATTTTTAATACTCTGTTTTGGATTTGTTTGGTGGTGGCCGGAGTTGGCGGTGGCCTGTGTTGGCAGTGGCAGGCGTTGGCGGGCCGTTTTGTAAGATTTTAATTTTTTTAAAAGGCTGGTTATTTATATTTTCTACACAATTAGTCCCTTTAAATATGAATTGACAAAAATGCTCTCATGTGCAAAGCACATGATCATATTTAACAGAAAAAATTAACTGAGTTTGGCTTAAAGGACAAAATGTGTATGATTTGAAAACATAAAGTACAAAACTCGTCAATTTTGAACATAAAGGACAACGCCTGAAAATTGATATAAAGATAAAGGACTATCCTTGAAATTCACTCTATTTTTAATAAAATGGTTAGGTATTTAAGTTTTACATAATTAGTCCTTAAGAGATGAAATGTTAAAATTGCTCTCATGTGTAAGGCACATGATCAGAATTAACAGAAAAAAATTAATTGGGTTAGGCTTAAAGGACATAACGTGCAAGATTTGAAAACATAAAATACAAAACTCATCAATTTTAAAGGCAAAGTATACCGCCTAAAAAAGGTTATAAAAATAAATCACTCTTTTTTTAAGTTTTCAATTCCATAAATAAATTTATCAACCAAACATCTTAATCAATTTCAAAATATTTTATTCAAATTTCAATTCCAGTTCCTTTACGAAATATTTAGTAAACCAAACGGCCCCTTAGTTTTAGTTTGAACTAGAGACGTCTCCCCTCACCTTGCTAAAGAAATTCTAAGCTCATCTTCGAAGACTTTTAGCAATATTATCCTTTAAGAACTTATAGTGTACATGTAAACATATTGTGGTTTGTAGTAAATTAATTTAGAAAATAACTAAGTCCAATTAGCTTTAGTTTGACATTGGTTAATAAAAGTGATATAATAGATCATTCATTTTAGCGACTTATTGGCCGGGTCGTTGGACATATTATATTGACCTGTTAATACAAGTATCTATATACTATCAACCCAAATCAAGATCATGATCATCATTTAGACGTCGACCTCCATGCACTTGACCGGTTAAACTCCAAATCTAACATCATTTTTTATTAAAATTACCCATTCAAACACCTCGTTGATGCCACGGATCATGTCAATCCGTTGTAGCCTTAAATCAAGCCGACCGATTCAACTGGTTTCATTCACAATGTAGCAATGTTTGGCAAAAGTAGCTGGTAGCTGGTGACTGTAGATTTTAAGATATATTTAGGTGTTTGCCAGAGTAGCTGAAATTTTTAATAAAATGTATAAAATGACCAAAATGGACATAACTAAAAAAACATAACTAAAAAGTTCATTATCTATAGAGGTTTAAATAGTCATTTTTTCCCTAAAAGCTTGTAGCTCTTTTTAAACGCTACTAGTAGAAGCGTTCAAGCAAAAGCTTCAAGCTCCATCAACCAAACAAGACTTTTTATTAAGTAAGAGTTTTTTTTAAAAGCTTAAAGCTAGAAGCTTCTAAAAGCTCCAAGCCAAGCATACTCGTATACTAACAAGGTATGCGTTTGGGATCGTTTTTTAAACTCTTTACATGGTTATTATACGACGATGTTTTTTTAATAGGTTAATTGTTCAGATTTTCAATAGTAGAACAATTTATTCAGAACTGCTAACTCACATATCTTATAACTCTTAAATCTACGCTAATATTCACCACGGTACTAGAACTCTCAACCACTTAGAAAGGAGCACCATTACTACGTCCCACCTTGATAACGCTAGGCCAGAAGCCCTTTAATCAACAGTAGAATAGCTTAACCGAATGATATAGAGATATTGGATTTAATAACCTCAACTTTTATCAATTGGCTGATAACATTTCAAACTTTCGATTTGTATCACACCACTCCCCACTTTCAACTTATTTTTCTCTGTCATTTCCAAACTAACTAAACCCTAACCCCATTAGCTCACGTCAGATGCCACGTCACTTAACAAGTGCCACATCAGATGCCATGTTATAAAAAATGACATGTCAGTTGCCACGTCACATCAAATGCCACGTCAACAAAAAAGTCCACGTTATATGCCACATCACTAAACAAAGTGTCACATCAACAAAAAACTAACTGGGTTATCCCTGTTAGCTCACGTCAGATGCCACGCCACTTAACAAGTGCCACATCAGATGGGATGTTATCAAAAATGACATGTCAGTTACCACGTCACATCAAATGCCATGTCAGCAAAAAAGTCCACGTTATATGCCACATCACTAAACAAAGTGTCACATTATCAAAAAGTTAATTGGGTTAGGGTTCAGTTAGTTTGGGAGTCCCAGAGGAAAATAAGTTGAAAATGGAGTGGTGTGGTAGAAATCGAAAGTTGAGAGTGCTATCGGTCAATTGGTGAAAGCTGGTTATCTACTTATCTAAACTCAATATCCCTTTAAAAAATGATTTATACTGACCCGTCATTATATTAGAAAGTTTTAGTTCTGTCACGACCCATGAGTAATTATAAAATAGCGTTATGCTATGTAAAAAAAACAAAGAACACATCACCATTATTGTTTTTAAAACTAACAAACGTTGAAAAAGTATTTAATTTGTCTGCTTATAAAATAACCAGACAAACAGAAGATTTGAGCTACAAAACCATTTTTTTATGTAAAATGACTATTTCAATGATGTAGAGAGCGGCCATATTGGCGACTCTTTCTTTCTTTTATTATATAAGTAACCTTGCATGCTTAACCATTTCGTTCATAACACACTTAACTCGACAATGGCTCGTGTTTGCAGCTCGTTCTTGCTTCTTGTTCTTGTTCTTATTTCTTCCGTAGCTATGGCAACAGAACCTAGCCCGCTTCAAGATTTCTGTGTTGCGGACATGAACGCCCAAGGTAGAGTAATCGTTTAACTTGTGTTTTTAGTTTGTTAGTTTGTGTAGATTTTGATTAGAGGTGGCGGTTTCTACACATTTAGTACCCATGATCACCTTGTTGGAAACTCAAAACAAGCTCAAGTCTGAGTCTAAACTGGAGCTTTTTAATCAACAAGCTCGAGATTGTGCTTGACTAGGATTGCGAGCCTAAACCACTATTGCTTAAGTAAATATAGCATTTTTTTGTTTTTATATAATATATAATACTGTATGTAAACTATGATATAAATAAATAACTAAATAATATATACTTTTATTATATGTATAAACTTATAATTTAAAATAAATATAAAAATATATATATTAATAAATGTTTAGTTAAAAGGTCTAGATTATTTTGTATGTTTTAAGACTTAGTTAAGTTAGAAAGTAAGCTTTAGAAGTTAGTAATTTTAGAAGGTAAGTTTTACACTTCAACACATACATTAATAAAGCTAGATACAGGTTTTTTTTTTTTTTTTTTTTTTTTTTTTTGTAATATAGTTTCTGTTATTATTCAACACATTTTTAAATATATTTTTAGCACATTGTTTACAGTATTTAAAAAATGATCAATTGGACTCATGCTACAAACTTTATTATAATCATCATTTTATATATGACAGTTTTGGTGAACGGGTTCGCTTGCAAAAACCCGAGTTTGGTTCAAGCCGACGACTTCTACTTTGATGGGTTACGCATGAGAGGAAACACCTCGAATGCAGTTGGGTCCAAGGTGAGCTTAGTTACCGTGAAACAGGTGCCAGGACTCAACACTTTAGGAATCTCAATGGCTCGTGTGGACTACGAACCAGGGGGGCTCAACCCGCCTCATGTTCATTCTCGGGCCACTGAGCTCTTCACCGTCTTGGAAGGCACAATTGAAGTGGGATTTGTCACATCAAACCCTGAAAACCGTTTTATCACTAAAGTGTTGCAAAAGGGTGACGTTTTTGTTTTTCCATTTAGACTCGTACATTTTCAAAGAAACATTGGAAACACGAATGCACTTGCGATTTCGACATTGAGCAGCCAAAACCCGGGTATTGTCACAATTGCAAATGCGGTTTTTGGTTCAAAACCGGATATATCCACTGACATTCTTGCCAAGGCCTTTCAAACTAGTAATGAAGTAATTGAGAATTTGCAGTTCAAGTTTTAGACCCTTGGAGACCCAAAAGAGCTACAAACAAAAAATCAAATAAATGCTACCAAATAAGACTTGTATTCCTAGTCAAGGAACAATATCTTTGGGGTTTTTTTTTTTTTTGTATTTTTATTATATCATTGTTGCATTTAGTTTATCATAAATATTTTTTTATAACTTTGTAATTCATTCATGTGTAACATTCTAATATCATCTTTAATATTTTAAAACAAAAGGAACTATTCAAATGTAACATCATCCAATTTTAAGTAGAATATACTATAAAAAAACGTATAAACACTTACGCATATTGTTTAGATATGGACTGTTTTTTAACAACCTCTCTTTTATATCTCACTACACGTGATTATCTTCCATGCATTATCTAGAAATGGTTATCGAATTCTAACAGTTGCGTACTTAATATTGGTTTTGTATTAAACATGCCCCTATCATCTTTAAATAACCTTAGCGAAATCGATATCATCCGCATTTTGTAGTGACCACATATAGAAAGGCATGGTTTTTTATTTTCATTTTTTTACAATACACAAAGAACATATTTCCTTTTCCTCTGTGTGTAGACAACAAATGAATGAATGGTAATCATTCAAAGAACATATTTCCTTTTCCTCTGTGTGTATGCATACATAGATGTATATGTCTACCCTTCCGTATAAAGTAAGTGTTAGCTGTGTTTGGCGCGAAGTTGGGGAGGAGATACCCGTTTTTTTATCGGTCTAAGCTACAGGCCCATTTGATCGGGTAAAGAAGCCTGGGATCGATACAACACGAATCAAGCGGGCTCCTTGGACTACTTGATTAAAGGTAAATAAAATAATGTCGCATCCGTTCAAAATAAGTGTTCACTAGACAAAAGTCACACAATATTAAGTAGATAACCATGGGAATATATAATGTACCTGTATGTAGTGTTTGACAAATGTTATAAAAGTCTAAAAGATAGTGGCGTAGCCGGTTACATAATTGTCTTACATGTTGCATTTACACATACAGTTCTCTACTTCAAGCTGATTAAGTAATGAACGTGCCCCTAAACACCAAGTTCACCCCTTAATTAAAGTACACATAGTTTTAAGGATAGGCAATTAAACTGTTTAATGATTAAGAGTAGACTGAGAAACTTGATAAATACTTTTTTTTTTTTTTTTTTGTAAGGTAACTTTCATTCAAAACACCCAAAAGGCGGACCTTAAAGCAAGGACCCCCGGGCACAAACAAGCGATTACATCAAATCCAAAGGGTAATTACACCATTTTATCCAATCGAAATCTTTAATTCTAGTTCTATGACGAAACCAAAAGAACGACGGAGTCTTGACGCACTCGAGCACTTCCACCGGTCTTCTATGTTTACATAAAAAGATTCGCGCATTTCTTTCATTCCAAATAGACCACAATGTCGTGTATATGATGCCCCGAAAAATAACCTTCTGCTGATTTGAAACCGGCTGAGAATCGGTAAGCGCTAGAACATCGGACACATCAAAGGCATAAAAAGGGCAAAGGCGACACCAAGCCATAAATACTTTAGGAAGTGAGACATTTATCTTGGGATGGGCTAAAAATAAAGGTGGACACATATATATATATATATATATATATATATATATTTAGAGATGAAGGATATACAAATTACTTGTAACGGAATGTTTCACTGGATAAACATACCTCAACAAAAGCAGAGCAATTTTTACCCGATTTTGCTCTCATATGGATGACTTCATCATGAAATGGTGACTTGTCTACGACAAAAATTAATAGTTTTGCATTACATAGTCTCCAATTCTTTAGCTATGTCATGTCTCATACTCCTTCGTTAGGGGTACAGCTCCCCACTAGTGATGGAATTTTATCACTCACAACATCCAATCAAGTTTCGCCACGTCATCGAGCTTCATTCCATCACTAGTGATGGATTTTAGTGGAAATGTCCACCACTCATATTTTTTTATATTTTTTTAAAGGGGAAATGGACTGTATCACCCTAAACTATGCAAAATTGGCCAATACCACGCCCAACTTTCAAATTGGCTCCCACCACCCTCTACCCGACAACTTGGTGTCACTGTCACCCCTTCGTTAAAAAAAACTATCTGAGTTAGTTTTTTAAGCCTATGTGGCATGTAGATGATGACTTGGAAGCATACGTGGACTGAGATCTCTTTAACACCAATTTAACCCTAATTTCCAAACAAACTCATATTCTCCCCATCAATTGCAGACGAAGATCAATCCCCCTGTTAAACCCCATCGCCGTTCTTGCCCTAATTCCTCCCCATAGCCGTTCTTGCCCTAATTGCCCCTTGAAACATTCAGTCAACATGTCCTCGTCTTCTACCTCTGCCACTGGTCTAATTCGAAAACCTAAAGTCTTCAAGGTCGATTTGGATGGAAATGTGTACTGTCATCACGACATTGTTGCGGTTCTTCGAGTAGCTGGACTTAAAAGTGAAAGACATGGTGAAGAATTTTACGGCTATTCTCACTGGCCTGTAAGTTGAATTTGCAGATCAATTTGGTGTTTTGTAGATAGTCCATTGCAATTTCCTTATAGTTGTTGTGTTTTGTAGAGAGGGGTTTGCAAATTCTTCCTGTGGAAAGAAGATGTTGATAAAATGTTCGTTGAACGTTCATATGGCACCTCAACTCCAGTGACGTTTAAAGACCTGAAGATAAAGAACCTTGAATTACACAATATGTTATTAATAGAAGAGAACAAGAACTTGAAAGCAATGAGATTTGACACAAAGACGAAGTCGAAGAAACCATATGTGCTAACCTTTGTAATTGCAATTGCCATATTGTTGTATTTGTGGAATTAGTATTTATTGATAATGAACTGCTGTGGTATTTAGTGTTTGTAACCATTTGTGCCCACTTGTTATGAAATGGACATCTAAGTTAGGCTTTTGTTACTTTGACTCAACTGGACATCTAAGTTAATGTACATGTTGACCATACTTGCAAGTGACTCAAACTGCATATGAGGCCAAAATGGCCAATGTTTGAACCAAAATGGACAAACTGTGTAAAGCAAAAGTGGCCAAAGTTTGACCAATTTGCAGTCAAACTGTAACTAGGTGCAGAATTGGCCAAAGTTTGACCAAACTGCAGTCAAACTGTAACTAGGTGCAGAATTGGCCAAAGTATGAACTAAAGTGCAACTGCACTTGCAAGTGACTCAAACTGCATAACTAGGTGCAAAATTGGCCAAAGTTTGACCAATTTGCAGTCAAACTGTCACTAGGTGCAAAATTGGCCAAAGTTTGAACCAAAGTGCAACTGCACTTGCAGAAACACAGAATTAGCAAACCAAACTGCAGTCAAACTGTAACTAGGTGCAAAATTGGCCAAAGTTTGAACCTAAGTGCAACTGCACTTGCAGAAACAGTAGAATCACCAAACCAAACTGCAGAATCACTAAACCAAGCAGAATCACTAAACCAAACTGTAGACTAACCAAAACATACCAAACAGAAAGCATGGTCATCAATGTTTGAGTCAACCTATTAAAGTGTACACAATGACCATAATGGAATATGTACACCAATGTGTGACTCAATCAACAACAAAAGTCAAACAACACAGAAGTCAAACAACACAGAAAAAGTCAAACAACACTGAAAAGTCAAACATTAACTACTTAACTTGCCCCACATTACTAGAAGGTGTTTTTAGACAAAATATTAGAGTCATACATAACATTGCCTACTTAAAAGAGTTATACATAACATTGCCTACAAAAGATCACATATATTCTACATAACTTCAGCCTTCATTGTTGCCCTTCTCTTTAGTCTTTCTCTTTCCCTTTTGACTTGACTTGTTGGTTCCCTTTTGAGTAGATTTCTGAGTTGCCTCTTGAGTGGACTGCTGGGTTGCCTCTTGAGTAGACTGCTGGGTTGCCTTTTGACTTGACTTCTTCTGTCTCTTTGGTGCAGAACCACCTGGAGATACAAACTTTAAGCCAGGTAATTAGCTAAAGAATAAACTTAAACTTAATAAAATTTACCTTCAGTTGTTTTCCCCTTCTCAGTGCACTTTCTTTTGTTGTGACCTCTAGCCCCACAGATACTACATTTCATTATAACCCCATGCTTTGTGAGTTTCCCAGGCCTTTTTGGATCTTCATGAGGATCCCTCTTCCTATTCTTCTTGGGCCTACCAGGAGTAGATTTGATTGGTGGTGGATCCATTGGCTGATTGATCTTGGTCCAATACCTTTCACTGGGTTAGGAACAGTAGTGGGTCTTTTGTTCAGACATAATTGGGCTATGTTGAACAAACACTTCAATGAACGGTTCACTCCAATTTTTAGCCTTCATTGCAAGTTCCAACACATCTTTATTATCACGAAACAGTTTAAAATCACCATTATCCGCATCCATCCCATACATATAAAAATCCCTACTTTCATACTGGTTGGTTTCCGGTGCATAATCAATTAGCTCAAAGTATGCGATATGGTCAAAATCCATTTTGATTAACTTAGAATTACCACCAATATACTGAGGTTGATCAAAAGAGAAATCTAAACAACCACCGTACCAAAGCATAACATCTATACGCTCCATAAGTTAAATCAGTGTGTAAAATCACAATGCAATCAACCCTAACATAAACCTTACCTCTTGGGTGTCTGAATTTTGCCTGCAATCGTCGATGATCAAGGAACTAGGGTTTGATCGCCAACATCGCAGTGAACTGGGTGAACTGGGTTTGATGAAATGCAACTGATTAGAGAGGGAAATGGGTATTTAATGAGGCTCTGTCCACGTATGCTTCCAAGTCATCATCTGCATGCCACATAGACTTAAAAAACTAACTCAGTTGATGTTTTTTTTAACGAAGGGGTGACAGTGACACCAAGTTGTCGAGTAGAGGGTGGTGGGAGCCAACTTGAAAGTTGAGCGTGGTATTGGCCAATTTTGCATAGTTTAGGGTGATACAGTCCATTTCCCCTTTTTTAAATAATAAATTAACAATGTGTGTAACACAAACATTCTTGATTCATTTGATTTCACACAAACACAATTCAAAAGGGGATTTGTTTTTCTTCTTCTCTTGAACCCTTTTTTTCTCTAAAACCTCACTCGAATTCCCAGCTGGCATTCTGTGATCTCATCAATTTCGCATATGGGTCTGCTTCCATTTTACTGATTTCATCAAGATTATCGTGATT
The DNA here is from genome assembly GCA_030545235.1 of Helianthus tuberosus. Taxonomy (NCBI): domain Eukaryota; kingdom Viridiplantae; phylum Streptophyta; class Magnoliopsida; order Asterales; family Asteraceae; genus Helianthus; species Helianthus tuberosus. The sequence continues at coordinate 205,949,042 of CM060367.1, read as the reverse complement.
TTAAGGTACCCTTTTGATCTCAACCGCTTGTTTTTGTAATTAATGATTTGGGGTTTCTAAAAATTATGATTTCAACCGCTTGTTCTGCATATTCTGTTCTTAATTCTTGCTTTTCTTCAAACGGTAACATCATCATCAGTTCATCACCACGCGTTGTCACCAACACGCGTTATGACCACCACGCGTGGTGAAGTTCAGTGGCGGTGGTGTATCACGCCGTTACACGCGTGATGGTTGGCCGAAAACGGGGCGCCCTGTCCCCCCTTATGAGTTAAGTGTTATTTACGTTCATGTGGTTTGTTTACTTTTGTCATTTCAGGCCAAATTTCAAAATTGCACCATTTTCCTCCCTGACGTTTTTGAAATGTGCCATTTCGGTCCAAAAAATTAACCCCAGATAAAAAAATCAATCAGCTCAGGGGTAAATTTGTCATTTTACATAGGTTTTTTTCCTTAACTTCATATTTTAACATAAAGAAAAGAAAAAACATATGCAAATGGCCGAGATCTAACCCGTGACATATGCTTTGAAACGCATACATTAACGAGGGAGCCAAAGCTCCATTTGTTCTAAGTTTCCATTAGTTTTTCTTTTGATATATGTTAAACCACCAACACCAACACCAGCACCATTTAACTATCCAACCCCACCACCAGCATGATTCAACCATCAAACCACTACCACCACCACTGTTCAATCTCCACCACCATCCAAACAACTCCACACCGCTGCCGCCACTTCACGAAAATCAGGAGCGGGTATAGAAGCGCAAATGGCAGTGGATAAGATTTTAAAGGTGGCACCAAGACTGCAAAGAAACCAGTGTAATTAATCAATATCGGCAACTGGTTGGCTGATTGCATCCAACTGATCACAGATGTTTGTATATATACACGGCCTGAGGAAATTGGTCCTGAGCGTTTTTGCATTCTAGTTGAGAAATTGCCTGAGGAATGAAGCGGCAGCGGCGGTGGAGTTGTTTGGATGGTGGTGGTTGTGGTTGAATGGTGGTGGTTTGATGGTTAAATCGTGGTGATGGTGGTTTGATAGTTGAATGGTGCTGGTGCTGGTGCCATAACACATATCAAAAGAAAAACAAATGGAAACTTAGAACAAAAGGAGCTTTGGCTCGCTTGTTAATGCATGCGTTTCTAAGCAGATGGTCACGGGTTCGATCCCGACCATCTGCATATGTTTTTCTTTTCCTTATATTAAAATCTGAAGTTAAGAAAATAAAGAATAAAAATCTATGTAAAATGACAAATTTACCTCTGAGCTGAATGAATTTTTTTAACGGGGTTAGTTTTTTGGACCGAAATGGCACGTATCAAGAACGTCAGGGAGGAAAATTGTGCAATTTTGAAATTTGGTCTGAAATGACAAAAGTGAACAAACCACAGGAACGTAAATGACACTTAACTCATAAATAAATAAATAAAGAGTTAAATGTCATTTTAGTCCCTATGGTTTGGGCCATTTTGTCAATTTAGTCCAAATGTTTCATTTTTAGCTTGTGGGTCCAAAAAGGTTTCATCATGACAATTTTAGTCTAATGTGTTAACTTCATCCATTATTTATGTTAAGGAGAAGGACAATTCGGTCATTTTATATGTAATTCTGTTAACTAGAAGGACAATTCGGTCACATAAAATGACCGAATTGCCTTTCTCGTTAACAGAGAAAATAGATGAAGTTAACCCAGTGGACTAAAATGACAAATCTGGTCTGCTTCATTTCACAATGTATGCTCACGTTTGGGATCATTTTTAAAGCTATATGTTTATTGTTTATTAACCAAACAAAATTAATGGAATAATATGAGCAACTTAAAACGTGTTATCTAAAAGCCTGTTATGAAGTAGAAGGTTCTAGTAATTTAACCGCTCAAGTTTTTCCCCATAGAATTATTGAAGCGACACTCAAAAAAATGTGTTTTCCGTTTGTGATCCCCTGTTGAAAAGTTCTTGTTTGCCACCAGTGCTTAGTCATTTTTGAAGCTTTTTGTTGTATAAAAGAATCTAATAAACACATCACCATTATTTCTTTAATATAACAAACATTGAAAAAGTATTTAATTTGTCTGCTAATTAATTAATTATAAACTAACCCGACAAATAGAATATTTGGCACGAATCGGTTTAATTCGTCACATCCTAAAATCAAACAGACCGATTCAAGTCCGTTTGGTTTCATTTCACAATGTACACTCATGGGGTACATGTCCTTGAGAACTTTAAAAAAAATTTAGGCCTCGGACGACAAAAAAAATTAGGCCCAAAAATTATGGTTAAGGGGAAATAATTTAAATAAAATAAAATCTTTCACAATATTTGGTACGAATCGGTTTAATTCATCCTAAAATCAAACAGACCGGTTCAAATCCGTTTGGTTTCATTTCACAATGTATACTCATGGGGTACATGCAGAGCCGTCCCCGAGAACGTTCAAAAAATTTAGGCCTCAGACGACAAAAAAAATTGGGCCCAAAAATTGTGGTTAAGGGGAAATGATTTAAAAAAATAAAATCTTGGTGGTGGAGTCTAAGACTTGAACTTAAGACATTTCATTTATCTTGATTGGATTTTCAACTCCACCACCAACACTTTTTTTACATGATAAATGGATGCATATATTAAATATATAATTTAGTGTGTATATAAAAGCTTATAAAAACCGTTCGGGCCCTTTATAATTTAGTGTATATAGAAAAGCTTATAAAAACCTTTCGGACCCTTTAAAAATTTGAGCCTCGAGAGACTACACGGGTTGACCGGCCCAAAAGCCGACCCGAGTACATGTCTGGTGTCGTTTTCAAAATCTCTTATCTTTTTATTGTTTATTGAACAAACTAAATGGAATAACCAACTTTAAACACATGTTATCTAAAAGCATGTGCAGAAAATAGAAAATAGGTTGTATTAAATTTCGTTGTTATCTAAACATGTTAGCTTAGCCCCTCAAATTTTCTCTGATAGAATAGTTGAAGCCAATGTGTAGAAAATGCTTTTTATTCACCAATCAATCAATCATTTGAAAAAAAAATCTAGTTTTGCCACTCATGTTTAAAATAGGCCTGTAAACGAACCAATATTCAGTGAATGAATGAACATATGCACATGTCTCGTTTATTCATTTATGTTCGTAAATGCTTGTTCATTTAAATTTGTTTATGTTTATTTGACAAAATGAAAAAAACTTTTGTTAGTTTAGTTAAAAACAAGCATATACATGTGCCTCATTCATTCAATAATTATGTGCGTGAACTTTCACTCATATAAATTAGTTTATGTTCGTTTATTTATGTTTGTTTAAGTTTGTCATTTATGTTAATTTATATATTCATTCAATTTTTTAGGCCATGTTAAGTTTGTTCATTTATGTTAATTTACATATTAATTCATTTTTTAGGCCTAGTTTTCTCAAATTAAAATACCACCCAATACAATTTAGTATATTTTTATTAAATTTAGGCCCAACAGTAGGGATGAAAAAAAAATCTAAGCTGGCGGGAATACCTGAAACATCTGGGATGGATATTGGGACAAGTATGAGATTGAAAAAAAAATTTGCGGGTATGGAACGGGCATTGGATTAGGTGATACCTAACCCATTTACCCGAACTAATAATATACTTGAATTTTTTTAAACTCTTGTTTAGTAATATATCATTCTAGTAAATTCATTAGTTGGAAAATAAACTTTTTTATATGTATTTTGATTTTATTATTTGTAGTTGTATGCTACGAAATACGAAAATATCTTTTGAGATTTATATCATCATGCTATTTCTCACAATTTAGATATTTAAAGTATTTTATGGTGATTGTGATATGTATGTAAACTAGTTGATTCCCCGCCCGCATTGCAGGGCGATGGCCGAATAATTCTCAATCAATTAAAAAAACACTATTATAGTTTTGTTAGGAAAAAAACTAAAACAATGATAAGACCGTAGTTCTGAGCTCAGGGCAAAACTGTAGTTTGTCAGGATTAATGAGCGAGTGTTAGGCAGCTCCTTGACATGGAAAAAAATTAAATTCAGTCAACCAATTAAAAAAACACTTTTATAGTTTTGCTAAAAAAAAACTAAAACGATAGCAATATTGTAATTTGAACTGAGGGCAAAGTTGTATTTCTTGACTTGGGTAAAATCGTAATTTGCCAAAAGTTAAAGTGATGGCAATACTATGAATTTGAACCAGAGAGAAAATCGTAATATAACTTTGCACTAATCTCATCATTTAATTAGTGTTCGCTCGTTTGTTTATGACCCTGTGTTCATCATTTATGTTTCGTGAACCATTCGTTTATATTAAAAATGAGCAAACATAAACAAACACAAAGACTGTGTTAGATCATTTGTTCCATCAACGTTAAATAGACGAACATGCCCCACTTCGTATTCGTTCGATTCATGTACCAGCCTAGTTTAAAACACAGTTTTTGTTGTATAAAAATTGCAAATAACACATCACCATTATATTTTTTTAATGTTAACAAACGTTGAAAAGGTATTTATTTAACTTGTCTGCTGAATAAAATAACCTGGTCTTTTTCTGTGCCTATTAAAAATGACTATTTCAATGATTTACAGGCGACTCTTTCTTTCTTCTATAGTTATATAAGTAACCTTGCATGCTCAACCATTTGATCATCCACAACGTACAACATATTAACTGTCAATGGCTCGTGTTCGCGGCTCGTTCTTGCTTCTTGTTTTTGCTCTTGTTTCTTCTGTGGCCATGGCATCTGAGCCTAGTCCACTTCAAGATTTCTGTGTTGCAGACATGAAGAATGCCCAAGGTACTGTAATTGTTTTATTTGTATTTCCAATTTGTTTGCTTAGAGGTAGCAACTTTTACACATTTAAGCACTGGCGGACTCAGAAATTATTTGCTGGGGGTGCGGATGAGGCGTTCAATCATATTTTCAAGGGGTGCGGTCGGATTTTTTTGCCTAAAATATACACTAAATTTTTTTTCAAGGGGTGCGGCCGCCCACCCACGACTTTGGGTTGGGCCGTCACTGCATTTAAGACGTGTAAACGAGTTGCTAACATTTGAGCGTACTCAAGTCCAAATTTGAGCTTATTTAATATATGTGCTCGAGCATGAGCTGAAACTTGCAAGTTCGACTAGGCTAATCGAGCTAACTATTTATATATAAGGATATTTATATAATAGATATATTATTACATAAGCCCCCCCCCCTCCCAAACCCAGGTAATATTATATTATATTAACAATTTGAATGTAAGGGGTACAAGTACAATTTGCATGCAAGGAAATAGTGACTTTTCCACTAATTTACTTTCATATGCATAATGTTACAATTTAACCTTTCAAAAGTTATAATTTCATTTATATTATCGGAATTGGTATTGATATTTATTTTTGTAATTTATAATCAATCTAAAAGATATGTCAATATCCTTTTTAGCATATCAGGATTTCATTTTTTTTTTATTATATGAGATTTTGTGTAAACATACTTTTTATTTATTTTTAATAAACATTATTTTCTAACGAATTAATACTACCCAAACAATATTAATACCAATACCGGAATTCATTTTTATTGTTTTCTATTTCTATACGAGTTGGTTTCAATATTATTTCATACCGCTACCGAAGTGATATCGTATACCGCAACGTAACTATGTAACGAGCAAAATTACGTTTGTAGGTTTTAGGTCTGGTACTTATTATTTTATATCATGTGCATATACTATTATTTTATATTATGTGCATATAACGAATTTCGCCGCATCGTGCGGGAGAATGCCACTAGTTACTATTAAAATGGATCAAATGTGCTCACGAGCTGACCCTACCCATTAGTTTTCTCTTTAGTTTAAACGACTAACATACACGCTTTAATCCTATTTCTAGATCTGTATTTTTTACATGGTACTTGAACTTTCAACCGAACTTTGGGGTATATTTTCAATCACCTTAATATACTAGGCTAGAGTCCCTTTAATTGGATTCCCACTTAATACTTATCCATTTTGTGGAGTTACCTAATTAGCATGTTATGCACTTTTAATTTCAATGATATAATCATCATTTTTTTATGATAGTTATGATGAACGGTTTCGCTTGCAAAAACCCGAGTTTGGTTCAAGCCGACGACTTCTACTTTGATGGGTTACGCGTGAAAGGAAACACCTCGAATGCAGCTGGGTCCAAGGTGAGCATGGTAACCGTGGAACAGGTGCCAGGACTCAACACTTTAGGAATCTCAATGGCTCGCGTGGACTATGAACCATGGGGGCTCAACCCGCCCCATGTTCATGCCCGGGCCACTGAGCTCTTCACCGTCTTGGAAGGCACAATTGAAGTCGGATTTGTCACATCAAACCCTGAGAATCGTTTTATCACTAAAGTGTTGCATAAGGGTGATGTTTTTGTTTTCCCATTCAGACTCGTACATTTTCAAAGAAACATTGGAAACACGAATGCACTTGCGATTTCGACATTGAGCAGCCAGAACCCGGGTATTGTTACAATTGCAAATGCGGTTTTTGGTTCGAAACCGGATATACCTACTGACATTCTTGCCAAGGCCTTTCAAACTAGTAATGAAGTAATCGAGAATCTACAGTACAAGTTCTAGACCGTTGTATTTTTCATATATAATTCCTTTGCCGCGGATCAACATTTTCAGTTTTTATTTTATTGTATTTTAGTTACATCGTTGTTTCATTTAGTTATAAGGTTAATTCTTTCATTTTTATCTTTATAGAACTTTATAGTTGCATGTATATCATTCTAATATTATATTTGTAATTTTAAAATAAAAGCAAAAAAAAAAGAGTATTTACTCTATATCTAATTCTAATAAAATAATACAAATAATGTCATATGGTATTTTCTCTTTCAATTCGTTATCTAAATAATGTCACATGACATTTTCTCTTTCAATGCATTAATGATATTATTAATTAACTAGGTTGTAGATCACGTGTGTTACACGAATTGAATAAAGAAAATATCTCACGTAAATAAATCACTACTAGAAAACTACATTTTTTTCTACAAAAGTTTCCTACAAATTTCACACAACTCATTTTTTGCTACAATTTTTCTACAGTTTTCCGACAAAAAAGAAAAACCAAAAAAACCCAAAACTTTTCCACAATTTTTAGACAAAATTTCCACACAATAATAAGTATTTGTAGTAATTTTGTCGAAAATTTTATTACCTTTGCGACAAAATTCCTACAAAATAAATTAAAATTTCATATTGTTTGTTAATACAACAAAATAAATAATTTAAAAAATAAAACTCCTAAATTTGCCAGAAATTTGTAGCAACTAGCTACAAATTTGCGACAATTGTTAGTTATTTTATTTTTGACTTATGAATTTTAATAAAATAAACAACCTAAAATATAAAACGTTAAATTTGTCAGAAAGAAATTTGTAGCAAATTGACCCTGTTTTGCTACAAATTTCCTACAAAAAAAAAGTCAATTTTTTTGTTATTTTTTAATTTTAGTAAAGTAAATAATTTTAAAAAATAAAATGTTTCATTTGTCGAAAAGTTGTAAGAAATTAACCTAGTTTGCTATAATTTTCTAAAAAAAAGTTATTTTATTTGTTGTGTTTTAATTCTAGTAAAGTAAATAATTTAAAAAAAATAATGTTTCATTTGTCGAAAATTTGTAGCAAATTGACCTTGTTCGCTACAGTTTTCCCACAAAAAAATATAATTTTATTTGTTGTCTGTTAATTTTCGTAAAGTAAATAATTTAAAAAACGTAAAATGTTTCATTGTCGAAAATTTGTAGCAAATGACCTTTTTTGCTACAGTTTTCTGACAAAAAAAACATTATTTTATTTGTTGTGTCTTAGTTTTAGTAAAGTAAGTAATTTAAAAAAAAAGTAAAATGTTTCGTTTGTCGAAAATTTGTAGCAAACTGACCATGTTTGCTACAGTTTTCCGGCAAAAAAAAGTTATTTTATTTGTTGTGTCTTTATTTTAGTAAAGTAAATATTTTAAAAAAGAAAAATGCTTCGTTTGTAGAAAATTTGTAGCAAATTAATCCTATTTGCTACAATTCTTCGAAAAAAAAATTATTTTATTTGTTATTTCTTAATTTTAGTAAAGTAAATAATTTGAAAAAAAAATGTTTCATCTGCCGGAAGTTTGTAGCAAATTGACCTTGTTTGCTATAGCTTTCCAACAAAAAAAAGTTATTTTATTTTTTCTACCTTAATTTTAGTAAAGTAAATAATTTAAAATTGATTTTGCAGTTATAATAGATTTATTATTTGGTCTTTAATTTATAATAATTAGGTTGTATAATAAATATTAATTTTAATTAGTCTTTTTCTATTATCGTTGATAAATAAAAAAACGTTTTCAGTTGTATATGTGTGTGTGGGTATGTTTGGGTATATGTGTATGTGTATGTGTATCATTATGTATTAAAAAAAACGCTTCTTTTGTCACATAAACTTTGGATCCCCTCGGACGATGTGTAACACCTCGTAATTTCGTACCTAATAAAATAAAGACACGTGTCATGTATGCAAACGTGTTATTAATCCGGATCGAATCAAAAGATGTATGGTAGGTTTAAAATGTCGACATGTTAAATTTGATACCTCTGACCTCTGAACGACTTAATTATAAATCCCAAACCATGATGTATTTTGTAAACATCTGATTTGTATAAACTTCAAATCCGGTTGCCCTTAATATTAATTAACTAAAACCCCAAAGAAATGAATGTTATGAGGGTCTACGACAAATCTTGCATTCATGACCTTCCCACAAGAGTCCAAGATGGAATGGTGCATGGCAACACATGCAGAGACATGCAAAGCCTGACTTCATGGTCCCTACAGTAAAAGAAAAGCATGAGATTCGGAATTTCAAAGTTGCATGGTCAAAACTTCAAAATTTACAAATTTTTGTCTTCTGGTAAAGGCTTACGGACCGCAAAGATAGACCCTTACGGTCCGTAAGATAATAGACACGGGCGATGGTTTCTGGAAGTCGGTTACGGACCGCAAAGCCTAAGGCTTACGGTCCGTAAGGCATGTATCTGGGCAGAATTTTGGACAGATGCCTGTTAAACAAGTTACACCGCCTTATAAGAGTGGTATTCGAAAATCAGGGGCCCTATAACTGGTTTTTAGCATCATAGGGACACCTGGGAACATCTTACAACAATTGTAGACTGATTTGGAGTGATCTTGATGCATCAAAGTTACTATATAAGGGGACCTCTTGTTGCAACATTCCTTTGTTCATTTGCAACTCACTTCAAGTTGGTTTCTGGAGATCCTCTGGTCAGTAACAAGCCTTCTTAAGTTCCCTAACCATACTTAGGACTATTGTAAGTGTTCTTAACCCTTCCTAATTCAGTTTAGCTTAGTTAATTAGCTTAAAGTCAAACCGTCGTAATTAAGGTTTGACTTCGAGATTAATCATTAATTGTTCAGTCAAATCTCGAATTAAAAGTACCTATAAGTAGGTAATTATGTGGGTAATAAACCCTTAAAAGGGTACTCTCTGATTCCCACTCTAAGTAGGTCAAATGTCGGGTCAAACCTAAACTTAAAAAGTCAACAGAAAGCTTATTTTCAAATTAATGCATAATTAACAATGTAGAAGCTATGCAACCTGTTTTATCATTAATATAACTTGGTAATTAATGTAAGAACATGTCTAAACATGTTCAACCCGACAATTTTCAGTTTAGACTCGGTTCGGAACCGAAAGGCGCATAATTTGACTTTTGCATTGACTTTCGATTCTGACCCATTGTAGCATGTTTTAGAAATTCCTTAGAGCCATATTAGGACCAAGTTACCTATAAGTATAACCCTCTGAGATTATACAACTTGGTTCAATAGTTATCCGATTCATATGCATGTTTTCGTTAATTGCTCATATGTTGACTATTATGGCCATGTGACCTTAAAACGTGATTTTTTGAAAATGTAAAAGAGTAGAAACCTTAGTTACTGATTTATAAACTTGCACCAAAAATTTAACATCAGTTTGAGGTTTAGATTAAGAGTTATGCTCAATATCGTAATTAGAAAGCTTTTGTTAATTAAACGGCATAATTAGCATATAGCCTAGTTTAACCCGCTTTTTGATATCAAAATTTTTACCCACTGATGTAATATAATATTTTGGGATTTTTGAAGATTTTTAATTAATTTTAGGCTGAGCATAACATAGGGTTGTAGCTTTAATTCGGTTGTTGCCGGTTTTGCCCTTCTGAGCTATAAAATGAGTTTTACAAATCTTTTTGACTCCAAACCTTTTGCTACTGATTTTATATGATAAATAAATTATTTTAAACCTTCTGGAATAAACAAAATATCAGCTTTCTATATAGAACCCGGAAATGGCTCCAAATCGCCTTTTTAAGCATTTTTAACGCATAGTATGTATTAAAACCATTTTAAACATATAAGGTTTGATACCTACTGATATTTTAAGTATATTTTTATACTTTAACAGTAAGCTAAAGTTTTAAACTCAGGTTTCCAGTTTTGTCCTTTTAGGCTTAGGTGAAATTACCAAAATGCCCTTCCGGTGCATAGTATGGTTAGAAATGATAAATTTCACATATAGGTTCTACCCTACTGATATAACTTAGTAAATTAAGTATTTTTACTATTTATATCAGACCTGTAACTCAGAATCATATTAAATCTCTTTTATAACCTTTAAAATGACCAAAATGCCCCTACGGGGCATAGTTTGAGTTTAAATCCATTTCGGGCATAATGGAAGATATCTTACTGATGTCACAACATATTTAAGGCATATTAACTTAGGAAACCTGTATATGACTCATATGGTTACTCGTAACGCACTTTTCGCGTTCGGATCGGCTTATGTAACTAGTTTGCATATATTAGCCGAAACGGGTCAAACCTTATCATTTTAATCTAAAAATCCAGAATGTGTTTAGTTTACCCATATTATACAAGTCTTCAAACTTGTCGGGTCTAAATCACATCCTATTCCGGTCTTCGCTTATTCATGCGTTTGAACTCTGTTTTCCTTTTGAAAACTAACCGGTCTAAGTCTAAACTTAATTAAAAAGACCCGTTAGGATTCTAATAGGTTATTATAAACCTTCGTTCCAGAATAGGAGGCCCGGTAAAAGCTACGTGCACTTGCTTGTTGTGATTAGTACTTGCAAAGGTAAATACATTTAACTTATTTTCCCTATACGGGCTTGGGGTATGGTATATAAAATACCGCTTGGTCGGGCATTGAATCTTTAATTGTATGAAGGTTAAATCATTGAAATGTCCCGTTTGAAAATGTTTGTTTGCTTAAAGCCTTTGGGGGGTTAATGACCATGTCCCGGATATCCTTGGCATCATTCAAGAAATGGCCACGACCTTAGCACACGGGTGTAGGCGTACACCCGTTAGTGTATTTATAAATAATGAGGTATAACCGCCGGTTTCGGGAATAACCCGCCGCGGGACTATATCATGTGGTGTGTCAATTAATCTTTAACCCGGTATTCAAACCGGGCTACTGAACGTATAAGAAACATGTAATTCTTTTACAAGATTATGTATATAAATAATTATCCCAAGTTATAAAAGTTTTGTGCCACGTGTATTCAAATCAATTTTATTAAACCATTTTCAAAATGAGTCAGTTAATTGTATTTACCAGTGTAAACTGACGTATTTTCCCAAAAAGGTTAAGTGCAGGTACTACTCGAAATAGGCTGGCTTTCTCCTAGCATCCACAATAAGTCTCGCAAGCTTGGATGTCATAAAACTGTTGAACAATGTTTCCATTTTATTTCGATCCGCCTGTGGATCCGTTTCAACTATTTTGTGATACTTAATATTACAATTTATTTAGTTGGAATGAATCTATCTTTTGCTTCCGTTGTGCATTTAAATATTGTGTTGTTTGACTATGATGATATCAACTACGTCACGATACTCCCCACCGGGCCCACCGGTAATACGTGGAAATATCGGGGTGTGACAGGTTGGTATCAGAGCCAACACTGAGTGAATTAAACACTAGCCTTTTGTGTTTAATCTCAGTTACACAGTTGCACATTCCTCAATTTTCGAGTCTAGACAAAGAACATAGGACAAATCCTGATTTTGTTTTATTTTTGTCTGTTATATTTTTCCTTGTTGTTATCTTTAATTATGTTGACAGGTTCGAATATGCCGCCAAGATTCCTTAGGAGAAAGGGAAAGACACCAGTAGCAGGCCACGACCAGGAGGCCGGGCCTTCTCAAAGAAGAACCTCACCCATCATCATGCGTACAAGTCCCAGGGGGACTGGAGGACGCATCTGCAGCCAGCGAGACGATCTGTCTCGTTAGCTTCGTCACCTTCTTACCTACACTCTTTTGGACCCCATTCAGAAAATGAGCCCGAAAATCCACAGCTGTCATTTATCCCTCTCCAGAGGTCCAACTCTCGTCACTCCTTTGATAACCCGTCACAAATCTTCCGAAGCCGTTTCAACCCGGCCAACTACCTCGAAGAACCAGTGGGTGTTAACCCATTGGGACCCGAAGATCACTTTTCTGAAGATCATGCCATGGATATGGATGAGGACTCAGACCCTACTGAACCACAGGCCGGTACCCCCACACATCCCATAGAAATTTCTGATGGGTCATCTTTTCATGGATTACCCTACCGTGGTCCTGACAGTTACCAAGCAAGGTTCAACCAGTTTGAGTGGTATTTCACACGCTCTTACCATTCAACGCCTCATCAGCAGCAACAGGATCCTTCCGGGGATTCACGTTTCGTGGCAGTTACCCCGCCGCCACCACCACCTCAGCTGCAGCCTCCTGAGCCACCAAGGCAAAGGAGATCGAACGCACGGATGTCCGTGCGAGGAGGAGTGCATATCGGCACCCCTCAACCATCGAGTGGCAGCCACTACCCGCCACTCCAACAAGACCAGCAGATGGGGGGGGGGGGGCTTCAAACCCCGTCCGGGAAGTGAACTCTGCACCTGTCATGCCGCCACCGATGGGCTTTGACAACCCAATTCCCACGTATGCTGGCCCAGCAGCGTATAATCCCTTTGAGCAGCCGACTCACACCAGCTTCAATTATGCTGAGATCGACCCATACCTAGCGGCGTGGAACTACAATGCTCTTAACCCCGAAGGGCCCTACGGAACTCCTTGGGGAGTTGGATACCCAGCATATGGATACCAACAACAGTCGTCTCTTCGACCTCCACATCAGCCGCAACCACAGCCACAGGTACCACGGTTTTCCCCGCCAGAACAGGAGGAAATCCTCCAAAGATTGGACCAAGTTGAGCGGGAAGTTCACAGAGATCGCAGGGAACGACAAGGCTTCTTTAAGGGGTTGGCAAGTTTAATAAAAGGGAAGAGCAAGAAGGACCATTGAATCCTTCAATTGTTGGCAGTATTTCCTTGTTTTCAGTTGAGCCCCTGCGTGGGCCTGTTTTTCTGTTTTGACCCCTGTGTGGGTATGACTTTTTGTATTCTGCCCCTGCGTGGGCATGACTTTCTGTTGACCCATGCGTGGGTATGTTTGTTTGTTTAAGCCCCTGCGTGGGCATGTTATTTAGTAGAAGTCCCGTTTAGGGCAACATTGTACTTGTTAAATTTTATGGAATGGTTAATTTAAATTTTCATTTATTTAATTATGTGCATAAACATAAAATATGAAATAAATAAAATAACTTTCCACTAAAAAGATCTACCATTATAATGGCAAAATCTAAAAAGAACAAGACCTAGCCATATGTCACCTTAAGACAGGGCCAAGATGGTAGTTCCTCAATTAGATTCAGATCCTTATTAACCTCTCAATTTAGGGTTGTTCTGCGTTAGATATATAAAAGAATCTTAAAGGTAAAACCTAGCCTAAATGTCGTTGCAGACATGGCCAAGATGGTAAAAACCTATTCAAAAGATTCAAAACCTTAACTCCTGAAAGAATATTAACATGCTTGACAAATGTGATTCGACAAAATCACATAAGTCATTCTTAAATTGGGTAATTCTATATTCCCTCATTTATATAATCATCCCTTAAAGGATGAAGTGCCCACGGGCTATAATTTACGTCCTCTGAGACTAAAGACAGTGGTAGCCTACAACTCCCTGTAAAAAAAAAGGTAATGAACTTTGATTCAAACCTTAATGCCTCGATTCCATAAAATCTGGGCTTATAAATTAAACTTGTCTACGTGACTAGGCCTTTTGTGCCATTACTAATTTATAATTTAGGATTATGATAAAGATCCTGAATAATTATATATTTAACAAATTAACTAAAATGGCTATTAAAAACCATGGTTAATAAATCGTCAAGAACGATAGTACTGTTTAGGCTTCTGAATAAACCTTGTCCTTATTTTCTTTATGTAGCAATTAAAGCTACATGACTAGGTCAGATGAGGTAAACAGTCATCCGGTGGAAAACCATGAAAATGCTAACATACATGTGACCGGTGCTGAGCTGCAAGCATTAGTAGATAATGCTGTTACAAGAGCTATAGAATGGCAATATAATGAATTTAGCGGGACTCAAAGTAGGACCCTATCCACACCGCACTCCAAACCTAAGACTCAATCGGAGGCTCATAGCAAGCAACCCTCTAAGAAAGAGGAAACAAAGAAAGATGATGATCGACATTCATCTAATCAAAATAGTGTTCCATCAAAAAGGATAGTGTTTGATGATAAACCACGTACCAAGTCCTGTACCTATAAGTACTTTGTTTCCTGCAAACCCCAGGATTTCACTGGGGAGAAAGGGGCAATTGATTGTATGACCTGGTTGGATGAGATGGACACGGTAGTTGACATCAGCGGTTGTGCTGAAAAGGATGTAGTGAAGTATGTATCCCAATCGTTCAAGGGAGAGGCACTAGCATGGTGGAAGTCTCTCATTCAAGCTGCTGGAAAGATTCCGCTCTACAATCTGTCATGGGATCAATTCGTTGCTCTCATTAAGGAGAATTATTGCCCGCAGCATAAGGTTGAAATAATTGAATCAGATTTCTTATCGTTGGTGATGAAGAATTTAGATTGTCAAGCTTACCTCACCAGTTTCAATACCCTGTCTAGACTGGTTCCGTATCTCGTAACCCCGGAACCCAAAAGGATTGCTCCCTTCATTGGGGGTTTAGCCCCAGAAATCAAAGCCAGTGTTAAGGCGTCCAGACCTGCTACTCTTAGGTCAACAGCTGATCTATCTCTGTCTCTTACCTTGGACGGGGTCAGGCTAAGATCACTAAGAAACACTGATGCTGAGAAAAGGAAGCGTGAGGATGATAACTCACGACGATCAGATAAGAGACATAGGGGAAACAATGACCACAAGAAGGGTTCTGGAACCAAGAAAGATGGCCATCAGTCGGGAGATAAGCCCAAATATAAAATATGCAAGAAACAACATTTCGGGAAGTGCAGATATGAGTCGAAATCCCAGTCACAGCCAAGGGCATGTGGGATTTGCAAGTCTTCTGAGCACAAGACCTTAGACTGTAAGAAAATCAAGGATGCTACGTGCTATAGCTGCAATGAGAAAGGGCATATCAGATCCAACTGCCCAAAACTTGCAAAGAAGACTGAGGATGGGAAGAAGACCAATGCAAGGGTCTTCCGTATGGATGCAAAGGAAGCTGTTCAGGATGACAATGTGATCACAGGTACCTTCCTCATAAATGATGTCTATGCAAGAGTAATTTTTGATTCAGGAGCTGATAAGTCATTTGTAGATAATAAGTTTTGCAAATTGCTGAATTTACCTGTTAAAACCCTAAGTGTGAAATATGAGGTAGAATTAGCGGATGGTACCTTAGAAAGCGCGTCAACCGTGTTAGATGGATGTTGCATATCCATTAGGAACCACTCTTTCCCATTGTCCCTACTTCCTTTGAAGTTAGCCGGTTTTGACATAGTTATAGGTATGGATTGGTTATCTCATAACCAAGCCCAGATAGTGTGCAACAAGAAGCAAGTGGTGATCAAGACTCCGTCTGGTGAGCCACTCACCATTCAGGGAGACACCCAGTATGGACTGCCTGAGCAAATGTCTATGCTCAAGGCATCTAGATGTTTGAAGAAGGGTTGTGTCATTTATATGGCACAGGTAACTATTGATGAGCAGAAAACCATGATTGAAGATATTCCAGTCATTTCTGAATATCCTTAAGTATTCCCTGAAGAACTACCTGGTTTGCCACCAGATAGGCAAGTAGAGTTCAGAATTGACATCATCCCTGGAGCAGCACCTGTTGCGAGAGCACCTTATAGGTTGGCACCAACAGAGATGAAGGAATTGAGGACACAACTAGATGAATTGCTAACCAAAGGTTTCATTAGACCTAGTTCGTCTCCTTGGGGAGCGCCAATCCTATTTGTCAAGAAGAAGGATGGATCGATGCGTCTGTGCATCGATTACCATGAGCTTAATAAGGTCACTATCAAGAATAGGTATCCTTTGCCCAGGATCGACGATCTGTTCTATCAATTGCAAGGGGCAAGCTACTTTTCTAAGATCGATTTGAGGTCAGGCAATCATCAATTGAAGGTTAAAGAAGAAGATGTACACAAGACTGGATTTAGGACTCGTTATGGTCATTACGAGTTCCTAGTGATGCCTTTTGGGCTCACTAATGCACCTGCCGCATTCATGGATCTCATGAATCGCGTCTGCAAGCCTTACTTGGATAAATTTGTCATCGTTTTCATCGACGACATTCTCATTTACTCGAAAAGCCAAACTGACCATGAGAAACATCTCCGTTGCATTCTTAAGCTGCTTCAACAAGAAAAGCTCTATGCCAAATTTTCAAAATGTGAATTTTGGCTTCGAGAAGTCCAATTCCTTGGACATGTTGTTAGTGAGCGTGGTATCCAAGTGGATCCCACTAAGATTGAAGCTATTATGAACTGGTAAGAGCCAAAGACGCCTACGGAGATTCGTAGCTTTCTAGGACTGGCAGGATACTATAGGTGATTTATTGAAAACTTCTCAAGAATTGCAGTACCCCTAACTCTACTCACCCGCAAGAATAGCAAGTTTGATTGGGGGCCTAAGTAGCAAGAATCTTTTGATATTTTGAAGCAGAAGTTGAGCAACGCTCCTGTATTGACGTTGCCTGATGGAATCGAAGAATTTGTGGTATATTGTTGTAACATCCCGAAAAGGCGAGTTCTTAAATTTGCAATATGGTTGCGAATAAAATAGTGAAATAAACCGACTAAGAGTGGCACTAACCAAGTTAGTTGGTCACTTATAAGTATTTAGGAGCTAAAACAAATAAAGTATGAAAAGTGAGGGACTAAAAGTGTCTAAATGAGAACTATTTTTAATAAAATAACTAAATTAAAACACAAACACATTTGTCTGTGTTGTGGAGATCGACCAGGAGTCAGGGGCGACCCCAAGCTCCATCAAAACCCTAGTTCATCACAAATTGAGGGTCCAAATCTGATCAAAAACAAAAATCGAGCATAGATTATTGATCCTCATCACAAGAGGATTACAAGGTATGTAAAATTTGTTGAAAACTCTCAACTTGAAATTCTCTTGAAATTGGGAAAATATGAAATTTATGGTTGCATGTTTGTTTTATGATGAATTAGGAACAATAAAGTGTCTAGGGACAAACCCTAGACAAATACAAGTTGAAATCATGTGAAATTTTAGTAAAATCCATGAACACCATTGTAGGTGATTAGTGGGTTATGTAGAACTTGATAAACACTAGGAAATTGGGTGTTGTTCTAGTGTAATTTGACAATTGTGAAGTGACTTCAGAATTTTAGAAGCTAACAATTGTGTAAAATGGGTTGATTTATGTGAAATTCGGGCTAGATGATAAGCTAGGGATTTACTAAATAATCATGTAAAATTATGCCTTTAAAGTGTTTGTTGAAATGCCTCAAAGAAGGCTCGAAACTAGAATTTTGAAGTTAAAACACCTAATTGTGATGTTTTGGCTATTATGCGATATGTGATTAAAAAGAGTTCTAAACATGATGTAAATGAACTCTATAGGAAGGGATACCGGAACGTCGAGTGGACAAGCCGGTGGTGAATTGCGGTTGAAGGGCGTGCACTAAAGGTATGTAACTTGACCCGTTACATTAAACAAATTGTTGTTATGTTTTGCGAAGTCTCATTGTAGGATAAATATGGTGTCGATTGTAGCGACCATGATCGTTACTTGGATTAATAGTCTAAGAGTGACAAGGAATCGTTTGGTAGTCATCATAATTGGAGGATTCCATAAGATGAGCCAAACGGGTCGATTAGTTGTGTAAATTATTGTTCTAGTGTTTTTAGAAAGTTAAAATGGCGATGACAATCACAAGAGCATTAAGCCATGAGATTGGTAAAGAAATGCGAACGATGATAAGCCCTGGATGTTGGGTAGAAAGTGTCATAAGTTTACTAGCTAAATGGTAGTAAATTGTGTGAAGTTGAAGCGGGTCGAATAATCAATTTAATGCGTGGCCAAGGCTTCGTAATATAGTTAATGGATTTTTTTCGTTGTTGTTGATAAAAAAGACATGTTAGAATACGAGGATTTAGCATGTTAATTCGTTAGAATGAGAAATTTGAGAGTTCGGGTTTGGGCAAAATAATTAAATCAACCAAAATATAGAGTTGCAGGGGCTACAGTAAATTACGGTACCCACCGTAATTTACGGTAGAGTCCAAAAGTTTACGGTGGTTCACTCCTGAGTTACGGTGGACCAGAAACATAAAATGACTACCGTAACTTACGGTAGATACCGTAAGTTACGGCAGAGTCTGGAAATTTGGCTAAGTTTTTGTATATTGTAGTTAATTGAATCCGTTTCCAAACGTAGTTTCGATTAAGCAATAATTCCAAGAAACCCAATACTAATAATTGTCAAAATTTCAGTTTGTAGGTGTTGCAAATATGTGGACGACAATCAAGCATGTTTTGAAGAACCGAACACGAACTTTTGAAGCTTTCGCTTTAAATTAACTCTGTTTAGACAATGTCAACGATGTAACTAATTTGCTAAATAACTTTTGAATGTTTGAATTAGTCGGTAGTTGACTAATGTTAGTTACCTTAAAACTTTACTTTTGGAACTTATATTTTAAATGGGTCATATTTTATATAAATCCCGTTTTTACATTAAATTCTTATAAATTCAAGACGGGTGTTACAAGTTGGTAATCAGAGCTTAAGGTTGTCAACAAAGTGTTTGGTTCAAGCTTGATCGATCGTCTGGTAAGAATTAATTGCTTTAGTAGACTTACTAGAATACTAGAAAAAGGAAATTAGAATTGATATGCACGGGAAGTGCGTGTTTACACACTCAAACCCGGAAAAGTGCACTAAGCATAAATGGTTTAAGCAAGTGGTGAACTTGGCTAGATCAAAATGAATGACGCATATGTCATAAATGAAATGTTTAACAATTAGTGTAAACATTTCAATTTCAAGATGACGGAAAGATGGAAGGAGTGTATGAATACGCTCGAACCCGGGAAAATACACTAAGTAAGAAAGGTAAGGCAAGATATATACTTGACCAAACCGAAAAAGAATAACACATTATTTATGATTGAGTGAGAGTGATATAAATTTCCGTATAATAAGATGGAAATGAATTAAATAATTATTGATAAATCGTGATGGATGTTTCAGTTAAAGAAATGTCTGGAGTAACCGGAGATGATTCGACATCTCAATTGACTGAACATATGAAAGCTAAGATTTCCGAGGAGGTCGGAAAAGCTCTAGAAAATAGTCTATCACAGTATATTGATAGATTACAAACCACAATCGTGCCGGTGGTGAACGATATGATGGCTGAATTGAAAGACAGCATACTACAAGAAATAGAAGAAAGGAGAGGGTTGGATATGAATCCAAGATCCGTAAAGAAGTCCAAGTCTAATAAAGCTCCCAAGAAGGGAGTTACAAAAAGTGTGTTACATCAGTGTAGATTTTGTGGAAAAATTCACAAGGGCACATGTGGTAAGCCAAGACATAAAAAGTCTAAATGTCCAGAGAGGCTTGGAACCAAGGGCACAACCGACACAAAGTCTGATGCCCAGAAATCAAGGACAAGGTTGTTTTATATAACAGCCACGGAGGCTAAAGCTGAACCTGATGTCGTTTCAGGTATACTCTTCTAAATTAAATTTCAGCATGAATTTTTAATTATTACGAGTGCAAATAAATCGTTTGTTTTATATCGATTTATTTGACATTCTACATTAGTGTTAACGAAATTACCAAAGCTTTGAAAAATAGAAAGAGGTAATAATAAAAGTTCTATTGTTTATAAAAGGTGCTGAAACTGTACGTTGAGCATCGAGGTAAAAATAATCATGATAAATATTGCCTTGGGAAGGGGTGCGCGCACACTCTAACCCGAGAACGTAATGAAAGATAAGCGTCATAATAGGGAGGAGTGTAATAACACCCGAACCCTGGGAGTTTACAATAGTAAAAGATGACAAGGACATGGTTATAGACTAAGCCAAACTAAATGAAACATATAGAAACATCGTTTATGTCAACAAACGATGTGGATAAATTCCATACAACGATATGAAACAATAACATGAAATGAATTGATTTTGTTATTGTAACAATGGGTTAAAGTCAGAAATCAAGAGATTAAGATTTGGATAGGAATATCCTCGAAAAAGAAACTAAATGGACAATATGTATTATTTGTTGCTGTAAATAATGAAATACCAATAAATTTGGATTTAAAAGCTCGGGTATGGGTAGATACCCAAGTAACATGTTACTAATAAACTCCTCCTGAGGAAGAACGATAATCACCTTGATGAGGATGAATATGTAAAAGAATTAGTAAGCCAAACATTATGAAAGCGTTAGAATAAGAACGAGTAAACCCCAAAGGCCGAATAACAATAACAGTAGTTTACCAAATAAGACTTGAGAGATGGGCCTTCGGGACATTTGTAAAAGAAACAGACCTAAGGGTCGCTGACAAAAGAAAGGTGGTGTACGGATTAATTAAGTAAAGTGCTTGATAATAAAAGTAAACGGAAGCCTGATAATGGGAGCATATTACATTAAGATAATGAGCCCAAGGGAAGGGATAACAATTAAGTAAACGAAAATATGAATCGACAATTTAGAATGTCAAGGCATAAGGATAAAGTTGACTGTCATAGGCGATGGAACTCACGCGAACAAGTCAAACCAGACGAGTGAAAGAATAAAAGACTTGGTTGAGTAAAAGCGGTGGATTTTGCTGATACGACCAAATAAATCGAGAAACAAAGTCTTAAGGAATGCCGGAAGGGTTGCTATGAAAATAATATCGATAAAATACTCAATTAATAGGTATGTTTTCAGATAAATGCGTAACCAACAGTCGAGAACACGAATTAAAAGTCAAGAGACTCGGATTAAGAGTTATGACTGAGAAAACAATAAAATTTTGCAAAAACAGAAATTTCGATAGTTATGTTCAACTACTTTAATGTTGGGCGGGTTGAATAAAGTATAGTGGTTGATATCCCAAGTAAGCGCAACCTGGATAATGAAAGCGTGAAATATTATTGAGTCTATGGGATAGGTCATAAAAGAGTATGAAAGGGAAAATGCAAACCAATGAAAACGGAGTGTTAAAAACATCAAGATCAAGAACCCGGGTAACGAGTTGAAAGGAAATAGAGGCATAAACCAAATAACGGTATGAGTAAAATAAACCGACGCGAAGGACACATAAGAAGTCATAGAGTTGGAAAGGTAATCCGAAAGAAAATGAGTGTAGCCTTAGACTACGGTCAAGGTCAAATGAATAGAAGATGATCCATGGGATCACCATAACCTCCAAATTTTAAACAATGTAAAGGCCTACGTGAACAAAATGACCATTGGGTCGCAAATACAAATGAAACATACTAGGGGGGGTCTCACCCTAAAAAGGTGAAGACCTAATAGAATAGTCTACAAGGCTAAGTAAAGGAACCTACGGGTCGATAATATAAAGCGTGGAGAACCAATTATGATTTCTCGCGTAAAATGATAATCCCGAAGAATGATCCTTGTCGTCAATTCCTTGATATGATTAATCGACAAGGTTAAAGAGAAAAACATTAAACTAAAATTCAGTTTTAGTAAAGAAACGATGTTCTAACACCTATGAATACCGAGAGAGAAATTAGAAAATAGTTAGTACTAAAGAATATAGGTCTAACGCCGAAAGCTGTAAGATGATGCATTCGGAGGAAAGATTCTTAAGAGTGAAAAGTCGATGTAAAACTAAACATGGCGTGATGTGAGCACGGACACAAAAGCAATATAGAATGTAAACACGTTATAGTGTGAATGACTAGATATGAAATTATAAGCACGCAAAGGGCCGATGACGGCAATATTGCATACCCGAATGACGAGGTATGAGGTAAAATGGTGACCAATTAGTCTAGGCAATAAAACAAGTTGTAGCCTGAATAACACTGTGACCTATGTAGAGCGCTTGTTAATATAAAACTAGCGTCAAGTAAGTATGCTGACAAGGTCGTTTTTTGGGACATGCGGGCTTCTATAGACGTTTCATTAAAGGTTTTAGTGTTATCACGAAACCTTTATGTAATTTGTTGTTAAAAGATGTTCCATTTAACTTTACTGACGAATGTTTGCAAGCATTTACTGTTTTGAAGGAACACTTGGTGAAAGCTCCTATTTTGCAACCGCCGGATTGGTCAAAGCCTTTTGAGATCATGTGTGATGCAAGCGACACTACAATTGGTGCAGTTTTGGGTCAACGGGTTGACAAAAAGTCGGTGGTAATTTACTATGCAAGCAAGACTTTATCCAAAGCGCAACTGAATTACAGCACAACCGAAAAGGAGTTATTAGCGATGGTGTATGCTTTCGATAAGTTTCGTTCGTATATTTGGGGGAGCAAAGTGGTTGTATATTCGGATCATAGTGCGGTCCGGTATCTGATGGAGAAGAAAGATGCGAAGCCCCGTTTAATTCGATGGGTGTTGTTGTTACAAGAGTTTGACTTAGAGATCCGAGACAAAAAGGGGAGTGAGAACGTAGTGGCGGATCACTTGTCTCGGATCCCGGTGGAAGGGATTGACGATTTGAGAGAAATAAATGAAAGGTTTCCTGACGAGCAACTCCTAGCCGTATCTACCTTTGTTGCACCGTGGTATGCTCACTACGTAAACTAGTTAGCCACGAGTGCCATCACAAATCATTGGACCAAGAAGCGTAGACAACAATTTATGGTCCAAGTGAAGCAATACATTTGGGATGAACCGGATCTTTTTAAGATCGGGCCAGATCAAGTTATTCGGAGGTGTGTGCCCAAAATGGAGGTAATGGAAATTTTGACTCACGCCCACTCATCCGCATGTGGGGGTCATTTTAGCGGGCATAAAACTGGTTATCGGGTTCTCTCATGTGGGTTTTATTGTCCCACAATTTTCAAGGATGTGTGTGAGTTTGCAAGGAATTTTGTGAATTGTCAAAGGATGGGAAGCATTTCGAAGAGGGACGAGATGCCACTACAACCAATATTGGTTATCTAAATATTCGATGTATGGGGCATTGACTTTATGGGTCCCTTCCCAAATTCCAACGGGTTTTTATATATTTTGGTGGCGGTAGACTACGTCTCTAAGTGGATTGAGGCTATTGCAACAAGAACAAATGACAACTCGGTTGTTTGTAAATTCGTTCAATCGAACATCTTCTCCCTCTTTGGTATTCCGAGAGTTATTATTAGCGATGGTGGTTCGCATTTCAAGAACTTTAATTTCGAGAAATTATTGAAGAGGTATAGCGTGAATCACCGGATTGCCACCCCTTACCATCCGCAAACTAGTGGACAAGTCGAAGTGTCCAACCGTCAAATTAAAGAAATTCTCATGAAGACGGTTCATACGGATAGGAAGGATTGGTCGAGCAAGTTAGATGATGCGTTGTGGGCGTACTGAACTGCCTACAAGACTCCGATTGGGACAACACCTTACCGGATGGTGTATGGAAAGGGTTGTCACTTGCCAATGGAGTTAGCTCATCGGGCACATTGGGCAATTAAGACGGTAAATGCGCATTATGATGAGGCGGGGAAGATGAGGAAGTTGCAATTGAGTGAGATCGAAGAAATTAGAGATGAAGCATATGAGTGTGCTTCGGCTTACAAAGACAAGTTAAAAAAAAGTACACGATGCAAAGTTGAGGAAGAAAACCTTTGAAGTGGGTCAAAAGGTTTGGTTGTACAATTCAAGGCTCAAGATGTTTGCGGGCAAACTTAAAAGCAAATGGATGGGCCCATATGTCGTTCGGCGGGTCGGGAGGTTTGGTGATGTAGACATCCAAGATGAGCAAACCAACAAACAACAAACGGTGAATGGCCATCGGTTAAAGCTATACTTGGAAGGGAACGACATCAACAACTTGGAGCTAGACAAAGCGGGCTACATTTTACGCCCGGTCGATGAGGAACAACCATGAGATGCCCAGGTTTGGTAGTGTAAATAGTTAGTTTTTTGTTTTGTTTGTTTTGTATAGTTTGCACATTTACCGGACTCGCTTGAAGCTTGTGTTTGAAACAAGTGTGAGGACATTCGGGTTACGAATAGTTCTAGCATTGTGTTGAGGACAACACGGGACTTTCGAGGGGGTAGGGTATTTTTTACATGTTTTTGAAAAATTTTAAAAACACAAAAAAATTGAAAAAACTAAAAAAATATAAAAAACGACACTTAAAATCACATTTTTTGGCGAAGAAGGGATGCCCAGGTACCACCGTAATTTACGGTGGAGGTTAAAAAAGTTTGGGCTTTACGGTATAAACCTACTGTGTTACGGTAGGATTTTGTACACCAGGCCACCGTAAATTACGGTGTCTACCGTAATTTACGGTAGACCTGGCGAACTGATGGGTCGTTCCAGCAACAACAGTTATATAAAAAAATAACATAATCACGTGACATAACCCCTGGCCACTCGTTCTCTTTCACCTTTCTCCTCCATTCATTCTTATCTATCACTTTCAATTACCCCACAAGATCTTCTACAAACTCCATAACCGTACAACCTTCAATCCTTCATATCTCTCTCAATTCTTGGTCAAATCAAGTGAAATTTAGGTCTATCTTGACTAATTTTTCACGTACTTGCTGATTTTGTGAAGAGATTTGTGAGAGAACGTCGTTTTCTGGTCCGAATCACAAACCCTAGGTCCGAAAATTTTGGGGGTTTTTGAAGTTCTTGTTTCATTTGTGTTCTAACATCTTCAAATCAAGGTATGTGATGTTTGTTTGTTACTTTTGATGATGCATTGTGAGAAGGAAGGTTATGTTTGTTACTTGTTCATACCCACTTGCTTGTCCTTAGATTTTGTCATGAAAATGGTTACTTGAACATTGTTATGGGTTATAGATGTAGGTTTAAAGTAGTGAACTTTTGGAATCTCTACATTGTAGAGACACCATGCCCAATTTTTGAGAAAATAATTATAAAATTTTTGGTTCACCAACATCTACAACCATAGTAACAAGCAAGTGTGGGGATGTTTTGGAGAAAAGGGCCTAACTTTTTGTATTTGGTTGTGTTGTTTGTCTTGCATTGTGTGTAGGAAAATGGTAAGAATGAAGGAAAGAGCGGGAGCTAGTTCGTCTTCTTCGTCTAAAGGCAAAGGCAAATAGCCGGAACAACAACCAAAGAAGAGTAAATACTTGGGTAGAGTTAGTGAGAGTGAAAGCGAGGATGAAGAGATGGTAGAGTTGGACCCGGCTGAAAAGCCAAGATGAGAATCGGGTCCATTGGATGAGCAGTCGGATGAGTGGCAGCCGACGCTATTTCATGACAGTATGAACCGGTTAAAAAATAAGGCTGTTGCGTTCATCTGTGAGAGGGAAGTTCGAGAGGTTGAATTTGGGCCGTTTAATGTGTTTGCCCAATTCCGCGCCTTAGGATGGGAGGTGGCGCTAAGTTGTTACGATAAGGACAACAAGAATCTGTTTATGGATGAGATTCAAGAATTGATGGCAACCCTCAAATGCAACAAGTATGATAGGCCATCGCAGATGAAGTTGACGGTCGAGGTTAATGGGATCAAGGTAGAAATGTCGTTCGATACACTACGGAAGTTGGCAAAATACGATAGTCTATCCGTTCGTGATTACATGATCCCTAGTCTTGATGATCTGTTGATAAAACCGGAGAAGCATCCGAGATGGAATGATCTGTTAGCGGCTTTTTCTTGCCCGGTACTTACAGTGGAATCTTGTACCGGAAGAACTTGAAGATTGAAGCAAAATTGTTGCTGTCGATTTGCATTTTGAATGTCATTCCAAGAAGAGGAGATAAGGAACAAGTAAGGTACCCGGAAGTGCCAGTCCTCTATTCGTTGCTCAATGGGTCTCCTCGGTTTCCAATTCGGTATTTGATTATGAACCATCTTTGGATTTGCCGGAACAAATTGGGGAGGAGCATTATCCCATATTGCCGAATTATCACGGGATTGATGAAGCAGTTTGAAGCGATCACATCGGAGGATAGAGGACATCCGAAAAGGCATAATCCTTTTAGTCTAAACAAGATGGGTATTGAATGGACCTACACGCAATCGAAAAGGTATCACAAGCTCAAATCGAAGGGTCAAAGATGGAGGGCGTTGAAAGTTGATGCAAGGGATCTTCTACCGGGTGAAGAGGATGAACCGGAGAGTGAAGCGGAAGCCCCGAGTGGGGATGATGATTATGCGGATGAGCCGCACGGTGAGAATGTGAATGTGGGCCAAGGGGGCCTAGGTAGGGGATATGGTGGTGCTTTCTATGATTACACGGAGCGTTCATACGAGCCGAATTGGGCTTACAATGGCACTATGCAAGAGGTTATTGAGAACCAACGTCCTCCGGTACCCGTTTTTTGACTCATGGTCGGGTTCGGAGCATACTTTGTTTGATCAACAAACGATGATGAGTGCTAGTATGGAGCGGTCCTTAAAGCATAATTTCGATTGTCAAGAATTATGGAATCGTGCACATGCCTATTCTCATAAGTTAGAAATGAATAACCGATATGAAGATGATCAAGCCCGAAGGATGCATGCGGATTGGCATGCGGGGCGGCCCGTGGTTGTGGATCCACCTCCGGTGGATTATGCGTCTCTACCACCATACGATGGTAATATATCGTATCCAACCCCGCCTCTCCATCATTCACAATGGTTAGACCCGTGTCAACAACAAGGAGCTTCGCAACAAAGTGGAAGCGGTAGCGGCGCATTTGCTTTCGGAGAATGGAATGATATGATGTCTTCCATTTTCGGACCGCCTCAACCGCACTACTATTAGTTAGGTCGTGCTCCTTCTTGTATATTTTGTGAATATTTGTTTAGTTTGATATGTTTATGGTCGGGTGGTTGGGTGGTGTTTAGTTGTGATGTTATGTTTTGGAGTTGGAAGAGTTGGTGGTGTAAGGTTTAAATAAATATATATATATATATATATATATATATATATATATATATAATGAAAAAAACCAAAAAGAAATTTGTGGTTTGAGTGTTGAGCTTTTAGTTGGTGTTTAAGAGTTTTAGCGATCAAATCCTCCTAAAACCATACATTGGGGTCAATGTATCCCAAGTGTGGGGATGGGGGGAAATTTTGAGGCTTTTGAAAAAAAAAATTAAATCAAGCGAAACAATGTGAAAATTTGAACACCTTGGATTAACCCCGAATAATGCACCGGCAACCCTTAATACCCTTTATTCTTGGTGAGAGTTGAAGCTACGCATGTAAATAACTAATACTTGTCTTTGATGAGAGTGGCAACGGGTTGGGGTGCATTAGAACTTGTGCCTTGATATGGTTTGAGTCCTTAGTTGGATATGAATGCGAAAAGGATAAGGGCATTTAGGTAGCCTCGTCATTAGTGTGTGCGCGTGTGGGATTTAGGGGGTTGGACCTCATTAATTATATATATGAGCATGGTTGCGAGAGGGGCGGGGGTTTGGACATTTAGTTGCCCAATTTTGTGCCTAAAAGTCTATCGTTTGTTACCCCTTAGCTAGTTCCTAAAAAAATATACCCGACTTGACCCGGTTTTATATTGTTAGTGGTTGTTTTAGTAGTATGTAGATATATTTGATGTTATATTGTATGTTTGCTTTAAGTTGAAAAAAAAATGGAAAAAGCAATGAAAAAGAAAAAAGTGATGTTGAGTTATCTTGTATATAGTAGTTAAAGTTGGTAGTTGTTTGTTTATATTATTGTGTAATAAAAAGACCGGGTTAAGTTTTCGCTACTACATATATATTCCATTTCCTACCCGTACACCTAGCCACGTTACAACCTTTAAGCCCCTTTGATTTGCATTCATGTTTGGCACTTGTTAGGAGAAGGGCCAATTTAGGTACAAGCATATAGTTGTGCAACTGCCCGTTTGCCTTTTGTGTGTCTAGCTCATAGTTGCTAGTGCTTGCTTGTGCCGAGAGGAGAGATACAGAGAGGGGTGCGTTATTTTGGGTGTTAAGAAAGGGTTAGTAAAAGCACTACATGTTTATGTTTGATTAATATTGATCGCTTGTTTTGAAAATGGTTTGATGAGTTGCTTGGGACAAGCAACGGTTAAGTGTGGGGATGTGACGGGTGGTCCATAGGACAACCCTTAAGGATGTTAAAAGACGAGTTTATCCGTCACTTGATCGTGTAATTATCTTGAATTAGATAACTACAGTTGCTTATGTTTCAGATACGTTTTGGGAGCTAAAAATGGATAAAACGCTGCTTTGGAAGGATTTGAGTGGAACGGGTCGTGCATGGAAGGAAAGAAGAGAACAAAACCCAAGTTTCAGGGGTCCACCGTAACATGCAATTCTCCACCGTACCACAGTAGCAAGTCACCGTAACAATTTGATGTCCACAGTAACTTACGGTGGGTACCGTAAGTTACTGTAATTCTCCACCGTACCACAGTAGCAAGTCACCGTAACAATTTGATGTCCAACGTAACTTACGGTGGGTACCGTAAGTTACGGTGTAGGCGACGGAAAACATGTAACTGCCTCCATTAAACCGTTTTGGGGGTGTCTTTTCACATTATCTCATCATTGGACGTTTTCTCTGCATATTGGGGGCGATTTTGGCTGGTTTTTCTTGGTTCCAAACATTTCTAAACAATTGGTTTGTGTTTTCGATTCGTATGAACATTAATCGTTGTGTGATGATGATGTACCAAGTCATGCGTGGCTAAACTTTTGGTGATCATCCTAGATGTAAGGTTTACTTTTGAAACACTATGTTTGTGCTTGAATTTCTAGAATAATAACTTTGAATGTTTGTTTGAGTTATTATGGTGTTTGAATGTTTGTTTGTAAAGTGTTGATTTTTGTTTGTTGTTAATCTAAACCATACGTTCTTGGTGCCGTCGGCAATCGAGATATCATGGGAGGGATCAGGGTTGGATAATTGTCAATTGATCATCGAGTAACAACCTCGCATTTTATAATCTGAGTACTTAGTTCTCCTTCATCACAAACAAATAATCAAACATGAGCCATGTCTATGTGGTTCTTTCTAGTAAGCATAAACATTAGTGTGGATTAAAACCTGAAATCTAGGATGGTTGCTTGTTCCTAATATGTTTAAAAAAACAATCTTTGATTTGCAATTTAATTAGTTACTATTAGTTCTTAAAACCAAAACAATCAACTCTTGAATTTTAATTTCTGCAATTGTAGTTTAATTTTAGTTAAAGTGCAAAGCTATAGAATCAACACATTTTCCACATACTCCCTGAGTTCGATACCCATTTGCCACTATCTATTAGTTGTTATTTGGATTAAATTTGCGTGTACTACGACAACACGTCAGCGGCCCGCGAGGGGACCTAGTCTATGTGTAGGCTTCATGTGTCACGAGTAGGTTTGCCAGGTGGACAACACGTGGCCCGGAAAGCTTATCCGGTCAAACTTAAGTTGACGCGGCCCGCGTAAACATATGCTTATGTTTTACGCGGCCCGCCTGTGAACCAAAAATCTGATTTTCTTATTTTTGTTATGGTTTAAGGTTTCAGGGGTCCGGGTTTTTACTTATGGTCGTTTTGGGACATTTTTGCAAGTCCTTACATCCTCCCCACCTTAATTAAAATCTCATCCTCGAGATTTACTGAAATAAGTGAGGATATTTTCGCTTCATTTCCGATTCCAGCTCCCAGGTGTATTCTGGTCCTCTTTTTGAATCCCACTTGACTTTGACAAGTACCAATCTTTTGTGCTTGATAAACTTGACCTTTCTATCTTCTATTTGAAGTGGTTTCTCCACGAACTTCAACTTTTCATTCACCTGGATGTATTGAAGAGGTACTACCAAAGATTCGTCAGATAGACATTTCTTGAGGTTGGATACATGAAATACGTCATGTACCCCAGCTAACTCTTCTGGTAGCTGTAAGCGATAAGCGACTGGTCCTATAAGTTGGATTACTGGGAATGGTCCTACCTATCTTGGACTTAATTTTCCTTTCTTACCGAACCGAACTACTCCTTTCCAAGGAGAAACTTTCAAGAGTACCTTGTCTCCAACTTGAAATTCTAGTGGCTTGCGTCGATTATTGGCATAACTCTTCTGGCGATCTCGAGCCGTTTTCAGTCTTTCCTTGATTTGAGTGATCATGTCGGTGGTCTCTTGTATGATTTTAGGACCTGATAATTGACTTTCTCCTATTTCTGCCCAGTAAACTGGAGTTCTGCATTTTCGTCCATACAGTGCTTCGAATGGGGCAGCTTCAATGCTTGCATGATAACTGTTATTATAGGAGAATTCAATCAAGGGTAGGTGGTCATCCCAGTTTCCGCCAAAATCTATTACACATGCCTTAAGCATGTCTTCCAGGGTTTGGATCATCCTTTCACTTTGTCCGTCTGTTTGAGGATGGTATGCAGTGCGTAAATTTAGTCGAGTTCCCATTGTTTCTTGGAAACTTGTCCAGAAATGGGAAGTGAAACGACTATCCCTATCCGATACAATGGAGAGTGGG
This sequence comes from Helianthus tuberosus, assembly GCA_030545235.1. Classification (NCBI taxonomy): domain Eukaryota; kingdom Viridiplantae; phylum Streptophyta; class Magnoliopsida; order Asterales; family Asteraceae; genus Helianthus; species Helianthus tuberosus. Next base: position 205,918,020 of record CM060367.1, on the reverse strand, counting down.
ACTCCATGTAAGGATACTACTTCATCTACTTACAAACGGGGGGGGGGGGGGGGGGAACAGAAAGCTATTATGACTATCCGTCAAACGTCCAAAGAGGCCCAGTTCATAGCCGGCTCACGCCGCGCAACATGAACAATGAATGGGAAGATACTGACCCGAATGATCCAACTTGGCAAGACGATGAAGGATCTTCAGTCTTCAATCGTTTACAGAGAAACCATGAATACTACAAACCAAGACAACACGTTGGGTATACCGAAGAGGCAGAGCAAGACTTTCGCCTCGCCTATCGACCAGCTGAAGCCGTAGAACATTCAAAGTTCATTCCAAAGATCGCGCTAGCGCCGCTTAAAAGAGAGAAGTTACCTCCGACAGTTGGAAAGTTTAACGGATTGACTGATCCAGATGATCACGTCAGAGTTTTCACAAGCGTGGGTTGTATGGGAGGATGGAATATGCCCATGTGGTGCCATCTGTTTATTCAAACGCTTACAGGGGCTGCTCGCGCCTGGTTTGACAGCCTTCCTCCGGGAAAGATCAAGTCATGGGTGGATTTCAGGACACAGTTTTTAAGCCACTTCAGTCAACAGAGACGTTACCAGCGCGACACAGCCGGGGTAGAAGACATATGGCGCAAAGATAATGAGGGTTTGGAGGATTTCATCACTCGCTTTAACAAAGAGTGCTTGGAAATCGGTGGCATAAGTGAACAACTCATGCGTTGCCACTTCAAGAAAGCCATTCACTGTGATAGTCTCATCAGAACTATCGCGGGGACAGATGGAATGCCCAAAGAGTGGGATAAGCTCATGGAAGCTGTGAAGATAGTCGCACAAACTAAAGAGTCACTCGCCGCAAACAAGAATCATTATGCTGAAGATCGATTTTCAAAAGGGGTCCATTCGCGCAACAACAACAGACGAAACAAAGGAAAAAACCCTGGGTGGAAAGCCAACCACTCCAGCGGTTATGGCGAACGATCTCGTTATGAAGAGCGGTCTCGCTACAGAGAAGACGCGCGAGACACTATCGATCGCATTGGTTGTCGGAAAGCAGTCAGGGATGACAACCGAGAAAAGCACTGGACTCCTCTCATAAAAACACCGAAAGAGGTGCTGATGACGGAGAATCATGATTTCAAGGCTCCAAGGCCTATGACAAACAAGAAGGGGCAAGACCCCAACCTGTACTGTGACTTCCATAAAGATACGGGACACCTGACAGACGACTGTTACAGTTTACGTCAGGAGATCGAAAGAGCGCTAAAAAGCGGGAAACTAAGCCACCTGGTGAAAAACGTGCGCAAAGAAACTCGACAGCTCCAACGCCAAGATGAGGGAAATCACAAGAAAGTCAGACGCCTAGAAACCCATATGGTCAACGGACCAAGATACAGCGCAAAAGAGAAAGGCAAGCGCCCTTACGAACCCTCATGGCAAGAGCAACAGGTCATTTTCCCGGTAGTGCGCAGCGGCCCTCGTGCCACTCGACCCGTCGTCATTACCGGCATTATCGGCCATTATGAAACGGAGTATGTCTTCATTGACCCAGGGAGTACGGCTGATATCATCTATGAGCAGTGTTTTAACCAGTTTGATGAGGATGACAAAGCGAGACTTGAGCCAGTTGATTATCCACTGTCTGGATTTTGCAACGAAATGGTCTTCCCGCTAGGCCAAATCAGCTTCCCCGTCATGCTCTCTGACGGGAAGCATTCGAGAACAACAAATGTAAACTTCATGGTGATGCCTGTCAAATCGAGGCATGATGTGTTGATTGGGAGAGAAACCCAAGGCGAATTGAACATGGTAACCTCAACGCCCCACTCAGCGATAGGGTTTCCAACCAAGACGGGGGTGGCGATTATCTATGTGAAGAAAGAAGTAATGTCGACAGAAGAGATGCGCCCAACAAAAGCGGCGAAGGTTTCAATAACCGAGCCTGAAAAATGGGTTTTAAACCGCAAGTACCCGGAGCAAACGGTGACGATAGGCCACGCAATCTCACCAAACATCAGAACTCATCTCAAGCAGCTCCTGTTCAAGAACATGGATATCTTCGTCTGGACCCCGGCCGACATGACCGGTGTCCCGCGCGACATTACCGAACATTGTTTAAACACCTACCCCTCTGTTGAGCCGAAAGTCCAAAGGAGGCGCAGCTTAGGGGCAGACAAAACCAAGGCAATGAATGAGCAAGTATGCGAACTACTCAAAGCGGGAATCTTACGGGAGGTCCGTTATCAAAGTTGGGTTGCGAACCCCGTGATGGTAGAGAAGTCTAGTGGAGGATGGCGAATGTGTGTTGACTATACCGATCTCAACAAGGCATGCCCTAAAGATTGCTACTCTTTGCCTGAGATCGACAAAAAGATAGACTCTCTCACGCCATACCGATGGAAATGCTTCTTAGATTGCTATAAAGGGTACCATCAGGTTCAAATGAAGCTAGAAGACGAAGACAAGACAGCTTTTCGAACCGATCTAGGGATCTTCTGCTACACAAAGATGCCTTTCGGCCTAAAAAATGCTGGCGCAACGTATCAACGCCTGATGGATAAGACCTTCGCTGGAGATATCGGGAAGCATATCGAGGTTTACATCGATGATCTGGTGATCAAAAGTCCCGAAGAGGACCAAATGTTGAAGGACATCGAAAAAACATTCAATTCATTGCGCAGCGTGAATATGAAGTTGAATCAAGCCAAGTGTTCTTTTGGCATGGAAGAAGGGAAATTCTTAGGCTTCATAGTCACAAATGGCGGCTTTAAAGTGAATCCAACCAAGACGGGGGTGGCGATTATCTATGCCAAGAAAGAAGTAATGTCGACAGAAGAGATACGCCCAACAAAAGCAGCGAAGGTTTCAATAACCGAGCCTGAAAAATGGGTTTTAAACCGCAAGTACCCGGAGCAAACGGTGACGATAGGCCACGCAAGTGTTCTTTTGGCATGGAAGAAGGGAAATTCTTAGGCTTCATAGTCACAAATGGCGGCTTTAAAGTGAATCCAGAAAAGGTCCAGGCAATAGAGCGAATGCCGTCGCCTCGAACAATCAAAGAGATGCAAAAGTTGGCCGGCCGCCTAGCCGCGCTTAACCGCTTTCTATCAAATCACGCCGCGAAGTCATACCAGCACTCTACGCAAATGTGTGAAGAAACAAGAGTTCAGGTGGACCCCTGAAGCAGAGAAGGCTTTTCAGCAAATGAAGGAGTGTTTGATCGAACTCCCTACCCTGACTGCACCGTTCGAAAAGAAGCCGCTCATCTTGTACTTGTCATCATCGGACAAGGCAGTGGGATCGGTATTGCTTGTAGAAAGAAACGGAGTTCAGACTCCTATCTATTACGTCAGTAGAGTGCTAACGGATCCAGAAACGAGAAATTCCACGATGGAGAAATTGGTACTTGCGCTGCTACACGCCTCCCGGAGGCTGCGCAGATACTTTACAGGGCATGTGATCACCGTACATACCAATTTCCACATTGGCATGATATTGCAAAAGCCGGAAACATCTGGGCGGTTAGCAAAATGGGCGATCGAGCTGGGGGGGCCACAACATCTTGTACAGGCCGCGCCCAGCCATCAAGGGTCAGGTTCTCGCCGACTTTATCACGGAAGTCCCAACAGAAAAAATCAAGGATTGCGAGATTGTTGAAACTCCTTTGAAAGATACATCTGATGAGTTGTGGTTACTGTACACAGATGGGGCCTCAAACGAGGATGGCGCAGGAGCAGGCTTGCGCCTCGTGAGCCCTGAAAGACATGAATTTACGTACGCCATCAAGTTGGATTTTAAGAATACCAATAACGAGGCAGAGTACGAGGCATTTCTGGCAGGCCTACGCCTCGCCATAAAAATGGGAGCTAAAAATCTACAAGCACACGTTGATTCACTCTTGATAGCCAGCCAAATTAACGGTATATACGATGCAAGGGGCGAAGTTATTTGCAAGAAGGAATACTCCCTGAGAGCAAGGCAGAGGCAAGAAAGATTCAGAACAAAGCTCTGCATTATGAGATGAATGGTGGTATCTTATACCGTAAATCCTTCTTGGGACCACTGTTGCGCTGCGTGGACCCCCAAGATGCGAATTACTTGATCAGGGAGATCCACGAAGGGATCTGCGGCATCCATGTAGGACCACGCATGGTTGTCGCGAAGATTATGAATGTTGGATATTATTGGCCAGGGATGCACGTCGACGCCCTGAAGGAGTTGCGCAAATGCGACTCCTGTCAGCGACATTCTCCAAAAACCCTGCGCCCAAAAAACGATCTTATTCCTGTATCCACTGCTTGGCCTTTCCAACAGTGGGGAATAGATATGGTGGGACCCTTCCCAGATGCTCCTGGCGCCGTCAAGTTCATAATTGTGGCCGTTGATTATTTTACTAAGTGGGTGGAGGCCAAAGCTCTCGCCTCTACCACTGCAATGATGGTGCGCAAGTTTATTTGGGAACACATCATTTGCAGGTTTGGTCTCCCACTCAAAATCGTCACAGACAACGGTACCAATTTTGCTTCTGGGGACCTTCAAAATTGGATGAAGGAAATGAAAATCGAGCATACCTTCTCCTCCGTTGCGCACCCTCAAGGCAACGGTCAAGTGGAAAGCGTTAACAAAAGTATAGTCGAGGGGATAAAAGCCCGACTGGGCACAAAGAGAAGAGGCTGGGTAGATGAGCTCCCAAGTATCCTGTGGGCTCATCGAACCATGCCGAAGACAAGCACCGGTGAAACTCCTTTCAGCCTAGTATACGGCTCGGAAGCAGTTATCCCGGCGAAGGTTGGACTCCCCTCACCGCGCTTGACAGCAGTCAGCACGGTTGATAATGAAGCAGAGCGCCGTCTCGATTTAGATCTCTTGGAAGAAAGACGCGAGAATGCGCGTATTAAAGAAGCGAAATACAAGACACAATTGGAAAGGTACTACAATGCGAGAGTCCGCATCTGTACCTTCACTCCAGGAGAATACGTCTTCCGAGACAACGAAGCTTCAAATGCTGAACGCCCAGGAAAACTAGCACCCAAATGGGAAGGCCCATACTTGGTTCACGAAGTGCTAGGAAAAGGGGCATACAAATTGCGCACCCTGGATGGACACATCATCCCGCGCACGTAGAATGCGCAACAACTGCGCAAGTGCTATATGTAACTATTCTAGGCCTTGCGCCTTTATTCACTCATGTTGGCCACGCGCCTTTTTAATTACCTATGTTGGCTAAACGCCCCTTTTGCTACTTATGCGATGTATGTTGGCCTAAGCGCCTGTTTCCCAAGCAATGAAAGCATACGACATGTTTTCTTTTACGATGACTCCTTTCGTTACAAATGCATGTTAAACTTTTGATTAGCACGAAAACACTCCAGTAAATTATGAGCTCTTGAGCTATGCCTCCAAGGTCCTCCGCGAACATAGCGCGAGACCGGGTAGTTACACTCACACAAAACCCACTCTTACATTTATTCGCGCTAACTTAACCAAAGTTTCTAACAACAGTGCAATAATTGTAACGGGAAAGGATAAACAAGCATCATATTTAAACAAGCGCGACCGCGCAACAGTTACATAAAAACAAAATGTCATTCATTCGACCCAAAACAAGCGCAACCGCTAACATCGCAAAGATAAAAGAAATTACAAGGCAAAAAGCCTGTCAATACTACCTACTCAAAACCATCACCAGCATCATCATCATCGTGCTTGTCGCCACCATCACCGCCTTCATCACCACCATCATTGCCCGTCGTTTCCTCTTCGTCAGATAGTTCAACATGCTCTGGTGGGTTGAGAATGCCCTTTAGACGTTTGCACCAATCATCATGTTCTAGAGCCTTCGCAACCAAGTCCATTACAGGCAAGGCTAGATGATTGTAAGCATTTTCAGCACGAGCCAACTCGGCATCAGCTCCATTGGTCATCGAACAATGACTATTATCAAACTCTTGACCAAACACTTCTTCGACATGCTGCGCACACTCCATATAACCTCCGCGATGACCAACCGCGCGGGAAGCATCTATGAGAGCAGCAACTGTCCCATCCAGTTCTCCAGCGTTCAAAATCGAGTTGGCCATCTACACCAAAACAGACGAATCAAAAACTGAATCAAGTAAATAAAAACCAAGTTAAAAAGGAAACAATACCAGAACTATTCCCCTGCTGCGCAGCCATTCAGTATCCGAGGACAACGTGTCCACAATACCCTACACCTCGGCATAATTATTTTGCGCTACGTTTAAAGCGGAAGAACTTATGGCACGTGCCTCCTCGGCTTTCTGTCTGGCCTCCTCCGCAGTGGCGAGCTTACCCTTCTCAGCTTCGAGATCAATTTCTAACGATTCACTTTTATCAACCTGCTCTTGCAGGCGACGCTTAAGCTCCGCGATCTCCACATCCTTAGCTGTCAGGCCTTTATCCTTGCTAGAAACCTGCGCTGCAAACTCAGCGTATACAAGGAAAAAATAAGACTTAGAATCTTCAAGAAATAAAAACTAAAAGGGAGAAGAAGAGTTCAAATCTTAAAACCTCAGTATGCTCCTTCTCAGCGGTAAGATCCTCGATCTTCTTCGACAATGCCGCGTTTTTTTCCTCAAGGTCAACAATCTTGTTACGAGCCGCAAACGCGCGCTCATTATCCTTCTCACACATGCGCTTAAATTCAGCCTTCTCCTTTGATAGCTGTTCTTCAGCAGCTTTAAGCTTACTCCTAAGGCCCTCATGGCCCCACTCTTCAGACTTCCTATCAGCCTCAAATTTGGCCTTCTCCTCAGCAAGGGCAGCATTAGCTTGCTCGAAGTCTTTAGCCTCCTTCATAAGGCGTTCACGATATTTCTCCCACTCCTTCCGCTCCCTAACCATTGTCCGCCACTCACGAACGATTTGATGGTTCGCAGCGCGAGTATTGGCCTCTCCAATCACATAAGTACAATACAACCCATCATGAGTCTTCGCCCTCTGCCGATTAACCTCACCAGGAGGAAAGGAGTTTAAAAACCAATCGCGGCAAGGGCCGAACTCTTGAAAAGTGTCTTTTTGCTTCAATCCCCAGGGAGCTTGGTGGGGAGCATTACCACGTTCCTCTTCAGTATAAGTCTTGTAATAGATGTCACTAAGGGTATCCTTCGCCCTGATAACTTGTGGGTTATACCCTCCAGCACCACCAGAGCTCGCGCCACCAGAAATATACGGTCCTGACCCCCCAGTAGTTCCCTTGAAGCGACGGGAGGCATCAGGCCGCGCAGGATGGGTAGGCTTATCCACTTCAGGTTCTTTCCTCTTCTCTTGATGGAGCTGGTCAGGCGCCGTGGTGCTCAAAACCTCCGGACCCTGCGTCTTTTCTTGAGTAGCGATAACAGCGGCACCGGTATATTGCAAGGCTTCATCAATAGGCTTTTCAGCCGCCGTTCTTTTCTCTCTCTCCTCTCTTTCATCAGCTTTTTTCTTCTCTTTCTCCTTCTCTTTATCAGAGGCTTTCTTCCTTTTCGCCTCCTTGGCCTTCTTCGTCTGCTCTTCCTCAGCAATCTTCTCCTTCTCAGCAGCTACCTCTCTCTCCTTCTCAGCAGCTACCTCTCTCTCCTTCTCAGCAGCCTGCTTATCCTTCTCAGACTCTACCCCGGCAGACTTGAAAGGTTTCACAGTAACCTTGATTTTCTTCGGCGCAGGCCCTGAAGGATCGGTAAACACGACGCCCTTCTCAGGGGTCTTCTTCTTGGCCTCTGCAGGAGCTAAGTGTTAAAAAGGAAAAAAATCAGCAAAGAAACAAAGGAAAACTAACCAGGAGAAAATCTGTAAAGAGAGCGAAGATTGCTCTGTTTCCCGAGCACAGGAGCCCCTCCAGCTTTTAGCGCAATAGACGCACCAGCGGTGGTCTCACTCCTACTCCTCTTCCGATTAATCAACTTCGCAACAGCCTCCTCCTCTTCTTCCTCCTCTTCGCTGTGCGCAGCAGAAGACGGAGTCGCCACAGCATCCGGGTTGCGAGAACCCGCGCTACCTGAACTTTTCGAACCAGCTGCTCCAGCTTTCTCGCCTGTACGTGATAAACCTTCATACGAATCACTGATAATAACATAATCCTCCATGTTACTTTGACGAAGGCGGAGGGTACCTTTGTCAGCAGCACTAGTGGTTGCACGACTACTCCCAGCCCCCTTGCTGGTCACCTCAGGATCCAAGTTGATAACCTTCTTCCTCTTCACCGGTTTTTTCTTCTTATCCTCAGGGTCAATCCCCAAGTCGCGCAACACACCTGCAAAGATGTTAGACCACGAACTTAGCTCTCCATTGGATGATCCCACAGACTCCTCGCTGGAAAGATAGACAGTCTCTTTCCCAGCAGAAGTCACAGAGCGCAAGGGTCGAGGGTTAGGTATAGGCGCGCCTTCTGTTGCAGTAGGTGGATCGGCGAACGCATCAGCAACCAGGTACATAAATTGAACCTTAATCCGTTCATACCAGTACTCTTCACCAGCCTTGAGCGGGCGCACACCCATAGACCCACCAAAGGTGGGGAAAGCCGCTTGATAAAGGCGCACCTCTACATTTAAATGAAACAATTTGAGCAATACAAGACAAATACAAACAATTAATGAAACAACTAACCTCTATCCTGGAACTTCAATATGGGAAATTCCTCGCTCTTAGGCGGCCATTGATCACTCATTTGCGCCGCAACAAGGACATTCTCTCCAAAAACGCGATTAGGGGTTGCAGTAAGCTGCTGATACCAAGCTTCATTCTTGGGGATCGCCAAATCTTCCTTCGCAATTGGTTCAGACCATGCGCGGAAAGTCATAGCGATCGGGATCACCTCCTCGCGGATATAAAAGAATTTTGGTTTCCAGTCATGGAAACTCTTAGGAGGATTTAAGAGTATCTTCTTCGCAGCCCCTCGACTGGCGAACGAGAAAAAGCCCATATTCCGGATAAGCTGATAGAATGCCCTAAACCTCTCAACCGCCGGCTCAATACCATGAGATCGGCATAAAAACTCGAAATGTCGAACTCTCACCATACCCGGTGGACTCATCTGTGAAATATGGAACCCATAAAACTGAAGAATGTGGGCCATGAAGTTCGTCGCCGGCAATCGGAAATTGCCTTGATGAAAGAAGTCTTCAAACAACGTGATGTACCCCGGCGGTGCGTCGGCAGCCGTCTGATTCTGGCTGGGGTACCTGGCATCCCACTCCGGTGGAAACCGGAAACCCCGTACTATCTGTTCAAAGAGACCTAAATCCCACCGGAGAACGGGAACAGGACCTTCTTCACCAGGGTTCTCTTCTGGACGTTCTTCAGCCATGGAAGGAAATAAGATTTTTCTTCAAAGATTCTGGGTAGAACTTGAAGATACGGTGAAGAAACTTGAAGATCTGCTACTATGTTCTTCAAAAGTTGAAGATCCAAAGCAAATTAGAGAGCAAAATAAGAGAGAATGCAACAGAAGACGAAAAGTGATTTCTTCTCTCTTATCTCATCGGATATATATACCCATCGCATTTAATGCGATGGGTAAACGTGCCGAGATCGCCGCGCACGTGACCAATCAGAAGATGACACGTAAGGCGAGAATCCCGGAGTGACGGTTACCACGCGCGCGTGGAGCTCACTCTCCTGACGGAATGACCAACCGTCAGAGACAACTTGATAACAGCCGTGTAAGTGGTCAACTCAAACGTCACCATCAACTACGTTTCTCACCAACTTGTCAGAATTCAAATTTCGAAGGTTTTCCCGCCAAAAAATTACTACAAACTTCATGCAGAGGCTACTAGGGTCGCGCAGTGTTAACAATGACTTGACAACCATGCGCGCTTACACCCAAAGGCAGTGACCCACCTGGAACCAAACCTGGTAGTCGCGTCGTAGTAACCAATAAGAGTTTACACACGCCCCATCTACCAACGGCAAGAAAGCACTTTCTACAACCTTTATTTTTCTAAGTCCAGATGTCACACCCCGAATTTCCACGTATTACCGGTGGGCCCGGTAGGGGAGTATCGTGACGTGGTTGGTAACATCATAGTCAAACAACACAATATATAAATGCACAGCGGAAGCAAAAGGATAAATATATTACAATCCGAAATAATGTAACATCAAAGTATTACAACGGAAGTAAAGGATCCACAGGCGGATCGAAAATAAAATAACACTGTTCAACAGACTTTAGGCATCTAAGCTTGCGAGACTCTTTAATGATGCTAGGAGTAGCCAGCCGATTCCGATTAGTTCCTGCACTTAGCCTTTTTGGAAAATACGTCAGTTTACACTGGTAAATACAATCAACTAACTCATTTTGAAAAGGGTTTAAAAAAAATTGATTTGCATGCACATGGCACAAATAATATTTTATAACTTGGGATAATTATTTAAATTTATAAACTTGTAAAGGATTTACATGTTCCTTATGCGTTCAGTAGCCCGGATCGAGCCGGGTTAAAGGTTAATGGACACACCACTTTATTTATGAGACACTGACAGGTGTACGCCTACACCTATGTGCTAAGGTCGTGGCCATTTCGTAAAATAATGCCAGGGATATCCGGGACAACGGTCATTAACCCCCAAAGGCTTTAAGCAAACAAAACAAATTAAACGGAACATCTCAATACTTTAACCACCATACAATTAAAGATTCAATGCCCGACCAAGCGGTATTTTATATACCGTACCCCAAGCCCGTATAGGGAAATAAGTTAAAAGTATTTACCTGAGCTAAATATAAATTCAATCCCAGCCGTATCAAATCAGCAAGTACAGATAGCTTTTACTGGGCTCCTAAATCTAGAACGAAGGTTTTTAATAACCTATTAGAATCCTAACGGGTCTTTAATTAAGCCTTGACTTAGACCGATTAGTTTTCAAGAGGGAGATACGGTTCAAACGCATGATAAAGCGAAGACCGGAATAGAATGTGATTTAGACCTGACAAGTTTGAAGACTTTCTTAATATGGGTATATTATACACATTCTGGATTTTGAGATAAAACCGATAAGGTTTGACCCGTTTCGGCTAATTTATGTAAACTAGTTACATAAACCGAACCGAACGCGTAATAAGCGTAACGGGTAACCGTAAGAGTCCTAAACAGGTTTCCTAAGTTAACATGCCTTAAATATGTCGTGATATCAGTAGGATACCTTCCATTATTCCCAAAACGAGTTTAATCTCATATTAAGCCCCGTAGGGGTATTTTGGTCGTTTTACCGATTATAAAAGGGATTAATTCGACTCCTGTGATTCGGGTCTGAATAAATGAGGAAAATAATTTATTTTAACAGGTTATAACATTTGATGTTAAGTCTTATGAAACAAAACGGTTTTAAACTCAAACTACGCATATAATACGCGTATAAAGCCGTTTTAAGCGACGTACGATTTAAAATAGGATTCTGAGTTTTCTGATCAGTTAAACAGGCTCAAAATACTTCATTTATTACTAAAAATCAGTAGCAATTGGATTGGTATCAAAAAGACTTGTAAAACTCATTTTATACCCGAAAAAGGGCAAAATCGGTATTTACCGAATTAATGCGCTAAACCTAGTTTATGATCAGTTTAAAAATAATTAAAAATCTTCAAAAATCCTAAAATATTATTTAACATCAGTGGGTAAAAGGTTTGGTGTCAAAAATTTAGTTTAGATAGCTTTTACGCTAATGACGCCGTTTAATTAATAAAAGTGTTTATAAATACGTCATTAAGCATAACTCCTAATCTAGACTTCCGATTGACGTGAAATTTTGCAGACATGTTCAATAATCAGTCACAAAATTTATTATACTTTCACATCATCAAAAATCTCGTTCTACGGTCATAAGGGCATTATGGTCATTATTTAGGCATTTAACGGAAACGTCGGATAGTTAAGGATTCGGGTAGTATAAACGCAGAGGATTATACTAACATGTAACAAGGTCCTAATGGAACTTTAAGGCATGTCTAAACCTATCAAAACCGGGTCAGAATCGAAGTCAAAGCAGAAAGTCAAACTATGCGACTTTCGGCTCCGAATCGGTTCAAAACGGGAAGTTGTCGAATCAAACAAGCGTAGACAAGTTTTTATACTTATCATCAAGTTATATGACTGATAAAACATATTATACGCCTTTCATATAGTTAATTACATGTTTAATGGTTCTGTTGACTTTTCGGAAGAAGTTTGACTCGACAAACGACATAGTTAGGATTGAAATCAGTGGGTGCCCTTTTAAGGGTTAATTGCCCATATAATTACCAACTTGTAACATCTTTCGTTTCGAAAAAACTCTGAACCGTTTATGATTTATCGCTAAGTCAAACCGTAGTTACGACGGTTTGACTTCTAGGCTATAAACGAATCAAGACTCGATTTAGAAGGGTCAAGGATACTTACGTAAGTCTAATAGATGATTTGGAAGGCTTGTATCAGGTCTTGAGCTCCTCTAAATGTCCAGAAGTTGTAATGAGGTTGTATGTTGCAACATGATAATTTTATAAGAACTTTGATCCTTATCAAATGATACCAAATGGGTCTAGGGTTGTAATCAGATGTCCAACATGTGTCCCTAAGGCTATAAACCACCTTAGACAAGCCCATAGAATCGAAACTTGCCATTTAAGTCGGTTAAAAACACAACAGGCAGCTGTCTGTTTATTTTCGCATCTGCAAGTCTGACGCGGCCCGCCTCCCGTTTGACAGATCTCAACGCGGGCCGCCTGGGACATGTCTTCAGGTTTCAAGTTTTCAGTTATTGCATTTTCAGTCCCCGGTCCTCCTAAACGTCGCTTTCACCTTGTTTCTTGCATTATAAACCCTCTAAATTGATTTATAAGGGCTTCAAGACTTATACCATCTTTGTGAAGTCCTCGGGTAACTTTGTGATCACCCGAAAAGCCCTAATTTTCACTGTTGACGATTCTAACCCTCACACACGAATTTTATCACAACTTTCTCATACGGCAACGAAACTTGGTGAAATTTTTATGGTGAATTCTAGTGAGCATAATTAATCGTTACAAGGCTTCGGGTTTGCTATAAGGTCACTCAGAGGTATATCTTTAACATGTTGACACATTTAACCCCTGTAGTTTGTAATCTCTCACTTTCTTTCACAATTCGCTTCGTATGATCCATGATCTATTCGTTTAAGGTTATAAACATCATGTAGGGTTATTGTAAAGTATATTTATTCATTGTTGACACTTTGAACCCTTATATTTACACAGTTTCATTGTTTGTCAACTTTAGTCCTTCAAGAACATTCTTTCACACGTTCAAAGGTTATGACACGTGTCAAGACATTATAGGACGTAAATTTTCGAGGTGTTACATCCTCACCCCCTTAAAAGAAATCTCGACCTCGAGATTTGTTAAAATGCTGGAAGTACTCTTTGTCGCATAATGGACTTAACTTTTACAGCATATCTGGAGTCTTTCCAAGCGCCCAAAATGACTCTTATATTAGGCGTATGTATCCTTTTTGGAGCTTCTTGACCTGTCAATCCTCGATCGATACAGGATGCTCATCACATCATAATTCTGCATATCATTATGTGATAGTGCTTCTTGACTTATTGGCGGAACACATCCTCCAGTCACTAGTGTGTAATGTATTGCGAGCTCCGTCAAACTCCTTAAGTAGGTTTTAGCTTACAAGCTACTTGATCTTGATACATTCGATTTCCTTCGAATGATTTCCATATATTCAGAGCTTAACTAGCCTGATAATTTAACAAATTTGGTACACCCTTCCTGGGTGATATCTTTTGTTAAACCATATTCCTTAACAAGAACTTAGGAAGTTTGCTATTTTCATAACTCCTTGATTTCTTGCCGTATACTGGCAACCTACAATAGATTATGGATTTGTAAAATCTTATTTGTTGTCTCCCAGGAAACTTTCAGATCTTGATAATTGGACTTACCAATTCTCTATCCAATAATAGATATTTAACATTCCATCTATACAAGGTCTCCAAAGGAGTAGCCTTAATACTTACATATCAATTATTATAGAAAAGCTTATTTTTAAGGTGAGATGGTTATTCCAACCACTGCTTAGCTAATGTTTAGGGAATAGCTAATCCTTGCCGTTAGTCGAACAAATCGACGATCCTGGGCAGTTGATGGCAAATTCCTAATCGTTGCCTAATTAGGGTGGCGGTGATAATGCATAAGCAAAATGAACCGTCTTTCATACTTATCTATACCGGATTCCCAGGATATTGAGTTAGGTTATATGAACCCTCTATTTTAAATTTAGTTAATCAGGGTTTCGATTCTTCCAATGATGGTACTAACCGTCTTGGAGATTTCATAATAACACAGCCTTAAACGGAATTTAAACCTTAACTCTACCTGCCTCTCAGGGGTAAACAGGGTAATATTAGGAGAAGATAATCAAGGTACAAGGAGGTTACAGAGATTTTCACAAATCTCACGCTCCAATTCATCCACCATTGTTTGTGTCAATTAAGTGACACATTTATGTTATGAGTCCAAGAACTCCTTAATCGGGAAGATTTACTTGGACAATTCCATTCTGGATATCTCCCTTGAATACCATTAGTTGACTTTAGTACCATATGACCTCTCGGAATATCTTTATGGTCCCATGCATTAAATCTCCATACTGATCAGGCATGGAAACAATCTATGGAATTTATTAAGACACACCAATCCTCATATGGCGCTTTTATCATACCATCTGGTATTCGGAATCGATAGAGATTAAAGAGATATCAACTATTTATGCTTTCGTACTTCCTCTTAGAGAGAGGATACTTCTAAAATTTTATGCCTAAAGGTTTCTGACAAGAACAGAAGAAATGGTTCATATGATTTGCCCACCTTACACTTAATATCCGGGGTTCTTACAGAAAAAAATAAATTTCTAAAAGTTTGCTAAGTTTATGGTCTTGTGAGAGAAATAACAGCACCAGAAGCCACTTGTAATTTCTAGCAATAAAATCACAAATAAGGATTTATCTGGTGAAATTTCTAATGAGAGCTGTCTCTAATTATTCAACAGGAGGGTTAAACGCCTCCATTATTAATCCTTCTAAACTTAGCTGTAAAATCTTAGATAACTTTAGGCAGTCTCAGCTTTGACTGATTACTTCTTAATCATTATAACGTGGGTAGCTGAGGTAGATCCATAATGGATTTTTAATGAGTAGGTTTTTGAAACCTTAGTGTGCTCTCTTATTGCCAATGCTAATCACTAATAATTATGTGCCTTAAGCTTAGATTTTTGGGTATACTGAATAGGGTACTCTCTTAGCCAATGAATTAAAATTTGCGACATACTGTCGACTGTCTAGAACTTTTATGGCGAGAGTCAGAAATTTCTTATTCTGTCTTTTCCTTTTTTCGCGAAACGGATACTAGGTTTTTCTAATAAGGTCCTTAAAACTTGGACCATTCCACAATGTATAATATGATCTTTCTTGAGGATTTCCTTAATGTTCTCACTAATTTAGGGTATTGTCATCAAATGACTGTGATGTATGCTTTACCAGGTTCTTTCCAGCATAACCGCTGATATACCCAATGGTTTCTACTTCATCCATCAATTTTCTTGAAATCGATGCCCCCCCCCTTTTTTTTATTATTGAAATCTCTTTCTGAGTTTTTCCATACTCGAAGTTTTGGTATTAAATACCGAATTCACCAAGTGCTTAGTCAACCTAAGTAGGATAAGTAGGTGATTGTAGTAAGAAGTAAGGAAATTATTATACGTGTGCTTATATTTAATCAAAATGGAAATTTCACAAACTAGGCACCTAGCTCGGTTGGCTAGGCGCGCGAAAGGGTGCGGCCTAGACCCAGGTTTGATTCCGGGGACGGCCAATTCCACCATTTTTTTATGTTTAATATTAATTAATCGCACTGATGCATGTAATTATGAGGGTTGTCTCATAAGGAGTCTTGATAATTAATTGCTTCTTATTACCCACAATATGGGCTTGATTTTCAAGACAAACCATCGATTTTTATTACTATATCGAGTCCTCTTATTAACGAAACAAGGACAGCGGAGAAGGGAAATTCCTAATGGATATAAAACATCCATTTAATATTGCTGGAGCAGTCTCTGAGGTATTATCGGTCAATCTTACTTCATACTTAACGCTTAGAGTTTTTAACAGGCAGATTTAATGATTTAAAATATCTATTGTCTATGAGAGACTTATCTGAACCTGAATTAAATAATACTCTAACATGAGCGTTATTGATATAGAAAGTACCTGTTGTGACCTTGTCATCTTGGATAGCCTCTTGAGTATCCATTTGGGAGTTTTCGGTTTTGGTCTTCTTAGCCTCGCCAGACTTTTTTTTTGTTTTATTAGGGCAGTTAGTTTTGATGTGCCCTATTTCATTGCAACCATAGCAGGTTGCGTCCTCCATCTTCTTGCAGTCCAAGGTCTTATGCCCCTTGGACTTGCATATCCCACATGCAAAAGTTCTCGACTGTGTATGCGAGTTCGATCCATACCTGCACTTCCCGAAGTGCTGTTTCTTGCAGATTTTGCATCTGGGTTTTTCACCCGACTGTTGGTTGTTTTTCAATTTCTTGCATTCATGGGTCTTGTGATTCATCTCTTTACAGATACCACATCCCCTGATCTGTTCATATATACATTTACTGAAGTGCCTCTTTTTCCCGCAATTCTTACATTCGGGTTTAGCCTCCTTTGGCTTGGACTGGTTATAGTTTGAACCGGTCTTACCCTTTTTACAACCTTGAATTGGGGTATCTTTGCCCTTTCGTTTGTGATCCTTCAGCACGCGATCCACAACGTTATTTATGGCCGTATTTAACATAGCCTGTAACTCGGTTCTTGTTAAGTTCAGTCTTACTTCATCATTCTGATTAACTGGATGATGGTGAGCTTCAGAGGAGTCAGCCATGGTGAAGCTTTGAAGGCTACTATCCAAGTAGAAACAATTTGTTTAATCATATAGTGAATTGTCGAATTTGATGAATAAATAGCCATGGCGCAATTAAACCATATAGGCCAATAGATAGAATTTAATTTATTTGATTATGTTTTGCCTAAGTTTAAATAAACCATCTTTGGCATTTAAGCGGAATATAATCCTTCATATTTATTAGACAGGGGACATAAGTCACGACTGCCAATGTCATACTGACATCTTTTATATATAGCACAAGGGCTTGTTCCAAAGGACTTATGATGGCTCAGAGGCCTTGTCACTAGGGAAATTTTAAAACATAATCGATGATTCCTTTGGGTCGGAAAATTTCATAGTTCATTGTCTTGACAAGAAGTTATGAAATAAAACTATCTTTTTCATGTATTCATCTTTACTCGTATATATACATCCCAAATGGATGTTTTGATGCGTACCTCATTTTCGACGTTTACCAGCCATGATTCCTATTGATCATTCACGCTAAATAAGGGATTTAGAAACTTCCTATTATAAGGATAACAAGTGTGATTTTATCGCATCACGGTTGTCGAGAGTGTTAACACATTTTCAAGTGTTAACAAGGATCTGAATCTCTTTTTTAAACAGATTTTACCATCTTAGCTAGGTCTTCAATTGACATTCAAGCTAGGTCAAACCTTTTTAAGATTCTCTTTTAATATCTATATTGGCAGGAAAGGAATGATATTTATTTTATTCAGGATTTTTATCATGAATCCTAATTTATAAGTTAGTAATAGCACAAATGGCCTAGTCGCGTAGACAAGTTTAATTTATAAACCATGATTTCAGAGAATCAAAGCATGAAGGTATTGCTGGCACAACAGGCCTAGTCACAAGGACATTTATAAATTATAAGCTATGATTTCAGAGAATCAAAGCATAAAGGTTTGAACCTAGTTCATTACCTTTATCTGACAGGGAGTCATCACTACCACTGTCTTTTGGTTCATATAGAAATGAACAGGGCCTGTAGGCGCTATTGTACCACGTATGGTCAAAATATGATCATCTCAAGTGATGATCTAAACCCATGATTCAGAGATCATTACATTGGGTTAGGAATCTTTTAAAGAATCCATTAATAAGAATGACGTGTGTGATTTTAATGAATCACGTCTATCAGGAATGTTAACATATTTACAGATGTTAACAGGGATTCGAATCTTTTAAACAGGTCTTACCATCATGGCCCGGCCTTAAAATGACCCGAAGGCTAGATTTCACTCTTAAGATTCTTATTAATATTTAACGCAGAACAATCCTAAATTGAGGTGTTAAATATGGATCTGAATCTAATTATGGAACTACCATCTTTGCCCTGCCTCAAAATAATGCGTGGCTAGGTCTCGTCCTTTTTAGATTTTTCCATTTTATATAAAGGTAGATCTTATAAAAGGAATGTCTGAATGAAAATTTAAAGTTAATTATTCCACTATAAAATTAAAAATACAGATGTGCCCTAGACGGGACTTGAAAGGAATAATGTTGTCCTCGAAGGAACTGAAAAGTAATTATGTCCTTAGAAGGACTATTAAGGAAACGATGTTAAGCAAAAGGAGTTTCTTCTTCATTTTATTTCTGAATGCTTTCTCCTTGGTTGCATGTTTCTTCCTAACCGTTGTACGAAGGTCAGCAAATCAAGGCTCCTAGTATGGAGAATTATTATTACGGCTTCTTCGCTTGGCTACGTATCCAAAATGTAAATTTTTTTTTTTTTTTTGGAAGCAGAAATTCCAGATAAGGATTGAGAATATTCCTATGTTAAGTCTAGACTCAGAAGGTCAAGGTATGTGCTAATGTGTCATTGAGATTAAACACAAAAAGATAGTGTTTAATTCACTCAATGTTGGCTCTGATACCAACCTGTCACACCCCGAATTTCCACGTATTACCGGTGGGCCCGGTAGGGGAGTATCGTGACGTGGTTGGTAACATCATAGTCAAACAACACAATATATAAATGCACAGCGGAAGCAAAAGGATAAATATATTACAATCCGAAATAATGTAACATCAAAGTATTACAACGGAAGTAAAGGATCCACAGGCGGATCGAAAATAAAATAACACTGTTCAACAGACTTTAGGCATCTAAGCTTGCGAGACTCTTTAATGATGCTAGGAGTAGCCAGCCGATTCCGATTAGTACCTGCACTTAGCCTTTTTGGAAAATACGTCAGTTTACACTGGTAAATACAATCAACTAACTCATTTTGAAAAGGGTTTAAAAAAAATTGATTTGCATGCACATGGCACAAATAATATTTTATAACTTGGGATAATTATTTAAATTTATAAACTTGTAAAGGATTTACATGTTCCTTATGCGTTCAGTAGCCCGGATCGAGCCGGGTTAAAGGTTAATGGACACACCACTTTATTTATGAGACACTGACAGGTGTACGCCTACACTTGTGTGCTAAGGTCGTGGCCATTTCGTAAAATGATGCCAGGGATATCCGGGACAACGGTCATTAACCCCCAAAGGCTTTAAGCAAACAAAACAAATTAAACGGAACATCTCAATACTTTAACCACCATACAATTAAAGATTCAATGCCCGACCAAGCGGTATTTTATATACCGTACCCCAAGCCCGTATAGGGAAATAAGTTAAAAGTATTTACCTGAGCTAAATATAAATTCAATCCCAGTCGTATCAAATCAGCAAGTACAGATAGCTTTTACTGGGCTCCTAAATCTGGAACGAAGGTTTTTAATAACCTATTAGAATCCTAACGGGTCTTTAATTAAGCCTTGACTTAGACCGATTAGTTTTCAAGAGGGAGATACGGTTCAAACGCATGATAAAGCGAAGACCGGAATAGAATGTGATTTAGACCTGACAAGTTTGACGACTTTCTTAATATGGGTATATTATACACATTCTGGATTTTGAGATAAAACCGATAAGGTTTGACCCGTTTCGGCTAATTTATGTAAACTAGTTACATAAACCGAACCGAACGCGTAATAAGCGTAACGGGTAACCGTAAGAGTCCTAAACAGGTTTCCTAAGTTAACATGCCTTAAATTTTCGTGATATCAGTAGGATACCTTCCATTATGCCCAAAACGAGTTTAATCTCATATTAAGCCCCGTAGGGGTATTTTGGTCGTTTTACCGATTATAAAAGGGATTAATTCGACTCCTGTGATTCGGGTCTGAATAAATGAGGAAAATAATTTATTTTAACAGGTTATAACATTTGATGTTAAGTCTTATGAAACAAAACGGTTTTAAACTCAAACTACGCATATAATACGCGTATAAAGCCGTTTTAAGCGACGTACGATTTAAAATAGGATTCTGAGTTTTCTGATCAGTTAAACAGGCTCAAAATACTTCATTTATTACTTAAAATCAGTAGCAATTGGATTGGTATCAAAAAGACTTGTAAAACTCATTTTATACCCGAAAAAGGGCAAAATCGGTATTTACCGAATTAATGCGCTAAACCTAGTTTATGATCAGTTTAAAAATAATTAAAAATCTTCAAAAATCCTAAAATATTATTTAACATCAGTGGGTAAAAGGTTTGGTGTCAAAAATTTAGTTTAGATAGCTTTTACGCTAATGACGCCGTTTAATTAATAAAAGTGTTTATAAATACGTCATTAAGCATAACTCCTAATCTAGACTTCCGATTGACGTGAAATTTTGCAGACATGTTCAATAATCAGTCACAAAATTTATTATACTTTCACATCATCAAAAATCTCGTTCTACGGTCATAAGGGCATTATGGTCATTATTTAGGCATTTAACGGAAACGTCGGATAGTTAAGGATTCGGGTAGTATAAACGCAGAGGATTATACTAACATGTAACAAGGTCCTAATGGAACTTTAAGGCATGTCTAAACCTATCAAAACCGGGTCAGAATCGAAGTCAAAGCAGAAAGTCAAACTATGCGACTTTCGGCTCCGAATCGGTTCAAAACGGGAAGTTGTCGAATCAAACAAGCGTAGACAAGTTTTTATACTTATCATCAAGTTATATGACTGATAAAACATATTATACGCCTTTCATATAGTTAATTACATGTTTAATGGTTCTGTTGACTTTTCGGAAGAAGTTTGACTCGACAAACGACATAGTTAGGATTGAAATCAGTGGGTGCCCTTTTAAGGGTTAATTGCCCATATAATTACCAACTTGTAACATCTTTCGTTTCGACAAAACTCTGAACCGTTTATGATTTATCGCTAAGTCAAACCGTAGTTACGACGGTTTGACTTCTAGGCTATAAACGAATCAAGACTCGATTTAGAAGGGTCAAGGATACTTACGTAAGTCTAATAGATGATTTGGAAGGCTTGTATCAGGTCTTGAGCTCCTCTAAATGTCCAGAAGTTGTAATGAGGTTGTATGTTGCAACATGATAATTTTATAAGAACTTTGATCCTTATCAAATGATACCAAATGGGTCTAGGGTTGTAATCAGATGTCCAACATGTGTCCCTAAGGCTATAAACCACCTTAGACAAGCCCATAGAATCGAAACTTGCCATTTAAGTCGGTTAAAAACACAACAGGCAGCTGTCTGTTTATTTTCGCATCTGCAGGTCTGACGCGGCCCGCCTCCCGTTTGACAGATCTCAACGCGGGCCGCCTGGGACATGTCTTCAGGTTTCAAGTTTTCAGTTATTGCATTTTCAGTCCCCGGTCCTCCTAAACGTCGCTTTCACCTTGTTTCTTGCATTATAAACCCTCTAAATTGATTTATAAGGGCTTCAAGACTTATACCATCTTTGTGAAGTCCTCGGGTAACTTTGTGATCACCCGAAAAGCCCTAATTTTCACTGTTGACGATTCTAACCCTCACACATGAATTTTATCACAACTTTCTCATACGGCAACGAAACTTGGTGAAATTTTTATGGTGCATTCTAGTGAGCATAATTAATCGTTACAAGGCTTCGGGTTTGCTATAAGGCCACTCAGAGGTATATCTTTAACATGTTGACACATTTAACCCCTGTAGTTTCTAATCTCTCACTTTCTTTCACAATTCGCTTCGTATGATCCATGATCTATTCGTTTAAGGTTATAAACATCATGTAGGGTTATTGTAAAGTATATTTATTCATTGTTGACACTTTGAACCCTTATATTTACACAGTTTCATTGTTTGTCAACTTTAGTCCTTCAAGAACATTCTTTCACACGTTCAAAGGTTATGACACGTGTCAAGACATTATAGGACGTAAATTTTCGAGGTGTTACACCAGAGCTCCAACCACTTGCCATGCGCATGGTGCAGCACTGGACTGGGGGGACTTGAAGGGGTATGGTCCCAAAAAAGCCGCGCAAACCTCCGTCAAGGTCGCGCTCGGGACCATACTCCTTATTCAACAAACTTCTTATCATGATCCTCGCGCGAGCTACATCATATTCTATTTTACGTGGCGCGAGGCCTGGCCAATAAGAAGCTCCAATAACAACACTTAGCATACTGAGAGCACTCAGTCATCCAAACCCCGCGCGAGGTAGTTACGTGCTCAGCAACACCCGCGCAGGGAAGCAGCGCAAGGTTGTTCTAGATAGTACACAGGGTACAGGTGGTAGAAGAAAAGAGCCAATCAACGTCCTTCTGGCCCTGCTCAATCGTGCTCCACGATCATCTGACATGCAGGAGACAAAAAGTACTTAAGGACGCTTACATGGCACCAATCATAAGGCAGAGACAACTGCCCCACGATCTCCACTTACCTGCTGATGGCAGAAGGGCGGCCAGGCCGACAACAGTGACACGTGGCTCCAATCACATTGCGCCAGCTCCAGAAAGCTCCTAGAAGCCACTAACGGTCGACACCAGTGAGACAAGGAGCGTATCCTCCATGTTGTCGCCTTCCGGCCCAAGGCCCATCAGCCCATATCCTCTTAAACCTCTCCGGCTATAAATAGGGACCTCACCTCACAGGTTAAACATTCCATTCCCTCTACTCTCCCTTAATACACACTTATCTCTCAAAAAACAGTCACTTATTCTCACGCCGGAGCCCGGTTAAGAGGGAAACCCCCACATTCCCCTCTTAACGAGTAACAGTGTTCTGTTTTGCAGGGCTTAGACGATCGTTACGAAGCTCAGAAAGTCATTAGAAGATTAACCACTATGGTAGGAACAAAAACCAAACTGATTAGCCCCTTAATTAGTTTTGTGTTTCTTCAGACCAAAAGTGTCAAGATTTGGAAAGATGAAAATGTTTCTAAATTGTTGAAGAAACACAATGAATCCACTGTAACAAGTCACCACTATTAAAACCATGAAGAAGTAAAGACTCGAAGACCCGGACCAGATTGCAATTTATGGAGAGCATTTAGTAAAATATTTGTATGGCGGACCCAGGAATTTTTCTATGGGGGTGCGGAACATTTTTAAAAATTTTAGGCCCCTAGGTATATAAGTAAAAAATCAGTTCGTATCGGGTTGGGTCATGTAAAACAAACGAACATCAAACTAAATTTATATAATCATCAAAAACATGTCAAATCTTGTTACAAACATAATTAAAACGTCGACGCCCTGCGGGTTTTCATTTTTTAAAATCTATCCAAAACATCATCTAAAGCTAATTTCTTAAGCAATTCTTTCTCTATATAACATAAGTTCATCGCTCCATAACATAATGTTTCAATTTTAATTTTCAACTATTCAAGCCCTAGAAATCATAACGTAAGTTGTAATCACCCAAAAAATATATAAACAACATAATCACCCTAAAAATCATATAAACAACCATAAACAACGTCAAAACACACAAAATTTCAAACCTATTTAACAACTTTATTACCCTTTTTTCTCCTATAATATCAACCAAAATCATCAAAATAACAAAGAAACTTACATGTGTTCGGATTCCGGTTAGATTTGGTGTCAAACGACGGTGATATGGTGGCTGATTACGGTGGTCGCCGGCTGCTGGACTGTTGTCGCTGGGTGATGTTGTTCGTTGGCAGTGCAGGGACGCAAGAGAGAGAGAGAGAGCGGGATTGAATTTCTAAAGGTTTTGGGCTTTAATTATTTTATTATAGTTTGAAATATTGTTGGGTTTGGTTAATGGGCTAAGACTTAGTGGGCTAGCTAGTTAGGAATTATAAGTGGGTAAAGGTATGGGTATTTGGGTTTAGTTGGTTAGGTATTAAAAGTTATATAATTTAGGTAGTATATTTTTTTTTAAAATAAGAGTTTACTAAAAAAATTTTAAAATATAAATTGATAACACTTTTTACCTAAGGAGTGCGGACGAAAAATTTCAAAGGGTGCGGTCGAAAATTCCAAGGGGTGCGGACAAAAAATTCTAAGGGGTGCGGACGGGATTTTCGACGGAATTTAGCCCTATTTTTTTTTCCTCGGGGGTGCGCTCGCCCACCTTGGGGTGGGCTTGGGTCCGCCCTGTTTCCATTTGTTGTATTTTTCTATAAATGTTAGGGTTTTGGGTCTAGTACCATAGATAAATAGTGACCTCCACCAAATGGAGGTGTGCGTGTTTGTACTATCTTCATGGGTATATGATGTAAAAACTCCATGAATATGCGATGATGAAATTGCTTTTGACTCTTATCTTGTTTATCTTCTTAAATATATGATTGTTCTTCATTGATTATCAAACACCCATTTCCTACACACAAAAGTGTATATAAATTGATTCCACACAAAACAGGTAAATCTGAGATCCAACATAAACACAGTCGCGTACTCAACTTTAAAAAAAAAGATAATGGACGCAAGTTTTGAAGAAAAATCACGTTAAATAAAAACTAAATGGGTAAAAAATGTATATTATTTAACGTGTAAGCAGGGGCGGACCTACATTGAACGGATCGGGGTCCCCGGACCCCAATGTTTTTTAAAAAATTAGTAGCTCTGGTATATTAAATTTTATAAGGACCCTATAAATATAATTAGGTGGACACCATAAAAAGAAAAGGAAAGATGGTGTAGAGGTAAACCCCCCTCTTTACCAACAAGAGGTCATGGGTTCAATCCATGTATACTCGTTTTTTCTGTTTTTTAAACCTAATTCAAACCTAGCTCTGGCCCGACCTGAACGAGGACCGATCCGAAAATTTTAACGTTTTTGTTATGGGTGAAATTCTGAGCCCATATCCTGGAAAATATCTTGATCTATATCTTATTTATGTAGTATCTGTTTACATCCGGGATGCTGGTTCAGGATATTGGTAACATCCTGAACGGTATCCTCGGGATTACTAATGGATTATGTGCAGGTACGTGTGTTAGAAGCTAGCAACGTTCACAAAGACTTATTCCGCGGAAGACTCGGTCCAGGCCGTTTAAAGAAAGACGTTGAAACCTTATTACTCGGTCTACAACGTTCGTGGTGGAATATTCGGAGCATCCCATATTTATAGGAATATTTGTTTGTATTTCATTACTATAAATAGGAGGAACACCAGATCAAATAGGACACAACAATCTCACTGCAATCACACTCACTACACTCTAACACTTGTTCTCTCGCAATCTGTACTCTCACACGAATTCATTGTAACACTTAGCGATCTGGTTGATATCCTGCACTGTATCCTGAAGTTTAAAGCAATAAGAAGAACAAGGCAGCTGCGATTGTCAGCTCCCGAGGTTTTATGCCGGCGATCTAGATTGATCAAGGGCTTTCCTCGTACATCTCGTGTCATTTTCTTTACTTTTTGCTCATTGTTTGCTCATTGTTTGATCATCGATACAGCTCAATATCCTGAGCCGTATCCTGAAACTGTTTTTGCAAGTAATTCAATTAACATATTTTCTACACTTGTTTCTAGCACACTACCTCACTTAACTAATTTGATCACTTAATTGCTTCGGTAATTTTTGACCAAAACAATTTGGCGCCCACCGTGGGGCAAGTGGTGCTCTCTTTACTAAAAATTTTTGCTAAATCGCTAATCGGTTTTTTATTTTCAAAACTCTTTGCCACATTGTCCATAATGGCCTCAAGATCAAACATGAGTTCCTCTACTGTGTCTGCTACGACTTCTGCTACTACAGGTTCGGTGCTTCCACCACCTCCTCCAAGAATGCCAGCCTCTACACGACCTCAGGATATTATCCCTACCCGCAGTGTTCAGGAATCTGCCCCTGTTTTAGCATCTAACGACGAAATTTTAACCTTATTTGGAAGTGTGCAGGAACAAATGAGGCAGCAGCAGGAAACGAACCAAATGCTTTTAAGGGAAATACAACTCCTGAAGTCTGGCTCGAGCAGATCTGCTGAGGATATTGTCACTCCATTACAACCCAGAACTTTGAACTTCAGTTCAGCTGTGTATACTGAGGATAACAGGGGAATATTGTGCCCAGCCTTCCTCAGAATCATACCCCTGAAATACCCTCCTCGGTCAGGATATCGACCATAAGGAGCTCAAGATATGCTTCAGGATATGGGCAAAATCCTCCAACGGGTAACGTGTCAAATAATAATAATACTCATACTACTAACCATAGTGGATCCTTGCAGGATACAGGTGTGACATCAGCACTTACTAGGGAACTTCAGAAGTTGAAGGACATGATATCAAGTGTACCCGGGGTGGTCCAGCCGATCCCGGAAGTGTCTCAAGACAGCCATAAGATATCTCGTTTTGCATATCCTATCTGTGATGCTGAGATTCCAAAGAGGTTCCAAACCCCCAACATGAAGCTTTCCGACGGAACAACGGATCCTGAGGAGCATATTGCTCAGTATAGGGAAAGGATGGAGATTAACCCTATCCCTCCAGATCTCAAGGAAGCGTGCTTGTGCAAGGGTTTCGGTTCAACCTTAACAGGATCAGCCCTGAAATGGCTCTTGAATGTTCCTCCACATTCGATTACATCTTTTGCTCACTTAGTAAATTTATTTAATAGTCAGTTTTCTTGTAGTAGAAGCTTCGAAAAATTAACAAGTGATCTCTACAGGATAACGCAAGGGCCTCAGGAATCCCTTAGGGATTATGTGAACAAGTTCAGCCGGGAATCACTAGACATTCCTCATCTTGATGTTGCAACAGCTGTGCAAGCTTTCAAGATGGGGTTGCAAAAAGATTCTCAATTTTACCAAGACCTTGTAATGAACCCATGCAGGAACCTGGATGAAGCTCGGAACAGGGCCCTAAGATACATTCGGTTGGAAGATGACAGAAAGATGCAAGAAAGGATGAACTCATCCAACACTTATGAGTCAACTAACAGGAAGTCGGAATCCTCATTCAAGTCGTATCGGCCTAAGCCATATGGCAGGAATGAGAACAAGAGAGTCAATGCTGTCGAAGATGAGGATCCTGAAGAGTATCCTGAATTATCTGAATATTGCTTTTCTGTTAACATTCCTGAATTGATGTATGCCATGCAGGGTCTAGGGGACAAGGCAAGATGGCCTCGAAAGAATCAACAAAAAGCGGATTGGAAAGACAAATCAAAATGGTGTGCTTTCCACGAAGATTTCGGACATATGACTGAGGATTGCATCGCTTTGAGGAAAGAAATAAGCTATCTTCTAAGCAAGGGATATTTGAAAGATCTCTTAGGAAGAAAGAAGAATAAGGGTCAGGATACTGAGAAGGATCCTGAGCGAGCAGCATCACCTCCCGCGGATGCCAAGATAATCAACTTCATTTCAGGAGGATCCGACATCTGTGGGACTTCGTATTCGGCAGCAAAGAGACATGCAAAAGAAGCTAAGGCCGAAAGGGGAGACAAACCTGTCAGGATGACTACACTCACAACTGACAAAGTGATCACATTTGATGCTGATGACAGGGATACTGTCCAGGATCCTCACCATGATGCTCTGGTAATAACGTTATATGTGGCTAACCATTTTGTACGCAGGATATTGGTTGATAATGGCAGCTCCGTCAACATAATCCAACTAGAGACACTTAAAAGAATGAATGTATCTCCAATGGATATCACTTCGAAGTCCACCGTGCTTGTTGGGTTCAGTGGAGAGGCCAGAAACACAGTGGGAGAGATAAAGTTGCCGGTGTACGTTGAAGGAGTCAACTCGATACAACGTTTCTGTGTGATGGACCCTCTATCCTGCTATAACATTATACTGGGAAGACTGTGGATTCACGATATGAAGGCCGTGCCATCAACATATCACCAATGCATCAAGATACCTACCCCTTGGGGAGTTGTTAAAGTTGATAGCGATCAGCAGGAGGCGAAAGAATGCTACTCATCCTCGATGAAATCCTCAACCAAACCTAGTGCAGCATAGCAATTAAAGACGCGGGCCCAGGATATCGTGGAGGATCCGGAGCAGGATGTGAAGAAAATTATCCTGGACCAGGATAATCCCGATATTTCGGTGCTCGTGGGAACCAATATCCCTCAGGATATTGAAGAGCAATTAATTAACTTTTTAAAATGCAGGATGTCAACGTTTGCATGGAAGCATGAGGATATGACAGGCATATCCAAAGATATTATTACTCACAAGCTTGGAATTGATAAATCATTCAAGCCCGTGCAACAAAAAAGAAGAAAGTTTGCTCCTGAACGGAATACAATTATACAAGAGGAAGTTGAAAGATTGTTGAAGTCCAAAATGATTCGAGAAGTCAAGTTCCCAAGGTGGCTAGCAAACGTGGTTGTGGTACAGAAGAAAAACGGGAAATGGAGAGTCTGTGTAGATTACACAGACTTGAACAAAGCTTGTCCTAAAGACCCATTTCCTCTCCCCCACATTGATGCAATGGTAGATGCCACTGCTGGGCATGAAATGCTGACTTTCATGGATGCATCCTCAGGATTTCAACAGATCCAAATGGAGCCTTCTGACCAGGAGGATACTGCCTTCATGACACCAACAGGTATTTATTGTTATACAGCTATGCCTTTTGGTTTGAAAAATGCAGGTGCAACATACCAAAGATTGGTAAACATGATGTTCAAAGACAAACTGGGGGACACCATGGAGGTGTACATTGACGATATGGTGGTAAAGTCAAAGAAAGCTCAGGATCACCTCCAGGATATTAAAGGAGCCTTTGATATCCTGGATCAGTATAATATGAAGCTGAATCCTGCCAAGTGCCATTTTGGAGTAGGAGCAGGAAAATTCCTAGGATATATGGTGACCAAAAGAGGAATAGAAGCAAGCCCGGAACAGATTAAGGCCATTTTGGATATTAAATCACCCTCAAATATGAAGGATGTTCAACGATTAACAGGGCGAGTGGCAGCATTGAATAGATTTATCTCAAGGTCTTCAGAAAAATGCATGGATTTTTATGATATCCTGAAGAAGAACAAAAAATTCGAGTGGGGTGAGAAGCACGAAGCAGCCCTACAGGATTTGAAACGATATCTCTCAACCGCACCTCTACCGATGAAACCCGAGAATGGTGAACCATTATCCCTGTACCTTGCTGTATCAGGGAATGTTGTAAGTGCCGTTCTTATAAAAGACCATGAAGGTCAGCAATATCCTGTTTATTATGTTAGCAAAAGTTTGTTAGATGCTGAAACTAGGTATTCTCACTTAGAAAAATTAATACTAGCATTAGTCATGGCATCAACGAAACTTAGACATTACTTTGAGACACATAGGATTCATGTTAAAACAAATTATCCTGTCAAAAATGTGCTTAGGAAACCAGAGATGTCAGGCAGGATGGCTAAGTGGTCAGTAAAGTTAAGTGCTTATGATTTAGTATATGAACCTAGAAATGCCATAAAGTCTCAAGCTTTAGCTGACTTTGTGGCTGATTTCAGTAGTGATATTCAGGATGAGGTAGACCTAGAAGTTCAACAGTTAGGAGAATCCTCAGGATCCTGGACATTATATACTGATGGTGCATCTAATATAAGAGGAGTAGGATTGGGAATACTACTAAAATCGCCACAGGGGGACATATTACCCCAGGCTATTAGGTGTGAATTTCCTGCTACCAATAATGAAGCAGAATATGAGGCTTTAATTGCAGGATTAGAATTGGCTAAAAGCATGAATATCAAAAATTTGCAAGTATATGTTGACTCTTTGTTAATTACTAACCATTTTAATGGACCCTATGCAGTTAAGGGTGAGAAATTAATCGAATATCTCGATATTCTCAAAAAATTAGCAGGATATTTCGATGTTTTTATACTTGAACAGGTGCCACGGGAGGATAATGCTGAAGCGGATGCCTTAGCAAATTTGGGATCGTCGATCAAGATACCTGAAGGGACCCAAATACCAATATTACATGTCTTATATCCTGCAACGAATCCTCAGGATAAAGCAGTAGCCGGTATTCAGGATCCTGAAGTGGAATATCCTGAACAATATCCTAAATCCTGGACGGCTCCAATCATAAAATATCTTAAGGAAGGACACATCCCCGGAAATCAAAATCCTAAGGCATTTAGGATGAAGGTATCACGATTCACTATTATAAATAATATTTTATACAAGAAATCTCTTGCAGGACCGTATTTGAGGTGCTTGGAGGATCCTGAAGCCAAAGAGGTACTTCAAGATATACATGAAGGGGATTGTGGTAATCACACCGGGGGCAGATCATTATTCTCGAAAGTATTAAGGACAGGATATTATTGGCCAACGATGAGGAAAGATGCTGCAGAATATGCTCGAAGATGTGATGCATGTCAAAGACATAGTAACATACTACATCAACCAGCTGAACCATTATATCCTGTAGTTTCCCCTTGGCCATTCATGAAGTGGGGGATGGATATAGTAGGGAAGTTACCAAAAGCTCCGGGAGGAAAAGTTTTTATGTTAGCTATGACAGACTATTTCTCCAAGTGGGTTGAGGCTGAAGCATTTGTCCAAGTAAGAGACCAAGAAGTAGTATCCTTTATAAAAAGGAATATCCTGACTAGGTTTGGAGTACCAGCTGAGATCATTTGTGATAATGGGTCCCAGTTTATAAGCAAAAGAACTACTGACTTTTGCAAAAGTTGGGGAATCAAAATGATCACATCTACCCCAATACATCCTCAAGCGAATGGACAAGCTGAATCTTCAAACAAGATAATAGTCAATAACTTAAAGAAGAGACTTGGGGCCAAAAAAGGAAGATGGGCAGATGAGTTACCCTTTGTTTTGTGGGCTGATAGGACAACGGTGAAGAACGCAACCGGCCAAACCCCGTTTTCCTTGGTATTTGGAGCGGAGGCAATGATTCCAACAGAAATGACGATACCTGCTGCAAGATCTATGCTACAGGATCCTGAACAGAATCCTGAAGTCTTATGTCAGGATTTGGATACTATAGATGAAAAAAGAGATGCAGCGAGACTAAGGATAGCAGCATATCAACAAAGAATATCCAGAGCATATAATAAGAACATAAGGACTAGAAGATTTCGAGTTGGTGATTGGGTGCTAAGAAAGGCTTTTCAAAATACCACTAATCCTGCCGATGGCAAGCTAGCTCCGAAATGGGAAGTGTTAGGGGAGGATTTTCTAACAATTAGTGATCCTTATTCGTTATCCTAACTAGTGATCCTTACTTCTGTGACAGGTGGTGATCCTCAGAAGGGCTTTAGGATCAGGATCATGGATCACTTCAAGGATCCTCATACTGACGATTGTTTACTTATGCTTTATAACATTTCGCAGGTATAACAAGCTTGACCAAGTCTTAGCGACATTCTTGGAGAATATTCCCGAAGTATTCTGCACGTGCTAGATCAAAACTAGACGTTATGGAGAACGTGGAGGCTTGGCCCGAAAGTCGGAGAGTTTGTTAGCTAGATATTTTTCTTATTTTAAAGGGAGTAACGAGCTAAGTTAAAAAGTTAGTGACACTTAGTCATTTTGGCAGTTACACACACTCGCAAACACGCTCATACAAGTTCTCGTTCAAACACTTAGCGATTTCATACACTTTTTACACACTTCACTGTAGTGATCCTTGTACCTAGCTCGTTACTATCCGAAGTTGTAAACATTTAACCATTTATTTTAGCTTGGTGATCGGTAGTTTCCATCACCCGGGGTTTTTTGTGCCGGAGATCAACTCTTGATCAAGGGCTTTTTCCCCGTATAAATCCTTGTGTTGTTTGTGCATTCTACATTGAAGTGATCCTCATTGTTGTTACACATTTTAAGCATCATTCCCCTAAACAAAGAGTTTGGTTGCAATATCATCATCAGATTTTCTGACCAAAACAGTTTGGCGCCCACCGTGGGGCAATTGGTGCTTCGTCCTTAAGAAAATACGCATTTCTGTGCTTAATTCGGCTCACTACAACCAAGCAGATGGCTTCCTCATCGAAGAATGCTTCAAACTTGATGCCCTCATTCACTTCCTCACAAGGCGTTCCTCCTTTGCCTCCACCACCTTCTGGATCCCAGAAGAATACAGAAAATGCTGCGAAGAAACCGACTCCCATTTTCTCAAAACCACCTACTTCTTCTGTTTCAACTAATCCTACTACTAATGATCTCTATACCTTGATTTTGCAGATGAGGAATCATGCACAAGAGCAGGATAAGACCAACGAAAGGATCCTCCGGGAGATTGATGAAATTAAGAAACAGAAGAAAACGGCAGAGGATCATTCTCCACTGATGCCCAGATCTTTGAATTTTGACACTCCGGTGGTTACTTCTCAGCCGTCAGTGGTTCCAAACATTCAATATGCGGGTGGACCAAAGGGAGTGCACTACGGAACAACAGCTATGACCCAGGCACTAGGTTCATATTTCCAGCCAGCAGGATCCTATCCCCAGCATATGGGATCCCTCACGAGTACAGGAGGATATTCAGGAATGCACCAAGTTCAAGGATCCTCCTTCGTTCCAGGATCATCCCAGGTTCAAGGATCCTCCTTCGTTCCAGGATCATCCCAAGTTCAAGGATCCTCCTTCGTTCCAGGATCATCCCAGGTTCAAGGATCCTCCTTCGTTCCAGGATCATCCCAGGTTCAAGGATCCTCCTTCGTTCCAGGATCATCCCAGGTTCAAGGATCCTCCTTCATTCCAGGATCATCCCAGGTTCAAGGATCCTCCTTCGTTCCAGGATCATCCCAGGTTCAAGGATCCTCCTTCGTTCCAGGATCATCCCAGGTTCAAGGATCCTCCTTCGTTCCAGGATCATCCCAGTTTCAGGGATCCTTCCAGATGCCAGGATCCTTGAGGAGTTTGCAAACAGGAAGTTCAGATGTCCATCAAGGAGATTTTATTCCAATGCAGACCAATGCCTCTGCTGGCCCCTCGATCATTCCAGAATCTCAACAATATGGATTAACCTCCATATTTCCTAACTTGAATCCAATGGGAGGTAACACTTTTAATAATTCTCATACTATTAACCATGGTTTTATGCAGGATCCAGGTATCAATCATGCCATGGCCAGAGAATTGCAAAAGCTAAAGGATATGATCTCGAGTGTTCCGGGAGTAGTCAAACCTATTCCAGAGATTGCAGATGGGAGCCACAAGATATCTCGCTTTGCACCACCAATCTGTGATGCTGAGATACCCAAGAGGTTCCATGTGCCTACAATGAAACTGTATGATGGTTCGACGGACCCTGAAGAACACATAGCACAATACAGGGAGAGGATGGAGATCAATCCAATCCTAGAAAAGTTAAAGGAAGCATGCCTATGCAAAGGATTCGGATCCACTCTTACTGGATCAGCTCTCAAATGGCTGCTAAGTCTTCCTCCCTATTCTATTACCTCATTTGCAAACCTAGTTAACTTGTTTAATACTCAGTTTTCCTGTAGTAGAAAATTTGAACGACTAACTAGTGATTTATATAGGATAACCCAGGGTCATAATGAATCATTAAGGGATTACATTACCAAATTTAGTAAAGAAACCTTAGACATTCCCAACTTAGATATAGCCACGGCTGTTGAAGCCTTCAAAATGGGATTACTTAGGGATTCCTTATTTTATGATGATCTTGTTATGACACCGTGCAGGAACCTAGATGAGGTAAGAACCCGGGCCCTCAGGTTCATCCGGCTAGAGGATGATAAGAGGATTCAGGAGAGGATAACAGGATCCTCAAAGCAGGATAAGCAAGGATCCTCATTAAGAAACAACAAGTTCAGATCCCACAACAAATCTGATAATCAGAACGTGCATTCTATTGATCAAGAAGAGGAGGATGAGGATTATCCTCCAATTTCTGAATATTGCTTTAGTGTTGATAACAATGAACTAATCCTTGCCATGCAGAACCTAGGTGATAAAGCTAGATGGCCAAGAAAGAATGACAGGCCAGCTGCAACTAAGGATAAATCAAAGTGGTGTGCATATCATGAAGATTTTGGGCACCTCACAGAAGAATGCATTGCATTAAGAAAGGAAATTGGATACTTGCTGAGCAAAGGGCATCTAAAAGAGTTGTTGGGAAGAAAAAAGTCAAGGACTCAGGATCCTGAAAGGATCCCTGAGAAGGCTCCAGCCCCTCCAGCAGACGCACAAGTGATAAACTTTATCTCTGGGGGATCCGACATTTGTGGCACATCCTTCTCAGCAGCTAAGAGGCATGCGAAGGAAACTAAAATGGATAACGGAGAAAGGCCAGTTCGAACATCGAGTGTCTCCGAAGGAAAAGTCATAACCTTTGATGAAGAGGATCGTATTGATATCCAGGATCCTCATCACGATGGTTTAGTTATTACTCTTTTTATATCTAACTATTTTGTCCGCAGGATCCTAATAGACGGAGGAAGTTCAGTGAACATTATCCAGCTTGATGTTCTAAAGAAGATGGGTATCCCTGAATCAGAGATCATACCAAGATCCTCCGTGCTCGTGGGATTTAGTGGCGAGACCAAGAACACCCTGGGGGACATTAAACTCCCAATATATATTGAAGGCTTACACTCTTATCAAAAGTTTTGTGTTATTGACTGTTTATCTTGTTGTAATGTTATCCTTGGCAGGCCCTGGATACACGATATGAAAGCAGTCCCATCTACTTATCATCAATGTGTGAAGCTCCCTAGTCCTTGGGGAATAGTAAAGATTGATAGCGATCAGCAGGAAGCTAAGGATTGCTACACTTCATCGATGAAACCAGCTTCGAAGTCAAGGGAGCAATAGCAATCAAGGTATCCTCCAAGGAGTGTCTTGGAGGCCAGAGAGCAGGATGTGGTAGAAATCCTCATGGATCCTGATGATCCTGAATCCAAAATCTATATCAGGTCAGGGATCCTTGGCGAAATGAAAGAAGACCTCATATCCTTCCTCAAAAGGAGAAAGACTACCTTTGCATGGAAACACGAAGACATGACTGGCATATCCAAGGATGTTATCACTCATAAGCTCGGCATCGACAGATCTTTCAAACCAATCCATCAAAGGAGAAGGAAGTTTGCACCAGAAAGGAATGCCATTATCCAGGAAGAGGTAGAGAAATTGCTCCGGGCAGGTATGATTAGAGAGGTCAAGTATCCAAGATGGTTGGCCAATGTGGTTGTTGTTCAAAAGAAAAACGGAAAGTGGAGGGTATGTGTCGATTTTACCGATTTAAATAAGGCATGTCCCAAGGATCCTTTCCCTTTACCCCACATTGACTCCATGGTGGATGCAACTGCGGGTCATGAACTGTTAACTTTTATGGATGCTTCATCTGGATTCCAACAAATCCAAATGGAACCATCCGACCAAGAGGATACGGCCTTCATGACTCCAACTGGTATATATTGCTATATTGCTATGCCGTTCGGATTGAGAAATGCAGGTGCAACGTACCAAAGGTTGGTGAATATGATGTTCAAGGATCAGATTGGACAAACTATGGAGGTTTACATAGATGATATGGTGGTAAAATCCTTAAAAGCTGAGGATCACCTAAGAGACTTGGAGGAAGCATTCGATATCCTTGACAAATATAACATGAAGCTTAATCCTTCAAAATGTCATTTTGGTGTTAAAGCAGGTAAATTCTTAGGATACATGGTGACTAAGAGAGGCATCGAAGCTAGCCCGGAACAAATCAAAGCAATAGTGAACATCAAATCTCCGGCCAATGCTAAGGATGTTCAAAGGTTAACAGGAAGGATAGCAGCCTTGAACAGATTCATATCCAAGTCCTCCGAGAAGTGTAAAGAATTCTATGATATCCTAAGGAAGAACAAGAAATTTGCGTGGACGGAGAAGCATGAAAATGCTTTAAAAGCCCTCAAAGATTACCTATCCTCGGCCCCGGCTTTGATGAAACCACAAAAAGGTGATGTGTTATCCTTGTATCTTGCAGTATCCTCAAAAGCAGTAAGTGCGGTCCTTGTTAAGGATCATCAAGGTACACAACATCCTGTCTATTTTGTAAGTAAAAGTTTACTTGATGCCGAATCCAGGTACTCACACCTTGAAAAGCTTATCCTTGCATTAATAATGGCATCTACCAAGTTAAGACATTATTTTGAAACTCATGTTATCATTGTTAAAACTAATTTTCCAATTAAGAATGTCCTCAGGAAACCAGAGATGTCAGGAAGGATGGCTAAGTGGGCAGTGAAATTGAGTGCATATGATATAAGATATGAGCCTAGGACAGCTATCAAATCCCAAGCATTAGCTGACTTTGTGGCTGATTTCAGTAGTGATTTACAAGAAGAAGCTGAGTTAGAAGTCCAGCAGCTAGAGGAGACCAAGGATCCTTGGATACTTCACACTGATGGATCCTCAAATGTCAAAGGCACAGGGCTTGGAATACTACTAAAATCGCCACAGGGGGACATAATACCCCATTCTATAGCTTGTGAGTTCCAAACCACTAATAATGAGGCTGAATATGAAGCCTTAATTGCTGGTTTGCAAATCGCAAAGCATATGGGGATCAGGTATCTTGAGGTACACGTAGATTCTTTGTTAATTACAAATCACTTTAATGGATCATATGCTGTTAAAGGTGAAAAGCTAACCAAATATTTGGAGATAGTCAAAAGTTTGGCACTCTCTTTTGTCTCTTTTAGTTTGTCACAGGTACCAAGGGAAGAAAATACAGAAGCTGATGCATTGGCTAACTTAGGATCATCTTTGAAGATCCCAGAGGATATCAAGATCCCTATTATCCATATCCTGACCCCAGCTATTGAGGATCATGTGGCTATGGAGATAGGGAATAATTCTGCAATGATCCCTAGTGAGGATACTCAATCCTATTCAGGATCCGGATCATGGATCTCACCAATTATGAGATACTTACAACATGGAGAGATTCCTACAGGAGAAAACCCTAGGGCTTTCAAATCTAAGGTATCTCAATTCACAATTATGAATAATATGTTGTATAGGCGATCTCTTGCAGGACCATACTTGAGATGCATTGAGGATCCTGAAGTTCAAGAAGTTTTAAAAGACTTCCATGAAGGAGATTGTGGAAATCACACTGGGGGCAGGGCTTTATTCTCAAGGATCCTGAGGACAGGATACTACTGGCCAACCATGAAGAAAGATGCTGTGGAGTATGCCAGAAGATGTGATCCTTGCCAGAGACACAGCAATATCCTTCATCAACCAGCCGAACTATTGCATCCTATATCCTCCTCTTGGCCATTTATGAGATGGGGTATGGATATAGTTGGCAAGCTCCCTAAGGCACCTGGTGGAAAAGTATTCATGCTAGCTATGACTGATTACTTCTCCAAGTGGATAGAGGCTGAAGCTTTTGCTCAAGTTAGAGAAAAGGAAGTTATATCCTTCATTAAAAGAAATATTATAACTAGATTTGGAATTCCTTCTGAGATTATATGTGATAATGGTTCCCAATTTATTGGGGGCAGAACCACTAATTTTTGTGACAGCTGGGGGATTAAGATGATAACATCAACACCAGTCCACCCACAAGCTAATGGTCAAGCAGAATCATCCAACAAGATCATCATTAACAACTTGAAGAAGAAGCTTGGATCCAAGAAAGGAAAATGGGCAGAAGAGCTACCCTATGTGCTCTGGGCTGACAGGACAACCCCTAAGAATGCTACTAGTCAAACACCATTCTCTTTGGTGTTTGGGGCAGAATCAGTGATCCCAACAGAAATGGTGGTTCCTACTGCTAGAACAAGTACCCGTGATCCTGAGGAAAATGATGAAAACTTGGCTCAAGACCTGGATACTATTGAAGAAATCAGGGATATGGCTAGGATCAGGATGGCCAGTTATCAACAAAGAATGGCTGGTGCTTACAATAAAAATGTCAGGATCAGGAGGTTTCAAGTTGGAGATATGGTGTTAAGGAAAGCATTTCAGAATACCACCAATCCTGCTGATGGAAAATTGGCTCCAAAATGGGAAGGCCCTT
Organism: Helianthus tuberosus; assembly: GCA_030545235.1. Taxonomy (NCBI): domain Eukaryota; kingdom Viridiplantae; phylum Streptophyta; class Magnoliopsida; order Asterales; family Asteraceae; genus Helianthus; species Helianthus tuberosus. The sequence goes on along the minus strand of CM060367.1, from coordinate 205,879,829 downwards.
ATTTGATTGAAGCTGAAGCAGGAAAGGGGGCATATAGATTGCTAACCATGGAAGGTGAATTGCTACCAAGAGCTTGGAATGCTGTCCACTTGAAGAAATATTTCATGTAAGCAGGATCCTTATGGTATAGGTGATCCTCATCGAAGAGATATCCTTAAAGGATCCTCAAAGTATCGGTGATCCTTACTCAGGTAATATCCTAATCTTGAACTATTTCATTTCTTAATTTTTTCATCTAAGGATAAGGATCATGTATCCTTTATCCATCTCTCACGTGAGTTCAAGTTTTGAAAGCTCAGGTATCTTCAGCACGACATTGGTTATCCACAGAAGCAATCCGTCCTTTGGGTTTAACCCCAGTTATTTGGGCTTGTCCCCAGATTCCGCCTGCAGCGCACGATGATCCTGGTATAGTTCAAGGCTTTGGGACCAGTACTCATTATAGGGGCTGATAATTCCATTGTTCTGGCTATGCTTAGGATCCTACGTATAATGGTAGACGTACCATACATCCGTTCATAAGGTTTCTAACGTTTTCACGTTAGCTAAGGTTTCTAACGTTTTCACGTTAGCTAAGGTTTTGGCATCTTCATGTCACTAAGTTTGGATAGTCGCCAGTTAGGGCCATACTCCAGTTTACATACGATCCTTGGGCTTGTCCCCAGTTATCCTTGGGCTTGTCCCCAGTTATCCTTGGGCTTGTCCCCAGTTATCCTTGGGCTTGTCCCCAGTTATCCTTGGGCTTGTCCCCAGTTATCCTTGGGCTTGTCCCCAGTTGCTAACTTTTTTCTTATATCGGCTTAGTCCCAAGTTATGCTCTATTTCAGGTCCTTGAAGATAGGCAGCTAGGGATCCTTGATCCTTATTTCACTCTAAGGTTTATCTTATAGTTATCCTTATTATGGTTAGGATTCTAACTTGGATCCTCAGGTATGATCCTTAACTTTTTTGGTTTTATTCATTATTCATTTGAATAACCCCTATGCTTGACAACTGAACTTGTGTTTCTTAAACTATACCATTTTTAAAACTTATCGGTTATGAGATATGTGATCCTTGTTCATATCTTAAACTTTTTGGATATCTTTTCTAATTTTTCAAGGCTTGATAAGTATAAACAAATTGAACATTATAACAGTTGGAAAATAACATACTAAAAAGGATAACAACACAAGATAAGCGACAAAAGGTTAAGTTTTTATTTATTAACATAAGACTAACCCTTTAAAGGTTGACAAAATTACCTACCCGAGCTTCTACCAGCAAAACGTGGCCCGTCCGCTGGGGTAGGTAAAGGGTGTCCATGATAATGAGTTCAAAAGTAGTGCAGGAATATAAAGGCAGCAGGATCACAATGGCTTCATCCCCCAAACAGAGGATCCCTCCACCAATTGCAATCCTGCCTATTGTCCAAAGGATCATACATGATCCTTAATCCTAAAAACCTATTGTTCAAAGTACAACCCATGAAATTGTCTTAAACATCACAACCACAAAAAACAACCACCAAACTAAAAAATTGGGCTCCGGCCTTAGCACATATATCCATCATCGCCCAATTGTGCAGCCTACATCTTTGCTGCATCCTCTTCTCCTCCAGCTGCGGTATCCTTCACCTGATCCTTCCCACTGCCACTTGCTTCAATCGCCAAGACTTCAGTAGCCTCCTCTTCCTCATCCTCAAGCTCAGCCAACCTTTCCTTCCAACCCTCAATATCCCAGCTGTTCTTATCAAAGCTAGGATCTTGAGCTTCTTGGGCCATCTTCAACTTAGTCTGATACATTGTGATGGCAGCAGAGAGCTTGGCATTTTCGATGAGGTCATGCTTTTCATAATCAAAGTTAACCAACACCTTGGCCATTGCCTGCTTGGTATCCTGGAGTTCCTTCCGAGCATCAGCAAGTGCAAGATCTTTGAGCACGGCAACCTGTTGAAGATCAGCTATTTTCTTGTCCAGCTCCTCAATATTACCCACGTAGTCCTCGATCTCAGCAAATTTCTGCAAAAAGAAGATAAGGCAGTTCAAGGTCAAGTGATCCTCATAAGAGCTGGATACTTAGGCAAAGTTAAGGATCCTTACTTCATTGAAGTACTCAAGGAATTGGTGGCGGATCAGTGGCAGCCCTTGAAGATCCTCAGCATCAGAAATTTTCCTCTTCTTGACACCCTTTCCTTTAGTGGGTGCCTTTGGAATGGAAATGCTGGGACTGTTGGTGGATCTCTTCCTCCTGGGTCGTACGAGATCAAGGTCAGCTGTGTTGAATTGGGAAACAGGCTTGACAGATTTTCCAGCACCTACACAATTAAAACAAGATAAGTATCTTTTCCTGGTTCATATTTCATTATATATTTAATTTTAAACAAGGATACTTACTTGACATTGTGACAGAGCCTGAGGATACCTCCTGTGAATCTTGGGTTGTTGTCTTGAAAGTTCTTATCTCAGGGTCAAGTTTCTTGAAGGCAAGGAGCCTCTCCTTAGCAGCAGGGGACAGTTTGAGGTGTGAGACGGTGATAGCTGCAAAACAAGAAAGCAAAAATATAAGTTATCCTTATATCAAAAGAAAGTTCCTGGTGATCCTTATCAGGATCCTCCATCCTACCATGGGTAGCCCAATTTTTAGGAAGATCCTTTCCATCCTGGATAGAATCTCTCTTGACAAAAAAGAAACGTCGCTTCCAATTAGTGTCATTCTTGGTGGCTTTGAAGATCGGGTGTTCCTCACCAGGTTTACGTTTGAACAAGTAACGATGAGATCCAAAGGTGGTAAGATCATATAGCTCTCCCAGCTCTGCCATTCCTAGATCTATTCTCTCCTCATCAATGATCCTTTCAAGGGTGTGCAAAACCCTCCAGATCATCGGCATGGCTTGGATATAAGAGATGCCGGTTAGGGAGAAGAAAGATTGGGTGAAGGCTGGAAAAGGATAAGAATAACCTATGGTGAACGGAGTGACGGGGAAAGCAACCCACTTATCGGATATATGATCGCTCAAGGCATTGGGGTCAAAAGGCCTGAATTCGGTGTTCGCCGGAAAGCAGTGGCGGATCCTGTCTATCTGAGCATCGTTGAATAGACAACGTTCTTTAATGGAGTCTTCGATAATCCCCTGGCTTTTCGGAGGACTGTTCTTTGGATGATCCTTGGCTGGTGAACTTCGAAGCAACATTTTCGTACTGACGAAGATAAAGGTAGAAGAACAGAGCAAGAGAAGGAAAAGGATAGAGAGAGAGAATACCTGAACGTCTTCGGAATGTGGATTATAAAGGGAGTTTCTCTGAAAATTTAAATGCATTTGATCCTATCTATATCTCTATTTATAATCATGATCTTGCAGGTTGTCACTTCCGTGACATCATCATCGCAACGGCTAGTTCAAAATTAACGGCTATATATCCGTTAGTTTGTTACGGATAAGATCAAGAAAACATAACTCGCTAATTTTACAATTTCACTCCTTATATTTTGGGGGCAATTGTTAGGGGAGGATTTTCTAACAATTAGTGATCCTTATTCGTTATCCTAACTAGTGATCCTTACTTCTGTGACAGGTGGTGATCCTCAGAAGGGCTTTAGGATCAGGATCATGGATCACTTCAAGGATCCTCATACTGACGATTGTTTACTTATGCTTTATAACATTTCGCAGGTATAACAAGCTTGACCAAGTCTTAGCGACATTCTTGGAGAATATTCCCGAAGTATTCTGCACGTGCTAGATCAAAACTAGACGTTATGGAGAACGTGGAGGCTTGGACCGAAAGTCGGAGAGTTTGTTAGCTAGATATTTTTCTTATTTTAAAGGGAGTAACGAGCTAAGTTAAAAAGTTAGTGACACTTAGTCATTTTGGCAGTTACACACACTCGCAAACACGCTCATACAAGCTCTTGTTCAAACACTTAGCGATTTCATACACTTTTTACACACTTCACTGTAGTGATCCTTGTACCTAGCTCGTTACTATCCGAAGTTGTAAACATTTAACCATTTATTTTAGCTTGGTGATCGGTAGTTTCCATCACCCGGGGTTTTTTGTGCCGGAGATCAACTCTTGATCAAGGGCTTTTTCCCCGTATAAATCCTTGTGTTGTTTGTGCATTCTACATTGAAGTGATCCTCATTGTTGTTACACATTTTAAGCATCATTCCCCTAAACAAAGAGTTTGGTTGCAATATCATCATCAGATTTTCTGACCAAAACAGGAAGGACCATATGAAGTTGAATCAGAAGCAGGGAAAGGAGCATACAAACTCAAGAATATGGAGGGGGATATGCTACCGAGGTCTTGGAATGCTATACACCTTAAGCTCTATTTCAAGTGAGTTTAGAATTTAATTTCTAACTCAGGATGGTATGAATTCTACCTTTTTTAAATATGTTTGGTTTAATTTGTTCTTTGTAACCCAATACTGACTTAAGCATCGGAGGGGTGTTAGCCAAGCTAACACCCACCTTAGTTTACAATTGTTTTGCAAGATATGTTTCAGGATATAGCTCCAAGATATATACTCAGGATAAGTCGAAAGATTAGAGGATTGGCCCCCTCTCTCACGTTTAAGGGATCCTGGTCCCTTCAAAGGTTTAAAGGTATTCACCTTTCTTTCGAATTGGGTTTAAACACCTCGCCTGGAGCGCAAGTTATCTAGGTATAGTTCAAGGTAGCGGGACCAGTTCATGTAAAAGTGGCTGACAATTTCGTTACTATTGGCTATATCCTGGATCCTAAAGGTATATGAGGATTGATCACCCTCTCTCACGAAAGAGTATTTTCATATTCTCAAAGGTTTAAAGGTTTTCACTTTTCTAAGGATTGGAGTTTATACACTCTCGCCTGTAGCGCATGAAATTAAGGGTTTATCCCCAGATATAAGGGTTTATCCCCAGGGTATTAAGGGTTTATCCCAAATATGCTGAAGATTTATTTCAGGATATCAGGGGTTTTGCCCCAGGGTATGCGGAATTTACTTAAAGACAAGGTATGAATACATTTGTGTTTCTGTGTCAAACACATGGGACATACATTATACTGTTCAAAGAATGAATATAAGTTCACAAGTATGCACTGGGGACAAAACTTATAATGAAGGATAAGAATTGGTTCTGTACGAATCTCTGGTATGATCTCTCCTTTTTATTCATTTTAATATCCTTATCAAGATATCTTTCAGGATACCTTTTGGGATACATCTATAATATATATTCCTAAAAGTGTACAAACCAAACAATTTTTGCAACTACGATTTTCATAGCAATAACAACAGTAATTGGGTCAAAAGAGAAGTTATATTATTAACATACCAAAAGTTGTGCTCTTAGTTTCACCTCAAAACAAGGCCCATCCACTAAGAGCACTAATAGTTCATAACCATATTTACCCAACAGTTGAAGGCTTCATCTCAAACCGAGAACCATCCACCTTCAACTGTTGTATTGTTCAAAAAGCATGCAGGAAATGTAAATTGTTCAGGTACGGGAAAGTAAAATGCAGAAAAGTAAATTGTTTGTGGAACTACAAACCAACATTCAAATTCAAAAAGGTGGGCTCTGGCCTTGGCACGTATATCCTTCATCGCCCACCTAAGTGCCCTCACACAGCGGCATCTCCTCCAACTTTCTCAGACTTCTCCGCTCCAGCATCCTGACCAGCATCCTGCGCAGCATCCTGACCAATGTCCATTTCAGCATCACCTCCATCATCCTTCTTCTCTCCAGCTTGGACCACCACCTCTGCTGACTTAGAAGACTCACCGGCTTCAGCAGGAAGCGGCACAGCTTTGCCTCCGAGCTCCTTCAACTTAGCCACCCAGGATTCAACTGGCCAAGATGGACAAACAAGGCCCGTCTCCTTGGCCTCGTAGGCCATCTTGATGCGTGCTTGTAGCAGGGAGATGATAGCAGAAGCCTTGATTCCCTCTCGAAAGCTGATCAAGGCCTGATCATGATCCATTTGAACGCTGGCAAGTTTGACCTCAGCGTCTTGGGTGACCTTCTTTAGCAAGCTTTCATAGTGCCGGCTCTTTGCTTCAGCAATAGCACCTTGGTCAGCAACGGTGCTCTCGAGTTGCTTGATCCTGGCTTCATGAAGTGCCACAGTACCACAGGCGTCATTGTACAAGTGGAGCAAATGCTGGAGGCCCTGCACATTAATTACAGGTATGGAGTTAGAATGTATGCTGACTAAGACATCCTACCAGGATATCCTGTTAGGATATACGTGCAGGATATATGTGTAGGATATACATGGAGGATATGCGTCAGGATATTACCTTGTTGAGGAAGGATGTCATTGGCTCTAAGGAGTCAGAGAAGCTGAGTTCATCATAGGAGAACCCTTCTGAGCCTGGAGCACTGACCTCAAGACCCTTTCTCTTTTTCGTTGCGGAAGCACGGGTTCTTGGATTGGCCTTGGGAGCCGGGAGTGGCTTGGAGCTAGTGGTAGCAGGAGTCTCCTTCTTGACTATGGCTGGAGTTGGATAGCTGTCAAGTTCATCCAGGTCTAGATAGACTAGGACTTTGCTGGAATCTGCACACAGGGAGTAAATTCTAAATCCCTCTTATGAATAACAGATAAAAAACGTATGTGTGCAGGATATCTTGCAGGATCCTTACCAGACATGTTGGCACTTGAAAGAGGGCTTGGAGTTGGTGGAGAAGGATTGAAACTTCTCTCTGCCTCTGGAAGAAGTCTGATGGCGTCTATTCTTTCTTGAAAATTAGCAAGAGGAGGTGCAATCTTCCTGAAATCAGCTGCACAAAAATGAAAGTTTATTAGTTCAGAATATGAGACAGGATAAAAGACAAGATCATTCTTAAACCCTAAGTCCTACCCTTTCTTAACCATCTCATCGGATAATCCATTCCACCGGGGATTGAATCCCTTTTTACAAAGAAAAACTTGGATTGCCAACCATCCTCGTTTTTGGTGGCACGAAGTATCAATGGGGGACCATAACTAGAGTAAAATAGAAACCTAGATGAGCCGTGGCATCTAAGCTTGTAGGCTAAAGGGAGATCATGGACAGAAAGGTCAGGTATGTGGTTTCTCTTGATTTGGTCCAGAACAGATAAAACACGCCAAAGCATTGGCATGGTTTGGCTGAAAGAAATTTTAGTGATGTTAAAAAACTCGGTAATAAAGTCCGGAAAGGGGAATCGTAGCCCTAAGGTGAAGGGGAAAGCATTGAAACAAATCCACTCGGTGGAAACCATATCTGACCGGATTTCTCTGTCAAAGGGTCGGAATATGGTTCCATCCGGAAAGATACCGGAAGATTTCAAAGCCGACAGATGAGCACTATCAAAGGTGCATGTTTCATTCTCCGGTTCTTGGAGAAGATTCTGTTGGATGAATGTGGGAGCCGAGTCGCCGGAACTGGACCTCGTTTGCCTAGGCATTTGGTCGCCTGAATTCTTGCCGGAGTAAGATGAAAGATGGTTATGAAGATGAGAGAGAGAATATTACCTTTTTCTTGTCGATTGTGGGTAAAAAAGAAGATGAGGATGAGAAGATATAGGGTATGATGAGTAAATATAGGCCGGGTGGTTGAAAGCTGTCACATCAGAAGTCTTATCTCTTAATTGCCTCGGCCACTGTGAAAAAATGTAACCGTTAGGATATCAAACGGTAACATTTTTGGGGACAATTGTTATGGGTGAAATTCTGAGCCCATATCCTGGAAAATATCTTGATCTATATCTTATTTATGTAGTATCTGTTTACATCCGGGATGCTGGTTCAGGATATTGGTAACATCCTGAACGGTATCCTCGGGATTACTAATGGATTATGTGCAGGTACGTGTGTTAGAAGCTAGCAACGTTCACAAAGACTTATTCCGCGGAAGACTCGGTCCAGGCCGTTTAAAGAAAGACGTTGAAACCTTATTACTCGGTCTACAACGTTCGTGGTGGAATATTCGGAGCATCCCATATTTATAGGAATATTTGTTTGTATTTCGTTACTATAAATAGGAGGAACACCAGATCAAATAGGACACAACAATCTCACTGCAATCACACTCACTACACTCTAACACTTGTTCTCTCGCAATCTGTACTCTCACACGAATTCATTGTAACACTTAGCGATCTGGTTGATATCCTGCACTGTATCCTGAAGTTTAAAGCAATAAGAAGAACAAGGCAGCTGCGATTGTTAGCTCCCGAGGTTTTATGCCGGCGATCTAGATTGATCAAGGGCTTTCCTCGTACATCTCGTGTCATTTTCTTTACTTTTTGCTCATTGTTTGCTCATTGTTTGATCATCGATACAGCTCAATATCCTGAGCCGTATCCTGAAACTGTTTTTGCAAGTAATTCAATTAACATATTTTCTACACTTGTTTCTAGCACACTACCTCACTTAACTAATTTGATCACTTAATTGCTTCGGTAATTTTTGACCAAAACAGTTTTGTTATGAAATTTTTGAACACCGAAAAAATGGACCCCATTGAAAAATGATTCTAGATCCGCCACTGCGTAAGGGTGAAATTCGAAGTTAAAAAATTAATATAGTATAATAAAAAGAATTATGTGAGAGATCATTAAAAGTAACAATGTTTGTTTCTTTCATGATCATGATACGATCACAAAATTTGATATAATAACATAAAAAATTAAGTTACTACTCATCAATCACTAAAGCTTCATGCCTCCATGGTTATTATGTATTAAACCATTAACACTCCTTCAAACACAAAACTAGACCGGATCCCACATGTCTAAAAGTTCAATTATTTGTCTCCGAACATCCTGAAGCTACATATATAGAGCCCCCTGCTCCTAAATCACTTAAGTATCGTAGAAATCATGTCTAAGAAATTCATAAAATAACCAATTCAACGTCATTCATTCATTAGTTCAATAGCAAATATCAACAAAAACTTAACCAAAATGCACATAAAACCCTATCCCATTCTTGTCGGAACAGAAACAAAAGCATTTGTAATGACCAGAAAACCGAGCATCAATCATCTCCATGATCACCGATCTCAAATCGTATGTGGTAAGTGTTGGTTACAGGCCCCAAACTCTACACACTCAAGTTCTCACGAATGTATGTGTATAATATGCAAAGATGAGAAAGTGAACAAGCTTCTGTTGTATTCGATAATCAAATAAGGGTACCTACAATACAACTATTCTATCCTATTTATACTAAAAAACTAAATAGCACATGCTAAAATAGATAACAAAATATCAGCAACAAACTTCACAATTCCCTCCATGATCTCCACCAATTTACTCTCTCAAACTTGACCATTTCTTAATAACGTCCAGATTTGAGATCATGGGTATAATTCCATTATTCTAATAAGATAATTAAGTCAAACAACCCATGACCCGATAACGTGCCGACCCGTGACCCGCAAACAAACCCGAATAATCCAACAGTAAGTGCCGTAGTACGAGTTTCATCCGATCTAACAGACCTTTCATATGTACTTACAAACAGCCAACCAAACCCTAAATATGGAACTTGAACTATGAGAAAACAAAATTGGGTCTTTGATGATGCTATTAGTGAGCAACGGGATGATGAATCACATCCATTTTGATAGATTCGATCGATTTGGTAACCTAATTTTCTTGAATTTGATCCCAAATGGCAAGCAAAAGACCACCTCTCATTAATTATTTATATATATATGTATACAAGTTGACGCCACCCGCGCGTTGCAGCGGGATGTTAATTAAGAATATTTTAGTATCACTTTCCTTAAGTTTATTCAAAACGTTATTTTCCTGTTGCTTTGTCCCTAGCCTAGAAAACAATGACAATAACGAAATCTTATGCTACTGTCAGGTTTTATATAATTCCCTGAACAAATCATATCCGAACGGCGAATACGTATACCTATGACTTCGAATTTTGAACAAAGTAACTTAGACGATAAATTAAGATGAATGTAATATAATAAATAAAATTGTATTTTTTTATTAAAACTCAAGGGGTAAAAATAATATTTTATAAAGTTTTTAAAAAAATAAAGGATGTAAAACCCACACTATGCAGTAAGGTTTAGATTGGCATAAATTCGGTTCAAAACAACTCATGTATTCGGTATAGTCATTAAAAGAAAATTGCTTAAGAGGATCCGTTTAGAATAAAAATTATCAATGAATAGCGTAAATAAAACAATAAACGGCATTTAAAAATGATATACACTATGTGTTATATAATTTGTCAAAATAACTATTTTGATCTTTCTTTGGGAAAAAAGAAATTAAAATCAAAGCTGATAATATCAAGTCATAACAATTACCGAAAACACAAACCAAAAAGTGGAAAAATATAATCACCATGAATTTTCTTAAACAATATTGATTTAAGGCAAATTTAACCGCGTAACAAAAAGGAAATTATATTGTAGAAATTTACCCCAGGATTACCCATAGTTTGATTTATTACTTTGAAATTCGTGGTGACTGGTTTATACACAATGCTCTCTGTCCTCAAAATTGACTGTTTCGCTAGATCTAAGGCGACCGATTGTATTCTCTAGCGTACGGATACGAAGAAAACACACTGGCTGTGGTATTCCGATCACTGCGGAGGCGTCGCAAGTTCTTTGTCCAGCAAAGAACGCCCAATTTTTTAAGAAAAAAGCTTTAAGTGGTCAACAGGAGAAAAGTGAACAAAAGAAACAATATCGATTTCTAACCGGCATTTTTCGGATAAAAAAAATATAATTGGATGAATAAAGTATTATCAATGGAAAACAACATGCAAATTTGCAAGGCAACACAATGGAAATAAGGAGTACATGATGCGGTTTAAGTGAATAATAAATTAGTATATATTGATGCATTTTCAATGAATCTACCAAAGAGAAATGACGTATCCCTTGCCCCTTGGAACGGTTATCAATGTACACACACCTTTATATCATAATTTCAATCTAACAAAGAGAAATGGCGTACCCTTGGGAACGGTTATGAATGTACACACCATTATTTATTTCAGAATTTCAATCCACCAAGGAGAAATGGCGTACCCTTGGGAGCGGACACATCAATTTACCAACGAATACATGGTTCCGTTATATGGCTTGTTGATAGGAAAAGGGGTTGAAAAATGAACAGTCATACCCTCTACTCAAACATTGTGTCCCAAGTTACTTTTCTGTAGGTATATATAATATAATATATACACACACTTCATATCATAAGTATTCGTTAACAATAGGAATATGTAAAGTAAAGATATATTTAATCTTTATTATATGTATAGTCTTTAATAATATCAGTTATAATTATATCTAACAACAACTTTTCTTTTTTTTACACTCATATTCGCAGGTTTGCAGACGATCATAGTATTTATCGCAACAAATATGCGATTTAGTATCTTGTGATAGTTTACAATGTGGAACACAATCTTTTGGAGTTGGAACCCCAAATGCTCCCATATGACTAAGTTCATTTCTTGCACCTATAGATCCCGAAATGAAATATTAATTAGGTTGTTTATATAAAAAAGTAATACTATTTAAGGGTTATAGGTTTAGAACTTACACCGATGAGCCACAAACAACAACACAAAACTTATACTCACAACCATCATGACATGTGATTCCATGAACCTCGTCATTATACCGGGTTTCAATTGTATTACTCCTATGAGATACAGGATGAAAGAACGTAATTTATATAATTTTAGATGAGGCAATATATAAGCACAATTAGATATCATCAATTATGCATGTTTACAACTAACACTAAGTGTAGGTCTTTTAAGTCTCTCTCATTCTCCCCCCCCCCCCCCCCCTCTCTCTCTAAATATATATATAGGGATATTGGCCTCTAATAATCCCTACAAGACGTCATTGGCCATTGGCAGTTCCACTTTTTTTATTCCCCCCGACAGTCCCACCTTTCATCTATTTTTCTTCAACCGGTCATCAGTTAAAAAAACTTAACAGAATTACAAACTTACGTTTTAGGGTTTTTTATCAGAACGAGGATACGAGTCTATTCATGTAAAACTTACCTCGAAACGGTGCTCCAAACGACTTGATTTTTGTTAATTGGAAGTTTAAACACCCGAATTGAAGCACCCTTTTCGTCGTTTGGAGTACAATTTCAAGGTAAGTTTTATATCATTCGACTCGTATCCTTGTTCAGATCAAAAGCCCTAAAACGTCATATTGTAATTCGGGAAAAACTTAACTCCGTTAAGTTTTTTTTAGCTGAGGACCAGTGGAGGAAAAATAGTTGAAAGGTGGGACTGTCAAGGGGAATAAAAAAGGTGGACTGTCAATGACCAATGACGTCTAGTAGGGATTATTAGATGCCAATATCCCATATGTATATATAGGGTGGGGTTCTATAGTGAACGCTAGTGTATTTGTGAATTGAGTGAACAAATCCTGCATCATCAAATCGTATAATACGCTAGTGTATCTTCATCATCAAATCATGGCCATTGATTTACACTTGTGTTTACACTTTTGTATTGATAATCAAGGGCTAGGATTAGTTCACTAGTGTTCACAATCAAGAGAGTTGTTCACAAATGAACCTAACAATATATATATAGCGAGAGTTATCTTAAGAACTCATATATTTTGTGTGTGAAGCGAGAACTTATCTCAAGACAATCTAAATTCAAAAAAAATTACACTTATCATTATTTATAATTAGGATATTAAATAATAAATACACATGTATTCGTAAATAAAAACAATCACATGTGTAATTTTTTTTATTTGGGGAATTGGCATGTAATAATCTCACCTAGACCTTATTGGCCATTAATAATCCCACCTCAGAATATTCCCCCCACTAGTCCCACCTTTCACCTATTTTTCCTACAATGGTCCCCCGTTAAAAAAACTTAACGGAGTTAAGCTTTTTTCCAAATCACAAACTGAATATTTAGGGCTTTTGATCAAAACGATGATACGAGTCCATTAATGTAAAACTTACTTCGAAATGGTGCTCCAAGTTACTTGATTATGGTTAATTGGAAATTTAAACACCCGAATTGAAGCGTCGTTTTCATCGTTTGGAGCACCGTTTCGAGGCAAGTTTTAAATCAATGGACTCGTATCGTCGTTCTAATCAAAAGCCCTAAAAAATCTGCTTGTAATTTGGAAAAAAGCTTAACTCCGTTAAGTTTTTTAACGGGGGACCATTGTAGGAAAAATAGGTGAAATGTGAGACTGGTGGGGAGAATATTCTGAGGTGGGATTATTAATGGCCAATAAGTTCTAGGTGGGATTATTACAGGTCAATTTCCCTTTTTATTTACACATGAGTAAATTATATTAAGAGTAATTCCAAGAGAATCGATGAATTATTTAAAGAGTAAATTCTTATTTTAATATTGTATTTTAGTAATAATAATAACTAGTGAACTTTCCCCGCGCGTTGCGGCGGAAAGTTAGTTGGTAGCGGGTCGATTCAATAAAGTACCGGTACCATAATCGAATTTTGTATAGCGACCGAAAGATAAACCCCAAACAATAAAGTCATGATATGTCCAAAAACAAATAGACACATATTTTACATCGATCAAAAAAATATAAAAATAAATATCGATAAAGGTTCTAAAAGTATAATTATTGGTACTTATGTTCATTTAAAATTGACGTGGTACCAATGTTGTTCGGACGGTATCAGTTTTGTTCGTCACCGACACTCGTTATAGCTTATGATGTAAAAGGTACTCTATACTGCCACCAAAGGCGTTGAGATAGTTTCAATTCGGTTTGTCACAGTGATAAACAACATAATCAATTATAATTGACTGGATCAATTTTGAACAAAGCTTTTATCAAAACACAGATAAAATAAGCATCTTGCAACGGTATATTCATGGAATTATAAAGCATTATACTATATTATTAGAATAACGAAAGAAGGTAAACGGCATTAATTTATAAAATATCGTATCTTAAAGGTTATAAAAATATATATAAAATTAGAATTAAAAAAAACTTAATAAATATATATCAAATAAACATAGTCATGAAGTTAGATTTTTAAAACAAGTTAACAAACACAACTTATTTAAAAAAGTCAAATTAAATAATGAATAAAATTTCATTAAAAGGGATTACTAAAAATATAGAAAAAATAAAATAAAAAATAAATATATGCTCAAATTTAGAATAAAAATTAAATAACTACTTAAAAACCCTATATTATTGTTCATGATAACTTTTTATTAATATATATATTGCCGGTACCGAAACGAACCAAACCCCTACCAACTGGTTATATATATATATATATATATATATGTATATATATGCACAAAAAGATATATATTAATATCAATCAAAAAATATAAAAAAAATACCGGTTCCGATACTACCGATGTTGGTACCAAGGTTGTTCAACTAAAATTAGTTCGTTAGTCACGTATCAATACTCAAATACAAAAATATAAGTTTTTTATATTTTTATCGGCACATGTATAGTTTACAATAATAAAAATAAATTACTATTTATATCAATATAAATCAAATCAAAATATAATATAATACAATAATTAGCTATAATAAATATAATTAAATTAAATATAATATTAAAATTTAGATTTACTGTTCATCAACAGTTTATATTCATATTAAATTAAATATAATATTAAAATTTAGATTTACTGTTCATCAACAGTTTATATTCATATATACAATAATAATAATAATAATAATGGTAGGAGAGAGCAAACTAATTTTGATTAATTTTTTTCATAAGTTCTCACAATTCTCGCAATATATACAATTCTCAAAATAACTCTCCCCATCATACACATGCGTGCGCGCACACACACACATGTATGTATATGTGTGTATATATATATATATATATGGGACCGCTAAAATGAGAACCACCTCCAGTTGTAAGAACCGTGAGAACTACACCGTACGGGGCGAGGTGGACCAAAATTTTTTTTCATAAACGTAGATGCTTGTATTATAAACACATTTGTAAAAAAAATTCAAAAAAAAAAATGTCGTGTGTGTAGTTTTGAACACTACAAGTTTGCGTTTACGGGTACCGTAAATTTTAAAATTTACGGTACCCGTAAACGCAAACTTGTGGTGTTGGTACCCGTAAACGCAAACTTGTGGTGTTCAAAACTACACACACGACATTTTTTTTTTTGAATTTTTTTTACAAATGTGTTTATAATACAAGCATCTACGTTTATGAAAAAAAAAATTTGGTCCAACTCGCCCCGGATCAAAAAGTTCTCACGGTTCTTACAACTGGAGGTGGTTCTCATTTTAGCGGTCCCCTGTATATATATATACATATATTCAACAGATTAAATTGCCAAAATCGTTCCTGAGTTTTGGGCATGTTTGCCAGTTTAATCCTAAACAACTTTTTTTGTACCATATTGCCCTTCACTATAGGGATTTTTTTTGCCATATTCATCAAAACGTCTAATTTGTTTTATTTTTTCTATCAAACATTTGGATGAAAATGACAAAAATCCCAAATCTCAGGGACGATTTTGGCAACAAAAAAAAAGTTAGACGTTTGGATGAAAAGGACAAAAAATCTCAAAAGTGAAAGGCAATATGCGGCAATTTACTCTATTCAATAACAATAACTTTTTCTAATACATTTAGATGGAACTGAAACAAAAGTTGGAGCCTAGGATGGTGCGGATTCGAGAATCCCCCAACCATGGGCGGAGGATAATGGAGGCCCGGGGTGCCCTGGCCTGTAACATTTCCATTTTTATATAGATTAAAATAAAGTATATAAAATTTATATTATTAAACGGGTAGATTACGAGTAACTTGACTGTTAGAAATATGATGTATCTAGACAAACATAGGAACCGTTTAATAATTAAAATAATAAAATACATTACAATTGACCTTACTCCGTTTTTAACGAAACTTAGGCCAAAATGTAGATAAAAATATGCTCGTTCTAATGATATATTCATCGTTTTATAACACGTCATATTTTAAAAGTTATAAACGATAAATGAGTGAAGTAGCTGAATTAATTATAATAATAAAATAAGAATAAAATTTAAACTTACAAAGAATTGAATTGTAGTGTATACGTGTATCACTCTAGGAAGATCAGAAGGAATCAAGTTTTACGTGCTTGAAAAGTTTCAATTTTAACTATAAATAGAGAAGTGTGAAACATTCTAAAATTTGCTCACATTTTCCTTTCTCTCTCGCCTCTCTGCTCTTATATATATCCATTTTCTTTAGTATTACACAGATAAATCCTACAAAGCTCTGCCCCATTGTAAGTGTTTTAACCCTTGATTACTGATTCAATACCCTGTCCGATCGATCCTGAACCAAAAAACAGATGTCAAGGTGCTGCTTGTATAAGGCTACACTTTGTTAACTACGTTGGGGTTTTGATCTCGTGATGTATCGATAAAAGTAAGTTGGGTTATTACACTAACACTTGTGCATTGTATATTTTATTAGGAACTCAGGAATTATACCAGGAAATATTGCGATGAGGCTTTTAGTTAAACCCTAAAGTTACAAAGTAAGCCATTCTCCTTTTCCTCACATTATTGTGAGACATTCTTTTTACTTAAAATGCTTTACAAAATCCTAAATGTTTTCAGTTATAATTACACTGATTAAGTCTTTGTATTTGTATTCTGAAAACTATATGACAAAAGAAAGTTATTATATATATATATATATATATATATATATATATATATATATGGTTAGGTTAACGTACAATATCCCTTATCGTACAATATGTGCGCGCTCATCTCAGCCGTCAGATCTTCATCCCACATTGAAATCGCATGTTGGTTTTTTGTAACAATTTCGCATGTTGGTTTTTTAACATCCGAATTCATCAAAATTACCACATGCGAAATTGTTACAAACAACCAACAAGCGATTTCATCAAAATTATCACATGCGAAATTGTTACAAAAACCAACATGCGATTTCATCAAAATTATCACATGCGAAATTATTACAAAAACCAACATGCGATTTCATCAAAAATTATCACATGCGATTTCATACATGCTATTTTATAACCTGCGATTTCACATCGCGTACGTAGCGTACGTTAAGGGATATTGTACAGTACACTTTCACTATATATATATTTTTTAAATCTTAGTCACATTAATATATTAAATAATAGTATCACAATTATTTAATTAATATATTACATTTAATAAAATTATAACGACTAGTTTGACAGAAAATGATATATTTTATTTTCTAGGCTAATTTGTTTTGTGTCATAGAATATATATTTGAAAATTGATATCATGGGTTTTATAGTGTAAACTTTATATATAAATGTATACACTACTAGCTCAGCATCACTAGTTGAAAGAACGATCAACAGTAATATGACCACGGTCACTAGTTGAAAGAATGATCAACAGTGATATAACCACAGTCACTAGTTGAAAGAATGATCAACAATGATAAGACCACAGTCACTAGTTGAAAGAACGATCAACAGTAATATGATCACAGTCACTAGTTGAAAGAATGATCAACAGTGATAGGACCACAGTCACTAGTTGAAAGAACGATCAACAGTGATACGACCACAGTCACGAGTTGAAAGAACGATCAACAATGATATGATCACCGTCACAGGAATCGCCTAGTGACAAATACCTTTGAATAATAGTAAGATGTAAACAAATGTAAAAAACTCTTAATATTGTAAATATAAGAAGATGTGTCATTTTGAACCAAATGAATGAACTCACCAGTATTTCCTGCTGATCAAATGTTTTTAAACATGTTTCAGGTAATTACTGTAGATCTGTGATACGGCACCAAAAGACTTCAAGAAGTGGCTTATTTTATAAATTAAATTAAGAAACGTTGTTTATGAATTCAGGTTTATCCCCTATTAAAAGCTACCTTTGTAAAACATGGGTTTTATTCCAATTTGTTATAAATATAATCCGGTGTTTCTAAACTCTGATATTTTCCTAACTACGATCCTGATGAATTTTTCAGCTGCAATGTTTCCAAAATAACCACCGGTACCACTTGACTGGTTCACGGCTCCCGCTCCCAGGGTGGGGTTGGGGTTGGGGGCTGTGACAGAAAGTGGTATTAGAGCCACAGTGTTAAGCCATTTTAATTGTCACACCCTGCTGGTATCGGAAGCGTATTGTGTGTGACGTAAAAAAAGGTAATCATTGCATCCAAATGTGTAAACAACATAAATAAAAAATGATGTCATAGATATATTGATTTCAACAAAAGTTTACAAGTTTTCCAACATAGTTTTTAAGTTTCAACAACGTTCACAAATGTTAACTATAACATAGATATTAAGTTATTTCACACATCACAAAAGATTGTTTTTGACATAAAACATAGTCAGGTTTTGTCCCCTATATACATACAAAGTTGGGATATAGAAGACAATCCTCCAAAAGCGGCAATCGTTGTCATTTTCATTCCTGTTCCCGTAGTGAATCACCGGCTCAAGACTTGCTTCCTGAAATACATGTAGTTTTAAAAAGTCAAAAAAAGTTGAGCGAGTTCATGCAGTTAATGTTATCATATGAAATCTCATGTTTGTAATCTTGTAATGAATTTATGGTATGTATTAGCATTTATAGATTTTAAGGATCTATCAGTGTGCCGCGAACACACTAACATTATGTACCAAAAGTAAGTAACCAAACCGAGACAACTTTGACATCATTGGGATCACAGAAGCACTCCTATGGCACCAACCAGGAGTAGAACGCGTCTCAAGCTCTATAGATCTACACCTTTTGCACCTTGGTCACTAAGTGATTAATGGTTACTAATGTCATCATCCTACTTATGTACATTGATCATGTTATCATCTAAACCCATAGCTAACATACTGTTTGCTTAACATGTATTTCCCCTCGATGTTTTAAAAACAAAACATTGAAATCAGTGAAAGGAGGGGCATGAACTCACAAGTTTGTGCTCCGTGTATGGTAATACCGTAAGTGAGCGTCCATACGCGTGAGTAACCTACATGTGTACTAACTTTATTAGACACTGAGTCTTATCGGACCTCGTACACGTTGTTCATCTTGAATTCTTATTATGTTTTCACTTGTCATTTTTGGAACAACTTTGTGTTTTAGAGTGTTGGTAGTTTGTTCGTTCGTTCGATTTTTATATGTATAATTATTACACAAGTATATATATACTTTGTGTGTATTAAATCGTGTGTGAACGGGCTTCGCCCTTCACATGTCCTCGTGCTTTGCACACGTGTCATTGGGTCGAGCCCATGTCATTGGGCCTAGCCATGTCATTGGGCCTAGCCCATGCCTATGGGCCTAGCCCACGTTATGTGTGTGTCATTGGGCCTAACCCATGTTTTATGTCATTGGGCCTAGCCCATGTCTTTTATGTTATTGGGCCTAACCCATGTTTTAATGTTATTGGGCCTTGTCCATGTTTTAATGTTATTGGGCCCTTGCCCATGTTTTATTGTTATTGGGCCCTCACCCATGAATTATTGTTATTGGGCCCTTGCCCATGTATTTTGTCATTGGGCCATGCCCATGTATTCAAGTATTTTGGGCCTAGCCTAACTTGAGTTTTATGAGTCCATTAAATAATCTTGCATTTTTGTTTCAAAATTTACTAAGTAAAGGTTTTGTAAATGTTTTCACCTCTTTATAATATACTTAGTAATTTTTATAGATTTTCAACTTTTCGAATTTTGTTATCGGTAATATATATATGTATTCGTTAAGCGTCTAAAAATATGTTATTTTTAGACTCATCGTCGTAGCAGTTTACTCGCGATGACGATACGCCCATTTTGTTGTCGACGGATGTTATGTATTCCTTGATCGGTCGCCAAAAGTCACCGGCCGCCGGAGTTGGTGAAGAGATTAGGTTGTTAAGCTGGCCCCACATATTTATTAGTTAATTAGTTTTTAATAGTAAAGGTAATTTAGTCATTTTATATGGACTTAACGGGATAAACTAACCTCCATCCAGTCAGGGGACTATCCGAGTAACAAACGATTAAACCACAGGGAGCACACATGTAACTTTAAAAAGTTGAGGGCTAAACGTGAAAAAATAACAAACCACAGGGACCATCCACACAATTAACTCTAATAATAATAATAATAATAATAATAACAATAAGGATAACGATAACAAAATTACTTTTAAATAAATTAAAAGTAAAATTGTAAGGTAGAATGAGAGATTGCCATGTGCCATTATTTGGAATCTTTTATTAATATTTAGATTATTATCTAATTCTAATTTATGATTAAAAAATATATAAATTATCTATAATTTTGAAAACCTATGATTTTATTACTTTTTAAAATGGATAAGCATATAGTTTGATTTTTTTTGCGTAAATCAAGTATAAATATAATTAAATGGTGTATTTACCTTTGAAAAATGATAATTGTTATTCTAAGAAACATGGTGTTATATTATTAAAATGTTATTTTTGTAATTATATGTATTAATATTTCATATCAACACCATAAAAAATATGTAAAATAATAAAACTCAAATTTGAGTTTATATATTAGAAATAGTGAAGTGAAGTCATTATTTCAACTAAATAGTTTTAATTGATCTATTAAATCAATTAATTCAGATAAAATTTAATTAATTAATAATAATATTAATGAATTGAAAGAGAGAATATTATATGATTAAAATATTATATTAGAATTAGATATATCCACCACAATCCATCTCCATCACCACCAATTTCAGCCGTCAACTCTATCTCAATTAAGATTTAAAAGTCTTCTCATTATTACCTTAAAATTTTAGAGAAAATGTTTTGGTCAAAAATTACCGACGTAATTAAGTGATCAAATTAGTTAAGTGAGGTAGTGTGCTAGAAATGAGTGTCGAAAATATGTTAATCAAGTTGATTTGTAAAAACAGTTTCAGGATACGGCTCAAGATGTAGAGCTGTATCTATGATCAAACAATGAGAAAAAATAAAGTAAACGACACGAGATGTACGAGGAAAGCCCTTGATCAATCTAGATCGCCGGCATAAAACCTCGGGAGCTGACAATCGCAGCTGCCTTGTTCTTCAATTGCTTCAAAAATCAGGATACAGTGCAGGATGTGGTACGGATCGACTAAGTGTTACAACGAAATTTGAATACAAGTGTGGTGTTTGCAATGAGCTAGAGAGTGTAAGTGTATGAGAGTGTTAGTGAAAAATTGTGTGTTCTAAGCTGATCCGCCCCCATCTATTTATAGTAAAGATAAAATAACAAATTAGCCTAAACTTGCGGGATCCACCGAATATTCCTTCTTCGAACGTTGTAGACCTGGTCTTTCGGGCTCAACGTCTCTTCGTCAACAAATTCGTCCGAGTCTTGAGGAGAAGAAGTCCTCTTGACCGTTAGCAAGTCTCAGCCCTTAACCTGCACGTGGTTAATTCAATAAGCTTCAGCATATCGCCCAAGATGTTAGCAATATCCTCTTCCAGCATCCTGGTCACAAATGAACAAACATAGGCAGGATATTGGTTAGGATATATACGTTAAGAAAATGACCCCTAACAATTGTCCCCAAATATATCGGTTGGGATACCAATCCAACGGATATATTTCAAAAGTTTCACCTCATAACTTAAGGCAATTAATATGACTAGACTCTTGAAATGACAGCGGTGCAACTTCCAAGGCATTATTTACTTTTTACCCCCCTATATACATCCTATATTAACCGAGGGGCTCCTTATCTCGGTTATCCTTATCTGCAAGCGAATAACAGGTATTTTCCTCTCTATTCTCCTTTCTTGAATTTCTCCTAATTTACTCATTACTCTCCATGGCACCACGAACGAAATCCCGATCAAACCGATTAGCCTCAACCCTCGTGAGCCAAAATTTCATCGCCGATCCAGCAAAGGAGATCTGCTGCTTCAACAATGCTGACATCGCTGCTCTCAAAGATTCCGGTGCCTTTCCCACCGGAACGGTTTTTCGCCCCTTCGACCAGGAAGCCCGATCGGACGCATTATCCGACGAGTGGGTTTGTTTTTTCGCTTATCCTTTCTCTCTTGGACTCCGGTATCCATTTCCACCCTTTATCTCTAGCTTTTTCGACCTCACCGGCCTTAGTTATGCCCAAGTTATGCCAATGGTCTGGCGAATCTTGATAGTGTTGGATCAAATCAAATCTCGTCATTTTCCTAACCTACTTGTTGAGGACCTTCCCGTAGCATACCGATTGAGATCTCATGGCAATCACCGTTATCTTCTGTTCTCCATCAAGAACCCTTTGGTCCTTAAAGCTACCAAGAATGAGGATCGATGGCGACGAAAATTCTTTTTCGTCAAAAGAGACTCTATTGATAAGGGTTTCGATCTACCGGTTAAATGGTTAACCAAGGGTAGGATTTAGGGTTTTAGGAATATCCCCAATTATATCTTCAAACTGTATCCCGGACTTATATTCTGATGTTTTTGTGCAGCGAATTTCAGAGATTTAGTGCCTCCTAGCGCAGAATCCGAATCCAAGATCAAGGAAATCTACCGTCTTCCTGCCAGTGAAAGAACTTTTTCCCTGTCTCTCACAGATTCTCATCAAAAATCAAGCTCAGAAATGTCTGGTAAGCACATCTTCATATGTTAATTATTTTTCAAAAAAATGATGAGTTTTAAGAATATCTTCCCTTATGTAGTACCAGTTGTCAACCTTGAAGGTTTCGAACTTGACGAACTGGATTGCTATTCCAGCCTTGAACCCACCAAACAAGAATCCAAACCAAAGTCGTCTGCTACACCAAAGCCTACCTCCTCGAAAACTGTTTCTGCTCCCAAAGGCCCTCCGGCATCCAGGACCCGGGCATCCAGCTCTTGGAAGAGAAAGGAGACTGACTCCCCAGCTGTTTCCGAAACGTTCTCCCTTGAGAATCATGGGTTCAATGACGCCACCTCATTCCTCAAACAGGTAGAATCTTCTTTTCGATATCCTGTACAAGTATGTTAGTCTTTATCCTGCTTATTTTTCACGTTAATACCTGTGTCTTTATCGATAGGGTCTGGATCGCCTCATGCATTTATACGAAGACGCTTGCGGTCTTAACAAGATGTTGCAGATTCAGCTGGAGAAAGCTCAAGCCACCATAGCTGATCAAGGAACCATTGCAGCTGCCAAATCCCAGCACTATGAAGACAAATACAAGGCAATGACTCAGGAACATCAAGCCGCCCTCCACAAAGCTAATGAGGATGCTCAAGCCAAGCTAGATGCCGCTCTTCTCCAATATCAGCAGAATATGAGCTCATACCGGGATAGCCTAAAAGCTTCAGTGGTCGTCTCTCTTCTCCAAGCCAGGATAAGGATGGCTTATGAGGCCATGGATCTGGGTTTTGAATGCCCTTCCTGGAATGTAAAGGCTTGGGAGGAGAAACTACAGGGCCTCGGAGGTCATCCCGTTGCTCATCCTGCAAAACATACTGGTGAAGAGCCTTCTAAGGCGGCAGAGGAGGTGGCCAATGCTGGTGATGGTGCTGAGAAGAATCCCGAGGGTGATGCTGGGGCGAATGCTGGCAAGGAGGTTGCTGATCAAGAAGGTGCCGCATCTTAGGCGGCGAAATGGGCGATGATGGATATATGTGCCAAGGCCGGAGCCCATTTTTTAAATTCATGGTTGTGGTTGCATAAACAATTTACTTTTCCTGCACTAGAACAATGTGATGACCAAAGGTGGATGGGTCCTAGGTTTTAGGACGAAGCCCTTGGTCATCAATTAGTATAACTTGTTTTGAACGTAGTAACTGTTGTAGGTGGACGGGTCCTGTTTTGAGATAGATCCTGCAACCGTTACAGAAGTATGGTAAAAACTAATTGTGCTTTTGGCGGATGGGCCTTGGTTTTAGGTGAAACCAAAAGCACAACTTTTGACTTGTTAATAATATAACTATCTTTTGACTTATTTTATGTTACCTTGCATTACTTAGCATTACTTAGTATGAGTCTTATTTTTGTAAAGATTTTGTATTGGTATCTTATAAAATATCCTGATCAGTATGCTCAGTAACATACTGCAAAAGCCTTGTATTAGATAGATCTTCCAAATGTTCCTTCAATTTTGTAAAAATTTCTTTAGAAAGTAAAAAATAGTTTATCCTTTCAAAATCAAGTTTTGATAATATTTAAATGATCAAAGTTCCAAACCAATACTAGTTTCAAACATCCTAATCAAATATCCTTAAAAGGACTTTGAGGATATATATCAGGATACTTAACATAATGTCACTAAAAACTTAAATGAGGCTTACAAAGGAAAGATCATACCAGAAATAGGATATAAACCTATTACCAAACTTCAATCCCTTTGCAACTCTTCTAATGAAGATGTCCCCAGTGCAAGGTACTTAGTGCATTAGTCGCAAACTTCATCCTTTTAGCTTTACACCACCACCTCGGCAGGGATGTCCCCTGTGCACAATGTCTTCAAGTATCTTAGAAATCTACTTAATGTCAGTTCCCGTTGCATAAGCAATTTTTTACATCCCAAGGGTAAAACCCAAGGATGTACTGGAGATAAATCCTTTGTATCCTGGGGAAAATCCCAACTTTTCATGCGCTACAGGCGGGAGTGTACAAACTCCAAGACTTAGAAAGGTGAAAACCTTTAAACCTTAGAGAGTATGAAAATACCCTTTCGCGAGAGAGGGTGATCAATCCTCATATACCTTTAGGATTCAGGATATAGCCAATGGTAACGAAATTGTCAGCCACTTTTACATGGACTGGTCCCGCCACCTTGAACTATCCCTGAATAACTTGCGCTCCAAGCGGGGTGTTTAAACCCAATTCGGAAGAAAGGTGAATACCTTTAAACCTGTGAAGGGATCAGTATCCCTTAAACGTGAGAGAGGGGGCCAATCCTCTAATCTTCTGAGTTATCCTGAGTGCATATCCTGGAGCTACATCCTGAAACATATCTTGCAAAACAAATGTAAACTAAGGTGGGTGTTAGCTTGGCTAACACCCCTCCGATGCTTAAGTCAGTATCAGGTTACAAAGAACAAATTAAACCAAACATATTTAAAAAAGATAGAATTCATACCATTCTGAGTTAGAAATTGAATTCTAAACTCACTTGAAATAGAGCTTAAGGTGTATAGCATTCCAAGATCTCGGTAGCATATCCCCCTCCATATTCTTGAGTCTGTATGCTCCTTTCCCTGCTTCTGATTCAACTTCATATGGTCCTTCCCATTTTGGAGCTAACTTGCCATCGGCAGGATTAGTAGTATTTTGAAAAGCCTTTCTTAACACCCAATCTCCAACCTTAAATCTTCTGGTTCTAATATTCTTGTTATATGCCCTGGATATTCTCTGTTGATATGCTGCCATCCTTAGCCTTGCCGCATCTCTCTTTTCATCTATAGTGTCTAAATCCTGACTCAAGGCTTCAGGATTCTTCTCAGGATCACTTAAGACAGATCTTGCAGTAGGTATCGTCATTTCCGTTGGGATCATTGCTTCTGCTCCAAACACCAAGGAAAACGGGTTTTGGCCTGTTGCATTCTTTACCGTTGTCCTATCAGCCCATAAAACAAAGGGTAATTCTTTCGCCCATCTTCCTTTTTTGGCTCCAAGCCTTTTCTTTAAGTTATTGACAATTATTTTGTTTGAGGATTCTGCTTGTCCATTTGCTTGAGGATGTACCGGAGTAGATGTGATCATTTTGATTCCCCAATTGTTGCAAAAGTCAGTAGTCCTCTTACTTATGAACTGAGAACCATTGTCACAGATTATCTCAGCTGGTACTCCGAATCTGGTCAGGATATTCCTCTTTATGAAGGATACTACTTCTTGGTCTCTAACTTGAACAAATGCTTCAGCTTCAACCCACTTAGAGAAATAATCCGTCATTGCTAGCATGAAGACTTTTCCTCCCGGAGCTTTTGGTAGCTTTCCTACTATATCCATACCCCACTTCATAAATGGCCAAGGGGAAACAATAGGATACAATGGTTCAGCAGGTTGATGCAGTATGTTACTATGTCTTTGACACGCGTCACATCTTCGAGCATATTCTGCGACATCTTTTCTCATTGTTGGCCAATAATATCCTGTCCTTAATACTTTTGAGAACAACGACCTGCCCCCAGCATGGTTACCACAATCCCCTTCATGTATATCCTGAAGTACTTCCTTGGCTTCAGGATCCTCCAAGCACCTCAAATACGGTCCTGCAAGAGATTTCTTGTATAAAATATTATCTATAATAGTGAATCGTGATACCTTCATCCTAAATGCCTTAGGATTTTCACTTCCAGGGATGTGTCCTTCTTTGAGATATTTCATGATTGGAGCCGTCCAGGGTTTAGGATCCTCTTCAGGATGTTCTGCCCCAGGATCCTGAATACCAGCTACTTCTTTATCCTGAGGATTCGTTGCAGGATATAAGACATGTAATATCGGTATTTGTGTCCCTTCAGGTATCCTGATCGATGATCCCAGATTTGCTAAGGCATCTGCTTC
This sequence comes from Helianthus tuberosus, assembly GCA_030545235.1. Classification (NCBI taxonomy): domain Eukaryota; kingdom Viridiplantae; phylum Streptophyta; class Magnoliopsida; order Asterales; family Asteraceae; genus Helianthus; species Helianthus tuberosus. Next base: position 205,853,368 of record CM060367.1, on the reverse strand, counting down.
AGCATTATCTTCCCTTGGTACCTGTTCAAGTATAAAAACATCGAAATATCCTGCTAATTTTTTGAGAATATCGAGATATTCGATTAATTTCTCTCCCTTAACTGCATAGGATCCATTAAAATGGTTAGTAATTAACAAAGAGTCCACATATACTTGCAAATTTTTGATACTCATGCTCTTAGCCAACTCTAATCCTGCAATTAAAGCCTCATACTCTGCTTCATTATTAGTAGCAGGAAATTCACACCTAATAGCCTGGGGTAATATGTCCCCCTGTGGCGATTTTAGTAGTATTCCTAATCCTACTCCTCTTACATTAGATGCACCGTCAGTATATAATGTCCAGGATCCTGAGGATTCTCCTAACTGTTGAACTTCTAGGTCTACCTCGTCCTGAATGTCACTACTGAAATCAGCCACAAAGTCAGCTAAAGCCTGAGACTTTATGGCATTTCTAGGTTCATATACTAAATCATAAGCACTTAACTTTACTGACCACTTGGCCATCTCGGACCAGGTTTGAGGTATCGCTTATCAACTCCCTCACTACTACTACTATCACACACTTTGCTTCCAAAGCAAATTACTGATTCTCAAGCCGGAAAGTGGTAACAAGGAGCACCCCCACCCCTTCCTCCTTGTTACGAGTCACGATGTGTTTTCCTTGTGCAGGAGACAGATCAGCGGACGATCCAGCCACCGATCCTCGGAAAGAAGGGATTAACCCTACTTGACGAGACCAGTGAATTAACCCTTCTTGGCTAACCGCTGTTTCATCATTGGCGCCCACCGCTACTCTTAGCACTTTTTTCACATCCTTTTCTTTCTTGAAGATCATGTCTGATCGCCAAAACAATCCTAATGGGGAAAACCTCAACCCCTCAAACTTGGTACCTACGGGGAACACCACCCCAGCACAACCAATCGGCCACATAGGCACATCCGCACAGGGAGGCTCTCCCCCAGTGTTCATGCCAGATTTTTCACAGTACGGTTCTGTGATACCCCCAGGAATGGATCTCCATACCTGGTTCCACCAACAACAGACTGCCCTTGCGGCAGCCTACAACAAAGCTTGCGCAGAAGCGCAAATACCTGGAGGATCCACCCCCGTACCATAGACACCTGCGGCTCGTACCTTGCAATATGAGGGTAGGGCACCCGCAAACCCGGCCTCCTGGAATAGGGTAGAGGAACGCAGATCCTCCTACTGTAGCGTCCGCGCGCTCGAAGAGGACAACTCCACATATGGGTCCCGCCGTAGGGGTCCAATACAAAGCCGCCTGGGCCCACATGGCGAAAATCAACAGCCCACCACGGCTCCGGCATCCATAGCCGTCTGGGACCACAACCCCACAATGAGGGGTATGATCGCACCGACCCGGACGACCGTACGTATTGCGGGGAATCCCTTTCGGCCAATAGCCGACTAGGAGGGTACAATTATATTCCCCCCACTGAACCCCGCACTACATACCTCCGCGCTGCAAAACGTAACCAAACCCAACCCTACAGGCCGAGATCCGCGGCTGAAAACTTTAAATTCGTACCGGAGATCGCCCACGCCGAAGTCACTACAACCAAACTCCCACTGACGATTGGGAAATACAGTGGTTCGTCCAATCCGGATGACCACATGAATGTTTTTACCGGCGCTGGGTGCATGGGCAAGTGGGATGAGGCCACATGGTGCCATTTTTCCCCCAGACCCTCACTGGATTAGCAAGGGCCTGGTTCGATTCTTTGCCAGTTGGATCGCTGGCTTTATTTGAACAACTGCAAGCAAAATTTCTTGCACATTTCAGCCAGCAGCGACGTTACAAACGCAATTCAATGGACGTCATGAACATCTGGCGGTTGTTTATCGGCCCGGGTAGTACTTCTGACATTATCTATGAGCAGTGCTTCAACCAATTCGATCAGGAAGATAAAGATCGATTGCAACCGGTAGACTACCCTTTGGCCGAATTTGCGGGGGAAACAGTGTTCCCCATAGGCCAAATTACTTTCCCCGTGTGCCTTACCAACGGTAAGCACACGCGGACCGAGGAGGTAAACTTCATGGTTTTACCCCACACCTCCTGATACGACGTACTCCTCGGGCGGGAATCCCAGGGTGATTTCAACATGATTACATCCGTCCCCCACTCTGCCATCGGTTTCCCAACCGAGCCGGGGGTCGCGATAATTTATACCCGTAGAGAGGTTATGTCTACGGACGAACTGCGTCCGACCAAGACGGCAAGGCTTACCCCCAAGACCCAACCAGAAAAATGGGTACTTAACGCAAGGTACCCCGAACAGACGGTGGCATTGGGTCATGCCTTGTCTAACAGCACAAGAGCGCGCCTGAAGCAACTCCTCTTCAGGAATCAAGACATCTATGCATGGACACCCGCAGACATGACAGGTGTACCACGTGAAATCGCGCAACATTTCTTGAACACCTTACCAGGTGTCAAGCCGGTGATCCAAGGCCAACGCCACCTTGGATCCGTAAAGAACGAGGCGATGAACGAGCAGGTCAAAGAACTGCTCTCCGCAGGTATCCGGCGGGAGGTTAAATACCAGACTTGGTTGTCCAACCCAGTCATGGTAGAAAAAGCGACCGGGAGCTGGCGCATGTGCGTAGACTACAAAGATCTCAACAAAGCCTACCCCAAAGATTGTTACGCACTTCCATAGATTGACGAGAAAGTCGATAACCTAGCCCCATTTCGATGGAAGTGTTTCCTCGATTGTTATAAAGGCTATCACCAAGTGCAGATGGCAATCGAGGACGAAGACAAAATGTCACGGCCCCCGTCCCGGTGTTACCCGGTCCAGGAGCCGCGGGACAGAAAAATCCGCGGTATTTATTATTTGAGTTGACAGCGGAAGTTTAACAGGATCTTTTAAAACTTGAAAATGCCCGATTATTTTATTTCATAATTTGGCACAAACCCCGCAATTTACAGTGAAGGAAATTTCACGAGGAAATCCCTTGTTTTACAAAACATGTTTATTTATTTTATTGAGCCACCACTTCAAGCTTGTTAGTGCTCCGTAGCACTTTTTCCTTGATTCACAGTAAGTCACCTGAAACGTGTTTAAAAATATTTTATCAGCGGGGAAATACTGGCGAGTCATTCAGGTTAAATAAAACGACACATTAGTTATAAATTACAACATAAGAGCGATTACAATGGCTACTATCTTATTTTTATCTGGCGCCGTGTCACACCCTGGTGACGATGGTCATACCACTATTGGGTCCTTTCACCCAAATAGTGATGATTATCACTGTTAGGTTGGTGAACCTAACCGTGAGAGATTAGTAATGTGCACAATACCCCACTTGCCAGTGATTCAAGATAACCAAGACTTAATCCCTGTAATTATAACTTTTTTGAAAACAATTTAGGTATAGTAAAACATTGTTGATAAAAGAGAATGACTCACCTTGCAAGTTTAGACGGGCAGAGTTTAGCCTACTGATAAGCCTGATAACCAAATTTAAATAACAATGCACATGAAACTAGGTCAATAACTTAATACAACTCTTTCACGATAAACTCACGAAATCAAAACCCTCACGACGAATGACAAAGTATAGCCCAAATACGGGCAGCGCTTAAACATCCATCGGATCGGTTTCAATCGATCGGACATTGTATCGTAGCAGTGATCGAGTTAATACCCTGTATTCATAGCAGCGTTTCCCTATTTGGAAATTCGAATTTGAGCACTATATGGACGTTTTGAAACTGAAATTTCGAACACAGAAGCAAGTCCCATGCACATGCAATTTATAGCAAACTTTTAGGTTTTACGCGGCCCGCGTAAACCTTAACATTACTTTTACGCGGCCCGCGAGGGCCCTAGTCTACGTGTAGGGCTTGTGTGTCACGAGTAGGGTTGCCACGTGTGCGACACGTGGCTTGAATGCTTATCCGGAGACTTTTTAAGTTGACGCGGCCCGCGTAGCCTTACCTTATGGCTTACGCGGCCCGCGTGAAAACTAGATTTCATGTTTTCTTGGTTTTTCATGCGTATTAGGGTTTCAGGGGTCCGGGTTTTCACTTACGGGTCGTTTATGGACAATTTTGCAGGTCCTTACATCCTCCCCACCTTAATTAAGATCTCGTCCTCGAGATTTATTGAAATAAGTGAGGATATTTTTGCTTCATCTCCGATTCCAGCTCCCAGGTGTATTCGGGCCCTCTTTTTGAATCCCACTTGACTTTGACTAGTACCAATCTTTTGTGTTTGAGAAACTTAATCTTTCTGTCTTCTACTTGAAGCGGTTTTTCCACGAACTTCAACTTTTCATTCACCTGTATGTCTTGAAGAGGGACTACTAGTGATTCGTCCGATAGACATTTCTTGAGGTTAGATACATCAAATACATCATGTACTCCGGCTAGCTCTTCTGGTAGTTGTAAGCGATAGGCGACCGATCCTATTCGCTGGATTACTGGGAATGGTCCTATGTACCTTGGACTTAGCTTTCCTTTCTTACCGAACCGAACTACTCCTTTCCAAGGAGAAACTTTCAAGAGTACCCTGTCTCCAACTTGAAATTCTAGTGGCTTGCGTCGATTGTCTGCATAACTCTTCTGGCGATCTCGAGCCGTTTTTAGTCTTTCCTTGATTTGAGTGATCTTGTCGGTGGTTTCTTGCACGATTTCAGGACCTGATAATTGGCTTTCTCCTACTTCTGCCCAGCAAACTGGAGTTCTACACTTTCGTCCATACAGTGCTTCGAACGGGGCAGCTTCGATGCTTGAATGATAACTATTGTTATAGGAGAATTCAATTAAAGGTAAATGGTTGTCCCAGTTTCCTCCAAAATCTATCACACATGCCCTGAGCATGTCTTCCAGGGTTTGGATCGTCCTTTCACTTTGTCCGTCTGTTTGGGGATGGTATGCAGTACTTAAATTCAATCGTGTCCCCATTGCTTCTTGGAAACTTGTCCAGAAATGTGAGGTGAAACGACTATCTCTATCTGATACAATAGAGAGTAGAACTCCATGTAAGGATACTACCTCATCTAAGTATAACTTGGCTAATCTTTCCATACTAAAAGTTTCCTTCATGGGCAGGAAACGAGCTGATTTGGTTAATCGATCCACAATTACCCAAATTGCGTCGTTACCTTTTCTGGTTTTGGGCAACTTAGTAACAAAATCCATGGTTATTAGTTCCCATTTCCATACAGGCATTTCTAATTGTTGAAGTAGACCTGAGGGTTTCTGGTGTTCCGCCTTAACTTGTGAACAAGTTAGGCACCTAGAGACGTATCTAGCTATGTCCTTTTTCATTCCTATCCACCAGAAATTATTTCTTAAATCTTGGTACATCTTATTATTACCAGGATGCATGGTATACCTAGATTTATGGGCCTCCTCTAAAATTTTATCTCTTAAGTTTCCTTGTTTAGGTACCCAAATCTTTTTCTTGTGGAATCTCCAAATTCCATCACTTCCTTGCTCTAATTCCTTTATTCGTCCTTTCATTCCTTCAGCATCATCCTTGATTGCTGTTTCCTGGACATTCTTCAGTTGTTCCATTAGATCTAATTGTAAACTTAATCTAAGAGCACGAACTCGTCGTTGTTTCTCATGATACTTACGACTTAGGGCATCTGCTACTACATTCGCCTTTCCTTCGTGATCTTGAATATCACAGTCATAGTCACTTAGAATTTCCATCCATCTTCTTTGCCTCATGTTTAATTCTTTTTGCCCAAATATGTATCTTAAACTCTTATGATCTGTATAGACTGTAAACTTACTGCCATACAGATAGTGTCTCCAAACTTAAGGGCAAAAATTATTGCTCCCAATTCTAAGTCATGTGTCATATAATTTTCCTCATGCTTCTTCAATTGCCTTGAGGTGTACGCAATTACCTTCTTGCGTTGCATTAGCACACATCCTAATCCTAGCTTAGAAGCATCACAGTAAACTTCAAAATCTTCTGTCCCTTCTGGTAAGGCAAGAATTTGGGTGTTTGTTAATCTTTGCTTTAAAATCTTAAAAGCCTCTTCTTGTTTAGAGCCCCATTCAAACTTCACTGCTTTACAGGTTAGCTTAGTTAATGGTATAGCTATTTTGGAAAAATCCTTAATGAACCGTCTATAGTATCCGGCTAACCCTAGAAACCTTCTAACTTCCATAGCTGATTGCGGGACCTTCCATTTGGTGATCGCTTCTATTTTGGTAGGATCTACGTGAATATCTTCGTGATTCACCATGTGTCCTAAAAATTGCACCTGTTGTAGCCAAAATTCACACTTTGAGAATTTGGCATAAAGTTTCTCTTTTCTTAACAAAGTTAAGAGTGCACGTAGGTGCTCGCAATGTTCGTCCTGACTTTTGGAATAAATGAGTATATCGTCGATAAAAAAATTACAAATTTATCCAAGTACGGTTTACAGATCCTATTCATCATGTCCATGAATGCTGCGGGAGCATTTGTTAACCCAAAGGGCATGACTGTAAACTCGTAATGACCATACCTAGTTCTGAAGGCAGTTTTAGGTATGTCTTCTTCTTGTACTTTCAACTGATGGTATCCTTAGCGTAAATCTATCTTAGAAAAATATCTAGCTCCCTGAAGTTGATCGAAAAGATCATCAATCCTAGGTAATGGGTATCGATTCTTAATTGTAATCTTATTTAATTCCCGGTAATCGATACACATTCGCATCGAACCATCTTTCTTGTTCACAAACAATACTGGTGCTCCCCATGGGGATGAACTAGGTTGTATGAATCCTTTGCTTAATAATTCATCTAACTGCTTTTTCAATTCTAGCAATTTGGTGGGTGCTAATCGATAAGGTGCCTTGGCTATAGGGGTAGTCCCAGGAATTAGATGAATTCTAAATTATACTTCCCTATCGGGTGGTAATCCAGGTAGTTCTTCTGGAAATACATCCGGGTATTCTGATACTACTGGAATTTCTCTAAGTTCCTTACCTTTAGTGTTGATGATTGCCGAAATCATATACACTATTCCTTGTTTTCTTGAATAACTAGTCACTTTCATTACTGAAATGAATTTCAGTGGCTTACGTGGCTTATCTCCTGTAATCACCACTACTTCTCCTGTGGGTGTATGTATTTCTATGGAATTCTTATCACAGAGGATTCGAGCATGGTTGTCTACTAACCAATCCATTCCTAACACAACATCGAATCCGGGTAAATTCATAGGTAATAGGTTTGCAGAAAATCTATGGCCTAAGAGTTCTATCTTTTCTTCTCGCAAGACCTTATCTATGTTAATAGAATTCCCATCTGTCGTTTCTACCGTAAAAATTTGTCTAAGTTTGGTTAAGGGTAAGTTAAGAGCTTGGCAGAATGAAGTATTTATGAAACTTTGGTTTGCACCAGAGTCAAATAATGCTTTCACATAAACGTTCTGAACTAGGAACGTACCAGCTATCACATCTGGGATGAATTCTGCTTCTTGGGTAGTCAACTGGAATGCTCTTGCATTCTTTTTGGTAGTTCCTTCTGCAGGTTTGGCTTTGTTATCAGCTGGTTTGACCAATTTGGGCAGTCTGGTCTAAAATGTCTAGCTTCTCCACAGTTGAAGCAGATTGTTGATTTCTTCCTCCTGCAATCTTCTTCTTGATGCCCCGGAATTTTGCAGAAATTACAATACCCTTTTCATTTTCCAAAATGCTTTCTTTTACAAGTACTGCAAAACGGAGCAGTGGAAGATTGCCCAGTTCCCTTTTTCTTGAAATTACTACTATTACCCACACGGAATCCTTGGGTAATCTTTTGGTCCACTTCCTTTTTCCGGTTTTCTTCTCTTGTGCGTACCAGCCCGTCGGTCAGAGTGTTGGCTAATTCCACTGCATCGTCAATTGTGCGGGGTCTCGCAGCTTTGACGATATCACGAATCTCGCTAATTAAACCCCAAATATAGCGAGAAATAAGTACCGGTTCTGGCGAAGCCAGGGTAGGTACAATTCTAGCATACTCGAAGAATGTCGAAGTATACCCTCGACAATCAACATCCACCATCCGGTGGTTTAGGAACTTATTTTTCATTTGTTCCTTTTCGTATTCGGGACAGAATTTTCCTTCTACTAGTCTCTTAAATTCTTCCCAATTCATGGCATAAGCCACATCGCTTCCCTTGGCTTGTAGTACCGTGTTCCACCATTCTAGTGCCCCTTCTTTAAAAAGATGCGACGCGTACATGACCTTGTCTTCCTCGGCACATTTACTTATTTTAATTACTGCTTCGGTTTTCTCTAACCAACGCGGTGTTGCAGTTGCCCCTTCATTGCCTGCAAATTCGATTGGTTTACATGCAAGAAATTCCTTGTAAGTGCAACCAGGCGTTGCAGCTTTCATTTTCTTAAGGAATGGGGCTTGCATCACATCATCGTTATTATTGTTACCGCCTCCATTTACACTATTACTGAAGTTGTCATCATGAGTACGTTTGTTGGGAGTAGGTGGTGGAGGTTCAACTGGATTTCGGGCAGCAGCAAGGATTGCTGGAATAGCATTGGCTATTCCTTGAGCAACAATATTTTCTATATCTTGCCTATTAAGAAAGTGATCCTCATTGTTTTGCTCAGATTGGTTAACTTCGTTAACTGGCTCATTGACGGCGGGTTCCATCTGATAATTTGCAATATATAAATGTATAAATTATTGGCACAAAATAAATAATAACCAGTCACAATAAAACAATCACACATAATCATGTTAACACGTATAGCCAAAATTGTCGACTTTGCGACGTTGATATTTTAATATATTAGTATGCATCCATACACGCTAGTTATATTACAAAAGTTTTGTTTTAAGTTATTTTACATGATTATATTTTTATTAATATTTATTATTATTTTATTATTATTAAACACGTAATCACACAACCACATACGATCCCCGTCAGCTGGTACTTCAGAAACGACGTTCCCTCTCGTCGTATTTCCATGATATCCTTTCCCCTACTTCTTGAATTCTGTTTCCTGTGTCCACCAGCTCCTCGCCATAGTGGCGGAGTTCAACCAAGTTCTCGGTGCTCATTGGTGGGTTTGGTGCAGGCTCAGGGTCAAATTGGGGAAAATAGGTGTTAGAAATATTCAAGAGATTCTGAAATTGCCAATCACTTATCCACCATTCCTCCAGCTCTCCGGGTAGAAGTTGGTGGTTGACAATGGGATCTGGGATAGCAGGTGCTAAGTTAACTGGAAGTTGTGATTCAGCGAGGGAATTGAAGAGGTTTTCATTGGCAGGTCCAATGAGGTCACAATTCGCCAGTTTGCGATCAAGCTCCTCCCAGGGTGGCATTTCCTGGGCTTGCCCTGTACTTTCCCCGATCTCTTTTCCTTTCCTTTTATCATTTGGGTCCTCAGTCTTTTTAACCCTCTGTGCGGCTGGCTTCTTCCTTCGTGGGCGTCTCCAGCCTATGATTCTCCTTCTCTTTTTCGACTTGGGTTTCTCCTGAGGTTGGGAATGGAATTCCATAGGTTTTTCAGTTTCGGCCCAATAACCGGAAAAGCCCCCGGAAACTTCCATGTCAGTAGGATAGATAGTGAGATTCTGAAGAGCTTCAGGTAACTCATTCATGCTATCAGAATATAAGGAAACACAAAATCCTAGTTAGAACAGAATCACAGAATGGCAATCAATTAAATTAAGTATTTTTAAATACTTAATTGGCTTAAATCAGTGGCTCTGATACCACCTTTTTTTCTGTCACGGCCCCCGTCCCGGTGTTACCTGGTCCAGGAGCCGCGGGACAGAAAAACATGTGGTATTTATTATTTGAGTTGACAGCGGAAGTTTAACAGGATCTTTTAAAACTTGAAAATACCCGATTATTTTATTTTATAATTTGGCACAAACCCGATAATTTACAGTGAAGGAAATTTCACGAGGAAATCCCTTGTTTTACAAAACATGTTTATTTATTTTATTGAGCCACCACTTCAAACTTGTTAGTGCTCCGTAGCACTTTTTCCTTGATTCACAGTAAGTCACCTGAAACGTGTTTAAAAATATTTTATCAGCGGGGAAATACTGGCGAGTCATTCAGGTTAAATAAAACGACACATTAGTTATAAATTACAGCATAAGAGCGATTACAATGGCTACTATCTTATTTTTATCTGGCGCCGTGTCACACCCTGGTGACGATGGTCATACCACTATTGGGTCCTTTCACCCAAATAGTGATGATTATCACCGTTAGGTTGGTGAACCTAACCGTGAGAGATTAGTAATGTGCACAATACCCCACTTGCCAGTGATTCAAGATAACCAAGACTTAATCCCTGTAATTATAACTTTTTGAAAACAATTTAGGTATAGTAAAACATTGTTGATAAAAGAGAATGACTCACCTTGCAAGTTTAGACGGGCAGAGTTTAGCCTACTGATAAGCCTGATAACCTAATTTAAATAACAATGCACATGAAACTAGGTCAATAACTTAATACAACTCTTTTACGATAAACTCACGAAATCAAAACCCTCACGACGAATGACAAAGTATAGCCCAAATACGGGCAGCACTTAAACATCCATCAGATCAGTTTCAATCGATCGGACATTGTATCATAGCAGTGATTGAGTTAATACCCTGTATTCGTAGCAGCGTTTCCCTATTTGGAAATTGGAATTTGAGCAGTATATGGACGTTTTGAAACTGAAATTTCGAACACAGAAGCAAGTCCCATGCACAGGCAATTTATAGCAAACTTTTAGGTTTTACGCGGCCCACGTAAACCTTAACATTACTTTTACGCGGCCCGCGAGGGCCCCTAGTCTACGTGTAGGGCTTGTGTGTCACGAGTAGGGTTGCCACGTGTACGACACGTGGCTTGAATGCTTATCCGGAGACTTTTTAAGTTGACGCGGCCCACGTAGCCGTACCTTATGGCTTACGCGGCCCGCGTGAAAACCAGATTTCATGTTTTCTTGGTTTTTCATGCGTATTAGGGTTTCAGGGGTCCGGGTTTTCACTTACGGGTCGTTTGTGGACAATTTTGCAAGTCCTTACACAAAACGGCAATCCGCACCCCTACGGGGAATTACTGTTACACAAAAATGCCATTCGGGTTGCGCAACGCGGGTGCAACCTATCAAAAACTGATGAACGACACTTTTGGCAATCAAATCAGCAAGAGTATCGAAATCTACATGGACAACTTAGTCGTCATGAGAACGGAGGAGGATACCATGCTCACAGATATCGAAAGAAAATTCCAAACTCTGCGAAGCGTCAACATGAAGCTCAATCCAGGGAAATGCTCGTTTGGAATGGAAGAAGGCAAGTTCCTTGGATTCATCATCACAAAAGATGGATTCAAGGTCAACCCGGAAAAAGTCCAGGCGATCGAGCGCATGCCATCGCCTTCTACGATGAAGGAAATGCAACGACTAGCCGGCCGGCTAGCCGCGTTAAACAGATTCTTAGCTAATCACGCAGCTAAATCTTACCCCTTTATCAGTACTCTGCAGAACTGCTTAAAAAAGGAACAGTTCCAATGGACCGTAGAGGTAGAAAATCTTTCCGGGAGATGAAAGAGTGTTTGATCCAACTCCCAACTCTCACCGCACCACGCAAGAAAGAACCGCTCATCCTATACCTGTCTGCCACAGACAACGCGGTAGGTGCGGTACTCATAGTGGAACGAGAAGAAGTTCAAACACCGATCTATTATGTCAGCAAAATGCTCAATGATCCAGAGACAAGATACTCCATCATGGAGAAGTTGGTACTCGCACTAGTACACGCATCCAGACGGTTACGCCGTTACTTTGCAAATCACGTCATCACCGTGTTAACCAACTACAGGATCGGGCAAATCCTCTCCAAGCCCGAAATCTCTGTAAGACTCGCAAAATGGGCCATTGAACTGGGCGCACACACATTGATTTACAAACCGTGTCCAGCAACCAAAGGCCAAGTTTTAGCTGACTTCCCAACAGAAGTACCGGTGAATCGCATTCAAGAATGCGAAGACGAACAAAACCCTACACCTCCACCATCCTCGTCGGACATCTGGGCACTGTACTCCGATGGTGCGTCCAACAAAGACGGTGCAGGCACAGGTCTGCGACTCATAAGCCTTGATGGTCAAGAGCTTACTTACGCGATCTGCCTCGACTTCAAAAGTACAAACAATGAGGCAGAGTACGAGGCTCTACTAGAAGGGCAGCGCTTGGCAGTCAAGCTCGGCGTCCAACACTTGGAAGCACACGTAGACTAATTACTAGTTGTGGGGCAAGTCCGCGGCGACTATGCCACGAAAGAGGATATCATGATCCTCTATCTTGAGCAAGCCAAGCAACTAAAATCACGATTCACCTCCTTTAATATTCGACATATCAATAGGAGTGAAAACAAACCCGCGGATGCACTTTCAAAACTCGCATCCACCAGCTTCCAGCATCTGGCAAAGGAGATACGTATTGAGATCCTATAAAATCCCTCAGTACCCCTGCGCCAATTCAACGTCATCCAGTACGGCACAACGTCCTGGATGACGCCAATTATTGCATACTTGCAATTAGGTATTACCCCCGAGAGCAAACCAGAGGCACGCAAACTACAGTACAAGGCGTGTCACTATCAGATGGGGGATGGTATTTTGTACCGCAAATCATACCTGGGGCCACTCCTCCGATGCACGCAAACTACAGTACAAGGCGTGTCACTTTCGGCTAATTTATGTAAACTTGTTACATAAACCGAACCGAACGCGAAATAAGCGTAACGGGTATCCGTAAGAGCCATATACAGGTTTCCTAGGTTAATATGCTTCAAATATGTTGTGACATCAGTAGGATGTCTTTCATTATGCCCGAAATGAAATTAAACACAAACTATGCCCCGTAGGGGTAGTTTGGTCATTTTTAAAGGTTGTAAAAGAGTTTAGATGTTTAACTGAGTTACAGGTCTGATGTAAACAGCAAACATACTCAATTTGATATGTTATATCAATAAGCTAAAGCATATATGTGAAATTTATCATTTATAACCAAACTATGCACCGAAGGGGAATTTTGGTAATTTCACATAAGCCGAAAAGCTCAAAACTGAGGTCTGAGTTTATCAACCTTTGCTTACTGTTAAAATATCATAATTTGCCTCATATATCAGTAGGTATCAACCCGGGTATGTCTAATATAATTTTAATACATACTATGCGTTAAAAACGCTAAATAAGGCGATTAAAGGCCATTTCCGGGTCTGATACTTAAATCTGATATTTTTATATTTCCAGAAGGCTTAAAATAATTTATTTATCAAATGTGATCAGTAGCAAAAGGTTTGGAGTCGTTTAGATGAGTAAAACTCATTTTATGGCCCGTAAGGGCAAAACCGACAATTACCGGATTTAGTCTGCGACTACTAGTTATGCTCAGCCTAAAATTAATTAAAAATCTTTAAAAATCCCAAAATAATATATTACATCAGTGGGTATTAAGTTTGATACCAAAAAGTAGGCTTAACTAGGCTATACGCTAATTATGCCGTTTAATTAACATAAAGCTTTAAATTTGCGATATTGAGCATAACTCTTAATCTACAAGTCAAACTGATGTCAAACTTTGCATACAAGTTTATATATCAGTAATTAAGGTTTCTACACTTTTACATTTTTATAAATCACGTTTTAAGGTAATAAGGGCATAACGGTCAACATATGAGCAATTAACGGAAACATGCATATTAATTGGATAACTAATGAACCAAGGTGTGTAATCACAGAGGGTTGTTCTAACATGTAACCTAATCCAATTTAAGCTCTGAGGCATTTCTAAAACATGCCTAAACGGGTCAGAACTGAAAGTCAAAGTGAAAGTCAAACTATGCGACTTTCGGTTCCGAACCGGGTCTAAACAGGAAATAGTCGGGTTGAACATGTTCGGACATGTTCTTACACTTATTACTAAGTTATAAAAATGATCAAACAGGTTATATATGTTCTAGATAGCTAATTATGCATAAATGGCATTTTAAGCATCCTGTTGACTTTTTACTTAAAAGTTTGACCCGACTTTTGACCTGGTTAGAGTGGTGATCAGGGGAAACCCTTTTGAGGTTTTATTACCCACATAAATACCAACTCATAACTACTTTTAATTCGAGATATGCCTGAGCCATTATTGACTAATCTCGAAGTCAAACCGTATTTACGACGGTTTGACTTTTAGCTAATTAAACAAGCTAAACTCAAATAAAGAACGACTAGCAGACTTACAAGAGTCCTATGCACGAGATATGATCACTTGGAAGCAGGTTTGAGCTCCAGAAATGATCCAAGAATGCAGGAGAAGGTGTGAGGAAAGATGTTGCAACAAGGTGCTTTATATAGTGTATTTAGGCACCATAATTAGTTGACAACTAAGTCTAGAGCTGACCACAACCTTCCAACATGTGTCCTAGTACTCTAGGATAGTTTAGGGGTCGTCCATGAGTGAGAAAAACCAATGAAATCGGTCATAATCGCGAAAGAACAGGCTGCAGCCGGTTTTTGGGTTCTGGGCGTCCCACGCGGCCCGCCTCAAAATTCATTAAGGCCCAAGCGGGCCGCTTGGCCATGCGAAATCAGATTTTTGATTTTATTTGTTTTCCAAGTTGACCTTTGGCTTCACGAAGGGGTAATTAGGGTTATTTCTTGCATTTTGACCCCCTTATATTTACCCACAAGGGCTTTAGGACTTATACCCACTTTGCCAAGTCCCTGAACACTTCCGGTTAACCCGAAAAGCCTTAACTTTCAACGTTAACACTTTAATCCCTCGCACACGAATTTGATCATAACTTTCTCATATGATAACGAAACTTTATGAAATTTTAATCGTGCATTCTAGTGAGCATAATTTATATTTACAAAGCTTCGGGTTTGTCAAAAGATCACTCAGAGGTATATCTTTAACATGTTGACACATTTGACCCCTGTAGTTTGTAATCTCTCACTTTTAGCTTCGTATGATCCATGATTTATTCGTTTGATGTTATGAACATCATGTAGGGTTATTATGAAGTATATTTATTCACTGTTGACACTTAGAATCCGTATAATCACATACTTTCCATGTTTGTCAACTTTAGTCTTTTTATAACATTCTTTCACACGTTCAAACTTTATGACACGTGTCAACACATTATAGGACGTGAATTTTCGAGGTGTTACATCCTCACCCCCTTAAAATAAATCTCGGCCTGAGATTTACTGAAATAAGTAAGGGTACTTTTCTTTCATCGTGGATTCAACCTCCCACGTGAATTCGGGACCTCTACGGGCATCCCATTTGACCTTAACAATAGGTACATGCTTCCTTCGAAGTTTCTTAACCCGTCGATCCTCAATCGACAAGGGTTTTTCCACAAACTTCAAGCTCTCATCTATATGCACATCTGTATGCGGTATAACCAGTGATTCATCAGCGAAGCACTTTTTCAGATTGCAGATGTGGAACACATTGTGAATTCCACTGAGCTCTTCAGGTAAGTTTAACTTATAGGCAACTGACCCGACACGTTCGATAACCTCGAAAGGTCCTATGTATCTCGGACTTAGCTTGCCTTTCTTACCAAACCGCATCACTCCTTTCCAGGGTGACACTTTAAGTAGGACTTTGTCACCTACTTCGAAGTGAAAATCCTTACGCTTAGGATCAGCGTAACTCTTCTGCCTATCCCGGGCAGCTTTGAGACGGTCTCGAATCTGGACCATCTTGTCCGTTGTTTCGAACACTATCTCTGGTCCTGATAACTGGACATCCCCAACTTCCGCCCAACAAACGGGCGATCTACACTTTCTGCCGTATAATGTCTTGAAAGGGGCAGCCTTAATGCTGGTATGGTAGCTATTGTTGTAGGAGAATTCGATTAATGGGAGGTTCTTATCCCAACTACCACCCAAATCGATCGCACATGCACGTAGCATGTCTTCCAACGTTTGAATAGTACGCTCACTCTGACCGTCTGTCTGAGGATGGTAAGCCGTACTAAAGTTCAAACGTGTGCCCAAAGATTGTTGGAAACTCTTCCAAAATTGTGACGTGTATCTAGTATCTCTGTCAGAGATAATAGCTACAGGTATGCCATGTAGGGCTACAATCTTATCAACGTATAACTGGGCTATCATATCGGAGCTATAAGTCTCCTTGATGGGTAGGAAATGTGCGGACTTAGTCAGTCTGTCAACTATAACTCGTATCTTATCATTTCCTTTCCTTGTCTTGGGTAACTTGGTAATAAAATCCATAGTTACCATTTCCCACTTCCACGTAGGAAGTTCAGGCTGTTGTAGCAAGCCTGACGACTTTTGATGCTCGGCTTTGACTTGCGCACATGTCAAGCATTTAGCTACATGGGTGGCTACGGACTTTTTCAAGCCTATCCACCAATAATTTGCCCTTAGATCCTGGGTAGCTGATGGCAATTTCTTAATCGTTGCCTAATTAGGGTTGCGGCATTTAATACGTAAGTAGTATGAACCGTCTTTCTTATTTAACAATATCAAACCCTCAGAAGATTGAGTCAGGCTTTATGTGCCTATGTTTTAAAACCTACTAAATCAAGGTTTCGATTTTTCCATAATCAATATGGAATTTTCATAATACTCCAGCCCATAGCGGGATGTTAATCTTAGTTCTACTTGTCTTCCAGGAGGTAAGCAGGGGAAACTTTTGAGAAGATAATTAAGATACAAGGAGGCTATAGAGATTTTCCATATCTCAGGCTCCAGTTCAACCATCATTGTTCGTGTCAAATGAGTGACACCTTTATGTTATAAGTCCACGAATTCCTTAATCGGGAACATTTACTTGGAAAAAAAATTCCATTTTTGGATATCTTCTTTGAATACTACTAGTCGACTTTAGTACAATATGATCATTGGGATATCTTAGGGGTTCCATGTATTAAACCTCCATGCTGATCAGACATGGAAATAATCTATAGGACACACTAGGATACGCCAATCCTCATATGACACTTTTATCAAACATAGTTTGGCATTCGCAGGCGATAGAAAAACAATGAGAAAAATAATTAAAATAACATATGTTGTCATACTCTATGCAAAGAAAGAGTGCTCTTAGATTTTAGGAAGGATTCCTTGCCGATCTATAAGAATCGGTTACTATGGTTTCCTTGGTAGTTATTAGGGGTGTTCAAGATCGGATAATCCGGTTTTTGGATATCCGAAAATCGGATATCCGAAATTTCGGATAGTGAAATATTGACATCCGAACCCGAATCCGAAATTTCGGATATCCGATTTTCGGATATCCGAAATTTCGGATTCGGGTTCGGATATCTAATCGGATATCCGAATATCCAATTTTTATTTAATTTTTATTTTTTTATTATTTTTTAATATTTGGAACCAAATTTTTCGGATAGTTTCGGATATCCGAATATAAATTTCGGATATTTTTTCAGATATTTCGGATATTTTTCGGATACTTCGGATATTTTTAGGTTACTTCGGATATTTTTTCGGATATTTTTCGGATATTTCGGATATTTTTCGGATACTTCGGATATTTTTCGGATACTTCGGATATTTTCGGATATTCGGATATCCGAAAAAAATAAAAATTAAATTTTCGGATATTTTCGGATAATCCGATTATCCGAAAATTCTCAAAATCACTATCCGAATCCGAATCCTAATTTTCGGATTATCCGATTTTCGGATATCCGAAAATTCGGATATTTCGGATACGGGTTTTCGGATATTTCGGATTCGGTTTCGGATTCGGATTTTTTTGAACTCCCCTAGTAGTTATACCTTGTGGATGATAATAAAAATTTTGCTAAGTTTCTGGTTCAAGAAGATTTATTATTGCCTGTATTTAAAAAAACAGGGCACTTAGCAGAAATTATCATTGATAAATGATAAGGAAGTTTATTGTACAAGTGCTTATATTTAATCAATAATGGAAGTTTCACAAATTAGGCACCTAGCTCAGTTGGCTAGGCGCGCGAAAGGGTGCGGCCTAGACCCAGGTTCGATTCTGGGGACGGCCAATTCCACCATTTTTTATGTTTAATTTTAATTAATCGTACGGATACGTGTAATTATGAGAGTTGTCTCATAAGGAGTCTTGATAATTAATTGCTTCTTATCACCCACGATATGGGCTTGATTTTTCGAGGCAACCAATCGATTTTTATCACCTTATTGAGTCCTTATATTTAACAGAACTAGGACATCGGAAAAATGATTCCTTATGGATATAAAACATCCATCTAATAATGCTGAAGCAGTCTCAGAGGTATACAGGCTTCTTACTGAACTTTCTTTGCTTTTTATTAAGCCTGTACTCGCTCTCTTTCTCAGATTTCTGGGAGTTATCCTCCTTCTTTGGTTCATCCTTCATATTTGAAGTGCGAACATAGCTCTCCTCATGAGTAATTTAACATGGTTTTGAATGAGATTTAGAGCGAGAAGTATTCAGCTCTTTGTATTGTCTCATGACCTTTTCCATGGTCCTTTCAATTGCTGCGTCAACCACAGCCCGAAGATTAACTCCATTAATATTGAGGTTTACGTTTGTAGTTTTATCAACTTTCGTCGCCTTAATAGTGTTGCGACTTTCGTCTACCTCACCCGAGTTTTCCATACTCGAAACTTGGTACCAATCACCAAGATTTGCCCATTATTAGTCATCATCCTGATGACCTGACTTACATTAGCCACGGCATTCATAAACCGTATGGGCTATTATGTTCCGAACATTCATAGCGAATGTTATTTTGAACGTAATTCCATTATATTTAGTCTAGGTCACAACTGGACCATCAATGGCATTCAAAGTTTGGAGCGAGTCCAATACTTGCTTGACAGGGGACCATAATGTCACAACTGTCTTTGTCACAAGTACGATTATAAATAGCTCAAAGGCTAGCCTTTCATGACTTCGGTTATATATTTTTATACATATATGGTATAGAAGCCTGTCGCGAGGGACGTAGAAAATATGGCATAAAGCCCAGTCATGTAGGACATAAATGATTATACTGCATGAAGGCCTTGTCACAAAGGACATTTAGATATGGCACAAACGGCCTTGTTATAAGGACATTCATCAAATCTGGTACAAAGGCATGTCACCAGGAATGTTAACATTTAATATGTTAACTTGTCACGAATGACCAATTATAGCACATAGGCTTGTCCTGAATGACTTTAAAACATAACTCGATGGTCTATATTCAAGGACCTTAATTTATTAGCTGCAATCTTATTAGATTAGGGCTTCCAGGTTTGAACGTGGTTCTTCACCTTTGGACAGGGAGTCATAGACTACAACTGTCATCGTCTTGAAAGACGATTCTTTTGGCAGAAAAATAAGCCAATCAACATCACTAATGGATGTTTATATATAACCATCGTATCTAATGATATTAGTCATGATCACATCGATCATATTGACTATTAGGTTTGGGTATAATCACACCATTTTGAACAGGGGATCATAAAGATCACTACTATCTTTGTCTTACCGACACTAGAATAAAGTATAGCCCGTAGGCATTTCATCACGAGGGATGTTAATATTATGATCATCATACTGAGGATACTAGTCAGGATCGCACTGATAGTATAGACTATGGGGTTTGAGCATAGCTCACCCCCTTGGGCAAAGAATCACAAAAGATTACAATTGCCTCGTCTCAATTGGACAACAAAACATAGCCCTTAGGCAAAACATCATTAAGGATGTTGAAAATGTTTTAATCATCGTATTGATGATTTTTGTCACGTTCGCATTGATCATATAGACTATTAGGCTTGAGCATAGCTCACTACCTTGGACAGGGAATCGTAAAGATCACCATGTCTTTGTCACACATGGACAATATAATATGGCCCATAGGCGAAACATCACTAATGGATGTTTATAATAGGTTCATCCTATTAGAAGATATAAGTCATGATTGCATTAATCATATTGACTATTTTGGCTTGAGCATAGCTCACAACCTCAGACAAGGAATCATAAAGATAACAATGTCAATGTCTTAAATGGACAACATATTATAGCCCATAGGCAAAACATCACTAAAGGATGTTAAATAATATTATCATCGTATTAGATGATATTAGTCATTATCGCATTGATCATATAGACTATTATGTTTGGACATAGTCCAATATTCTAGACAGGAGGTCAAAGACCATCACAGTCGTTGTCTTATCGGACAACAAGTTTAGCCCGTAGGCACTTCATCACTAACGGATGTTTATAATATGATCATCTTATGGGATGATATAAGCCATGATTCCTAAATCACTAGGCTAGATAAAGGAATTGGAAGAATCCAATATAAGGATGACTGTTGTGATTTTCTCGAATCATATTTGTCAAGAGTGCTAACACGTTCCTAAGTGTTAACAAGGATCTGAATCCCTTGAGTAGGTTTCACCATCTTGGTCACGTAGGCTAGGTTTCACCTTTAAGATTTCCTTTTAAACTGCATACTTACAGGGAAGGAAGGATATTTATTTTATTTAGGATTTTTATCATAAATCCTAATTCATAAGTTAATAATAGCACAGATGGCCTAGTCGCGTAGACGAGTTAAATTTATAAGCCATGATTTCAGAGAATCGCGGCATTAAGGTTTGAATCAAAGTTCATTACATTTTCCTGACAGGGAGTTGTAGGATACCACTGTCTTTAGTCTCAGAGGACATTAATTATAGCCCGTAGGCACTTCCCTCTAAGGGATGTTTATTACAGAATTGTCCTTAGGGAAATTCATTAACCATGGTAAACAGAGACCATATTTGGTTAATTTATTAATCATATATTTATTTAGGATTTCTATTATAATTTATCCTAATTATAAAACATTAACAGTTTTATCAGTGGCACCCAATGGCCTGGTCACATGGACATTTATAAATTATAAGCTTATGATTTCAGAGAATCAAAGTATGACAGTATCTTGGCACAATAGGCCTAGTCACAAGGACATTTATAAATTTTTAAGCTATGATTTCAGAGAATCAAAGCATGAAAGTATATTGGCACTATAGGCCTAGTCACAAGGACAATTATAAATTATATGCTAGGATTTCAGAGAATCAGAGCATTTGAGGTTTGAACTTAGTTCATTACCTTTATCTGACAGGGAGTCATCGCTACCACTGTCTTTTGGCTCATATGGAAATGAGCAGGGCCCGTAGGCATTATGTTACCACGTATGGTTTAAAATATGATCATCTTTAATTAATGATGTAAACCCAGGATTCAGAGATCATTAAACTGGGTTAGGAGTCTTTTGAAGAATCCTATTTCTACATGACGTGTGTGATTTTTAATGAATCACGTCTGCCAGGAGTGTTAACATGTTTTAAGATGTTAACAGAGATTTGAATCTTTTAAACAGGTCTTACCATTTTGGCCCGGTCTTAAAATTGACCCGTAGGCTAGGTTCCACACTTAAGATTCTTAATTAATGATTTGAATCTTTTTAACAGGTCTTACCATCTTGGCCCGGTCTTATTATTGACCCATAGGCTAGGTTTCACACTTAAGATTCTTAATTAATAATTAACGCAGAACAATTTTAAATTGAGATGTTAATATGGATCTAAATCTAATTATGGAACTACCATCTTGGCCCGGCCTTAAAATGACACGTGGCTAGGTCTTGTCCTTTTTAGACTTTGCCATTTTATTATAATGGTAGATTTTGAAAAAGGAAATGTTATTTTCCATTTATTTAATATTCTTGTTTAGAATGAAAGTTTAAACTTAATCATTCCACTATATAAAAATAAAAGTATAAAGTTGCCCTAAGCGGGACTTGAAAGGAATAGCGTTGTCCTCGAAGGGACTAAAAGATAAATATGTCCTTCTAAGGACTATTGAGGAAACGATTTTCAGCAAAGGAGTTTCTTCTTCATTCAATTCCTGAATGCTTTCTCCTTGGTTGCACGTCTCATCTTGGTCGCTGTACGAAGCTCAGCCTTTCAAGGCTCCGGGTGTGGAGAATCCCTAGTTCAGCTTCCTCGCTTGGCGACGTATCCAATAATAATAATAATAAAAATTGGAAGCAAAAATTTCCATATTAGGATTAAGATTATTCCTATGTTAAGTCTAGACTCGAAGGTTTAGAATGTGCTATTGTGTACTGAGATTAAACACAGAAGGCTAGTGTTTAATTCACTCAGAGTTGGCTCTGATACCAACCAGTCACACCCCGATTTTCCACGTGTCACCGGTGGGCCCGGTGGGGAGTATCGTGACGTCATGGTTGGCAACATAATAGTCAAACAACACAATATTATTAAGCACAGCGGAAGCAATTGAAAATATAATACAACCGAATTTATTATTGTAATATCAACTGTCACAATATTCGGAAGTTTATCCACAGAAGGATCGAACATAAAATGGAAACAATAGTTCAACAGACTTCAGGCATCTTAAGCTTGCGAGACTCTTTATTGATGCTAAGGAGACAATCCAGCCAATTACGTTTAGTACCTGCATTTAGTCTTTTTGGGAAAATACGTCAGTTTACACTGGTAAATACAATCAACCGACTCATTTTGGAAAATGGTTTAAAAATTGGTTTGGATGCACATGGCATAAATGTTTTATACTTTGATTAAAATGCACAGAGGCAAGATTAATCTTTTTAACTTGGGAGAATTATTTAATATTATAATCTTGTGAACGAATTACATGTTACTTATGCGTTCAGTAGCCCGGATCTAGTCCGGGTTAAAGATCAATAGACACACCACGTTATTGAGTTATACACTGACAGGTGTACGCCTACACCCCGTGCTCAGGTCGTGGCCAATCTCGTAAGATGATGCCAAGGATATCTGGGACATGGTCATTAACCCCCCAAAGGCTGTAAAGTAAACAAGACTGTTTAAACGAGCCGATCAAATTATTCAACTACCCACTTAATGTGGAGATTTGATGCTCGATCAAGCGGTATACTATATACTGTAACCCAAGCCCGTATAGGGAAAATAAGTTAAAAGTATTTACCTGATGCAAAGTATAAATCACAATAAGCAAAATGCACGTAGCTTTTACTGGTTCTCCTAATCTGGAACGAAGGTTTAATATAACCTATTAGAATACTAACGGGTCTTTTGTTAAGCTTAAGCTTAGACCGGCTAGTTTCAAAGATACGGTTCGTACGCACGATTAAGCGAAGACCGGATAGAATGTGATTTAGACCCGACAAGTTCAGAGACTTGTTTAATATGGGTCCTTCATGCACATTCTGGATTTTGAGATTAAACCGATAAGGTTTGACCCGTTTCGGCTAATTTATGTAAACTTGCTACATAAACCGAACCGAACCGAAAGCGAAATAAGCGTAATGGGTATCCGTAAGAGCCATATATAGGTTTCCTAGGTTAATATGCTTCAAATATGTTGTGACATCAGTAGGATGTCTTTCATTATGCCCGAAATGAAATTAAACACAAACTATGCCCCGTAGGGGTAGTTTGGTCATTTTTAAAGGTTGTAAAAGAGTTTAGATGTTTAACTGAGTTACAGGTCTGATGTAAACAGCAAACATACTCAATTTGATATGTTATATCAATAAGCTAAAGCATATATGTGAAATTTATCATTTATAACCAAACTATGCACCGAAGGGGCATTTTGGTAATTTCACATAAGCCGAAAAGCTCAAAACTGAGGTCTGAGTTTATCAACCTTTGCTTACTGTTAAAATATCATAATTTGCCTCATATATCAGTAGGTATCAACCCGGGTATGTCTAATATAATTTTAATACATACTATGCGTTAAAAACGCTAAATAAGGCGATTAAAGGCCATTTCCGGGTCTGATACTTAAATCTGATATTTTTATATTTCCAGAAGGCTTAAAATAATTTATTTATCAAATGTGATCAGTAGCAAAAGGTTTGGAGTCGTTTAGATGAGTAAAACTCATTTTATGGCCCGTAAGGGCAAAACCGACAATTACCGAATTTAGTCTGCGACTACTAGTTATGCTCAGCCTAAATTAATTAAAAATCTTTAAAAATCCCAAAATAATATATTACATCACTGGGTATTAAGTTTGATACCAAAAAGTAGGCTTAACTAGGCTATACGCTAATTATGCCGTTTAATTAACATAAAGCTTTAAATTTGCGATATTGAGCATAACTCTTAATCTACAAGTCAAACTGATGTCAAACTTTGCATACAAGTTTATATATCAGTAATTAAGGTTTCTACACTTTTACATTTTTATAAATCACGTTTTAAGGTAATAAGGGCATAACGGTCAACATATGAGCAATTAACGGAAACATGCATATTAATTGGATAACTAATGAACCAAGGTGTGTAATCACAGAGGGTTGTTCTAACATGTAACCTAATCCAATTTAAGCTCTGGGGCATTTCTAAAACATGCCTAAACGGGTCAGAACTGAAAGTCAAAGTGAAAGTCAAACTATGCGACTTTCGGTTCCGAACCGGGTCTAAACAGGAAATAGTCGGGTTGAACATGTTCGGACATGTTCTTACACTTATTACTAAGTTATAACAATGATCAAACAGGTTATATATGTTCTAGATAGCTAATTATGCATAAATGGCATTTTAAGCATCCTGTTGACTTTTTACTTAAAAGTTTGAACCGACTTTTGACC
Source organism: Helianthus tuberosus (assembly GCA_030545235.1). NCBI lineage: Eukaryota > Viridiplantae > Streptophyta > Magnoliopsida > Asterales > Asteraceae > Helianthus > Helianthus tuberosus. The sequence continues at coordinate 205,828,714 of CM060367.1, read as the reverse complement.
TGGTTAGAGTGGTGATCAGGGGAAACCCTTTTGAGGTTTTATTACCCACATAAATACCAACTCATAACTACTTTTAATTCGAGATATGCCTGAGCCATTATTGACTAATCTCGAAGTCAAACCGTATTTACGACGGTTTGACTTTTAGCTAATTAAACAAGCTAAACTCAAATAAAGAACGACTAGCAGACTTACAAGAGTCCTATGCACGAGATATGATCACTTGGAAGAAGGTTTGAGCTCCAGAAATGATCCAAGAATGCAGGAGAAGGTGTGAGGAAAGATGTTGCAACAAGGTGCTTTATATAGTGTATTTAGGCACCATAATTAGTTGACAACTAACTCTAGAGCTGACCACAACCTTCCAACATGTGTCCTAGTACTCTAGGATAGTTTAGGGGTCGTCCATGAGTGAGAAAAACCAATGAAATCGGTCATAATCGCGAAAGAACAGGCTGCAGCCGGTTTTTGGGTTCTGGGCGTCCCACGCGGCCCGCCTCAAAATTCATTAAGGCCCAAGCGGGCCGCTTGGCCATGCGAAATCAGATTTTTGATTTTATTTTTTTTCCAAGTTGACCTTTCGCTTCACGAAGGGGTAATTAGGGTTATTTCTTGCATTTTGACCCCCTTATATTTACCCACAAGGGCTTTAGGACTTATACCCACTTTGCCAAGTCCCTGAACACTTCCGGTTAACCCGAAAAGCCTTAACTTTCAACGTTAACACTTTAATCCCTCGCACACGAATTTGATCATAACTTTCTCATATGATAACGAAACTTTATGAAATTTTAATCGTGCATTCTAGTGAGCATAATTTATATTTACAAAGCTTCGGGTTTGTCAAAAGATCACTCAGAGGTATATCTTTAACATGTTGACACATTTGACCCCTGTAGTTTGTAATCTCTCACTTTTAGCTTCGTATGATCCATGATTTATTCGTTTGATGTTATGAACATCATGTAGGGTTATTATGAAGTATATTTATTCACCGTTGACACTTAGAATCCGTATAATCACATACTTTCCATGTTTGTCAACTTTAGTCTTTTTATAACATTCTTTCACACGTTCAAACTTTATGACACGTGTCAACACATTATAGGACGTGAATTTTCGAGGTGTTACACATGCACCTGGACGCGGTTAAAGTCTTGCGCATATGTTTTAATTGTCAACGACACGCACCAAAGACATTGCGCCCAAAGAACAACCTCATCCCCATCACCACCGCATGGCCTTTTCAAAAATGGACAATCGACGTGGTGGGACCATTTCCAGACGCACCAGGTGCGGTAAAGTTTATAATAGTAGCTGTCGACTATTTCACCAAATGGGTAGAAGCAAAACCGCTAGCCTCTACCACCGCTATGATAACAAAGAAGTTTGTCTGGGAACACATCATCTGCCGTTTCGGTCTTCCAATGAGCATCGTAACCGATAACGGCACCAACTTCGCTGCCGAGGATTTTCAAAACTGGATAAAAGAACTAAACACTGAACACGTCTTCTCCTCAGTGGCGCATCCGCAAGGGAATGGCCAGGTTGACAGCATCAATAAAAGTTTAGTCAAAGGCATAAAGGCACGGTTGGGGACAGCCAACCGCGGCCAAGTCGATGAACTCCCAAGCATCCTATGGGCCCATAGGACTAACCCGAAGACAAGTCACGGGGAGACACCCTTCAGCCTAGTCTATGGCTCTGAGGCGGTGATCCCCGCTGAGATAGGTCTCCCTTCACCTCGAATGTTAGCTGTCAACAAAATTGACAACAGTGACGAGCGCAGGCTTGACTTGGACCTCTTGGAAGAACGGCGTGAAAACGCAGCAATCAACGAGGCTAAGTACAAAAAAAAACTGGAAAAATACTACAACGCGCGCGTCCGCATCTGCACATTCAACCCGGGAGACTATGTCCTTCGCGACAATGAGGCCCCTAACGCAGAACGCCCAGGGAAACTTTCCCCCAAATTGGAAGGACCCTACCTCATCCAAGAGGTTTTGGGCAAAGGCGCGTACAAACTACAAACGTTAGAAAGAGAACCTATCGCAAGAACATGGAACGCACAGCAACTTCGACGCTGTTACATGTAAGCTACGTTTACATTTTCTATGTAACCTACTGGCCCGCAGGCCATTTGTAAATAAATAAATGAACAATTCAAGGCAATATTGTTTATCCTTTCTATTACAAATGCGTGTTCCACTTTGCGGTATCTGCAAAAACAGATTGCCAAAATCTTCATTCGCGATACCCACACAAAGTGGTAACCACACACAAATATTGTAATAGGCCAGAAAAGGCAAAACATCAATGTCTATCCAGCCGGATACGCAGATACGGTTTTTACTAAGCCTACACAATTCCTAAACCATAACGGGATAAAAACGGGAATTGACTACTACTCGCACGACAAAGGTGCAGAGTATACTCAACCGCGCTCTACAGCCAACAGAGTCATTCATATACTTGCATGTCACCTAGACATGCAAATGGCAAATATTGACATAGTATTATTTACATGCGCCTAAAACATTGGCCTTAAATAAACACTATTTCACCCGCGCTCACACAAAGACAAAGTAAATGATCTTTACTTACAAACTTTGAGCCGCGCGTACTTGCATATCACCTAGACATGCAAATGGCAAATTCGGACTTAATGTTATTTACAAAGGCCTTAAACATTGGCCTTACAAAACATTAACTCGCACATGTTCAAAAAAGCAAGAAGTAAAAACACTTGTACAAATTGAGCAAAAGGATAAAACTTTATATATTCCAAAAGATTTCTACACTGAAGCGGTGCATAAGAAATTTTACATAAGTTTTTTCCTCTAAACATTTACATCAAAAAAGAAGTCAAAAAGGGCACGCAGGCCAACCTAGTCTTCTTTTGTACCACTGGTGCCCGCATCCTCCTTTGCACCACCAGCGGCTTCCTCCTCCTCAGGACGTTCATACAACAACCACAAACGGTCCACGTAATCTTCTGCCTCCAAGCATTTCTCAATATCTTCAATGGCGGAAAGGGACAAGTTGTTGTACGCGTCAATAGCTGCGACATACAAACCTTCAGTATCTATGCCATGGAACCCAGATCTTTCATCAGTAAATCTGCTCTGGAAAAAAGGGGTTCACATGGGCAATGCACTCGTTGTAACCAGCCTTAAACCCAGCCTGTCGTGCACATTCCTTAAGCTCATTAACGGCAGCTGCGTTCTCAGGCGCATCAAGAATGGTTCCAACAATCTGCAAAAATACAAGTGACAAGTTTAACAGAAGCAAATCTAAGGATGGGAAAGACACCAGGTACTTACATGCCCAATACCGTGATCACGCATCCAATCACGATCTGCCTTAACCTGATTTAGAGAGGTGGTCAACCCATCTCTAGCCTCTTCGGCCTGCCTAGCCCACATTTCAACCTCAGTAACACGGGCAGTCACCTCCTCAAGGATGGCCGCACGGCTTTGCACATTTGCTTGTTGACAATCGGCAGAAACAAGTATAAACAGGCAACATCTTACATACAAGAAACAAAGTAACAACTCGCGTGTAACCAGAGTTCATACCTGGAGTTCCTCAACAGCTTTGTTCAACTTACTGCGGTCGGCATCCGCCTCTTCAAGCGCCTTGGCACCGCGTGCCTCCGCCTCCTTTGCCTCTTTTGCAGCCGCTTCGGCTTCAGCCTTTTGTTTTTCATTCTCTCGAGCACAAGCTTCCCTCCAACCCTTGCGCTCATCAGAGAGTAATTTGGCAAGAGTACGAACCTGTTTAAGGCCAGCATTTGCAGCCCAACTCTCAGTCTGCTTCAGCTTCTCAAAAGCAGTCTTATCTTTTTCTAGCTGCTCTGCACCTTCCCGAGCAGCCTTCACCAATGCCTCAGCTTCAGCCCGCAGGCAAACGGTTTCCTCCTCCTTGCGACCCAACACCTTATAGTCTTCCATAATTGCATTCGCAATTATAGAACTTACAACAAGCATGGAGGAGAGCTGGTTTATCCGGTTCTCACGAGGCAAACCACTGGCACGAAGAACCTCAAAAGGAGTGCCCAAACCACTTAAGATATCCCTGCAAGCGGAGGGATCGTTGGAAACATCATCCCCTTCCATAACAGTCCAAGGAGGGCGATGATAATCCAAACCCCAGTCTACCGTATAAGAACGGTAATAAAACTCCAATTCAGTCTCACCAGGCTGAATGGAAGGTTGATCTTCAAAACCAGTACCCGCGGCAGTCGAACCAGAAACCTTCTTGGCAACGGGGGATTTTGGTTTCTCAGTAACAGGGGACTTCGGCTTCTCGCCCCCCTGATCTTCAGCGTCGTTGGGATAAATCAAGTTGTTGGACGAATCCAACGTATCAGCAATAGATACACCCGAAACTTCTTCGCGGTATCCTCTACATAAACAGGTGGTGGACTAACCCGCTCAATAGAAGGACTCCTCCTATCCTCCTTCTGGACTTCCACGTCCACCGCTTTCAGGGGAGACGGAGGGGTGGAAAACAAAGACTCCGGTTCTCCCCGGGATTCTACAACAAAACACAAAACATCCATCAGTTACAACTGTCACAACACTTATACTATGTATACTACCAACTTACCAGTTGTGACCGAAGGTGTTGGCTTCGAGATCGCAACCCCCCGGGTTCTTCTCAACTTAGGACCTTTTTTCCCACCAGCAGCATGGGCATCTCCTTTCCTTTTCTTATCATCAGCGGGTCTAGAACCCGCAGATGATCCACCCGCAGCCGCAGCACCACCTAGAACACCCAAACCCTCAAGGGTGTCAGACACTACCACGTAATCGTTGTATTTGCGTAAACGAACATGAGAGATACCTGTGACCTCCGGCACCAAAGGAGGAACAACAACCGGCTCATGCGGTTTCTTCGGTCTGTGAAACCGTTTATCAACATGTTTCTCCACGTGCTGTTTGGAAACACCCGTGGCATCACGGTCTCCCAAGGCCCCAAGATCCCCTGCGTTTTGTCCATAAACAAACAATCAGCAAGGCCAACTTGTTTACACTAAAGGAAGAATGCACTATTGTACCTTTGCCTTGCGGCAACACTGCCTCCATTGCGTCCCGTTCAGGCAACTGGAAATTGTCACGAATGGTGTAGTTGAACCCTACCTCACCATCCTCACAAGCCAATACCTCAACTTTGCCTTTGAAATCCGGGAAAAACATTCTCCAAAGTTAAGCATCCTCTGACATCACATTTATAAAAACTCAGTAACAAAAACAAGGAAGCAAGAAACCGCACAGAGAGAAAGGACACTTACCACCACTTTTTTCCCGCACCACGGGCCTTGCCTATAACAACCTTAAAAATAAACTGACACCCTCGAAATATTTTTCGATACCCTAAAAATATATTAAAATATCCCAATATGTCATAAAATATACCTCGTATGTGAAAACCGAGCCTAAAATGCGTTAAAATATCGAAAAATAAATAAAAACAAAAATAATTAGGCTGTCGCGGGGCGGGGCGGGGCGGGGCGCGACGCCCCTAGCCAAACACGTTCGCGGGCCGCGACGACCCTTGCCACCCGCCCTCCTCCGGAAGCCGCCACGTGGCAACACGTGGCAAGGCTAGAGTGGTGACGCTGCGAAGCTAGGCCCTACGCAGCCTAGTCGCGGGCCACGAAGGCCCCTGCTTTCCTCGTCGCGGGGTGCGACGGACCAGTCGACCAGAACTATAAATAGGGGCTGTTGGTTTTCAGTTTCCGACGCTCACACACACTTCTTTCTCTCAAATTTCTGAGTAGTATAAGCTATACTCGGGTTTAATAACCCCCTAATTAACGAAGTTCTGCTCCGTTGTAAGTATCATAACCCCTGGATATGTATTAGATACTCTGCCCAATTGATCTAGGGTTCCGTAATGACTGTCGTGGTTCTGTCCGACGTAGTCGTTGGAATGTCGTCTCGGGGAGAGTATTACTAATGTTAAAATGGGTTATTATACTAACACGTGTGTATTTATGTAAATTATAGATTGTCACCAGGAAACCCTAAAGGATAATCTAAGACAGCAATGTGAGTAATCTCCTTTTTGTAAATTGTTTTTACAAAACCTCACTTAATTAATTATATATTAAACAGTGATTGAGTATTTGTAAGAATACAATTATCGTCGGTATGTTGGGGTTTTATATACAAAGTTATGTTATTACCTTGCGAGGGGTAACATTTCCACAAGTCAAGTCTGACAGTACCACGGATGTTAATTGATATAACTTGGAAACAAATGTAATTGCGAGATCGCCCACAATACTGTACAATGGTTTTTATTAAAACTTGATTGAACTGGGATTCACTCACCAGTATTTCCCACTGACAAAATGTTTTTAAACATGTTTCAGGTAACAAAATGTGAAAGCCAAATAGAAGTCAGCTGGACAGCACTGAAGGCTTGAAAAACTGGCAATAAAGTTACCTAAAATAAAATAGATGTTTTTATTAAATAAAAATAGGATTTATTCCTATGAAAATGCGTGTACTGCAAACTTGGGTTTTGTCCTATGTGTTTAATATTATGAAATTGTGGTATTTCAGTCTGATTAAATATTTCCTAACTACGGTCCTGATGAAAATTCCGCTGCCAAATTAGACAAAAACAGGATACCACTGAAACTGGTCGTGGCCGCCCGTTCCCGTGTTTGTACAAGGGGATGGGGGTTGCGACAGAAGGTGGTATCAGAGCTAAGCCACTGATTCAGCCACAGAAGCGTTCTGCTGACATCAAAATTTAAATTGTTAGGAAATAAATTACGGGAATACGTGCATAAATGTATTTCTTGTTATGTGTTATTTGACTATTTGTTAGTTTGCAGTATGAGCGACCAAGGACCATCTGACGTGTACCGTCAATTGTCTGGTTCGCCTAGAAGCGAAGGTGCCTCTTCTCAGCCTGCCCTCTCAGGGTACTCTGCTGATACGGAAGAAGGAATATTCGTGTTTAAGGCTCAGTCTGAAGAGCCATTCCCTCAGAAAAAGAGAGGATGGTTCAGTCGAGTGGCACATGAGCGTAGGAAGCGTATGAAAAAGTTACAAGACCAGAGAGCACTAGCAGCAGCTAAAAGAGAAACCGATTCCTATGCCCAGGATATGCTTAATAGGGGTATAGCCAATATCCAAATCCTAGCAACCTCTGCAGCTGACCCTAACCTGGAACAAATGATAGCACCCCAACCACAACCACCAATTCCTGACCAACCAATGGAAATAGAAAACCCTGAAATTCAAGTAGAAATGCATGATTTCAACCCGGAGGAAATACCTAGGGTACCAGCACCAAATCCCTTAGACCCAAATTATGACCCCTGGTGGGATGACGTTAGGGACTATGTGCAACGCTACCCGATACACGAAGACAAGCATATGCCAAACCTAGGAGCCTACCCAGGGTTGGACCCTCTAGATCCCTATTATGATAATCATGTATTCATTAGGGAGATTCTAGAAAATCCTTACCCATACCAGGCCCCTATACCTCCATACCAGGAACCCGCACCCCAGATTCCGAACATAGTCCTAGAACCTGCACCCCCAATGAGTGCAGACAATGTACAAGAACTTAGGACATTTGGTGAGGAAATTTTAGAGAGTAGTGAAAGAATGCGACAGGTGGGAGAGCGACTCGTCTGGAAGTACGACGAGCGCAATATGGATTTCTGGATGAATCCATATCCATGAATGTGATGGTGGAAACGGTAGTAATAATAATAATTATAATAAAATAATATAATATGTGTGTATGTGTAAAAAAAAACTGTGGATGCCTATTACTAGTAGTGTAACTTTAAATTTCAGTCGGTATTGTAATTTTAATTTCAGTACTGGTGTGTAATAGATGCATATTATATGAATAGAGTAAAGTCGCAATGATCGACGCTTTTGACCAAAGTGTGTGTCATGTGATTGACTATATTAAATATTATTTTGTGATATTAATACGTGGCAACTGTTTAAAATTCAGATGGCCGACGAAGGAAATCAAGAAAATCTTAATAATGATAACCAGAGTAACATTAACTTCGTTAATGAGAATCCGAGCATCAATAACAATGGAAACCAAATGGATAATAGTGCCATCCAACACATAGTGGCACAAGGAATTATAGATGCAATGCCATATATTCTTCAAACTGTTAAGGATGCGGAAAATAAAAGTAAGCATAGCATTAAGCGACCAACTGAACCAGAACACAGTGTAAACAATAGACCTGTACTTCAAGTGCCCATTCCCAAAAGAAGAAGAACCATGCCTTATGGTTGTTCTTATAAAGAATTCTGGTCCTGCAAACCAATAGAATTCTCGGGCAATGAAGGACCCATTGCAGCTCTACGCTGGATAGAAAAGACTGAGGCTGTTCTGAAAATAAGCAAGTGTGCTGAAGAAGACAAGATAATGTTTGCTTCTAATCTATTTAAAAACTTAGCCTTAGAATGGTGGAACACTATCCTCCAGTCAAGAGGAAGTGATAGGATATACAACATGGAATGGGAGGAATTTAAGAATATGGTAGAAAGGAAATTTTGCCCTCCCAATGAAAAGGAACAGATAGCGAATAAGTTTCTGAACCTTAGAATGACTGGGGTAGATAGTAAGGGTTATACTACCACATTCTTTGAATATGCCAGAATAGTACCAACCCTTGCATCACCTGAACCGGTATTAATCTCCCTTTACATCTGGGGATTAATTGGAGAGATTAGACATGTAGTCAAGGCAGCTAGACCCCAAACTATAAAAGAAGCTGTAGAACTAGCAAATACCTTGACTGGTGAGTTAATCCGTACTAGAGAATAAGACCAGAGGAGAAACCTAGCTCAAAGGCTTACCCAAGAATTCCATTCTGGGAATTCTAACCGTTGGAATGTAGGTTCTACCTCTGCACCATACTGCAAGGCCTGCAAGAAGAAGCATCCGGGAAAATGCTCCACTCACTGCAATTTCTGTAAGTTGCCAGTACACAAGGAAGGAGATTGCAGGAGGAAATCTAGTAATGGACTATGCTTCAACTGTGGAGAAAAAGGTCATATTAAGCCAAATTGTCCAAAATTGGCTCCAGCTACGAACAACAAGAACACTAAAAATGCTAGAGCATTTGTTCTGACAGCAGATGAAGCCAAAATGATTCCGGACACGATAGCCGGTACGTTTTTAGTTAATGATGTTTTTGCTAAAGTGTTATTTGACTCTGGTGCAAACCAAAGTTTTATTAATACTTCATTTTGCAAACTTCTTAATCAACCATTAACTAAACTCTCACAAGAATGTCTAGTCGCGACAGCGAATGGAGAAACGGTTAGGATTTCTGAAATCTTGCAGGGAGCAAGAATAGAATTTTTAAACCAAAAGTATTTTGTAAATCTTTACCCAATGAATCTGGCAGGATTTGATATCGTTTTAGGAATGGATTGGTTAATAGCCAATAAAGCCAGTATTTTATGTGATCAAAAGTCAATCCAAGTAAATTCACCAAGAGGTGAAAAGATCACAATTAAAGGAGATAAGCCCTCTAGTTCCACAAAATTCATCTCTGTGATGAAAACTGCAAGCTATATAAGAAAAGGATCTATAGTGTATTTGATTTCTATAATCACTAACACTAAAGAAAAAGAATTAAAAGACATTCCAGTAGTATCTCAGTTTTCAGATGTATTTCCAGATGAATTGCCAGGGCTACCACCAGACCGAGAAGTCGAATTCAGAATCCATCTGCTACCAGGAACAGCACCAATTGCCAAGGCACCCTACCGTTTGGCACCCGCCGAAATGCAGGAACTGAAGAAACAGTTAGATGAATTATTAGAGAAGGGATTCATGCAGCCAAGCCCATCACCTTGGGGAGCACCGATTTTATTCGTTAAAAAGAAGGACGGATCAATGCGTATGTGCATTGACTACCGTGAATTAAACAAGGTCACGATTAAGAATCGGTACCCATTACCAAGGATTGATGATCTGTTCGATCAACTTCAAGGAGCTCGATTTTTCTCTAAAATCGATTTAAGATCAGGATATCATCAATTAAAGGTACAGGAAGAGGACATTCCTAAAACCGCATTTAGAACAAGTTATGGCCATTATGAATTTACTCTCATGCCATTTGGTTTAACCAATGCCCCAGCCTCATTTATGGACATGATGAACCGAATATGTAAACCATATTTGGATAAATTCATAATTGTCTTTATAGATGATATTCTTATTTATTCTAAAAGTAAGGAAGATCATGCAAAGCATTTGCACGCTCTTTTAAGTCTATTAAGAAAGGAAAAACTTTATGCTAAATTTTCAAAGTGCGAATTTTGGTTAGAACAGGTACAGTTTCTTGGACACTTAGTTAACCATGAAGGAATTCATGTAGATCCAACCAAGATCGAGGCAATAACCAAGTGGAAGACCCCTGAATCACCAACCGAGGTTAGAAGTTTCTTAGGATTGGCCGGGTATTATAGGAGATTTATTCGAGATTTTTCTAGAATAGTCATTCCTTTAACTAAGTTAACCTGTAAATCCATTAAGTTTGAATGGGGACCAAAACAAGAAGAAGCGTTTAGAATTCTTAAGCAAAGATTAACCCATGCACCCATACTAGCATTACCAGAAGGAACTGAAGACTTTGTAGTCTATTGTGACGCTTCTAAGTTAGCCTATGGATGTGTGTTGATGCAACGCCAAAAGGTTATAGCTTACGCATCTAGACAACTTAAGAATCATGAAGAGAATTATTCAACCCATGATCTAGAGTTAGGAGCTATAATTTTGGCCCTTAAGATTTGGAGACATTACCTTTATGGTAGTAAGTTTACCATATTCACTGATTATAAAAGTTTAAGGTATGTTTTCGGGCAAAAGGAGTTGAATATGAGACAAAGACGCTAGATGGAGATGTTTAGTGATTATGATTGTGATATCCAGTATCATGAAGGAAAAGCAAATGTAGTGGCTGATGCTTTAAGCCGAAAGTATCATGAAAAGCCAAAAAGGATACGTTCTCTTAAATTAAATCTACAAGTAGATTTAAATGATCAAATTAGAAAAGCACAAGAATCAGTAATCAATGAGGATACTGAAAAATTAAAAGGAATGATTAAGGAATTAGAACAAGGAACATATGGAATTTGGAGATTCCATAAGAAAAGAATGTGGATACCTAAATTAGGAAACCTACGTCATCGTATATTAAAAGAAACCCATAAGTCTAAGTATACGATGCATCCAGGAAATGATAAGATGTACCAGGATTTAAGGAAAAATTTCTGGTAGATAGGAATGAAGAAGGATATAGCAGCTTATCTTTCTAAGTGTTTACCCTATTCACAAGTTAAAGCTGAACATCAGAAACCCTCAGGATTACTGCAACAATTGAAGATGCCAGTGTGGAAATGGGAATTGATAACAATGGATTTTGTTACCAAATTACCCAAAACAAGAAAAGGTAATGATACAATCTAGGTGATTGTAGATAGGCTAACCAAGTCAGCTCATTTCTTACCAATGAAAGAAACTTTCAGTATGGAACAATTAGCCAAATTATACGTAAATGAAATCGTTTCGTTACATGGAATTCCTTTATCAATTGTTTCTGATAGGGATAGCCGTTTTACCTCTCATTTTTGGGCAAGTTTCCAAAAGGCAATGGGAACCAAGCTAAATCTAAGCACTGCTTATCATCCTCAAACGGACGGACAAAGCGAAAGGACAATTCAGACAAAGGAAGACATGCTTAGAGCTTGTGTAATTGATTTCGGAGGTAATTGGGACGATCATTTACCATTAATAGAATTTTCTTATAATAACAGTTATCACACAAGCATCAATGCTGCACCATTCGAAGCACTTTATGGACGAAAGTGTCGAACCCCAGTCTGTTGGGTAGAAATTTGGGAAAAGCAACTATCTGGACCTGAGATAGTGCAAGAAACAACAGACACGATTATTCAAGTCAAGGAATGACTAAAATCAGCACGTGATCGACAGAAAAGCTATGCTGACAACAGACAAAAACCATTGGAATTTCAAGTAGGAGATAAAGTATTATTAAAAGTCTCTCCTTGGAAAGGAGTGGTAAGATTCACCAAAAGGGGAAAGCTAAGTCCCAGGTATGTTGGACATTTTAAGATTATTAGAAGAATAGGACCTGTAGCCTATCAGCTACAACTGCCAGAGGAAATGGCAGGAATACATGATGTATTTCATGTATCTAATCTCAACAAATGCTTAGCTGATGAATCACTGATGGTACCTCTTAAGGATATAGAGGTAAATGAACAACTTAAATTTATAGAGAGGCCTCTACAAATTGAAGACATGAAAGTTAAGAATCTCAAACACAAGAGATTAGTTATGGTCAAAGTGAAGTGGGACTCCAAAACAGGACCAGAATACACATGGGAGCTTGAATCGGAAATGCAAAGGAAATATCCACACCTGTTCCAGTAGACCTCGAGGACGAGCTCTAAAAAAAGGTGGGGAGGATATAACAACCCTAAAAATAAACCGACACCCTCGAAATATTTTTCGATACCCTAAAAATATATTAAAATATCCCAATATGTCTTAAAATATACCCCGTATGTGAAAACCGAGCCTAAAATGCGTTAAAACATCAAAAAATAAATAAAAACAAAAATAATTAGGCTGTCACGGGGCGCGATGCCCCTAGCCAAATACGGTCGCGGGCCGCGACGACCCTTGCCACCCGCCTCCTTCGGAAGCCGCCACGTGGCAACAAGTGGCAAGGCTAGAGTGGTGACGTAGCGAAGCTAGGCCATACGCAGCCTAGTCGCGGGCCGCGAAGGCCCCTGCTTTCCTTCGTCGCGGGGCGCGACGGACCAGTCGACCAGAACTATAAATAGGGGCTGTTGGTTTTCTGTTTCCGACGCTCACACACACTTCTTTCTCTCAAATTTCTGAGTAGTATAAGCTATACTCGGGTATAATACCCCCCCCCCCTAATTAACGAAGTTCTGCTCCATTGTAAGTATCATAACCCCTGGATACGTATTAGATACTCTGCCCGATTGATCTAGGGTTCCGTAACGGCTGTCGTGGTTCTGCCCGACGTAGTCGTTGGAATACCGTCTCGGGGAGAGTATTACTAATGTTAAAATGGTTTATTATACTAACACGTGTGTATTTGTGTAAATTATAGATTGTCACCAGGAAACCCTAAAGGATAATTTAAGACAGCAATGTGAGTAATATCCTTTTTGTAAATTGTTTTTACAAAACCTCACTTAATTAATTATATATTAAACAGTGATTGAGTATTTGTAAGAATACAATTATCGTCGGTATGTTGGGGTTTTGTATACAAAGTTATGTTATTACCTTGCGAGGGGTAACATTTCCAGAAGTCGGGTCTGACAGTACCACGGATGTTAATTGATATAACTTAGAAACAAATGTAATTGCGAGATCGCCCTCAATACTGTACAATGGTTTTTATTAAAACTTGATTGAACTGGGATTCACTCACCAGTATTTCCCACTGACAAAATGTTTTTAAACGCATTTCAGGTAACCAAATGTGAAAGCCAAATATAAGCCAGCTGGAGAGCACTGAAGGCTTGGAAAAGTGGCAATAAAGTTACCTAAAATAAAATAGATGTTTTTATTAAATAAAAATAGGATTTATTCCTATGAAAATGCGTGTACTGCAAACTTGGGTTTTATCCCATGTGTTTAATATTATGAAAATGTGGTATTTCACTCTGATTAAATATTTCCTAACTACGGTCCTGATGAAAATTCCGCTGCCAAATTAGACAAAAACAGGAAACCACCGAAACTGGCTGCGGCCGCCCGTTCCCGTGTTTGTACAAGGGGATGGGGGTTGCGACATTGCCTTCCTGCTCATCCTCCCTAACATCATCCGCAGCACCCACAACTGCGCGTTACTCAACCTCACCCAACCAATGATCCGCAGGTTCGGGAACCAATCCACCGTATCTGCCTTGGGGATGCTAATGTTATCCGTTATGATCGGGTCCGTCACGTTCCTAAAGGTCAACCTTGCAGTAATAGCAGCACCTTTAATGTAGAAGAACTTTGTCTTCCACTTCGTTAGACCCTTCGGAGGGACCATCAACTTAGGGCTACCGTCCCGTTGACGGAAAGAGAAGAAACCCATCGACACAGTCATCTGATAAAACCGTCGGAAATCTCCGACGGTGGGTTCTATACCAAGAGCACGAAACGTGTACTCGAAGTTTCGAACCCGAATCTTCCCAAAAGGACTCAGTTGAGAAATGTGGAGTTTGTACCACTCCAAAACTTCAGCGACAAACACCGTCAACAGCAAACGGATGTTACAGACGCTGAAAAAATCAGACCACATGGTGACATACCCCGCCGGAGCATCGGCGGTGGTGTCACCCTCTTGTGGGTAGATAGCCCCATACTCCGGTGGCATCTGAATATCGCTCAAAAGATTATCGAACAACGATTTCGACCACCTCAAAACCGGCAACTTCTCTCCGGGAGCATCACCTTCAGCCTCCTCCTCCACCGCCACCGGTGACGAAGGTTCAGGGTTTTCACCCGGAGTAGAATGTGGATTAGATGGATCAGCCATTTAAGAAGAAGAAAGAAATGACAGTGAGTTCAGAAACTCAAAAACCTCACCGGAAAAACAAACGGTTAATCGGAGAAGACGAAGGTTTTCACTTTCTCTTGCCGGAAAATTTTTTGAATTTTCGATGAAGTGAGGGGAAACCCCAAACGGTTTCACTTTTTATACTCATCGCAATTAATGCATTACAATAACCGAAACGTCATGCAAGAAAAGAACGAATTATGCATCGCCACGTGTACAGCGACGGTTCCACTGACGGTTACCACGCGCCTGATAAAAGAGACTTTTGCACTTCTGCTACAGTGCATTAATTACCTTGGGCAGTGCAAACGTCCTTTCGTTTCAGCACATACCAGGTAAATCCCACCAACTTCTACCAACTCACATGTGCGGTCTGCCACGTCTACAAAAATAGTGAAGACAACTCTCATGTACGCGGCATGTGGTTTTTTATGATTTCTCAAACCATAACCCGAACCGCATGTCGTTTTTTACATACCCCTCAAAAAAGGAAAAAATATATATACACTATGTAAAGAGGGATAAACAATATCCTCATATATCCACGAGCACACGTGGAATATGCGGAGATGACACACACGAGCCCGCACAGGTGTGTCAGATACTCAGAACCAGCGTTGTTCTTTGGACTGCGAAAACCGCTTCTCAGGAAGATGCAAACCGCATTCCCTAAAAGCTTCTTCAAGCTTCAAATCCCTCGTGTCCGGTTCACAACCACAGAGGGAACGCAAACAGCTTCTCCATAGGGAAAAGGATAAGTATGATGAGCGACCGCACATCAGCAACCCTGACTCCTGATCCTTCAAGAGCTACATTCAAGCGTAACACTCTTTTAAAGCGAGTCTTCTGTTACAAACCGCAGACACTCATGAGTCGATGCGTCGAAACGTAACTACGCGAACGGTAGCTACGGAAGAGCCACAACTAAGTCATCACACGGATGAGCAAAGCTACTTCCAGAAAAACTGCTTTCCAACTAAGCATGAAGGAAAGTGGCTACAGAACGAATGCGGACGAGTTTCACCCAGATTCCTAACCACCCAAGGTGATCTCCTTGAGCAACAAGCCAAGCAATAGTGATAACAAGTTTGCTTATGACCTTGTTTGCCCACCTATGGACTGCATAGAATAAACAATGGTGGGCACTACCATGCCTATGACCATGTTTATTTGCCCATAGTTCAAGTGAACGATTCACATTGTTCGACCAAACACGGCCAACAATGACGCAAATCCCCCACATTGTTCGACCAAACATGGCCAACAATGTAAGGGAACGAGGTAACCGCAAAGGACGTGCGGTTACTTGAGAGCTAAACTGGAAGAACACGAATATCTCACAAAATAGAGATCATCGTTCCATATCCAGTTGATAAACATAAAGCGATAGCAAGGCACTTACAGCATTGCATCCGCAACCGCAGAGGTTACAACTAGAGTTGCGGCCACTGACATCTTCAGTCACCGTCTCAAAGGTTGGTTCGGCACACCAACAGGTGGCAACCAGGTGACATCAGAAAAAGGTAGACCATACTACCGGATCAAACTTCTCGACTGAGAATTCCGCATCAGACGGAACTTACTCACCGGTACGGAAGAGACGTCACACGACTCTACCAGATCCCCAGCTTGATTTACTTGAAGCAGGAGCCATCGGTCTGGCCTAGAATCTTCTCCAACTTATAAACTACCCACTCGACCCCATAGTCCAGTATTCCTCCCACATGCAACTTGCATGAGGAAACAACACTAGACTGGTGGGACTTGAAAGGGTATGGTCCCAGATCTCGTACCAGCATGGCCGCGAGTGACCATCACCCTTATCAAAAACCCCCACCGGCAAGAACTTATCTGTGTCCGTGCGGGCACGCGCGAACACAGAGTCGAATCCAATCGGTCAAGGGATGAGAAGACTTACCTTGTGTATGAAAATGGATGTACACATAGCGATGTGGCCTGGCACCGCATCCTATGAACATTTTCGTCACGACAAGGATCTGAACAACAGCAACAGTCACCATAAGTGGCGATGCGGCCCAGCACCGCATCCCGCACATGTCTTGACCAGAGCGAGAACGCGGAAACAACAGCAGTTACCGCGAGCAGCGATGCGGCGCGGCAGCGCATCCTGCCCACGAGGCAAGTGGGACTGACGCCACAGAGCAAGTGGCACCAATGACAGTCGCCTGTCAGCCCATACGTAAGCAACAGACTGACACCGCAGTAGGACGTGGCTTCACCTCCACAACCGACAAGCCTGACACACCTGCATAAGGGCAGCGCGTTGTCAATCTAGCCACTCAATTACCCTCCTTCACTCCTCGGCTATAAATACCCATCCCGGACCAGGTTTGAGGTATCGCTTATCAACTCCCTCACTACTACTACTATCACACGCTTTGCTTCCCAAGCAAATTACTGATTCTCACGCCGGAGAGTGGTAACAAGGAGCACCCCCCACCCCTTCCTCCTTGTTACAAGTCACGGTGTGTTTTCCTTGTGCAGGAGGCAGATCAGCGGACGATCCAGCCACCGATCCTCGGAAAGAAGGGATTAACCCTACTTGACGAGACCAGTGAATTAACCCTTCTTGGTTAACCACTGTTTCATCACACGTCGTAACGTGCGTGCGTATTTTTGCGTTTACTTTTTGTTCGGCTTAACGGCCCCGCTACAATACTAGTTAAAATATAAAATCCTCTTTGAGTGACATTATATACATAATCAAATTTTAGAGATGTGGAAAATCGCATAAACGCTTATACCTATTCTCTCTTTCTATGTTGCACTACATATAATTAACCTCATGCCCTACGTATAAATACCTATGTGATCTTCACAATTCTCCGTTAAAACTGGTTTTGTATAAAAGATACACATAACATCTTTTTATAACCTTCAAGCAAAATCCATATCATCATCATCATCATCATACTCAGTATATCCCACCAATAGCAAAGCTAAGGTAGGGTCTGAGGAGGGTGAGATGTAGACAGCCTTACCTCTACCCCGTAGGAATAGAGAGGCTGCTTCCAATGAGACCCCCGGCTCGAAAGCAAAATCCATATCAACATTTGGTAATGATACAGGAAGGCATGATTTATTATTTTCATTTTTACAAAATACAAAGAAAAAAGATTCATAAAAGAGACTACAATGGTAATCATTCAAATAACATATTTCCTTTTCCTCTGTATGTATGTATGCATATATATGTATATATATGTCTACCCTTCCATATAAAGTAAGTGTTAGCTGTGTTTGGCACGAGGTTGGGGAGGAGATACCCGTGTTTTAATCGGTCTAAGCTTCAGGCCCATTTGTTTGGGGTAAAGAAGACTGGGATCGATGCAACACGAGTCAAGTGGGCTCCTTGGGCTATCATTAAACTGGCATGGTCTATAAAATCCAAACCCCTTTAGAAATAATTCAAGCGGGATCAACATTGCGTGAGGTTGTTCTTCTGTCACCATTGATCCACATGGATGTACCTCAACAAATGCAGAACATCTTTTTCCCAATATCGTCTTCATATGGAGGGCTTCATCAAGAAACGGAGACTTGTCGCCAACAAAAATAATAGTTTTGCATTCTAGAGTCTCTAATTCTTTACTGATGTCATGTCTCCTACCCATCATTATTCATAAATAAATAAATAAAAATATAAAGTTAGGATTTTAGCCATTCAACAATAAAGACTCTTAAATAGTTATAAATAGAGGTGACTAAATGGGTGAGTCAAACGGGTCGTACAGTGGTAAATTTTGGTACGGGTCTGCCACTGGTTGGGCTAACCCGATATACTTTTTATCCGAAAAGACGTATTAATAATTTGTGTTATGATCAAAAGATATAAATTATTAGAATAATAATATATATTTTAAGGAATAATGATTTTAATAATCCAAACTATTAGCCATTAGCCGGCAACAGTCTCAACTTCAAAAATAACCAGTGGTGGTCCTTCATTTTCACATATTGTAAACTAAAGGACCTTTACTAACAAGACCTTAGTTTCTTTTTGTCCCCCTATCCTTTTCGGTTTAGTAAAGGTCCATTAGTTTACAATATATAAAAAGGTGGGACCACCACTGGTTATTTTTGAAGTTGGGACCGTTGCCGGCTAACGGCTAATAGTTAGGATTATTAAAATCCATCATTCCTTTTTTTTGTATGTATTAAAGATACAGTTTAGAAGACTTTCGACCCATTTGACCCATTACAGATAAAACATAATCTAAATCGACTTCTTCATAGATAAACGGGGATGCATACCTATCAAGTGCTTGAAGATACCGCCGCACGTTAATGCTGTCTCTCTCGTCCAAAAACTGTAAGAAGATAAAACAAAGCATTTTGGTTAACATTTTAAAAACGTTTCATGTTTAAGAAATTACCTATTAGATGTCCGAGGGCAATTAAGGTAATATCGCAAATTCGCAACTAACCTTCCTGCATGCTCGAACGATTTCTGATTCTGGGACTTCACAGACCGCCTGATTTAACCCATAGAAATTTTGTGATCAAAATTATATAGTGAATTAGGTAGGCCCATTAGAGTATGGGAAAGTATTATAAAGGTAAGAAGTTGGAATAATATATACCTTACTGAAGTATCTGTGAATCAATAACTCCTTTAACATGTCACACATACCGCAGTATTGAAGCAATTTCGACATGAACTATGAATAAAAACTTTGGTTAGATCATTGTGACCGTTCATTAACCAGATCAAGAATTTGTTTACAAAATCATAGATTTGTTTCAACATTTTCTAAATGCTCAAAAAATGAAAGAACTAACCTTATTGTAAAACCATTCATTCCAAGAAGCTGCTCTGCATATAGGGGAAACGAGTATCAAACCACTTACTCTTTCACTATATTTTATCTGCAAAAAAAAAATGTTTAATAGTCGGTCAAACATGATGAAGCAAATCAGTCAAAAGTTTATAACGACTGGCGGAAGTTTATACCGAAAATAGTGTAAGAATGTAGGCACCCGCCATTGCTCCCATACACATCACTGAACCAAGCCTGAAAAAACACAAAATACACACCATCACATAAGTTTCGCCAACTTTCAGCAACACGTAACCGAGATTTAATGTTTTCATTACCTAAAATGATTGAGGATCACGAGAATTTGATCACAAAGGTCAACAACAGAAAGCACAGGTTCATCATTAGAAATCGTTGCAGCTCCTGACTGCAATAACTCATGCAAATCCCACATGAGAATTTATATTGATAATACAAATAAGCGTAATGTGAAACCTATGAAGCACATAAACGGTGCAACATGTGGGGGGGGGGGGGGGGGGGATTAGTGCACGGTCCTCCCAACCGCCGGAGTGATCCCACTCCGGGAGCCGCTACCCGACCAAGCTAGCTCCGCGGTGAATTCCCCTTACCGAGTTCTTATCCTGGGCAACATATGCCACTCCCAAGACTCGAACCCGGGACCTCTGGGAAGAAGTGGGTGTCGGTGGCCAACTGGGCTACCCTAGTTGGTTAACGGTGCAACATGTACTCTCCTCACAGTTCGGCTCATTTACTTATGTTTTAGAGTAAAATGTCATTTTCGTCTATGAGGTTTGGCCAGTTTTACGACTTTCGTCCAAAGGTTTGTTTTTCCGCAACTGGATCCAAAAGGTTTGAAATCTTGTCATTTTCATCCGGCTCGCTAACTCCATCCATTTTTCTTCGTTAAGTCAGGGGTATTTTCATCTTTTTTGTTAACGTAAAGGGCAATTTGGTCTTTTTCAGGGGTATCCGGTCTTTTTACTTTTAAGTTAACAAAAAAGACGAATATACCCTTGACTTAACGGAGAAAATGGATGGAGTTAACGAGCCTGATGAAAATGGCAAGATTTCAAACTTTTTGGATCCAGATGCGGAAAAGCAAACCTTTGGATTAAAATCGCAAAGAAAGTCTCAAAACTGGCTAAACCTCAGGGACAAAGATGGCATTTTACTCTATGATTTATTTCCAATGGGCTAAACGAGACAAATCAAATAATTAGTTAAAGTATAAACGGTTCAAACAGGTCAAAAGCTGTCAATAATGTATACAACCTCCTAATCGCTATATGCACGAATTGATCCTTTAATACTATAGTAATACGACTTTCGTGATCAACCCCCCCCCCACCCCCACCCATTTTGACCCGTATCAGAAAGTATTTGGTGCTTCATAGTCTGACACAAGAATTGAGAAACTAACAGACCTCGTGACCGGGTGGAGTAATGTGATAAATGCAGAAGTTGTTGAGTAGCAAGGAAGCTGATTCGGGAGAAATGAAGAGTCCTTCGAAACAAGACGTGTCTGCAAATCATTTGCATACAGAAAAAGAAAAAAATATATGTTACTATAAAACTGATATGAAAATAGCAGAACATTGTTCTAAAAGAAAGATTTAGAGTTGTTTACGGTTTAGGCCTAAATCGGGATAAGTGATCAATGGTGGCTTTTGTTGATCTCCATACACAGTAACAGACACAGAACCGCAGCCAGTCTGAATGATATGTTCCTGCATTAAGATTCCACAATACATAAAATATTCCAAGAATACATAACAGGTTATAAAATGGGCAATGTGCGCATGTTTGTGTCCGAATAATATGAAATTTCTGCAGAACTTGTATAATTGCAAAATGCATATCAAAATCACGTCGTATTAGGCATAAGACACGCACGCAACAAATGAAATCTCCAACATAATGTCCAAGAACACAAAAATGAAGTTTCGATAATGGATCCGCTTCGAAGGTGATTATTGAGATTTAAAGTCATGATATTGATTTTCTAAGTTGAGATATGTTGTCCCAATTTGTATGCCACCTTTGTGACACGTACATTTGTACGGTTGTCATGTAAAACATCCATAGTTGTTAATGGCGAATAGCGACAAATAGCGATAGGGTACCTATATGCTACATAGCGAATAGCGATAAATAGCGGCGGCTATTTTATAAATAGTGATACACTAGAAAAAAAAAAAATTTATATGTGTATTATATCAAAATACCCTGGTATATATCCTATTGTACATGTATATTAAACAAAAACCTAAAATCCAGCTATATTTAATTGCTATTTATATTAAAAAACAAAAATAAAAATAAAGTGCCGCTATCCATCGCTACAACCCTAATAGCGACACTAGACCTATACGCTACATAGTGATCGCTACGATCGCTGTTGACAACTATGACAACATCATAAACCACGTAGGACAAACAAACGTTGTTTGGATAATTTGATACATTTTGAAAATGACTAATAAAATTTGAAGTCTCGTAAACTAGCTTTTAACTAGTTTTTTGAATCAACATTTGTTGTCCCACTACCTTTGTCCCACTTACATCGTCAGTCACGTACAACATAATAATATAGGTGGGACAAAAGCAGGACAACATACATGCGCGTTCATATTAGGGGTGAGCAAAAACCGAACTGTTAACCAAAAAAATTAACCATAACTGACAAAACCTACCGGTTATGGTTAAGTGAATCCAATTAACCGACCATTCAGTTATGGTTACGGTTAATGTGGATTCGTTAACCAAACCTTGTATGTTTGTGATTTTTCGAGCTTTTATAATGTAAATTGGTTTCTATATGAAGTGGTTGATTATAAATGTGGAATTACATAACCATGATTATTATATTCATTTATTTATTTGATAATCTAATTAAATCATTAGAATACATAAAATAATATTCATTTATTTATTATAAAAACAAAACCTTGCCGCCAAGATGGATAGGAGGCAAATCAGCGGCAACGAAACGACCGGAATCTGCCATGGCCGGCGAGTTCTGTGTCCGACGAAACCCAAGAAACCCTTTCTCTTTTTCTCTCTCTACGATCGACGGAAATGCTTTCTCTCTCTAGAATGTCATAAGTAGAAAGCGTTTGTGGCTTATACGTACCGGTTTTTCCTCCGCTTTCTATTTTTTCTCTCCATATATTTGTCAAGCTACTGCGAAAACTACCGTTGATGTTTTTCAAATTTAGTTTTAGTGAATGGATACTTTTTCATTATTTATTTATTTTCAAAAAAAGAATTAGCTTAATACCGATTATAACTAACAATTTCTTTTTTGAATGCCAAAGAAACTCACGAGTAAAGCAAACCTTCTCGGGGCTATATTCAAGGTCGACTCCTTGACCGCCGTGAGCGTGGAAACCGGATGGAATCCGTAAACCCTCACCACCGTCAGGTTCGAACCAGATTCCTTCACCCAGATGTTCGTCGAAAATGGACCAAACGGGAATCAAACCTGCGTTTCCACTAGGGAGGGCATGCCTTTAACCACTGGACCAATTTCTCGGGACAATAACTAACAAATCAATCATTAACGCTTTAATCTATATTTATATCTATCTATACTGTTTTTAATTAATAAATAAGAATAACTTTAATGTTGACAGTATTTCAGCGTATCAATTTGAAAAAAAAATAGGAGTAAATTGCTAAAATGGTACCTGAAGTTTGGTCACTTTAGTCCAAAACTCAAACCTTTTGAATCTGGGTCCCCATGGTTTCAATTTTGTTGTCATTTTCATCTAAAAGCAAAATCTAGTCAAATTTTTCAGTTAACATCCAGTTTTTTTTCCTTTTCCTCCCTTTTAATGAAGGGCAAAATTGTCAGATTTTTTTGGTTTGTTATAATAAAACGTTAAAAGAATCATTTTGCTCTTCGTTAAAATGGAGGAAAATAATTAAAAAAAAAACTAACTGCATGTTAACTGAAAAATCTGACCATATTTTGATTTTCAGTGAAAATGACAACAAAATTGAAACCACAGGGACCCAAATTCAAAAGGTATGAGTTTTGGACTAAAGTGGCAAAAGTGACCAAACCGCAGTGACCATTTTAACAGTTTACTCGATTTGTACCACAACACTCAACTTTCAACTTATTTTCCTCTAGCATTCTCAAACTAACTAAACCCTAACACAATTAACTAATGTTAGATGCCACGTCACTAACAGATACCATGTCATCAAAAAGTTGCCATGTCTTATGCCACATTAGTAAAAAACATCTCGTCAGATGCCACAACAACAAAATATTAACTGGTTAAGGGTTGAGGGAGTGGTCACCAAATTGTGAGTGTTTAAACAATTTTCTAACCAATAATGTCATGTCATATCAAGTCCCCACTTCACTCCCCATTTTGCACTCAATCACTAGCAATGATCAAACACATGGAGAGTGGTAAACAATTTTAAAAAAATGTGATTGGTTGAAAGGGGTTGGAGCCCACCATTAACCCTCTCTCTCTCCTCCATCACATCACTTCTCTTTCGGTTTCTCACCCGGTGAGTATTCACCGATTTGGACAATCCCTGATCACCGCTCCACCCCTAGCAACACTTCCCCCCTTGGTAAACTACCCTCCCCGCCCCACTCACCGCTACCACTCCGCCCACCCTAAGGTTCAATTAGTTTGAGAGTAGTACACTACTAGAGGAAAAAATAAGTTGAAATCTGAGAGTACTATCACTCAAATGGTGAAAGTTGGGGTTATTCAAATCCAATGCTTCAAGAAAAATATTCTTTATGAATACAAAATATCAGCTTGAGCTCGGCTCATAACTCATTTAACTTTAACTCAGCTCACTTGCACCGCTAAAATGAGATCTAAAACCAACACGATTATAATGATCATCGAAAATGTCATAAAATCATGATGAATGAAAATTACCAATTTAGGATACAAAAATTAATGATAAACTAGGAAATTGCAATCAACTTGCAAAACTACCCCAATTCCCTGTAATTCCCCAATACAAAAACTAGCATGACCAACTCAACGCATCTTGTATTCTTGGGTCCTCGACACATTGCAACGACGACCGTTTAATGAGTATTTGAGGGTGATGTCAATGTCTCGGGGATTTTTCTTGTTTTGCGTCACTGTCATGGTTCCAACCACAAACTCCCCTTGGCATATAGTCAACACATCTTCAAGATATAGCACTGTTTGTTTCCAATGTGTATTCTTTGACCTTGGCCCTGAAACAATGCAACAAAATCAAACTTTGAGTCCTTCAGTAAAATTTTGGAAACTTCCACTCATTTATGTTATTATGTGTTAATGGATCGTTTTGATTACGTTTTATCTTGAATGGGTCAAGTAAAGAAACAAATCAAACAAGCTGAAAGTTGTCCAAAGTGTACTTCTATTGCATACAACCTTCTTATGAACAAATATATTTGTAAGTCAACCTAACCCGACCCGTTTGGAGTCAGAATTAAAGTGTACCCATTTGGACTTGTAACCCAACGCGCCCTTTAGAAAAATACGAAAAAAAAAATATAACTAACCTGTAGAGAATCCTGTCATTTTGTGACAAACGGTAAAAGCAACATCAAAGTAAGCTACAAGAGCATGAATGTAATCATCACGCTCGGCCACAAGCTTGAAAGGCGCTGTAAACGATGCATCCCCAGAAGTCATCTTGGAGATATTCATGCTCTGTAGGATTTCAAACGTCACAAATTAGATCCATTCACTTATAAACAGCTCGATTTGACTTATGTAGTTAACTAGTTATGTATATACATGATATATATACACATATATATAGGGTAAGGTTAATGCGAGAACCACCTTTATTGCGAGAACCAATGTGAACACAACCTAAAATAGCTAAAAAAACCTACCCCCCCCCCACAAACTAAATGCTAAAAACTAAAACCCCCAAAAAACCTACCCCCCCCCCCCCCCCAAAAAAAACCTAAACCCCCCCCCCCCCCCCCAAAAGCTAAAATGCTAAAAACTAAACCCCCAAAAAAACCTAAAAAAATCTTTAAAAAAAAATTATGTTAAAATCGCTACTTTTAGTAGCCAAAAAAAAAAAAAAATTTGGCTACTAAAAGTAGCGATTTTTTTATTAAAAATATTTAAAAAAAAAAATTTGTGTGTTTTTTAGCTATTTTTAGGCATTTTTGGTTGTGTTCACATTGGTTCTCGCAATAAAGGGTGGTTCCTAACGGATCTTTGTCCTATATATATATATATAGAGGAAGGTTAACATACAAAAACCCTTATCCTACATTAACATACGCGACGCCCATAACCATCCGATCAGGGATGTAATCACGCATAGAACGATAATTACGCACGGGAGTCACAAAATCACGCATAAACCCTATTTAATCACGCATTGGAGCCTTGTTATACAAAATCACGCACGTTTATATGTTAATCACGCACGTTCTATTCTTGTGTCGTACGTTAAGGATATTTGTACATTATACTTATTCTATATATATATATATATATATCTGAGACTCACCTTAAGTAACTGACAATTTGTAACGATCTGATTCTGGTCAACTGTGTCCACAAGAGGTTCCATCATCGACTGCTTCCTGATGCAGCTCATGTCAAAGCCGTACACGTTTTTCCAAACTGTGACAGTAGCAAACAAAATTCAGTGAAGTTGAAAAACATTTGTATATATGTTCAAACAACGTAAGATTACGTCAGTAGTTGCGTACATTCAATCTTGTCCTCTTTGTATTCGGAGTCCTCTATTGCTGTCAGATGAAGTGTTGCATTATCAGGTAGCACGATTCCATCGCTAACCTATGGGAAACAAACAAAGATTGTGAAAAAAAAGCAAAAGAATTAAAAACTAAAAGAGAGTAAAATGGCATTTTCGTCCCTGAGGTTTGGCCAGTTTTGCGACCTTCATCTAAAGGTTTGTTTTTTTCGCATCTGGATCCAAAGGGTTTGAAATCTTTGAAATCTTGATCAAAGTGAAAAGGGGAAAATGGACAACTGTTTGTTTTTCATTATTAACATATGAATACAGAGAAGACTATTTATATACAACTTGCTAAAACCCATTAACTAATCTGGTATTAAAACTGAATAAATAACTAATTGTGTAACTAACTAAGCTGATGTGGCATATTAAAACTAACACCCCCCCTCAAGTTGGAGGTATGGAAATCCCCAACTTGGACAATAAAGCAGAATGCCGAGAAGGAGGAAGACTCTTTGTGAAAACATCCGCAAGTTGCTCTCCGGTTCGTACATGAGTTAAATCAATTAAACCGGCTTGTAATTTCTCGCGAACAAAATGACAGTCAAGCTCAATGTGTTTGGTTCTTTCATGATAAACGGGATTTTTAGCGATATAGATTGCTGCTTGGCTATCACATTTTAAAGGAATAGGCTCAACAGAAGGAATGGACAGTTCATGAAGAAGACGAGTAAGCCACGCGAGTTCAGCTGTTAACTCGACGCATAGAACGATATTCAGCTTCAGCAGAACTCAAAGAAACGGTGGACTGTTTCTTGGATTTCCAAGAGATAGGACTACCACCAAGTAGGATAAAAAAACCACTCACTGAACGTCGAGTATTTGGACAAGAGGCCCAATCAGAATCACAAAACGCTTCCATTTTGAAGTCCATATTACTGTTGAAAAACAAACCATGTGAAAGAGTCCCTTGAACATATGAAATCTTGCCATTTTCATCCGACTCGTTAACTCTTATCCATTTTTCTCCGTTAACTCGTTAAGTCAGGGGTATTTCCATATTTTTGGTTAACTAAAAGGGCAATTAGGTCATTTTCACTTTATGTACAAGCATTTAGCTAATGTACAAGTATTCAAAAGACCGAATTGCTCTTTAAGTTAACAAAAAAGACAAAAATACCCCTGACTTAACTTAGAAAAATGGATGGATTTAACGAGCCGGATGAAAATGGCAAGATTTCAAACCTTTTGGATCCAAATGCGAAAAAACAAACATTTGGACGAAAGTCGCAAAACTGGCCAAACCTCATGGACGAAAATGGCATTTTATTCCTTAAAAAATTACCAAATTAAAAAACCAAAAGAATAAGTGAAACTTACCAGCCACTTATCACGAGCATATAAAACTGTATTCAACATATTCTCGTATAACAGAAAATAACCCATCCATTCCGAAATAATAATATCCACTTGTGGAACTGGAAGGTCGATTTCTTCAACTTTTCCCTTCAAAACAGTTATAACTGCGACATTAAAGCGCAAAAATGAGAAATCAGTTGACTTGTCAAACCAAGATTTTAAAAAATGTAAGAACTTGAATTTTAAAGATGCTAATTACCATTTGAAAAACCGTTCGCCTTAACAATCTCTTGTGCCATGTCAGCCATCTGCGAGCATTCAATCTGCAAACAAGTAGTGTGACATAACAAAACATATCAGTGTTTACTATATCAATCAAATCAGCAACAAAAGGAAACATTTAAGTGTTATCTTAAATCATATGACAACGAGATAAAGATACATACAGCATAAACATGTTTTGCCCCAGCTTTTGCACAGAAGAGGGATAATATTCCGGTCCCGGCACCAACGTCAAGAACAATCTTGTCTTTGAATAAAAATTTGTTCTTGTAGATGACATTTTGATAAGTCTTGGTTCTCACCACATCCTTCAGCATTTCCTGCAAATGACAGCATAAAACCGCTTTATACTTTCTATTTTTACACGATTGTGCGAGTTATCAGTTATTTATTGGTGAAACAGTAAGGTTGGGTGGGGGAGCTAGTAGTAATGTAGCTCTGTTGGATGCTAAATAGACCAGGCTTACCTCATGAATACCTGCAGCCATAAAAACGAAAACATAAAAATGTCAGAAAACATTATAGAATCAATCAAAGAACAAAAAATAAAGAAAATGTATACTGCTTATAGCATGTGCTGGTGCATTGAGGCTAAAAAATCTATAGGTAGTTTATAAAGTACTGAAAACAAACGTTGATGTAATCAAGCCACTCGTCAAATTGAATTATCATTTTTTTTAAATTAATTTATTAAAAGAATGACAAGCAACTCAAATGTGTTAGCTACAACTTAATACACGATTAGAACTTAAAAATATGGCATTCTATTCACCATAACTTGTCATCAGACATAAAACTACAATAAAACCGATATAACCGAAAGCTATATAACACTAGTAAACAAATAAAGCTTACATTGCTTGCTAGCTACTACACCATATATTAATTTTCTTGAAGACCGTATCATTGTAGCAGGGCCGGCCCGAAGGGTGTGCGGGATGGGCGACGGTTCAGGGCCCAAACCCATCGGGGGCCCAAACTTTTTTTGTTTTTGTATTAGTTTTACACTGTAAAGTTAGAATATATATGTAATGAATCGGAAAAATACCATCTTGAAGCACTTGGTTTGGTGGTTTGAAAGTCATTTTAATAATAAGAAGACACGGGTTCTAATCCCGGCGTCCTCAGTTTTGTTTTTTTTTTTTGTTTCTTATCTATTTATCAAATGCAAATGACATTAACTGCCAAATTTTGTCAAGTTACATTAAATGATTGGTGTTGATTCAAATTAAGTTAATTCATTTTCATATATTTAAATTTTTTTATATATAATCTTTTTAAAATTTTATTTTTAAGGGGCCCGTGTTTTCTGTTCGCACAGGGCCTAAAGATTTTCGAACATTTTCGGAGACGGCCCTGCATTGTAGGGTGTTAATTTCAAAAAAAAAAAAAAAAAAACCTTACTTTTGTCTATTAAAAAAGAAAAAATATATTCAAAGCTGTAAACAAACATTGTGTTGAATAAAACAAGCTTGTTACAAGCTCAATGTTTGTTTGTTTATTTGGTTCATTTCAGTCTAATGTTTATCTAAAATCCAAATTAACCAGTCTTTAAGCAATAAAAAGAAGCTACTTCAAACATAAAGCAACAATTTTTAGCTACTTCAATCAACATAACTTAATTTCAAAGCCTACAGAACTGAGACATTGTATGTTATTATCATGTTAACAGTAGTCATATAATAACAAAGGATATAGAGATAAAAATGTTAAAAGTTGGTTAATTACCAAAGTGAGAGTATGAATCGAAGTAATAATCAGCACTGGTCTTATCAGTGGAAGAATCGTGAGGTTCGCACATGGCGGAATCTTCCTCCATGTTGGAGGTTGCAGTGGCTGCTTCTTCGATGGCTTCATCGGCGTCTTCGAACTTTGACGGCGGCATAGCGTCAGTCATCGTGGAGCTGTGTGTGTGTGTCTCCACTTTAGGGTTTTAGAAGATGAAGAAGAGGAGGAGATGAAATAATATCTAGGTTTTAGGGTTTATGGAGCCACTTGTGTTGCCTTTTGTATGTATGCACATTATTAAACCCATGTTTTTTTAGGTTGAAGTCATTTAATTTAAGTGTGACAATTTAACTAAATTATATTTTGTTATGGTTTAACTAATATAAACTTGAAAAATTTGTATGTATGTGATTGGTGAAAGTTGGTGGAAAAGGGCTCACGTTTGTTATTGTGGTAACGGAGAAGGGGCACACGCCCATATAACACTGCCCCGTAATAAAATAGTGATGTTTTTGGTGTTGATGTGGAAAGGGCGTTAGCCCATTACGATTAGCCTTAAAGATAAGAAGGTGAATAGTACATGTCCCTAGTCAATTGAAAGTTCGAGACTTTGAGGGATTGAAAATCAAAGAGTGGGACTAGTCACCAAGATTTGGATATCACTTCTAACTTGGTGGTGTCGTTCCCTAAACATGGTTGGTACTTACTCATCAAGGTAAGGAAATGAATCCAACTCGTTGGTAAGCGTCCACAAGAGTTTGAGAATGAAATTGTCAGTAAGGTAAGGAAATCACTCCAAACTTAATGGTAAAATTTTGTAAAAATCGAAATTACGAATTGCACCAAATTAAAGGTTTCACTCCTATTTTGGTGAGGTCGTTTCGAATGTGGGATACTAGTGTCTTCGTATTGTAACATAGTCTTGCCTTAGGAAAGACATATATTTTAAGACAAAAGAAGGAGACAAGAAGCAAAATAAAGAGAATCAAGTATAGTTTGAGCATAACAAGAGGATGGTCAAATAAGGGTTCCTTAACTATAGACTAGGTCAACATGGAAATTTCCCTAATTCACTATAGTTATGGCTCTGATACCAATCTGTCACACCCCAACCGATGCTGAAAACATTGGACGGAGACGAACTAGATTGCTCAAAGCATCATAACCTATGACTTGTGACACTATAATTAATGATTCAAATTTTCCATTTCATTCATAAATTCAAATAGTACATTGTCTTGAAAGGAAATTATAACGAGTTGGGAAATAACATAACAACATGAAGGAAAAACATACAGACAAAATATTGAGTGCTTTTCTAGTTCCACCCTAGGTAGATTTCTTGAGATTTCATCATCAATTGCCTGCAACATATATATAAAGTATCTGTCAACACAAAAGGGCTGACGAGCATACAAGTTTTGTCTAGATAGCATACGTATAAAATGACTCAAATCTAACATGGCAATTGTACACTACATTAAATATCATACTGGCATGCATCAATTATAGGTCAAACCAAAGTGTCCATTAGCGTAATCTCGTCATCGAAGTGAACAAGACCGTTTTGATTAAATACTTAACAATGACCACAGATGGGCGGTGTGCTACTCCTATAGAGCTATACATGATAAGGTAGGCTGGAAAAGTTAATGACAAATAGTGTGCATAAAAGTATTCTAGCATGTATAAACATATAGTATGACAAGTAGCATGTTTAGTGGATTAAGTGTTTTCATAAGACTGATTGCATGTGTTTGTGTGTTTAATAAGCATACATGTTACAACCCAAAAGTGACTTAAAGCGGAAAAATGGTTCAAGTATACTCACGGTTTGCGAAGCTTTCCACAAAAGTGAGTTGGACGATTTTGGAAGGATGGAGCACCGAAGTTATCCTAAAAAGGATAAACAAAGGTGTGTAAGCTCATGGGAGTTTGATGACGAAAAGTATTTAGGAATTCATAATTATGAAATACAACAAAATATATCTTTACCTAGATACTTATTTGGACACCATTTTTTATTAGCGTGCTTCATGAGTGTTACACTCATTTAAAGCCTAAAATGGGGAGTCTAAAACTAAGATAATCTCCACCTTAGCACATAATATTCAACCATGAGGTCGGTTGACATCATGGTTAGGTTTTGGAGTATAGATTATATGTTATATTATATATCATAATCAAGTATATGTCATCTATTGTCACATGGGTATGATGAATCCTTTAACCCTATAGTTCACCAATGCACAAATCATCACATGGATGATTCAGATGGTCATAAATCTAAGTATAAGAACGTAAATAACTTATATAATTCACCAAGCAATCAAGTGGTTTTAACTAGACGAGTGCATTCCAAACATGGTTAAAGTTTGGAGACTTAAAGTAGTTTATTTACTTTGATTACTTGAAAGTTGTTTGGTGACGAACCAGTCGAAATCATGGATCAAGAAATCAAAACTCTCAAGCGTAACAGGATACCCATAGTTCGAGTCCATTGGAACTCACGTCGTGGTCTAGAGTTTACCTAGGAAATGGAAGACCAAATGATGCAAAAATACCCTCAGTTGTTTAAGAACAAGGCGTCCATTACTGAAGTTATTGCTGAATTCCGGGACGAAATTCCAAATCAACATGGGGATGATCTGAAACCCCATGAAAACACTTAGTTTATTCATGAGTGACTGCTTGCTAAATTTCGGGATGAAATTTCTTTCAACTTGGGGATAACGTGACAACTCGAACCTTCCCTTTCACGTTCCACTTTGCGTTGTAATTGTGAGAGGCTGATAAACATGACTTATTATGATTGATTGGTTCTTATGTGAACATGTTGATTTGTATCTGATTGAGTTAATTGTGAATGTTGTGGGTTGACTAATATTAGATAAATTTACTAGTTTTAATTCATCCGCACACTTCAACTTATAAGCATTATATTAATGTTACAAACCCATCCAGCCGTACACCCTTTTCACCCGCACACTTCTTTGTTTCCGTCATTTCGGGTTAGTATGATTCCATTGTTTTACATTTGTGTTTCTTCATTGTTTGACACTAGATGATTATGTTGGTTTGTTATGTTGAAATGTTAGATCTGGTTTACAATAAATGATTTTATGTTTTATATAAAAGTATAGGGATATGGATGATTTTGAAGATATAATTTTGATTCATGAATAATGCTAGACGAACTAGGGTTTGTATGTTTGCAAGGTGTTGATGATTTTGTATGACATAAAGTTAATAGAGTGTAGGTTGTTCAAAAAAATTATAGAATGTGATGAATCCTTGTGATTTTCGATTGTGCATTGGTCGATATGGTTTAACCAACTGGTCCACATCAGATTTTAAATATAAACTAGATTTTTGCTCGCCGCGCGTTGCGCTGGCGGGACAAAGTATTAAATCGCAAACGAAACTCATAGTTAAGTGAACACGTTTCAAATCCATTTCGCAACAATAGCTAAGGTAACCAATTTGTTAAGAAAAACAACCAATCTTTCTAAACAACATGCCAATAACATAACAACCTAATATAAGGTTAGTTATGTTCATACGTACAATACTGTCTTTCAAAAGTATAACCTCCCTTCACTTGCTATTTTATAGACAAACCTATGCCAAGTTTACATCATAAGTTTTGCATTTAAGGCTACTCCAAATTTAATACATACTTGTGACGTTCGATCCTATATAAGTAGTGCTTGTAGCAACCTTCACGCCGAGTTGTTTTTTTGTCCACCTACATATTTTAACGCCACTGTGTGAACCAATGATCTTATAGCTCCGAATATTTAGGACCCGCATTGATAATTTGTTATTTTTATAGTTTTTGCGCCTAAATCACAACCGGGTTTGGCAGGTAGCAAAATATGTGATTGTTTTGTGGCTGGAACTCGGTCGGTCTCTAATGTTTATGTATGTTGTGACAGTTATTATTTCTATCATAAATTATTCACTAACTTTTGAAAGTTTATTCAGTCACAATTGCGGAGCTTTCTATTAGTGAATTTCGTTGGCGTACCAGAGCTTATGTTACTCACGCCGAGAGGAACTCCATGATCAGCTCCAAGAACTCCCCCACCCAAAAAAACCCCCTAAAAGGAAAAGAGCAATACAAAATCAACACATAAATCTTTGAAAAGTACCAACAATATCTATATTAATCTAGCTTAACAATTGCATTATCTAATAAAAATAGTCACCTGAGATCTAGCTCATGCCAACTCTTGTTCCACTTGAGTAAGTTAAATTCTGCTTGATTCTAGCTGCTGAACATAAGCCTGTAGAAAAACAAAGAAAACAAATGCGCCACCACCACAATGACACACAAATCTTCAATTCAAAACTTACAAACAACAAAAACAAACTCACATATGTGTATACGAACATGCGCTGGTTGCCGGTACCGTCGCGCGAAGTGCGACCGGTGGTCCTACAGCTGGGGCTAACGTTGGCTGAATAAGACAACAAATAACTATAAGCAACTGGACAAGAATCAGCGTAAAAGCAATAGATGAAGTGGATATGTGCCGGAGAAGAAGCACCATGGCATGCTCATCATCATTCACCTCCTCGGCCACTATATCTCTCTCCCTCTATATCCAATGGAGTCCAAAAAGCTATAGCGGCGGTGGACACAGCAACAAACACGCGTCAATGGCAGATCTATTTACTAACCCTAAAACTTAAAGCACAACAATCACTTGCTATGAACACTTGTAGTGCACTATGTATAACTCCTATATGCACAATTTAGTTGCTAATTAATTAATAACTAAGCAACTTGTTTAATATCTGAAAAAACAATACAAAAAAGATATCGCGTATACAAAGTGTGCAAATTCCATAGTAGTACATCTGAAACTGTTTATGTGATATTACATGTTAAATAATCACAATCAAATAAAGTCTTACCTCTGCTCTTTTTTCAGGTAACAACATGCAATGCAGTAAACTGGACTTCTCTGGCAGAATAACAATAGCTGGGTCAGCCTCGAACATCAATTTTACAGCTTCACAACCATATGTAATATGTTAATGTCAAGCCCAGACATTAGCTACTACAAATAAAAAATGATGGTATTTGAATCACAAAGATCGTATTATAAGTATTAAATTCAAACTTTCTAGGATTTGAACTTAAAAGTCAAAATCAAAAGTTTACGCATACCTCACCAGCCATCAATCAATCCCCGTACATTACATATTCGGCATATAGTTTTGGGTTATCTTTCTCTTCTTGTAACTGGTAATAAACTCGTAACCTTGTTACTCTCATATAATCTACAAATTGACACAGTAGCAGTATCAGTTTAAACCTCCAACAGTAGCAGTAGCAGTATCAAGTTCACCACCAGACCAACACTACACCATCTAAATTTACAACTTTGCAATTGTAGTGGGAAATCGAACTAACAGTTGCAGTACGAGTTTCACCACCAGACCAACACTCACTGTTAAAACCTCCAAATAAAACTGATATTTTGCAAAAACTTTACCTCGATTTCCGACGTCGTAGATGGTAGCGAACTAACCGCCGCTGCTGCATCCTTTTCTTTCGCAGATGATCGTTTCGAATTCTGAAACCGAGAACAAATGTCAAACTCACACAATCACAAACACTATCCGTCGTAAATCATAGAAAAAACTGGACACATATTAAACCTTGTTCGCCGGAGCCGAATGGCCGGTCGGATACCTTTCTTATCTGCCGATTTCTCCTCTTTATCTCTCTCTTTCTTGCCCACCGCTAAAGAGCGTGCAAACGGCCGGAGCCGCCACTTTTGTTCTTGTTTCTGGCATCTCTGTTGACATCAAGTGAGTGCTTTGGTTTTCCGGATACGTTTACTGATTTCTCTCTCTTCTTCGCCATTTTTGGATGTGAATTGAGGTTTTAGGGTTTTGAATAATGGCGAAGAAGGTGAGGGGTGAGGGATGGTGGAGATGTTAAGATTAGGGTTTTGAGAGGTGTCTTTGTTCCCTAGAGTATTTAACAAACGGGCAAAAAAATAGGTGGGGGCATGGATCGAACATGAGATGAAGTTGAATTCAATAAAGCACTTAACCAATTTACCATACAGTCTAATCCGACAAATATAGAACAATAATACTATCTATACAGTAAGAACAAAGGGGCAGAAGAGGTGGACAAAAACACTATTCATACTATTCATTAGGTTTCTCTATTAATATATAGGATAATTAGAAATCTAAAACACATCAGAAGTTCAGAATCAAAGATAAATAAAAAAAATCAAAGCAGCGTTCGAACCAACTGGTCCATATCTGATTTTAAACTAGAAATCTGGAAATTTTAAGTCCAGAAGAATCAATGTTTAAAAAACTGGTTTTTAAATTATATCATATTGGACTCAAAAATGGTTCAACCGGGGTGTACTTGGTGGTTCAACCAGGTTGACCAGTTAACTCTATAATTTCATAGATCACACATATATCCGAATTTAGATACATTAAGTACTATTATACACATACATGATATACCATGTATACATGTTGACTCACGAAGACTACATAGTGTATACACACATCTTACTATTGTCAACAACAACAAGATTCAAAGAAAACAAAAATTGAATTGACATACCAATCACGAACTAGAGTGATAAATTATGAACAAACGATGAAGATGGAAGCCTGGAACGAATTTGGTAGATTAAGATGGAAGTCTGGAACGAACAATGGAGTGATGAAAGTCTAGAACAAGTCACGAACGATGGAGTGATGAAACAGGTTTTGACTTTTGATAGATGGAGATCGAATATTGAAAGTCGCTACTCGCTAGTCTAATATTGGGGAGTATTCATGGGGGTGGAATATAACTAGTGATCAAACTAGAATAATGACCAAAAATCGTTTTTTCTTCAAGTTAACCAAATGTCCAAAACTAGAAACAGAGTCAAAGTAGAAGTCAAATGGAGCTAGATATATTGGATTCCAACAAACATGGGGAACAATTATAGGAGAAACCAGAAATATAAATTAGAAAGCTAGAACAAATCAGAAGTTCGGAATCCGAGATAAATCAATAAATCAAACCAACGTTTGAACCGACCAGTCAACATCAAAGTTCAAACTAGAAATCTGGAAATTTTAAGTCTAGTGGAAATCAATAAGCGTTCTAACCCTAATAAACATCGTAATCTAATACGTACTAAACTTACCATCTGACCCATAATACCTATTTACATAAATACCCATAACTTTTAAACTTTACATAATTAACTCTTTTATAGTTAAACTAGCCTAAGATCCCGCGAGTTTCGCGGGTGGCTTAACACAAACATATAATATCTACCGACATTGAAGCAGGTCCCAAACAGGCAATACACGATTCTAACCGGTACAAACCCAAAACCGAACAGAGTGATCACTTCCCTCTCCAAAAACCTGTTACATACCAGCGAACCTTTAATAGATCAACGAAAGGTCATTGTTTTCATCTTTTGATTGACATCAAGTTTATATAAACTTCAATATCTAAATTCTTATTTAAATTCATATTAATATACCCAAGATGATATCCTTGAAAACAGTTAAACTCAAGGAAAAAAAATATATGTCAAAACTATATATCATGGTGTTGTTCTCGTAACGACAAACAATATACAGTTAAATAACATAAATGTATGAAAATAGTATTTACATGATTAAATATATATCATGGTGTTGTTCTCGTAACAACAAACATTTAATTATTTTGAAGTAATCTGCTCTAAAGTTTCAAAACCATATTTTAAAGTAATCTGCTCTAAAGTTCCATGCTGACTATATCGATGAGTGGCACCTTCTCCACCTCGTGTTAATATAATAATACTTGGTTAGCTTTATCCTACAATAATACAAAACAAAGAAAACAACACAATTATCATAAACGTCTAAATCTAAGCTATTTGGTAGTTACTTTACATCTGTTTGATTGGGCAATTGCTTTATTATTTATGGATGTTTAAAATCTTTATTGGGTATGCCTAAAAGGTTTTATACTATATGAGTGTATACATCCTATATGTGAAAAATAAAATGTAAAATGTAACAATTTATAAGTAAAAAAAAATCATATTCTTAAGAATGTTTAATGTCTTTAAAGCATAAATAGCCTTACATAAACAGTTTTTAAAGCAACAGCTGACGCAGATTCAAGCCTCGAGTGAAAATATATCCGACGACCACGACTCTTCTTTCATCGCCTCCTCCGAAAAATTCCGCATCGTCTTCGGATGTGGCGTCAAACCAGTTCAAGCCTTAAATTACTTTCTCGGTAAGTTAATAAAATAATTTTGGTGGTCAGATTCTATAGGAACAAAAGCACATGTGGCCAAATTTGAAAGACACGAAAGTATATTGAACGTAAGAGTTGTGTTTTAATAATACATACACAAGTAGAAAGATCACCTAGTGTACTTTTAGTACAGAGAACCGCTTAATTCAACATTTAGATTATCATCCATGTAATATAATTATAATCATATTTGACAGTTAAATTAATAATTCGGTCAAAATAACCCCAAAACATACCTCAAGCACTCTGTAAAACCAAATGTTAAAGGAATTTGTAAGTCATCCCAATCCAATCCAAGTCAAGCCATCTCTGTCTGAATATGATTAATCGTAAAGTACCAAACATTATGACACCCAAAGCAAAGTAATTAACAAAATTCGATTTTAGAAGCAATTTATTATAAAATATGGTAGATTCAAGATTTTATCACCTGCTACTTCCATCACCACAACATCTCTGCAACTTTCATCATCCCAAATGATACATTTATCCATATGTCAAAATGCTTTTCTTGATTCACTTCCCAATGGCTTAAACTTTCTCATTCTTCATCCAGTCAACTTTGATAATTTGCCACCAGATACCAACTTAAAACCCGAATCAGCCTTATGGTTACGCGGTCTCTTGATTCCCTTCATGAAGCATTCAATCCCTAAGTTACACGGGTTAGACAAAGTAAATTATACTACTTATCACTGTTTACATAGAAGCTAAAGCAGTTACACAGTCTGGGATAATGAGTTATGAATAGGTCAAATTGAGTAACCTTATATTGCTTAACAGGTCTAATGGGGCAAAAAGCATACTGGTTAAGACTTAAACACACAAACATTTAACGCTAACAATTAACAGTTAGGACTTAGAACACTAATAGCAACAATACGAAAGATGAATGGTAGAACTAAGAAAAAAGGCGGTGATATATCGCCGATAACATCAGTACCGATATTTGACACCGATATTTTATATGGAGACCGATAACCGATATATCACCAGTATTAATTGCATAGCTTATTAATAAAAAAAGAACAACTACAACACTATAATGACCACCTCCTTGATTCCCACGCATAATAGCGCGGTAACAACAAACACCAAAATGGTTGCACAAGGGTCGACCGCGATACCAAGTGCAGGAACAGTATATCGGGCCAGAAAAGGCGGAAGACTATCCGAGCCCCCAAAAAGCAATGCCTAAAGAAAGAACAAAATATTCAGTTTTAAAAAAATAAACCATTTTGAAAAATTAGCATCGTTGCATATAATGTAAAATGTAAACTGTAAAACGCACGCACCAAATTAGGAGAAATACCACGGGCGACTGCAGATCCACCGATTGTATATTCCAAAATCAAAGCCCAACCGAGTATCCAAGCAAGGCTAAAAATATAAATATTGTAGTTATCAGATATTTTGGAACTAGTTAGTTACAATAATGTGTTAAGAAGTATAATGATAAACAACGTACCCTTCTCCGACATAGATATAAGAATAATGATACACACTTCCAGCCGAAGGGCAACGACTCGCCAACTCAGCATAACAAAAGGCGAATAGAGCAGCTGCTATTCCAGCTATTAGGAAAGAAAAGGCTAGAGCGGGACCCGAATGCTATCGCGCAAGCGTACCCACGAGAATGTAAACACCAGCTCCAATTGTTGAACCGACACCTAACAAATTTCATAATTTCAAAATCAATTCACTGAACTATAAAAACTAATTAATATTCAAATTTAAAGCCCTAGAATTTTAAGTTATAAAAAATATAAGATGCTTCATCTCAACCTGTAACACCTCAAAATTTCGGGTTCAATAATAAAACGACACGTGTCATGTAAGACGAAACGCGTCGTAAACCCGGATTTAATAAAAATGATTGACAGGATTTAAAAGTGTCATTATGTTAACTTTTGCACCTCTGAACGACCTCGTTATAAATCCTAAGACCCGATTTAATAATTTACGCATCTATTATACTCTCAGTTCAGAAGTTGGGTTCACAATAATGGATGTTGAAAAGCATGATTGGATCCCACGAATAAATTGAATGGTAAACCGATCTTTTCGGGTCTTGTTTATGGATTCAAATGAAACAATACTTCATGGTGGGGTTTAGAACAGTACAAAGGCTTTTTAGGAGGCCCTCATCTGACAAAATAAAGTCCCTAGGTCGAACAAGTGGGTACCCTTTCGAAACACCAGCAACAAAATCAAAATAAGGATCTGCAGGGGTCTCGCGCCACGCGAGGGACACCCATTTCCAGCCCACATGTCTGTTACCTGCTGTTGGCTGTTGTGCGCGATTATGACCCATTCCACCGGTTTTTCTTGCATTTAAACAACCCCTAGGCACCCCCTACATGCTAGAGACATGTGTTTATCATTTGTGGCTGATCATAGACCCTTGTGTCAATACATTGTGGTGTGTAAACCCATTATATAAAGGGCCTTCATGTCACAACATTTTCCACACATCATATTCAAGCATTCTGATCATTTGGGGAGCTTGCAAGCAGATCAAAGGCCTTCCTAATCATTCATTAAACACTTTGTAAGTTGCTAAACCCTTCTAAATTAATTCTAGCTTAGTAAATAGCTTAAAAGTCAACATATCGTAATAAACGGTTGACTTCGGGATTAGTTAACGATAGCTCAGTCGTATGTCAAATTAAAAGTACCGTTAGATAGGTAATTACATGGGTATTAAACCCTTATAAGGGCAAGTACCAATTCCAGACCTAACTAGGTCGTTTGTCGGGTCAAACGTTGACCGAAAAAGTCAACAGAAGGGTAAAATATGATTTAATGCATGAAATGCAATCCGAGAGACGTGTAACCTGTTTTAATCTTAATATAACTTGGTAATAAGTATAAAAACTTGTCTACGCTTGTCCGACTCGACAAATTTCTGTTTAAACCCGGTTCGGAACCGAAAGACGCAAAACTTCGACTTTTGCGTTGACTTCGGTTCTGACCCGTTTTAGTTTGAATTAGACATGCCTTAAAGTCTCATTAGGGTTGGGTTACATGATAGTATAAGTCTCGGTACTTGTTTCGTTGATTATCCGATGCATGCACACGTTTCCGTTAATCGCTTAAATTGGACCATAACGCCCTTATGACCCTACAACGAGAATTTTGAAAATGTGGAAGTACTAAAATCTTAGTTACTGATTATTTAGCATGTACGTAAATTTTCACGTCAATCGGAGGTCTAGATTAGGAGATATGCGCATTAGCGTAAATAATAAGCTTTTTATTAATTAAACGGCGCAATTAGCGCATAGCCTATCTAAACCCGATTTTCGGTACCAAAACTTTTACCCACTGATGTTAAATAATATTTTGGGATTTTTGAAGATTTTTAATTATTTTTAAACTGATCTTAAGCTAGGCTTATCGCATTGATTCGGTTAATACCGAATATGCCCTTTTAGGCCATAAACCGAGTTTTACAAATCCGATTGATACCAATCCAATTGCCACTGATTTAAAATAATAAATAGAGTGTTTTGAGCCTGTTTTGCTGATCAGAAAACTCAGAATGGTATTTTAAACCGTACGTCGCTTAAAACGGCTTTATACGCGTATTAAACGCATAGTTTGGGTCTAGAACCATTTTATCACAAAAGACTTAATACCATTAGACATAACCTGTTAAGTTAAGATGTTTTTCTGATTTAATCAGACCCGTATCTCAGAAGTACTATAAATCCCTTTTATGGTCGTTAAAATGACCAAAATACCCCTACGGGGCATAATTAGGGAATAAACTCGTTATGGGCATTATGGAAGATATCATAATGATATTACAACATATTTAAAGCGTATTAACTTAGGAAACCTGTTCGCGACCCTTTCGGTTACCCGTTATGCATTATACGCGTTCGGTTCGGGTTATGTAACTAGTTTGCATAAACTAGCCGAAACGGGTCAAACGATATCATTTTTATCTCAAAATCCAGAATGTGAATAGTAAACCCATATTAAACAAGTCCTCAACTTGTCGGGTCTAAATCACATTCTATCCGGTCTTCGCTTAATCGTGCGTAAGAACCGTATCGTTAAAACTAACCGGTCTAAGCTTAAGCTTAATTAAAGATCCGTTAGTATTCTAATAGGTTATATTAAACCTTCGTTCCAGATTAGGAGAACCAGTAAAAGCTATCTGCAGTTTATTCAATTAAGGATTTATACTTGCAAAGGTAAATACTTTTAACTTATTTTCCCTATACGGGCTTGGGTTACGGTACATAGCGTACCGCTTGATCGAGCATCAAATCTTCCACGCTTAGTGGTTAATTGAATAATTTGATCGGCTCGTTTTAAACAGATGTGTTTACTTTACAGCCTTTGGGGGGGTTAATGACCATGTCCCGGATATCCCTGGCATTATCTTACGAGATAGCCACGACCTGAGCACGGGGTGTAGGCGTACTCCCGTGTATAACTCACATAAGTGGTGTGTCTATTGATCTTTAACCCGGAATACGTTCCGGGCTACTGAACGCATAAGTAACATGTAAATCGTTCACAAGATTATAATATTAAATAATTCTCCCAAGTTAATAAAAATGTTTATGCCATGTGCATCCAAACCAATTTTCAATCATTTTATAAAATGAGTCAGTTGAATGTATTTACCAGTGTAAACTGACGTATTTTCCCAAAAAGATTAAATGCAGGTACTAGGCGAAATAGGCTGGGATTCTCCTAAGCATCATTAGAAGTCTCGCAAGCTTTAGATGCCGAAGTCTGTTGAACAATTAAATGTTATTTTGTTTCGATCCTACTGTGGATAAACACCGGATAATTGTGACTTTGTTTACAATAAATAAATTCGGTTGTATCTTATTTTAAATTTGCTTCCGCTGTGCATTATTATATTGTGTTGTTTGACTATTACGTTGCCAACCACGTCACGATACTCCCCCACCGGGCCCACCGGTGACACGTGGAAATCGGGGTGTGACACAACCTTACATTCTTTCTCAACTATATCCTTTTGTTATAAAACCCTACTAAAAAATACATGATCATTTACAATCAAAATCAAGTTTTGAAAAGAACCCAACACCAAATTCATCAATACAAGGTAAACATCACGATAAAAAAAACCCTAAAAAAAGGTAAATAATATTCAAGCTCCTCAGTATTAGAAGATGACGACTTTGATGACGATTTTGGTGGTCTCGGTTTCGATCCTCTTCCATTTGCTTTCTACAGCAAAAAAAGTTAATAATTATAAATCAGAGATTTTTTTAAAAGCCTGTTGATTTAACAGTTTACTTAGAACACAAACCATCTTTTTTTCTAACTGAAACTTTGGATGATGAAGATGAAGGAGGAGCCGCCAGCGCAGGTGAAGCCATCCGTACAGGTGAATCCGAAGATTGCCGGTGAATTTGATCAGTTCTGGTTCCTCCAACACCAACAACACCAGAAATCCATTTGTGGTTCCGCTTTGTAGATGCTGAAATTTCAATACAACTACAAAAGTAAGAAATTTATTTATTGAATGGAAAATTAATAACGTTATCTTCTGCTGATAATTCTGGCACCTTACCGAGCTTTTCTAGGCACCGATACCCCAATCATCTCGTCGCCAGCCTTCCAAGCCGGCGTTGCAGCCACTGGAGCAGCTCTAAAAAGGTTATTACCAGAAGCAAAATTGTTCTGTTGGTGGGAATTGAAATGCCAAAAATGATTTGTTCTCTACATTCTAAAAATCGAAGGAATTGAAACCTAAAATCTGTTTGTTCTATAATCGATTCAACATCAAAAGTTTGAGATTGAAAACGAATTATTCAAAATCATAACATCAGATTGTGGTATTAGGGAATCAACCACAATTGGTTAAAAATATCAAAACAGAGATTCACAAATACGTATAAACAATTGATGGGTTTAGGGGTTCTAGTGCACAAATGAATATCAATAGACAAAGCTAGGTAGAAACGTAGGATTTTAAGATTAAAAGGAGCAAATAT
This sequence comes from Helianthus tuberosus, assembly GCA_030545235.1. Classification (NCBI taxonomy): domain Eukaryota; kingdom Viridiplantae; phylum Streptophyta; class Magnoliopsida; order Asterales; family Asteraceae; genus Helianthus; species Helianthus tuberosus. The sequence goes on along the minus strand of CM060367.1, from coordinate 205,784,902 downwards.
TGATGTACATAAGACTAAACAAACCTGGATGCAGTTCATCTTGTTACGATTTAGGGTTTTGAATAATCACTTCCATGACAATCGCCTCCTCCAGATTAAGTATTTGTGAAAGGAAACAATTTTGATAGGATCTGAATCAGATTATAGGATGAAATCGCCAAAGATGTTGTAGATGATTATTAGGGTTGTGAATGGCGGATGAAAGGAAAATGGAAATAAGTGAGAATGTGGATGACGGCTGAGATTTAGGGTTTTTGATTATGAGAAGACGGAAAGAGAAAGGGAATTGGTGATCCCGCCTAAAACAAAGAAAAGGGTTGTAAGAGAATGCCACGTGGCCTCAGATTGTTTTGCTTTATTAGATTTTATAGATTTATTTGGCCGTTCAAAAAAAAAGAATTTATAGATTTATAGATTAAAAGCAAGACACCAATGAGCAATTGGAGGTTGGTTATGGTGATGTCATAAACTCTCATACAAAATAATGCTAACTATATTTTTTTTTCATGTCTAACAAACATTTGAGTATCCAACAAAAGAAAAGTGGTTACCTCTCAGACCGGTCATGGTAGGATATACAAAAGCAAATGACAGCAAGGCATCTTTTTTCTAGCTTCTGGTGCTACCTCCTTTACATGGTAAACAAATATTATAAAATGAATGCCAAAAAAGCATAGGATACAATTCTGACCACAAAACAAATCTGTTAATATCGTATAACTCAGATTCATATAAATTTTGAACGGATGCATGTATAAAGAGCAAAAATATAAACTAAAATAAACGTTAAAATGGAAAAATTTGTCATATTGAATCGGTTATGCACGTTCAATAGACAAAAATAGAAATTTAATAAATGTTTAAATTTAGATCATTTGGTAGCATACACGTGTATATTTGGGAAAGTAGGCACCTTAACCTCAAATACTAAGTCTTTTGTCAGATTTAAGAGTTCCATAACGAACGTTTCAATTAAGAACATTAACTCCTTTCCTGTTGAAAACGGATGTTTTGCCCAACCTGATAAAATAGCAGCCGATTAGCCGAATGGCTTAACATATCCAAAAAAACAAAAAAAAAATCCTTCTTTATATTTAACTTTTTACAGCATTAAGGTAACAGAAAGGTACAAAAAGTTAGCAAAAAATGGTGTAGAAAAGTTGAGTTGGTCAAAAGAAGACTGGCCTTGGAAGAAAGAATGTCTTCTTCTTGAGAATCGTCGGTTGACACAAGTGTCATCTTCATATGTTTTCTACACCATATGCTTGTCTTGTATACATTTAAAAAAGAATATTAGTATACCATGTGTATGCATATATCCTAATCATGTTTTTAATAAAATATTTGGGAATAATGTCATGTTTCAGAACCAAATGACATGCTAAATGCACCATAAAAGTTCTCAAGAACATACAGAGATAGAATCATAATCTGCTTTGAACATTTATTTTGAGACCTAGAACTGGTTATTTCCATGACTTGTGAGAAAAAATATAATATATGATTACACGGATTTAATACTACAAAAACAAAACAAAGTTTGACTTATACAACCGATGTAATGATGAGATGTGGCATTTGTGGATACCAGCATGGAAGGGATCAGATCATTTGTTTCTCAAGGCCACATGTACATTGTAGTATTGTACCTTATCTTATGCTAACATACATGTAATTTCATATCTATGTTTTGATCAGCTCTAGTCGATCAATTAAACCTAATAATTTTCATAGTAGGAGAGTATATATAAATTCAGCATAATATTAAAATTACTGATATCCCAGCGCAATTACCGATATCTCAAATATCGGTCCTTGAACGATATCCGATTTTTTACCGCATTATTTGCTTAGCTTCACTGCTGTTGCAATCCTAATTGACTTGAATGTCAGATTCGACACCACCAACCTAATGGAGCTTTGAAAGAATTAAGTATCAAGATAACAAATAAATCTAAATTGTATATATGAAGCAACATCATATAAAACAGTTTCAAATAAAAAATGGTGATCGCTATTTGTTCCTATTCATTATTTAGCATATAGGTAGCTTATCGCTATTTGTCGCTATTGGCCATTAACAACTACGCACCACTCTCTTTTTGTCATCCATGACAATACCTTCCTTTCCTAAAACTTCATTCACCAAGCTAATATCAATAAGACGCGGGTCAACAATCTCTCATGTAGATTTGGCCGTTGTCTAAATTTCTCACCAAGCACTAATGTTTTCTATATTTTTTTGAGTTGATACAAATCAGCTCATTACCAGCTTGTACTGCCACATTCTCTAATCGCAGTCCTATGGATGTTATTGGTTTGGTCTTTCGTGCTTTGTTAGTTTGTTTTAGATTTCTCAACTAAGTTTAGCGCATAAGCTAAAAACACATACTTAAAAAAACTCGTTTGACCCGTTACACAAGTAAGAAATCTATCTTGTTTGACCCTTTAGTATACTACACTCATTCAAACCGTTAAGAGGAAAATGATCATTCTCCGTGTTTAAAAAAGCTTGCCTTCTCGACCCGTTTTATAAAGCTGACTCGTAGTGCCATTTAGTATGGCGTATGGCCCCAACATACCTGACCTGCCCATTTTACAATACACACACACGCCATATCTCATTATTTATCTCAATTACGACTTCCCATCTTTGCCCATCATAATCCATGATTTGATATATAAAAAAATTCATAATTTTCTAAAATTCACAATAAGCTAACATAAATCAGCATTGAAAATAAAGATTAATCCGGATTGTGTCAGAAATAAACTTAGAACTTGAAATTTATCATTTTACTGTAATGTTTTCCCACATAATCAAGCAAGTATATAACTAAAAAGCAACATAATTTACCATATCATTTGGGCACTGTTCCTTTTTAGTCGATGGTTTATGGTTCATCTCAGATGAGCTCTGCTATTTTCTAGTCGATGTTTCATCTCGATTCGTAACCGTAACCGCAACTGCAATCGTTGTAGTCTTAAATGAATCATTAAAAACTCAAATCCAATGAGTACCCACCCATACATCTACATCGGATCTGCATAAAAAAACTCAAATCCTTCTTTTGTTATAAATTTATTATGTTCGGATTTGACGGTGAGTTCTAACTTGTTTTCTTTTTTAAATCATAATTTATAATTTCATAATTAACTGATGCAGTTCATATTCATATCACATATTTTTTTATCATTTAAAATCATATAAATTGAATTTATATCATATATATTTTTATCATTTAGAATTATAAAATACGAACATATAAGACATCTGTTCAAACTCACATATACCATCTTGTTCAATTGACTTCCAACTCCACTGTGGTTTTTTTTTCCTTCAGCTCCAACTCACCACCAACAAATCAACCATTTATTTACCTCCCATTTTAATTAAATTAGAAACAATACATGATAACCCCCCCCCCCACCCCCAACTACGTACGCCGTAACATCCCACCGCAACCACCATATCCGGCCACCCACATTTGGCACCATACCATCTTAGGGACTAAAATGGCATTTTATTCAATTTGAAATGAAAGAAACTTTCTCATTTTTTTCGTCCTAGTGAAGAGCAATCCAGACATGAAATTTATCCATTAAAAAGAACAGTTTAACTTAGGATAACGGATGGCTAAATTCCACTCAGCCTATTCTACAAAGTTTGAAATATGATCATATTGATGCTTTTCACCTCTAGTTGGTGGTATCTCAACCCAATATATGGTAATTCTATAAAATTAAAGTGATCAATTTGAAATGCATTGCAAAAGTGAGGTTCAGTTTACCTGCAGTAGTAAATGGGCATATTAGAAGCCTTCCAAATCAAAATCTTCTCAACTGCGAACCACAACAAAATAACTAAGATTAAGAACAATAGCTAGAACGTAGCAACATCATATAAAACAGTTTCAAATAAACAATGGTGATCGCTATTTGTTCCTATTCATTATTTAGCATATAGGTAGCTTATCGCTATTTGTCGCTATTCGCCATTAACAACTATGCACCACTCTCATCTTGTCATCCATGACAATACCTTCCTTTCCTAAAACTTCATCCACCAAGCTAATATCAATAAGACGCGAGTCAAAGCTCCATTAGGTTGGTGGTATCAATAAGAATCGTTTATTATATTAACAAAAAATACATTGACCAGGTAGCCACATTTGACTGTCCCTTCATTGGCTTATATGACATGAAAAGCATAAAAAGTTAAGAATAAAGTAGACGAATGGTCCCTGTGGTTTACCAACATTTCAGGTTTGGTCCCTAGATTTTCAGAAGTACACAAATGGTCCCCGTGGTTTGCACATTGTAAAGCATTTAGTCCCCAGCTAACAAATCTAAAGGTTTCATCAAGTCCAAGTTAGGGGCTAAATGCGTTACAAAGTGCAAACCACAGGGACCATCCATGTACTTTTAGGCAAAGTTGGGAACTAAATGTGTTACAAAGTGCAAACCAAATGGACCATCCGTGTACTTTTGGAAAGTTAGGGACCAAATCCAAAATTTGGGTAAACCATAGGGACTCCATGTACTTTACTCAAAAATTAATCTGAACAATCACTTTAACATCAATGTCTTGATGCCTTCGGGCATAATTAATCTTGGGCAGAATACTACTTAAAATTCAAATGAAATGTACTCAAGTGGCAGGAATACCAACCTTACAGGGAAAAGAATTCCATATCTCACTACAACTCCTAAACACCACAGGGGGAACAAATACACATTCCAATTCCAAGGTTCTGGAGGATTTGACTTGAAACATCTTGTAAATGAGTCCTGTTCATGAACAAAGAAACTTTTGTTGGTCAATTATGAATAGTACAGTGGAACTAAAATAAGGTAATAGCACAACACTACTCCTATCATCACAGAGACTTTGTAGCATTGAACTAACACACTTGTTAATACAATAAGGTGGAGTTCATAAAAGTATGCAATTTGTTAAAATTTCTTTTCATGCAAATGGAACATAGTTTAACATGAGGTGACTATCAATGCAGTCATACAGACAGTTATATAATAAACATGACAAAAAATATAATTATACAAATTTCCCCAAACGAAAAGAGAAAAGATACTTGCATCGACAATGGCACCACCTGCCTCCCTTAGCGTGGGTGAAATGTCCAGTAAATCACGCCTAAACATAATAATCACTCACTTGATCAGCAACTTCATTCAAATAATAATATAATACACACACAGCTACACACACGCACACATATAAAAACAGTAGGCATGTAAACAAACCGAACATTCATGAACTGTTCGGCGGGAAGTTCGTTTACGTTCGTTTATTTAAATAAACGAACGGACATGAATAAAAAATTTTGTTCATTTAATTAAACGAACGAAATGAAAACATGTTTTGTTCATTCATTTATGTTCATGAACGTGCATCCATATTCGTTCGTTTATGTTTGTGAACTGTTCGTTTAGGTTTTAAACGAACGAACACGAACATGCCCATTTTCTTAATGAACAAATATGAACAAAAAAATTTATTCGATTATATGTTCGTGTTCGGTGTCACACCCCGATATTTCCACGTTTGACCGGTGGGCCCGGTGAGGAGTATCGTGACGTGGTTGGTAACATTACAGTCAAACAACACAATATTTAAATGCACAGCGGAAGCAAATGAAAAATATATTTCAACCGAATATAATTGTAATATCAAGTATCACAAACAGTTGAAAATAATCCACAGGTGGATCAAAAATAAATAGGAAACATTGTTCAACAGTTTTGACGTCCGAGCTTGCGAGACTTATTGTGGACGCTAGGAGAAAGCCAGCCTAGTTCGCTTAGTACCTGCACTTAATCTTTTTGGGAAAATACGTCAGTTTACACTGGTAAATACATTCAACCGACTCATTTTGAAAAGTTTAATAAAATTGATTTGAATGCACGTGGCACAAACTTTTTATAACTTGGGATAATTATTTAAACATATAAACTTGTAAAAGGATTACATGTTCCTTATGCGTTCAGTAGCTCGGTTCGTGCCGGGTTAAAGATCAATAGACACACCACATTATTTATTTATGCACTGACGAGTGTACGCCTACACCCCGCGCTTAGGTCGTGGCCATTTCGTAAAATGATGCCAAGGATATCCGGGACATGGTCATTAACCTCCCAAAGGCATTAAGCAAACAAAACATATTTAAACGGGTCATCTCGATAATACTTAACCACCAATCAATTAAGGTCGAATGCCCGACCAAGCGGTATTTTATATACCGTACCCCAAGCCCGTATAAGGGAAAATAAGTTAAAAGTATTTACCTTTGCAAGTATAAATCTCAATTAGCAAATGCGGGTAGCTTTTACCGGGTCTCCTATTCTGGAACAAAGGTTTATAATAACCTATTAGAATCCTAACGGTCTTTAGTTAAGCTTAAGCTTAGACCGGTTAGTTTTAAGGAACGATACGGTTCGAACGCGTGATTAAGCGAAGACCGGAATAGAATGTGATTTAGACCCGGCAAGTTTGAAGACTTGTCTTATATGGGTAATCTAAACACATTCTGGATTTTGAGATAAAAATGATAAGGTTTGACCCGTTTCGGCCAATTTATGTAAACTAGTTACATAAACCGAACCGAACGCGAAGAATGCTTAACGGGTAACCATAAGAGCCATATGCAGGTTTCCTAAGTCAATATGCTTTAAATATGTTGTGACATCAGTAAGATATCTTTTATTACGCCCGAAACGAATTTAAACTCAAACTATGCCTCGTAGGGGTATTTTGGTCAATTATAAGGTTATAAAAGAGTTTGAACAATATTCTGAGTTACAGGTCTGATGTAATCAGTAAAAATACTTAATTTATCAGGTCATATCAGTTGGTGATAAGTCTTATATGACAAAATGGTTTTAAACCCAAACTATGCGTTTAATACGCTTAAAAAGTCATTTTAAGCGATTTCTGGGGTATACAGGAAATCTGAGTTTTCTTATCAGGTTATAAAGTTCAAAATACGATATTTATTATATAAAATCAGTAGCAACTGGATTGGCGTCAAAATACTTTGTAGAACTCATTTTATGACCGAAAAGGGTATATTCGGTATTTACCGAATTAATGCCATAACCTTAGGTTATGAGCAGGTTAAAAATAATTAAAAATCTTTAAAAATCCCAAAATATTATATTATCTCAGTGGGCAAAAGATTTGGTGTCAAAAGTTGGGTTTAGATAGGCTTTATGCTAATGATGCCGTTTAATTAATAAAAGGCGTTCTAATTACGCTAATGAGCATAACTCCTAATCTAGACCTCCAACTGATGTGAAAATTTAGGGACATGTTTATAAATCAGTAACTAAGGTTTCTACTCTTTTACATTTTTAAAAATCACATTTTATGGTGAAAATGGCATAATAGTCAACATAGAAGCAATTAACGGAATCATTCATATTAATTGGATAACTAATGAACCGAGGTGTATAATCACAGAGGGTTATACTAGTACGTAACCTAGTCCAATTAAAGCTCTAAGGCATTTCTAAATCATACTAAATCGGGTCAGAATTGAAGTCAAAGCAAAAGCAAAACTCAAAGTTTTGCGACTTTCGGTTCCGAACCGGGTCTAAACAGAAAATTGTCGGATCAAACAAGCTTAGACCAGTTATTATACTTGTTACCAAGTTATATGAGTGGTAAAATAGGTTATATGCCTTCTACATTGTTAATTATGCGTTAATTCGAAGATTAGCATCCTGTTGACTTTTTTCTAGTCGACTTTGACCCGACAAATGGTCTAGTTAGAGTGGGAATTAGAGGGTGCCCTTTTAAGGATTTAATGCCCACATAATTACCAACTTATAACTACCTTCAATTCGACTAATCACTGAACCATTAATGATTAATCGCTAAGTCAAACGGTAATTACGACGGTTTGACTTTTAAGCTAAAACTAAGTAAAAACTCAATTAAGGAAGGTCAAGGGTACTTACCAAAGTCCTATGCACGACTAGGGATGTCTTGGATCTGCTTTGGAGCTCCAGATGTCTTCAAGAATGCAGATGGAAGGTGTGATCAAATGGTTGCAACATGAGGGCCTTTTATAGTGTTCTTGATCCATTATGATGGTGACAACTAAGTCTATGGGGTGATCCAGATCAATAACAAGTGCTCCTAGGGTCTAAAAGCAATGTAGGGGTCGTCCAAGAAGTGAAAAATATCTAACTAAGTCAGTTACAAGCTCATAACAGCCAACTGTCCGATTTTCTGTTGCTGGGCACCCCTTACGGACCGTAAGGGGGTGGCTTACGGTCCGTAAGCCTTTTGCAGAAGGCAAAAACTCTTGACCTTTCAAGCATTCGAACGGGCAACCATGTATTACGAATTTTGGGCTTCTATAATTCAGTATGGGGCCTCATGAACGTGCCTTGAACAGTTTAGATCACCTTTAATGATGTACATTTGTCTTGGACATTATCAAAAAGCCATGAATGAAGGGTTGTCATGCATTTCTTCGTAGGATTTCACTTTTGCAAATAAGAGTCAATTATTACTAGTATTTACCGGATTTGAGTATATCAGATGTTTCTAATATATATTAGGGTCTTGGGATTTATACTGAGGTCGTTCAGAGGTATTTAATTAACATGTCGACGCTTTAAATTCGACCATACATCTTTGACTAGATCCGGGTTTATAACACTTTTGTCGTACATGAAACGTGTCGTTATTTTATTGAACACGAAATTTCGAGGTGTCACATCCTCACCCCCTTAAAAGAAATCTCAACCTCGAGATTTACTGAAACAAATGAGGGTACTTTTCTTTCATTGTGGACTCTACCTCCCACGTGTACTCGGGACCTCTACGGGCATCCCATTTTACCTTTACAATAGGCACATGCTTCCTTCGAAGCTTCTTAACCTGTCGATCCTCGATCGACACTGGTTTTTCAACAAACTTCAAGCTCTCTTCTATGTGCACATCTGTATGTGGTATGACTAGCGATTCATCAGCAAAACACTTCTTTAGATTGCAGATGTGGAATACATTATGAATACTACTGAGCTCTTCAGGTAAGTTTAACTTGTAAGCAACTGATCCGACACATTCGATGACCTCGAATGGTCCTATGTACCTCGGGCTTAACTTACCTTTCTTACCAAATCGCATCACTCCCTTCCAGGGTGATACCTTGAGCAACACTTTGTCACCTACCTCGAATTTCAGAGGTTTACGCTTTAAATCTGCATAGCTTTTCTGCCTATCTCTGGCAGCTTTCAGGCGATCACGAATCTGGACAATCTTGTCCGTCGTTTCAAAGACTATTTCCGGTCCTGACAATTGGACATCTCCAACTTCCGCCCAACAAACGGGCGTTCTGCACTTTCTACCGTATAAGGCCTCGAAAGGCGCAGCCTTGATGCTGGTATGGTAGCTATTGTTATACGAGAACTCAATCAATGGCAGGTGGTTATCCCAACTACCACCTAAGTCAATCACACATGCTCGAAGCATGTCTTCCAAGGTTTGGATGGTACGCTCACTCTGTCCGTCCGTCTGAGGATGGTAAGCCGTACTGAAATTTAAGCGCGTGCCCAAAGATTGTTGGAAACTTTTCCAAAAATGTGATGTGTATCTAGTATCTCTGTCAGAGATAATAGACACTGGTACACCATGTAAAGCTACAATCTTATCCACGTACAATTGGGCTAACATGTCGGAGCTATAGGTCTCCTTAATGGGTAGGAAATGTGATGACTTAGTCAGTCTATCCACTATCACCCATATCGTATCATTTCTTTTCCTTGTTTTTGGCAACTTGGTGATGAAATCCATCGTCACCATTTCCCACTTCCATGTGGGAAGTTCAGGCTGTTGTAGCAAACCTGACGGCTTTTGATGTTCAGCTTTGACTTGCGCGCACATCAAACATTTTGCTACATAAGCGGCTATAGACTTCTTCAAGCCTATCCACCAAAAATTTGCCTTCAGATCCTGGTACATCTTATCAGCTCCAGGATGAACAGAATATTTAGAACTATGGGCTTCCTGGAGGATAACATCTCGAAGTCCTCCATAAACTGGAACCCATATTCGTCCGTTTAGCCTTAAAATTCCGTCTTTGCCATAGGATAACTATTCTTCAGTTACTCCTAGCTTTTCATTAGGATAGTTAGCTTCCAGCACAGCTTCTTTCTGTGCAGCTAACAACCTTTCATTCAAACTGTTCTTTATCTCAATGCTCTTGGCATTGATTCGGATGGGTTTCACCCTTTCCTTTCGACTCAAGGCATCGGCGACTACATTCGCTTTGCCAGGATGGTATCTTATTTCACAATCATAATCATTTAAGGTTTCCATCTAACGTCGTTGCCTCATGTTCAAATCCTTTTGGTTGAACAGGTGCTGGAGGCTCTTGTGATCAGAATAGATCACACACTTGACACCATATAAATAGTGCCTCCATAGCTTCAGTGCAAATACCACGGCACCCAATTCCAAGTCATGGGTGGTGTAATTCTTTTCATGCACCTTTAATTGACGTGAAGCATAGGCAATAACTTTGCCTTTCTGCATAAGCACACATCCCATACCTGTGTGCGATGCATCACAATAAACTACAAATTCTTCGATTCCATCCGGCAACGTCAATACAGGAGCGTTGCTCAACTTTTGCTTTAGGATATCAAAGGATTCTTGCTGCTTAGGGCCCCAATCGAACTTTATTTTCTTCCTAGTCAAAGAGGTTAGGGGTGCAGCAATCCTTGAAAAATTCTCAATGAAACGCCTATAATATCCTGCCAATCCCAAGAAACTGCGAATTTCTGTGGGCGTCTTCGGCTCTTGCCAGTTCATGACAGCTTCAACTTTAGCGGGATCCACTTGGATACCACGCTCACTAACCACATGTCCATGGAATTGGACTTCTCGAAGCCAGAATTCACATTTCAAAAATTTGGCGTAAAGCTTCTCCTGTTGGAGGAGTGAAAGAATACATCGAAGATGCTTCTCATGATCAGCTTTGTTCTTCGAGTAGATGAGGATGTCGTCAATGAAGACGATGACAAATTTGTCCAAGTAGGGCTTGCAGACGCGATTCATGAGATCCATGAATGCGGCAGGTGCATTAGTGAGCCCAAAAGGCATCACTAGGAACTCGTAATGACCATAACGAGTCCTAAATGCAGTCTTGTGTACATCTTCATCTTTAACCTTCAATTGATGATAGCCTGACCTTAGATCGATCTTGGAGAAGTAACTTTCCCCTTGAAGCTGATCGAACAGATCGTCGATTCTGGGCAATGGGTACCTATTCTTGATAGTGACCTTATTAAGCTCACGGTAATCGATGCACAGGCGCATCGATCCATCCTTCTTCTTGACAAATAAAATTGGTGCTCCCCAAGGGGACGAACTAGGTCTAATGAAACCCTTGGCTAACAATTCATCTAGTTGCGCTCTCAATTCCTTCATCTCTGTTGGTGCCAACCTATAAGGTGCTCTAGCAACAGGTGCTGCTCCAGGGATGATGTCAATTCTGAATTCCACTTGCCTATCTGGTGGTAAACCAGGTAGTTCTTCAGGAAAAACTTCAGGGTATTCAGAAATGACAAGAATATCCTCAATCTTAGGCTTTGGCTCATTGATAGTCACTTGTGCCATGTAGATGACACAACCCTTCTTCAAACACTTAGAGGCCTTGAGCATAGTCACTTGCTCAGGCAGTCCATACTGGGTATCTCCCTGAATGGTAAGTGATTCGCCAGACGGAGTCTTGATCACCACTTGCTTCTTATTGCAGACAATCTGGGCCTGGTTATGAGATAACCAGTCCATTCCCAAAACTATGTTGAAACCGGCTAACTTCAAAGGAAGTAGGGACAAAGGAAAAGAGTGGTTCTTAATGGATATAACACATCCATCTAACATAGTTGAGACGGTTTCTATGGTGCCATCTGCTAACTCCACCTCATAATTCATACTTAAGGTTTTTACTGGCAATTTCAACAACTCACAAAACTTATTATCTACAAACGATTTATCAGGGCCTGAATCAAAAAGTACTCTTGCATAGATATCATTTATAAGGAAGGTACCTGTGATCACATTGTCGTCCTTCACAGCCTCCTTCGCATCCATCCTGAAGACCCTAGCATTGGTCTTCTTTCCTTCATCAGCTTTCTTTGCATATTTTGGGCAGTTGGACTTGATATGCCCTTTTTCGTTGCAACTGTAGCACGTTGCGTCCTTCAACTTTTTGCAATCCAAGGTCTTGTGTTCCTTGGACTTGCATATCCCACATGCAAAAGTTCTCGACTGGGTCTGCGAGTTTGATTCATATATGCACTTTCCGAAGTGATGTTTCTTGCAGACCTTACACTTGGGCTTATCACCAGTTTAATGCCCATCCTTCCTAGATCCTGACCCCTTCCTGTGGTCATTGTTTCCCCTGTGCTTCATATCTGAACGTCGTGATTTGTCATCCTCACGCTTTCTTTTCTCGGCATCCGTGTTCCTCAGCGATCTTTGTCTGACCACGTCCAGTGTGAGGGACAAAGATATATCAGCTACAGATCTGAAAGTAGCTGGCCGAGAGGCTTTTACACTTGCCTTGATCTCTGGGGCTAAACCCCCAATGAAACGAGCTATTCTTTTGGGTTCCGGGGTCACCAGATAAGGAACCAACCTTGACATTGTATTAAAGCTCGTAAGGTAAGCTTGGCAATCCAGATTCTTCATCACCAACGACAGGAAATCAGACTCAATCTTCTCAACCTCATGCTGGGGACAGTAGTTGTCCCTGATGAGGGTAACAAATTGTTCCCATGTCATATTGTACAGTGGAATCTTCCCAGTAACTTGAATCAACGATCTCCACCAGGCTAAGGCCTCACCTTTGAACGATTGAGACACAAACTTTACCACATATCTATCAGCGCACCCGCTGATATCAACCACGGTATCCATATCATCCAGCCATGTCATGCAGTCTATAGCTCCTTTCTCCCCAGTGAAATCCCTGGGTTTGCATGAAACAAAGTATTTGTAGGAGCAACCCTTATCACGGGGTCCTTGATTCAGTATGATCTTTTGAGATGGGACACTTTGATGGTTTGAAGAGTGACGATCGTCATCGTCTTTCTTGGGTTCTTCCTTCTTGGATGGTGGCTTGCTGTGAGCCTCAGAATGAGTCTTAGGCTTTGAATGGGGTACCGATTGGGTTCTGCTTCGAGTACCACTTGTTTCACTATACTGCCTATCCAAGGCTTTTGTGACGGCATTGTCGATTAATGCCTGGAGTTCAGCACGAGACACATTGAACCTGGTGGTGTCATTATTCACCTTTGGCTGACTATTGATTTCATCAGAGTCTGCCATGTATCTTGAACTGTTACATAAGATATCGACAATAATTTATTTGGGAGTTTATTATGGAATTGTCTTTTAGGGCAATTCATTAACCATGGTGAACATAGACCATATTTGGTTAATTTGTTACTCACATTTATTTAGGATTTTATTATAGCCTATCCTAATTATAAAACAATAACAGTATTATTAGCACAAAAGGCCTAGTCACAGGGACATTTTAAATCATAAGCCATGATTTCGGAGAATCAAGGCATTAAGGTTTGAACATAGTTCATTACCTTCCTCTGACAGGGAGTCGTAGACTACCACTGTCTTTTGTCTTATATGACAATGAGTATGGCCCGTAGGCACTATATTACCAATGTATGGTCAAAATATGATCATCTTAATTGATGATTTAAACCCATGATTCATAGATCATTAAATTAGGTTAGGAATCTTTTGAAGAACCCTTATATAAGAATGACGTGTGTGATTTTAACGAATCACGTCTGCCAGGAGCGTTAACATGTTTTCAGATGTTAACAAGGATCCGAATCTTTTAAACAGGTTTTACCATCTTGGCCAAGTCTTATAATGACATATAAGCTAGGTTATACCTTTGAGATTCTTATTCAATATATAATAGGCAGATTATTTTAAAAGGAATGGTTTTTATTTATTTATTTCATGTAATATATTTATGCATATAATGGCAGAAATGAAATTTATAAACTTAACATTCCATTAACATTTAAAAGAGTACACTTTGCCCTAAACGAGACTTTTAATAGACAAATTACCCACACAGGGGTCAAACTAAAATACAAGTCCACGCAGGGACCAAATACTAGAAAAGATGTCCACACAGGGACTAAAAAGACAAGTCCGCGCAGGGACTAAATACACAGATGTGACCACCTTGGTTTTCACACTCGTATTTGTTTGACTTTCATTGTAACAAATACAGTATTTGGAATAAAACTTATTTGAACATACTTGCTTTGTGCTTATACATGCTTATACCAATACAAACACGTGAAACAATTGCAAATTTGTTGAGTTTTATGCTATTAAACAAGGTTACATAAACTATAAGGGCCTATTGTGACATTTTGTGAAACTACAATTTAAAGGACCTATTTGTCATTCTTTGAAACTTTAGAAATACAAGGGTTAAAAGCGCAATTATTGAAAACTACAAGTTTAGGGTCCTTTTGGTCATTTATGAAACTTATTATATAAAAGAAATAAAACATATATTTCGTATTTAAAATTTCAGGGTTCAATTGGTCATTTTATTAAACTTATACTACGAGGACTGAACATGACATTTTTTGAATCTCATACTAACTATAAACACTAACCGGGTTAACTTTAGCAAAGGTTTTTCCTTATTAAAACAGTAACTCAGTTAGCTTAAGTTAACGCTACTGACCGAGCTATGACCCGTGAATTACATCTTGGACAATGAACATTAAATCCACTTAACTCGATTAACTGGTAATCACGAAAAATTTACGGGACGACACATATAATTATTTATACTAGTTATAAATAATTTATTGTTTAATTATAAATATTATTATTAATTATTATAATTATTATTATTATTATTATATTTTATTTTAGTGCATCTACCTAATTTTACCTAACTTGGCCACCCATTTTCAATAAAAAAAAAGATAATAATTATTTCTAGTGCCATGACCTAACTTTGCCATTATAATTTTGTTTGGAAGGCAAAAAGTACCTTTCAATACACACTAACGAAAAAAGAAAGAAAGTGGTGTCTGCCATAAGTATTCATTGAAAACAATATATAAATGGGTATTTCATTCAAGAAATATGGACATGATATTGTTATCATTGTCAATGTAATACTCATAAATAAACCAAAAGTTTGGAGAAACTAAGTTTGTGTTTACAAAACAAGTTCAATCGTTGTTGTTCAGTTGAACATCCTACTCCACACACCACC
The DNA here is from genome assembly GCA_030545235.1 of Helianthus tuberosus. Taxonomy (NCBI): domain Eukaryota; kingdom Viridiplantae; phylum Streptophyta; class Magnoliopsida; order Asterales; family Asteraceae; genus Helianthus; species Helianthus tuberosus. Next base: position 205,769,579 of record CM060367.1, on the reverse strand, counting down.
ATCTTTCAATTTTTTTAAGTTCAAGCATTCCAAGCTTTACACAAGGTGTAAGGTGAAAGATTAGAAGGTTTGGTGCTTAAGGAACTTGAAGGACCTCTCTTGTGTGCTTTTATCCACCCAATTTCTCTAGTGTTTCTTCCCTAGCTTCAAAGCTAGTAGTAAGTTTCTTTGATCATCTTTTATTTCATATTTATGGTGATCGTATGTGTGCGTTTTAGTAACATTTAAGCTAGAAACAACATGCTGATTAGCATTTTCAGCCAACTTCAGTTGGCTGTAACCGAACCTTAATAAAGAAGAAAACTGATTTTCTGAAGCCTAAATTATGTATTATGAAATACGGTTCTAATGGCACTGGAATCATAATTTTTGGACTTCGTTTACTATTTTTAAAGACTCTTTTAGTAATAGCAACTTAAGCTGAGTTTTTACTGCAGTAAATGAGAGAAATGTTTTTAGTCATAACTTGAGTTCTGTGTAGTATTAACTCAGGAAATTTATACTGTAAATGACCACTAATGTTGTAGTAATTCTCCCACTAGAATTTCATCAATCGGACTTATGATGAATTTTAAATGAATTTTTCCGTGAACTGCAGTCAGAAAGTGACGAATCTGATTTCAGTCCGGTAAATGATTTTTTATAAAATATTGGTAATGAACTGGACCTCGATATTTTTACACAATAAAATTTGGAACGTATATGACATTCTGTAAAAATTTGGGAATTTTCGGAGAAGGTTAACTATTTTATTAAAATGCTCGAAAACAGTCCAGTTTTGACTAATAAGGCTGAAATGACATAAGTAGTATTTTGCATGTCAAAGTGTGGGTATTTGATTTATTATTACAATTTTATTATTTATGATAAATAAATATTTTTCATAAATAATTCCTCTATATTATGATCATTTTTTTCCGAGCCCTCTAAACATATAATTCACAAGATCCTTCTGTTAATCTAAACATTATCAAATACAATAAATGCTCAACAAATCCCGTCAACACTATACGACCTCAATATTGATACATTATTCTTGTTCATGTACGATTCATTAGGACAACTTTGAGTCCTTATTATCAGACACCTTAATCTTGACTTGCGTATTCGGAATCGCTTGCAAAATAAGGTGAGTACATAGATCCCCTCTTTTTACTGTTTTCGATTGTTTTCGGGTGATTCATATGTATCAAACGATTCCAATATTTCAACGATGGTTTCAAAACGATTGAGATGGTTTATACAAAACTAATAACGATTTCGATAATGTGAACGAACTTGTTGGTGGTAATTACATAACGAATTACATTCATTAATTTCGGCCAAACCGACCAGTATTAGGTTATGGTACCATAGGATCCGACAAATCCCGTTATCAACTAGACCCATGGTTATGTGTGGGTTAAGTGGGTAACGACTGAATCTGATGATTGTTAACTTACCCTTTGGAGGTTTGTTAATGCGAGAACGATTGGGAACGATGAACGAGTCACAAAGGTTTGAATGTTATTAGCAAGACGACCAAAAGTAGTTTTCACAATGAAAACGAGAACGATTTAAACGAGTGAATGAATTGAACGATTTGGAACGATATAAACGAATGAACGATATTCTATAACGAGAACGAGTTAAACAATATTACACAATGATGTTTACGAAACTATATAAACCATACGAGTTTTATTACAAGAACGATTTATGATTTGGTTTACATAAACAATTGTTTTGGGTTAAGATTCATGGCATCGAGGTTTATAAATTATGACCAATCTATTTTGACTTGGTTATTCATTTACAATACAAACATTTTACAAAACAAGGTTTTCTAATATCAATTAACTAAGTTGTACAAGTTGTTTTAACATACAAACGAGCCATGAATCTGATACTCACACAAAAACTATGTACTCGCCAGCATTTCTTTGCTGACTTTGTTTTTACATATGTTTCAGGTAATGTTGCTTAATGTTGATTGCGAATAGGCTGCATGCTCACTTAGGACCGGACGAGGCCTTAGTGATTTAATAACGATGATAAACTATGTTTGAATTGCTTGTTTAACTTTAAGACAATGTTTAATATTCAATAAAACGAAACTCTTGTATCCATGGTTTGAAACAATAATTCTGTTACAACACTCCCCGACGTTTCCGCCACGATTTGTTGTTTTACGTGGTCGGGGTGTGACAGAAAAGTTGGTATCAGAGCCAATGGTTATAGAGAATTAGGTTATTAGTAAAATCTGGAAATTTTTGCTTCCAATTTTTATATATATTGTATACGTCGCCAAGCGAAGAAGCTGTATTAGAAATTCTCCACATCCGGAGCCTTGAAATGCTGAGCTTCGTACCGCGGCCAGGATGAAACGTGCAACCAAGGAGAAAGCATTCAGACATAAATTGAAGAGGAAACTCCTTTTGCTGCAGATCGTTTCTTTGATAGTCCTTATAAGGACATATTTATCTTTCAGTCCCTTCGAGGACAACATTATTCCTTTCAAGTCCCGTCTAGGGCACATCTGTACTTTTATTTTCATATAGTGGATTGATTAAATTTGAGTTTTCATTCTAAATATGAAAAATGAAATAAATGAAAAAAATAACATTCCTTTTATAAGATCTACCATTATAATAAAATGGCAAAATCAGAAAAGGACAAGACCTAGCCACGTGTCATTTTTTTAGACATGGCCAAGATGGTAATACCTATTCAAGATATTCAGATCCTTGTTAACACCTAAGAACGTGTTAGCACTCTTGACAAATATGATTCGAGAAAATCACAACAGTCATCCTTATATTGGATTCTTCCAATTTTCTTGTCTAGCCTAGTGATTTAGAAATCATGGTTTAAATCATCAAATAAAGATGATCATATTGTTAACAATTAAGAACGTGTTATCACACTTGACAAATGTGATCTGAGAAAAATCACAATAGTCGTCCCTATATTGGAATTTTTTGAATTTCCTAATTTGGCCTAATGATCCAGAAATCATGGCTTATATCATCCTATAAGATGATCATATTTAAACATCCATTAGTGATGAAGTGCCTACGGGCTAAACTTGTTGTCTGAAAAGGCAACGACAGTGGTGGTCTTGACCTCCTGTCTAAAAATGTTGGACCCTGTCCAAGCACAATAGTCGGTATGATCTATACGATCTCGACTAATAGCATCTGAGAAGATGATCATATCATAAACATCCCTCAGAAGGGAAATGCCCACGGGCTATATCTATTGTCCTAAAAGACAAAAGACAGTTGAAGTTTTTAGCTCTCTATCAAGGAAAGGTAATGAAATATGTTCAAACCTTAATGCCTCGATTATCTGAAATCATGGCTTATAAAATTTAAAACTGTCCTTGTGACTAGGCCTTTTTGCGCCACTTTAATATCCTTAATGTTTTATAACTAGGATAAATTATAATGAAAATACTAATTAAATATAACTAACAAATTAACCAATATGGTTTATATTACCATGGTTGATGAATCGTCAAAGATGATGATTCCATAATAACCTCTAAATAAATCATTGTTAATATTTATGTAGCAATCAAGCTACATGGCTGGATTAGATGAAGTTAACAGTCACTTGAAGGAGAGCAATGAAACTACCAGAATTAATGTAACTGGAGCAGAACTGCAGGCAATAATAGATTATGCTGTTACTCGAGCTCTTGATCGACAGTATGATGAATCAAATGATACCCACTCTAAGACTCTATCTGTGGCTCGTAGTAAGCCCCCTTCTGAAACACATGAGTCAAGGGAGGACGATGTTCATGACTTGTCAAATCAAAGGAGTATTCCGTCTAGACAGGTTGTGTTTCATCAAGAGGCACCAGTTAAGACCTGCTCATATAAATATTTTGTCTCCTGCAAGCCCAGAGACTTTACAGGAGAAAAAGGGGCCATTGATTGTATGACATGGCTCGATGAGATGGACGCTGTTGTTGACATCAGCGGTTGTGCGGAGCAAGATGTTGTGAAATTTGTTTCACAATCATTCAAAGGAGAAGCTTTGGCATGGTGGAGATCATTGATCCAAGCCACGGGAAAGGTTCTACTCTACAACTTATCTTGGGATCAATTTGTTGCATTAGTCAAGGAAAACTATTGCCCTCAGCATGAGGTAGAAAAGATAGAATCAGACTTCTTGACTCTGGTCATGGAGAATTTAGATTGTCAGGCATATATGACAAGTTTCAACACTATGTCCCGCCTAGTTCCTTATTTAGTCACCCCTGAACCTAAACGCATAGCGCGTTTCATTGGAGGCCTAGCACCAGAGATAAAAGGAAATGTTAAAGCATCTAGGCCAACCACATATAGGTTCGCGGTGGACTTATCCTTATCTCTCACCTTAGATGCAATCAGAATTAAGTCTGTTAAGGCTTCTGGCGAGGGAAGAAGAGAAAGGGAGGAGGAAAACTCTCATCAATATAACAAGAAGAAGAAGGGAAGCTCTGAGCGTGGGAAGGATTCCGAGTTTAGGAAGAACTCGAGTCAGTCTAATAACAGACCCAAATGCAGTAACTGCAAAAAGCGACATTCTGGAAAATGTACAATCGACCCACGTGCTAAATTGTGTGGAATTTGCAAGACCAAGGGTCACAAAACCTTAGATTGCAAAGAGTTAAAGAACGCCACATGCTACAATTGTAGCGAGGAAGGGAACATCAAAACCAACTGCCCAAAGCTTATAAAGAAGCCTGGAGAGGCCAAGAAAACAAACGCATGAGTCTTCCAAAGGAACGCCCAGAAGATGGTGCAGAATGATAACTATATAGCAGGTACCTTTCCTTATCAAGAGATTTATGCAGAAATTTACTTGATGCTGGCACATATGATTCTATGATTAACGATAAATGTTGAGATCTGTTGTCTCCACCTGACTAGGACTCCGGTCATTTAACGCGAGATAGAAATTGGCCGATGATACTTTAAAAATGCTCCAACAAATCTTAGATTGATATCTTATATCTATTAGGAATCACTCTTTTCTGATATCCCTATGGCAAGCCTTCAAGCTACCTAAATTCTTCAATATAATAAAGACAGATGTGACGTTTTGATCCTCTGTCAGAAAAGTGATGGACTAGGTCCAAACCTTAAATACCATTGATGGTCTTTTGCGACCTAGGCTAAGTAATATTAATATATATTTTAAATAACGTTCATTAAGAATGTTAGTGCTATATTAGCCTGTATGGGTTATTGATACCATGGTTAGTATATATATTAAGGCCATCAGGATGAGAAATAGCAGTTGTTGGATTGCTACTAAGAAATTGTTTTATTGGTGTTAGGAACCAATATCGAGTATGGCAAACTCGGATAAGATAACAGTCAATCGCGCCATGGATAATGTGACGCATGCTAATGATGCTACAATTGTGAACCTTAGAATTTCCCACGATGTTCTTCAAACTATGATAGACGCAGCTGTTGGAAAAGCTGTGAAGAAGGCCGTGAAAAAGTTCAAGGAGCCCAATGCTATTAGCTCCAAGACTCATCCAAGACCACACGTCCTTATTCACAAGAAGGATCTTGTTCATACCTCTAATGCAAGGGATGAACTAAAGAGGAAAAGGGAGGAAGATAACTCCCAGAGTTCTAAGAAAAAGAACAAACAAAAGTCCAACCAGAAACCTGTATGCAAGACCTGCAAGAAGCGCCATTATGGGAAGTGCAGATTCGAACCAAAATTCCAATCACAGCCGAGGGCTTGTGGGATCTACAAATCGAGGGAACATAAAACGTTGGACTGCAAGGACATGAAGAATGCAGTCTGCTTCGGCTGTAATGAGAAAGGCCACATCAAGACCACGTGCCCTGAATCTGTCAAAGGAAATGCGGCTAAGGAAGGAAAGCCTGAAAATGGAAGCGCCTAAAATGCTGAAGCTAGTCCATAAATAATGGCATCAGGTACATTCCTTGACATTTTATCAGTGATTTAAATGCTAAGAGTTTTTATTTTGGTTCGGATACCAATAAATCCTTCATAAACTATAAGTATAACAAGCTTTTAAAACCTTTCATAAGAACCCTATATATATTAAGTATAAGGTAAAACTAACAGGTAGAAAATTCACAGGGGCTATTTCTTTTATTCCTGTCAGAAATCTTCAATCATAAAGTCCTAATGTACCCTCTCTCCAGATAAAGTACATCATTATATGAAATTGATATCTCTTGATCTCTACTGATTTCGAATACCAAATGGTATGACAAAAGCGCCATATGAGGATTGGTGTATCTTAATATGTTCCATAGATTGTTTCCATGCCTGATCAGTATGGAGGTTTAATGCATGGAACCACAAAGATATCCCAATGATCATATGGTACTAAAGTCAACTAATGGCATTCAAAGAAGATATCTAGAAAATAGAATTTTTCCAAATAAATGTTTCCTGGTAAAGGAGTCTGCGGACTCATAACATAAATGTGTCACTCATTTGGCACAAGCGAGGATGAATGAACTGGAGCCTGAGATTTGGAAAAATCTCTGTAACCTCCTTGTATCTTGGTTATCTTCTCCTAAGTTTACCCTGTTTACCTCCCTAGAGGCAAGTAGAGTTAAGATTAACATCCTACTTTGGGTTGGAGTGTTGTAAGAACTCCGTGTTGATTATGGAATAATCGAAACCCAGATTAAGTAAATTTTAAGATAGGAGATTCATATAGCCTAACTCGATATTCCGAGAGTTTGATATTGTTAGATAAGATAGACGGTTCATTCTGCTTATGCATTCATTACCGCAACCCTATTTAGACAACGATTAAGAATCGCCATCAACTACCTAGGATCATTGAGTTATTCAACTAGCTATAAGGATTAGCTATTCCTTAAGATTATTTTTAAGCAATGGTTGGGATAACCATCCCACCTTAAGATAAGCTTTCCTATAATAATTGATATGTAAGTATTAAGGCTGCTCCTTGGGAGACCTTGTATGGATGGAATGTTAAGCATCTATTGTTAGATAGAGAATTGGTAAGTCCAATTATAAGGATCTGAAAGTTTCCTTGGAAACAACAAATAAGATCATACGAATCCATAATCGACTGTAAGTTGCCAGTATACGGCAGGAAATCAAGGATTTATGAAAATAGCAAACCTCCTAAGTTCTTGTTAAGGAATAAGGTTCAACAAAAGATATCACCCAGGAAGGGTGTGCCAAATTTGTTAAATCATCAGGCTAGTTAAGCTCTGAATATATAGAATCATTCGAAGGAAATCGAATGTATCAAAATCAAGTAGCTTATAAGCTCAAACCTATTTAAGGAGCTTGGTGGAGCTCGCAATACATTACACACTAGTGACTGAAGGATATGTTTCGCCAATAAGTCAAGAAGCACTAACACATAATGATATACAGATTTATGATGTAATGAGCGTCCTGTATCGACTGAGGATCGACAGGTTAAGAAGCTCCAAAAGGATACATGTACCTAATATAGGAGTCACCTTGGGAGCTTGGAAAGACTCCAGATATGTTATAGAAGTTAAGTCCATTATGCAACTAAAAGTACTTCCATCATTTTAGCAAATCTCGAGGTAGAGACTTCTTTTAAGGGGGTGAGGATGTAACACCTCGAAAATTTACGTCCAATAATGTATTGACACGTGTCATAAGCGTTGAACGTGTGCAAGAATACTTTAGAGGGACTAAAATTGACAAACAAAGAAACTATGTGAATAAAAGGGTTCAAAACGTCAACAATGGATAAATATACTTTAAAATAACCCTATACGATGTTTATAACCTTAAACGAATAAATCATGGATCGTACGAAGCTAATTGTAAAAGAAAGTGAGGAATTACAAACTATAGGGGTTAAATGTGTCAACATGTTTAAAGTATACCTCTGAGTGACCTTTTAGCAAACCCGAAGCTTTGTAAGGATTAATTATGCTCACTAGAATGTGTGATAAAAATTTCATCAAGTTTCGTTATCGTATGAGAAAGTTATGATAAAATTCGTATTTGAGGGGTTAGAAGCGTCAACGATGAAACTTATGACTTTTCGGGTAAACACAAGGTGAACAAGGACTTCACAAAGTTGGTATAAGTCTTGGAGCCCTTATAAATCAATTTAGAGGGCTTATAATGCAAGAAAGAAAGTGAAAGCGATGTTTAGGAGGACCGGGGACCAAAACTGCAATTAATGGAAACTTGTTTGGCAGGTCACCACGCGCTCGCGTAGCGCGAGCACTAAGCCCCTATGCAGTCGCGCTACGCGACTGCCTTGTCTGATCAGAAATGTTGCACAGGTGGCTGTTCAGCCTTGTAACCGACTCCAATGGCCTTGATTCAATACCATGGGCTTCCTAAACTGGTATTTAGGCCTTAGGGACACTTGTGGATGATCCATGATCAATTGTAGCATTGGTTGTCAACAATCTAGTGAGTTTTAATCACTATATAAGAACCCACAATGTGCAAACTTTTGATCATTCATTCTCAATCATCTTCTGGTCATTTCTGGAGCACAAGGACCATCCTCAAGCATTCCAAATCGTTCATAGGACTTGTGTAAGTATCCTCAACCTTCCTTGTTTAAGTTTTGATTAGTTTATAGCCTTAAAGTCAAACCGTCGTAATTAACGGTTGACTTATTGATTAGTCACTAATGATCCAGCGTTTAGTCAAACTTAAGGTTGTTATAAGTTGGTAATTATGTGGGTAATAAACCCTTAAAAGGGCACCCTCTAATTCCCGCTCTAACTAGATCATTTGTCGAGTCAAAGTTTATTGTAAAAAGTCAACGGAATGATAATTTTCACATTAACGCATAATTAACAATATAGAAGACGTGTAACCTATTTTATCGCTCATATAACTTGGTAATTAGTATGAAAACATGTCTATGCATGTCCGACTCGACAATTTTCAGTTAAGGATCGTTTCGGAACCGAAAGTCGCAAAACTTTGACTTTTGCTTTGACTTCAGTGCTGACCCGATTTAGATAGGTTTAGACATGCCTTAAAGTTCCATTAGGACCTAGTTACATGATTGTATAACCCTCTGCGTTTATACCACTTGAATCCATAATTGTCTGACGTTCCGTTAATTGCTTAAATATTGACCATAATGCCCTTATGACCATAAAACGAGAATTTTGGAAATATGAAAGTACAATAATCTTTGTTACTGATTATTAAACATGTCTCCAAATTTTCACATCTGTTGGAGGTCTAGATTAGGAGTTATGCTTAATGACGTAATTAGAACACTTATTAGTAATTAAACGGCGTCATTAGCGTAAAGCCGATCTAAACCCAATTTTTGACACCAAGCATTTTACCCACTGATGTAATATAATATTTTGGGATTTTTAAAGATTTTTAATTATTTTTAAACTGATCATAAGCTAGGATTAGTGCCTTGATTCGGTAAATACCGAATATACCCTTTTAGGCCATAAAATGAGTTTTACAAATCCTTTTGACACCAATCCAATTGCTACTGATTTTAAATAATAAATGAAGTGTTTTGAACCTTATGACTGACCTGGAAACTTAGATTCCTATTTTAACCCGTAAATCGCTTAAAACGACGTTATACGCGTATTAAACGCATAGTAAGGGTTTAAAACCATTTTGTCATATAAGACATATTACCAACTGATATGACCTAATAAAATAAGTTATTTTACTGATGTATTCGGACCCAAATCTCAGAATTTTAATTAATCTCTTTTATAATCTTTCAAATGACCAAAATACCCCTACGGGGCTTATTTTGTGATTAAACTCGTTTTGGGCATAACGGAAGATATCCTACTGATATCACAACATATTTAAGGCATATTAACTTAGGAAACATGTATATGACTCTTATGGATACCCGTTACGCTTCTTGCGCGTTCGGTTCGGTTTATGTAACTAGTTTGCATAAATTAGCCGAAACGGGTCAAACCTTATCCTTTTTATCTCAAAATCCAGAATGTGTTTAGTTTACCTATATTATACAAGTATTCAAACTTGTCGGGTCTAAATCACATTCTATTCCGGTCTTCGCTTAATCATGCGTTTGAACCGTAAACCTTCCTTAAAACTAACCGGTCTAAGTTACGACTTAAATAAGACCCGTTAGGAATCTAATAGGTTAATAAAACCTTCGTTCCAGATTGAGAGCCCCAGTAGAAGTACTTGTGCTTGCTGATTAGAATATACGGCTGAGTATAAATTGCTTTTGCTAGCTCAGGTAAATACTTTTAACTTATTTTCCCTTATACGGGCTTGGGGTACGGTATTATAAAAATATCGCTTGGTCGGGTGTAGAAACCTTTTAATCGGAGATGATTAAATTGCATAATCCCGTTTTAATCTGTATTGATTGATAACAAATAACATTGGGGGTTAATGACCGTGTCCTGGATATCCTTGGCTCATTTAAAAAGTGAATGGCCATAACTTAAGCACAAGGTGTAGGCATAACACCTCCTGTTACGTATGTAAAAGATATACTCACTCGTAAGGATGTCTTCTTGTGAGTTATATTTATGGTGTGTCGATTAATCTTGACCGGCTTGTATTGTATAACCACCGGCCCTAAATGTTGGACAACCATGTAAATCGGATACAAGATTTTTTATTAATAAGATTGTCCCAAGTATAAAAGATTAATTTTGCCTCTGTGCATTTTAATCAAGTTATAAAAGATATTTTGTGCCTCGTGCATTCAAATCAATTTTTAAACTCTTTTCCAAAATGAGTCGGTTAATTGTATTTACCAGTGTAAACTGACGTATTTTCCAAAAAGGTTAAGTGACAGGTACTGAACGTAATTGGCTGGAAGCTCAGGGCGTTAATAAGGAATCTTGCAAGTTCTAGATGCCTGAAGTCTGTTGAACAGTTTCTTTTATTTGATCCGCCTGTGGATCCTTTACTTTCCGTTGTAATACTTTAATATTACTTTATATTCGGATTGTAATATATTTATCTTTTGCTTCCGCTGTGCATTTATATATTGTGTTGTTTGACTATGATGATATCAACTACGTCACGATACTCCCCTACCGGGCCCACCGGTGAAACGTGGAAAAATTGGGGTGTGACACAACGCAAGTTGATTTGTGTTTAGAATTAAAAAAAAACAAAAAAACAAAATCCGAATCTGCTTCGAAAATTAATCATCCGTTCTAGGATGATTGATTACTAGGTTTTGAACCCTCTGTTATAAGGTTTTGAACCCTTCTAGTTTGACTCATTTTTGGCTTAGTGTCTTTTGAGTTTTCAAAATCTCGTCAGAGTTTGGGTTTAAATAATGTGAACATGTGCAAACTGGAAGAGTGAATGCCTGTACCCTGAGTTTTCTCTCTAAGGCTAGAGTGTTCGTACAAATCCACATAATCGGACCCGTCACTCTTACCTGGGAACTCTTGGGGTGAGTGTTCACTTATAGGCGAGCATGTCTTCGTGATACATTATTTTGATTCATTACTTTGATTAGTCACTGCGTGTCGTTTGTTTGTTCGAGGTAACAAACAAATGATCGCCTTCCTTGTGTTTTGTCGATACCTCTTTTGTTTTTCCTAATTTTCAATCTCACTCGATTCTTCTGTTTCCTTACTAGACAATGCCTCCTCGACGTGAAGCACAATCTTTTACTATTGAAGAACTCGCAACCCTGGTCTCTCAGCAACTGGCTGCTGTGCTTCCCGGTGTTGTGACCCAAGTCCATGAGATATACAACAACAACAATAATAACAACAACAATAATGCACCGTGTAATTTCAAGAATTTCAATTATGCTAAGCCGCTAAAGTTTTCTGGGTCACAAGGAGCAACTGCACTCCTTCAATGGTTCGAGAGTATCGAGAACACATTCAGACATGTGCAATGTCCGAATGGGCGTAAGGTTGAATTTGCTTCGAGTGTGTTTGAGAAGCGTGCTCTTACGTGGTGGAACGGAGTGATGCGCGACAGGGGTGCCGAAGTGGCGTTGGCACAAACATGGGAAGAGCTTCGAGCTCTCATGATGAGAGAGTTCTGTCCCCGTCACGAAATTCGAGCTTTGGAACGAGAGTTTGACGATCTGAAACAAGATGGGGGAGAACACCGTGCGTATACGAATCGATTTGAGGAGCTCAGTCTTTTGTGTCCTACTATGGTTACCCCGTTGGAGAAAGCGATAGAGAGGTATATCGATGGTCTACCCGATTCTATTCTGGATATAGTGACCAGTATTAATCCTACCACCCTTCACCAAGCAATTGAGTTGTCTGCTACCCTGACTGAGTCTCAAGTCAGGAAGGGTAAACTCACCCGCAAGGGTGATAAAAAGAAGGCGACTGATTCTGGGAAGGACATGAATAAGGGTAAGGGTAAAGAAGGTGAGTCATCGAAGAAGGCAAGAAAGCGAAAGGGTGCTCAGAATTTTGCAGTAACTGCACAAACTGCTCAGAGCCCTCAGAACCCGCCAGCTCAACCTCCTGCGAAGAAAGCATATGCTGGTACCGCACCTCATTGTGCTCGCTGCAATGGTCATCATGTTGCACAACAAGCTTGTAGGCAATGCACAACGTGTGGTAAGCTTGGGCATCTGGCCAACGTCTGTCGTTCGGGTCAGAATCAGATTGTTCGGAATCAAGCCCCAGTTCAGGGGAATGCTGCTAGATTCCCACCGGGTACATGTTTCAATTGTGGAGAGCTTGGTCACTACCGCAACAACTGTCCGAGGTTGGCAAATGCAAATGTAAATCCAAACGTGAATGTCAATGTCAATGCAAATGCGAATCCCGCTCGTGGGCGAGCGTACAATCTGTATGCTAACGAAGCGAGGGCTGACAACGAGGTGGTTAATGGTACGTTTCTTGTTAACAATCGACCTGCATATATTCTTTTTGATTCTGGCGCCGATAGAAGTTTTGTTTCATTATCTTTTGAATCTTTGCTTGGGATACCTAGAACTAAACTGAGGAAACCTTTATCTGTCGAAGTTGCTACTGGTAAACCTCTTGTTCTCGATTCTGTTATTCGTGATTGTCAGTTAAACCTTGATAACCATCTTTTTCCCATTGACCTCACGCCGATGCAACTTGGGAGTTTCGATATTATCGTGGGGATGGATTGGTTAACCAAACATCATGCTGAGGTGGTTTGTTTTGATAAGATTGTTCGTATTCCTCTTCCGTCTGGCGATGTTCTGGAAGTTCGTGGCGAAAAACCATCTGGTGGATTGAAGCTTATGTCGTGTACAAAGGCCCAAAGATATTTACGAAAAGGATATGTTGCTTTCCTGGCACATGTCACCGAGGAGAAAGGCAAGAATAAGAGTGTTCAGGATATTCTGATTGTTCGGGATTATCCAGAGGTGTTTCCCGAAGAACTGCCTGGTTTGCCTCCAATTCGTCAAGTCGAGTTTCATATTGACCTTGTACCCAATGCCAACCCAGTTGCGAAAGCACCTTATCGTCTTGCACCGTCAGAGATGCAAGAGTTATCAAAACAGCTTCAAGAGTTGTCTGATAAAGGATTCATCCGTCCGAGCTATTCGCCTTGGGGAGCTCCTGTTCTCTTTGTGAAAAAGAAAGATGGATCTTTTCGAATGTGTATCGATTATCATGAGCTTAATAAGCTTACCATCAAGAATCGATATCCCCTACCTAGAATTGATGATCTCTTCGACCAGCTGCAAGGTGCTTCATGCTTTTCCAAGATCGATCTGCGATCTGGGTATCATCAACTTCGTGTTCTCGAAGAAGATATTCCCAAAACTGCTTTCAGTACAAGATATGGGCATTATGAGTTCACTGTCATGCCTTTTGGTTTGACAAATGCCCCAGCTATCTTCATGGACTTAATGAATAGGGTTTGTAAACCTTATTTAGATAAGTTCATCATTGTGTTCATCAACGATATTCTCATTTATTCAAAGTCTCGAGCCGATCACGAGCAACACCTTAGTTTGACATTGGAACTCCTAAAGAAGGAACAACTTTTTGCTAAATTCTCCAAGTGTGAATTCTGGCTTAAAGAAGTTCAGTTCTTGGTCCATATTGTCAATGAGCAGGGTATTCACGTAGATCCATCCAAGATTGTTGCAATTAAGGATTGGAATACACCGACGATACCTACAGAAGTTCGTTCTTTTCTTGGTCTTGCTGGTTATTATCGACGGTTTATTTCTAACTTTTCAAAGATCGCGGTTCCACTCACTGCTTTGACTCAGAAGAATAAGCCTTTTGAGTGGGGACCTAAGCAAGAAGAAGTGTTCCAAACGCTGAAACGGAAGCTCTGTGACGCTCCTGTTTTATCTCTACCTGAGGGAAACGATGATTTTCTTGTCTATTGTGACGCGTCGAATCTAGGACTTGGTTGCGTTCTTCTGCAACGAGGTAAAGTCATAGCTTATGCGTCTAGACAGCTGAAAATTCACGAAAAGAACTATACGACTAACGATCTTGAATTAGGAGCTGTGGTTTTCGCACTTAAAATCTGGAGACACTACCTCTATGGAACGAAGTGTGTGGTTTTCACAGACCACAAAAGTCTCCAGCATATTTTCAATCAGAAGGAGCTAAACATGAGGCAACGACGTTGGGTTGAACTCTTAAACGATTATGATTGCGATATCCGCTACCATCCTGGTAAGGCGAATGTCGTAGCCGATGCGCTTAGTTGTAACACCTCGTAAAATCACGTCCAATGATGTATTGACACGTGTCATAAACCCTAATGAAGTCGAAGGTTGAATTTAAGGGACTAATTTTTTGAAAAATCGAAAACTTTGATTATGAAAGGATTGGAAGTGTTAGCATACCTAAAATAAGTTTCTAAATAACCTCTTACGATGTTTATATTCACAAATGTGCCACTTGATGGTTAAGTGTAGCTGTTTGCGTAATTAATTGAAGGTTTGCGTAATAAAGGGTTAAAAGCGTCAACATGTCAATTCTAACCTCTGAGTGACCTTTTAACAAACCGAGAGCTTCATGATATTTAATTATACTCTCGGGAATGCCAAATAATGGCCGTCTAAGGGATTTATGCATATAAGTAAAGTTACGCGCCACTTTGCAAGTTAGAGGGACTAAAAGTGTCAATATGTTTAATCATACCTCTGAATGACCTTTTAGCAGACCCGAAGCATCGTAATGTTTAATAATACTTTCAAGAATGCCTAATATGGATTAGATGAGGCTTCAATGCTATTAAATGATGAGATGCGCAAGTTTGCGCAATAGAGGGACCTAAAGCGTCAACTTTTGAATCTACGCCTTTCGGTGACCATCTAAGCGAACGTGAGCGTAGTAATATTTAAGTATATGCTTAGGAATGATCAATATGGGCCATGGAAGGCTTGGATATCATTAAACGGCATTTCGCGCTACTTTGCGCAATTAAAGGACTATTTGCGTCAAACTGCAAAAGTATGTCAATTCGTAGGGTAACGGACCTTCCGGAAGATGACCCTAAGTTAAACATGCCCTAAATATCCTTTGTATAGCTTAGATATAGGCTTAGAGGTGTTCGGTGCGCAAAAATAAACTTTTATGTCAAGCAGGGACTAAAAGTGTCAAAAAGTGCACAAGTTTGCATTTTCGCGCATATCTCACATTCTGAATATCTCCGGACACCCAAAAATTTATGTAAGCATTAAAATATTTTATTTTAGTGATCTCCATGATAAAATTCCATTCGTCGCGTAGTTTGGATCGTTTTTAGCCTCCGTTCGTGTTTCGTCGTAATTAGTCGAACAACGTGACCGTACGACCAAACGAACCGACATCCGACATGTTCTTGAGCATGTTTCATGTCCCTCATGTTTAGGCATCATTGTAGAGTCTTAAAAATGGTTTAACGGGCCTCAAACGCATCAGAAAGGGGCTAGAAGCATGCAGGGACCAAAACTGCCATTTCAGAAACTTGATTTCCAGCTGTTACCAACTGTTCCAGCTGTTTTAATCAATTGCAAATGGTATTCCTTAAATATAGGGGCTGCCCATAGGATTATAAAACCACCTTACACTTGTAATGATCTGAATATAGCTCCCCGACACTTGTCGCGATCCTATGAGGTCCCGAAAAGTATAAATAGAGGTGGGTTTCTCACTTGTTCACTCACACCTTCATTCAAATCTGCTTATTCTCTGAATTAGGAGGATCTTGAACCCTTTGAGAACCTCCTTCAGTCCTTTGGACTCTTGTAAGTAATCCCTTCATGCTTAGTTTATTGGTTTAGCGTTTAAAAACCGAAAAGTCAAGCGTTAGCGACAAACGCTTTGACTTTTAAACGGTTGAGCCATGGTTCGCAATGAACATGGCTACGTGACTGTAATTAGGTAGGTGTTTAACCCTCAAAAGGGCACCTCCTAGTTACCACGATTACTTAGTTAAATTGACGAGTCAAATAAAAGTCAAACGGGTTAGTTTTAAATAAAATACATAACTATTAATATAAAATCAGTTTTCTCACTTTAATAACTTGGTAAATACTAGTTGAACATGCCTAAGCATGATTCAACCCGACAATTCTAAGTATAGGCCCGGTTCGGAACCGATAGTCGCAAAAGTTGACTTTTGCTTTGACTTTCAGTTCTGACCCGATTTAGCTTAGTTTAGATATGCCTTAGGATTCCTTTAGGACCAGGTTATAAGTTAGTATAACCCTCCGAGGTTATACAACTTGGTTCCATAGAAATCCTAGTTCATGCATGTTTCCGTTAAATGCCTAAATGTTGACCGTTATGCCCTTTTGACCCTAAAACGAGAATTTTGAAAATGTGAGAGGACAATAATCTTTATTACTGATTTATAAACTTGTCCCTAAAATTTGACATCAGTTTGAGGTCTAGATTAGGAGTTATGCTCAATAGCGTAATTAGAAAGCCTTTTATTAATTAAACGGCGTAATTAGCGTATATCCTATCTAAACCCAATTTTTGATACCAAATTTTTTACCTACTGATATAAAATAATATTTTGGGATTTTTAAAGATTTTTATTTATTTTTAGGCTGAGCATAACATAGGGTTCTAGGCTTGATTCGGTAATTGCCGGTTTTGCCCTTTTTGGCTTATAAATTGAGTTTTACAAAACATTTTGACCCCAAACCTTTTGCTACTGATTTTATATGATAAATAAAATATTTTAAGCTTTCTGGAATGGTAAAAATATCAGCTTTTCTTTAAAAACCCGAAAATCGCTTAAAACCGCCTTTTTACGCGTTTTAAGCGCATAGTATGTATAAAAACTATATTTTTATATATAAGACCTGATACCTACTGATATTTTTAGTAAATTTATATACTTTAACAGTAAGCAAAAGTTTTAAACTCAGATTTCCAAATTTGACCTTTTTAAGCCTATGTGGAATTACCAAAATGCCCCTACGGTGCATAGTATGGTTATAATTAATAAATTTCACATATATATGATACCCTACTGATATGACTTATTAAATTAAGTATAATTACTGATTTAATCAGACCTGTAACTCAGAATGATATTTAAACTCTCTTATAACCTTTAAAATGACCAAAATACCCCTACGGGGCATAAATTGGTCTTAAACTCGTTTTGGGCATAATGGAAGGTATCCTACTGATATCACAACATATTTAGGGCATATTAACTTAGGAAACTTGTATATGACTCATTTGGTTACTCGTTACGCACTTTTCGCGTTCGGATCGACGTATGTAACTAGTTGCATATATTAGCCGAAACGGGTCAAACCATATCGTTTTTGCCCCAAAATCCAGAATGTGATTAGTCCACCCCTATTACACAAGTATACGAGCTTGTCGGGTCTAAACCACATTCTAATCCGGTTCTCTCTTAATCATGCGTTCTGAACCGTATCCTCTTTTAAAACTAACCGGTCTAAGCATAGGCTTAATTAAGACCCGTTAGGAATCTAATAGGTTATTAAAAACCTTCGTTCCAGATTTAGGAGCCCAATAAAAGCTATCTGTACTTGCTGATTTAATATACGGCTGGGATTGAATTTATATTTAGCTCAGGTAAATACTTTTAACTTATTTTCCCTATACGGGCTTGGGGTACGGTATATAAAATACCGCTTGGTCCGGCATTGAATCTTTAATCGAATAGTGGTTAAATCCTTGATATGCTACGTTTTGAAATGTTTTGTTTGCTTAAAGCCTTTGGGGGGTTAATGACCATGTCCCGGATATCCTTGGCATCATCTTACGAGATGGCCACGACCTAAGCACGGGGTGTAGGCGTACACCCGTCAGTGCCTAACCAAATAATGTGGTGTGTCTATTAATCTTTAACCCGGTCTACGGATCGGGCTATTGAACGCATAAGTAACATGTAATTCACTTACAAGTATTATATTCAAATAATTATCCCAAGTTATAAAATGTTTTGTGCCACGTGCATTCAAATCAATTTTCAAACCTTTTCAAAATGAGTCAGTTAAATTGTATTTACCAGTGTAAACTGACGTATTTTTTCAAAAAGGTTAAGTGCAGGTACTAATCGGAATAGGCTGGCTACTCCTAGCATCAATAAAGAGTCTCGCAAGCTTAGATGCCTAAAGTCTGTTGAACAATGTTTCATTTTAAATTTTCAATCCGCCTGTGGATCCTTTACATTCCATTTGTAATACTTGATATTACTTTATATCGGTTTGTAATATATTTATCTTTTGCTTCCGCTGTGCATTTAAATATTGTGTTGTTTGACTATGATGATATCAACTACGTCACGATACTCCCCACCGGGCTCACCGGTAATACGTGGAAATATCAGGGTTTGACAGGTTGGTATCAGAGCCAACATTGAGTGAATTAAACACTAGCCTTTTTGTGTTTAATCTCAATGACACAGTAGCACATTCCTTAAACTTTCTGAGTCTAGACTTAACATAGGAATACTCTCATCTCTATTCGGAGAATTATTGCTTTTAATTCTATATATTTTAATACGTCGCCAAGCAAAGAAGCCATGATGGAAATTCTCCCCATTTGAAGCCTAGGGAAGGCCGAGCTTCGTACTGCGACCAGGATGAACGTGCAACCAAGGAGAAAGCATTCAGAAATAAAATGAAGAAGAAACTCGTTTTGCTGAAGTTCGTTTCCTTAGTAAGTCCTTATAAGGGCATTTTTATCTTTCAGTCCCTTCTTGGACAACATCATTTCATTCAAGTCCCGCTTAGGGCAATTCTATACCTCTTTTAAAATCATTGGGATGTTTTACCTAAATTTCATTTATATCATTATATATGAATATAATATATGAAATAAATTAAAATAACATTTCTTTTATAAGATCTACCATTATAATAAGATGGCAAAATCTAAAAAGGGCAAGACCTAGCTTATCTGTCATTTTAAGACAGGGCCAAGATAGCAGTTCCTCAATTAGATTCAGATCCTTATTAACATCTCAATTTAAGATTGATCTGCGTTAAATATTAAAAAGAATCTTAAAGGTACAACCTAGCCTATACGTCATTTCAGACAAGGCCAAGATGGTAGAACCTATTCAAAAGATTCAAATCCTTGTTAACATTCCTGGCAAATGTGATTTAATCACATAAATCATCCTTATACTGGATTCTCCCGAAATCCTTTCTTATTTGGTGAATTAAGCATCCATTAGGGATGTAATGCTTACGGGGCCGTATTCATTGTCATATAAGACAAAAGACAGTCGTAGCCTATAACTCCCTGTCAAGAAAAGGCATGAACAACGTTCGAGCCTAAATACCTTGATTCTACAAAATCATGGATTATAATTTAAAGTTGCCCTTGTGATTTGGCCTTTTGTGCCATAGTTATATTTTAATTAAGTTTAGGATAATTATAATGAAAATCCTGAATAAAATAAATATCATTCCTTTCCTACCAGTTTACTTGTTAAAAGAAGATCTTAAAAGGTATAACCTAGCTTGAATGTCATTAAAGACCTAGCTATGATGGTAAGACCTGTTTAAAAGAAATTCAGATCCTTGTTAACATCTGAAAATATGTTAACACTCCTGACAACAGTGATGCGATAAAATCACACTTGTCATCTTCATATTAGGAATTTCCAAACCCCTTATTTAGCGTAAATGATCAAAGAGGAATCATGGCTAATAAACATCGAACATGATTAACACATCAAAACATCCATTGGGATGAATACCTTCGGGAAAAGATGTATACATGAAAAAGATAGTTTTATTTCATAACTTCTTGTCAAAACAATGAACTATGAAATTTTCCGATCCAAAGGAATCATCGATTATGTTTTAAAATTTCCCTAGTGACAAGGCATCTATGCCATCAAAAGTCCTTTGGAACAAGCCCTTGTGCTATATAAAATGTCAGTACAACATTGACAGTCGTGATTTATGTCCCCTGTCTAATTAATATGAAGGATTATATTTCGTTCAAACCCCAAATATGGATTATTTAAAAACCTAGGCAAAACATAATCAAATAAATTTAATACTATCTATTGGCCTATATGGTTGAGTTACACCATGGCTATTTAATCATCAAACTCGACGACTCTCTATATAATTAAATAAATTATTACTACTTGGTTTGTAGCCCTCAAAGCTTCACCATGACTGACTCCTCTGAAGCTCACAATCATCCAGCTGATCAGAATAATGATGCAAGACTGAACTTAACAAGCACCGAGTTGCAGGCTATGATAGATACAGCTGTAAACAACGCTGTGGACCGTGTATTAAAGGATCGTAAGCGAAAGAGCGATAATACCCCAAATAAGGGTTACAAAAAGGGTAAGACCGGTTCAAGCTATAACCAGTCCAAACCAAAGGAGGCAAAACCCGAATGTAAAATCTGCGGGAAGAAGCACTTCGGAAAATGTTTCTATGAGCAGATCAGTGAAAAGACCAGATGCAAAACTTGTAGGAAATACCACCTCGGGAAATGCAGATTTGAATCTCAACCTCTACCCTGTGGAATCTGCAAGTCCAAGGAGCATAAGACCTTGGATTGCAAGAGATTGGGAGACGCAACCTGCTATGGTTGCAATGAGAAAGGGCACATTAAGACCAACTGCCCTAGATACGCTAAAAAGCCTGAGGAAGCTAAGAAGATCAAAGCTGGAAGCTCTCAACTGGATGCTCAAGAGACTGTCCAGGATAACAATGTCACAACAGGTACTTTCTTTATCAATAACGCTCATGCTAGAGTATTATTTGATTCAGGTTCAGATAAGTCTCTCGTAGACAATAGATTTTGTAAATCATTAAATCTGCCTGTTAAAACTCTAAGCGTTAAGTATAAAGTAGAATTGGCCGATAGTACCTCAGAGACTGCTTCAGCAATATTAGATGGATGTTTTATATCCATTGAGAATCATTTTTCCGATGTCCTAGTTTCCGTTAAAATAAGAAGGGCTCAATATAGTGGTAGGAATAAATTGGATGTCTTGAAAATCAAGCCCATATCATGTATAATAAGAAGCAAGTAGTTATCAAGACTCCTTATGGGGAGCCTTTGACCATTCAAGGAGATACTGGGCATGGAGTGCCCAAGCACTTGTTGAATTTGGTATTTAATACCAAAACTTCGAGTATGGAAAACTCAGAAGAGACAAACAACAGTCGCGATGCTGGGGATGCAACAAATGTTAATGGTGCATCCGATGTGAACCTCAATGTTAATGGAATTAATCTCCAAAACAGAAGTTAACGCAGTTGTTAGAAAGGTTATGAGAAAAGGCATGAGAAGATTCAAGAAGCCAAATGCTGTTTGCGCTAAAACACATGTCGCTACTCATGATAAGAGCTTTATTCATACTCGATATGCGAAGAATAACCCAAACAAAATCAAATGTGCAAGGAGCCCATTCTTTTCAAGATGTACTTAAAAGTACTTCGTCTCTTGAAAGTCAAGAAACTTCAATAGTAAAAAGAGGCCATCGATTGCGGGAAATTGTTGGATGAAATAGAAACCATTAGGTGTATCAGCGGTTATGCTGGAAAGGACACGGTGAGGTATACATCTCAGTCATTCGATGGCAATATCCTTGATTAGTGAGGACATTAATGAAGTCCACAAGAAGGATTCTCTTATACATTATGGGATGGTCCAAGTTTTAAGGACCTTATTAGAAAAACCTATTATTCGCTTCACAAAATGGAAAAAGATGGAATAAGAATTTTTTGACTCTCACCATAAAAGTCCTAGACTGTCGACAGTATATGACAAATTATAATTCATTGGCTGAGATAGTACCCTTTTCCCTTTACCCAAAAACCTAAGCTTAATGCGATAATTATTGGTGGTTAGCATCGGCAATAAGAGGACACATTAAGGTTTCAAAGCCTGCTTATTATAAATCCATTATGGATCTACCTCAGTTACTCACGTGATATAGATTAAGAAATAACCAGTCAAAGCTGAGACTGCCCTAAAATTTGTCGAAGATTTCGCAGCTAAGTTTAAAAGGATTAAGAATGGAGGCGTTTAACCCTCCTGGTGAAGGATTAGAGGCAGCTCACATTAATGACACCAGATAAATCCCTTATTGTAATTTTATTACTAGGAAGTTACGTTTGGTTTCAGGTGCTGCTAAGTCTTCCATAAGACCATAAGTTTAGCAAACTTTTAGAAACTCTCTCGTAAGAACCCCAGATATTAAGTGTAAGGTAAAACTTACAGGCAAAAATCATAAGAACCATTTCTTCTGTTCCTGTCAGAAACCTTCAGTCGTAGAAATTTATAAGCATCCTCTCTCTAGAGGAAGTGCGTCAGCATATATGATTGATATCTCCTTAATCTCTATCGATTACGAATACCAGATGGTATGATAAAAGCGCCATATGAGGATAGGTGTATCTTAATATGTTCCATAGATTGCTTCCATGCCTGATCAGTATGGAGGTTTAATGCATGGGACCACAAAGATATTCCGATGGTCATATGGAACTAAAGTCAACTAATGGTATTCAAAGAAGATATCCAGAATGGAATTGTCCAAGTAAAGGTCTTCAATTAAGAAATTCATGGACTTGTAACATAAATGTGTCATTTATTTGACACAAGCAATAATGGATGAACTGGAGCCTGAGATATGGAAAGTCTCTGTAACCTCCTTGTGTTTTGATCATCATCTCCTAAGATTACCCTGTTTACCGCCTAAGAGGTAAGTAGAGTTAAGATTTATATCCCATTTAGGGTAGTAGTATTGTGAAATCTCCAAGACGGCTAGTACCATCATTGGAAGAATCGAAACCCTGATTAAGTAAGTTTTAAAATAGAGGATTCATATAGCCTAACTCAATATTTTGAGAATTCGGTATAGTTCATTGAAAAAGACGGTTCATTTTGCTTATGCATTGTTTACCGCAACCCTAATTAGGCAACAATTAAGAATCGCCATCAGCTACCTAGGATCGTCGATTTGTTCGACTAACGGCAAGGATTAGCTATTCCTTAAGATTAGTTTTAAGCAATGGTTGGAATAACCATCTCACTTTAAAATTAAGCTATTCTATAATAGTTGATATATAAGTATCAAGGCTGCTCTTTTGGAGACCTTGTATAGATGGAATGTTAAACATCTATTAGTAGACAATAGATTGGTAAGTCCAATTATCAGGATCTGAAAGTTGCCTTGGAAACAACGAATAAGATCATACAAATTCATAATCATCTGTAAGTTGCCAATATTCGGTAGAAAATCAAGGATTAATGAAAATAGCAACCCTCCTAAGTTCTTGTTAAGGAATAAGGTTCAACAAAGATATCACTCTGGAAGGGTGTGCCAATTTGTTAATTATCAGGCTAGTTAAACTCTGAATATATAAAATCATTCGAGGGAATCGAATGTATCAGATCAAATAGCTTATAAGCTAAAACCTATTTAAGGAACTTGGCGGAGCTCGCAATGCATTACACACTAATAGTTTAAGGATATGTTTCCCCAATAAGTCAAGAAGCAATATCACATAATGATATGCAGAGTTATGATATGATGACAAACCTGCATCGATTGAGGATCGATAAGTTAAGAAGCTCCAAAAAGGATACATGTACCTATTATCGAGGTCAATTTGAAAGCTTGGAGAGACTCCAGATATGCTATAGAAGTTAAATCCATTATGCGACAAAAAGAACTTCCAGCACTTTAACAAATCTCGAGGTCGAGATTTCTTTTAAGGGGGTGAGGATGTAACACCTCGTAAAATCACGTCCAATGATGTATTGACACGTGTAATAAACCCTAATGAAGTCGAAGGTTGAATTTAAGGGACTAATTTTTCGAAAAATCAAAAACTTTGATTATGAAAGGATTGGAAGTGTTTGCATACCTAAAATAAGTTTCTAAATAACCTCTTACGATGTTTATATTCACAAATGTGCCACTTGATGGTTAAGTGTAGCCGTTTGCGTAATTAATTGAAGGTTTGCGTAATAAAGGGTTAAAAGCGTCAACATGTCAATTCTAACCTCTGAGTGACCTTTTAACAAACCGAGAGCTTCATGATATTTAATTATACTCTCGGGAATGCCAAATAATGGCCGTCTAAGGGATTTATGCCTATAAGTAAAGTTACTTGCCACTTTGCAAGTTAGAGGGACTAAAAGTGTCAATATGTTTAATCATACCTCTGAATGACCTTTTAGCAGACCCGAAGCATCGTAATGTTTAATAATACTTTCAAGAATGCCTAATATGGATTAGATGAGGCTTCAATGCTATTAAATGATGAGATGCGCAAGTTTGCGCAATAGAGGGACCTAAAGCGTCAACTTTTGAATCTACGCCTTTCGGTGACCATCTAAGCGAACGTGAGCGTAGTAATATTTAAGTATATTCTTGGGAATGATCAATATGGGCCATGGAAGGCTTGGATATCATTAAACGGCATTTCGCGCTACTTTGCGCAATTAAAGGACTATTTGCGTCAAACTGCAAAAGTATGTCAATTCGTAGGGTAACGGACCTTCCGGAAGATGACCCTAAGTTAAACATGCCCTAAATATCCTTTTTATAGCTTAGATATAGGCTTAGAGTTGTTCGGTGCGCAAAAATAAACTTTTATGTCAAGCAGGGACTAAAAGTGTCAAAAAGTGCACAAGTTTGCATTTTCGCGCATATCTCACATTCTGAATATCTCCGGACACCCAAAAATTTATGTAAGCATTAAAATATTTTATTTTAGTGATCGCCGTGATAAAATTCCATTCGTCACGTAATTTGGATCGTTTTTAGCGTCCGTTCGTGTTTCGTCGTAATTAGTCGAACAACGTGACCGTATGACCAAACGAACCGACATCCGACATGTTCTTGAGCATGTTTCATGTCCCTCATGTTTAGGCATCATTGTAGAGTCTTAAAAATGGTTTAACGGGCCTCAAACGCATCAGAAAGGGGCTAGAAGCATGCAGGGACCAAAACTGCCATTTCAGAAACTTGATTTCCAGCTGTTACAGCTGTTTTAATCAATTGCAAATGGTATTCCTTCAATCTAGGGGCTGCCCATAGGATTATAAAACCACCTTACACTTGTAATGATCTGAATATAGCTCCCCGACACTTGTCGCGATCCTATGAGGTCCCGAAAAGTATAAATAGAGGTGGGTTTCTCACTTGTTCACTCACACCTTCATTCAAATCTGCTTATTCTCTGAATTAGGAGGATCTTGAACCCTTTGAGAACCTCCTTCAGTCCTTTGGACTCTTGTAAGTAATCCCTTCATGCTTAGTTTATTGGTTTAGCGTTTAAAAACCGAAAAGTCAAGCGTTAGCGACAAACGCTTTGACTTTTAAACGGTTGAGCCATGGTTCGCAACGAACATGGCTACGTGACTGTAATTAGGTAGGTGTTTAACCCTCAAAAGGGCACCTCCTAGTTACCACGATTACTTAGTTAAATTGACGAGTCAAATAAAAGTCAAACGGGTTAGTTTTAAATAAAATACATAACTATTAATATAAAATCAGTTTTCTCACTTTAATAACTTGGTAAATACTAGTTGAACATGCCTAAGCATGATTCAACCCGACAATTCTAAGTATAGGCCCGGTTCGGAACCGATAGTCGCAAAAGTTGACTTTTGCTTTGACTTTCAGTTCTGACCCGATTTAGCTTAGTTTAGATATGCCTTAGGATTCCTTTAGGACCAGGTTATAAGTTAGTATAACCCTCCGAGGTTATACAACTTGGTTCCATAGAAATCCTAGTTCATGCATGTTTCCGTTAAATGCCTAAATGTTGACCGTTATGCCCTTTTGACCCTAAAACGAGAATTTTGAAAATGTGAGAGGACAATAATCTTTATTACTGATTTATAAACTTGTCCTTAAAATTTGACATCAGTTTGAGGTCTAGATTAGGAGTTATGCTCAATAGCGTAATTAGAAAGCCTTTTATTAATTAAACGGCGTAATTAGCGTATATCCTATCTAAACCCAATTTTTGATACCAAACTTTTTACCTACTGATATAAAATAATATTTTGGGATTTTTAAAGATTTTTATTTATTTTTAGGCTGAGCATAACATAGGGTTCTAGGCTTGATTCGGTAATTGCCGGTTTTGCCCTTTTTGGCTTATAAATTGAGTTTTACAAAACATTTTGACCCCAAACCTTTTGCTACTGATTTTATATGACAAATAAAATATTTTAAGCTTTCTGGAATGGTAAAAATATCAGCTTTTCTTTAAAAACCCGGAAATCGCTTAAAACCGCCTTTTTACGCGTTTTAAGCGCATAGTATGTATAAAAACTATATTTTTATATATAAGACCTGATACCTACTGATATTTTTAGTAAATTTATATACTTTAACAGTAAGCAAAAGTTTTAAACTCAGATTTCCAAATTTGACCTTTTTAAGCCTATGTGGAATTACCAAAATGCCCCTACGGTGCATAGTATGGTTATAATTAATAAATTTCACATATATATGATACCCTACTGATATAACTTATTAAATTAAGTATAATTACTGATTTAATCAGACCTGTAACTCAGAATGATATTTAAACTCTCTTATAACCTTTAAAATGACCAAAATACCCCTACGGGGCATAAATTGGTCTTAAACTCGTTTTGGGCATAATGGAAGGTATCCTACTGATATCACAACATATTTAGGGCATATTAACTTAGAAAACTTGTATATGACTCATTTGGTTACTCGTTACGCACTTTTCGCGTTCGGATCGACGTATGTAACTAGTTGCATATATTAGCCGAAACGGGTCAAACCATATCGTTTTTGCCCCAAAATCCAGAATGTGATTAGTCCACCCCTATTACACAAGTATACGAGCTTGTCGGGTCTAAACCACATTCTAATCCGGTTCTCGCTTAATCATGCGTTCTGAACCGTATCCTCTTTTAAAACTAACCGGTCTAAGCATAGGCTTAATTAAGACCCGTTAGGAATCTAATAGGTTATTAAAAACCTTCGTTCCAGATTTAGGAGCCCAGTAAAAGCTATCTGTACTTGCTGATTTGATATACGGCTGGGATTGAATTTATATTTAGCTCAGGTAAATACTTTTAACTTATTTTCCCTATACGGGCTTGGGGTACGGTATATAAAATACCGCTTGGTCCGGCATTGAATCTTTAATCGAATAGTGGTTAAATCCTTGATATGCTACGTTTTGAAATGTTTTGTTTGCTTAAAGCCTTTGGGGGGTTAATGACCATGTCCCGGATATCCTTGGCATCATCTTACGAGATGGCCACGACCTAAGCACGGGGTGTAGGCGTACACCCGTCAGTGCCTAACCAAATAATGTGGTGTGTCTATTAATCTTTAACCCGGTCTACGGATCGGGCTACTGAACGCATAAGTAACATGTAATTCACTTACAAGTATTATATTCAAATAATTATCCCAAGTTATAAAATGTTTTGTGCCACGTGCATTCAAATCAATTTTCAAACCTTTTCAAAATGAGTCAGTTAAATTGTATTTACCAGTGTAAACTGACGTATTTTTCCAAAAAGGTTAAGGGCAGGTACTAATCGGAATAGGCTGGCTACTCCTAGCATCAATAAAGAGTCTCGCAAGCTTAGATGCCTAAAGTCTGTTGAACAATGTTTCATTTTAAATATTCGATCCGCCTGTGGATCCTTTACATTCCGTTTGTAATACTTGATATTACTTTATATCGGTTTGTAATATATTTATCTTTTGCTTCCGCTGTGCATTTAAATATTGTGTTGTTTGACTATGATGATATCAACTACGTCACGATACTCCCCACCGGGCCCACCGGTAATACGTGGAAATATCAGGGTGTGACATTAGTCGAAAGGAATGAGTCAAGCTTCATTCTGTTCGAACTCTATCTAATATTCAATCTCGTGTTCTTCAAACTCAACGATCATGTTTGATCAAAGACTTATTGAAATATGAGCTACCACTTCAACTTGAGCTTAAACTCGAAAGGAAAGACGATGGTTTACTCTATTTTGAGAATCGTTTGTGGATTCCGAATCAGGACGATCTTCGCACCTTAGTAATGGACGAATCTCACTATTCTCGATATTCTATCCATCCTGGTGCTGATAAAATGTACAAGGATCTTTGTACTAAGTTCTGGTGGCCTGGTATGAAGAAGGATGTTGCCTTGTATGTATCAAAATGCCTAACTTGTCTCAAAGTCAAGGCTGAACATCAACGACCTTCTGGTTTGCTTGTACAACCAGAGATACCGGTTTGGAAGTGGGAGAACATTGCAATGGATCTTATCACTAAGTTACCACGTACGTCTAAAGGTCACGATGCTATTTGGGTTGTAGTTGATCGTTTGACAAAATCTGCTCACTTCTTACCAATCCGTGAGGATTTCTCTGCTGAAAAGCTTGCCAAGATCTATGTAGACGAGATCGTATCACGACATGGTGTTCCTTTAGATATCATTTCCGATCGTGATGCTCGGTTTTCGTCTCATTTTTGGAAGACCATGCAATCTGCTTTGGGGACCCAACTAAATCTAAGCACTGCTTATCATCCTCAAACAGATGGTCAATCTGAGAGAACGATTCAAACTTTGGAGGATATGCTTAGAGCATGCGTGATAGACTTTGGTGGTAATTGGGATTCTCATCTGCCACTGATCGAGTTCTCATACAATAATAGTTATCATGCTAGTATTAAGATGGCACCATTCGAAGCTCTCTACGGTCGAAAATGTCGTTCACCCGTCTGTTGGAATGACATCAGTGAAGCTCAGCTTACTGGACCTGAGTTCATTCTGGAAACAACAGACAAAATCAAAAAAATCCGCGATAATCTTGTGTCCGCTAGAAGCCGTCAAAAGATTTATGCAGATTTGGGACGCAAGCCCATGGAATTTCAAATTGGAGACCGTGTCCTACTCAAGGTTTCACCTTGGAAGAGAGTGGTGAGATTTGGAAAGAAAAGAAAACTTGCACCACGATATATTGGACCATTTAAGATTGTTGAAAGAATTGGAAAGGTTGCCTATCGACTAGAACTACCTCCAGAGCTTGGAAATGTTCATCCGACTTTTCACGTGTCCAATTTGCGAAAGTGTTTAGCTGATGCTGATCTTCACATTCCTCTCGACGAGATTCAAATCGATGAAACGATGCACTTTGTCGAGAAACCTGTGGAGATAGTGGAACGTACATACAAACAGTTGAAGAACAAACGGATTCATTTGGTCAGAGTTCGATGGGAATCCAAACGTGGCCCCGAGTTTACTTGGGAACGTAAGGACCAGATGTAGGCGAAATATCTGCATTTGTTTTCACAAGATTCCTATAAATAAAATTTCGGGACGAAATTTCCTAAAGTAGGGGAGACTGTGACCACCTTGGTTTTCACACTCGTATTTGTTTGACTTTCATTGTAACAAATACAGTATTTGGAATAAAACTTATTTGAACATACTTGCTTTGTGCTTATACATGCTTATACCAATACAAACACGTGAAACAATTGCAAATTTGTTGAGTTTTATGCTATTAAACAAGGTTACATAAACTATAAGGGCCTATTGTGACATTTTGTGAAACTACAATTTAAAGGACCTATTTGTCATTCTTTGAAACTTTAGAAATACAAGGGTTAAAAGCGCAATTATTGAAAACTACAAGTTTAGGGTCCTTTTGGTCATTTATGAAACTTATTATATAAAAGAAATAAAACATATATTTCGTATTTAAAATTTTAGGGTTCAATTGGTCACTTTATTAAACTTATACTACGAGGACTGAACATGACATTTTTTGAATCTCATACTAACTATAAACACTAACCGGGTTAACTTTAGCAAAGGTTTTTCCTTATTAAAACAGTAACTCAGTTAGCTTAAGTTAACGCTACTGACCGAGCTATGACCCGTGAATTACATCTTGGGCAATGAACATTAAATCCACTTAACTCGATTAACTGGTAATCACGAAAAATTTACGGGACGACACATATAATTATTTATACTAGTTATAAATAATTTATTGTTTAATTATAAATATTATTATTAATTATTATAATTATTATTATTATATTTTATTTTAGTGCATCTATCTAATTTTACCTAACTTGGCCACCCATTTTCAATAAAAAAAAAAGATAATAATTATTTCTAGTGCCATGACCTAACTTTGCCATTATAATTTTGTTTGGAAGGCAAAAAGTACCTTTCAATACACACTAACGAAAAAAGAAAGAAAGTGGTGTCTGCCATAAGTATTCATTGAAAACAATATATAAATGGGTCTTTCATTCAAGAAATATGGACATGATATTGTTATCGTTGTCAATGTAATACTCATAAATAAACCAAAAGTTTGGAGAAACTAAGTTTGTGTTTACAAAACAAGTTCAATCGTTGTTGTTCAATTGAACATCCTACTCCACACACCACCATCTTTCAATTTTTTTAGTTCAAGCATTCCAAGCTTTACACAAGATGTAAGGTGAAAGATTAGAAGGTTTGGTGCTTAAGGAACTTGAAGGACCTCTCTTGTGTGCTTTTATCCACCCAATTTCTCTAGTGTTTCTTCCCTAGCTTCAAAGCTAGTAGTAAGTTTCTTTGATCATCTTTTATTTCATATTTATGGTGATCGTATGTGTGCGTTTTAGTAACATTTAAGCTAGAAACAGCATGCTGATTAGCATTTTGAGCCAACTTCAGTTGGCTGTAACCGAACCTTAATAAAGAAGAAAACTGATTTTCTGAAGCCTAAATTATGTATTATGAAATACGGTTCTAATGGCACTAGAATCATAATATTTGGACTTCGTTTACTATTTTTAAAGACCCTTTTAGTAACAGCAACTTAAGCTGAGTTTTTACTGCAGTAAATGAGAGAAATGTTTTTAGTCATAACTTGAGTTCTGTGTAGTATTAACTCAGGAAATTTATACTGTAAATGACCACTAATGTTGTAGTAATTCTCCCACTGGAATTTCATCAATCGTACTTACGATGAATTTTAAATGAATTTTTCCGTGAACTGCAGTCAGAAAGCGACGAATCTGATTTCAGTCCGGTAAATGATTTTTTATAAAATATTGGTAATGAAATGGACCCCGATATTTTTACACAATAAAATTTGGAACGTATATGACATTCTGTAAAAATTTTGGAATTTTTGGAGAAGGTTAACTATTTTATTAAAATGCTCGAAAACAGTCCAGTTTTGATTAATAAGGCTGAAATGACATAAGTAGTATTTTGCATGTCAAAGTGTGGGTATTTGATTTATTATTACAATTTTATTATTTATGATAAATAAATATTTTTCATAAATAATTCCTCTATATTATGATCATTTTTCCGAGCCCTCTAAACATATAATTCACAAGATCCTTCTGTTAATCTAAACATTATCAAATACAATAAATGCTCAACAAATCCCGTCAACACTATACGACCTCAATATTGATACATTATTCTTGTTCATGTACGATTCATTAGGAAAACTTTGAGTCCTTATTATCAGACACCTTAATCTTGACTAGCGTATTCAGAATCGCTTGCAAAATAAGGTGAGTACATCGATCCCCTCTTTTTACTATTTTCGATTGTTTTCGGGTGATTCATATGTATCAAAGGATTCCAATATTTCAACGATGGTTTCAAAACGATTGAGATGGTTTATACAAAACTAATAACGATTTCGATAATGTGAACGAACTTGTTGGTGGTAATTACATAACGAATTACATTCTTTAATTTCGGCCAAACCGACCAGTATTAGGTTATGGTACCATAGGATCCGACAAATCCGATCAACTAGACCCATGGTTATGTGTGGGTTAAGTGGGTAACGACTGAATTTGATGATTGTTAACTTACCCTTTGGAGGTTAGTTAATGCGAGAACGATTGGGAACGATGAACGAGTCACAAAGGTTTGAATGTAATTAGCAAGACGACCAAAAGTAGTTTTTCACAATGAAAACGAGACGATTTATTAACCATGGTAAACAAAAGCCATATTAGTTAATTTAATAATTTCATTCAGGTTTTTTACTAATAATCTTTTTAGAATGAAATATAATATTGGCATAATAAGCCTAGTCACGTAGACAAATTTCTAAATTACAAATTTAGATCTTATAGGATTAAAATTTGAATAAATAAGACACATCAATCCTTTTCTTGGCAGGGAGTGTATAACTACAGCTGCCTTTTGTTTTATATGACATTAATTATATCCCGTAGGCATTATGTCACAACCAATAATATATAGAAATATTAAACTTGGATATTTTATTAAAAGGGTGGCGTGTGTGATTTTACGGATCACACTAGCCAAGAATGTTAACATGTTTACAGATGTTAACAGAGATTTGAATCTTTTTAAACAGGTTCTACCATATTGGCTAGATTTATGACAACATAACAGCTAGGTTTTACCTTTTAAGATCTTATTATATTATTAAAATGGTATATCAAAATATTAAATGTTATTTTTCATTTATTCATACACTATGTTTATGCACATAATTTAAAAATGAAAATCTTAAATTAACCATTCAAATAAATAAAAATTAAATCAGTACGAGTTGCCCTAAACGGGTCTTTTACATAAACCATATGCCCACGC
The DNA here is from genome assembly GCA_030545235.1 of Helianthus tuberosus. Lineage (NCBI taxonomy): Eukaryota > Viridiplantae > Streptophyta > Magnoliopsida > Asterales > Asteraceae > Helianthus > Helianthus tuberosus. The sequence goes on along the minus strand of CM060367.1, from coordinate 205,736,563 downwards.
AGGGGCCAAATAATAAAACAAACAAACCCACGCAGGGGTCAAAATAAAAAGATATGCCCACGCAGGGGCAGAACAGAAAGAAATACCCTCGCAGGGGTAGAGTACAGAATAAACAAATGTCCACGCAGGGACATGAGTACCACACTAAAATAACCAACAAACAAAGGATTCAACGATCCTTCTTTTTCTTCCCCTTAATCAGATCCGCTATCTTCTTAAACATCCCATGATTACGCCTCCGTTCATGCTGCAACCCATTCCGCATCTCCTGACGCACCTCTTGTATCTCATGAATGATTTCTTGCATTTGGGGCGGTGACATCGCCGGTGCCTGAGGTGGTTGTTGATACAGCGGGGGTTGAGGAGGCTGCGGTTGATAATAAGGAGGTTGAGGAGGCTGCGACTGCTGATACCCATATGATGGGTACCCATAGGTCGAGGGTCCCGTAGCCCAGGGACCTCCGAAGGGAGCTTCTTGATGGAATGTGTTGGAGTTTGCTGCTATCCAGTATGGATCCTCCGTAAAGTTGTACCCCGTGTGAAACTGCTGCTCGAAGGGGTTGAATGCTGCAGCACCAGTGTAAGCGGGGATTGGGTCTCCAAAACCCAATGGTGGCTGTGGCGCGACTGGCGCAGTTGCTACTTCAGAGACGGGGTTTGAAGATTCACCCATCTCTGTTTCTTCATGGACCGGTGAGTACCGGCTGCCACTCGAAAGTGGAGGGGTGCTGATACGCACTCCTCCTCGTGCGGACATCCGCAAGGTAGTTCTCCTTCGCCTCGGAGGTGAGGGAGGCTGAAGTGGAGGTGCTGCTGCTGGCGGAGTGACCGCTACAAGTCGGGAATCCTCGGAAGGATTCTGCTGCTGCTGTGGCTGGTGTAGGGGAGAGTGGTGAGGCAGGTGCAGGGGAGAGTTATGGTATGACTGATGAAGAGGAGAGTTATGGTAAGACTGGTGAAGAGGAGAGTGATGAGGCTGGTGCAAAGGAGAGTTATGATAACTGGGAGTAAATGCCCAGTCATATTGTTTGAACATCTCCTCATAACTGTCGGGACCATTGTATGGTGATCCCATGAACGGTGACCCATCAGAAATCTCGATGGGGTGGTTCGGTGTTCCGGAGGGTGGCATGGCAGGATCCGTATCCTCATCAATGTCCATCGGGTTACCACCCGAAAAGTGGTCTTCTGGTCCAAGTGGGTTAAAACCCACTGCTGCTGTCAAGTAGTCATCAGGGTTAAACTGACCCTGGGAGACAGGCGATGGTTGGTGAAAAGGTGAATTATGTCCTAGGGGAATGTAGGACTGCTGTGAGTGGTGGGGCTCATTCTCTGAATGAGGCCCAAAGGAGTGCGGGATCGATGGAGAGGTACTTAGTGAGACTGAGCGTCTCACTGGTTCGGTGAAAGACCTCCAAAGGTCTTGAGCATCAGTGCGGTGAGGATCCGAAGGTGTCCGCCGGTGTGATGGTCCGGCCTCATGGTCATTTGGAGCTACATATGCTCCTCGGCCTCTACCTCTCATTCTTGGTGGCATTCTGGTGATCCTGTAAAAACAACAAGTGATACAACAAAATATAATTAAGACAAGGTTAGAAAATTAAAACAAAAATTTGGAAATTTCCTAAGTTCTTTGTCTAGACTCGAGAATTCGAGGATTGTGCAATTGTGTAACTGAGATTAAACACAAAAGACTAGTGTTTAATTCACTCAGAGTTGGCTCTGATACCAACCTGTCACACCCCAATTTTCCACGTGTCACCGGTGGGCCCGGTGGGGAGTATCGTGACGTAGTTGGTATCATCATAGACGAACAACACAATATATAAATGCACAGCGGAAGCAAAGATAGATTCATTTCAACTTTAATAAAGCGTAATAATAAATATCACTGATAGTTGAAACGGATCCACAGGCGGATCAAAAATAAAATAAGATATTGTTCAACAGATTATTGTCGTCCATGCTTGCGAGACTTATTGTGGACGCTCTAGAAGACAGCCAGCCTATTACGTGTAGTACCTGCACTTAACCTTTTGGGAAAAATACGTCAGTTTACACTGGTAAATACAATTTAACTGACTCATTTTGAAAATGATTGAAAATTGATTTGAATGCTCATGGCACAAAATATTTTATAACTTGGGATAATTATGTAATATAATCTTGTAAAGGATTTACATGTTACTTATGCGTTCAGTAGCCCGGTTCATGCCGGGTTAAAGATCAATAGACACACCACAATATTGAGTTATACACTTGACAGGTGTACGCCTACACCCCGTGCTCAGGTCGTGGCCATCTCGTAAGATAATGCCGAGGATATCCGGGACATGGTCATTAACCCCCCAAAGGCTTTAAGCAGACAAAACACATTCAAAACATAGCATCTCAATAAATTTAACCACTATTCGATTAAAGAATTCAATGCCGGACCAAGCGGTATTTTATATACCGTACCCCAAGCCCGTATAGGGAAAATAAGTTAAAAGTATTTACCTTGGTAAGTAAGTATATATCACAACAATCAAGTGAAGGTAGCTTTTACCGGTGCTCCTAATCTGGAACGAAGGTTTATAAATAACGTATTAGATTTCTAACGGGTCTTTATTTAAGCTTAAGCTTAGACCGGTTAGCTTAAAGGACGATACGGTTCAACGCACAATTAAGCGAAGACCGGAGAGAATGTGATTTAGACCCGACAAGTTTGAATACTTGTATAATATGGGTATACTAAATACATTCTGGATTTTGAGACAAAAATGATAATGTTTGACCCGTCTCGGTCAATTTATGCAAACTAGTTACATAAACCGAACCGAACGCGAAAAGAGCGTTACGGGTAACCGTAAGAGTCATATGCAAGTTCCCTGAGATAATATGCTCCAAATATGTTATAATATCAGTAAGTTATTTTCTATTATGCCCAAAACGGATTTAAACACAATTTATGCCTCATAAGGGCATTTTGGTCATTTAAAAGATTATAAAGAGTTAAATTAGAAATCTGAGTTACAGGTCTGATTTATACAGTAATTATATTTAATTTGACATGTTATAACAGTAGGGTATGACCCATATGTGAAACTTATCATTTAAAACCAAACTATGCACCTTAGGGGTATTTTAGTAATTTCACAAGGGCTAAAAAGGTCAAAACTTGAAACCTGAGTTCAAAAACTTATACTTATTGTTATTACATAAAATATACTAAAAACATCAGTAGGTATCAACCTTATATGTTTAATATGGCTATAGTACATACTATGCGTTAAAAACGCTTAAAAAGGCGATTTAGAGCCGTTTCCGGGTTTTTAAAAGAAAGCTGATATTTTTATATTTCCAGAATGCTCAAAATAATTTATTTAACAAATAAAATCAGTAGAAAAAGGTTTGGGGTCAAAAGGATTTATAAAACTCATTTTATGGCTTAAAAGGGCAAAATCGGTATTTAGCGAATTACACTTAAAGACCTATGATATGATCAGCCAAAAATTAAATAAAAATCTTTAAAAATCCCAAAATATTATATTATATCAGTGGGTAAAAATTTTGGTATCAAAAAGTGGGTTAAAATAGGTTTTACGCTAATTATGCCGTTTATGTAACATAAAGCTTGCAAATTACGATAATGAGCATAACTCTTATTCTGGACCTCAAACTGATATCAAATTTTCGGTGCAAGTTTATAAATCAGTAACAAATGTTTCTACTCTTCCACTTTTTCAAAAATCACGTTTTATAGTCAAAAGGGCAAAATAGTCATATTTAAGCATAAACCGGTAACATGCATATGAAGCGGATAAGTGTTGAACCAAGTTGTAAAATCTCAGAGAGTTAAACTTATATGAAAGTTGGTCCAAAATAAGCTCTAATTCAGATCTCAAACATGCATGTACGGATCAGAACTGATAGTCAAAGAAAAAGTCAATTTATGTGACTTTCGGTTCCGATTCGAGTTTAAACTGAAAATTGTCGAATTGATTATGTTAAAACATGTTCTTACATTAATTATAAAGTTATTTTGATGATCAAACAGGTTGCATGTAGCCTACATTGTTAATCATGCTTAAATTTGCAAAAACACATTCTGTTGACTTTTTAAGAAAAGCTTTGACTCGACAATTAACATGCTTAGAGTGTGAATCTGAAAATACCCTTTTAGGGGTTTGTTACCCTCATAAATACCAACATGTGGGTACTTTCAATTTGAGAAATGATAGAGCCAATCTCGTTTAAACTCAAAGTTAAGTTTAATTTACGATAGTTTGACTTTCGGTTAATACACTAAGCTAGAACGAATTAGAGAATGATATGAACACTTACAATGGTCCTAAACAAGCTTAGAGATCACTATGAAGAAGCCTTGTCGTCCAGAAAGCTCCAGGAATTGTTCTTGTGAATTGTTGAACATGCAAGTGCTTAAAGTTTGCAACTTCAAGAGCCTTTTATGCAGATTTTGATCTGATTAATGGCTGATACAGAGGTCTTGGAGTGTTGTGAGAAGTGTACAAATGACCCTTGTTGCATGTATACTCATTGGTGAGCTCCCTGAAGTCGAAAACAGCTGTAAACAACTCAGAACAGACCCTAACTGGCATCTGGTCGTGATTTCTGATGCTGGGCAGGTAATGCGGCCCACATTGGAGCCCAGGCGGGCCGCCTGGCTCCGTCTGATCCACAAAAACTTGTTTAACATTTGCAATTTCGGCCCTTAGACTTTTGTTACGTGGTTTTTCTTATATTTCTTGCTCAATGGACCCTCAAACTTGATTTTTAAGGGCCTTGGGACTTTTATAAACATGGTAAAGTCCTTGAACAACTTTGCGCTTACCCGAAAAGTCACGAAATCAACGTTAACGTATTTAACCCTTCGTGTACGGTTTTGATCATAACTTTCTCATACGATAACGAAACTCGATGAAATTTTTATCACATATTCTAGTGAGTATATTCTACCATTACAAAGTTTCGGGTTTGCCAAAAGATCACTCAGAGGTATACTTTCAACATGTTGACACTTTTAGCCCCTATAGTTTGTAATTCCTCACTTTCTTACATCTTCCGCTTCGTATGATCCATGATTTATCCGTTTAAGATTATAAACATCATGTAGGGTTATTTTAGAGCCTATTTATCCATTGTTGACACTTTGGACCCTTGTATTCACATAGTTTCGCTGTTTGTCAACTTTAGTCCCTCTAAAGTATGTTTTCACATATTCAAAGTCCATGACACGTGTCAGTACATTATTGGACGTAAATTTTCGAGGTGTTACAATTTCTTTGCTGACTTTGTTTTTACATATGTTTCAGGTAATGTTGCTTAATGTTGATTGCGAATAGGATGCATGCTCACTTAGGACCGGACGAGGCCTTAGTGATTTAATAACGATGATAAACTATGTTTGAATTGCTTGTTTAACTTTAAGACAATGTTTAATATTCAATAAAACGAAACTCTTGTATCCATGGTTTGAAACAATAATTCTGTTACAACACTCCCCGACGTTTCCGCCACGATTTGTTGTTTTACGTGGTCGGGGTGTGACAACAGATAAATGTCCACGCAGGGACTTGATTAAAATAGATAATACAACAATACATATGGGGATTTAATGATCCCTTTTCTTCTTCCCCTTTAGCAGGCTTGCTAAACCCTTGAGGAAACCTTGTCGTTCCCTGCGATCTCTGTGAAAATCTCTCTCGACTTGGTCCAATCTTTGAAGAATTTCTTCCCGTTCTGGCGGGGAAAACCGTGGCGGCTGCGATTGTTGCCGAATCGGTGGTCGAGCTGGTACTTGACATCCATGAGTTGGATATCCTACTCCCCAAGGAGCTCCATACGGTCCTTCAGGGTGAAGAGCAAGGTAGTTTAATGCCACTTGGTAAGGGTCTTCTGCATAGTTATAATGGGTGTGAGCCGGCTGCTCAAACGGATTGTACGCCATTGAACCGGCGTACGCAGGAATCGGGTTATCAAAACCCATCAGTGGTGGCTGTGGTGCAACTGGTGCAGAACTCACTTCAGGAATCGGGTTTGAGGGTCCACCCATTTGTGGGTCCTCTTGCAGTGGCGGATAGTGACTGCTACTGGAGTGTCGAGGGGTGCTAAAGTAAAAATCCCCTGCTCGCGCAGACATACGTGCGCTCGTTCTCCTACGCCTTGGTGGTTCTGGATGTGCTTGATGAACTGGCTGCGGCGGAGGCGGTGGCGTGACTGCCACGAATCGTGAATCCCCAGAGGGATCTTGCTGCTGCTGGTGAGGTGATGAATGGTGCGAAGGTGTGAAGTACCATTCATGCTGCTGGTGAGGTGATGAATGGTGAGATAACTATCTGGACCACTGTAGGGTGATCCGTGGAAAGAAGATCCATCCGAGATCTCGATGGGATGGTTAGGGGTACCGCTTACAGGTTCGACGGGGTCCGTGTCCTCGTCCATGTCCATAGCATTATCTTCCGAGAAGTGGTCCTCCGGTCCCAATGGGTTAAAACCCACTGGTTCTTGGATATAATTTGCCGGGTTGAACCGGCCCTAAAAAACAGGAGTGGGGTTACCAAAAGAATTGTGCGAAAGGGATCGCTGGAGAGGTATATATGAAAGTTGTGTGTTATCGGGCTCGTTTTCTGACTGTGGCCCATAGGAGTTACGATAGGGAGGCGTTGAACTGTGCGAGACAGATCGTCTGGTGGGCTCAAAAAGGTTCCTCCTGTTTCCTTGCGGATCGGCACTTGCAGTTGATGTGTGCAAAATGCAACATATAAATTACATCAAACAAGGCATAAAACTAACCCTTTTTAAGTACTAATATTGGAAAAAGAGTGTTTTTGTCTTCCTTTTGTATTTTCAGGATTAAATGAGCTCAAAAACACAAAAGAAGCAAAAAGACAGCTAATTCCAACATAAATACAAGGAAAGGAACATAAGTGGACTGCCCGACCCCTCAACGGCACCTTCCAAAGCAAAATGGAGAAGGCAGAAGTCTGAACACGCCCCGTGCTCAGCCAGCACGGGGGCGTGCCCAAGAAGCAGCAGAAAAGACAAATCTATAGACACGGGCCGTGCTCAGCGGACACGGGGGCGTGTCGAAAGTACAGCAGGCGCATTTATTGTAATTGCGAATTACAATTAATGAGGAGAGAGAGTGTCAGACAGGCACGGGGCCGTGCCCAGTGGACACGGGGCCGTGCCCAGCTCTCTGTTCAGCCTATAAATAGGAGTGCTTGGATTCATTTCATCTCATCCCTTGGCACACCACCTCTCTCACACTTCATCCACCACCCACCACCATCACAACACCATCATCCACCACCATCATCCATTGTCCATCGTAGAGTGTGTGAGTCGTCTCGGGATCCAAGATTGATCGTAAGAGTTCTTGACAATCAAGGCCATGTTTGCCTAAGTCTCTTACATCACTTGGTGAAGACAAAGTGTCTAGTATAATACTTTTTATTTCTAATCTTTTGCACTTTTTATTTGGTTTTGTATTAATGACTTTAATAACTAGTTACTTATGTTGAAGGTGATCTTTCCTTATCGTTTGTCCGTGGTGTCTTGGCATTATTTTACTGTCTATATACAATAAAAGATTTTCACCATTCATATCTCCACGGTCTATATGGAGGTATGTTGGCTACCTGGTCGGGGGTTAAGGGAACGGTTTGGTAAAGGTCTTGCCATTGTTCAGCGTTTAGAGGTCCTGCAATGGACCTGGGTCAAATTTAGTAGGACCTCCTTCAATACTTCACGGTATTGGATGGCGGGGGTCCAAACTCTTTGACCCCCTCATAAGTTAACTACTATTAATACTATAACCCGGCTATTTAGGACTGTATCCCTGCTGACTCAGACTACTTAGTCGAGGGTAACGTCACCGCCAAAAGCGGGCCTACCACAATACTGCATTAATAACTTAATTCATTATCTTCCAATAATCCACCCCTTTAGGATTGTATCCTTGCTGACTCAAACTACTGGGGTGAGGGTAACGTCACCTTCAAAAGAGGGGCCTACTACAATAACTAAGATAATCTCTTAATTATGTGCAAAAGTGCGGAAATAATCAAAGGTTATACTAGATACGAGTCGGAACCAAGTGATTCATCTTGTCTATCTGTTTTTTCTTTTTATTTTTCTTTTCAGCATTTTAGTTAGTTTTTATTTTTTTTTAGCTTAAAACATTTTTCTAAACTTTTATTTTGATTAGACGTTGAGGATAAACCGGTACTAAAAGCTCTTGTGTCCTTGGACGACCTCGGTATCTTACCAACGCTATACTACACTCAACGATGGGTGCACTTGCCCATATGTGTGTTTAGTGTTAGTGAAATATCGTGTTTTATAAATTTAAAACTTGGCTAAAATAAGTGTTAAAAAGGGCTTAAAATATACACCTAATATATACAACACTTCACACGCATCAAGTTTTTGGCGCCGTTGCCGGGGACACAAGGATTTTAAGAAAGTTAGGAATCAATGGCCTAATCATCTTTTATTTTTCTTTTTAACTTTTTTTTTTAGGATTTTCGTAGTTTTTCAGCTTCTGCAGAGCTCAGCACGGGCCGTGCCCGCTGAACACGCCCCCGTGCTCAATCATTGGAACTGGCAATTCTGTTTTACGTCAGACAGTAAGCTGAACACGGGGCCGTGCCCACTCAACACGCCCCCGTGCCCAAGTTTCAGTTACTGAAAACAGAACCGTAAGATCCCGACGGTTGGTAATTTCTGACACAAACATGAGTGATAGTAATTGTTTTTACTTTCGGCACTCTTATGGTGCGTGGTGTCAATTATGTGGCGGCAAACATGAAGAAGTAGAATGCTACTTTCTAAATTATAGGCCCCACTACATGGACCCACCGACTTCTCACAACCTTAAGAGGGGCGAAAGTAAAAATAAACACTATTTCTCCCTCGAATGCGCCCAGCCAGATATTCTAGGGGAAATGCTCCTTGATGAGTTATTTCAACTAGAAAAGCTAATTCAGAATTGGTTAGAAGAGCTCAGGAAGGATTTTATTAATCCACCCCAAGACGATAACCATGACGAAATGCTGGAACCGCATTCCAACAACCTCGTTGCTCCCGAAAATGCCTTAATACCTAGCAAAGACTTGGGCGATAGTCGTCCCTGTGTCGATTGTGCCGTGAAGGACTCTCCATCGACTTCGTTCGGTGCATACATAGACCTGAGCGATTCGGCATACACCTTCTTTAACAAGAGCCCGGGAAAGGGTTGGACTTGTCCACCTAGAATGAAAATAGGAATTACCCTCACCGACAACCTCTTGCGTTCTCGCCTTAGTCTAGGACAATTAAGGTATCTTAGGCACTTTGGGGTTGTTCCAACCAGTCAGGAGCCACCCGATACTAACAAGTTCCTTAAAAACTAGACAACTTCATAAATCAGTCCCTCGACACGGGGCCGTGTCCAGCCAACACGCCCCCGTGTCCATCAAAAGATTCCATTCTGATCAGTACGTCAGAATACGGACAAAATGTGTCAGAATTCCACCTGCACATGGGGCCGTGTCCACTGGGCACGGGGCCGTGTCCAGGATGCTGTCGTTTTCTATAAATGCAGCCAAGAATTCTGCACATTTGGACCAACTTGGGGCAGAGATTTGCAGGAATCTTCTCTCAAACTATCCTAGGTAAGTCTAAAAGAAGGTTCCAACAACCCATCTTGTCCTTTCCTCTTTTAGCCATTTCCTTCTTCTCCATCTTTCTCCAAGAACTACCATTGAAAGTTTGGAATTCTTCCAACTTTGTGGTAGGGATTAGTGAGTTTTGTTCAAGGAATCTTGGTAAAAACATGTTATGTAACATTGTTTTAAGTTATTAGTAGCTAAAAATACCCCACAAGTTCAGAAAATAACTTAAAAATCCAAGTTTCCTTGCTTCAAAATTCTGCAGAAAGATGAACACGGGGCCGTGCTCATTGAGCACGGGGCCGTGTCCGGTAACTGTTTCATTTGAATAAACTTTTTCAGTTTATTTTTCGTAGAATGTCAAGTGAAAACAGCGATACATCTTCTGTGCATTCGTCAAACAGCCGAAGAGGAAGAAGACCCTCCATTGAAGCTACACTTGTGCACTATGTGATAGCATTAAGGGAGGCTCTCGACGAAATGACTTCAGTAGAGGAGGTCCTAATCGACCGTATTAACGATCTTACGATGGGACTTGAAAGTAGCTTCCAAGAAATTAACCTCTTGCACCAGAGGTTAAATATTCTTGTAGCACCCCCAATGGAACCAGTCCTTCCTCAGCAGGATTGGAACCTGGCACTCGGAATCAACAACCCTACCGGGTGGGAAGACTTTCCGGAGGAACCTCCCGTAGAACACCAACAAGAGATCCCGGTGGAAGTCGAAACTCCTCAAACTAATGCCAATGAGCCTTCTTTTCTCCTTCCAAGGGAGGTGGAAGAATGGCTCGCCGACATTTGAGGAGAACCGCACGCGGAAGAAGGAGTTCAAAAAGGCCTTGTTTAACCAAGATTAATTACTTCTTGGAAATTTTGCTAATTAAAATAAAGTAAAGGCTAGGACTCCATGGTTTATTATTTCCTTATTCTATCTAGTTTAATTTAGGATTATGTAAGTTCTCTCTATGATGAAATGAAATGATTGTTTTAAGGTTTGGATGGTTTTAATGAATAAAACACATTCATGGTGGTAAGGGATGAAAAGGGGAACGAGAAAAATGACCTCATGCACAAGAACAAGGCAACTCGACAATTCTCTCCAGTCCAGAAGGTTCACCACGGGCCGTGCCCAACCAACACGGCCCCGTGCTGAACCACCTACAGAAAAACGCCCAGTTCAGGTACCTGGACACGGGCCGTGTTCACCCAACACGCCCCCGTGTCCAGACTTATGTATCTCTTATTTCAATTTTGTTACTGGCACTTGAACACGGGGCCGTGCCCGGATAACACGGGGCCGTGCTCAGTGCCCAGTAACACAAATTTTTGCTTTTTTAAACACTATTTTACACATCTAATCAACCTAAAAATTTATTTTTGGGACACATTGAGGACAATGTGTAATTTAAGTGTGGGGGGGATGCTAAAACCTTGAATTTTGCAAGTCCTAAATACAAGCCTTACACAAAACTCTATTGGAACCGCTAATCACCCCAAATTTTTTTCAAAAATTTCATTTTTTTTACTTGTCTAGGTTTAACTCGGGAAATTCAAGTTCTCAAAAAGGTTATATTTTTACAAATTTGCAACCGATAGCGTAGTGATAAAAAGAACCAACATAAGAAAATTATGAAAAGGCATGACAAACTTAGTTAAAATTTGATTATATATACTTGATCACATAAAAACCCATTCCCACAAAAGTGAGTTTTGAGCCTTTATTGAGCATACAAATTTACATCTTTAGACTAAATGCTCATTTTTCGTTTCTTGTGTGAATAGCCGTTTGGTTCCTACAACTCTAGAACTTGCCATGACGATACATTCCCGGTCCTCATCAACTTAAACCCGAGTAAGTAAATGATGGAGGCATTAGGACTAACCCTTTTTATTTCTACACCATTATTTTTCTTTTTCTTTTACCACCTACCCAAAAATCCCCCTAGTTAGCCCCTTTGAGCCTAAACCTTTTCATTTCATCACCCAAACCAAAAAACCCTTTTACCCACCAAAACTTTTTTTTATTTTTTAACCCTTTATTTTAGTAACAAGTTCGGTTTTTCGTATGATCAAAAAAAAAATAAATAAAAAAAAATAAAAAAAATAATATGTGTTGAAGATGCAAAAAGAGAAATAAACAAACAAGTTCATCAAAAATAACTTTGTTTGAATAAAAGCTTCATCAAAATAAAAAGTTGAAAAAAATAGAAGGTCCTACGAAAACCGACACTTGTTACGCTTTTCGCCTTTTTTTCTACTAACCACTAACCACTATCCCAACCACCTACCTTTAACCCAAGCCTAACCCTTAACCCGCAAAGTCCTCTTGATATTTACAAAGGTATAAAAGTTAGAAAGGAGGAGGATTGATTGCTTGGCAAGCTTATGGTAGGAATAAGTTCCATGCCGCTCTCGAGTGATTCACTAAAAATACACCTTCGGCCGAGTGTGAGTGATTTCTCCCGTGAGGTATGTGAACTTGTATATAAATGGAATTTTAAAAAGGCATGTTATGCCCAAATAAGTAATTTCTCCTATGAAACGTTCTAAATAAATCATTACGAATAGGATTGTAAATAAATAAAAATAAAACCCAAAAAGACCTTGGATTCCCGACACTCTACGACAAGCCCAAAACCTTCTCTTCTACCTATTCCATTTGGGAGTGTAAGCCACATATTAAAGAGTTTTGCTTGAGGACAAGCAAAAGTTCAAGTGTGGGGGTATTTGATGTGTGCAAAATGCAACATATAAATTACATCAAACAAGGCATAAAACTAACCCTTTTTAAGTACTAATATTGGAAAAAGAGTGTTTTTGTCTTCCTTTTGTATTTTCAGGATTAAATGAGCTCAAAAACACAAAAGAAGCAAAAAGACAGCTAATTCCAACATAAATACAAGGAAAGGAACATAAGTGGACTGCCCGACCCCTCAACGGCACCTTCCAAAGCAAAATGGAGAAGGCAGAAGTCTGAACACGCCCCGTGCTCAGCCAGCACGGGGGCGTGCCCAAGAAGCAGCAGAAAAGACAAATCTATAGACACGGGCCGTGCTCAGCGGACACGGGGGCGTGTCGAAAGTACAGCAGGCGCATTTATTGTAATTGCGAATTACAATTAATGAGGAGAGAGAGTGTCAGACAGGCACGGGGCCGTGCCCAGCGGACACGGGGCCGTGCCCAGCTCTCTGTTCAGCCTATAAATAGGAGTGCTTGGATTCATTTCATCTCATCCCTTGGCACACCACCTCTCTCACACTTCATCCACCACCCACCACCATCACAACACCATCATCCACCACCATCATCCATTGTCCATCGTAGAGTGTGTGAGTCGTCTCGGGATCCAAGATTGATCGTAAGAGTTCTTGACAATCAAGGCCATGTTTGCCTAAGTCTCTTACATCACTTGGTGAAGACAAAGTGTCTAGTATAATACTTTTTATTTCTAATCTTTTGCACTTTTTATTTGGTTTTGTATTAATGACTTTAATAACTAGTTACTTATGTTGAAGGTGATCTTTCCTTATCGTTTGTCCGTGGTGTCTTGGCATTATTTTACTGTCTATATACAATAAAAGATTTTCACCATTCATATCTCCACGGTCTATATGGAGGTATGTTGGCTACCTGGTCGGGGGTTAAGGGAACGGTTTGGTAAAGGTCTTGCCATTGTTCAGCGTTTAGAGGTCCTGCAATGGACCTGGGTCAAATTTAGTAGGACCTCCTTCAATACTTCACGGTATTGGATGGCGGGGGTCCAAACTCTTTGACCCCCTCATAAGTTAACTACTATTAATACTATAACCCGGCTATTTAGGACTGTATCCCTGCTGACTCAGACTACTTAGTCGAGGGTAACGTCACCGCCAAAAGCGGGGCCTACCACAATACTGCATTAATAACTTAATTCATTATCTTCCAATAATCCACCCCTTTAGGATTGTATCCTTGCTGACTCAAACTACTGGGGTGAGGGTAACGTCACCTTCAAAAGAGGGGCCTACTACAATAACTAAGATAATCTCTTAATTATGTGCAAAAGTGCTGAAATAATCAAAGGTTATACTAGATACGAGTCGGAACCAAGTGATTCATCTTGTCTATCTGTTTTTTCTTTTTATTTTTCTTTTCAGCATTTTAGTTAGTTTTTATTTTTTTTTAGCTTAAAACATTTTTCTAAACTTTTATTTTGATTAGACGTTGAGGATAAACCGGTACTAAAAGCTCTTGTGTCCTTGGACGACCTCGGTATCTTACCAACGCTATACTACACTCAACGATGGGTGCACTTGCCCATATGTGTGTTTAGTGTTAGTGAAATATCGTGTTTTATAAATTTAAAACTTGGCTAAAATAAGTGTTAAAAAGGGCTTAAAATATACACCTAATATATACAACACTTCACACGCATCACAGTCGTAGAAGGAGTTCGCCAGTGCGAAGGCCCGGCTTCGTGGTCGTTGGGGGCGCTCATCGGCCCCTTTCCTCGTCCTCCTCTTCTCATTCTTGGTGGCATAATTCCTGTCAATATAAACAAAGATAACAACAAGAATATAAAATAAAAGACAAAGTTAAAAATTTAAAACAAATTTGGATTGTTCCTATGTTCTTTGTCTAGACTCGAAAATTTTGGAATGTGCAATTGGGTAACTGAGATTAAACACAAAAGGCTAGTGTTTAATTCACTCAGCGTTGGCTCTGATACCAACCTGTCACACCCCGATATTTCCACGTTTGACCGGTGGGCCCGGTGAGGAGTATCGTGACGTGGTTGGTAACATTACAGTCAAACAACACAATATTTAAATGCACAGCGGAAGCAAATGAAAAATATATTTCAACCGAATATAATTGTAATATCAAGTATCACAAACAGTTGAAAATAATCCACATGTGGATCAAAAATAAATAGGAAACATTGTTCAACAGTTTTGACGTCCGAGCTTGCGAGACTTATTGTGGACGCTAGGAGAAAGCCAGCCTAGTTCGCTTAGTACCTGCACTTAACCTTTTTGGGAAAATATGTCAGTTTACACTGGTAAATACATTCAACCGACTCATTTTGAAAAGTTTAATAAAATTGATTTGAATGCACGTGGCACAAACTTTTTGTAACTTGGGATAATTATTTAAACATATAAACTTGTAAAAGGATTACATGTTCCTTATGCGTTCAGTAGCCCGGTTCGTGCCGGGTTAAAGATCAATAGACACACCACATTATTTATTTATGCACTGACGAGTGTACGCCTACACCCCGCGCTTAGGTCGTGGCCATTTCGTAAAATGATGCCAAGGATATCCGGGACATGGTCATTAACCTCCCAAAGGCGTTAAGCAAACAAAACATATTTAAACGGGTCATCTCGATAATACTTAACCACCAATCGATTAAGGTCGAATGCCCGACCAAGCGGTATTTTATATACCGTACCCCAAGCCCGTATAAGGGAAAATAAGTTAAAAGTATTTACCTTTGCAAATATAAATCTCAATTAGCAAATGCGGGTAGCTTTACCGGGTCTCCTATTCTGGAACAAAGGTTTATAATAACCTATTAGAATCCTAACGGTCTTTAGTTAAGCTTAAGCTTAGACCGGTTAGTTTTAAGGAACGATACGGTTCGAACGCGTGATTAAGCGAAGACCGGAATAGAATGTGATTTAGACCTGACAAGTTTGAAGACTTGTCTTATATGGGTAATCTAAACACATTCTGGATTTTGAGATAAAAATGATAAGGGTTGACCCGTTTCGGCCAATTTATGTAAACTAGTTACATAAACCGAACCGAACGCGAAGAATGCTTAACGGGTAACCATAAGAGCCATATGCAGGTTTCCTAAGTCAATATGCTTTAAATATGTTGTGACATCAGTAAGATATCTTTTATTACGCCCGAAACGAATTTAAACTCAAACTATGCCCCGTAGGGGTATTTTGGTCAATTATAAGGTTATAAAAGAGTTTGAACAATATTCTGAGTTACAGGTCTGATGTAATCAGTAAAAATACTTAATTTATCAGGTCATATCAGTTGGTGATAAGTCTTATATGACAAAATGGTTTTAAACCCAAACTATGCGTTTAATACGCTTAAAAAGTCATTTTAAGCGATTTCCGGGGTATACAGGAAATCTGAGTTTTCTTATCAGGTTATAAAGTTCAAAATACCATATTTATTATATAAAATCAGTAGCAACTGGATTGGCGTCAAAATACTTTGTAGAACTCATTTTATGACCGAAAAGGGTATATTCGGTATTTACCGAATTAATGCCATAACCTTAGGTTATGAGCAGGTTAAAAATAATTAAAAATCTTTAAAAATCCCAAAATATTATATTATCTCAGTGGGCAAAATATTTGGTGTCAAAAATTGGGTTTAGATAGGCTTTATGCTAATGACGCCGTTTAATTAATAAAAGGCGTTCTAATTACGCTAATGAGCATAACTCCTAATCTAGACCTCCAACTGATGTGAAAATTTAGGGACATGTTTATAAATCAGTAACTAAGGTTTCTACTCTTTCACATTTTTAAAAATCACGTTTTATGGTGAAAAGGGCATAATAGTCAACATAGAAGCAATTAACGGAATCATGCATATTAATTGGATAACTAATGAACCGAGGTGTATAATCACAGAGGGTTATACTAGTATGTAACCTAGTCCAATTAAAGCTCTAAGGGATTTCTAAATCATACTAAATCGGGTCAGAACTGAAGTCAAAGTTTTGCGACTTTCGGTTCCGAACCGGGTCTAAACAGAAAATTGTCGGATCAAACAAGCTTAGACCAGTTATTATACTTGTTACCAAGTTATATGAGTGGTAAATTAGGTTATATGCCTTCTACATTGTTAATTATGCGTTAATTCGAAGATTAGCATCCTGTTGACTTTTTTCTAGTCGACTTTGACCCGACAAATGGTCTAGTTAGAGTGGGAATCAGAGGGTGCCCTTTTAAGGGTTTAATGCCCACATAATTACCAACTTATAACTACCTTCAATTCGACTAATCACTGAACCATTAATGATTAATCGCTAAGTCAAACGGTAATTACGACGGTTTGACTTTTAAGCTAAAACTAAGTAAAAACTCAATTAAGGAAGGTCAAGGGTACTTACCAAAGTCCTATGCATGACTAGGGATGTCTTGGATCTGCTTTGGAGCTCCAGAAGTCTTCAAGAATGCAGATGGAAGGTGTGATCAAATGGTTGCAACATGAGGGCCTTTTATAGTGTTCTTGATCCATTATGATGGTGACAACTAAGTCTATGGGGTGATCCAGATCAATAACAAGTGCTCCTAGGGTCTAAAAGCAATGTAGGGGTCGTCCAAGAAATGAAAAATATCTAACTAAGTCGGTTACAAGCTCATAACAACCAACTGTCCGATTTTCTGTTGCTGGGCACCCCTTACGGACCGTAAGGGGGTGGCTTACGGTCCGTAAGCCTTTTGCAGAAGGCAAAAACTCTTGACCTTTCAAGCATTCGAACGGGCAACCATGTATTACGAATTTTGGGCTTCTATAATTCAGTATGGGGCCTCATGAATGTGCCTTGAACAGTTTAGATCACCTTTAATGATGTACATTTGTCTTGGACATTATCAAAAAGCCATGAACGAAGGGTTGTCATGCATTTCTTCGTAGGATTTCACTTTTGCAAATAAGAGTCAATTATTACTAGTATTTACCGGATTTGAGTATATCAGATGTTTCTAATATATATTAGGGTCTTGGGATTTATACTGAGGTCGTTCAGAGGTATTTAATTAACATGTCGACGCTTTAAATCCGACCATACATCTTTGACTAGATCCGGGTTTATAACACTTTTGTCGTACATGACACGTGTCGTTATTTTATTGAACACAAAATTTCGAGGTGTCACATCCTCACCCCCTTAAAAGAAATCTCGACCTCGAGATTTACTGAAACAAATGAGGGTACTTTTCTTTCATTGTGGACTCTACCTCCCACGTGTACTCGGGACCTCTACGGGCATCCCATTTTACCTTTACAATAGGCACATGCTTCCTTCGAAGCTTCTTAACCTGTCGATCCTCGATCGACACTGGTTTTTCAACAAACTTCAAGCTCTCTTCTATGTGCACATCTGTATGTGGTATGACTAGTGATTCATCAGCGAAACACTTCTTTAGATTGCAGATGTGGAATACATTATGAATACTACTGAGCTCTTCAGGTAAGTTTAACTTGTAAGCAACTGATCCGACACATTCGATGACCTCGAATGGTCCTATGTACCTCGGGCTTAACTTACCTTTCTTACCAAATCGCATCACTCCCTTCCAGGGTGATACCTTGAGCAACACTTTGTCACCTACCTCGAATTTCAGAGGTTTACGCTTTAAATCTGCGTAGCTTTTCTGCCTATCTCTGGCAGCTTTCAGGCGATCATGAATCTGGACAATCTTGTCCGTCGTTTCAAAGACTATTTCCGGTCCTGACAATTGGACATCTCCAACTTCCGCCCAACAAACGGGCGTTCTACACTTTCTACCGTATAAGGCCTCGAAAGGCGCAGCCTTGATGCTGGTATGGTAGCTATTGTTATACGAGAACTCGATCAATGGCAGGTGGTTATCCCAACTACCACCTAAGTCAATCACACATGCTCGAAGCATGTCTTCCAAGGTTTGGATGGTACGCTCACTCTGTCCGTCCGTCCGTCTGTCTGAGGATGGTAAGCCGTACTGAAATTTAAGCGCGTGCCCAAAGATTGTTGGAAACTTTTCCAAAAATGTGATGTGTATCTAGTATCTCTGTCAGAGATAATAGACACTGGTACACCATGTAAAGCTACAATCTTATCCACGTACAATTGGGCTAACATGTCGGAGCTATAGGTCTCCTTAATGGGTAGGAAATGTGCTGACTTAGTCAGTCTATCCACTATCACCCATATCGTATCATTTCCTTTCCTTGTTTTTGGCAACTTGGTGATGAAATCCATCGTCACCATTTCCCACTTCCATGTGGGAAGTTCAGGATGTTGTAGCAAACCTGACGGCTTTTGATGTTCAGCTTTGACTTGCGCGCACGTCAAACATTTTGCTACATAAGCAGCTATAGACTTCTTCAAGCCTATCCACCAAAAATTTGCCTTAAGATCCTGGTACATCTTATCAGCTCCAGGATGAACGGAATATTTAGAACTATGGGCTTCCTGGAGGATAACATCTCGAAGTCCTCCATAAACTGGAACCCATATTCGTCTGTTTAGCCTTAAAATTCCGTCTTTGCCATAGGATAACTGTTCTTCAGTTACTCCTAGCTTTTCATTAGGATAGTTAGCTTCCAGCACAGCTTCCTTCTGTGCAGCTAACAATCTTTCATTCAAACTGTTCTTTATCTCAATGCTCTTGGCATTGATTCAGATGGGTTTCACCATTTCCTTTCGACTCAAGGCATCGGCGACTACATTCGCTTTGCCAGGATGGTATCTTATTTCACAATCATAATCATTTAAGGTTTCCATCCAACGTCGTTGCCTCATGTTCAAATCCTTTTGGTTGAACAGGTGCTGGAGGCTCTTGTGATCAGAATAGATCACACACTTGACACCATATAAATAGTGCCTCCATAGCTTCAGTGCAAATACCACGACACCCAATTCCAAGTCATGGGTGGTGTAATTCTTTTCATGCACCTTTAATTGACGTGAAGCATAGGCAATAACTTTGCCTTTCTGCATAAGCACACATCCCATACCTGTGTGCGATGCATCACAATAAACTACAAATTCTTCGATTCCATCCGGCAACATCAATACAGGAGCGTTGCTCAACTTTTGCTTTAGGATATCAAAGGATTCTTGCTTCTTAGGGCCCCAATCGAACTTTATTTTCTTCCTAGTCAAAGAGGTTAGGGGTGCAGCAATCCTTGAAAAATTCTCAATGAAACGCCTATAATATCCTGCCATTCCCAAGAAACTGCGAATTTCTGTGGGCGTCTTCGGCTCTTGCCAGTTCATGACAGCTTCAACTTTAGCGGGATCCACTTGGATACCACGCTCACTAACCACATGTCCAAGGAATTGGACTTCTCGAAGCCAGAATTCACATTTCGAAAATTTGGCGTAAAGCTTCTCCTGTTGGAGTAGTGAAAGAATACATCGAAGATGCTTCTCATGATCAGCTTTGTTCTTCGAGTAGATGAGGATGTCGTCAATGAAGACGATGACAAATTTATCCAAGTAGGGCTTGCAGACGCGATTCATGAGATCCATGAATGCGGCATGTGCATTAGTGAGCCCAAAAGGCATCACTAGGAACTCGTAATGACCATAACGAGTCCTAAATGCAGTCTTGTGTACATCTTCATCTTTAACCTTCAATTGATGATAACCTGACCTCAGATCGATCTTGGAGAAGTAACTTGCCCCTTGAAGCTGATCGAACAGATCGTCGATTCTGGGCAATGGGTACCTATTCTTGATAGTGACCTTATTAAGCTCACGGTAATCGATGCACAGGCGCATCGATCCATCCTTCTTCTTGACAAATAAAATTGGTGCTCCCCAAGGGGATGAACTAGGTCTAATGAAACCCTTGGCTAACAATTCATCTAGTTGCGCTCTCAATTCCTTCATCTCTGTTGGTGCCAACCTATAAGGTGCTCTAGCAACAGGTGCTGCTCCAGGGATGATGTCAATTCTGAATTCCACTTGCCTATCTGGTGGTAAACCAGGTAGTTCTTCAGGAAAAACTTCAGGGTATTCAGAAATGACAGGAATATCCTCAATCTTAGGCTTTGGCTCATCGATAGTCACCTGTGCCATGTAGATGACACAACCCTTCTTCAAACACTTAGAGGCCTTGAGCATAGTCACTTGCTCAGGCAATCCATACTGGGTATCTCCCTGAATGGTAAGTGATTCGCCAGACGGAGTCTTGATCACCACTTGCTTCTTATTGCAGACAATCTGGGCCTGGTTATGAGATAACCAGTCCATTCCCAAAACTATGTCGAAACCGGCTAACTTCAAAGGAAGTAGGGACAAAGAAAAAGAGTGGTTCTTAATGGATATAACACATCCATCTAACATAGTTGAGACGGTTTCTATGGTGCCATCTGCTAACTCCACCTCATAATTCATACTTAAGGTTTTTACTGGCAATTTCAACAACTCACAAAACTTATTATCTATAAACGATTTATCAGGGCCTAAATCAAAAAGTACTCTTGCATAGATATCATTTATAAGGAAGGTACCTGTGATCACATTGTCGTCCTTCGCAGCCTCCTTCGCATCCATCCTGAAGACCCTAGCATTGGTCTTCTTTCCTTCATCAGCTTTCTTTGCATATTTTGTGCAGTTGGACTTGATATGCCCTTTTTCGTTGCAACTGTAGCACGTTGCGTCCTTCAACTTTTTGCAATCCAAGGTCTTGTGTTCCTTGGACTTGCATATCCCACATGCAAAAGTTCTCGACTGGGTCTGCGAGTTTGATTCATATCTGCACTTTCCGAAGTGCTGTTTCTTGCAGACCTTACACTTGGGCTTATCACCAGTTTGATGCCCATCCTTCCTAGATCCTGACCCCTTCCTGTGGTCATTGTTTCCCCTGTGCTTCTTATCCGAACGTCGTGAGTTGTCATCCTCACGCTTTCTTTTCTCGGCATCCGTGTTCCTCGGCGATCTTTGTCTGACCGCGTCCAGTGTGAGGGACAAAGATATATCAGCTTCAGATCTGAAAGTAGCTGGCCGAGAGGCTTTTACACTTGCTTTGATCTCTGGGGCTAAACCCCCAATGAAATGACCTATTCTTTTGGGTTCCGGGGTCACCAGATAAGGAACCAACCTTGACATTGTATTAAAGCTCGTAAGGTAAGCTTGGCAATCCAGATTCTTCATCACCAACGACAGGAAATCAGACTCAATCTTCTCAACCTCATGCTGGGGACAGTAGTTGTCCCTGATGAGGGTAACAAATTGTTCCCATGTCATATTGTACAGTGGAATCTTCCCAGTAGCTTGAATCAACGATCTCCACCAGGCTAAGGCCTCACCTTTGAACGATTAAGACACAAACTTTACCACATCTCTATCAGCGCACCCGCTGATATTAACCACGGTATCCATCTCATCCAGCCATGTCATGCAGTCTATAGCTCCTTTCTCCCAGTGAAATCCCTGGGTTTGCATGAAACAAAGTATTTGTAGGAGCAACCCTTATCACGGGGTCCTTGATTCAGTATGATCTTTTGAGATGGGACACTTTGATGGTTTGAAGAGTGACGATCGTCATCGTCTTTCTTGGGTTCTTCCTTCTTGGATGGTGGCTTGCTGTGAGCCTCAGAATGAGTCTTAGGCTTTGAATGGGGTACCGATTGGGTTCTGCTTCGAGTACCACTTGTTTCACTATACTGCCTATCCAAGGCTTTTGTGACGGCGTTGTCGATTAATGCCTGGAGTTCAGCACCAGACACATTGAACCTGGTGGTGTCATTATTCTCCTTTGGCTGACTATTGATTTCATAAGAGTCCGCCATGTATCTTGAACTGTTACATAAGATATCGACAATAATTTATTTGGGAGTTTATTATGGAATTGTCTTTTAGGGCAATTCATTAACCATGGTGAACATAGACCATATTTGGTTAATTTGTTACTCACATTTATTTAGGATTTTATTATAGCCTATCCTAATTATAAAACAATAACAGTATTATTAGCATAAAAGGCCTAGTCACAGGGACATTTTAAATCATAAGCCATGATTTCGGAGAATCAAGGCATTAAGGTTTGAACATAGTTCATTACCTTCCTCTGACAGGGAGTCGTAGACTACCACTGTCTTTTGTCTTATATGACAATGAGTATGGCCCGTAGGCACTATATTACCAATGTATGGTCAAAATATGATCATCTTAATTGATGATTTAAACCCATGATTCATAGATAATTAAATTAGGTTAGGAATCTTTTGAAGAATCCTTATATAAGAATGACGTGTGTGATTTTAACGAATCACGTCTGCCAGGAGCGTTAACATGTTTTCAGATGTTAACAAGGATCCGAATCTTTTAAACAGGTTTTACCATCTTGGCCAAGTCTTATAATGACATATAAGCTAGGTTATACCTTTGAGATTCTTATTCAATATATAATAGGCAGATTATTTTAAAAGGAATGATTTTTATTTATTTATTTCATGTAATATATTTATGCATATAATGGTAGAAATGAAATTTATAAACTTAACATTCCATTAACATTTAAAAGAGTACACTTTGCCTTAAACGGGACTTTTAATAGACAAATTACCCACGCAGGGGTCAAACTAAAATACAAGTCCACGCAGGGACCAAATACTAGAAAAGATGTCCACACAGGGACTAAAAAGACAAGTCCGCGCAGGGACTAAATACACAGATGTGACCACCTTGGTTTTTACACTCGTATTTGTTTGACTTTCATTGTAACAAATACAGTATTTGGAATAAAACTTATTTGAACATACTTGCTTTGTGCTTATACATGCTTATACCAATACAAACACGTGAAACAATTGCAAATTTGTTGAGTTTTATGCTATTAAACAAGGTTACATAAACTATAAGGGCCTATTGTGACATTTTGTGAAACTACAATTTAAAGGACCTATTTGTCATTCTTTAAAACTTTAGAAATACAAGGGTTAAAAGCGCAATTATTGAAAACTACAAGTTTAGGGTCCTTTTGGTCATTTATGAAACTTATTATATAAAAGAAATAAAACATATATTTCGTATTTAAAATTTCAGAGTTCAATTGGTCATTTTATTAAACTTATACTACGAGGACTGAACATGACATTTTTTGAATCTCATACTAACTATAAACACTAACCGGGTTAACTTTAGCAAAGGTTTTTCCTTATTAAAACAGTAACTCAGTTAGCTTAAGTTAACGCTACTGACCGAGCTATGACCCGTGAATTACATCTTGGACAATGAACATTAAATCCACTTAACTCGATTAACTGGTAATCACGAAAAATTTACGGGACGACACATATAATTATTTATACTAGTTATAAATAATTTATTGTTTAATTATAAATATTATTATTAATTATTATAATTATTATTATTATTATTATATTTTATTTTAGTGCATCTACCTAATTTTACCTAACTTGGCCACCCATTTTCAATAAAAAAAAGATAATAATTATTTCTAGTGCCATGACCTAACTTTGCCATTATAATTTTGTTTGGAAGGCAAAAAGTACCTTTCAATAGACACTAACGAAAAAAGAAAGAAAATGGTGTCTGCCATAAGTATTCATTGAAAACAATATATAAATGGGTCTTTCATTCAAGAAATATGGACATGATATTGTTATCGTTGTCAATGTAATACTCATAAATAAACCAAAAGTTTGGAGAAACTAAGTTTGTGTTTACAAAACAAGTTCAATCGTTGTTGTTCAGTTGAACATCCTACTCCACACACCACCATCTTTCAATTGTTTTTAGTTCAAGCATTCCAAGCTTTGCACAAGGTATAAGGTGAAAGATTAGAAGGTTTGGTGCCTAAGGAACTTGAAGGACCTCTCTAGTGTGCTTTTATCCACCCAATTTCTCTAGTGTTTCTTCCCTAGCTTCAAAGCTAGTAGTAAGTTTCTTTGATCATCTTTTATTTCATATTTATGGTGATCGTATGTGTGCGTTTTAGTAACATTTAAGCTAGAAACAGTATGCTGATTAGCATTTTGAGCCAACTTCAGTTGGCTGTAACCGAACCTTAATAAAGAAGAAAACTGATTTTCTGAAGCCTAAATTATGTATTATGAAATACGGTTCTAATGGCACTCGAATCATAATATTTGGACTTCGTTTACTATTTTTAAAGACCCTTTTAGTAACAGCAACTTAAGCTGAGTTTTTACTGCAGTAAATGAGAGAAATGTTTTTAGTCATAACTTGAGTTCTGTGTAGTATTAACTCAGGAAATTTATACTGTAAATGACCACTAATGTTGTAGTAATTCTCCCACTGGAATTTCATCAATCGGACTTACGATGAATTTTAAATGAATTTTTCCGTGAACTGCAGTCAGAAAGTGACGAATCTGATTTCAGTTAGGTAAATGATTTTTTATAAAATATTGGTAATGAACTGGACCCCGATATTTTTACACAATAAAATTTGGAACGTATATGACATTCTGTAAAAAATTGGGAATTTTTGGAGAAGGTTAACTATTTTATTAAAATGCTCGAAAACAGTCCAGTTTTGATTAATATGGCTAAAATGACATAAGTAGTATTTTGCATGTCAAAGTGTGGGTATTTGATTTATTATTACAATTTTATTATTTATGATAAATAAATATTTTTCATAAATAATTCCTCTATATTATGATCATTTTTCCGAGTCCACTAAACATATAATTCACAAGATCCTTCTGTTAATCTAAACATTATCAAATACAATAAATGCTCAACAAATCCCGTCAACACTATACGACCTCAATATTGATACATTATTCTTGTTCATGTACGATTCATTAGGACAACTTTGAGTCCTTATTATCAAACACCTTAATCTTGACTTGCGTATTCGGAATCGCTTGCAAAATAAGGTGAGTACATAGATCCCCTCTTTTTACTGTTTTCGATTGTTTTGGGGTGATTCATATGTATCAAACGATTCCAATATTTCAACGTTGGTTTCAAAACGATTGAGATGGTTTATACAAAACTAATAACGATTTCGATAATGTGAACGAACTTGTTGGTGGTAATTACATAACGAAATACATTCATTAATTTCGGCCAAACCGACCAGTATTAGGTTATGGTACCATAGGATCCGACAAATCCCGTTATCAACTAGACCCATGGTTATGTGTGGGTTAAGTGGGTAACGACTGAATCTGATGATTGTTAACTTACCCTTTGGAGGTTTGTTAATGCGAGAACGATTGGGAACGATGAACGAGTCACAAAGGTTTGAATGTTATTAGCAAGACGACCAAAAGTAGTTTTCACAATGAAAACGAGAACGATTTAAACGAGTGAATGAATTGAACGATTTGGAACGATTTAAACGAATGAACGATATTCTATAACGAGAACGAGTTAAACAATATTACACAACGATGTTTACGAAACTATATAAACCATACGAGTTTTATTACAAGAACGACTTATGATTTGGTTTACATAAACAATTGTTTTGGGTTAAGATTCATGGCATCGAGGTTTATAAATTATGACCAATCTATTTTGACTTGGTTATTCATTTACAATACAAACATTTTACAAAACAAGGTTTTCTAATATCAATTAACTAAGTTGTACAAGTTGTTTTAACATACAAACGAGCCATGAATCTGATACTCACACAAAAACTATGTACTCGCCAGCATTTCTTTGCTGACTTTGTTTTTACATATGTTTCAGGTAATGTTGCTTAATGTTGATTGCGAATAGGCTGCATGCTCACTTAGGACCGGACGAGGCCTTAGTGATTTAATAACGATGATAAACTATGTTTGAATTGCTTGTTTAACTTTAAGACAATGTTTAATATTCAATAAAACGAAGCTCTTGTATCCATGGTTTGAAACAATAATTCTGTTACAACACTCCCCGACGTTTCCGCCACGATTTGTTGTTTTACGTGGTCGGGGTGTGACAACAGATAAATGTCCACGCAGGGACTTGATTAAAATAGATAATACAACAATACATATGGGGATTTAATGATCCCTTTTCTTCTTCCCCTTTAGCAGGCTTGCTAAACCCTTGAGGAAACCTTGTCGTTCCCTGCGATCTCTGTGAAAATCTCTCTCGACTTGGTCCAATCTTTGAAGAATTTCTTCCCGTTCTGGCGGGGAAAACCGTGGCGGCTGCGATTGTTGCCGAATCGGTGGTCGAGCTGGTACTTGACATCCATGAGTTGGATATCCTACTCCCCAAGGAGCTCCATACGGTCCTTCAGGGTGAAGGGCAAGGTAGTTTGATGCCACTTGGTAAGGGTCTTCTGCATAGTTATAACGGGTGTGAGCCGGCTGCTCAAACGGATTGTACGCAATTGAACCGGCGTACGCAGGAATCGGGTTATCAAAACCCATCAGTGGTGGCTGCGGTGCAACTGGTGCAGAACTCACTTCAGGAATCGGGTTTGAGGGTCCACCCATTTGTGGGTCCTCTTGCAGTGGCGGATAGTGACTGCCACTGGAGTGTCGAGGGGTGCTAAATTGAAAATCCCCTGCTCGCGCAGACATACGTGCGCCCGTTCTCCTACGCCTTGGTGGTTCTGGATGTGCTTAATGAACTGGCTGCGGTGGAGGCGGTGGCGTGACTGCCACGAATCGTGAATCCCCAGAGGGATCCTGCTGCTGCTGGTGAGGTGATGAATGGTGAGAAGGTGTGAAGTACCATTCATGCTGCTGGTGAGGTGATGAATGGTGAGATAGCTATCTGGACCACCGTAGGGTGATCCGTGGAAAGAAGATCCATCCGAGATCTCGATGGGATGGTTAGGAGTACCGCTTACAGGTTCGACGGGGTCCGTGTCCTCGTCCATGTCCATAGCATTATCTTCCGAGAAGTGGTCCTCCGGTCCCAATGGGTTAAAACCCACTGGTTCTTGGATATAATTTGTCGGGTTGAACCGGCCCTGAAAAACAGGAGTGGATTTACCAAAAGAATTGTGCGAAAGGGATCGCTGGAGAGGTATATATGAAGGTTGTGTGTTATCGGGCTCGTTTTCTGACTGTGGCCCATAGGAGTTACGATAGGGAGGCGTTGAACTGTGCGAGACAGATCGTCTGGCGGGCTCAAAAAGGTTCCTCCTGTTTCCTTGCGGATCAGCACTTGCAGTCGTAGAAGGAGTTCGCCAGTGCGAAGTCCCGGCTTCGTGGTCGTTGGGGGCGCTCATCGGCCCCTTTCCTCGTCCTCCTCTTCTCATTCTTGGTGGCATAATTCCTGTCAATATAAACAAAGATAACAACAAGAATATAAAATAAAAGACAAAGTTAAAAATTTAAAACAAATTTGGATTGTTCCTATGTTCTTTGTCTAGACTCGAAAATTTTGGAATGTGCAATTGTGTAACTGAGATTAAACACAAAAGGCTAGTGTTTAATTCACTCAGCGTTGGCTCTGATACCAACCTGTCACACCCCGATATTTCCACGTTTGACCGGTGGGCCCGGTGAGGAGTATCGTGACGTGGTTGGTAACATTACAGTCAAACAACACAATATTTAAATGCACAGCGGAAGCAAATGAAAAATATATTTCAACCGAATATAATTGTAATATCAAGTATCACAAACAGTTGAAAATAATCCACATGTGGATCAAAAATAAATAGGAAACATTGTTCAACAGTTTTGACGTCCGAGCTTGCGAGACTTATTGTGGACGCTAGGAGAAAGCTAGCCTAGTTCGCTTAGTACCTGCACTTAACCTTTTTGGGAAAATATGTCAGTTTACACTGGTAAATACATTCAACCGGCTCATTTTGAAAAGTTTAATAAAATTGATTTGAATGCACGTGGCACAAACTTTTTATAACTTGGGATAATTATTTAAACATATAAACTTGTAAAAGGATTACATGTTCCTTATGCGTTCAGTAGCCCGGTTCGTGCCGGGTTAAAGATCAATAGACACACCACATTATTTATTTATGCACTGACGAGTGTACGCCTACACCCCGCGCTTAGGTCGTGGCCATTTCGTAAAATGATGCCAAGGATATCCGGGACATGGTCATTAACCTCCCAAAGGTGTTAAGCAAACAAAACATATTTAAACGGGTCATCTCGATAATACTTAACCACCAATCGATTAAGGTCGAATGCCCGACCAAGCGGTATTTTATATACCGTACCCCAAGCCCGTATAAGGGAAAATAAGTTAAAAGTATTTACCTTTGCAAGTATAAATCTCAATTAGCAAATGCGGGTAGCTTTTACCGGGTCTCCTATTCTGGAACAAAGGTTTATAATAACCTATTAGAATCCTAACGGTCTTTAGTTAAGCTTAAGCTTAGACCGGTTAGTTTTAAGGAACGATACGGTTCGAACGCGTGATTAAGCGAAGACCGGAATAGAATGTGATTTAGACCCGACAAGTTTGAAGACTTGTCTTATATGGGTAATCTAAACACATTCTGGATTTTGAGATAAAAATGATAAGGGTTGACCCGTTTCGGCCAATTTATGTAAACTAGTTACATAAACCGAACCGAACGCGAAGAATGCTTAACGGGTAACCATAAGAGCCATATGCAGGTTTCCTAAGTCAATATGCTTTAAATATGTTGTGACATCAGTAAGATATCTTTTATTACGCCCGAAACGAATTTAAACTCAAACTATGCCCCGTAGGGGTATTTTGGTCAATTATAAGGTTATAAAAGAGTTTGAACAATATTCTGAGTTACAGGTCTGATGTAATCAGTAAAAATACTTAATTTAGCAGGTCATATCAGTTGGTGATAAGTCTTATATGACAAAATGGTTTTAAACCCAAACTATGCGTTTAATACGTTTAAAAAGTCATTTTAAGCGATTTCCGGGGTATACAGGAAATCTGAGTTTTTTTATCAGGTTATAAAGTTCAAAATACCATATTTATTATATAAAATCAGTAGC
Organism: Helianthus tuberosus; assembly: GCA_030545235.1. Classification (NCBI taxonomy): domain Eukaryota; kingdom Viridiplantae; phylum Streptophyta; class Magnoliopsida; order Asterales; family Asteraceae; genus Helianthus; species Helianthus tuberosus. The sequence goes on along the minus strand of CM060367.1, from coordinate 205,707,268 downwards.
AACTGGATTGGCGTCAAAATACTTTGTAGAACTCATTTTATGACCGAAAAGGGTATATTCGGTATTTACCGAATTAATGCCATAACCTTAGCTTATGAGCAGGTTAAAAATAATTAAAAATCTTTAAAAATCCCAAAATATTATATTATCTTAGTGGGCAAAAGATTTGGTGTCAAAAATTGGGTTTAGATAGGCTTTATGCTAATGACGCCGTTTAATTAATAAAAGGCGTTCTAATTACGCTAATGAGCATAACTCCTAATCTAGACCTCCAACTGATGTGAAAATTTAGGGACATGTTTATAAATCAGTAACTAAGGTTTCTACTCTTTCACATTTTTAAAAATCACGTTTTATGGTGAAAAGGGCATAATAGTCAACATAGAAGCAATTAACGGAATCATGCATATTAATTAGATAACTAATGAACCGAGGTGTATAATCACAGAGGGTTATACTAGTATGTAACCTAGTCCAATTAAAGCTCTAAGGCATTTCTAAATCATACTAAATCGGGTCAGAACTGAAGTTAAAGCAAAAGTCAAAGTTTTGCGACTTTCGGTTCCGAACCGGGTCTAAACAGAAAATTGTCGGATCAAACAAGCTTAGACCAGTTATTATACTTGTTACCAAGTTATATGAGTGGTAAAATAGGTTATATGCCTTCTACATTGTTAATTATGCGTTAATTCGAAGATTAGCATCCTGTTGACTTTTTTCTAGTCGACTTTGACCACACAAATGGTCTAGTTAGAGTGGGAATCAGAGGGTGCCCTTTTAAGGGTTTAATGCCCACATAATTACCAACTTATAACTACCTTCAATTCGACTAATCACTGAACCATTAATGATTAATCGCTAAGTCAAACGGTAATTACGACGGTTTGACTTTTAAGCTAAAACTAAGTAAAAACTCAATTAAGGAAGGTCAAGGGTACTTACCAAAGTCCTATGCATGACTAGGGATGTCTTGGATCTGCTTTGGAGCTCCAGAAGTCTTCAAGAATGCAGATGGAAGGTGTGATCAAATGGTTGCAACATGAGGGCCTTTTATAGTGTTCTTGATCCATTATGATAGTGACAACTAAGTCTATGGGGTGATCCAGATCAATAACAAGTGCTCCTAGGGTCTAAAAGCAATGTAGGGGTCGTCCAAGAAGTGAAAAATGTCTAACTAAGTCGGTTACAAGCTCATAACAACCAACTGTCCGATTTTCTGTTGCTGGGCACCCCTTACGGACCGTAAGGGGGTGGCTTACGGTCCGTAAGCCTTTTGCAGAAGGCAAAAACTCTTGACCTTTCAAGCATTCGAACGGGCAACCATGTATTACGAATTTTGGGCTTCTATAATTCAGTATGGGGCCTCATGAACGTGCCTTGAACAGTTTAGATCGCCTTTAATGATGTACATTTGTCTTGGACATTATCAAAAAGCCATGAACGAAGGGTTGTCGTGCATTTCTTCGTAGGATTTCACTTTTGCAAATAAGAGTCAATTATTACTAGTATTTACCGGATTTGAGTATATCAGATGTTTCTAATATATATTAGGGTCTTGGGATTTATACTGAGGTCGTTTAGAGGTATTTAATTAACATGTCGATGCTTTAAATCCGACCATACATCTTTGACTAGATCCGGGTTTATAACACTTTTGTCGTACATGACACGTGTCGTTATTTTATTGAACACGAAATTTCAAGGTGTCACATTCGGTTAAAGTTAAAACGAACAAACACATGTTCGTGTCCGTTCAATTCGTATACACAGACCTATACAAACAGAATGAAAGTTTAATATTACAGTCTAAGCTTTCCGAGAGGTTCATGAATTAAATCAGTAGGAAGATAATCTTCAATGTTTGGTCGATCTAGGTCTAATTCCATATTTGGTGAGTTCACCTTGCTCATCTTCCACCTACTTCACACACATATATATAAACATACACATATAATTATATACACAAACATCAACAGAAACCTCACTCTCTATCTTAACATATTCTACTTTGATTTCTCAAATTTGACGAAATAACATACGAATTTGATAACCCAAAATGCAAATTTGGAGAGGGAAGAAGTGGGTTTTTATGCTACTGTTTGAAAATTAGGAATTATGAGATGAAGAAGAAGACAACGATGAAGATTAATGGATGAATGTTGGCCCAAAAATCTATCGAGAAATAATTGAATGGGAAAATAAGGAATTGTAGATGAAATTATCAGCATCTATAGAAATTTTGGATTGAAAAAACAATTGAACAATTCAGATAAACATACCAGGATCAAGATAAGACCGATGTAAATAAAATCGTCTGATGAAATCGCCAACGTTGAAAACGCCAATGTCTATTACGGCTGAGAAATAGGGTTGGTGATTGTAAGGAATCGAGTGACAGAAACCTACATACGAACGAACAAAATCAAATATAAAAACAATCAAAATCAAACATACGAACGATGATCTAACCTTGATTTGATGATTATTTTGAAGATATGCACCGTCGGCGGAGAAGAAAGTATTCGTCAAAAACCCTAATTCGATGTTCAAAAGCGGGATGAGATTTAGGTTTTCTGAAAAATCGACATAGAGTAGATGACAATTAGGGTTTGAAGCGAAGCGGATGAAAGAATAGCGTGTGAGGGAAAAGATAGTAGAAGAATTGCCGCTCAAAATCAATCGAGCATGAATATCACAATGCCACGTGGCAATGATTGGCTTAAGTTAGTGACATGTGGCTTAAGATTATTTTGCTTTATTAGAAGTAGTAGATTTCAATAATTTTTTGTTTCTCATTACCAGTTATGGTATTAGAGCAAAGTCCTTTATAATTTGTTGCACTTCTACGCTTGACCTGTCACCCTTCTTTTTATCTTTTGCATAGAGTGAAGTTTAATACATAAACAACTTTAAATAGACAAGCTTGAAAAAAATATCAACCATTTACTAACTATTTTAAATATAATACATAAAATAGTTATGTATATGCATAACCGTCTGAAGAGGTATGGTCCCAAATCCTTGCCCACATGGCAAGGACCACACCCCTTTTCCATCCTACGTGGCGCTGACATCAACAAAATCATCCAGAACCTTCTAGAAGCTTCTGGAAAACATCAAGGTGGCACCAAAGATGCTCCATCTGACAAAAAGGATGACACGTGTCACTTTCCTCCCCTCGTGGGAAGTAGCAAGAGCCTTTATCTAATCTACTATTGAACCATCTCACCTGAAAGTCAGTCGCTACCTTAAGGCATGCCTTGACTCCAAGAGCTAACTCGATGGGACTTGCTTTCCTAAAGAGAAGACGAAGAGGATGACACTGGGGATCGTTCTTACTTAAAGAAATTCCCATGAGCTGCCTTGAGCTGGTAACTCCAAAATCGATGATTCTTGGCCACTGACTTACTGCTTTCACTCAAATGCCACTGATGCGTAAGACATTGAGTTGGACTACTTTCCTTCTGGTAATGCCTTTCCCTGTGGTCACCTTGCCCTTCTACTTACCGGCTTGGCTATTTCGAAGGATTCGCTTCGGCGGGTGATTGAACTAAAAAAGAATTCTTGAAAGTGGCACTCCTTCCTTGCTTCTTACCCCGTAGCGGGAGATTTTTTGACAATCCAGTCATCAAGCGCCAGGTAGACCTGCGACGAATCAAGGAGCAATCCGACAGTACCAGTACGACGTCTCCAGAATAGGCAAATGTGAGCGCGCCACATGTACCACTACACTGACCACAGCAGAGGAGACCAAAAGGATATTCCCCTTGGTCGGACAGCTGGCGCGCAACCACAGCTGGCACCGCTGCTCCTCCCTCCTTCACCCTCCGGCTATAAATAGGACCCTTCATCATCCAGGTTGAACAATCATACTCTCTATACTCCCACACTCTACACACACTGTTTATTCTACCTCAGAACAGTACTTATTCTCACGCCGGAGCCTGGTTAAGAGGGAAACCCCCATATTCCCCTCTTAATGAGACTAACGGTGTGCTGTTTTGCAGGACCCAGGTCGTTCCGACGAGTAAGAAAGGAGATTGAACCCACAGAAGAAATAACCCCACAGATTTACCCTGGTGTTAACCTGTGTTTCATCATTGGCGCCATCCACTTTTAGCAGAAACCACTCTCATCTCTTTTCTTTTCGAAAAACACTCGTCACAATGGCTGAACAAAACCCTTCTCACCCAGTAGATGGAGAAGTTTTCTTCTTTTGAACTCGTTTCGGACAATGCACACGTCCAAAGGGGTCAAAGGAACGAAACTATCCAAGAAGGGCCGATGAACAACGATTTTCCTAGCATCTTTGGGAGTGCATCCAGGGTTGTTAGCCAAAACACAACTGGTGCTACCTTCCAAACTCCACCTAGGATAATCACCCAAACTACAAACGGAGCCACTTTCCAACCTCCTTCAGGGGTAGTCCAACAAACACCTCCACCAGTGCAAACACAGAGCCATGGAGCTGGTCCCTCAGCTCCATCGGATCAAACTCAACTGAACTTCTCTGCACTACTGGGGCTACCCGAAGGAAAAACTCTGGCTTCCTGGTATGCCGAACAAATGGCGTCTATAAACCTTGTTTACACACAGCTCAGCGCACAACAAGCTCTGCTCCAAGCACAAGCCAACCAGTCCGCATTTGCTACCCCACCGCAAAGGCCTTTGAGCGCTCCCATGCCTCAACAGGCCAATGCATTCAACTTACGCCCTGAATCAGTACCTACACCAAACATCAGGAGGCCAAGCGCGCACGACACGCGCGATACATACGGAGAAACAGAAAGCAATTATGTGCAGTACTCTCACCCACCAAGGAAACCAATACAACGTCGTTTAGGTCCGCGCAACATAAACAACGAGCTCGATAACTATGAAGAGGAAGAGGAAGAGGACGAGACATACAAAGAGAGTACAATGTTCAGTAGGTTGCCGCCAGAGCATGAAGCGTACAAACCTCGCAAACGCGCAGGTTATAACCCAAAAGCAGAGCATGATTACACCTTGAGCTATCGTCCAGACGACATGGCTGAGAATTCAAAATTCATTAGAGAGATTGCCACGACCGCTATCGATAAAACGAAATTGCCACACAACGTGGGCAAATACAACGGGTTGACAGACCCAGATGATCACCTCCAAGTTTTTAATGGTGCTGGAGCAACAGGCGGATGGAACTTACCGACATGGTGTCATCTCTTCGCTCAAACCTTCGTCGGCGCAGCGCGCGTTTGGTTTGACAGCCTACCAGCAGGAAAAATCAAGTCAAGGGTCGATTTTCGAGAGAAGTTCCTTGCACACTTCTCTCAGCAACGTAGACACACCAGAGACTCAGCTGATTGTTTAAACATATGGCGCAGAGACCACGAGAGTGTGGAAGACTTTATCACTAGGTACAACAAAGAATGTCTGGAAATAGGAGATGTAGGCTAAAAGATGATGCGCGCACACTTCATGAGGGCAGTCAAGTGCGATGATCTAATCAAACGTGTAAAGGGAAGAAACAGAGGACCCAAAGATTAGGAAACCTTCATTGAAGCAGCCAAAACCATAGCGCAGTCTGACAGACAGTTGACCGGTGATGACCACCGTCAGCGCGGATATAACCACAATGACCGGCACAACAAAAAGGGCAGAGGCCAACCATGGAAAGCGTCCGGTCACAGAGAGAGAAGCCCAGCAAGGGAGGATGCGCGCCACACAATCAATCAGATAGCCCACCGGAAAGAGGTAAAAAGAGAAAACAGGGAGAAATAGTGGACACCACTAACAAAGACCCCTTCTGAGGTTTTGGCCACTGAAAATCACCAGTTCAAACCACCCCTACAAATGCGAAACAAGAGGGGTCAAGATCCCAATATTTTCTGCGAGTTTCACAAAGACACGGGTCACTTAACTGACGACTGCTTCAGTTTAAAGCAAGAAATAGAAAGGGCCTTAAGAGATGGAAAACTCACTCATTTGGTAAAGGGCGGAAAGCGCGACTACCGCCAAATACAAAGAAGAGAAGAAGGACCAGATAACAAAAAACTCAGGAAATTGGAAACCCACATGATTCAAGGAGTCAGCGAAGGCCAAAGAAAAATTACAACAAGCGCACACAGGACGACTCGTGGCGCGAAAGGCAGATTGTTTTTCCTATTGTAAGAGGAGGCCCAAGAGAAAGAAGACCGATAGTTATCTCGGGCGTGATCGGACACTACCAAACCGATTACATTTTCATTGATCCAGGGAGCACCGCGGACATCATATATGAACAATGTTTCAACCAATTCGATCAAGAGGATAAGGCACGCTTAGAACCAGTTGATTACCCATTCACTGGTTTCTGCAACGAAGCCGTTTTTCCCCTCGGACAGATATCGTTCTCGGTGTTACTCTCGGATGGAAGGAATTCAAGAACAGAAGATGTTACATTCATGGTGTTACCCGCACATTCAAGACATGACATCCTCCTGGGAAGAGAGTCTCAGGGGGACTTTAGTATAATTTGCTCCGGTCCACATTCAGCGGTAGGATTCCCAACAGAAACGGGGATAGCAATAATATACGCAAGCAAGGAAGTCTTAGCAACAGATGAACTCAGACCTGCAAAAGCAAGTAAACCAGCACCACGCGCGGAAGCGGAAAAATGGGTGTTGAACAGCGCATACCCGGAACAGACAGTTACCTTAGGACCTGCAATGTCCGATTTAACGCGCGCGGCGCTAAAGAAGCTGTTGTTTCAAAACATGGATGTGTTTGCCTGGACACCAGCAGACATGGTGGGTGTTCCACGGCACATAGCTGAACATCGATTAAACGTCTCAGAAGAAGCAAAGCCGGTGGTACATGCCAAACGCCATTTGGGACACATAAAACACGATGCCATGAAAGAGCAGGTAATGGAGCTGTTAAATGCAGGAATCATCAGAGAAGTTAGATACCAAACGTGGGTAGCGAGCCCAGTAATGGTACAGAAGCAAAACGGTAGTTAGAGGATATGTGTAGATTACAAGGATCTAAACAAGGCGTGTCCACGCGACTGTTATGCCTTACCAGACATCGATGAAAAGATTGATTCGCTGGCAACATTCCGATGGAAATGTTTCCTCGATTGTTACAAGGGGTACCGCCAGGTACAAATGGCTGTGCAAGACGAAGACAAAACCGCATTCCGCACACCGACAGGGCTATACTGCTACACCAAGATGCCTTTCGGTTTAAAGAATGCGGGCGCGACCTATCAGAGACTGATGAATGAAACTTTCCACGATGCTATCGGCAAGTATATTGAAGTGTATATGGATGACCTAGTTGTTGATGCACTTTGTGTGGACGCGACTCGGCTCGGTTCGACTCGGCCTTGAAAGACTTGAAGACACGAAGATCGAGACAAAGCTACAGCCAAGGGGGAGTTTGTTGGTGCACTTGTGTCTGTACTTTGTCTGTATTTTGTCATTATACCAAACGATGTCTTGTTAGTCTTGTAAGTTTGACCAAGTCAACCATCCTCCTGGTTTGACTTGGCCAAACAGTCAACATTATGTTTGTAAGATGTTGGGTCGAAGGATGTGCCATCGAAGGATTGCCTATATCCTTCGATGACCTGCTCGAAAGATAACCTTCGATGGATGGACCACGAAAGATCACATCTTTCGTGGTACATGTTGATCCTTCGAGCTGTTTCTGGTCGATAGATGATGCTTCGATCATCCTATCTGATCCTTCGACCGGACCTGCTGTTTTGGGTATAAATACCCGTGTGTTGTGTTCATTTGGATATACTGAGTAGAGACTAGACAAGAGAGACAGAAACAGAGAGAGCTTTCTGTTGAGAGCACACACACACGAGAGAACTTTGAGAGTTTGCAGAATACATCTGTGAACATTGGACTTGTAACCGAACCTTTCATACGCATTAATACAAGTAGTGTTAATCGTTGAATGTTGTGTGTTGTGTTTGTGCTTGTTCTCGTATAAAATCTCGGTTGCATGCTAGCTTGGATTCCGCACTCGCTAGTGTGTTTGATATAACAAGGATAAGGTTTGACATTTTCATTTTTGAAATGTAAAGACGGAAAACAATAAATAAATATATACAAAGATGCATTAAATAAATATTTACAGACATTCTTTTTGCGAGTTTCGAGGGTAAGAGAATCATATCAGTGTACGGTCATACCAAAACGCTCTTGTTGTTCTTTTAGTTAACATTAAGATAAGCATCCTATAACGATTATCGGTATTGTTGTCCACATAAGCTCAACTTATCATTTGTAATCATGGCGAGGGGATACGTTAAGGTATAATTTATACTTACCGACCGGTGTTCATCCACATCACAACACATTCCCGTATCAAGGTATGCACGAGGATTCATCTTACCGGTGAGTATACCGATTATCATCTGTTTGACCGTATATGATGTGAGATTCTCACTTATTTTGATTTGAAAATAAGCCCTATGTGATATAATCACTTATTGATGAGGAACTTGATTTTCAGATGCATGAGGGCACAGGAGCAAGTCCGTGAACAGGTCAGTACTTTCGTACAGCAGAGAGACGAACTTGACTCCCGCAAAGAATCTGTGATATATTATCACTTATTTGATTTGGACATGTGATTGTTGATCACTTATTGAGGTCGAATGCAGTATGAGATATGTACACGTATGTATGGTATCATGGAAGATCTAGACTTGCGTCCCCGTTATTTTTCGGTAAAAGATACAACCATGATACCCAGATGATAAGCAGCATAAAGACCGAAAATCTCAGAACCTCGGCAATCTCTCAAACGAAATTTCGGTACTAAGACCATATGCCAATGAATGGTTCCCACCCAGTCTTCAGTCAGATTTAAGTTTATATCACCCTGCACACTTTAAAATGATTGTGAGCCTACCGATACATCTTATATAGAGCTGCTTATCGTTTTGCATTTAAGGTTTAAAGAGGTTTGGACAGACCACTGATGTACTATCATTTTCTCTTTTGCTCGCCAGGAAACTCATTTTTGTTTTTCTATTGTTTTTGTGTTTTTGAAATTTTTCGATGTTTTTGGATTTTCAAATTTGGATTTACTCCCCCTAAAATCAATAAACTAAGATAAATTTAAAAGACACAAGGATATTTACAAAAATGATTTTCCGATGTTGGTTAACTCATGTTTTACCTCAATGCCGTTTACCAAAATTAAGTTTTAATCAGAAATGATTTAGCGAATTTTGGAAAAATCAGTTGGCATGTCGGTAAGCGGTGCGGACCATGACAGCATTGTCTGGCCAAAGAGTGCAGAACAAGATAATAATTCACAAAGCAGCTTAATTATCGACAAGTATAGGAGAGATTAGAAATTTAAAACCGTATCCTGCAACTGCATCGTGCATTGCAAGGAATCTGAGTGTTCTCCCAAACTGGATATCCATCCGGTGTGGATTTCAAAGTCGATTCTTTGTAGCTACTGAGAAGTCTCTTGACAGCAACAAGATCATAAGCCTTTGGGTCCGGCTGGTCTTCCACATTGCACCAGCAAAGGTTTTTGTCTTTCTCTTTCAGAAGTAGTGTGCGGTTGTTCAATCCACGCCAAGGCATCCGCACACCCGGTTGATTTGTTCAACAAACACATTTTCTTCAATCACACCACGAAGAAATGTACACTGCACGTTCATCTTACAGGTTGTTGAACTTCAGACGTGCTGCAGGTGCGTACATTTTGATTTGAATCTATCCCGGGAACCCGATCAAAGCCTTGAACATCCACATTTTGAAATGATTGTCATTTTGTCGAAGCCTTTTAATTTCTTTCAACAGACATTTCTGTTTCCCTTTACTTTTTCTCTCCATCAAAGGCAGCAATTTCTTCTGTTGCCTATTTTGTGCAAGGATGCTCCACTATCAACAATCTTACGACTATCGAAAGTTCCTCCTGGAATATCCTACACACTCACTCAAAAATTAGTTGGAGAGAGGGACCCAAGCCTTTGTGGACTTGGGTCGTCCTTGATCATCAAGAAAAGTGATTTCAATCACTTGATGATTAGGAAAAAGAACCTGTGGTGCTCCCCCTGACTGAATTACCTGTTTTTGTTTCCAGGCTGTTTGTCCTTTACCAGTATTTGTATTAATTGTTTTAGCATTTACTGGTTTTACAGTTTTAGGTTTTGCTTGAACAGGTTTTTCTTCTTTGACCTCTGATTTTAAGGCCTTTTCAATTACCTTTTGATTCTTTTGTTTTAACTTCTTTTCCCTTTCTTTCAAGACACGTGGGTCTTGTTTCGGGGAAAATGTTCGTTTTTGGTAATTGGTTTCTTGGGGAGCACTTGTTTTTGCCTTCAACTTTTGCAGGTATGGGCAGTATCTTACAATATGCCCAATTGTGCCACACTCAAAACACATTCTCCGCTCTACAAACCTCGGAGAAACATGTTGATGATCAGACGGAGAACCAGACAATGAACTTTGTGATCTAGACGTGCTTGGACCTAAATCACCTCCGTTGGTGTGTTGGGTATAGTTATTCTGATCATTTCGTTTTAAAATTCTAACTTGTTTTACAAAATCAATGTTAGATTTATCCTTAAATGTTTCAAGTTTATCTGAACCCGTGGATCCAACAAAGTTCACTTTCGGTTCTCTTTTCTTAACAGGAGCTCTTTTGTTTTGCACCCATTGTTGTTGAACCTTAGGTGCTTGAACATTCTTGTTCTGAGCCTTCTGTCCCTGTATCTTACCTTTTCCGGAATTGACTTGTTGTTTTCGCTCAACTTGTGGTTTTTGGTTTCCGTATTGTTTTCTAATTTGTTCACACGGAATTGAATCACATTGAGTGACGGTGACTTTGCCACTTTTGTTCCCCAAAAACTTATCAGTGCATCCTTCAAAAATTTGCTCAATTAAATCTTGATTTACATTTTTAATTGGAAAATCTTTGTTAGAGTAGATTTTGCTATCTCCTTTGAGCGTGTACAACAAGTTATTCTCTTCACTGCCAGACACAAGGGACTCCATTGATTTTGACAGTTCAGTCTTACTCGGTTTCACTGGTGGATCACACAGGATGTGATTCTCGATTGGAATATCTGTTGTAACCGAGTTAGACTGTTGTTTCACAATTTCTTCAGATTCATCATCTGAAGAATCAGCATCCTCAACAATAGGAGGACTCTGTTCCTTAACACACGATGAATCTGTCTCATTCTCAGATTCAGATTCTGATTGACCCGAGGATGATGTACCAGTTGTGAACCCGAGGCCTGCTGCAAAGTCATCTAGATCGAGTGGCACAGTGGGTTCAAAACGGGGCATATCCTCGTCATCAGGCAATTTGGAGTAATTGTGATTCATTGGGGGAGGACATGATTTGAATCCAATACATGGTTTATCCCCCTTTTTCTTTCTCTCTTGAACGTCAATGATGTGATCCAATACAAAGCGGGAATTGGAATAGCTTTCCAGTTTCTGCTTAATTGTTTCACATTCACATCGAGCTGTTGCCAATTCTACCATTTGCTTTTCAATTGTGTCAATAAGATTATTGTTAGCATGTTGTTTTCGCAAAACAGCCTTTTGTAATTCTGAAACATCATGTTTTAATGACGCAATTGTTGCTTTAAATTCCTTTTCATTTCTGGTTAAAAACAAGTTAGCTTCAGTTGCTTTAGAGAGATCTACAATCAATTCTTGATTGTGTTTGTGTGTGACATCATATTTTTCTTGCAAAGCCTCGTGTTTGCTTTGCAATTCACACCACTCATCATTCAATGAAACATGTTTGTCTTGCAAGTCAAACAAACTAGCTTGTAAAGCATCATGTTTGCCTTGCAACTCAGACATGTTTGCTTCTAAATCAGCATTTTTAACACGCAAACTATCACAGTTATCACAACTAGCTACAGTGGGTTCATCGACACATACCTGACCTGATGAACTGTCGACATTAGCCATAAAGGCTGAATGGAGAGAAGACGAAGAGTAAGCAGCTTGATCCACATGATCATTTCCTGAAGTGGAGGATTCTTCATCTGAGCTTCCACTATAACCAGAAGAGTCTTCATCCTCAGAAGAGTCACCACCATTGGCGGAAGATTCTCCACCACTGGCGTGCTTTAAATCCCTTACGACTTCAGCAAAACATGCTGTTCCACCATTTCCTCCTTCTCCAAGCTGAAGCGACCAATCACAACCCTCATCTATTTGAACCACCAGCCCCCGGTTGGCATTTGATGACCCTGCTTGGCCTTGGTTGTTGACAGGGATCATCGTACGAACATTGTTTCTGTTCTGGTTCTGCTGGTTGCCTTGATTTCTGAAGGGGTTTTGGTTTCCATGCTGAGCTGGTCTTGTGCATTCCCTTTTGAAATGACCCCGTTCACCACAGTTAAAGCACGTTACAGCTTGCTTGTCGAACCCATACTTGGTGTCTTTCTTGCTCTCCAAGTTGGTTCTTCCCGTCCTTTCCATAAACTCCTTTGCTCTTCGAATTGCACTAGCAAGAGCCCATTTGATATCCATCATTTCAAACTCTTCCTTATCCACTTGCTGATAATCTTCATTGGTTAGATTGATATTCCCAATCTGACCTGCGACTAATCCACAATAAGCACTAACCAAGGTGTTCAACATCTCCATATGCTCCTTGGCTACTTCGACACTGACTTTGGAAAAGTTGGAAGTGTCTAGTCTGACTGTGTTAGGATTGGAAGTGGCTTGAAAGTTTGAAGAGCTTCCATAAAACCCTTGCTGTTGCGGTTGTTGCTGCTGAGCTGTCGGTTGTGCATTCGGTCTTGAAAACATCGTGTAAGCTGAAGGATCAAACTGATCTGTTGTTGAAGGTCCGGTGTTTGAGATGAAAGCTGTTTGAAGCTTCGCATGTTGAGAGGCTGGTCTTTCTCCACTGATACCTCCTGCAATCCCAAAGTACATCTCTGGATTTTGAGGAGTTAGTGTTCGTTTTGCCTTAAGCTTTTCTTCTACATCCTTGTTCTCCAGTTTTTGAATCAACTCATAAACGTTGATTGTGTCTAGAACACCATTTTCTTTGAGAATTTCAAGATAACTGCTCCACTTTGCTGGTAAGCTATCAGCGAATCTCTTCACCATTTCTTGTGGAGTGGCAGTGACTCTAAAACCAAACATTTCGCTCAACAAGTGATGGAACCTTGTAGATAACTCTGCCAAAGTCTCATTCTCCATACACGTGAAACCTTCAAACTCTTTCTTCAGTAATTCTTGCTTGATCTTTCTAGATTGAGCATTTCCTTCACAACGTAACGTGAGCATATCCCACAAGTTTTTAGTAGTCGTGCAGTAAACAAACTGGTGGTAAATGTCTTTGTGAAGAGCTTGTGTGAGAATCATGAATGCCTTCTTTTCTAACTCAAATTTCTTCTTATCATCATCAGACATAGTGCTGTAAGTTTCTGGATTAGATCCTGCAACTTCCAAATCATGGTCAAATGCGGTGAAGAAGCACATCCATAGATCTTGACCTTGCCCCTGAACATAAGTTCTCAGCCTTTCTTTCCACCATCCCCAATCATTGATATGATTTAGCTTTGGCGGTTTCGTGCTTGTACCAGTTTCACTGTCGTTCTGCATCATAGATTGAATGCTGTTGCTTTGATTTGTGACCAATGCCCATTGATTTGCAGTTATCATTGCAGCTTGAGGTGGGGCAATAGCCTGCATCCATGCTTTGTTGAAATCTGACGCAGATTGCGTAGCTGATGACTGCGTAGCTGATGTTTGTGGAGTCATAGATGTTAGAGTCCACGCGGTTGGATCCCACTGACCATTTGTTCCCATTTTATAAAAATTAATATATTAAGTGAAAATTGATTTAAAAATGAAAACAAGTTTTCTCTTTAAAAATTTAATTTTCACAAATTATGTTAATTTGTCGAGAGATAACAAACAGCCGAAAGATCCTTGATCGAAAGACCTGAAACACAAACTTGTTAAACTTAAACAAACTGGGATCGAAAGATCATCTCTTGTTCGAAAGATAGACACTTGTTCGAAGGATCAACAGTGTTCGAAAGATCACTGTTGAATTTCGAACAATGACTTCGAAAGATTCACCAAGACGAAGGATCCTTATCTTTCGAAATGTAACAGTAGCTCGAACAATATATCCCTCGAAAAGATTCCTTGGCTCGAAAGATAACTCACTGACTTCGAAAGATGTTCGAAGGATGGGTATCTGTCGAACCTCCTTGATCGAAAGATGATCTTCGACTTCGAAAGATATCTTTCGAACAGCTCTGACACGGTTGACAAATGTGACAGGTTGGTGAAAAGTTGACGGGTTGGTGAAAACTTTCGGCAGAAAGTATGTTCAGACCATATCTTCTGAACATGCAGGTTTCACCAAACAGGTAATGTCCAATATTTTAATCAGTTTACTCTTTTCAATGCACAAACAAGTTTAATATTCAAATTTTAAGATCAAAGAGTGTAATACTATGAACAACACTTGAATATGTCAAGAACACAGCTCAAAAATCTGAGTTTTCCGGTAAACCCACAAACTTTCGGAACACAATATTTGCTAAGATGTTTAACAAAAACCAAGGACTAACATGTAAACATGAAAAACAACAAGGTTTTTAGCAAAACACCAAGCAAAAGCAACAAGATTTTCCAGAAAAATATAAACTTCAAACACCCGGAAAACACCCGAAAACACTCGGTTTTAACAAGGAGAAGAGCCAAGGCTCTGATACCACTTGTAGGTCCCTCTCGAAGATGAGATAAAACCTTATCCTTGTTATATCAAACACACTAGCGAGTGCTGAATCCAAGCTAGCATGCAACCGAGATTTTATACGAGAACAAGCACAAACACAACACACAACATTCAACGATTAACACTACTTGTATTAATGCGTATGAAAGGTTCGGTTACAAGTCCAATGTTCACAGATGTATTCTGCAAACTCTCAAAGTTCTCTCGTGTGTGTGTGCTCTCAACAGAAAGCTCTCTCTGTTTCTGTCTCTCTTGTCTAGTCTCTACTCAGTATATCCAAATGAACACAACACACGGGTATTTATACCCAAAACAGCAGGTCCGGTCGAAGGATCAGATAGGATGATCGAAGCATCATCTATCGACCAGAAACAGCTCGAAGGATCAACATGTACCACGAAAGATGTGATCTTTCGTGGTCCATCCATCGAAGGTTATCTTTCGAGCAGGTCATCGAAGGATATAGGCAATCCTTCGATGGCACATCCTTCGACCCAACATCTTACAAACATAATGTTGACTGTTTGGCCAAGTCAAACCAGGAGGATGGTTGACTTGGTCAAACTTACAAGACTAACAAGACATCGTTTGGTATAATGACAAAATACAGACAAAGTACAGACACAAGTGCACCAACACTAGTCATTATGAGCAAAGAAGAAAATACAATGCTGATGAACATCCAAAAAACGTTCGACACCTTGCGCGGAGTAAGTATCAAGCTAAACCCAGCGAAATGCCCTTTCGGCATGGAAGAGGGAGAATTCCTGGGTTTCATCGTCACAAAAGATGGTTTCAAGGTAAATCCTGAAAAGATACAAGCAATCGAACGCATGCCTTCACCATCGACGATCAAGGAGATGCAGAAACTAGCAGGGCGGTTGGCAGCACTCAACCGTTTCCTGGCCAATCATGCAGCTAAGTCTTTTCCGTTTATCAAAACACTCTGTAACTGCATGAAGAAAAGCCAATTTCCGCGAGATGAAAGATTGCCTCATCAAGTTGCCAACATTAACTGCACCAGTCAAGGGAGAACATTTGGTGCTATACTTGTCAGCCTCCGACAGAGCAGTAGGAGCAGTGCTACTTGTTGATCGACAAGGTGTCCAAACACCAGTTTACTATGTGTCACGAACATTGACCGACCCAGAAACCCGGTATGCCATCATGGAGAAACTAGTACTCGCATTGATCCATGCATCAAGACGGCTGCACAGGTACTTTGCAAACCACGTCATTCACGTGTTAACAAACTACAACATTGGCAACATCCTCGCAAGGCCAGAGATTTCAGGAAGACTAGCAAAGTGGGCGATAGAACTCGGGGGCCATAATGTGGTTTTCAGGCCAAGACCAGCAATTAAGGGCCAAGTGCTAGCAGACTTCATGACAGAAGTGCCGGACGACAAGGATCGGGAGTGTAAAGCAATGGAAAAAGCCGAAAAACAGCAAGTAGAAGAACCGTGGTTGTTATATACAGACGGCGCGTCTAACGAAGACGGCGCAGGTGCAGGACTTCGGCTGGTGAGCCCGGACAAACATGAATTCACCTACGCCATACGTCTGGATTTCAAGAGCACAAATAACGAAGCCGAAAATGAAGCTTTCCTCGCTGGCTTAAGACTGGCAATCAAAATGGGAGTTAGACACATCGAAGCACATGTAGACTCCATGTTAGTGGCCGGACAAATCAACGGGCAATACGAAGCCAAAGGAGAAGTAATGGCGCTCTACCTGAGTCAAGCAAAGACGTTGCTACAAACCTTCTATTCTTACAAGGTGCACCATATTAACAGGAGCGAGAACAAACCAGCAGATGCACTGAGTAAACTCGCATCTACAAGTTTTCAACACCTAGCGAAGGATGTGCGCATAGAAGTTTTGAGCAACCCATCAGTGCCGCTGAGAGAAGTAAGCGTCATTCAAGTAGGAACAACGTCATGGATGACTCCGATAATAGCATACCTTCAATCTGGGATACTCCCGGAGAACAAAGCTGAAGCGAGAAAAATCCAGTACAAAGCTAAACACTATCAGATGGCTGATGGAATTTTATATCGGAAGTCATACCTTGGGCCACTGTTAAGATGCGTCAACCCCGAAGACGCAAACTATTTGATAAGAGAAGTGCATGAAGGTATTTGTGGTATACATGCCGGACCAAGAATGGTGGTGGCGAAGGTGATGAACGCTGGGTACTAGTACTGGCCCGGGATGCATTTAGACGCGGTAAAAGAGTTAAGGAAATGCAGTGGATGCCAAAGACACGACCCCAAAACGATGCGCCCCAAGAATGAATTGGTACCAGTCACAACGGCGTGGCCCTTTCAGCAGTGGGCAATAGATATGGTCGGCCCTTTCCCCGAAGCCCCAGGCGCTGTCAAATTCATAATAGTCGCAGTCGACTATTTTACCAAATGGGTAGAGGCAAAGGCACTCGCATCGACCACATCCACTGTCGTCAAAAGATTCATATGGGAACAAATCATATGCCGTTTCGGACTACCACTCAGGATCATCACTGACAACGGAACGAACTTTGCTGCAGACGATCTTCAGAAGTGGTTTAAAGAATTACACATTGAGCACACCTTCTCCTCGGTAGCACACCCACAGGGGAATGGTCAAGTGGAAGCCGTCAACAAGAGTATCGTTGACGGAATCAAAGCAAGATTGGGAGACAAAAGAAGAGGTTGGGTTGATGAACTGCCCAGCATATTATGGGCCCATAGAACAATGCCGAAATAAGCAACGGGGAGACACCGTTTAGCTTAGTTTATGGGTCCGAAGCTGTGATACCAGCAGAAATCGGGCTGCCATCACCAAGAATGCTTTCCATGAACGTGATCAACAACGAGGAAGAGCGGAGGTTAGACCTTGATCTCCTAGAAGAAAGGAGAGAGATGGCGGCGATAAATGAAGCAAAGTACAAGACGAAGCTGGAGAAGTATTACAACTCCAAAGTCCGCATCTGCACCTTCAATCCAGGAGATTATGTCCTAAGGGACAATGAGGCGTCCAATGCCGAGAAACCGGGAAAGCTAGCCCCCAAGTGGGAGGGGCCTTATGTTGTTGACGCAGTACTCGGAAAGGGAGCCTACAAGCTGCGCACCATTGACAACAAGGAGATTCCACGAACTTGGAACGCTCAACAGCTAAGAAAGTGTTATCTGTAAAAAGGTTATGTAATTGCAATGGCTGAATCGCCAACACATTCATAGTAATACAAGAAGTGTTTGGCTATCTTCCTATTATGCAAATTTCTTGTCACAACTGCATATATTACTTCGGGCGTACACGAAAACATCAATGGCTCGACCATAGGAAACGTTGTAGACCTCCAAGGCTCGTCACAACCAAGTGCACAGCCGGGTCAGAAACACAACTAAAGCCTACAAAACTCCAAAACAAAACTTCATGCCCACATTAACACGAAAACATCGATCACAGGATAAACAAACATTGTAAACACCCCAAGGCTGAGCACAGCTGGGTAAACACAATAATCTGTAACTCGATCACTTCGTATCCACGAACCAACCTGCGCACATGAACGACAGAATAAAACGTTGTAACTAACACAACAAAATCTGTCAGCGCCATCATTCATTCGTGATACCTGAATCAAAGTAATTATACATGCACATATTATGACAATAACAAAATTCGTATAAAACAAAGGCGAATACCAACATAAGAAACGTCAAGCATAGTCAAATATTCACAGGCATAACAAGTAAGCAAAAATTAAAATTGTTCACGAAATTGTCAAATGATTACAGGATCGTCTAAGGCCATACGCGGCACGCAGGCCGGAATCCTTCATTCAGGATGACTGGTCCCAGCACCTCCAGCCGCGTTACCTTCATCGCCAAGAGCCTTCTTCAACAAGGCAACACCATCGGGCTTCCGAGCCAATTTTTGGGCAACTTTGACAACCCCAAACTCAAGGGACTCAAATCCTTGACATTTTTCAGCGTACCGGGCGACACAGTCAGTCTTGTACAACTCAAAATTCTTTAAAGGTTCCTTCGATTCAGCTACAGCTCTTCCTTCCGCATACCCTTCTTTTCGACCAAGATCGCGCGCAACTTCCCCAAGCTCATACATGTACTTAGCCAATTCCTCAGAACCGGCAATACGCTGAGCGATCTGCAAGGCAGTACACACATAAAGAAACAAAAAACAACAAAAACAAACAAACAACACAAGAAACAAAGGAAGTTACCAAAGGTACAACACGTGATAGTAACCACTTGCAATCAGCAGAAACTTCTTCAACCAGAAATTCAGAGACCTTGCATTCAGCAGCCTTTTCCTCAAGAAGGCGTTCAGCAACTTCACAATCAGCAACCTTCTGCTTAGCAAGGCTTTCTAAGTTAGCAATACGATCAGCATACTCCTTTTCTTTCTTCTCAAACGCAACACGCGCCTGTTGAGCTTCCTCAGCAATCTCTGTCTTTTTACCAGACAAACGCACAATAGTGTCACGTTGAGATTGCATCTCGACATTAGTACGTTCACAGGCGGACTCCCAGTCCTTTTGCTTTTGAACGTTGACCTATTTCTCTTGCTCGAATTTCCGTTCAGCATCCGCAAGCCTCCATAGTAAACCCTTCTTCTCAGCATTAAATTTTTCTTTCTCCTCAGCAAATGCCTTCTTCTCATCCTCAAATTCAGCCGTCTCCTCTCCCATCAATCTCCATTCATGCACAATCTCTTGAGAAGTGGCGAGATGGTTAACAGCAGCACGCACATGATCATCCAACAACTCAAACCGATTGCGTTTCTTTTGAAACATTCTCTCAGCTGGGGGGAGAGAGAGCGAGAAAAAATCATGACAGTTACCCAAATCATTCATCCTGGAACCCTGGGTTAGATTCCAGTGAGGGGCATGAGGAAGATCATCACAAGCAGGGTTCTGTGTATCAAAAGAATCAACACGAACATTCTCAAACTGAGGGCTGCGGACAACACCTGAAGTAGCCCCACCACCGTCACCCGGAGGGCGTTTAGTGTAAATGGTTTGATGTGGAGCAGTTTGACTGGACTCCACTGTATTATCAGCAACCTTACCTCTACCACCTCCACCATCGCCACAAGCAGTATCACCACCACCTTCACCCACCTGCTCAGCATGCACATCATCTTCTCTCCTCTTCTCGCCAGGGGCATCATGAGGAGGAGACAACCCAAATGTTCTCGACGGCGGAGAAGCAGGAGGAGTAATTTGCGAAATATCAATATTGCGTGAAGTCTTGGCTGGCTTGGCACCTGAACGAACAAGACATTTAGAGAAAAGAATGGAAAATAAGCAATCAAGAACAGCCAAACGGAAAAACTGATAAAGCGAGTACCAGAAGCTTCATAAATTTTCTCCAACAGGTTCCCTTGTTTCTGAGTGAAAACGCCCAGATCAACCTCTGATTCCGAAGGAGTTGGAGGAGTCTCCTTCTGAAGTTTAGCCTTTTTCGAAGCAAGAAGAGCAGCAGCCTGCTCGTCAAGTTTCCGCTTGTAGTCCTCAACAGCTTTTTTCTTCATCAGTTCCGTCAAGGTAGCGCGGTCGTCCGGATCAGATCCACGATGTTTCTCTCCGCTCCCTAAACCGGACAACGTATCAGAAACTACAACGTAATCTAGGACAGGGAGAGTAGAAGGTTGCTTACGAGGAGTTTCAGCAGCATGTTCCTCAGCCTTCTTCCCTTTCCCCTCTGGTTTGTCAGCTTTCGTTCTTGTCCTTGTTTCCAACTGCTCAGCAGTCTCAACCGGAATTTCGACATCATCATCAATAGGCTCGTTCACCGGCTCATGCACAACCCCTTGCGTCGGACCTGCACGCGGGGAACGAGAAGTTAGGCCTTCAAAAGATCTGCCAGACCCATCACTCGAGAGAACAATAACTTCCTCTCGAATAAGATCAAAAGCATCATCATCATCCTCACTATCTTCACCTAAGACAGCGTTGGCATAGGTGGTAAAACTATCGTTGGATGGATGCAAGAAACGACTGCGAATCTGATCCAACCAGGGTTGTTTCTCAGCCCTTTGAATCGCCTCAACCATAGCACCACCGGCTTTCAAATCCAGAACATTCAACAAGGTGTAACCCACTGCAAAAAAACACACGAAGATGAAGAGTAATGACAAAAAAAATATAATATATACAAAAGAGAGACAAAAGGTTATGGAACAACACATACACTTGCCATTATAACCATAAACTGGAACCCCCAAAGGATGCTTCGGAACCCACAACATACTCATCCCAGCACCCACCAACGCCAACTCCTCAAGCTGAAGAATAGGAGTGGCTTTATGAGTCAACTTTTTGTACCAGGCTTGCTCAGAAAAATCTGCAACCACATCAACCTTGGGGATCCCCTCACTCCCTGCCCGGTAATGCAGATCCACCGGGATAACCCCTCGACGAATATAGAAAAAATTTTGTGTCCAGTCGTGAAGACTCTTCAAAGGAACAGAACAAACCGGAGCAACACCGGTCCGAGAGTTAAAAGAATAAAAACCACTTGTATACGAAACGGTATAGAAGACGTTGAACATCGCAAACGTTGGCTCCAAACGGTTAGCCATGCAAACAAACTCGAAATGAGTAATACGGGGAAGCCCGATAGCATTGATCTGAGAAATGTGAAGCACATAGTTCCTCAACACATCGGCAGTAAATCTAGTTATCGGGAGCCTGAAGTTGCCTTCCCAGAAGAAAGCAGCATACAAAGTAATATAACCGGGAGGTGCGTCCATGGCAGTAGAACCCGGGGTGGGGAACTGAGCACCCCACTCGGGAAGGAAACCCATCTCCCTCACCAAGTTATGAAACTCCTCCTCCTTCCACCCTATTATCGCCTGATCCGGGCCTCGCGGAGTTTTACCTTTGTTCCTCTTCTTCCTCGATTAAGGATTCGCTCCAGACATAATGAACAGAAGATGAGAATGATAGTAAGAACAAACTCAAGAGAAAGGGGGAAGAAAGATAAGGAAGAGAAGGAACTATGAAAAATTCTGGAGTTCAAATTTTGAAAAGTAAAGAAGACGGAGAAACCGCCTTATATTTATACCCATCGCATTTAATGCGATGGGTAGTGGGCCGTCAGAATCCAGAAAAGCAATCAATGGGGGAGAGACACGTCAGAAGAGAGAGAAGACACCACCTTTTTCTTCGAGAGCAGGTAAACAGACGCCTGACACCACGACAGAAAGTAACTGACATGACTGAAAAGGCGCCTGTTCACCTCCGATAAGACAGGGGACACCAGACAGTCACATCAGTCGCTACCTCCCAAGACAACAAAACTTCTTCCAGAAGAAAACAACAAATGCCTGCACCGTGCGCCATGCGTCCATTTGGCTCAACTTTCACAAGTCGCCAAAACCCATGCGCCATGCGTCTATTTGGCTCAACTTTTACAAGTCGCCAGAACCCATGCGCCATGCGCCCATTTGGCTCAACTTTTGCAAGTTGCCAAAACCCATGCGCCATGCGTCTATTTGGCTCAACTTTTACAGGTCGCCAAAACCCATGCGCCATGCGTCCATTTGGCTCAACTTTTACACGTCGCCAAAACCCATGCGCCATGCGTCCATTTGGCTCAACTTTTGCAAGTTGCCAAAGCCCATGCGCCATGCGTCCATTCGGCTCAACTTTTGCAAGTTGCCAAAATCCATGCGCCATGCGTCCATGTGGCTCAACTTTTGCAAGTTGCCAAAATCCATGCGCCATGCGACCATTTGACTCCATTTTTCAAGTTTCCCATTACAAACACACGCCATACAAACCACTACCTTCATAAGTCCAGAATCCCTCCTAGACGATCAACTCAACTAGAAGGCACACTGGACTGGGGGGACTTGAAGAGGTATGGTCCCAAATCCTTGCCCACATGGCAAGGACCACACCCCTTTTCCATCCTACGTGGCGCTGACATCAACAAAATCATCCAGAACCTTCTAGAAGCTTCTGGAAAACATCAAGGTGGCACCAAAGATGCTCCATCCGACAAAAAGGACGACACGTGTCACCAGTCATCAAGCGCCAGGTAGACCTGCGACGAATCAAGGAGCAGTCCGACAGTACCAGTACGACGTCTCCAGAATAGGCAAATGTGAGCGCGCCACGTGTACCACTACACTGACCACAGCAGAGGAGACCAAAAGGATATTCCCCTTGGTCGGACAGCTGGCGCGCAACCACAGCTGGCACCGCTGCTCCTCACTCCTTCACCCTCCGGCTATAAATAGGACCCTTCATCATCCAGGTTGAACAATCATACTCTCTATACTCCCACACTCTACACACACTGTTTATTCTCCCTCAGAACAGTACTTATTCTCACGCCGGAGCCTTGTTAAGAGGGAAACCCCCATATTCCCCTCTTAACGAGACTAACGGTGTTGATGTTTTGCAGGACCCAGGTCGTTCCGACGAGTAAGAAAGGAGATTGAACCCACAGAAGAAATAACCCCACAGATTTACCCTGGTGTTAACCTGTGTTTCATCACCGTCTATTCTCTATCTCACTAAAACTTTTCATTATCCTATAGGGATTATAGGGATGAGATTTTTTACCGAAATACCGGTACCGTACTGATGCCGTACCTTACCGATCATAAACGATACCGGTATCGGTAATAGATTTTTCGAAATTCGGTATCGGTAAAAAACGGTATCTGTACCGGTATTTTTCGGTAAATACCGGTATTAATACCGAATTTAATAATGACTTTATGTATTTTGCTATTATCTTAGATCGCACTATGAAGTTATATTTTCTTGAACATTGTATTACAATAACCAATATCAAATTTCTTTTTTTTGGTAATTTTTTATCAGTTATGATGATTTTATAGACATGTTGGAATTTGGATGTTAAAAGTCGAACCCATGGATGTTTACCTTTTGATTTTTTTGACTACTTAATATGTTTACCTTTTGTTTACACTCCTCTGTATATTAATGTCGTTCAGTTAATAATGGATGGATGAGTTGCACATGAATTTTTTTTAGGTAAAACAATGGATGACACCAAAGCGGTACCAATGTGGTAAAGTACCGAAATACCGGTACCGTACCGCTACCGAATCTATATATACGGTACGGTAATCGGTATCCACATTTCCTCAATTTCGGTAACGGTATTTACGGTATCGGTACCGGTACGGTACCGGTATCGTACCGATCTCATCCCTATTATCCTACATATACATTTACAAGATGGGGGGAATAGTGACAGACAGCTGTCTGGCACTCCCCCATTGGACCAACACGTTTATTGTTTTATATCCATTTTAAAATTACGTTTTTGTTCCTAGCTCAAAATAAAATTATGCTTTTTGTCCCCGTCTCAAAATTACGACCTTGCCCTCAATTCAAAATTACGACTTTGCCTGGCACTCTCCCATTGGACCAACCAGTTTACTATTTTATACCATATCTAAAATCACGTTTTTGTCCCTCTTTAAAATTACGTTTTTGCCCCCAGCTCAAAATAAAATTACGCTTTTATCCTCAGCTCAAAATTACGATTTTTCCCTCCATTCAAAATAAAATTATGGTTTTGCCCTCAGCTCAGAATTACCTTTTCGCCCCCAGTTCAAAATAAAATTTTGTTTTTGCCCCCACTTAAAAATTACGATTTTGCCCTCTATTCAAAAATGTGATTTTTCCCCGTTTAAAAATTGTGATTTCGCACTCAATTCAAAATTACGTTTTTTCCCCAATTCAAAATAAAATTATGTTTTTGCCCCCAACTCAAAATTACAATTTTGCACTCGGTTCAAAATAAAATTGTGCTTTTGCCTCAAGTTTAAAATTATGATTGTGCCCTTAGTTCAAATTTGTATTACGTTGTTACCCAAAGTTAAAAATTACGAATTTGCCCCTGTGAAAATTTACAATTTTGCCCCAGGTTCAAATTTACAGTACTGCCATTACTTTAGCTTTTGTCAAATTACGATTTTACCCAATCAAAAAATACAACTTTCCCTCAGTTAAAAATTACAATATTGCCATTGTTTTAGTTTTTTTTTTTATCAAAACTATAAAAGTGTTTTGTTTTAATTGGTTGACTCGATTTAATTGTTTTTCGTATCAATGAGCTGACTAACACTCGCTCATTATTCGGCCATCGCACCGCAACGCGGACGGGGCACCAACTAGTTATTATTCATAAATGTTAGACAACCTTGAAAACAACATCAACAGTTGTACTAACTGTTTCAAATATAATACATAATATAGCTATGTAATTGCGTAATCATCTATTTTCTCTCTCGCTACAACTTATCATTATTATACATAAATGTTTATTTTAATTATCTATTTTTTTTGAACGGCCAACAAAAACACCATCATCCGGGTAAACCCAATGACAAAATGCTACCCACACCTACGTACGCAAACAACGCAAGTGACCCGACCCGCCACCATTCTAAAGAAAATCCACCGTCCGAATGCCCACTGCGATAAAAACTATGACTCAACCCAAAACAATTTACTCCAGACAAGACTTGTACCCATGACCTCTGTGTTAAAACATCATCTGCTTAAAACCCCGAATTAAAATAACTTTATATTAAAAAAAAATAATAATAATATTAGGCTGATTCTAAACACACCCCTCCTGATTATACCCCCTTGTGAGAGGAAAATTGCCGGTCACACGGGAGCCCCACCTGTAAGTATATGAGGGGGTGTAAAAAGTAATTAGGTGGTGTAGAAAGTATCACCTAGGGGTGCAAACGAGCCGAGCTACTCGAGCTCGGCTCGAAAAAAAGCTCGACCGAGCCGAGCTTAAACGAGCTCGAGCTTGAGCCCGAGCCTAAAAACAAGCTCGTTTACTAAACAAGCCCGAACCCGAGCTTCGCTTATCGAGCTCGAGCCGGCTCGCGAGCCTAATCGAGCTTTCTATTTATATATTTTTTATTAATATATTAAACATATATTTATATAATAATAATTATCATTTATCTAAACATAAATAAATAACTAAATTATATGTATAATAATAATTATAATTAATATAAATTAAATAATAAATACTAAACGAGTCGAGCCCGAGCCGAGCTCGAGCTTTTTAAAATTACCTTCGAGCCGAGCTCGAGCTTCAGAAATAAAGCTCGAATCGAGCCGAGCTCGAGCTTGAGCTTTCATATGTTAAACGAGCTCGAGCTCGAGCCTGGTCGAGCTCGGGCTCGGCTCGGCTCGTTTGCACCCCTAGTATCACCCTAATATTACCATTATTTCAATTAACCATTTACTTTACCAAACTTTTTTTTTCAAGAATTTCACATCCACAACACACACTCCTAAAAGAGTCTCATCTCACAAAAGTCGAAAGCTTCCATCTTTGCAAGTGTAAATTCCGATCGTCAAGATAAGCAGACGACCCTAACCCCCCTTCCTCTCATCATTTCACAATTTGCGGTAATTTATTTCTTCACCATATTCTTCAATCCACACAACATTCACTATAATCTCCACCCCCTTTTCGATTTGGGTGTTTTCAATTCAATTTGCTCAGATCTTTTTCTTATAACATGTTAGATTTTCATTTTACGCAATACCCATATTCTTTGATGCATGAATTTGTACCATTTTGTTGTTTTGTTTGACTGATTTTGCTGGCGGCTCTTGTTTTTCTGAATTAGGGTTTCGGTTTTGATTAATTTTGGTTGAAAGTTGTTAAACCCTGTTGCTGTTTTGGGTTTGATTGAATGTTGTTAACATTTTATGTGAAGGGTTTTGTTAAATTTGGAATTTTGATTAACAATAAGTTTTTTTTTTGGGTTCAAGATTGTTTAAGGTTTAGGTATTGTTGTTATGATTGATGCTCTTACACTCAATTAACATTTTTTTTGATTTACGAATTGTTCGATTTTGGGTTTGAGTTTCGACTATACATGTGCTTGTTTCTTGGTGAATTAATCAAGTTTTTTAGCTTCAAGATGGTTAAAGATTAAGACATTGTTGTTGTGATTGCTATTCTCCCACTCGATTAACGTCGTTTTTACTTTTAGTTAATGAATTGATCAGTTTTGCGTCAACATGTGGTATTAATTTCATATATACATTTAGGGGCTGTTTGTTTACCTCTTAATGAGGCTCTTAATGGTTCAGACCTCTCCACTGGTTCAACACTTAATGGTTCAGACTGTTTGTTTCGTAAGCAGATGTCTGAATGGTTCAGACATTTGCCTCTGAATGATTAAGTATTATACAGAGTCTGAATGGTTAAGACCTCTAATCTGAATTGGTCAGACATTTGCCTCTGAAGGGTTAAACATTATACTACCACTTAATGGTTCAGACTTTAAATAGCTTGCGGTTTAAGTTTTATCTATTAATTTACTTGTTATCTGGTGCATTTGATGGTTACAACTTTTGTCTGAATGATTGTTATTTGCAGACAGAATGGCATCCAAGCTAAAACAGTTGCAATCAAAGGCGACTCTAGCGTCAGAGTTCTTGTCGAAACATGGAACCACTTATTACAAGCAATTGTTGGAGCAAAACAAACAATATATTCAAGAACCAGCCACTGTTGAGAAGTGCAATGAGTTGTCCAAACAGCTGTTCTACACTCGTCTTGCCAGGTTAAGCATCTGTTTTTATGATAATTGTTATTTTACTTTTTGGTTTATGATAGTTGGGAAAAATTAATTTCAAAATTCATTTCACTTTTATTAGCAAGCATAGATTTTTAATTATAGACTTGGTTTTTATAAACGCAAGGCACTTTGAGGCGTTTAGGTCCCGAAAGCCCAGGCACGAGGCGAGAGCTTCACCTATGCGAGGCCTTGCTCTATGTACAACCAAAAGCTGCATCTCTCATTTATTCTACACATCAGCATTTTAATTAACTAAACCATTCATAATCATTTCATTTTTCTGGGTCATTTTTACCCATCAGTATTTTAATCAAGTAAACCATTCGTAATTAATAGGGGTGCGAACGAGCCGAGCCGAGCCTGAGCTTGACCTGGCTCGAGCTCGAGCTCGGCTCGTTTATTATCTGTTAATTAAATCATTAAACAAAGATAATATCAACAATAGATTTCGTTTAGGCTCACGAGCTTGATAAATGAAGCTCGGGCTTCGGCTCATTTACTAAACAAGCTTATTTTTAGGTTCGGGCTTGGCTCGTAAACAAGTTTAAATAAGCTCGGCTTGGCTAATTTACTAGACAACGTTATTAAATATTGATAAAAACTAATATTACACTAAGGCAATAAGGGGTAAATGTTATTAAATATTTATGAAAACTAATATTACACTAAGGCAATAAGGGGTAAATGTTATTAAATATTGATAAAAACTAATATTACACTAAGGCTCGACGAGCTTCACATGCCAAGCTCGAGCTCGGGCTCGATAAATAAACGAGCTTTATTTTATGCTCAAGCTCGGCTTGGGCTCGATGAGGCTCGGCTCGGGCTCGATAAGGCTCGGCTCGGGCTCGATAAGGCTCGGCACGTTTCAAGCTTTCTTTCGAGCTGATCTCGAGCAGCTTGCGAGCCGCTGGGCTCGTTTGCACCTCTATTTGTAATCATTTAATTTTTTGTTCATACTTTACACATCAACGTTTTAATCAATTAACCATTCGTAATCGTTTCATCCTTTTGGTCATTTTTACACATCAGCCTTTTCGAGATCTTATATTTGAAAATCTCAACCCACATGCACTTGAAGCGCAGCCTCAAGGCCCAGAGGCGTGTTTCCGACCGCCTACCGTCTCTTGCGCGCTTTTGAAAAACTAAAAGGATATCTATCATTTAAATTCTATATGTGGACCTGACCATAGTTATTGATAGCGAAGATAGCGCTCGCTATCGCGCGCTTCGTAGCGAAGCGCCCATGTCTCGCAATCTACTAAGTAGCGGCTCCATAGCGTGATTATAGCGGATCCTGACTACGAATTCTGGCCGGAAACCTGCAATTTTTGCAAGAAACTTGCTGGAAACGAGGAAGAAGAAGAGCGGCTGCGTGTTTGTTGCGTTTGAGCCTTTTTAGGGTTAAATAAGTTTATGGATTTTAACTTTTAACCCCTCTATCTTTCATTAAGTTACATTTACTCCCTAAAACTTGTAAAATGTACATAAAAAGTGTAAAATTAGTTTGTGTATCTTAACATTTAATCCCCCTATTTTCACTAGCTTACATTTGGTCCTTAAACTTATAAATTTATACATAAAAATGTATAAAATAAACATTATATATATAAAAAACTATATAGATAGCTATTTTTTATTTCTTAAATTTTGAACTACCTTATCGCTAAACACGAAATAGCGAGCGCTATTTCATCGCTATCGCTACGTAGCATATAGGTACTTTGTCGCTATTCGCTATCGATAACTATGATGTGGACCTTTGTCGGAAAAAATGGGTGGGTGGGTGGGGTAGGTTGGGTAACCTTGTAGGATGGGTTTAAATGGGCCAGGCAAATTAACTTTTCGGGTGGTCGTGCTATATGTTGTTAGCGGGTTGAAACGGGTAATTTTTCGGGCTGGGTCAAAATAGGTTTGGTCCAACACCCTTTCTTTTGTAATTTTTTAGTTTTTTTCTCTATAAAGTTTGTTGATATACCATTATATCAAATATGATTAGTAATAAAGCAACTTTAGGCGAATTTTAACCCGTTCTACACAAATTTTTTTTAAAGTTTTTAAGGTATATCCAATGTATCTGTGCTCCTAGATGAGCCTTTCTTCACTCTACCATAAATCATTGCATCTGTTTTCATGTAAACTAGATTTGATCCCCCTGCGTTGCAGGGGCTGGTTTTTTTTAATGTGATTTAAACGTACATCTTAGATTAGAAACTGAAAGAGAAATACCGGTGATTACAAATTGTATACCGAAACGTATATAAAAATAGAAAATTTCGAACGCATTAGTGTGAAAATCATGTTGGGCAGTACCAAAATGATATTGACGTGAAAACATTTAAAGAATTGTTAAAAACCATTTAGTTAAATAAAAAAGCCCTTTAATTAAATATAATAAAGAATTGTTAAAAAAATATTTAGTTAAATAGAAAAGCCCTATAATTAAGTATAAAAAAATTGCAAATTCAGGTAGAGTTATCAATTAAAATTAAAAATATAACAAACTTAAAATAGTCCATAACCAATTTATTATTAAAATAAATGTGTTGTATAAAAATGCATACATTATTCAAATGTTACACATATACATCGCTTGATTAGACACCTATATGTCTATGTGAAGACAAATAAAAAAGGGGCCAAAATGAAAACTTTGAAAAATTTAGTGGTCAAAGTTAAGAAATGAAAACATCACTATTCCTCATGATGACGTGAATTAATATATATGAACAATATGTATTTGGTTTTAGGATAGATATGGTACTTATTATTCATCACCAAATCACTCAGTTGTGAATTGAAAATGTTTTAGTTAAACATCATCTTGACTATCGACGTGTAGTATTCATCATGTGGTGGTTTTTATTCTTGTATGACAAAAAATAACCATGTTTAGTTAGATGCGCTGTGAGCCTGTAATAAAATTAGCTATAAAAACTAGTTTTTGAAGTTGAATTCCAAGATATTTTGAGCGCTTGACAAATATGTTATTTGAAGGAGTTAATAGGTGGCTCATAGTTATTAAAGTGAGCGCCCAGGCGCAAATAAAGCCCCGGGCCCAACAAATCGCCCTGAGTGCGCCTCGCGACTTTAGTAACTATGCTTTAGGTCATAGTTATTAAAGCGAACGCCCAGGTGCGCCTAGGCAAATAAAGCCCCGGACCCAACAAATCGCCCTGAGTGTGCCTTTAATAACTATGAGGTGGCCCCTACAATCTACATACATTCTCTCTGTATATTATGATGACCGTGAGAACCTGTTACGTGTAAGATCACAGGTCCCCGCCGTACCTTGCTATAACCAATGCCCAATGGGACCAAGTAAAACGCAAACATCAACTAGACATGAATATGATATTTTTATCTGAATACATAAGACTGATTCGGTTATGTTTTTTTTTGCAGTCTTCCTACCCGTAACGAGGCATTTTGGAAGGAACTCGATCACGTGAAGGGACTATGGAAAAACAAGAAAGATCTGCACGTTGAACAAGTTGGGATCGCAACTTTATTTGGGCTCGAATGCTTTGCATGGTTTTGTGCTGGTGAAATTGTTGGAAGGGGTTTCACATTCACTGGTTACTATGTTTGAATTTGCAACCATTTCGGTTCATAAAAGCTTCCATCCGAAGCGAAAATTGTAAGGTTTTTTTTCTCGAAAAAGATCCCGTTATGTTACGGTAATGGATTTATACAATGTTTGACATTATTTTTGGAAATTTTGAAGCTGAGGAAAACAGTTGAAAGTTGGATCAATAATGTGCGGTTTTGGAACAATGTATCTGTAATGACTTGTTAGTTTTGAAAGCTCTTGTTTGTGCTTTGCCGATTGTCTTTCGAGTAACAATATGCAAATCGAGAAAATCCTAAAGAGAAATGTCTTACGAGGGTCATTTTTATAGAAATTTTAAACTTGGTTATAAGACTTTGTGTAGTGGTTTGGCGCCCATCGCCACATCAGCCGGGGAGCACTAAACACCGCTCCAATGGGGCATTATGGGGGTGTTAAGGGAGGGGGCGTGAGTGTGGTAACGACCAACAACCAGTGAAATCACCTCAATGTGGTGGGTGTGATTTCACTACACTCGGTCCGAGTGTAACAATTATGTTTCTTGCTCCTAAACATAAGGTGTCTTTCCCAATAAACGTCACCTTAATTATGTATTCGGATGCAAGGTTTCGATCATTATAGCATCTTTAGTGGGGGCGTTAATAACACTTAAAAACACGTTTAGTCAGTTGTCAACATTTGAAACTTTGTTTACTTTCGCATCTAGTATTATTCACAAACATAATTACATACTTGCATTTTCATTTTTTCATCATCTTTTTAATTTTTTTATAAACAAATAATTAGTTATAAAGTTTTAATTATCCAATTACTACGATAAACTAAATTATTATGGATTTATTGAAAATAACTAACTAAAACTTAATCAAATCAAATACATATAAAAAACAAAAAATAAATAAATGGAAAATCGTTGTTGTCTCCACTTCTCATTGGCCCTGTCCTTTATAATGGACGCTTATATAAGACCTAGATCTGTATAAAAAAGCAAATGTGTTAACATGATAAGTGACATGCAAAATTAATTTTCATGAAGGTTTTTATTTCAAGAGTTAACAATACTAAATAAAACATTAAAATTAACTTAATAATCTATAACTCTATAGTTATATCATGATTGAAATTTTAAACAACTAGATAATCTATAGTAAAAATATTTTTTATAAATTTAAAACTAGATAATCGTGCTTTGAAGTTATTAAGTTAACACACTAAAATGTGCTCAATATTATTAAATTAATATGTATAATCCACATGACATCAGTTACACCCGTGTGTTGTACGAGCACATAACCTAGCTCATTTATAAATAGTTGGAAT
This sequence comes from Helianthus tuberosus, assembly GCA_030545235.1. Lineage (NCBI taxonomy): Eukaryota > Viridiplantae > Streptophyta > Magnoliopsida > Asterales > Asteraceae > Helianthus > Helianthus tuberosus. The sequence continues at coordinate 205,675,017 of CM060367.1, read as the reverse complement.
TTTCCCTTTTAAGACTTTTCTTTTGTAAAGTAAGAGTTTAATTGTTTAGTTTAAATCTAAACCGTACAAAACTATTTTGATGATCTGATTATGTGTGAAGTAAATGAATACTTGTCAAATTAAAGTTTTAAACCGATTAGATGAGAAAAGTAAGAGGATAATCATCCATTGCATAATGCTTAAAATCCTTCAAGTATTAGTAAAAACGTAAAGAAAATAGCAATGTTTTAAAAACCGGTAAATACCGGCCGGTTATACCGGTATTACCGTTTTTGAATTTAAATCCGGTCCGAAACACCCCGGTAAGTAGGAGAAACGTCATCGACTTTGTACCGCCGGTAAAATCCGGTATACTGGTTTGAACCGTTATACCGGTACCGGCTCAGGTCTGGTTTTGGGTTATGATTTTACTTTTTAGTGGCCCATCTTCATGTTTACTCTCAACTTTAACCTAAGGACTTTTAATATTTTATCTCCATCGATCAAAATTCAAAACTTGATTCATCAATCCATCATTCATGACTTGTTCCAAACTTCCATCACTCCATCATTCGTTCCAGATTTACATATACATCCAATTTTGGATTATTTTTTGAGTTGATGTTGTAATTTATGGAATTATACAGTTAACTAGTCAACCCGGTTGAACCGTCCGGTACAATCCGGTTCAACCGGTTAAACCATTTTTATGCCTAATCCGGTATGATTAAAAAACCGGATTTTAAAACATTGGAAAATAGTAACCGTATTTCTAAATGGGGTGAACAATCATCGTCAAAACAAAATATTAATATGAAGTTTTATTATTATTATTATTATTATTATTATTGAGTATAAATATAAATTGTTTATTCAAAGACAACTAAAAAGTTAGAAGATTCCGCAAATAAATTTTGAGTTATAAGGGTGAGCGGGGCACCAGCGGGGAGTGGCCGCGGTGACCCAATTCCCCAGCGGGAACACCGCCGCCATCCCTGCGGTGACCCAATTCGGGGAGGGTGGTCGGGGGGAGTTCACCGAAGAAGGGGAGGGTTGTTGGTGGGGCCAGCCTCATTTTCAACCAATCAGTGATTTTTTTTTTTTAATAAAAAAAAAGTCACCTAAGAGGGGAGTGCCGCCATCAAATTGGGGTGTGAGTGGAGTTTAAGAGGGAAGTTGACTTGGCATAACCTGATTGGGTGTGCGTAAGAGAGGGGACTCCCTCGAGGAGTGCCCCGCTCACTCAAAAAAATAAAAAAAGTCATAATAGGAGTATACGGCCCCATTAACCGCAAAACCAGATGCCCACATGTCTTGTGTTCTCAACCCATGGGCCCACGAGTCGATGGTCAACTCAAGCAAGCGACCTACCACGAATTTGCATCCATGTTGAATAAAAAAAATTAACTATTTAAATACATATGTATAAATTAGCTTTTTATAATATTTAAACCAACCCATAACTATGTTGAATAAAAAAAATTAACTATTTAAATATATATTTATAAATTAGCATTTTATAATATTTAAACCAACCCATAACTATGTTGAATAAAAAATAACTATTTAAATATATATTTATAAATAACATTTTATAATACTTAAAACAACCCATAATTATATAATACGTATCCGTAAAAGTATTTTAGTTTATCTCCACACAATTAGTAGAAATGTCATTTATATAAGTGTATCATTATCATACTCAGTAAATCACACAAATAGCAAATATAAGGTATAGTATAAGAAATGTAAGATATTGACAACCTTATCTTTACTCTGTAGGAATAGAGATCCTGTTTCCAGTGAGACCATATGCTCGATAGTAGCTTTGCATAAAGCCTTGGACATAAGACACATAACACTTAGCAATCGAGACAAAGACAAATTAGTGCATGTATCACCATGTCTTTCGCCTGTCAATGCCACCACATGATACGTGATTAACCGTTCGCCGCCTTTAATTCACGAAATTAGTAGAATTACATTAAAAGTAGTTCAACATCCTCGCGTTGCGACGGGGGCCTAAAACTATACCAAATAACATCATTGCCACACCGTTGGTAGCGATCACCAACACTGAAGTTACGGCGTGTTAATGCGAAGAAATAAGACTGAAACATATAACATGAAAAAATAACTATGTCGATTTAGGACACACACATTGCTACGAACTTGTTAAATGGAAAAAATAGACGTAAAAACATTGAACCGCACAAGCACGTTGCTCCGTGTTAACTCGCAAAATAACGTAGAAAAGAATAACTAAGTCAATGTAGGATCCACCCGTTGCGGCGAACTTGCCAAAGGGGGAAAATAGACACGTTGCGATATACCTGTCAAATGTGAAAAAATAGACGAAAAACGTTGAACCACACACGCACGTTGCGACGTATTAACTCGCAAAATTTAGAACGAAACGTAAAACGAAAAACTTGCGAAAGATAAAAAGTATGGGGGACCAAAGTTGTATATAAAAAAGTTTTGGGTTAAATTACAAAAGATGAAAAGTTTTGGGTTAAATTAAAAAAGATGAAAAGTTTTGGGTTAAAAGTAAACAAATTAAAAGTGCTAAAATACAAAAGATAAAAACTTTTGGGTTAAAAGTGAAAAATCACAATTTTTTTTTGAAAATTTATATTATGGAAATGACATGTCGAATATAATAAAACTTTTGTATTATTTTTTATCTGTAAATTGCCACCTTTCTAGATTTCCCGCAAAGAGAATGAGAAAGTAAAATTGTATTGTGACATAACTTTAAATATGTTAATTATAAATTATGTTGGATATCCTAAATAGATTTTTAATTATAAATTATGTTGGATATCCTAAATAGATTTTATTACCTTTACGTATCTTTTAAGATAAAGTTTAAACTCAAACGTATTTTTTTATTGATTTTAGATTTAAAACCTTTTAGATATATTTTACATTTAAAAACTTTTAGATATATTTTACATTTAAAACCTTTTAGATATATTTTTTATTTAAAAAGTTATTTTACATCTTACGTATCGATGGTCTTGTTGATACTCCCATTTTCCACTCTCTCTCTCTATAAATATACATGTGTATATAGAGATATGGGGTGAGAAAATATACCAATATCAACCCTTACAAATTTGTCAATGACTCAATTTAAAGATCAACTAGACATAAAATAATCATCGTGACATCCATTCCAAAAGTTCAATTTGTAAGGTTATAGTTGTCATAGTAGGCTAGTAGCACATATTATATTATACCGTAAAAATTTTCAATACAAATGACAATGACAAAGATAATAGATTATACCCCTAAATTCTAATATCTAAAACCTTTTAATACAAAACAAGCATTCGCAACTAGTTTCGATGGTCGCCTAAACCATCGTCGCAACTAAATTATTATAAACAAAATATTTTTGCAAGCAAATTCAGCGACCTAGTTTACAACCGAACCTATTTGCGACTGTACCTATTAGCTATCGATTTTATGCTTGACCTTTTGCAATCGAAGCTAAATCAGTTCCTATGTATTTGATTATATCTTAAATTTAGATAACTTTTATCTCTAGTATTAGTCCTTATCATGATATGTACCTTTTTATAGTTTAATAAACATCACATGTTATGATAACAATTTGGTCCATTAAGTTATACTTTATCGATAAATATTTGATGTTTTATCTGTAACTTCAAACTTTTCACTATCAATAAATATTTAATGTTTTATCTGTAACTTCAATCTTTTCACTATACATCAAACAAAACATTGTTATATTCTTTAAAAAAACAAACTTACATATATTAGGTTAAGTTATTCTATCAATTACTCTTTAATATACAAAATACCTTTAATGTAAAAAGTTAAGAAAGATTAAATTTTTTTTTTTCCCCATCTTATTAAGTACGCATTTTTAGTCCAGAAATAAAAAAAATGTTATTTTACACTAGTAAAGTAATTGCTACTGTAACATCACAATTTCTTTTTTTTTTTTTTTTTTACATTTTGCCATTAAACATCATTCTTAAATAGTAGGTAAAAAAGTTAAAAAAAAATTTCCCTTTCACTTCTTACGTTAATGATATTTTATATATTATAGACCTATTTTGTATTTAATCTTTACCGTTAAAAAAATATAAACTAAAACATGTAAGACTAAGGCCGGAGGGTGTGGAGGCGCCACCCCTACCACCTCACCTTCGATGGCGCCGGTGGGGCGCCACCGCCCATACCGTCATCTTTAAGGGAGGGGGGGGGGGCATGGTGGTTTCGCCAAGATGTTAACGGAAGAAATGGGCGGTATAAGGGGAAGAAAAGGCGGCTGAGATAGGTTAAAGGGGGTGCTATAGTGTAAAGAGGGCTTTATCCCACACACTGCAAGTTAAGGAGAGAGGTCTTAAAACCCCTATGTGACATAACGTTAACGTGGCATAATAAAGCACCCACCCACACCCTCCCGCCTAAAAAAAGCCGTTGAAAGAAACGAAAAAAGACGCAAGACCAAGTCAAAACGTCGCCGTATTGATGGAAATTTTAAAGCAAACCATCCAGATGTAAACAACGTAGTCGGCCCCTCAAGATTGACTTTTTGTTTAACCTCCTTCAACCAGAATTCTTCTGTCAGATTATTATTTTCAATAATTCGAATTCGAAACTTCCAATTAATTAATATCTATGATTCTTCAAATTTCCTACTATTTTCCTCTCATTTAATGTTACATCCATCCACTTCGTTACAAATTGCCGAAATCAAACCCTAATTTCTCGATCACACTTTTTCACATCATCAATCAAACAGTGATCTTCATATATTTGTTCTATTACAACAATAACAATGCTGAACAAGAGATTCAAGATCGCTAAGTGGTAAGATCATCGTTAATTATTGTGATTATTTTAGCGTTGACTTTGAAGTTTGACCTGATTCTGTTCATGTTGATTGATTGATTGATTGATAATTGATTGATGCAGTAAAACGTCGTTGAAATTAGCGACTTCGAGGATTAAGTTGATGAGGAATAAGAAAGGAGTACAGATTAATCAGATGAAGCGTGAGTTAGCTCAACTGTTGGAATCTGAACAAGATCGAACGGCTAGAATTCGAGTAAGTTATTTTAATTTTGTGATTTTCAATCTGTTTCCTTGATAAAAAATTAGGTTATCTTATCCTGGTTCAGGTATTTTGAGCTGAAGATAGGTCATAGGATCAATTTTAATGGAAAATTTTTAAATTTCAAGTTATGTTTTATAGTTGATTTGAGGATTTGTGATGTTCATGATTAATATGAAATACATCGTCTTATGTTGCATATATAAAAGTTTGTTTTTAAAGCTTGAGCTCAGCTCGTTGATAGTTTTTCAAGCTTGAGCTTGGCTCGGTTCATGTATTATTTATTATTTAATTTATATTAATTATAATTATTATTTTATATATAATTAAGTTATTTTTTTCATAATTGTATAAATAGTAGTTATTTTATCTAGAGTTAAATGCCATTTTAGTCCCTGTGGTTTGGGCCATTTGGCCAGTTTAGTCCAAATGTTTCATTTTTCACCTGTGGGTCCAAAAAGGTTTCACCGTTGCCATTTTAGTACACTGGGTTAACTTCATCCATTATTTCTGTTAACGAGAAGGGCAATTTGGTCATTTTATATGTAATTCTGTTAACTAGAAGGGCAATTCAGCCATATAAAATGACCGAATTTCTCGTTAACAGAAAAAATGGATGAAGTTAACCCAGTGGACTAAAATGGCAACGATGAAACCTTTTTGGACCCACAGGTGAAAAATGAAACCTTTGGACTAAACTGACAAAATGGTTCAAACCACAGCGACTAAAATGGCATTTAACTCTTTTATCTAAATATGTATTTAATATATTAATAAAAAAATTATATAAACAGTAGCGTCATTTAGGCTCGCGAGCCAGCTCGAGCTCGATAAGTGAAGCTCGGGCTCGGGCTCATTTACTAAATGAGCTTGTTTTTAGGCTCAGGATCGGGCTCGAGTTGTTTAAGCTCGGCTCGTTTCGAGCTTTTTTACGACCCGAACACGAGTAGCTCGGCTCGGTTGCACCCTTAAATAAAAGGTATAAATTCATTAAGGGAAACCATTTACTTGCTATTGGAGACTCATCTTGTTCTTATTTTGTTAATATTGTACCAGGTTGAACATGTGATCAGAGAAGAAAAGATGGTGGCGGCGTACGATTTGATCGAGATATATTGTGAACTTATTGTAGCGCGATTGCCTATTATCGAATCACAAAAGTAAGCTAGCCAGTTTACCTGCTTTGCGAACGATATTATTTAAGAACCTGATAATTATTATTAATAAGAATAATAATTTGGTGAAATTTTGTGTTAGGACTTGCCCCATTGACCTGAAGGAAGCAATCACAAGTGTGATATTTGCAGCGCCTAGATGTTCAGACATACCCGAGCTTGCAGATGTTAAAAAAAACTTTACAGCAAAATACGGGAAAGAGTTTGTTTCTGCAGCTATTGAGCTGCGTCCTGACTGTGGTGTAAGCCGCATGGTATGTATTTCGATAAACACGTCTTGTTTGGGTTTACTTGTATAAACCGTTTAACAAAACATGTTGTGTTTGAGTTGACTTGTTTAACCCATTCAAATAAACAAGTCGACCTGTCAACTTGTTGAAAGATAGAATATAACGAACTTATGTATTTTATAAGGTCAACTTGCTAACTCGTTTATGACCTGTGTAATCCCCGTTTACAACTTGATTACATCCCGCTAACCCGTTTAACTTTGTTTAAATAAATGTGTTACACAGGTCGTGTTACTTGTTACTAGATATATAGTGCGTCTGAGTTAGGGTTGATGTCTTTGATAGTTTGACACGAATAAATATACAGGTCGTGTTCGGTTTAATCAGTTCAACCCACCAACCTGAAACACGTCAACTTGGCACGATTGCCACCTCACTCGCACCTTTACGATAATTTTGTTGTCATATTGTAATTCATTTTTATTTTCAGTTGGTCGAGAAGTTATCTGCAGTTGCACCAGACGTGCAGACAAAAGTAAAAGTTTTAAGTGCGGTAGCAAAAGAACACAACGTCAACTGGGATCCAACTTCATTTGAAGAGAAAGAATCCAAGCCTCCTGATGACTTGTTGGTGAGTTCAGATAATGGAGAGAAAAAGATTAGTTTCATATACATCCTTCCAAATATTAAAATTCATATACATATTTTCTAAATTTTATAGTAGAGTAAAATGCCATTTAGTCCCTGAGGTATGGTCAGTTTTGCGACTTTCGTCCAAAGGTTTGTTTTTTCGCATCTGGATACAGAAGGTTTGAAATCTTGCCATTTTCATCCGGCTCGTTAACTCCATCCATTTTTCTTCGTTAAGTCAGGGGTATTTCCTCTTTTTTGTAACTTAATGGTCAATTCGGTCTTTTTCAGTTTATGTACAAGCATTTAGCTTAATGTACAAGTATTCGAAAAACCGAATTGCCCTTTAAATTAACAGAAAAGACGAAAATACCCCTGACTTAACGGAAAAAATGGACGGAGTTAACGAGCCGGATGAAGATAGCAAGATTTCAAACCTTTTGGATCCAGATGCGGAAAAACAAACCTTTGGACGAAAGTCGCAAAATTGGCCAAACCTTACAGACAAAAATGACATTTTACTCTTTAATGTATCTTACGTATCGTTTCAAACAACAAAGTTACTTTTTTTTTCTCATTCTATGGTAATAAAATATGTGCCGGTTTTTCACATATAAACCTTTATTCTTTAGACTAACTAAAGTAATTTGAGCAGAATGGGCCCACATACATTGAGAAACCGAGCACAATAAGTGTTGATTCTCCTAAAATCCAAACATCATACGCCCAAAGTGTGCAAAGTCACGAAGAAAATCCAAATGGACGTGTTGATTTCGCTCAACAGAATAGAAGATTCACACTAGATACTCAGAATGTACCCACTGCAGATTCTACTCATGATGATATGGGGCCTTCAGGTATATGAATGTTTCATGAATTAAATTTCAATTTCAATAGACCATTTTTTTTAATAATGACTTATAAAGGTCACTGAAAAGACGTTCAAAATAGGTCCCTCAAACAACTATACAATTGGATTCATTTACACCAAATGTTGTCAAAATGACGAAAGCACCCCTCATTTTATTTGGTGGTTAAGATGTTAACTTCCTGCTCAACATAAAAACATTTGGTAGTCCCTTAAAGACAACTTTTTATACAAAACACAAACCTATGGTGGGGGCTGTACATTACACGTCTTCACTGCACTAAACTGTTATGGACAGGTCATGAAGGGGTGCTAAACGGGTGGTGTTGGCGGGTTGTCGGGTTCAACCCGACCCAAACCCGAAAATTTTAGACGAACCTGATTTTTAAGTTCCCCATATAAGCCCCCTGCATTTTACATTAGTTTCATTTTGGATTTTTTGAATGTAAATCGAGTTAAGGACACAATGTTCATTTTGATTCCTTTTTTTTTAATATTCGGGATAATTTGGGCCACACCAATTGAATAGTTCAGTGGCCTCCACAAGTATTATTCCCTACTTTTTTATGGGGTACACTTAGAGGTGGCAAAACGGGCCAGACATGCGGTTTGTGTAATGGGCCAAAACCCATTTGGGTCGTATCAGGTTGGGTTGACCTGAAACATTTTATGCCCAAACTTTTTTTAACTTTTTTGTTATTGAGTACAACAACTATGGTTAAAAAGTTAATTTCAATAGTAACAATATTTTTGATTAATTTTATTTGATAGGTTTTTATGCATTAAAATACACTTCGGACAATATTGTTTTATATTATCTGTATGACCAGTAACATAAATTGTAAATGGACTCGTTCATAATCGATCATAAATCACTATATCACTTTTTAATCAGGACTGGGCTCTGGAACGATGAACACGAGGCACTCATTCAATAGCAGCAACAATTCTTCTTTCAGTAAGGAGACATGGAACATGGAATTCAAGGATGCCACATCAGCAGCACAGGCTGCAGCTGAGTCAGCAGAACGGGCTAGTATTGCCGCTAGAGCGGCTGCAATGTTATCGAGCCAGGGTAAGATTACGCGACAGTATTCATCCGAATCATATAGTAGCCAACAAAATCCCAGAGTTTCTTCAGAATATACAGGTCAACATAGTTTCAAAGATACATATAACAATACCTCTTTTAAGGATCGAAAGTCAAAGATACAGAATCACCAAATGGGCCCAATGGGTCCAACGGATATTGATACTTCCCCAAAAGCCACTAAGAGTTCAAGCAGTTTGAGATCCAGAAATGATTCTATAAAGGATAATTCGGTAAATTACTTTGAATCACATGAAACTAGCTCGAAGAAAGAATCTCGAGGTCGGTTTACAAATGGGGGTGATGAAGGTTCTAAATCTGCAAATTTTGATTATTATGATAACGGACGTGATGACTTGACTTTTGACCAACGGAAGGCTGGTCAAAGAAAAGTCGTTGACCAAGAAAACGAATCAAGCGATGTAAAATACGATGTTCATGAAGATGATGAAAGCGATTCTGATGCGGGTCCTAGGTTCGATACGGGATTTGATTATGATGAAGTGGACGCCAAGGCGTTTTTTCCATCTCCCGACAGGGAATCATTCTCTCCACTCGAGAGCCCAAAGTCAACTTTTAGTGATACAAAAAAGTCAACTTCCGTTGATCAAAAGAACACGAGCAGCACTATGGGCCGAGTTGGTTCTGCAAAATCTGTTGATCACTCGGTGAAATACGACCTTTCAGATGGTCCAGGTTCTGAAACTGAAACCGAGACGACAAAGTCAACTTCTCGAGTTGACCCGGGATTTGTAGAACCGCCACCAAGTAAAGTCAATCCTACAAAATCCCGAATTGAGTTGAATGATTTGGTCGAAACGGGATCATCCATTCATAATGAATACGATGATTTTGATACGGGGAAAGATTTAAAATTTGGAACATTGACCGGTGGCCTTCGACACAAAAGTGGTCTAAAGTACCCACCTTACACGAAGACTGCAGTCAAAGAAAGTCCCGTAAAAGTTGACCCGACATCCAAACAAAGTTCTTTCAGTTCGAGAACAACTACAAGTAAAGCGGATAACAAAAAACCAAGTGTTGTGTTGAAATCTGAATCGGATTCTGATTCTGATTCGGATGATAACAATGAAACATTCCGGGTGCAAAACTCTTTTAAAACTAGATCACAATTTGCACCCCCTGATAAATTCTTTAATAATGATGAAAGTGACTTTGAAGAAGTTTCATCCGTTTCAAAACCGATGTCGACTGGTAAGGTTCGTTTGGGTCCGGGCTTGTCTCGCCGTACCAAAGGTCAGGTTGAGCCCATGGGCAAAACTGTAATTTCCAATTCAACTCCATCTAGTAGTACTTCAACAGAACGAAAGTCAAACACACGTTCTAACATCACCGAATCTCCTCCCGAGCTTCGGCCTGACCCGTCCCGTTTTAAGCACGAACCTTCCCGAACAAAGCCCAATCCTAAGATTTCCGAACCACCACCGAATCCAAGAATAAAGATTGTGGAATCAGTGAAAGCAGAGCCACCAAAAACAGTGAATTTGAGTTCTGAAACAAAACAGGAAGCTAATAATGTCAAGAAACCGAGTCATGTTCATCCAAAGCTACCCGAGTATGACTCGCTGGCTGCTCGTATCCAGGCTCTAAGTAAGATGAATCGTTAATGAGTAATTACAGTTTTATACACTCATAATCCGGTAAGCTTTTTTGTATAGCATTTTACGTAACACATTCGATGTCACGTGCATATTTTATTTGTTTGTTTTTCAAGAAGCATACCCATATATACATTTTTGTGGTTTAAAGTTTCCTTGTTTGGTCGACTCAAACTTTTCAAGAGTCGGTTTGTTTGGAAGACGGGTCCACCTAAGCCTGTCGCGAGCCTGGTCCCGAGCTCGGACCTGTCCAGCTCGTTCGAGTGATTAGACTGAGCCCTAGATTAAGGTGGTTCAAGCTCTATAGCTAATAGCTTGATGTCTTAGTTGATCTTATAGTCTTGTATTGGGCTGACAATGGGCTGTTCGAGTGATTAGACCGAGACCGAGATTAAGGTGGTTCAAGCTCTATAGCTAATAGCTGGATGTCTTAGATGATCTTATAGTCTTGTATTGGGCTGACAATGGGCTGATCTGAGCCCCAATTTGACTGGTCTTTACTCATTTGCTTTCACTTAAATAAATTGCAATTCTTTCCTATGGTAATGTAACTTTTGTAAGGCAAAATGAATAATATTTTATTGTAATACTGGATTTGACTTGGAACTGTGCAATGTAAACACAACAAAATTATATCGAGCTTAACAAATTGTTGCTGGATACGGTAAAAACCAGCGACAACACAAACTGCGTGATTTAAGGCTCTCACACTACGCGAAAGATGAAGGCCCCCAGATCGTGAAAACTTTGTCTTGTGATCCAAGTTGTTTTAATAACCTAAAAACGAACATCAATGATCATTATTGACATCTAGGACGAATTAATAGCAGTCAAGGGCGAATTTGGAGATCCAGACACATCAGGTTGAAGAAATAATCGCTTTGGAGCAAGATTTCTCGGGTTTCATCTTTCGGTTTCTTGTCCTCTTCATTTATCCTTGAATTCTATCATGACTTGAGAACTTGTTTTGCTACTTGTTTATGTTTTAAGATGATTTTAGGCTAAACTCTTGTCACTACCTAGGTTTAATGATGAATATTCATGTATGACTTGGTTTCAAATGGTTTTTGGTAACAAATTGATGGACTAATGCTTTTGTAACTTGTCTTATTCACGAATTCAGATGTTATTGCATGCTTGATTCTACTTTATTCTTATTCATTGTTCCACTTGTGTTTTTGTGATGGTCTGTCATTGTATGAATGCTAGTTAGGTCGCTTACTGTGTGTTTGCGATTAGTTTACGGTTAATTGTCGACGACTCCCGTAGGAACTATTAAGGATTTAGAGTTTTAAGTTAGTGTTCTACCTAGTCTAATAGCCGTGAGGTGATGATTAGGTAGGTTTGTCTTCGTGTCTTGACAGTTTATGGTTTGATTATGTGTGAGCGGGTCTCCCTTTATTGTCGTTTGATAGTTGCTACCTAAGTTTGAATAAGTGTTCGTAGATTACCTCTTTACACTTTAGGGTACATTGAGATTGTCGTGCTGTGAGGTAGACCGTCTTTTGGGTACTTTAGCATTGTCGGTTTTGTTGTGAGGCGATCCGACTAACCGATGAGTTTAACAACTTTTAGGGTTCTTTCTGGTCATCTTGAGCAGGGTCGAGGTTCCTTTAGGATTCCCTATCAGTTTAGTATCATAGATCTCGGTTCCATCCTAGTTAACAATTAACAATACCGTTAGAAAACCATGATTCTCGAATAAGATTCCAAACCTAGGTAGTACTTTTATCATCATCTAATTACACCTGCAGTCATAGTTCGTGTCAGTGATCGCGCTAGTTAATATTTTAATTAATTGCATTAGGTTGTTAGAAAACACCCCTCAAAACATAAAAACAATTAAAATTAGTAGTGTAGATAAGTAAATTGAGTCTAGTTAACGTTTTCAATAGGAGTCTCGTGGGTTCGATATCCGGACTTACTTTAGCTTTACTAGAGTCGATAAGTTCACTTTCCTGTTAGTAGTTTAGTTTTAGAGAGTTTAGCGTATAACTTAGTGTCTAGTTTAGGGTTAATTTAGTTAATATTAGTTAAACTACTCTGAGCACATCATTGTGATTGGAAGTTACAATTTGCCACAATGGCCTTACCCTTAACTAATCTTTTGTACTTTTAGAGCGACCCAATTACATAGCTTGATGTGTAGTAATTTAGAAGACTTTCTATATTCTAATCAACACCTACTATCAATGAATATATAATGTACACTCAAATGGCACATAAGGTGTAGCTTTCACATTCTTTAAGTTCTTTTCAAAACACTAAGCTTTTTAAGGCAAAGGTGTAGGTTTCACGTTCTTTAAGTTCTTTTCAAATCACTAAGCTTTTTAAGGCAATTTTCTGCAAACTATATCAAATATAAGATTTGTTGAATCAATGAGTATCAACATCGGGTGACATAGGCTCTATGACGACGCTGAGGATGATGATGCTTGGTACCTCACCTAAGGGCTTTTTAAATTAATGAGTGGTTGGCTGGCTAGGGGTTTTGTTTTTTGTAACGTTGAAATCACTTTCAGTATAAAAATTTGCAGGTTGTCTTAATCGAAAGTGTTGTGCTGAATTTGGTTGGACTTTTATTAATGAATGGTTGGCTAGCTTGGGGTTTTGTAGCAATGTAGCATTGAAATCACTTGCAATCTCAAATATTCACGTGTTGTCTTAATCGAATGTGCCGAATTTACTTTTCTACCTTTCTACGTCGGGGGGTCACGTTACAAATTGCTCAAAACACATGGTGCTAAAGTTTCATTATATTACATTGTTTTTCAACGCAAAGATTACAAATAATTTGTTTTTAAATTGAAGGAAACTAAGGCCCGAGTCCATTCCTATGTGTAGCATACTTGAATAATCATCACGCATAATAACACCTGAAACATATGTGAAAATAACGAGTCAACATAAAGCTGGTGAGTAACATAGTTTTGTGGCCAAGAGTATGACAAAATGTTTAGTATTGCAATACTTTGGTCAACTATGAAAATATGTTTTGTTGTGAAAATAGTTAGTATTGTAATGCTTTAGTTTTTGGTAATAGAATAGCATACATAGAGCATAGTTTGGTTTTGTGAAAACTAAACATTTAGTGTCAACAAGAGACGTCAAACTGTTTGACTTTCAGTTGGAATCTAGCTAAATAATTGAATTTGAGCAAGGAAGGAAGGCTTACTAGACTTGAAGACTACCGAGGACACTAGAGAATTTCTCCTAAGCTCCAGGAAAGCTCCCAAGATCAGATTTAGAGTGAAGTATGAAGGTGTGAGTTTGAAGAACACTATGCTCACCTATTTATACTAACCAAAATGCTCCTAAATCATGTGTTGCCAAGGATCACTAGAAGCTGATTAGTGTCCCCTAAGGTGTCACAAGGAGAAGCAATGATGACAAATTCGGGGCTAGGTGGCAGAAATTGAGCATAGGTGGCCAAACTTGGTGATCAAGGCAATTTTCTACATCTGGGCACCTCTTATGGACCGTAACCAAAGCCTTACGGTCTGTAAGGCACTCTGACGCCAAAAATTTGGCCTTTTTGATAGTTTTGGCCCATAGACTTGTATTATCAGCTTTTTGGCGTTTTAAAACCCTCTAACTTATTACTTAAGCTTTATGAAGGGTATTTAGGGTATGTGTAACTTATATCTTTGTCTCGGAGTGTACGTTACGTAAAAATCATTTCGTTTGAATATCAGTTAACGAAATATAAAAGAGATACGAAAATTTTGAAAGGCTTGAAATTTTCGCAGGGGTTATAGTCTCCCCTCTTTTAGGATCCGTAGGAGACTGTTGGATGAGGTTGTGAATTGCTGAAGGGTGCAGATTTGAAAGCGGTACTAGAGATTTGAATATGGGAGGAAGGGTGTTTATAGAGGTTTCTTAAATAATCGTTGAAGAATATTTGTATAAGAAACTTATATGTGTTTCTAAAGTCGAAGACGGAGAATGTATGATAAATTTGTTTGGAAGGTTTCGCTAGTGTTTCCAATGATGAGGGCATCGTTTGATATTTGGATTTAAGTTGTTTGCTTATGATTGGTTTGGAATTATGTTGAATGGGCATCACTATGTAATAGATCTAACAACATTGGTCAAGGTCAAGAACTTCAAGTAACTTAAATAACGCTAGTTTACAATATAAGAAGGAACACTTATATATAGGAAGTACCAACCGCGTATCCACCATGCCCTTATTATATTGTATTCGTTTCGTTATCTTTTATTACTATAGGTTCTACTTGCTATGGTTTTCCATGCACCAGATTTTATAATTATGTGTGCACCCATAATTACTCAATTCGTTGCATAGTCCGCATAGTTCATCTTGTGATGTGTGGGGGAAATCAAACAAGCAATTTGACTGAAAGTATTTAAACATTAAGCACAGGAATCAAAAATTGATTTGGTATAGTACTTTGGGATCCAAGGGTCCAACTATTTGCATAGAAATAACCAACAAGGATTTGGAATTTGTATTTTGTTTCGTCACATAAACATATTGTATAAAGACCAAATCAAGAACTTGTAAAAGTACTTGTCCTTAGAAAAGCAGGTACATAGGATTTGTAGAGAATGTGTGGCCGCACTAGGTGCGATCACAAAATGGGAGAAACCACAAGAGTAGTTCAAATTTGTAAAGAACAGAATCCTCAAAGGTATATAGATGTACATTACACATAAGTGTAATCATTTTGGATTTTGTAAATGAAATAGGAATAATAATATCAATACAAGATAGACGAGAAGTGTTCATGATTTATGGATGACAAACAGAAAACGTAAAAGTTTACATGTTTATCAGTGCATTGACATCGGCATAAGCCTCGTCATTGCAAATGTTAAACTCGCGTCCATGTGTTGGGTTGTCATTTGCAAGCCTAGGGCAATTGCGTTTGAAGTGATTAGGATCACCACAATTGAAGCAGGTTCCACGAGGGCTGTGATGACGAACAGGTAACGCATGAGGAGGAGGTGCAATAAGTTGAGCAGGAACTGCAATAACTTGTTTGGTGTAGTTGCTAAACGACAGATGTTAGCTGTTTGACCAAACCACAACTTGAGCATTTTCGGCAAAGGATATTGGCATTGTGGTGAAGGTTACAAGGATTGCACAAAGGTGCTTTTAACGGGTTGTATGCTTAACTATGGGCCCGGATGGTTGAATGAGTCCTATGACGAGTCCAATATGTCAAAATATGTTTGCTAATGTTTTATGATCAGATTATATGTCAAAAACATTGCTCGTATATATTTAAAACTATTTTACGCAAAAAGGATATTTTTGATTTTTTAAAAGTGTTAAAGTTGACTCATCATTTGACTAACCAAACGGAATGACCATAAGGTATAACCTCATAGGGTTATTCCCTATATTACTATGGTCATATAAATGGCCTTGGTCAGATCCTAAGATTAACCAAATAGGTCAGAATCAAAAGTCAAAGAAAAAGTCAAACTACTTGACTTTCGATATAGAATTGAGGTCTAAGCTGAGTATGATGAGTTGAGCATGTTAAAATATGTTATAATAGTTCATAAAAAACCGTTATGATGTCAAAACATTAGGTTTCGATTGTTGGTGCATATGTCTGTTGACTTCGTCTTAAGTCTAGAGTCTAAATATGTCATGATTGTATAGTACAGGGGTCAAATTGTAAGTCTAAGTTTATGTTTTAGAGGTTTCTTTTGAAGGTGGTTCATGTCAAGTTCAATAGAAAGCTGATGATCAGGTTTCTATTGAGACTGGTTCAAGAGAAACCTAAAGCCTATAAATAGGCAGGTGATGTTTCTCATTTGTAAGGTTCCCATTGTTTTGGTACCAAACTGCTGCTGGATTTTTCTGTGATATATGAATGAGAAACAGTGTTTAAAGTGATATTCTTCTGTTTTCTACTCCATTCTCTTTGATTCAACCTGTTTGTGTGATTCCGCCACATAAACAGTGGTATTTTGACTCAGATTGACTCATTTGATCGTCAATATCGATCCTACAATTGGTATCAGAGCCAGGTTATGAGCCAATATACCTGAATCAAAGCATTTTTATACACAAAATCTGATTTCTGGACTTTTACACGGACAAAATGGACTGAATTTTGGACAGTGTGTGTGAATCTGAGTTTTAACAAACCCTTGAGAATATCAGCTTAAAACTCGAAGTAAATCGTGTAAAAATGACCTAAAAACTGGCTTTCGTTTGAACGATCTTTTAGGTTTCTATTGAAAATTTCAGGTTTCTATTGAAAATTTCAGGTTTCTATTGAAATATTCTTAGGTTGAATCACAAGTTTAGCTTGAAAATTGTTTTCATCTTGAAAACTGCTTTAGCTTGAGTGTTGCTGATTTCTCAAAAGTCCATTGTGTTCGAGTTATTGTTCGATCGTCTGATTTTGTGAAAAGTGTGTGTTTGAAAATCTAAAAAATCTTTCAATAACGAAACATGGATTGTGAGTCGTATCGTGTTCAGAATCCAGCAGATATTGCACAGAAGAAATTTGATAGTTTTACGGGTATCAAGGGAGAGTCTACAAAAGAATTGATTGATAGATACTGCCATCTAGTTTTGGAAATGGGAAAATTGAAGATAACCAAGACTAATGAGGAGTGGGTTGACAAGTTGGCAAATGTTTTACCGCGTGATGTGTGGGGAACGTATTTGTTAGCCTTGAAGGAGAGATATTTAGACTTGAATTTGAGCGCGTTCATTGAGAAGATTGAAGCTCAAGAACTTGAACTCAAAAAGATTAGAAAAATGAAGTCTGTTGATGAAAAATTCGAACCTGAGAAAAATGTTCAAGTGGTAGAGGAGCAGGTTAAAGAAATTTCAGCTATCAAGGTTGAGAAGAAAGCTGAAGCTGAAATGATGTCCGAGAAGTGCTTAAATTGTGATAAATCTGAAGCAAACAATGCCAAACTCTTAAAGGATGTAGAGAGTTTGACATTGGAAAACAAAATTTTGAAAGAAAAAGAAAAAGATTTTGAAAATGAAAAATTAAAAATTGAAAAAGATTTTCAAAGTCAAATGAAGATTTTAGAAGATGAAAAATCTGTTATTTTTAAAAATAATCTTGAAAAACAGATTGAAATAAATTCTCATCTTCAGAAAATCATTCGCCTTGAAAATGAAGCTGAAATTGCTCGGAATAAAATTGACGATCTTGAAAAGAAATTGAAAGGTTTTGAGACTTCGTCATCAGTACCAGATTATATCTGTCCAAAACCGATCAATTCTGTTCCAATAAGTGACAATGTCACAAATTTTGACAAAGTCAAAGTTGAAGATTGCGATGACAAAGCTGATGATGAAAAAGAAAAAGAAAAGAAAAGAAAAATATTTTTAGAATTACATGAAAAATTTCAAAATACTGTTTTGCAATCTACTGAAATAGGTGAATGCTCAAAGCAAAAACCTGTTAAGAAGATTGTAGAACAGAAACAAAAAGTTAAAAATTTGAAAAATTTTCAAAATGAAAATAAAAGCTCATCAGTTCAATCATCCAATCAAGATAAAAAACCACAAAAATTGAAAAACCAAAACTCACAAAAAGTTGGTGATATGTGGTGCAGGTTTGACCACAGTGCTCAAGTGTCAAATCAAGATTATAGGAGAAGTCATGAGTACTACAAATCAAATCAGTGTTATGATTTGAGTGTTTGGATTGATGGTGGAGATTGGTACGATAACAGGGTGTGTTACAACTGTGGTTTTAGAGGACACATTGTTGTTAACTGCCAAAGTTGGAGGTTTGAGACGAGAAGATGCTTTGAATGCCAAATCAAAGGACATATTGCAAGAGATTGCCCAATGAGATCAATGGAAAGATCGAGGGCTGAATCTCAGAAAAAGATGACAAAATCAGTCAAAGTCAATGTCAAGCCCAAAGAACAGAAAGTGGAAGAAAAGAAAGTAAAGCTTTCACAAGGGCAGAAAGACAGACTGAGGAAGAAGAGGAAGAAAGCTCGAGAGTATCTCGAAAGGATTTTGTCCTCGGATACAACAAGAAAATCAGATAAACGTTCTGATAAATCATCTTGCTCTCCAAAGAATGATAAATCAAGCAAAACGAATTCATCAGATACAAATCTGAGGACAGAATGGTGTATGAAGAAAGAAAAAGTTCTTAGCGATGAATTTGTTTCTTCGGAAACAAAGGAGCTACGTGTTGGCGATGATTCTGATTCGTCAAAATCAGAGGAGCCACAAGTTGAGCTCAAAAGTGAAAATTCAGTTCCGCCAATGGATGACACAAACTTTCCACCATTGCGGGCTGAAAATTTTACACAAAAAGTTGGTAAAGTAGAAAGTTCGAATCAATTCTATTCTGAAGAGAAAGAATTTGATGTCGAAAAGGCGTTCAATGGAAAAGTGAAAAATATTTTTGGAAAGATGGTTGAGGGTAAGGTAAGAGGAGTTAAAGAATTTTATGAATAAAAAAGGTATGTTCAAAACACCCAAGGACCGTCAGGCTTGGGTGAATCTCTTTAACTGAAAAAACCTGACTTGCCGGAACTCCCAGGTTGGTAATTGGGGAGTAGGAATCGGCATCTTTCTTGAGAAATTCACAGGTTGGTAACTGTGATATTTCGACTTACAAGTGGTTAATCAAGGACATTAAGTTGTACTTGATTTAACTATCTTACGAGTGGTATGATTCTTGGAAACTGTGTTTGTGATAAACCTACAAGAAGTTGAAAACAGTGTGATGAATTAAACCCCATGTTTGTGAAATGGCAAACAAAACTAATTTTTCGGAAAAACCATTTTGATTAAAACAAACTTAAGTGTTTTGAAATCATATTGGGAAAATAGTTTGTTGTCAGGGGGAGTTCTGATTGTTTACACCAAGTGGATGGAGAATTGAAGCAATTCTCATCAAGTTGTCACTTTACTTTGTACAGTTTATTGTTTTCAAATTTTCTCAGAAAATCAAAATTGAAACATATTTTGATTTTAGGGGGAGAAAAATTTAAAAAAAAATTAGAAAATTTGAAAATGACAAAAACATTGAAAAATTCAAAATGAGTTTTGTTGTGAAAAAGAGGAAATGATAGTAAATCAGTTGGACTATCACAGCATGCTAAAGAAATGAAATGTCAAATGTGATAAACGATCTCACTAAAGATGTGACGATAGGCTCAGCTAGACTAGTAGATTTGCGAGAACGATACAAACTTAAATGAAAAAGCCTAGTTCTAGTGGGAAACATGGTTGAAAGCATAGTACTTAGTTTTGTCCTTCTTGATTGTGTGCCTACTCAGTAATCCCTGATTGTTGAAAGACATAAAACTTGTTAAGTCTGTGAACTTTCACAACTTTGCTGAAAAAATCACTGTGATTGTGCATTTCATTTTGCAAAGATTTAAACTTGTTTTATTTCTTTATTTTGTTTAAGCATTGGACATCCTCTGCGTATACGTGAGTATCGACCTGGATGTTATTGCCTAAACGTTCTGCTTTATTTTCTTTGGTGTTTTGTTTAAGCTTTGGATCACCTCTGCGTATACGGGAGTATCGACCTGGTGGTTAAAGCCTAAACAATTTCAACTTGTTTTTTATTTTCTTATTTTGTTTAAACATTGGACTTTCTCTGCGTATACGGAAGTATCGACCTGATTGTTAATGTTTAAACATTCTGCTTTATTTTCGCACAAATCACAGTTGATAAAAGTTTAAAGGCATTACTTGAGTCAGTGTATTGCATGATGAGGGGATATGCTGAGATCGTGGGGTCCATAAGAACTTAGTGCAAAATTAATATACTTTAACGTATCGGTAAGCATTTTGAAAGTTTTTAGATTGAGTTTAAGAGGACAACTATATCGTCAATCAATGTGAATCGTTTAGAACTTAAAATGTTTAAAGCTTAATGGTGCTAGTGATTGGTCACATAAACTGATATGATCCTCTTACACAAACTCACAAAAATATTGTCTGTATATATTTCGTTACTGCATTTCATTAAAAAAAAAAAAAATCCAAAAAGATTTTAGTGTGTTTTAGCATAATTTTTGAAAAAGCCAAAAAGATTTTCGTCAACTGATGTTGAAGAGCTGATTTTCAAAATCCAAAGTGCTAAACATGATGAATGATATTGGATTGGGAACGTTTATTTGAGTTGAGAAAGGTTTTTGAAATGGATAATTCGATCATTAATTTGAAACCAATTTAATCATTTTAAAATCAAGTGGTAAGCATAAAGTCAAATCTTACTGTTGGTTAGAGTGTATGCAGATATGCAGCTAGTGAATTCCAGACTGCAATCCCAGTTTGCTGATAGGGGGAGTCTGTAGACGTAAAAGTCAGGTTCCTGATCTTGTTGCTACGGAGAGCCAGGAGATGGTCATGAATTTGTGAAAGCTGCTAATGCTGAGAAGATAGAGAGTGCTATATTAGATTACGATCCCGGAACAATGTAAGGGGGAGTCTGTTAGCAAAGGGGAGTTTAAAGAGTGAAAGAGCTAGATTCAGATTCTGGAGAATAGCTGATAATGGTGATTGAAGAGAAAGAGAGAATTTGAAGGATGCTTCAGCGTCAAATATTCTGGAAAGCGTGAAGACTGATTAAGACTGAAGTTTTGACATACTAACGTCTCGTACTAAAGACTCCGTCAACATCCAAGGGGGAGACTGTTGGTGCATATGTCTGTTGACTTCGTCTTAAGTCTAGAGTCTAAATATGTCATGATTGTATAGTACAGGGGTCAAATTGTAAGTCTAAGTTTATGTTTTAGAGGTTTCTTTTGAAGGTGGTTCATGTCAAGTTCAATAGAAAGCTGATGATCAGGTTTCTATTGAGACTGGTTCAAGAGAAACCTAAAGCCTATAAATAGGCAGGTGATGTTTCTCATTTGTAAGGTTCCCATTGTTTTGGTACCGAACTGCTGCTGGATTTTTCTGTGATATATGAATGAGAAACAGTGTTTAAAGTGATATTCTTCTGTTTTCTACTCCATTCTCTTTGATTCAACCTATTTGTGTGATTCCGCCACATAAACAGTGGTATTTTGACTCAGATTGACTCATTTGATCGTCAATATCGATCCTACATCGATGATTTAAAGTTCAATTAGCGTAAAATGCACTTTTACTAGTTTTGACTTTTTTAAATGTAACATGCTTGACTCATCATTTCGCCTATTGAACATAATTATCGGAATGTATGATCATAGGGGAATCATACCAAAATTATTACGATCACGTGGGAAAGTTAGGATTGAACTTTGAGTTGACCGTAGTGGTCAGAACTGAAAGTCAAATGAAAAGTCAAACTGTTTGACTTTCAGTTGAAATCTAGCTAAATAATTGAAATTGAGCAAGGAAAGAAGGCTTACTAGACTTGAAGACTACTGAGGACACTAGAGAATTTCTCCTAAGCTCCAGGAAAGCTCCCAAGATCAGATTAAGAGTGAAGTATGAAGGTGTGAGTTTGTAGAACACTATGATCACCTATTTATACTAACCAAAATGCTCACAAATCATGAAAAGTGTTGCCAATGATCATTAGAAGCTGATTAGTGTCTCTTAAGGTGTCATAAGGAGGAGCAATGGTGGCAAATTCGGGGCTAGGTGGCAGAAATTGAGCATAGATGGCCAAACTTGGTGATCAAGCCAATTTTCTACATCTGGGCACCCCTTACGGACCATAACCAAAGCCTTACGGTCCGTAAGGCATTCTGATGCCAAAAATTTTGCCTTTTTGATAGTTTTGGCCCCTGGACTTGTATTATCAGATTTTGGCATTTTTAACCCCTCTAACTTATTACTTAAGCTTTATGAAGGGTATTTAGGGTATGTGTAACTTATATCTTTGTCTCGGAATGTGCGTTACGTAAAAATCATTTCGTTTGAATATCGGTTAACGGAATATAAAAGAGATACGAAAATTTTGAAAGGCTCGAAATTTTCGCAGGGGTTACAGTATAGAAGTAATATAGGTACCGTATTGACCTCGTATAAGCCTATATGCATAATATTATATCGTATAGTGTATAGTATAGGTCCCGATACAATACGATAATATATATAAATATAATAAATCTTTGCTAAAATAATAAATATTATATAAAATTGTTTGTAAAAAATAAAAATAAAAAATAAAAGCCCTTTATATATGACTAGTCCAGCCCTATACAAGGGGCAAAAAAGACCATTATACCCCTAGTTTGGGCTGCGTATAACCCTAAACCAAGGGTAAAATGGTCTTTTTTGCCTATATACAAGACATGATATGACATAATCAGAGATTCTCTTGGAAATTGGAAATGGTTATACGCCCCGTACAGGCCTATACGCGAGGGGTGGGGGGGCATATACGAGGGTGTGTGAATATGTAGACCCTTCGAATAATCCTAACTTTTACAAATTGGCCAACATTAATACAACTTTAAAAATTATCTCTAACAATCCCAACTTGTAAGAATTTGGCTCCCATCGATCCTTTTCTAATTGAGTTAGTTTTTTGGCTGACGTGACAACTTACTTGGCACAAACCTAGTTATTGGCTGATGTGGCTGCTTATGTAACACAAACTTAGTTATTGGATTTTAATAATCCCAACTTTCACAACCACCACCACCATCAAGAACCACCACCATTAACCGCCACCGCCATCAACAAACCACCACCATTAGCCACCAATGGGAATTTTTGAAGTTGAGATTAAGGTCGGCAATAGTTGAAAGTTAGGCTTATTAAAATCCAATGACCCTTATTTTTTGTATACTTTTAGTCGTTTTAATTTTTGACGTAAATTTTGTTTGAAATAGGTCGGGTCAAATATAATACGTTTTCATAAGACACGGAATAAATTCAAGTACTATACAAACACAATTACTATATGCATGGAAAAATTTACGAGTATTATACAAACACAATCTCTATATTTAAGGAGAACTAAATAAATAGGTAAAACAAATTTGGGGAACACAGTTTTCCCTTTTAATTAAAAGCCATATTAGTAATCCTGTCAATAAGATGACTGTTACTACAAAACTGCAAAAACCAGTAGAAGCTATTACACCATAAACTAAGAAAAAATATTTATAGTTGGATTTTAGAAATGACTTTAGCCATGTTCTCTACTTCCCATAAGTCAAAAAACATAAAAAAATAATTTGGTCTTTAGCACACATCATAGATCCTCGTTTCAAAACATCTTACCATACTAATAAATGAAATTTTTTTTTGGACACGTGTTGTTTTTTGATGCTTTCTCACCTTATTTTCCTATTTATCTCTTGTATTAAATAATAATAATTTTAAACAAAATATTAGATAAGGATAAAAGTTTGTTTTTTATTATGATTATATTAAATAATAATAATAATAATAATAATAATAAGAGTTAATTACATAGTTAGTCCCTGTGGTTTGCACAAAATAACATACTTAGGTACTAATAGTTTAAAATCACCTTCTAGGGTATTAACTTTTCATTTTGTAACGTTTGGAGGTATTAACTTCTAGGGTATTAACATAGTTAGTCCATGTGGTTTGCACAAAATAACATACTTAGATACTAATAAAATGTGATTTTAAACCTACAAATAACGTTAATACATCCAAACGTTACAAAATGAAAAGTTAATACCCTAGAATGTGATTTTAAACTATTAGTACCTAAATATGTTATGTTGTGCAAACCACAGGGACTAAGTATGTGATTAACTCTAATAATAATTATAATAATAATTTTAATTTTAAACAAAAGATTAGATAAGAATATACACGTTTGTTTTTATTATGGTCATAGTAAATAATAACAATAATTTTAAACAAAAAAATAGATAAGAATAAATATTTGTTTTTTTTATAAATAATTCTAAACTGTTATGAATGCAGACATTCAGGCCCATAGGCCAAGCCTGACCTAATGTTAATGGGCTTTAGGGTTGTTGTTGTATTGATCTATATATATGATATATGTACACTCAATGAAGTAGAATTCTCTCATTTTCTATACTTCTCATTGTCTCTATATTCTCTATAGTATCCTTTACATATTAGATGTTGCTATTAGGCCGTTGTTTTACAACACGTTATTAGCACGAAAGTGCTCGAATCATCTTTGGTTTTAATCGTTGATTAAAGTCTCGGTTGACCCATGTCGTTGATGATGTTTTGTTGATAAAAGTTTTGGTGGCCCGAGGTGTTTCCAACGAATATTGGATTTCGTAGACATGTCGATTGAAAAGTGATGGAGATACTATTTCCTTTAGTTATTTCAAGGTAAGTTTTTTTTCCACCATACATGTTTATCTACATAAGGTACTATTCTGATACCTATATTGTTTCTTGTTGAATATGCCTTATCTTTTCAACTTGATTTTACCATGATAAGAATAATCGTTAACCAGAATGAGATTTTTGAAAGTCGGTTGAACAGGGGATGTTCAAATCCTACACATAATTTTCATTTTCATTTTCAATTACCTTTTCTAGAATAAATAATCATCACGGTATTGAAAAAAAACGGAAATATAAGTTTAATATATACATGGACACTTGTTACAGAAACCCAATGAGAAAATATTTGTTATTAATTTATTAAGTCTAATCTTATCTATTTGCTAGTTATATTGCAAGCTTATTCCTTGGTTTAGAAATTGATATATAGTTTGATAAATTTTTTTTATGCATGTTTAATAGATAAACATTGAAAAGAAAATTTGTATTATGATATCCATGATCTTGCATTTACTTGTTGATGTGTAATACTTGTATTTGACATATAAATTTTAATATGATTGTTCGTAACAATTTAACTAGAAATACAATACGATAAGTGTAATGTTTATAGTGTTCTTATTTGATATATAAGAATAAGAAATTTGATGTTTTATATGACATTAAATGACATGTTATCATATAATTTTTAATCTGTTTGATGAAAAATTATAGCTATATTTTAGTAGTAAAAAAAATCATATATTGATTTACTCATCTTTTTTTATAAATGTTATCTTACTATTAATTAAGATGTATGATTTTTATTGTGGCTTTCATCATATATCAACTTTGTCCTTTATAGAACACCACTAATTTGAAAGCTAACGAACACGATGTCGATAAATTAGAGCATAACCTATAATAATAGGCTTATTACTATTGCAATTTATTGCGTCTTTTATATGCTTTAATTTATTTAGATGGTATGTTAAATAAAAAAAATTATATATTTCTTACAAGTGATGAAAAAAAAAATATTATTTCATAACATAATATAAAGTGATGCATTGTATAATCATCAGTTTTACATATTATCATAAACCTTTTTAATAGTGTTCTTGATATATTTTAATATTCAATCATGACAGTAAGGCAAATTAATTATATGTATTTTATTATATCTATTAATTCTAATAAAGCAAAACAAGATTTAGCCACATGTCATTAGCTTAACCCATCACTTGCCACGTGGCATTTGATTAATCCCTGTTTTTCACAAATGACCGCCAAAGCTCCTTATGCCTCACGCTCTTTGTTTTTTCATTCGTCTTTCTTAACCTAATTAAATCTCCACCGTTTCACACAATCAACTCTTCAACTTCTCTCCAATCTTCTTCCAAGAATACCATCGGTTTCCATTTAACAATGAAATTTTTCACTGGATCTACATATATAGATGGTTTTACATTCTTCAGCGTCTTCATCTACATCTACTTTTTCTTGATTCGATTTCAGAATTTCGCATATCGCTCTACAAATCTGTAAGTTGTTTTTGTTAAAATCCTTCTTTAATCATCATTCATGTGTTCTTCCGTTTGTTTACTGTGTTAAAACTATGTTTATGTTGATTTAACCCTAAATCCGGTTTGCATTGAAAAATATGTTGATTTAGGGGTTTTAAGATTATGGTATTGTTAAAGAATATGATGTTTATGCAAAACCCTAAAACCGATTTTCGTGCAGAGTATTTTTTATTTCTAATGTTTATTTATTCTATCAAGTTATACGAAACCCTAGATCCGATTGTTATTGGATATCTGTCTTAAGTTCTATTTGAATTGATGTAAAATAAGTTTTATTTGATTGTGATTGTTAATAAGTTTGTGATTGTGATTCAAAAGCCTAAAGCCGATTGCCATTGAAAAATCTGTTGATTTTGGGGTTTTAAGATTATGGTTTTGTTATACAATATGATGTTTATGCAAAACCCTAAAACCGATTTTGATGCAGAATATTTTTTATTTCTCATGTTTATTTATTCTATAAAGTTTATACGAGACCCTAGATCCGATTGTTATTGAATATAGTTTTTTTAATTATATTTTTTTATTTGATATGATTCTGTTTATATGAGTTTTTCAGACTGATTTATTGGTTATGTTTATGTTATACAAACCCTCAATCTGATTGTCATGGAAAATCTGATGATTTTGTTTTTATTTCACATGTTTATGTAATCTATCAACTTTGTAGGTCACTTTTGTTGTATTTGATGATAGGATAGTAGGATTTTATAATTTAAGGAGTTTTAATTTTTGTTAATTGTCAGTGTAAATCATTTGGTGACACGATTTTGTTATTTGTTGCTCTAAAATGTGCATACACACATTTATTATGATGTATCATAAGTAGATACATCATTATCATTTGACATAACTTGCTTAGCACATTATGTTTATCATAGATAGCTGCTTTCATTTTATTTTTTTCATGACTTTTGTGGATGATTGCATAATTGGATTCCTTTGTTTGTTCTTTGTTTTTCTATTTAAGTGTACCCATTTGTGATATGATGTAATCTGCATGTGACATCAATTATCTTGAGGTTTGTTAATGGTTCTATCATCGGTTGCCTCCATTTGTTCTTGATATTGGAATTAAAGATACTTTTGATGAGGTTTGTTATCTTTTACGTAAATATTAAATGTATTCATATATATTGATTGTTATATTCATATATATGGATTGTTATTATAACATGTCCTTCACATTCTTTTTTTGTTGTTATTTATAATTTTTTTAATAGTTCATCTGATGTGGTTTGTTTATGTAAACCTGATTTTGTAGGTATTTAATATGGCTGAAAGTTCATCAAGGTATTTTTTGTTCATTTTGTTTGTTTATGTCACATGTGATTTGTAGAATCTTTGTTTTTTTTCATGTTATCGATTTTTCATCACACTAACCTTAAGATTTTTAAGTTTATTAACATCGTATTTTTTAAATCAGTTTCAGAGGACCCTGGTTCTGTAGGCTAATGAATCGAGCAGACGAAGTTATTCTGGTAAATGATAAATTATTACATGAGTTATTTGTGTTCTTTTGTTTTTCTTATCATTAAATAGAGTTTATTATGATTGTTTTGTTTAGATATTTTCACTATAATTATAATCCATTTTCTATTTGTTTGTTTTATTAGACCATTCCAGATGACGCTGCGTGCAAACTATGGGGTGTTGATAAAGGCCCTACAAATGTTATGATAGACACTGAAGACGGCCGAGTATTTAATGTTTCTTTAACCGCTTCTAAAGGAAAGTTATTTTTTTTGGTGGTTGGTCCAATGTTGTAGAACATTTGCGAGTAACCAAAGGCTGTTTGGTAGTATTTAATCCTGTAGATTCTACTACGTTTAAATTAACATATTTCATTTATGGGGTTAGTCGTGGCTCTTTCTGGACATATCTGCTCCCTCCATCATCTCATTTTTATGTAAGATAAACTCTATTTTCCTTTTTCCTAATGTATTGATGTATTACTTTAGTTATATTAAAACTAACTTTTTTTTCTTTTTTTATCATTCCCACAGGTCATTCCTGAATGTATCCTGCTAAAAATTTATGATTATTCCTCAAATGATGTAATCTCTACTGTAATTGTAGACAACAAAACGTTTAACGTTGCCATTGAAACGTCTGACGGTAAAGTCGGTTTTACCGTTGGTATTGACGTAATTGTTAGTCTGTTTCAGTTGGAGGCTGGTTGTTTTTTGTTATTTACAAAAGCTTTTGGTAATTTTTTCCATTTAATTTTTTTTGGAAAAAACGGTGTTGAAATGAATTTTCCTGAAGTAAATGTCGATGAGGTAAGTTACATTTTCGTACTTATTTATATATTTTATATATGTTAATGTAATACATGTTATATATTTAATTTGCAGGCTGAAGTTGCACCTATCGATGCTGAAGATGAAATTGATGAACAAATACATGGTGGTGTTCGTCGTTTTGTTCGTACGGCTGGTGAACGTTATTTTGTAAGTTTTAATATCATTTTACAAACCGCTAAAAAACAAGTGTTACAATTTTTTGTTACTTAATAAACATTGTTCTTTTAGTTTCATATTTATTATTAATTTTATTTTTACAACAATACAAAGGATTCCTGATCCTGTTTCCTGGATGGCTAAACTTGATGAAGGTTTAAAAGATATCACCGTCAGGCTTATGCATCTGGATCCGCCACAGCAATTTACCAACGGTACCAGACGTGAAAGAAAAAGCGACGGAGGTTTTCGATACGCGTTCACTAGTTGGAAGAAGTTCATGAAAGTCGCTCGAATTAAGGTCCGTGACACGGTTCACTATTCTTTTGATGAAAATGACCAGGTGTTGAGTGTTGAACTAGTGGTACCTTACGTTAGGCGTAGTCATTAGTTATATGACATTTAGGGCATGTTTTTTGCCTTTCATATGGTAGATATTAACTTTTTATATGGTTATTGGTTTTTGACATTGGTTTTGGTTTTGAAATTCAAGTTATTACATTTTTTCATATCTTAACTGTGCTTTTAACCACTATATGTCATGTCTTGAAAGTTTAATCTATGTTTTAAGTAGTTTTTAATCCCATTACACATAGAAACAACTTTTAAAGATAAAAAGTAATTCATATATTCGGATATTAAGATTGCTGATTAATTTTTTAAAATAAAATAGTGTTTATATAACTCAGTGTTGAATGTGTTATATATATCTAATAAAATTATACATATGATAGATCAAAAAACGATATAGAAACAAGTTTTACATATATAAATAAATTAATATTAATATATTCAGATAATAATATTGCTGTTTATTTATTAAAAATATATTATCATGTCTTTTTAAAATATATACAAAATTTAAAAGAAGTTTACATCTGATTGATATTATACCTTTAAGTAAATAAATTAACAAAAAAGAAGTTGATATATTTATTTAAATAATATTTAAATTATATTTAAAATTTAGTTGACTGTTTTCTTAAATTTTATAAAACCTGAACTGATGCTAATGATGTTAATAATTTCTTCAAAAAGTATATTCTTATTTTATTATATGTTAATCAATTAAGCATTTAACATGATTTAAAATTATCAGGATACCATTCTTTCTTTTATCTTTCTCTTTTCTGCACAGAGAGTATAGTTTTTTTATTATTAGAAGATAGTATTATGAACCTTTAGTACTACATATAGAATAGATAGATAACACTATGATTGTCATTTTTAAACCTTGCATTATAGTGTTGACCCTGTTACATTATAAGGTTTTTATATAAGATTTAACATAAATAACCTATTTATATTAATTTTAATTATAGAAAGTCAACTGTCGGAGAATATGTTGTAATTTCAAAATATTTGCAAGTGATTAATCATAAAAATTTCGTCCTTACTTTGCAATTCAAACTGATAATTATGGAAACTTATTATTCATAAAAATTTAGAAAAATCTATTTTTTATATTTTAGTAAAGGTTGACCATTATAACTAAAATAAAAAATATCGCTACCAAAATTATGTGCTCACTTTGTTGTATAAATAAGTATCATTTGTTATGTTTCATACACATCACATCTACTGACTTTGTATATTTCGATATACATATCTTCTGGTATGTGTTTTGTGAGTTTCATTGTAATTCACATAGATATTTTATTCCTGAGTTATCATATGATGTTTTTCATGTACTTTTCTTCAAAGATTTTTGTATATCATCATCAAGTAAGTTATCTTAATTCTTTTTTTTAATTGCAGAGATGGAACATGCTCCTATCACACTTCTTAATAATGTTGATCTTAATGTTGATGATTACACTATTAGAATCCGCATAGTCCGGCTATGGACAAGACCTACCTTCAACAATCCTAGAAACATTTATTGCTACGACATGATATTCATGGACCAGGAGGTTTTTTTAGTCCAATGCATACGGTTTTTTGAAATTAAAATTAATGTGTTACTGTTTATAATTAATTATAAAACATTGTTTTTCAGGGCTCCAAAATGCAGGCGTTTGTTTTAACAAAAAAACACAACTGGTTATGATCATTTGCTGAAAGAAAATCAATGTTTAACTATTCGTAACCCTTCGATGGGTGAAAATCGTCAAAAAGTTAAATATGTTCATAGTTCGTTGAAGATCAATCTAAATGACAACACTACTGTCGAAGAATGCAACGAGCCTGTTGGTGCTGAATGGGGATTTGATTTTTCTCCATTTGATTCTGTTGTGGATGACCCTCATGATGATGCCAAATCTTTCAAAAGCCCGATTGGTACTTTATTTTTAAATTTTTGGCAAATTGGATTTAAATAATCCTAACTCACTGTTATTGGCCAATAATAATCCCAACTCATTTAATCACCAATAATAATCCGAACTATTCACTTTTGTTTGTAAAATACTCCCAGTTAAAAAAACACTAACTAGGTTAAAAAATTGCTGACGTGGCAGGTGATGTGGCATTTTTTGATGACGTGGCAGCTGATGTGGCAGTCTACGTGACATTTTTTATGACGTGGCAACTGATGTGGCATGCCACGTCACCTGCCACATCAGCGATTTTTTAACCTAGTTAGTGTTTTTTTAACTGGGACTATTTTACAAACAAAAGTGAATAGTTCGGATTATTATTGGTGATTAAATGAGTTGGGATTATTATTGGCCAATAACAGTGAGTTGGGATTATTTAAATCCAATTTGCCTAAATTTTTTCTTCAAGTTTATTAATTTAATATTATATATTTTATGTAATATTAATTTCATTATTTTGTATTCTTTAGATGTTATTGGTTTTGTGGTTAAGTGTCTTCCGTTAGAGGATAAAAGTGAGCATAATAACGGCAAAGACGAGAAGAAGACTACCTTTATTTTGGAAGATTTGCAGTACATTCTTTTATATATATATATACACACTTTTACTTATATATGTCTCCCATTTTATATATTTTTTACAACTACCAACTTACGTATTTAAATTTTATTTTGTAGACACCATGAAAAGTTAATACCTCCAAACGTTA
Organism: Helianthus tuberosus; assembly: GCA_030545235.1. Lineage (NCBI taxonomy): Eukaryota > Viridiplantae > Streptophyta > Magnoliopsida > Asterales > Asteraceae > Helianthus > Helianthus tuberosus. The sequence goes on along the minus strand of CM060367.1, from coordinate 205,643,088 downwards.
CAAAATAAAAAGTTAATACCCTAGAATGTGATTTTAAACTATTAGTACCTAAATATGCTATGTTGTGCAAACCACAGGGACTAAGTATGTAATTAACTCTAATAATAATTATAATAATAATTTGGCAAATTGGATTTAAATAATCCCAACTCACTGTTATTGGCCAATAATAATCCCAACTCATTTAATCACCAATAATAATCCGAACTATTCACTTTTGTTTGTAAAATACTCCCAGTTAAAAAAAACACTAACTAGGTTAAAAAATTGCTGATGTGGCATGCCACGTCACCTGCCACATCAGTTGCCACGTCATCAAAAATGCCATGTAGACAGCCACATCAGCTGCCACGTCATCAAAAAATGCCACATCAACTGCCACGTCAGCAAATTTGCTGATGTGGCATGCCACGTCACCTGCCACGTCAGCAATTTTTTAACCTAGTTAGTGTTTTTTTAACTGGGAGTATTTTACAAACAAAAGTGAATAGTTCGGATTATTATTGGTGATTAAATGAGTTGGGATTATTATTGGCAAATAACAGTGAGTTGTGATTATTTAAATCCAATTTGCCTAATAATTTTAATTTTAAACAAAAGATTAGATAAGAATATACACGTTTGTTTTTATTATGGTCATAGTAAATAATAACAATAATTTTAAACAAAAAAATAGATAAGAATAAATATTTGTTTTTCTATAAATAATTCTAAACTGTTATGAATGCAGACATTCAGGCCCATAGGCCAAGCCTGACCTAATGTTAATGGGCTTTAGGGTTGTTGTTGTATTGATCTATATATATGATATATGTACACTCAATGAAGTAGAATTCTCTCATTTTCTATACTTCTCATTATCTCTATATTCTCTATAGTATCCTTTACATATTAGATGTTGCTATTAGGCCGTTGTTTTACAACACGTTATCAGCACGAAAGTGCTCGAATCATCTTTGGTTTTAATCGTTGATTAAAGTCTCGGTTGACCCATGTCGTTGATGATGTTTTGTTGATAAAAGTTTTGGTGGCCCGAGGTGTTTCCAACGAATATTGGATTTCGTAGACATGGCGATTGAAAAGTGATGGAGATACTATTTCCTTTAGTTATTTCAAGGTAAGTTTTTTTTTTCCACCATACATGTTTATCTACATAAGGTACTATTCTTATACCTATATTGTTTCTTGTTGAATATGCCTTATCTTTTCAACTTGATTTTACCATGATAAGAATAATCGTTAACCAGAATGAGATTTTTGAAAGTCGGTTGAACAGGGGATGTTCAAATCCTACTCATAATTTTCATTTTCATTTTCAATTACCTTTTCTAGAATAAATGATCATCACGGTATTGAAAAAAAAAAGGAAATATAAGTTTAATATATACATGGACACTTGTTACAGAAACCCAATGAGAAAATATTTGTTATTAATTTATTAAGTCTAATCTTATCTATTTGCTAGTTATATTGCAAGCTTATTCCTTGGTTTAGAAATTGATATATAGTTTGATAAATTTTTTTTATGCATGTTTAATAGATAAACCTTGAAAAGAAAAGTTGTATTATGATATCCATGATCTTGCATTTACTTGTTGATGTGTAATACTTGTATTTGACATATAAATTTTAATATGATTGTTCGTAACAATTTAACTAGAAATACAATACGATAAGTGTAATGTTTGTAGTGTTCTTATTTGATATATAAGAATAAGAAATTTGATGTTTTATATGACATTATATGACATGTTATCATATAATTTTTAATCTGTTTGATGACAAATTATAGCTATATTTTAGTAGTAAAAAAAATCATATATTGATTTACTCATCCTTTTTTTTAAATGTTATCTTACTATTAATTAAGATGTATGATTTTTATTGTGGCTTTCATCATATATCAACTTTGTCCTTTATAGAACACCACTAATTTGAAAGCTAACGAACACGATGTCGATAAATTAGAGCATAACCTATAATAATAGGCTTATTACTATTGCAATTTATTGCGTCTTTTATATGCTTTAATTTATTTAAATGATATGTTAAATAAAAAAAAATTATATATTTCTTACAAGTGATGAAAAAAAAATATTATTTCATAACATAATATAAAGTGATGCATTGTATAATCATCACTTTAACATATTATCATAAACCTTTTTAATAGTGTTCTTGATATATTTTAATATTCAATCATGACAGTAAGGCAAATTAATTATATGTATTTTATTATATCTATTAATTCTAATAAAGCAAAACAAGCTTTAGCCACATGTCATTAGCTTAACCCATCACTTGCCACGTGGCATTTGATTAATCCCTGTTTTTCACAAATGACCGCCAAAGCTCCTTATGCCTCACGCTCTTTGTTTTTTCATTCGTCTTTCTTAACCTAATTAAATCTCCACCGTTTCACACAATCAACTCTTCAACTTCTCTCCAATCTTCTTCCAAGAATACCATCGGTTTCATTTAACAATGAAAATTTTCACTGGATCTACATATATAGATGGTTTTACATTCTTCAGCGTCTTCATCTACATCTACTTTTTCTTGATTCGATTTCAGAATTTCGCATATCGCTCTACAAATCTGTAAGTTGTTTTTGTTAAAATCCTTCTTTAATCATTATTCATGTGTTCTTCCGTTTGTTTACTATGTTAAAACTATGTTTATGTTGATTTAACCCTAAATCCGATTTACATTGAAAAATATGTTGATTTAGGGGTTTTAAGATTATGGTATTGTTAAAGAATATGATGTTTATGCAAAACCCTAAAACCGATTTTTGTGCAGAGTATGTTTTATTTCTAATGTTTATTTATTCTATCAAGTTATACGAAACCCTAGATCCGATTGTTATTGGATATCTGTCTTAAGTTCTATTTGAATTGATGTAAAATAAGTTTTATTTGATTGTGATTGTTAATAAGTTTGTGATTGTGATTCAAAAGCCTAAAGCCGATTGCCATTGAAAAATCTGTTGATTTTGGGGTTTTAAGATTATGGTTTTGTTATACAATATGATGTTTATGCAAAACCCTAAAACCGATTTTGATGCAGAATATTTTTTATTTCTCATGTTTATTTATTCTATAAAGTTTATACGAGACCCTAGATCCGATTATTATTGAATATAGTTTTTTTTTAATTATATTTTTTTATTTGATATGATTCTGTTTATATGAGTTTTTCAGACTGATTTATTGGTTATGTTTATGTTATACAAACCCTCAATCTGATTGTCATGGAAAATCTGATGATTTTGTTTTTATTTCACATGTTTATGTAATCTATCAACTTTGTAGGTCACTTTTGTTGTATTTGATGATAGGATAGTAGGATTTTATAATTTAAGGAGTTTTAATTTTTGTTAATTGTCAGTGTAAATCATTTGGTGACACGATTTTGTTATTTGTTGCTCTAAAATGTGCATACACACATTTATTATGATGTATCATAAGTAGATACATCATTATCATTTGACATAACTTGCTTAGCACATTATGTTTATCATAGATAGCTGCTTTCATTTTATTTTTTTCATGACTTTTGTGGATGATTGCATAATTGGATTCCTTTGTTTGTTCTTTGTTTTTCTATTTAAGTGTACCCATTTGTGATATGATGTAATCTGCATGTGACATCAATTATCTTGAGGTTTGTTAATGGTTCTATCATCGGTTGCCTCCATTTGTTCTTGATATTGGAATTAAAGATACTTTTGATGAGGTTTGTTATCTTTTACGTAAATATTAAATGTATTCATATATATTGATTGTTAAATTCATATATATGGATTGTTATTATAACATGTCTTTCACATTCTTTTTTTGTTGTTATTTATATATTTTTTAATAGTTCATCTGATGTGGTTTGTTTATGTAACCTGATTTTGTAGGTATTTAATATGGCTGAAAGTTCATCAAGGTATTTTTTGTTCATTTTGTTTGTTTATGTCACATGTGATTTGTAGAATCTTTGTTTTTTTCATGTTATCGATTTTTCATCACACTAACCTTAAGATTTTTAAGTTTATTAACATCGTATTTTTTAAATCAGTTTCAGAGGACCCTGGTTCTGTAGGCTAATGAATCGAGCAGACGAAGTTATTCTGGTAAATGATAAATTATTACATGAGTTATTTGTGTTCTTTTGTTTTTCTTATCATTAAATAGAGTTTATTATGATTGTATTGTTTAGATATTTTCACTATAATTATAATCCATTTTCTATTTGTTTGTTTTATTAGACCATTCCAGATAACGCTGCGTGCAAACTATGTGGTGTTGATAAAGGCCCTACAAATGTTATGATAGACACTGAAGATGGCCGAGTATTTAATGTTTCTTTAACCGCTTCTAAAGGAAAGTTATTTTTTTTTGGTGGTTGGTCCAATGTTGTAGAACATTTGCGACTAACCAAAGGCTGTTTGGTAGTATTTAATCCTGTAGATTCTACTACGTTTAAATTAACATATTTCATTGATGGGGTTAGTCGTGACTCTTTCTGGACATATCTGCTCCCTCCATCATCTCATTTTTATGTAAGATAAATTCTATTTTCCTTTTTCCTAATGTATTGATGTATTACTTTAGTTATATTAAAACTAACTTCTTTTTCTTTTTTTATCATTCTCACAGGTCATTCCTGAATGTATCCTGCCAAAAAATTATGATTACTCCTCAAATGATGTAATCTCTACTGTAATTGTAGACACAAAAACGTTTAACGTTGCCATTGAAACGTCTGACGGTAAAGTCGGTTTTACCGTTGGTATTGACGTAATTGTTAGTTTGTTTCAGTTGGAGGCTGGTTGTTTTTTGTTATTTACAAAAGCTTTTGTTAATTTTTTCCATTTAAATTTTTTTGGAAAAAACGGTGTTAAAATGAATTTTCCTGAAGTAGATGTCGATGAGGTAAGTTACATTTTCGTACTTATTTATATATTTTATATATGTTAATGTAATAAATGTTATATATTTAATTTGCAGGCTGAAGTTGCACCTATCGATGCTGAAAATGAAATTGATGAACAAATACATGGTGGTGTTCGTCGTTTTGTTCGTACGGCTGGTGAACGTTATTTTCTAAGTTTTAATATCATTTTACAAACCGCTAAAAAACAAGTGTTACAATTTTTTGTTACTTAATAAACATTGTTCTTTTAGTTTCATATTTATTATTAATTTTATTTTTACAACAATACAGAGAATTCCTGATCCTGTTTCCCGGATGGCTAAACTTGATGAAGGTTTAAAAGATATCACCGTCAGGCTTATGCATTTGGATCCGCCACAGCAATTTACCAACGGTACCAGACGTGAAAGAAAAAGCGACGGAGGTTTTCGATACGCGTTAACTAGTTGGAAGAAGTTCATGAAAGTCGCTCGAATTAAGGTCCGTGACACGGTTCACTATTCTTTTGATGAAAATGACCAGGTGTTGAGTGTTGAACTGGTGGTACCTTACGTTAGGCGTAGTCATTAGTTATATGACATTTAGGGCATGTTTTTTGCCTTTCATATGGTAGATATTAACTTTTTATATGGTTATTGGTTTTTGACATTGGTTATGGTTTTGAAATTCAAGTTATTACATTTTTTCATATCTTAACTGTGCTTTTAACCACTATATGTCATGTCTTGAAAGTTTAATCTATGTTTTAAGTAGTTTTTAATCCCATTACACATAGAAACAACTTTTAAAGATAAAAAGTAATTCATATATTCGGATATTAAGATTGCTGATTAATTTTTTAAAATAAAATAGTGTTTATATAACTCAGTGTTGAATGTGTTATATATATCTAATAAAATTATACATATGATAGATCAAAAACGATATAGAAACAAGTTTTACATATATAAATAAATTAATATTAATATATTCAGATAATAATATTGCTGTTTATTTATTAAAAATATATTATCATGTCTTTTTAAAATATATACAAAATTTAAAAGAAGTTTACATCTGATTGATATTATACCTTTAAGTAAATAAATTAACAAAAAAGAAGTTGATATATTTATTTAAATAATATTTAAATTATATTTAAAATTTAGTTGACTGTTTTCTTAAATTTTATAAATCCTGAACTGATGCTAATGATGTTAATAATTTCTTCAAAAAGTATATTCTTATTTTATTATATGTTAATCAATTAAGCATTTAACATGATTTAAAATTATCAGGATACCATTCTTTCTTTTATCTTTCTCTTTTTTGCACAGAGAGTATAGTTTTTTTTTATTATTAGAAGATAGTATTATGAACCTTTAGTACTACATATAGAATAGATAGATAACACTATGATTGTCATTTTTAAACCTTGCATTATAGTGTTGACCCTGTTACATTATAAGGTTTTTATATAAGATTTAACATAAATAACCTATTTATATTAATTTTAATTATAGAAAGTCAACTGTCGGAGAATATGTTGTAATTTCAAAATATTTGCAAGTGATTAATCATAAAAATTTCGTCCTTACTTTGCAATTTCAAACTGATAATTATGGAAACTGATTATTCATAAAAATTTAGAAAAATCTATTTTTTATATTTTAGTAAAGGTTGACCATTATAATTAAAATAAAAAATATCGCTACCAAAATTATGTGCTCACTTTGTTGTATAAATAAGTATCATTTGTTATGTTTCATACACATCACATCTACTGACTTTGTATATTTCGATATACATATCTTCTGGTGTGTGTTTTGTGAGTTTCATTGTAATTCACATAGATATTTTATTCCTGAGTTATCATATGATGTTTTCATGTACTTTTCTTCAAAGATTTTTGTATATCATCATCAAGTAAGTTATCTTAATTCTTTTTATTAATTGCAGAGATGGAACATGCTCCTATCACACTTCTTAATAATGTTGATCTTAATGTTGATGATTACACTATTAGAATCCGCATAGTCCGGCTATGGACAAGACCTACCTTCAACAATCCTAGAAAAATTTATTGCTACGACATGATATTCATGGACCAGGAGGTTTTTTTAGTCCAATGCATACGGTTTTTTGAAATTAAAATTAATGTGTTACTGTTTATAATTAATTATAAAACGTTGTTTTTCAGGGCACCAAAATGCAGGCATTTGTTTTACAAAAAAACACAACTGGTTATGATCATTTGCTGAAAGAAAATCAATGTTTAACTATTCGTAACCCTTCGATGGGTGAAAATCGTCAAAAAGTTAAATATGTTCATAGTTCGTTGAAGATTAATCTAAATGACAACACTACTGTCAAAGAATGCAACGAGCCTGTTGGTGCTGAATGGGGATTTGATTTTTCTCCATTTGATTCTGTTGTGGATGACCCTCATGATGATGCCAAATCTTTCAAAAGCCCGATTGGTACTTTATTTTTAAATTTTTTCTTCAAGTTTATTAATTTAATATTATATATTTTATGTAATATTAATTTCATTATTTTGTATTCTTTAGATGTTATTGGTTTTGTGGTTAAGTGTCTTCCATCAGAGGATAAAAGTGAGCATAATAACGGCAAAGACGAGAAGAAGACTACCTTTATTTTGGAAGATTTGCAGTACATTCTTTTATATATATATATACACACTTTTACTTATATATGTCTCCCATTTTATATATTTTTTACAACTACCAACTTACGTATTTAAATTTTATTTTGTAGACACCATCAGATTTACGTGACGTTATGGGGTTGTTATGCTGATCAGATTTTAGAATTTGAGAAGAACAATAAGTATGAAAAGAATGTTGTGGTCGTTGTTCAGTTTGGAAAGTACGGATTTTGGGGAGGTATATTCTATATAGAGACTCTCACTTTTCATTCAACTACATATTTAATTCGTTGAAGTTGTCGTTTTATTTACATGTTGCTATAATTAAACAGGTAATTTGTTTGTCTCCAATTTGTATAATGTAACTCAAGTCTTCATAAACTCTGAAGTAAAAGAGATTTTGGATTTCAAGAAAAGGTTTGTAATCTTATTACCTTTTTTTATCATATCTTTTGAATATGTATTATTTTTGTAACATTCATTATTTTTCATGTACAGTTTCCTTGCTCAGCTTACTGTTTCAACGTCTTCCGGTTATTCTGGATTGAGTTCTTCTGCTATCAAGTCAACGACTGAGGAATATCTAGCTGATGGTTCCTTTAGTACAATTGGAGCATTAAGCGAAATATCCGAAGTATTGTTACAATAATTTATTGTTTTATTTTTTATACGTATTATTTTTTTCTTTCAGAATGTTCTAAATTATCATATATGTATACATCAAAAGTTTGTTATTATACTGGGAAAAATTAAGAGCTTTGCTTCAGAAGAGTCATGGTTTTACAATGCATGTAAGAGTTGCAACAAAAAGGTTCTTTACAACACTATTTGCTAGGACAAGCAAGATGGAAGTGAAGGATATGATGAAGTAACTGTCTTGGAATGTCAGACTGATCGTTGCAATAAAAGGACCGTTGTTTCTGTTCCCAGGTTAATTTACTTGATTCATTTATTGTCCTAAACATATTAAATGATTGTTAACAAAATCTTATTTAAAATTTTGACATGATAAAAGTTCTAATTCGTGTTCAGGATTGTACCAGGATTGTCACTTTGACGTTGTTTGAAAGTGTAGTTGTTAAACTGTTAATGGTTAACGCAAACCAGCTTTTGGATAAAAACAGTGAGGTAAGTTATATCGTCGTAATAAGATTTCGTTACTTCCTTTATACATTTTAATGTTTATATTTTAAACTGGTATCTTTATAAATTATGTCTCGAAGTTATGCAATAGGACACTCTTAATGTTTATCAAACAGTTAGCCAGCGATGGTAACTTTCCCAAGGAGCTGAAGGCATTGTTAAATCGGCGGTTTGCGTTTAAGATAACCATAGCTTCGTTTAACATAAAAAACAAATCAGATGTCCACTCGGTGTCGAAGTTGACTGAAAATCCTTCAATCATTGATGATCTTGATAGGCATTTTGATGACTTCCAGGTTCGACATACCTTCGATACGTTAGTTGTACTTTTTTTATTTATAAAATCTTATAGCACGTTACAATGTTTATTGAAATATATGAGATAAATACAGCCTGCTGATGATGAACCTTTAAATGCTGTTCCCTCTGATTCAAATGCAACTGTTAACTTTGATGTTAAGGTATGTCTTATAAATTATGGAATTCACTATTGGTTCAATATTTTGTCATTCACCTTATTTTATCAATTTTTTTTAACTTTTTAGTTTTTATTTACAGGATTCTGTATCCCGTACTGGTGATGAAGACACTCCGGTGTCTAATGTGAACAAAAGCATGTTTAGCACACCCTCTGGAGCTGAGATGAACTGTTCTGTGGAGATGGTTGATGTTAGTGCATGAATGTCTAAAGCCTACGTCTTAGTCTTAGTCAAGCTTGTATAGGGTCTAGAGGTCGGAAATGTCATTTATGTATAGTATAGGGGGCTGTTTGTAAATGTTATGTTTTTATGATGTGATTCCGCTCCTAATGACATTGTGTCATTTGGAGTGGAATCAGAAGGTTGTGATTCCACCCCAAATGACATGGTGTCATAAGGAGTGGAATCAGCCTCCCTATATATAGTGGTGTTAGTTTCTCATTTGGTATCGATTTGTCAAGTTGTATACCGTTATGCTGCCGGATTTTTGAGCAACCAATTAATGAGAAACAGTGTTTAAAGTGATATTCTTCTATTTTCTACTCCATTCTCTTGATTCAAGCTGTTTACGTGTTTCCGCCACATAAATAGTGGTATTTGGTTCTGATTGACTCACTAGATCAGTCAAATCGATCCTACAATTGGTATCAGAGCCAGTTATGAGCTAAAATACCTGAATCAAAGCATTTTTACTACATTTTTTGGATTTCTGGACATTGACACGGACAAAATGGACTGAGTTTTTGACATACTGTGTAAAAGTGACATTTAACAAACCCTTGAGAATATCAGCTTAAAATTCGACTTAAAATTGGTAAAAAATGGCTCGAAACCTGATTCCGCTCGTAATGACATTCGGTTGATTCCGCTCGTAATTCTGAGCGAAATCAGGTCTTTCACCTGAAATATCTAATTCCGCTCTTACATTTGGAGCGAAATCAGCAATTTAGATTGTTTCCGTGATTCCGCTCTTGGGAATCTTCTGATTCCGCTCCTGAGATCACTAAAATTCTGATTCCACCCATGTGAACCAATCATTGATTCCGCTCGAGTGAAGTTCCTAATTCCGCTCCTAGTGTTAATGTCTGATTCCGCTCATGTGAACCAATTAGTGATTTCGCTCAAGTGACTATCTGATTCTGCTTTGAACGTGACAGTGCTGATTCCACGTGAAAACATTTCGTTGAACCATGTGTTTTGATTAAAAAATTGATAAACTCTGTGTTTCGACTGAATACATTAAAAAGGTCCAATTAAAATTTTCGATCCAACAATTTTATCAGAATTCATGTGATATGTGTTTAATCTGATCATTTGTTATCGACCTATGTGTTGTGTCAGACATCTATAATATCATCGACCAAATAGAATTTAGAACACATGAAAATTGTCGGGTGATAATCTAAAATTGATAAGTCCTTCACGTGAATCAAAAGAGTTGTCAGTAGTGTTCTTGGTCTAAGATCCACTTTAAACAAAAGGCCCAATGAGATTTTTGATTGGTAAATCAAAAGAGTTGTCAGTAGTGTAGTACCACAAAGTCAACCGATCAGACAAAATCATTATATTTCATTAAAAAAAAGGTTTGACCTTTTTGACTCACCTGATCGAGTAATAATCTGATTCAAGGCATTTGTTTTGTTCAAGTTTAAAGTGCAAATGAATCGAGTGGTAATTCGAACAAGTTGCCACCCGATCCTAATCAGTTTTGTTTGTCTGTGTTTCAGGTAAATTGTCAAGCATTGGATACTCACCCGAGCGAATTCACACTCAATCTGTTGTCGCCAGATTGTTGTCACTAAATCGGATATCTATCTGATTCAGTGGGTTGATACAGTGATTGAATTGATTTCAGTTTGTGATTCGAAAATCTATTGTTGAAAATTCTTTAAAATAACTAAACATGGATTGTGAGTCGTATCGTGTTCAGAGTCCAGCAGATATTGCACAAAAGAAATTTGATAGTTTTACGGGTATCAATGGAGAGTCTACAAAAGAATTGTTTGATCGATATTGCCTTCTAGTTGAGGAGATGAGGAGATTGAAGATAACCAAGGCTAATGAGGTGTGGATTGACAAGGTGGCGAATGCTTTACCAAAGAATGAGTGGGGTACTTACCTGATGAAGTTGAAAAACACTCCAGGCTTTGATAATCTGAACCTTAGTGGATTCATTGAAAAGATTGAAGCTCAAGAACTTGAGTTCCAAAAGATTAGAAAATTGAGGTCTGATTCAAGAGAGAAGAGTAAAGCAGAAACTGATGAAGAAAAATTCAAATCTAAAGAAAATGTTCAAGTGTTAGAGAAGCAAGTTGATGAAATTTCAGCTATTAAAGCTGAGAAGAAAGCTGAAGCTGAAATGATGTCCGAGAAATGCTTAAATTGTGAAAATCTGAAATCTGAAAATGCCAAACTCTTGAAGGATTTAGAGAGTTTGACATTGGAAAACAAATTTTTAAAAGAAAAAGAAAAAGATTTTCAAAATCAAATAAAGATTTTAGAAGATGAGAAAGATATTTTTGGTAATAATAATCTTGAAAAACAAATTGCAATAAATTCTCATCTTGCTAAAATCATTCAGCTTGAAAAAGAAGCTGAAAGTGATCGGAATAAAATTGCTGAGTTAGAAAATAAATTGAAAGGTTTTGAGACTTCGTCATCAACACCAGATTATCCATGTCCAAAACCGATCAATTCAGTTCCAATAAGTGACAATGTCACAAATTTTGACAAAGTCAAAATTGAAGATTGCGATGACAAAGCTGATGATGAAAAAGAAAAAGAAAAAGAAAAGAAAAGAAAAATATTTTTAGAATTACAAGAAAAATTTCAAAATACTGTTTTGCAATCTACTGAAATAGGTGAATGCTCAAAGCAAAAACCTGTTAAAAAGAAAGTAGAACAGAAACAAAAAGTTAAAAATTCAGAAAATTTTCAAAACAACAATAAAAGATCATCAGTTCAATCATCCAATCAAGATAAAAAACCACAAAAATTGAAAAACCAAAACTCACAAAAAGTTGGTGATATGTGGTGCAGGTTTGACCACAGTGCTCAAGCGTCAAATCAAGATTATAGGAGAAGTCATGAGTACTACAAATCAAATCAGTGTTATGATTTGAGTGTTTGGATTGATGGTGGAGATTGGTACGATAACAGGGTGTGTTACAACTGTGGTTTTAGAGGACACATTGCTGTTAACTGCCAAAGTTGGAGGTTTGAGACGAGAAGATGCTATAACTGCCAAATCAAAGGACATATTGCAAGAGATTTCCCAATGAGATCAATGGAAAGATTGAGGGCTGAATCTCAGAAAAAGGTGACAAAATCGTTCAAGATCGAAGAAAAGCCCAAAGAACAAAATGTTCAAGAACCTAAAGTTCAAGAAAAGAAAGTTAAACTTTCACAGGGGCAAAAAGACAAACTGAGAAAGAAGAGGAAGAAGGCCAGAGAGTATCTGGAGAAGATATTGTCCTCAGGTTCATCTGTTGATAAAAATAAGAGTTCTGATGAATCGATTCCCTCGATTGCAAAGTCAAGCAAGACGAATTCATCAGATACAAATCTGAGGACGAAAGAAGAAAAAAAGAATAAGAAAATGATCGGCGATGAATCTGACGTGTCGAAGTCAGACAAGCCACCTTCAGGCGATGAATCTGACAGATCAAAGTCAGACAAGCCATGTGCAGGCAATGATTCTGGTACGGTAAAGCCAGAAGAGCCGGTAGTTGAGGTAAAAACTGAGAATTCAGGTTTAACAATGGATGATGCAAATTTTCCACCATTGTTGAACGAGAATTCAAAAGCACCCAAGGACCGTCAGGCTTGGGTGAAACTGTTTAAATGAAAAACCTGACTTGCCGGAGCTCCCAAGTTGGTAATCGTGGAGCAGGAATCGGCATATTTCTTGAGAAATTCACTCTGGTGATATTTCGACTTCAAGTGGTAAATCAGGGACATTAAGTTGTACTTGATTTTCTACGAGTGATTGTTTTGAAAAATCGGAAAATGTTTAATCCTACAAATAGTTGAGAACAATGTGATGAAAACCCCATGTTTGTGAAACGACACACAAAACTGTTTTTCCGAAAAAAACCATTTTGATTAAAACAAACTTAAGTGTTTTGAAATCATAATGGGAAAATAGTTTGTTGTCAGGGGAAGTTCTGATTGTTTATGCCAAGTGGATGGAGAATTGAAGTGATTCTCATCAGTGTGTCAGTTTATTCTGTACAGTGTGTTTTCAAATTTTCTCAGAAAATCAAAATTGAAACATATTTTGATTTTAGGGGGAGAAAAATTTTAAAAAAATTAGAAAATTTGAAAAAATCAAAAACATTGAAAAAGCAAAAATGAGTTTTGGTGTATAAAAGAGGAAATGATAATACATCAGTAGACGATCACAGCATGCTAAAGAAATGAAATGTCAAATGTGATAAACGGTTTCACTGATGATGTGTCAGTAGGTTTTTGCACATTTAGTAGATTGTGACGAGATATAAACCTAAATTCAAACTTGCTTATATCGTGGGTAACATCTCTCGGATATATGGGTAACCCCCGAAATCTCGTTTGAAAGATTCCTTTTTCTGATATACTAGGTCTTTATACTCAATGATGTCTGGGGTATTATTCCAGGACTTCTGCTGAACGGTAGTTCTGACCTAGTCCCCGAATAATACTTTTCGCAAATGCTTGAAACATAGCATCACCCTCAGCATATATGATAAGACAATAAAATTGCTTAGCAATGCTGTTGTAAAAAAAAGATCCTCTAAAGGGGACACACCCACAAGTTGAGTCATGATCTCTCTGCTGAACGATGGTTCTGACCTGAGCTCTCATGATTCTTCATAATTTATTAACCCCTTACAGATATCATTTGTGTTATAATTGCCTGTAAGACTGAATATTGGGATCTGGATACGGGAGTATATTCTGAGGTGGGACACGCGATTAAGTTTAAGTATCTAAGACATTAAACTCATATCTCGAAGCAATTGAACTTTGTGTGAAAATTTAAGTGGACCAGTATACTGACAATCAAGGTGAATCGTTTAGAACTTAAAATGATTAAAGCTTAACGGTGCTTGTGATGTGTTTCAAAACTGATATGATCCTCTTTCACAATCTCACAAAAATATGTTTGTACATATTTCATTTCTGCATTTAATTTCTGTTATTGCATTTATGTTTTATATTTTTTTAAAAAACCAAAAAGATTTTTGACAACTGATGTTGAAAAGCTGATATTCAAAATCTTAAAGGCTAAACATGATGAATAGTTGGGTTGGTTAAATGGTTTGAAATGTTTAAAATGATTCATTAAGTTGAATCAGAATTTGGAATGTTTCAATTTTTAAATCAATTTTAAATGAAAATGGTTCTCAAATGTTTAGTTGAATCACAATTATGTTTGTTATAATAGTATGTTTGAGATGTGTAGGTTTCTGATTCTGTTGCTACGGAAAGCCAGGCGTTGATCCTAAAAGCACGGAAGCTTGACGAAAGGGGGAGCCTGAAGAGACTACCGTAAGGGGGAGCTGAAGTTGAAGACATATCCACCGGGATTCTGTTCGAGCAAGAGGGAGTCTGTGTTTGCTGAAGACGTTAAATCTTAAAGAAGATTTAAGAGAGAGAGAGAAAGACAAGTCGCTACGAGTTTAATTACAGATTGACTGCGGCAATATCCAAGGGGGAGTTTGTTGATGCATTAATGTCTATTGCCTTCGTCAATGCAAGCCGTAGCGAGAAACCGAAGAAAAGTTCAAGTCATTGTGAAGACCCGAAGACCAAGACTGAAGACTGCGGCTGTATCCAAGGGGGAGTTTGTTAGTGCATGAATGTCTAAAGCCTACGTCTTAGTCTTAGTCAAGCTTGTATAGGGTCTAGAGGTCGGAAATGTCATTTATGTATAGTATAGGGGGCTGTTTGTAAATGTTATGTTTTTATGATTTGATTCCGCTCCTAATGACATTGTGTCATTTGGAGTGGAATCAGAAGGTTGTGATTCCACCCGTAATGACATGGTGTCATTAGGAATGGAATCAGATTCCACCCCAAATGACATGGTGTCATAAGGAGTGGAATCAGCCTCCCTATATATAGTGGTGTTAGTTTCTCATTTGGTATCGATTTGTCAAGTTGTATACCGTTATGCTGCCGGATTTTTGAGCAACCAATTAATGAGAAACAGTGTTTAAAGTGATATTCTTCTATTTTCTACTCCATTCTCTTTGATTCAAGCTGTTTACGTGTTTCCGCCACATAAACAGTGGTATTTGGTTTTGATTGACTCACTAGATCGGTCAAATCGATCCTACAGTTGAGAATCAACTTAAGCGTAATTTGGATGCCGTCTATGATGTGGATTTATGTTCTTCGCAGTCGTCAACTAAACCCCGTAAGAGTGATGGTGATAAAGATGAAGATTCGAATGTGAATGCGGGGCTTTTGAAGCCAAAGATTGAAAAGTAGTGTGCCGAATCTAATAGTCATCTCAGTATTTTACAAAACTTTTCTATGTTTTTTTGTTTTTAATCATATTCAGAACATTTTATGGTTTTACTTGATGTTGGTTTTTGACCCACTATGTTATGTGGTTTATCTTTGTTAACTTTATATTAATAAGAGATGACATTATTAATCAGATGTTTCGTATGTACGTGTATTTCTATTTAATTTATGTTGTCTTTTTTTTTTCTATGCTATAACATGATCTTACTTTTTTAACGACTATGTATTATGTTTTATGTTTATTGTGGTTTTCCAATGTTATATCAATTGTAGATAATATTATTAATCAGTGTATTGTGGTATGTCCTCATAACATTCTTATAATATTAAAGTTTGATTTAAAATCTTAATCCGTTTCCATTTTTCAAAAAAAAAAAAAAAAATAAGCATAATATTTATATTAAAGTTGTAATGTTGGAATATTGTTATATAAACCAATTTTATATTTGGTAAATAGTAAAATATATGATCTTTTCAATCTTGAAATTAATCATAATATTTATATTAAAGTTGGAATGTTGGAAAGTCATTTATATATAGTAAGTTTTTTCGGTTTTTTAAATTTAAATTAAAAAATATTATTTAAAGTGTTGACTTTCCAATATTAATGTTGGATCGTGTTCGTGACCCTAAAAGTCAGTTAAGGCAGTTCATCTTCGTTTACAAAGGCGGAATCAGAGTAAACAAAGTTACAACAGCTTGTTCCTTTCAATTTCTTTCTATTACTGATTTCCTGAGTCTTTTACAATGATTCTGATGAAATTTTGGCAGCACCTCGACTCACACACACATACATGTCCGTTTCAAATGAACCTACACAACACCTATATATACTAGTTGCCCTTCCGTTTGAAGGTGACACAGCCTGCTTCAAACGGAACACTCCTCAAACGGACAAGCTTCTTCAAACGGACAGGACATGCTTCAAACGGACAGGTCATCCTCAAACGGACAGGTCATCCTCAAACGGACTGACTTTCTAAACCATGACCAAAACCTAACTTAATCACTATTGTGCACTCATTTAACCTATCTAGACATAAGACTCTATAAGACGTAGTCAGCAGACATTCAGTGCACCAACAGACTCCCCCTTGGATGTTGACGAAGTCTTTGGCTTCGAGTCTTTAGTCTTTGTCTCTTTCCAAATTTGTCTAACAATGCAAGCATCCTATCAATCTTTATCTTCTTTGATCAGCTTCTATCTTCAAATGTTATACCAGGATCTATCTCTGGCTCTCTCTTTCTTCAGGCTCCCCCTTTCGTCAAGCTTCCGTGCTTTAGGGATCGTCACCTTGCTTTTCGGTTTACAAACTCCCCCTTGCTTTGAGCTTGTCTTCAGACTCCCCCTTAGACTCAGCTTCTGAGATCGTAGTCTGGACTTTTACCTGCAATCACTCATACATTCATAAGTAACAACATTTTAGACTACCAGGAATAGTAACCTGGCAATTCAATCTTCTCTAAATCACTTCTCATTAATTTGGCAGTTTCATCGAATCGGATCGAAAACTAGCTCTATAACAATATAAGCAACCAAATCCCCCACAGTTAATCATCCAAGTCCAACTTAATGACCTTGGAGATATCACAAACTGTTTTGATTTTTGATTTTAATTCAAGTTTCAATTTAATGAACTTGTTTTATTTTCAGAAATACAATCAGCTTACTTAGATTTTGAAACTCGGCACTCAGACATCGGTTGTCGAAAATAAAGCAGAATCAAAAATCTTTTTGTATTTTCTGAAAAAATAAAGCAATAAAGAAATATGTACAAACATATTCATAGGCACTATTTTTGTTTGAGTTTGCTTTAGAGGATCATATCAGTTTCTGACAAGTTACAAGTACCGTTGAGCTTAGTTACACATTAAGAATTAAACAATTCACTTAGATTGTCGATATACTTATCCACTTAAATTTTCACACAAAGTTCAACTGATTCAGGATACGAATTAGGTGTTTTAAGAACTTAAACTCATTCATGTGTCCCACCTCTTGAATATACTCCCGTATCCAGATCCCAATATTCAGTCTTACAGGTGAGTATACCTAGATGATATTTGTAAGGGGTTAGATGCGAGGGCCGTGAGAGCTCAGGTCGATACTTCCGTATACGCAGAGAGAAGACGGCTTAAACTTTTGGTGTGTCCCCTTTAGAGGATCTTTTTTACAACAGCAATGACTATCAATTTTATTGTTTCATCAATTTGCTGAGGGTGAAGCTATTTTTCAAGCAATGCAGAAAGTATTCTCCGGGGACTAGGCCATTGCTTCCGCAAGATTAGAAGTCCCGAGATAATACCCCAGATATCACTAAGCATAAAGACCTAGTATCTCAGAAAGAGGGATCCTTCAAACGAGATTTCAGGGGTTACCTATATATCCAAGTAGTGTTCCCCACAAAATAAGAAAGTTTGAATTTAGATTTATATCCCGAAAAAGTTTACTAAATGTATAAAAACCTATCGGCATATCATCAGTGAGACTGTTTAACACTATTTAATCATTACATTTCTTTAGCATACTGTAACTGTCTACTGATGTACTATCATTTCCTCTTTTTACACAAAAACTCAATTTTTGAATTTTATCATGTTTTTGGCTTTTTCAAATTTTCTAATGTTTTTGTATTTTCTGACAAATTTTCTCCCCCTAAAATGCAAAACCATTTAAAGAAAAATTTGACAACCAACACTGATAGCTTTGTCTCGCCATCCATTTTCTGCTAACTATGCTCTGTTTTGCAGAAAAACTAATATAAAGTACCCCCATGATTTACAACCCATTGATTTTCGACAGTTTGAAAACCGTTTTTCAATCTTGTGAAAGTAATCATGTTTGTTCAGCCATGAGGGTTTCGGCGTATTCAAGCAACACATTTTTTTTATATATGTATAGAAAACAATAAACTCCCTGTTCAACCAAACCAGGGTTCAGCAACCTCTTCCTGTGCCAGGCTGCCCCAACTTTCATTCTCACAATCTTCAGTTTTGGTAAGCACCTGCACATTCAAAGCATTCAATTACATGAACAATTTAGCCCAGGTCTGTTGGACCTTAGGAATTTCTACACAATATTCATCATGTAGTTTCGGAAAATCTTTCTCATCAAAAACTTTTTCAATTTTAACTTCAACTTTTTCATCTTTTACCAAAATTACTTGTTTCTTAGCACTCCATTTTTTACCTTTCGGAGTACCTCTTTTGTAAAAATGTGATTCTTTTTGAACATTTTGTTTTTGAACAACTTTTGGTTTCCAAAACTCTTTGGGTTTTGTCATATCAACAGTTGTTTTCCAACTTTGAGTTGTTCTCAATTTGGGTGTGTGAAAAATCTGTGTTTGTCTAGAATCAGACCTAGTCTGTTTTGGTTTCCAAATTTGATTTGAAGCAAACTTGTTTGTGTTGTACCTCCAAGTTTGTTTTGAATCAAATCTGGATGACCTTTGTTTCACACCCTCAGATTTTTGTTTCTCAAAATTTTCAGGCTTCTTTTTGTCAACATCCACAGGTTTCAGATTCGGACACTTTCGTGCAAGATGTCCAATTTGATCACACTTGAAACATGTTCTCTTGGACACATCTTTGACCTGTGGTTGTTGCTTTTTCTTTTCAGCACACAACTCTTCATTAGACCGTTGTCTAAATTTGAGTTTTCCTCTTCTTCAAAACTTTTTCCTTGAACAAAACTCATTTTTGCCTGAAAATTCGGCATTTCATTTCTTTTACAACTTTGTTTCTTCTTATAACCCAACCCAGCCTTCATGTTTTTCTTTTTAAAACCAGGTTTGTTATAAAAAGTTTTACGACCTTTACCAGCAAACTTTGAAATTTCTGATTTTTCAATCTCAACCATTTTGAAAACTTTATCAACCTTTTCTGAAATCACATTCTGAATCGGGAATACAACATCGAAGAATAATTTGTCTGATCCAATCATGGTGTAAACCAATCCTTTTGAATCATTATTCAAATTTTTCTCGGATTTTGTCTGTTTGAGATAACCATCATGAAAATTTCCCTCATTTCCATCATGTGATTCAGACTTACCTTTGTTTGACTCATCTTTCAGAACGCTTTCAACAACCTTACTTACCACCTCTGAATCATTAGCTTCATCAGATTTGGAGTAAGTCACATCGATACTTTCAGGTAATTGGTCAACAATATTCAGTCCTTTTGCCACCTTTTCCTCATCATAAAAAGTATAATTGTTTCTCAATGGTGGTGGTACCTGATGAAATTCTGAACCAATACCTTTTTTGTTCTTGTCAGTATCTTTGTCATCTGGTGTGATGTTGAAAATGCGTTCGAGAATGTACGAAGAGTTATGATAACTTTGAAGTTTGGTAACAACCTTTTCTTTTTCAGCCAAAATTTGTTTAAGATTAGCAATTTCATCAACACATTTTTTTAATTCAAGTTGCTTTTCTTTAAACTGTCTCTCATACATTTCTTTAGTGACTAAAGTTTCAGATAATCTTTGATCAAAACATTTGACTTGGCTCTTCAAAGTATCATAAGCCTCTTGTACTCTCTGACTCGACCACTTTAAAGAATCATACTCTTTTTGAAAATCTTGAATTTTAGTTTCTTTTTCAACACAATTAACACATTTTGCAGAACACAGTTGTCTATAAACATCATTATCCTTTTCAAGACCTTGACATTTCTGTGTCAATTTTTCAACTTTTAGTTTCAAAATTTCTTCTTTTTCAATCATATCTTTACATTTTGTTGTGAAACCATTTTCAAGTTTGCTTAATTCATTATCTTTTGTTTTTATCAATTCATCTTTTTCAATACAGGCTTTGCACATTTCTATGCAATTCCTGCATTTGTTCTCATTTTTATCAACAATTTAAATATTTGATAGATCAGAAGATTCACTTACTTCAATCTCTTTCAGCATCGGTTTTTCTGTTTCAACTTTCTGATCTTCCTCATTCTTCTCTTCTTCTACTTGTTGTTCTTCCTCCTTCTTCTCTTCTTCTTCAGCAGCAAGCTTTGCAGTAATCTTCACTTCCTCTACCATCTTTTTCAACTCTTCTTATTTTCTCTTCTTCATTTCTACCACCTTTGGTAGACTCGCTTCGCAAACTTCTTTGATTTTGTTCATTAAATCTGGCCAATATTCTTTTTCAGATAACCTTCTTGTGTTGAAAGTAGCCTGACTTGGAAGCAAATTTGTTATAGCTTCAAAATCCACCTTTGATGGGTCAACAACTGGATTACCCCGTGGATCCATGTAACATTCCAAATCATCATTCCATCTTTTGGCTCTCTGGGCTTCTTTGAATGGTTCAGTGAATTTTCCAATTTCCCATCTTGCATAATCTATTTTCCACCATTTATCAGGATCAACCTCAGCTACAAATGCATATCCAACTGCATCTTCTTCAGGTAGAACTTGACTCCAGTCATAACCTTCATCGTCATGAATAACTGCCAGAGCTCTTGAGTTTTCTTCAGGCTGCTTCAATCTGGGAGGTTCAGACTTGTTCTGATGATAGATTGCTTTCTTGTAATAATCTTCCTTGAACGGATTAACAGTATCATCTGCATAAGCATTCCTGCACTCACGTTTAAAGTGACCTTTCTGTTTGCATTTAAAGCATGTCACTTTGGATTTGTCAAAGCCTAACTTGGTAGACGGTCCACCAATAGATTGCCTTCCGGTAATTTCCATAAAACGTTGTGCCCTCCTCACTGCACTGGCCATACACCCCCTTATGTCGATCAGTTCCATCTCCTCAGGATCTATTTGATCGTAGTCTTCCTTAGTTAGGTTGGTGTTGCCTATCTTGCCTGCCACAAGGCTCTCATATGATTCAAGCACAGATGCTAAGAAGACCATCTGTTGCTTTGCAGACTCCTCATTGAAATTTTGAGTATTCTTCAAATCTACTATAATGTTGCATTGAAATACATTCTTTGATGCAGATTGACTCGATGTTGTTGAAAAAGATCCACTGTGAGGACTTTCATTGTTCACAGAGTTTGAACTTTCTGCAGAAAACGTTGTTCTTGGAGACCCAGCCTGTGGTAGATTTCCTCTGTAGTACAACTCCACATTCTGCTGATGAGCTGAGTTGTTGACTTTAGATCTCTTTATCTCCAACTCGTGACTTTCAAGTCTTTCGATCAGCAAATCCACAGTTAAATCTTCAGGCTTGATTGTGTTTTTCAGCATTAAGGCAAAGTATTGCCAATCTTGATCATTCGGCAATGAATCAAACAATTTATCCACCAGCTCCTCTTGAGTGTATGTGATTTTGTGTCTGGCCAGCTCCATCTTCAGATGTCCAAATCTCTCAATCATTTTACAAACCGATTCATTTTTCATACAGCCAAAAAGATCAAACTCTTTACGTAACAATTTCTTTTTTTTTTTTCACAATCTCATTACTTCCTACACACTTTCTCTCTAACGCTTCCCATAAACTCTTTGACGTTTTTTCTTGCTCAAGTAGCGAAATGATATCTTCTCTCACTGATTGTTTTATCAATGTAATCATTTTGTATTCAACTACAACATTTTTTATATCTATTTCTGTGAACTCTTTTTCGTCTATTAACTCTCCTCCTTCTTTCACTGGTTCTGAAGGGG
This sequence comes from Helianthus tuberosus, assembly GCA_030545235.1. NCBI lineage: Eukaryota > Viridiplantae > Streptophyta > Magnoliopsida > Asterales > Asteraceae > Helianthus > Helianthus tuberosus. Next base: position 205,620,764 of record CM060367.1, on the reverse strand, counting down.
TATGGTCCCAAATATCGCGTCAGCACGACCGCGAATGACCATTACCCTCATTAAAAACCCCCAACAGCAATTAACTATCCAGTGTCCGCGTAGACACACGCGAACACTGTGGTCCAATCTGTCCATTGATGAGAAGACTTACCTTAAGGACGGAAACTAATGTTACGCATAGCGATGCGGCCTCGCACCGCATCCTATGAACATTTTCGTCACGACAAGGGATCTGGACAACAGTAACAGTCACTCAACAAGCGATGCGGCGCAACACCGCATCCCTTGCAAATCATGGATGGAACAACCAATGCGGGAACAACATCTATGACCGCAAGCAGCGATGCGGCTTGGCACCGCATCCTGCCTACAAGGCAAGTGGGTCTGACACCACAGTGCAAGTGGCACTGGGAACAGTCGCCTACTAGCCCACGTATGAACAACAGTCTGACACCACAGCCGGACGTGGCATCACCACAGCATCCGACAGGTCTGACACACCTGCAAATAGCTGTGCGATGTCAGACTTACTACTCAACTACCCTCCTTCACTCCTCGGCTATAAATACTCACCCCAAACCAGGTTTGAGGTATCACTTTCTAACTCTCTCAATACTACTACTATCATATTTTGCTTCCCAAGCAACTTACTGATTCTCACGCCGGAGAGTGGTAACAAGGAGCACCCCCCACCCCATCCTCCTTGTTACGAGTCACGGTTTGTTTCCTTTTGCAGGAAACCCACCACCAGACGATCCAGCCAACGATCCTCGGAAAGAAGGGATTAACCCTCTTGACGAGACCAGTGAGTTAACCCTACCCGGTTAACCATTGTTTCATCAGGTTCTGTATATCCATTTTTCAATTTTAACCAACTTTCAGGAGCAAATGCTTTTACCCAACCCTCAAATCGACTTTTCCACCAGTTATAATCTTCAATCTTCATTAACTTTGGTGGTTTCTGTTGACTTCCATACATATTCTCGTACTTCAAATTTTCTGAAATCTCTTTCGAATATTCTCTCATATCAGATCTTCTTTTTGTCGATTCTGAAGTGAACGCATTGTAGAATGTGTTGTAAAATTCTTCACCGCTGCTCGACATCTTCAAACACCTGAAATATTCAACAAATACTTAGAAAGTTCTTGGGTTTTTTAAAAATGACAGATTCAAACGAAATCTGTTCAAGTGGAATTGTTCAAACGGAAATGACTCTTCTCAAACGAAATATGTTATTCCGTTTGCGACAACACTAATCAAGTTTCAAACGAAACCACTTTCAAACTTTTAGACACTTTCAAACGGGAACCACTTTTAAAACTTTTAGACACTTTCAAACGGGAACCACTTTCAAACGGAAGCCAGTTTCAAACGGAAGCCAGTTTCAAACTTGAAGCCAGTTTCAAACGGAATCCAGTTTCAAACTTGAAGCCAGTTTCAAACGGAATGCAGTTTCAAACGGATGACGTCAGCATTTAACGAACATTTTCAAACGGAATGGATGTTTTCGATCAGTTTTAGGTCGAATTTTGGTTTCAAATTTTCAAGGATTAGTTAACAGTGTATTTCGTTTGATATGTGAAAGTTTCAGGCCATTTTAACCGTGACAACTAGTTCAAATCAGAAAAGAAAGGTAGAAGTGAGAGAATCCGAAGTAATCAAGCTGAATTTGGTATGAACTCCTCGTCCTGAGCTCTGATACCACTTGTTGGATCGTGTTCGTGACCCTAAAAGTCAGTTAAGGCAGTTCATCTTCGTTTACAAAGGCGGAATTAGAGTAAACAAAGTTACAACAGCTTGTTCCTTTCAATTTCTTTCTATTACTGATTTCCTGAGTCTTTTACAATGATTCTGATGAAATTTTGGCAGCACCTCGACTCACACACACATACATGTCCGTTTCAAATGAACCTACACAACACCTATATATACTAGTTGCCCTTCCGTTTGAAGGTGACACAGCCTGCTTCAAACGGAACACTCCTCAAACGGACAAGCTTCTTCAAACGGACAGGACATGCTTCAAACGGACAGGTCATCCTCAAACGGACAGGTCATCCTCAAACGGATTGACTTTCTAAACCATGACCAAAACCTAACTTAATCACTATTGTGCACTCATTTAACCTATCTAGAAATAAGACTCTATAAGACGTAGTCAGCAGACATTCATTGCACCAACAATTAAGAAATTAATCATTAATATTATAATGAATATACTTAAATGTTTACATTATTAATGTTTTCTTAAATACAAAAATTTCAACATATAAATTTCTTCATCTCATTTGTAGTTTTTAGTTCAACCACTACATCCCTTTCACTACAAGGGTATTGTAAGCCAGTTTGAACAATCGATTACTTTCTTATTCCAATAGCGTAATCCACAATGTATAAACGGTCAAAGCATGATTCCAATACTTTTGGAAATCAATCAAACCAGGAAAACACTTCAGGTTGTGATTTTTTATTTATCTTTCACATTGTTTATTTGTTTATATATAATAATATTTTTAATTATAATGTAATTCATTTCTCTTTATTACAATGATAGCCACTTCAAGAAATTTCAAGCGTAGATCTTCATGTATGTCCAATAATGCAGTTAATATAAACAACTCAACAGGTAACACTTATTGGATTATTATGATGTTAGTCTAATTTGTATATTTACAATAACTATCTACATATGCGATATTTATGTTATGTGTGTTTTGTTTAGATGTTGCGGCTGTTATCTCAAGAAGTCCTTTTTCAGACATTACCAATGGTATTGAACTACTCTCATTTACTAACTTAAGTTCCGAATATTTAAATACGAGTTCAAAATGTATATCGATTTTATAGTTGTCAATTGATTTGAAGGCCTAATCTATGTATTAAATATTAAATGTAATATATAAACTAAAACTAGAACAGGTAGATATTTATAAACACGGTTACATAGTAGTTGTCCAAACTACATAAAGATCGTAACCATCAAACATGTTAACCACATATAAAACAAGTTTTAACACTACATAAGTTACGCTAGCTATCTTCATTAGCCAAAACAACCATATCCTATGGTTCTATCCTGTTTCAAAGTTTCAAACATTACCACTAGCGGAAAACATTGGCAAGGAACAAAACACCAATATCTGGAAAGTACTGGAACTTGCAATGATCACCTTCTTTTATGTTGTTATCTTTTAGCCATTTCGCCCAGCCTTTGACAACGTACTTGATACTGTTTTTATTTGGCTCCGCCCTAACATCATGTTTTGTCTCCACATTCTGCCTGTTGGGGATCTTAACTTTCAAGGTTTCGTCAATTCCTGTCATCCGTGCTACGGCAACTGGTATGCGCTATAAGTTACAAAACATAGTAATAATTTCCATTAATGACGTCAAATATTAAAAAAAAACAAAACTTAACAAAATTATGTAAACATATTAGATGCCTATTAACATATAATTTTGTCCTAACTTACAAAGCGTTTGGTGTATGGCACAATTAATATCAGCGGACCAGTTTCATCATCATCATACTCCTCTGATTCAGCCGAAGAGTCTTCAGAATCCGATATGACCACAACATCGTTTTCAGCTCCAGCCATTCTAAGAAACATTTAAAAGGTTGACCCATTTTAAATAAAACATAGACTCATGACATATAATGCAATCTTTTTGTTGTAGTTTAAAGGAATGTTACTTGACTAACTTTCATTGACTACACACAGTTTAAAACCATAACAAGTAAGCCTAACAAACTTTGTTGTTGCATTTCATCTTAACCAATAAATGGATAGACGAAAAACATAACAAGTAATATTCATTGACTACACACAATTTAAAAACAAACAAGTAAGCCTAATAAACTTTGTTGTTGCATTTCATCTTAAAAACATAAATGGATAGTCGAAAACAAGTTAACTTTACAACCTAATCGTATAAAACACCTCATTATTATTTGGTTTTTTACTTTAACATAATTATTCTTTCGTTAAGTACAACATTTTTCATATAGTCATTTGTTCGAAGACCTGGTGTGCATCCTATACTTAACGTCTTCGAGCATGTCAGTGTATTCAAATCACTACCTAAATCTGTTTTTTTCATACCCGAAAACATGTATGCAGTAAATACACTAAGAACATCATTTATGTTACCTAACTGAATGAAGGTAAATCTGTCAACAAAACAAGTTAACAGTTGCATTACTGTATACAGATTTTCATTTTCATTAAATAAATCCAAGCAAGACATGGCAGATGAACATTAACATTGAAAAAAAGGAATTTTTTTACCTGATTTTGGTAAACTTATGAATCGTATGATGCACAAATTCGGAATGCAGATGAGAGCAATGTTGAAACCCTTATTGAAACTAAATGAAATTATCATCTGATTCAATGGTCGATATAAAGGTGATGAAGTATGATGGACAAGCAATTAGTGAATCTTGACTATTTGATACACCTTTCACTGTCACAAAAGGGTTTTCATCACAAGAATCCATGCAATCAGATTGATTGTTAGCCGCATATGTGTCCATCTTGGTTTATTTTTTTATTTATATATTCTTATTTATTTATATAGATCTTTTAGTATCAATATTTACAATTAAGTTATTATTTGTTTACCTAACTTACATAGATCAAATATCTTAGCATATTTATAGTAACACCCCGTGTTTTCACGAGTGAAAGTCAAAGTCAAGGTCAAAGTCAACGACCGATTTCGCGCGACTTGACTCGTAGAAATGTTTTTATTTTATTTATATTATGTGGAGTAAGTGTCGTTCATCACAATAATCGAATCACATTAATCGTATTCCAATCGACTCGCGACTGTGAATGATAGGAAGTAACAATGCGATAAAGTTAATCAAGCTATGCTAATCGAATCGACATCAAATCGTAACTCGAACTGTGTATTTTACTTGTTGTTTATACGTGTGTGTGTGCCTTACGTGTTACCTGTGCATGTTTATTTTTATGTTATGTTGTGATAATCAAGCGAACTCAATCGAACTCGAAGTCTAACTCGAATGTAAACGAACCCGAACCCGAATTCCGAGTCGAACCATATAAGAAGTAGTTGGGACTGAAAATAATTTGACTAGGAAACCCTATCGAATCGTTCGAAAACCGAAGCCGAAGCAACATCGCACCGAACGCACCAAATCAGGCGGCATCTGCACGGATGGTCAATCCGCACGGATGACCAATCCGGGCGGATAGCCTATCCGGGTACGTGCCATCCGCACGGCTCACCCTTTCCCTTTTTGGCATCCTATAAATACACGGGTCACTATCCAACTTTTCCACTTTTGGCAAGTGACGTCCGAACCGCACGCATTCTTCACCTTTTCTCAGATTTCTCTCAATCCAGGTAAGATCTTGCACTAATTCTTGTACATCTTTGATCACTACACAATTCTACACCTTTCTATCTTTCAAATCTCAACTTTTAACCATGAAATCATCAAGATTTGAGGTATTCTCGGGTGACGTCATCATGAAGTTCTTATGAACTTCAAGCTTGACCTCATTCCACCAAGAATAACTCAGATCTGAACGATTTCCATAAGATTTCACAACAACTTCACCTAAATCTAACCTTTTCTAAGGATAAAAGGGTTGCAAGAAATAAACCTAAGTTCTCTCCTTCTTTTACCCTTAAGATCGGTACGAATCTGATCGGTTCTAGTCTCTACTCGATAATAGTGATGCACTAGTCCAGATCTGGAGTCCTACCGCAAGACACCTGATTTCGGGGTCAACCGGAATGACCGTTCTAAGTCGTCGACAGGCCAAGTTAGGGTGGTTCCTGAACGGCCTAGTCACGCGGGTGGAAATACAATTCCAAGTGGTTGCCACGTAATCAGAACGTCTCGATAAACGACAACAGAAACCAAGAGTACACGAATGGAACAATCAGACCAGAGACTGTCCGCACGAACCAGTCATCCGCACGGACAGGCTATACGGACGGGTTGTCACCCGGACGAGCTACCCTTGGGACCCACTTTCAAAACAAGGTTTGAGTATCGACGAATGGGCGATCCGTACGGATGGCCTCTGAATGGATTACTCTTCGGATCATGAGATACTAAGGCCTTAAAACAAATTCAAACAATGTTCATCCGCACGGCCAAGCTGTGCGCACGGACAGACTATCCGGACGGATTGTCTTATCCGCACGCACCGCTACCCGCACGGATTACTACTATCCGCACGGATTACCATCCGGGCGGATTACCTAATCCACTTAGTGATTCAGCCTTAAGGACGTTGTCCGCACGGACTGCCATCCGGACCGATTGTTGTCCGCGCGACCGGCTTGAAAGGTAGAGACGCTTAAATGTTTTCTAAATGCTACAACGAAAACTTCAAAGCACAAGCCATCATACACAAACACATCCTCAACTTAGGAAGAAACAATCCACTTGAACGTTTATCCGCACGAACAACTTGTCCGTACGGATAAGCAATCCGCACGCACGACTAATCCGCACGGATTACCATCCGCACGGACAGCTCGCGCGCACGGATAGCTTATCCGGATGGGTCACCATCCGCACGGATAGTTCACCCGCACGGATGACTTCCTACCCACTCGTACTTTGTACTGTTTTGCGTGCCACTTATCATTATGTTATCGAATCTATTCAGGCTAACCGTACTCGCTAAAAAGCGCTCCCTTCAATCCATAATCGCTGTGAGTATACTCGAACCCTTTTTGCGTTTAGCACTTTTGGGTGTTACATACGTTACGAATATATTCAAACTACAACTATCACACTACTCAAGCTATTTTAACGCTAAACCATTAATGCATGTTATACGTGGCTTATGAATGCTTGTTTGTTATGTTTACACATGGAATGCTGTCTACCTGCCTTAGCAACGATAGTACTATAGTTTGGACTCAGCACCCGTTCACACGGGGGTTGTTAAGGATCTTTTACTTGCATGGATTACGGTGGTAATCATGTATTGCGAACTGCCTCGGGCAGTCAACCCGCAGTCATTGGTATCGATGGATCTATGTCGATAACTAACGTGCTTCATTTCACTATATGTACGTGCTGGTTATGCGTAAACGAATTCGAACTCTATATGTTATTATCAAACTTGTATGCTCACCTTTACATTATATGTATTGACTTTATTTTAACGTATGTGACAGGTGCTTAGGAAGTTTACATGCTTAGCACGCTGTGAACTTGAGGCTAGGAAAGGTCTAGGACGCTTGCTGCACTGTGATGAAATCCAAGCTAGGAAAAAGAGTCCTAGAAACCAACGAATAAATTGTTATGTTTAAATCTGAGTTGTCGAAACAGAATCTTTGTTTAGTTTTTGTCTGTAATAACTTGGTTGCTATTTGAGACATGGTATGGGACATGTTAACTTAAATTAAATGGTAATGATAGTTGTTATGGAAACTTCTGGACAATTTGTTTCGCTCAGTGCCGCGCCCTGATGATTCCGCCATCGGTTGGGGTGTGACAGATTGGTATCAGAGCCATAACTATAGGGAATTAGGCAAGACTCGACCTAGTCCGGGTCGAAGTCTTAGAGACCTAGACTATAGTTAAGAACCAACAGACCAACTCACGCGTATGCGTAAACTCGCCACTATCATTCGCTCTTTTCTATCACTGCACTCGAATTTTCAAGTTGTGAACAGGTAATGAGGCCGAGAATAGGTGTGAAAACCGCAAACTCTCGACTGAAGTTGCCTAATCAGCTTGCGTTTTATCTACAAACGAGGAGAATCATACCAAATTAGGAGTGAAATCCATATTTTGATGAATAATCTCCTCAATTTTATTAAGAGCAAGGACGAAGTGGTAAGATAGGGGTGACACCCTAACCTTGACGACTTGTCCTGCTTTTATACAAAACTCTCACCAAAGTTTTGATGGACTCCAACGATCCAAAGACACAATATAACCGATGGGAATTGCGCCAACGCCCAAGAATCAAGGCAAAGGCATAGTCCTGAAGGTAATTGTGCACACAGGATCCTTGTGAATAGTCGAACCATTTTGGTTAGTCGAAGTCTAAATAGCCGCAGACGATCTATTCTCGATTTTATGTGTTTCAAATTTTCGTCGCTTTTATGTGAATTACGTGTTTTATGCTTATTTGATAATGTTTTGGAGAAACTACTGCTTTCGATCTAATGCCTTTTTGCTTTTGCTACCCTCACAACACGCTACACATCGCTAACAAATCACTGAATCAGGGACGACTTTATGCTACCGCGAACGCTTATACTACACTACTCGATATACTGAAACACGATCACTATTCACGAATAATCGCAGACTTTGAATAATAGATTTCTGTAATCTGACTGCCTCTTGTGTTGAAAATGTTCCTATGATTCCGTGCTTATGTGTTATGTGAATTATGTGCTCTGTGTGTCTATGTGATTTTGTGTAATTCGGTGATTTTGTGACTATATGCGTTTACATGGTACGTGTTACTGAGCTTTAGTAGTAGTAGACGTGTGAGGTGAGATTCGAATACAATGTGTTGAGTTCCATGGCGATGTCTATTGCAGACAATGTCGTCTGGATCCCGTCATGCACTCTCTCGTCAGGAAAAGAGGGACAAACGCCTTGCTTCCATAATTGCAAAGAGTGTAGCTAAGGCTGTGAGTGATGTTTACAAGAATGCCAGCAAATCATCCGAGGAATCGAGGACTGAAGGTCCTAAAGCTGTCGCAAGACCTTTCAGCTTTAAGCAATTCAAATCGTGTGGGCCGAAAGAGTTCACTGGCGAAGGAGGTCCGACTGCATTATTTCACTGGTTTGACTCTATCGAGGTTACTCTACGACAGAGCGGTTGCCCTGATGACCTCCGAAATCTAAATGCTACCGGCGTCTTTCAGTCCCGTGCTCTAGACTGGTGGACGGCCGAGAGAAACAAGAGAGGGAACGATGCAGCCTACGGTCTGTCGTGGGACGAACTCAAAGAAGTCATGCTGGAAGAATTCTGCCCTCCTCACGAGCGTCAAAAGCTGGAAGATGAATTTTGGCACATACATCAGAAGGATGGAGACAATGCTGGTCTCACTGCTCGTTTTAAACAGCTCAGCATTATCTGTCCCGATCAAGTCAAGACCCCGGAGATCACCATCAAGAAGTACATTCGAGCCTTGCCCGACTGCGTTGCTGATTTCGTGCAAGCGGCTAAGACTACCACGATCGAGGAAACCTACCTGCTAGCCGCTGAAATTAATGACAAAAGGGTTAAGGCTGGGGTATGGGATAAGACCTCCAAGCATCTGCATCAAGCCACCACTACTGCACCCACTGCTGAACCTACCTCATCAAGCGGCAAGAGAAAGAACAAGAGAAAAAGCAACTCCACCAACAAGAACTGTGCGATCACTGCTACACCAGTTCAAACCGTACCCGCTCAACAACGTCAAGTGGCAGCACCTGTGGCCAATGCACCGCCTGCGAAGCGTGCATATACTGGGCCGTACCCACTCTGCCCTACTTGCACCTATCATCACCCGACTGCTATCCAATGCCGTTTTTGTGCCCATTGCAACGTATACGGCCACTTTACTGCCAACTGCCGTATTCGCCAAGCTCCTGCCAATCAAGCTCTACTCGCTGCCCCACAGGGTCAACAAGCTCCTCCGGCACCCGCAGTCAAAGCCAGAGCATGCTTCACGTGTGGCGACCCGAATCATTTCACCAACATGTGCCCGAACAGGGTAGTGAAACAAGAACCGCAACAGCAACAACCACAGCAGCAACAGCAGCAGCAACAACAGGCCGCACGCGCCAGAACTTTCAATCTCAACGTGCGTCAAGCCCAGGCCGACAACAACGTGGTCAATGGTACGTTCCTTGTGAATGGTATTTATGCTTCATGTTTGTTTGATACTGGAGCCGATAATTGCTTTGTGTCGTTCGAATTTGAGAAACTCCTTAGTCGTAGACGTTCCAAACTCTCCTCGGCATTCGAAGTTGAAGTCGCTACTGGAAGAACCGTCGCTGTAAATTCCGTTATCCATGATTGTACTCTTGAACTCAACAATCACCTCTTCTCGATCGACCTTATTCCGATGCAACTCGGAAGCTTCGATGTCATAGTAGGCATGGACTTTCTTCGAGAAAACCATGCTGAAGTTGTGTGCTTTGACAAGATGATTCGTTTCTCGCTCGCAAACGGTGATTTATTATGCGTTTATGGTGATACTACTTCAAAGGGGCTCAAGCTTATGTCATGCCTACAAGCTAGCAAGTATCTCCGCAAGGAATACAGGGCTTTCTTGGCTCACGTTGTAGCAGCGGAGAAGGAAAAGAAAGAGAAGAAGGGAGTAAAAGACGTTCCCGTGGTTCGGGAATTCCCTCAAGTTTTTCCAGAGGACCTTCCCGGACTACCTCCAAAACGCGATATTGATTTTCGCATTGATCTCATTCCTGGAGCGAATCCTACCGCCAGAGCTCCTTATCGACTCGCACCGTCCGAAATGTGAGAACTCGCAACCCAACTCCAGGAATTACTTGAAAAAGGCTTCATTCGCCCGAGCACCTCTCCTTGGGGCGCACCAGTCCTTTTCGTCAAAAAGAAGGATGGGTCGTTCCGGATGTGCATCGACTACCGGGAGTTGAATAAGCTGACTATCAAGAACCGCTATCCTCTGCCTCGAATCGACGATTTGTTTGACCAGCTACAAGGCGCTACGTGTTTCTCGAAGATCGATCTACGTTCCGGATACCATCAGCTGCGTATACAAGAGGAGGATATACCCAAAACCGCATTTCGAACCCGTTACGGCCATTACGAATTCGTTGTCATGCCTTTTGGCCTAACCAACGCACCAACAGTTTTCATGGATCTAATGAATCGCGTGTGTAGGCCATATCTCGACCGTTTCGTCATCGTGTTCATCGACGATGTCTTGATCTATTCCAAGTCGAGAGCCGAACACGCGCAGCATCTACGTTTGGTTCTCGAGTTACTCCAGGGGAACCAACTCTACGCCAAATTCTCCAAGTGCGAATTTTGGTTGGGGGAGGTTCAGTTTCTGGGTCACATTGTGAATAGTCAGGGTATTCACGTCGATCCTGCGAAGATTGAAGCTGTCAAGAGCTGGGTTACGCCTAAGAATCCGTCTGAAGTCCGTTCTTTTCTCGGGCTAGCGGGCTATTATCGACGATTCATCCAAGGATTTTCGAAGATTGCTGTACCACTTACCTCTCTTACTCATAAGGACCAGCCTTTTGTTTGGGGAACCAAGCAAGAGTCTGCCTTTCGAACCCTCAAACACATGCTTTGCAATGCTCCTGTTCTCACACTACCCGACGGAAACAATGATTTCATTGTCTACTGTGATGCTTCCAACCTCGGTCTTGGTTGTGTTCTCATGCAACGGGACAAGGTCATAGCTTACGCATCTCGACAGCTCAAAATCCACGAGAAGAACTATACAACCCACGATCTCGAGCTAGGCGCGGTTGTTTTTGCATTAAAGATTTGGCGACACTACCTGTATGGTACTAAGTGTACGATCTTCACCGATCATAGGAGCCTACAACACATCTTTAATCAGAGGGAACTGAATATGCGTCAACGCCGATGGGTAGAACTTCTCAATGATTACGACTGTGAGATTCGTTATCACCCAGGCAAAGCAAATGTTGTTGCCGACGCACTTAGCAGACGGAGCTATCTGCTTAGCACCCGAAATGTTCAAGCCCAGCACAACCTCGAAGCTCTCATCCGCGACGCCCAGCATGCATGTTTCAACGAACGCACTCTGAAGAAAGAAAGAATCTACCACGATGGAGCCCAGCTTGTGAGCAAGTCGAATGGGATATTCCACTTTTTAGACCGAATTTGGATTCCCAAGCGAAACGACTTGCGACAGATTATCATGGATGAAGCCCACAAATCCCGATACTCTATCCATTCCGGTGCTGACAAAATGTACCACGATCTTCGCTATAGGTACTGGTGGCCGGGCATGAAACGGGATATCGCTCTCTACGTCGGAAAATGCCTAACCTGTGCTAGAATCAAGGCTGAACATCAACGACCCTCTGGCTTACTCGAACAACCACCAATTCCTATGTGGAAATGGGAGAGGATAGCCATGGATTTCGTAACCAAGCTTCCAACTACGTCGTCAGGTCACGACAACATTTGGGTTGTTATTGACCATTTGACTAAATCAGCTCACTTTCTGCCAATACGAGAAGACTACAAGGTAGAACGATTAGCCCGAATCTACACCGACGAGATCATTTGTCGACATGGGACGCCTCGTGACATCATCTCTGATCGTGATGCTCGGTTTACTTCACGATTGTGGGAAACACTCCAAGCGGCACTCGGTACAACGCTTAATCTAAGTACTGCGTTCCACCCACAAACCGACGGTCAGACTGAAAGAACGATTCATACTCTTGAAGACATGCTTCGTTCGTGTGTTCTAGACTTCGGAGGTAATTGGGATAGACACCTTCCGTTAGTCGAATTCTCGTATAACAACAGCTACCAGGCTAGCATCCAGATGGCACCTTTCGAGGCCTTATACGGAAGAAGATGTCGATCGCCTATTGTGTGGCACGAGATCGGTCACTCGCAACTAACCGGTCCGGAGCTGCTACAAGAAACGACAGACAAAATTTTCCAAATTCGAGACAACCTAGCGAAAGCTCGGGATCGACAGAAAGTTTACGCCGATAAAAAGCGCAAGCCCCGTGAATATGGCGTTGGTGACTACGTACTCCTAAAGGTATCACCTTGGAAGGGTGTAGTCCGATTCGGCAAAAAGGGAAAACTCGCGCCTCGATATGTGGGACCTTTTAAGATTCTGGAAAGGATCAGAAAAGTCGCCTACAGACTCGAATTACCGGAGGAACTTAGCAATGTCCATCCGACTTTCCACGTGTCAAACCTCCGAAAGTGCATCGCCGACCACGATCTACATGTCTCTCTAGATGATCTACAAGTGAACGAAACATTACACTTCGTGGAGAAGCCTGTCGAAATCATGGACCGCCAAACCAAGGAACTCAGGCGCTCACGCATTCCTATTGTGAAAGTCCGATGGGAAGGCAAACGAGGCGCGAAGTTCACTTGGGAACTCGAAAGCGACATGAAGGCAAAATATCCACAGTTGTTTAATTAAGAAATTTGTAGACTTATAGATCAAGTGTTTTCGCACAACATATCCAAGTTTTAGCAATTTCTATCCGTAAAAGTTGTTTAGTTTGACGATTTTCAGAGAAAAACGTGATGAATATGAAAGATGAAGAAATTGATCAAATCTGAGTGTGTTTAATCATCACAATCGATCACCTGTTCAGTACCACTTGTAGGATCGGTTTCGACTCCGTTACGATTATGTTTAGTCACACACGTTCATGGATTCCGCACGCCTTAGAGTCAACAATAGTTAACACGTATATGTTAACCGCACGGATGCCATCCGTACGGTGAACATCAACAGCAACATTCAACATTTTTTTCTAACAAAAAATTCGAATTTCACACAAACGACTTCGAGTTAAGATTTGAAACTTTATAGGCTTTTAGATCAGACAATTTTGCATAACATATCCAAAAGTCAGCAATTCTCACATGTGATCCACGGTTGGTTACGGCTTTCAGCTTAATTTCGGGACGAAATTCCCTAAACGAGGGGATGCTGTAACACCCCGTGTTTTCACGAGTGAAAGTCAAAGTCAAGGTCAAAGTCAACGACCGATTTCGCGCGACTTGACTCGTAGAAATGTTTTTATTTTATTTATATTATGTGGAGTAAGTGTCGTTCATCACAATAATCGAATCACATTAATCGTATTCCAATCGACTCGCGACTGTGAATGATAGGAAGTAAAAATGCGATAAAGTTAATCAAGCTATGCTAATCGAATCGACATCAAATCGTAACTCGAACTGTGTATTTTACTTGTTGTTTATACGTGTGTGTGTGCCTTACGTGTTACCTGTGCATGTTTATTTTTATGTTATGTTGTGATAATCAAGCGAACTCAATCGAACTCGAAGTCTAACTCGAATGTAAACGAACCCGAACCCGAATTCCGAGTCGAACCATATAAGAAGTAGTTGGGACTGAAAATAATTTGACTAGGAAACCCTATCGAATCGCTCGAAAACCGAAGCCGAAGCAACATCGCACTGAACGCACCAAATCAGGCGGCATCCGCACGGATGGCCAATCCGCACGGATTGCCAATCCGCACGGATTGCCAATCCGCACGGATTGCCAATCCGCACGGATTTCCAATCCGCACGGATTGCCAATCCGCACGGATGACCAATCCGGGCGGATAGCCTATCCGGGTACGTGCCATCCGCACGGCTCACCCTTTCCCTTTTTGGCATCCTATAAATACACGGGTCACTCTCCAACTTTTCCACTTTTGGCAAGTGACGTCCGAACCGCACGCATTCTTCACCTTTTCTCAGATTTCTCTCAATCCAGGTAAGATCTTGCACTAATTCTTGTACATCTTTGATCACTACACAATTCTACACCTTTCTATCTTTCAAATCTCAACTTTTAACCATGAAATCATCAAGATTTGAGGTATTCTCGGGTGACGTCATCATGAAGTTCTTATGAACTTCAAGCTTAACCTCATTCCACCAAGAATAACTCAGATCTAAACGATTTCCATAAGATTTCACAACAACTTCACCTAAATCTAACCTTTTCTAAGGATAAAAGGGTTGCAAGAAATAAACCTAAGTTCTCTCCTTCTTTTACCCTTAAGATCGGTACGAATCTGATCGGTTCTAGTCTCTACTCGATAATAGTGATGCACTAGTCCAGATCTGGAGTCCTACCGCAAGACACCTGATTTCGGGGTCATCCGGAATGACCGTTCTAAGTCGCCGACAGGCCAAGTTAGGGTGGTTCCTGAACGGCCTAGTCACGCGGGTGGAAATACAATTCCAAGTGGTTGCCACGTAATCAGAACGTCTTGATAAACGACAACAGAAACCAAGAGTAGACGAACGGAACAATCAGACCAGAGACTGTCCGCACGGACCAGTCGTCCGCACGGACAAGCTGTCCGCACGGACAAGCTGTGCGCACGGACAGGCTATACGGACGGGTTGTCACCCGGACGAGCTACCCTTGGGACCCACTTTCAAAACAAGGTTTGAGTATCGACGAATGGGCGATCCGTACGGACGGCCTCTGAATGGATTACTCTTCGGATCATGAGATACTAAGGCCTTAAAACAAATTCAAACAATGGTCATCCGCACGGCCAAGCTGTGCGCACGGACAGACTATCCGGACGAATTGTCTTATCCGCACGCACCGCTACCCGCACGGATTACTACTATCCGCACGGATTACCATCCGGGCGGATTACCTAATCCACTTAGTGATTCAGCCTTAAGGACGTTGTCCGCACGGACTGCCATCCGGACCGATTGTTGTCCGCGCGACCGGCTTGAAAGGTAGAGACGCTTAAATGTTTTCTAAATGCTACAACGAAAACTTCAAAGCACAAGCCATCATACACAAACACATCCTCAACTTAGGAAGAAACAATCCACTTGAACGTTTATCCGCACGAACAACTTGTCCGTACGGATAAGCAATCCGCACGCACGACTAATCCGCACGGATTACCATCCGCACGGACAGCTCGCGCGCACGGATAGCTTATCCGGATGGGTCACCATACGCACGGATCACCATCCGCACGGATAGTTCACCCGCACGGATGACTTCCTACCCACTCGTACTTTGTACTGTTTTGCGTGCCACTTATCATTATGTTATCGAATCTATTCAGGCTAACCGTACTCGCTAAAAAGCGCTCCCTTCAATCCATAATCGCTGTGAGTATACTCGAACCCTTTTTGCGTTTAGCACTTTTGGGTGTTACATACGTTACGAATATATTCAAACTACAACTATCACACTACTCAAGCTATTTTAACGCTAAACCATTAATGCATGTTATACGTGGCTTATGAATGCTTGTTTGTTATGTTTACACATGGAATGCTGTCTACCTGCCTTAGCAACGATAGTACTATAGTTTGGACTCAGCACCCGTTCACACGGGGGTTGTTAAGGATCTTTTACTTGCATGGATTACGGTGGTAATCATGTATTGCGAACTGCCTCGGGCAGTCAACCCGCAGTCATTGGTATCGATGGATCTATGTCGATAACTAACGTGCTTCATTTCACTATATGTACGTGCTGGTTATGCGTAAACGAATTCGAACTCTATATGTTATTATCAAACTTGTATGCTCACCTTTACATTATATGTATTGACTTTATTTTAACGTATGTGACAGGTGCTTAGGAAGTTTACATGCTTAGCACGCTGTGAACTTGAGGCTAGGAAAGGTCTAGGACGCTTGCTGCACTGTGATGAAATCCAAGCTAGGAAAAAGAGTCCTAGAAACCAACGAATAAATTGTTATGTTTAAATCTGAGTTGTCGAAACAGAATCTTTGTTTAGTTTTTGTCTGTAATAACTTGGTTGCTATTTGAGACATGGTATGGGACATGTTAACTTAAATTAAATGGTAATGATAGTTGTTATGGAAACTTCTGGACAATTTGTTTCGCTCAGTGCCGCGCCCTGATGATTCCGCCATCGGTTGGGGTGTGACAGATTGGTATCAGAGCCATAACTATAGGGAATTAGGCAAGACTCGACCTAGTCCGGGTCGAAGTCTTAGAGACCTAGACTATAGTTAAGAACCAACAGACCAACTCACGCGTATGCGTAAACTCGCCACTATCATTCGCTCTTTTCTATCACTGCACTCGAATTTTCAAGTTGTGAACAGGTAATGAGGCCGAGAATAGGTGTGAAAACCGCAAACTCTCGACTGAAGTTGCCTAATCAGCTTGCGTTTTATCTACAAACGAGGAGAATCATACCAAATTAGGAGTGAAATCCATATTTTGATGAATAATCTCCTCAATTTTATTAAGAGCAAGGACGAAGTGGTAAGATAGGGGTGACACCCTAACCTTGACGACTTGTCCTGCTTTTATACAAAACTCTCACCAAAGTTTTGATGGACTCCAACGATCCAAAGACACAATATAACCGATGGGAATTGCGCCAACGCCCAAGAATCAAGGCAAAGGCATAGTCCTGAAGGTAATTGTGCACACAGGATCCTTGTGAATAGTCGAACCATTTTGGTTAGTCGAAGTCTAAATAGCCGCAGACGATCTATTCTCGATTTTATGTGTTTCAAATTTTCGTCGCTTTTATGTGAATTACGTGTTTTATGCTTATTTGATAATGTTTTGGAGAAACTACTGCTTTCGATCTAATGCCTTTTTGCTTTTGCTACCCTCACAACACGCTACACATCGCTAACAAATCACTGAATCAGGGACGACTTTATGCTACCGCGAACGCTTATACTACACTACTCGATATACTGAAACACGATCACTATTCACGAATAATCGCAGACTTTGAATAATAGATTTCTGTAATCTGACTGCCTCTTGTGTTGAAAATGTTCCTATGATTCCGTGCTTATGTGTTATGTGAATTATGTGCTCTGTGTGTCTATGTGATTTTGTGTAATTCGGTGATTTTGTGACTATATGCGTTTACATGGTACGTGTTACTGAGCTTTAGTAGTAGTAGACGTGTGAGGTGAGATTCGAATACAATGTGTTGAGTTCCATGGCGATGTCTATTGCAGACAATGTCGTCTGGATCCCGTCATGCACTCTCTCGTCAGGAAAAGAGGGACAAACGCCTTGCTTCCATAATTGCAAAGAGTGTAGCTAAGGCTGTGAGTGATGTTTACAAGAATGCCAGCAAATCATCCGAGGAATCGAGGACTGAAGGTCCTAAAGCTGTCGCAAGACCTTTCAGCTTTAAGCAATTCAAATCGTGTGGGCCGAAAGAGTTCACTGGCGAAGGAGGTCCGACTGCATTATTTCACTGGTTTGACTCTATCGAGGTTACTCTACGACAGAGCGGTTGCCCTGATGACCTCCGAAATCTAAATGCTACCGGCGTCTTTCAGTCCCGTGCTCTAGACTGGTGGACGGCCGAGAGAAACAAGAGAGGGAACGATGCAGCCTACGGTCTGTCGTGGGACGAACTCAAAGAAGTCATGCTGGAAGAATTCTGCCCTCCTCACGAGCGTCAAAAGCTGGAAGATGAATTTTGGCACATACATCAGAAGGATGGAGACAATGCTGGTCTCACTGCTCGTTTTAAACAGCTCAGCATTATCTGTCCCGATCAAGTCAAGACCCCGGAGATCACCATCAAGAAGTACATTCGAGCCTTGCCCGACTGCGTTGCTGATTTCGTGCAAGCGGCTAAGACTACCACGATCGAGGAAACCTACCTGCTAGCCGCTGAAATTAATGACAAAAGGGTTAAGGCTGGGGTATGGGATAAGACCTCCAAGCATCTGCATCAAGCCACCACTACTGCACCCACTGCTGAACCTACCTCATCAAGCGGCAAGAGAAAGAACAAGAGAAAAAGTAACTCCACCAACAAGAACTGTGCGATCACTGCTACACCAGTTCAAACCGTACCCGCTCAACAACGTCAAGTGGCAGCACCTGTGGCCAATGCACCGCCTGCGAAGCGTGCATATACTGGGCCGCACCCACTCTGCCCTACTTGCACCTATCATCACCCGACTGCTATCCAATGCCGTTTTTGTGCCCATTGCAACGTATACGGCCACTTTACTGCCAACTGCCGTATTCGCCAAGCTCCTGCCAATCAAGCTCTACTCGCTGCCCCACAGGGTCAACAAGCTCCTCCGGCACCCGCAGTCAAAGCCAGAGCATGCTTCACGTGTGGCGACCCGAATCATTTCACCAACATGTGCCCGAACAGGGTAGTGAAACAAGAACCGCAACAGCAACAACCACAGCAGCAACAGCAGCAGCAACAACAGGCCGCACGCGCCAGAACTTTCAATCTCAACGTGCGTCAAGCCCAGGCCGACAACAACGTGGTCAATGGTACGTTCCTTGTGAATGGTATTTATGCTTCATGTTTGTTTGATACTGGAGCCGATAATTGCTTTGTGTCGTTCGAATTTGAGAAACTCCTTAGTCGTAGACGTTCCAAACTCTCCTCGGCATTCGAAGTTGAAGTCGCTACTGGAAGAACCGTCGCTGTAAATTCCGTTATCCATGATTGTACTCTTGAACTCAACAATCACCTCTTCTCGATCGACCTTATTCCGATGCAACTCGGAAGCTTCGATGTCATAGTAGGCATGGACTTTCTTCGAGAAAACCATGCTGAAGTTGTGTGCTTTGACAAGATGATTCGTTTCTCGCTCGCAAACGGTGATTTATTATGCGTTTATGGTGATACTACTTCAAAGGGGCTCAAGCTTATGTCATGCCTACAAGCTAGCAAGTATCTCCGCAAGGAATACAGGGCTTTCTTGGCTCACGTTGTAGCAGCGGAGAAGGAAAAGAAAGAGAAGAAGGGAGTAAAAGACGTTCCCGTGGTTCGGGAATTCCCTCAAGTTTTTCCAGAGGACCTTCCCGGACTACCTCCAAAACGCGATATTGATTTTCGCATTGATCTCATTCCTGGAGCGAATCCTACCGCCAGAGCTCCTTATCGACTCGCACCGTCCGAAATGTGAGAACTCGCAACCCAACTCCAGGAATTACTTGAAAAAGGCTTCATTCGCCCGAGCACCTCTCCTTGGGGCGCACCAGTCCTTTTCGTCAAAAAGAAGGATGGGTCGTTCCGGATGTGCATCGACTACCGGGAGTTGAATAAGCTGACTATCAAGAACCGCTATCCTCTGCCTCGAATCGAAGATTTGTTTGACCAGCTACAAGGCGCTACGTGTTTCTCGAAGATCGATCTACGTTCCGGATACCATCAGCTGCGTATACAAGAGGAGGATATACCCAAAACCGCATTTCGAACCCGTTACGGCCATTACGAATTCGTTGTCATGCCTTTTGGCCTAACCAACGCACCAACAGTTTTCATGGATCTAATGAATCGCGTGTGTAGGCCATATCTCGACCGTTTCGTCATCGTGTTCATCGACGATGTCTTGATCTATTCCAAGTCGAGAGCCGAACACGCGCAGCATCTACGTTTGGTTCTCGAGTTACTCCAGGGGAACCAACTCTACGCCAAATTCTCCAAGTGCGAATTTTGGTTGGGGGAGGTTCAGTTTCTGGGTCACATTGTGAATAGTCAGGGTATTCACGTCGATCCTGCGAAGATTGAAGCTGTCAAGAGCTGGGTTACGCCTAAGAATCCGTCTGAAGTCCGTTCTTTTCTCGGGCTAGCGGGCTATTATCGACGATTCATCCAAGGATTTTCGAAGATTGCTGTACCACTTACCTCTCTTACTCATAAGGACCAGCCTTTTGTTTGGGGAACCAAGCAAGAGTCTGCCTTTCGAACCCTCAAACACATGCTTTGCAATGCTCCTGTTCTCACACTACCCGACGGAAACAATGATTTCATTGTCTACTGTGATGCTTCCAACCTCGGTCTTGGTTGTGTTCTCATGCAACGGGACAAGGTCATAGCTTACGCATCTCGACAGCTCAAAATCCACGAGAAGAACTATACAACCCACGATCTCGAGCTAGGCGCGGTTGTTTTTGCATTAAAGATTTGGCGACACTACCTGTATGGTACTAAGTGTACGATCTTCACCGATCATAGGAGCCTACAACACATCTTTAATCAGAGGGAACTGAATATGCGTCAACGCCGATGGGTAGAACTTCTCAATGATTACGACTGTGAGATTCGTTATCACCCAGGCAAAGCAAATGTTGTTGCCGACGCACTTAGCAGACGGAGCTATCTGCTTAGCACCCGAAATGTTCAAGCCCAGCACAACCTCGAAGCTCTCATCCGCGACGCCCAGCATGCATGTTTCAACGAACGCACTCTGAAGAAAGAAAGAATCTACCACGATGGAGCCCAGCTTGTGAGCAAGTCGAATGGGATATTCCACTTTTTAGACCGAATTTGGATTCCCAAGCGAAACGACTTGCGACAGATTATCATGGATGAAGCCCACAAATCCCGATACTCTATCCATTCCGGTGCTGACAAAATGTACCACGATCTTCGCTATAGGTACTGGTGGCCGGGCATGAAACGGGATATCGCTCTCTACGTCGGAAAATGCCTAACCTGTGCTAGAATCAAGGTTGAACATCAACGACCCTCTGGCTTACTCGAACAACCACCAATTCCTATGTGGAAATGGGAGAGGATAGCCATGGATTTCGTAACCAAGCTTCCAACTACGTCGTCAGGTCACGACAACATTTGGGTTGTTATTGACCATTTGACTAAATCAGCTCACTTTCTGCCAATACGAGAAGACTACAAGGTAGAACGATTAGCCCGAATCTACACCGACGAGATCATTTGTCGACATGGGACGCCTCGTGACATCATCTCTGATCGTGATGCTCGGTTTACTTCACGATTGTGGGAAACACTCCAAGCGGCACTCGGTACAACGCTTAATCTAAGTACTGCGTTCCACCCACAAACCGACGGTCAGACTGAAAGAACGATTCGTACTCTTGAAGACATGCTTCGTTCGTGTGTTCTAGACTTCGGAGGTAATTGGGATAGACACCTTCCGTTAGTCGAATTCTCGTATAACAACAGCTACCAGGCTAGCATCCAGATGGCACCTTTCGAGGCCTTATACGGAAGAAGATGTCGATCGCCTATTGTGTGGCACGAGATCGGTCACTCGCAACTAACCGGTCCGGAGCTGCTACAAGAAACGACAGACAAAATTTTCCAAATTCGAGACAACCTAGCGAAAGCTCGGGATCGACAGAAAGTTTACGCCGATAAAAAGCGCAAGCCCCGTGAATATGGCGTTGGTGACTACGTACTCCTAAAGGTATCACCTTGGAAGGGTGTAGTCCGATTCGGCAAAAAGGGAAAACTCGCGCCTCGATATGTGGGACCTTTTAAGATTCTGGAAAGGATCAGAAAAGTCGCCTACAGACTCGAATTACCGGAGGAACTTAGCAATGTCCATCCGACTTTCCACGTGTCAAACCTCCGAAAGTGCATCGCCGACCACGATCTACATGTCTCTCTAGATGATCTACAAGTGAACGAAACATTACACTTCGTGGAGAAGCCTGTCGAAATCATGGACCGCCAAACCAAGGAACTCAGGCGCTCACGCATTCCTATTGTGAAAGTCCGATGGGAAGGCAAACGAGGCGCGAAGTTCACTTGGGAACTCGAAAGCGACATGAAGGCAAAATATCCACAGTTGTTTAATTAAGAAATTTGTAGACTTATAGATCAAGTGTTTTCGCACAACATATCCAAGTTTTAGCAATTTCTATCCGTAAAAGTTGTTTAGTTTGACGATTTTCAGAGAAAAACGTGATGAATATGAAAGATGAAGAAATTGATCAAATCTGAGTGTGTTTAATCATCACAATCGATCACCTGTTCAGTACCACTTGTAGGATCGGTTTCGACTCCGTTACGATTATGTTTAGTCACACACGTTCATGGATTCCGCACGCCTTAGAGTCAACAATAGTTAACACGTATATGTTAACCGCACGGATGCCATCCGTACGGTGAACATCAACAGCAACATTCAACATTTTTTTCTAACAAAAAATTCGAATTTCACACAAACGACTTCGAGTTAAGATTTGAAACTTTATAGGCTTTTAGATCAGACAATTTTGCATAACATATCCAAAAGTCAGCAATTCTCACATGTGATCCACGGTTGGTTACGGCTTTCAGCTTAATTTCGGGACGAAATTCCCTAAACGAGGGGATGCTGTAACACCCCGTGTTTTCACGAGTGAAAGTCAAAGTCAAGGTCAAAGTCAACGACCGATTTCGCGCGACTTGACTCGTAGAAATGTTTTTATTTTATTTATATTATGTGGAGTAAGTGTCGTTCATCACAATAATCGAATCACATTAATCGTATTCCAATCGACTCGCGACTGTGAATGATAGGAAGTAAAAATGCGATAAAGTTAATCAAGCTATGCTAATCGAATCGACATCAAATCGTAACTCGAACTGTGTATTTTACTTGTTGTTTATACGTGTGTGTGTGCCTTACGTGTTACCTGTGCATGTTTATTTTTATGTTATGTTGTGATAATCAAGCGAACTCAATCGAACTCGAAGTCTAACTCGAATGTAAACGAACCCGAACCCGAATTCCGAGTCGAACCATATAAGAAGTAGTTGGGACTGAAAATAATTTGACTAGGAAACCCTATCGAATCGCTCGAAAACCGAAGCCGAAGCAACATCGCACCGAACGCACCAAATCAGGCGGCATCCGCACGGATGGCCAATCCGCACGGATTGCCAATCCGCACGGATTGCCAATCCGCACGGATTGCCAATCCGCACGGATTGCCAATCCGCACGGATTTCCAATCCGCACGGATTGCCAATCCGCACGGATGACCAATCCGGGCGGATAGCCTATCCGGGTACGTGCCATCCGCACGGCTCACCCTTTCCCTTTTTGGCATCCTATAAATACACGGGTCACTCTCCAACTTTTCCACTTTTGGCAAGTGACGTCCGAACCGCACGCATTCTTCACCTTTTCTCAGATTTCTCTCAATCCAGGTAAGATCTTGCACTAATTCTTGTACATCTTTGATCACTACACAATTCTACACCTTTCTATCTTTCAAATCTCAACTTTTAACCATGAAATCATCAAGATTTGAGGTATTCTCGGGTGACGTCATCATGAAGTTCTTATGAACTTCAAGCTTAACCTCATTCCACCAAGAATAACTCAGATCTAAACGATTTCCATAAGATTTCACAACAACTTCACCTAAATCTAACCTTTTCTAAGGATAAAAGGGTTGCAAGAAATAAACCTAAGTTCTCTCCTTCTTTTACCCTTAAGATCGGTACGAATCTGATCGGTTCTAGTCTCTACTCGATAATAGTGATGCACTAGTCCAGATCTGGAGTCCTACCGCAAGACACCTGATTTCGGGGTCATCCGGAATGACCGTTCTAAGTCGCCGACAGGCCAAGTTAGGGTGGTTCCTGAACGGCCTAGTCACGCGGGTGGAAATACAATTCCAAGTGGTTGCCACGTAATCAGAACGTCTTGATAAACGACAACAGAAACCAAGAGTAGACGAACGGAACAATCAGACCAGAGACTGTCCGCACGGACCAGTCGTCCGCACGGACAAGCTGTGCGCACGGACAAGCTGTGCGCACGGACAGGCTATACGGACGGGTTGTCACCCGGACGAGCTACCCTTGGGACCCACTTTCAAAACAAGGTTTGAGTATCGACGAATGGGCGATCCGTACGGACGGCCTCTGAATGGATTACTCTTCGGATCATGAGATACTAAGGCCTTAAAACAAATTCAAACAATGGTCATCCGCACGGCCAAGCTGTGCGCACGGACAGACTATCCGGACGAATTGTCTTATCCGCACGCACCGCTACCCGCACGGATTACTACTATCCGCACGGATTACCATCCGGGCGGATTACCTAATCCACTTAGTGATTCAGCCTTAAGGACGTTGTCCGCACGGACTGCCATCCGGACCGATTGTTGTCCGCGCGACCGGCTTGAAAGGTAGAGACGCTTAAATGTTTTCTAAATGCTACAACGAAAACTTCAAAGCACAAGCCATCATACACAAACACATCCTCAACTTAGGAAGAAACAATCCACTTGAACGTTTATCCGCACGAACAACTTGTCCGTACGGATAAGCAATCCGCACGCACGACTAATCCGCACGGATTACCATCCGCACGGACAGCTCGCGCGCACGGATAGCTTATCCGGATGGGTCACCATACGCACGGATCACCATCCGCACGGATAGTTCACCCGCACGGATGACTTCCTACCCACTCGTACTTTGTACTGTTTTGCGTGCCACTTATCATTATGTTATCGAATCTATTCAGGCTAACCGTACTCGCTAAAAAGCGCTCCCTTCAATCCATAATCGCTGTGAGTATACTCGAACCCTTTTTGCGTTTAGCACTTTTGGGTGTTACATACGTTACGAATATATTCAAACTACAACTATCACACTACTCAAGCTATTTTAACGCTAAACCATTAATGCATGTTATACGTGGCTTATGAATGCTTGTTTGTTATGTTTACACATGGAATGCTGTCTACCTGCCTTAGCAACGATAGTACTATAGTTTGGACTCAGCACCCGTTCACACGGGGGTTGTTAAGGATCTTTTACTTGCATGGATTACGGTGGTAATCATGTATTGCGAACTGCCTCGGGCAGTCAACCCGCAGTCATTGGTATCGATGGATCTATGTCGATAACTAACGTGCTTCATTTCACTATATGTACGTGCTGGTTATGCGTAAACGAATTCGAACTCTATATGTTATTATCAAACTTGTATGCTCACCTTTACATTATATGTATTGACTTTATTTTAACGTATGTGACAGGTGCTTAGGAAGTTTACATGCTTAGCACGCTGTGAACTTGAGGCTAGGAAAGGTCTAGGACGCTTGCTGCACTGTGATGAAATCCAAGCTAGGAAAAAGAGTCCTAGAAACCAACGAATAAATTGTTATGTTTAAATCTGAGTTGTCGAAACAGAATCTTTGTTTAGTTTTTGTCTGTAATAACTTGGTTGCTATTTGAGACATGGTATGGGACATGTTAACTTAAATTAAATGGTAATGATAGTTGTTATGGAAACTTCTGGACAATTTGTTTCGCTCAGTGCCGCGCCCCGATGATTCCGCCATCGGTTGGGGTGTGACAGATTGGTATCAGAGCCATAACTATAGGGAATTAGGCAAGACTCGACCTAGTCCGGGTCGAAGTCTTAGAGACCTAGACTATAGTTAAGAACCAACAGACCAACTCACGCGTATGCGTAAACTCGCCACTATCATTCGCTCTTTTCTATCAATGCACTCGAATTTTCAAGTTGTGAACAGGTAATGAGGCCGAGAATAGGTGTGAAAACCGCAAACTCTCGACTGAAGTTGCCTAATCAGCTTGCGTTTTATCTACAAACGAGGAGAATCATACCAAATTAGGAGTGAAATCCATATTTTGATGAATAATCTCCTCAATTTTATTAAGAGCAAGGACGAAGTGATAAGATAGGGGTGACACCCTAACCTTGACGACTTGTCCTGCTTTTATACAAAACTCTCACCAAAGTTTTGATGGACTCCAATGATCCAAAGACACAATATAACCGATGGGAATTGCGCCAACGCCCAAGAATCGAGGCAAAGGCATAGTCCTGAAGGTAATTGTGCACACAG
Source organism: Helianthus tuberosus (assembly GCA_030545235.1). NCBI lineage: Eukaryota > Viridiplantae > Streptophyta > Magnoliopsida > Asterales > Asteraceae > Helianthus > Helianthus tuberosus. The sequence goes on along the minus strand of CM060367.1, from coordinate 205,594,444 downwards.
GATCCTTGTGAATAGTCGAACCATTTTGGTTAGTCGAAGTCTAAATAGCCGCAGACGATCTATTCTCGATTTTATGTGTTTCAAATTTTCGTCGCTTTTATGTGAATTACGTGTTTTATGCTTATTTGATAATGTTTTGGAGAAACTACTGCTTTCGATCTAATGCCTTTTTGCTTTTGCTACCCTCACAACACGCTACACATCGCTAACAAATCACTGAATCAGGGACGACTTTATGCTACCGCGAACGCTTATACTACACTACTCGATATACTGAAACACGATCACTATTCACGAATAATCGCAGACTTTGAATAATAGATTTCTGTAATCTGACTGCCTCTTGTGTTGAAAATGTTCCTATGATTCCGTGCTTATGTGTTATGTGAATTATGTGCTCTGTGTGTCTATGTGATTTTGTGTAATTCGGTGATTTTGTGACTATATGCGTTTACATGGTACGTGTTACTGAGCTTTAGTAGTAGTAGACGTGTGAGGTGAGATTCGAATACAATGTGTTGAGTTCCATGGCGATGTCTATTGCAGACAATGTCGTCTGGATCCCGTCATGCACTCTCTCGTCAGGAAAAGAGGGACAAACGCCTTGCTTCCATAATTGCAAAGAGTGTAGCTAAGGCTGTGAGTGATGTTTACGAGAATGCCAGCAAATCATCCGAGGAATCGAGGACTGAAGGTCCTAAAGCTGTCGCAAGACCTTTCAGCTTTAAGCAATTCAAATCGTGTGGGCCGAAAGAGTTCACTGGCGAAGGAGGTCCGACTGCATTATTTCACTGGTTTGACTCTATCGAGGTTACTCTACGACAGAGCGGTTGCCCTGATGACCTCCGAACTCTAAATGCTACCGGCGTCTTTCAGTCCCGTGCTCTAGACTGGTGGACGGCCGAGAGAAACAAGAGAGGGAACGATGCAGCCTACGGTCTGTCGTGGGACGAACTCAAAGAAGTCATGCTGGAAGAATTCTGCCCTCCTCACGAGCGTCAAAAGCTGGAAGATGAATTTTGGCACATACATCAGAAGGATGGAGACAATGCTGGTCTCACTGCTCGTTTTAAACAGCTCAGCATTATCTGTCCCGATCAAGTCAAGACCCCGGAGATCACCATCAAGAAGTACATTCGAGCCTTGCCCGACTGCGTTGCTGATTTCGTGCAAGCGGCTAAGACTACCACGATCGAGGAAACCTACCTGCTAGCCGCTGAAATCAATGACAAAAGGGTTAAGGCTGGGGTATGGGATATAAAACAACCAAACACCTTCAACCAGTATCCGTCGCTTTTCTATTTCTCCAAACATAACAACAGCGACTACATCTCCTATTTTACGCAAAACGTCTCCAAAGCTATCTCCTGGAAAATCTAAGTTATTAGGCAGACCACGAATTACATCTCCTATTCCAATGGTTGATTTGACTACAGAGGCAGCGTTAGATCATGATCCTTACAAAGGTGTTTCATCAGGTAGTCGCTTAACTAATATATTTTCGACATTATTTTGTATACCATTGTTTTATATTGAAATACATCGATTAATTTCATTTAATTTATATCCATTTTAATCTACAGATTACTTAGATCATGGTGACCAGTGTATTACGTGTCAAGTATGCATGGCAAAGTTATGGGATGTAGAAACGGGGAGAGGCAGAACCTATAATGGGAAAACAAGTTATTTTTTATGTTGTGCTTATTCCAAAGTATAGCTACCCGATTATAAAGATGCACAACCAAATTACCAGAAGCTGTTTACATCTTTGGATAACGAAAGCAAGCATTTTTTGAAAAACATTCGCCGTTATAATTCTATGTTCGCATTCACTTCAATGGGTGGTAAGGTGGATCCGACTGTTAATAGAGGTAATGGCCCATTTTGCTACAGGATTAACGGTGAAAACTATCATAGTATTGGAAGTCTGTTGCCGGAGAATGGCAATAAACCAAACTTTTGCCAGCTGTACATATACGATACAGAAAACGAAGTTTCAAACAGAGAATCGATATTTAGGTAAGTATCGTATAGTATAATTTGTTTAAATTGTTTCTCAATTAATTATTAATAATTCGTTGATAAACAATGTGTCAAAACAGTCGATCTAAGGAGTCACCTGCATCCTCTTCTGCTTCTGTTGATCGTCAGTTGATCCAACATATCAAGTCTATGTTAGACTCTGATAATGTATTGGTTAAAGTTTACAGGATGGTTAGAGATTGTTTTCATGACGATCCTCAGCGTAGTCTTAAGGTACGTCTTATTGGAAAAAGGGACAAGGATGGTCGAATGTATAACTTACCAACATGTGGTGAGGTTGCTGCTCTAATTGTTGGAGATGTTGAAAACGCAATTGAGAACAGAGATATTGTTGTTGAAACTAAATCAGGGACTCTTAAACGAATACGTGAATTACATCCTTCTTACCTTGCTCTACAATACCCAATTCTGTTCCCATATGGAGATGATGGTTACAGAGTTGACATCCCTCATAGAGGTGTGATAGATGTAATCAACAAGAAGCATCCAAATTGTACGATGAGAGAGTTCTTTTCGTATCGTATTCAAGATAGACTAAACCAATTTTCGCTGATTCTAAATTCAAGGAGACTTTTCCAACAATTTTTGGTTGATGCTTATACGATGATTGAGAGCGAGAGACTTAACTACATACGTTTTCAACAAAAAAATCTAAGATCTGATACTTATGAAAGTCTCCGGAAATTGAGAAATAATGGTCAGCAAGATATATCTAATGTTGGCACACCTCTTATATTGCCTTCTTCGTTTACCGGTGGAGCTAGATATATGATGCAAAACTATTTAGATGCGATGGCTTTATGTAAATGGTTCGGTTATCCTTATTTTTTTATAACCATTACATGCAATCCCAAGTGGCCAGAGGTAAAACGGTTTCTTAAAGACACCACTCTCAATCCAGAAGATAGGCCTGATATCCTATCAAGGTTATTTAAAGTGAAGCTGGATGCTATTTGTAAAGATTTAAAGGAACGTCATATGTTGGGAAAAGCAGCAACAAGTATGTAATGCAATATTTTTTTTAAATATATTTGTTACATTTTCATTTATTGTTTTTAAATAATTTTTATGCAGTTATTTATACAATTGAGTTTCAAAAACGTGGCTTGCCTCATGCGCATTTGTGCTTATTCATGGAACCTGAAGCTAAACTTCCCACTGTTGATCAAGTTGATCCGTTCATATGTGCCGAAATTCCAAACAGAGATGATGACCCAGAGTTGTTTACGCTTGTGAAGGATTTTATGATTCATGGACCGTGTGGTAATGCTAATATGAACTGCCCATGTATGGTTGATAAACAGTGTTCAAAAGGTTTTCCAAAAAGATTTCAAGATACTACCACAATTGACGCCAATGGTTTCCCATTATACAGAAGGAGAGATGATGGAGCAACAGTTGTCAAGAACCGGATCGAGTTAGATAATAGAAGTGTTGTACCATACAACAAAAAGTTATTGAAAAAGTATCAGGCACATATAAACGTTGAGTGGTGCAACCAAGCTAGGTCAATTAAGTATTTGTTTAAGTATATCAACAAAGGTCCTGATAGAGCAACAGTTGTTGTTTTGCATAGCGATAATCAGAATGAACAACCTGAAAAAGATGAGATTAAAGAGTATTATGACTGTCGGTATATCTCAGCATGTGAGGCATCATGGAGGATATTTAGTTACGATGTAAATTACAGATATCCTTCTGTTATCAGGCTTCCATTCCATCTTCCAGGGCTACAACCGGTTGTCTTTGGACCAGACGAAGACATCAATTCTGTTCTTAACAGGCCATCTGTCAAGTGTTCTATGTTTCTGTCTTGGATGGAACGGAACAAAGACCCTGATGACCATTTGGCGCGTACACTAAGTTATGTTCAGTTTCCAACTTGGTATGTATGGAAGGTTGAAAACCGGTGTTGGCAACCTCGGAAGAAAGGTAACTCGATTGGCAGAATTCATAATGTTGCTCCCTCTCTTGGATAAGCTTATTTTTTAAGAATCCTGCTCAATAAAGTCAAAGGACCTAAGTCATATGAAGATATCAAAACTTTTTATGGTCATGTACATGATACATTTAGAGATGCGTGTTTTGCACTTGGTTTTTAGATGATGACAAAGAGTACATCGAAGCAATAAAAGAAGCAAACGAAACAGCAACAGCTTCTTATGTCCGAAATTTATTTGGCATGATGCTATTGTCCAACACTATGTCCAGACCGGAGATCGTATGGGAAAGCACGTGGAAATACATGATAGATGATTTCATCTACAGATACAGTAAATTACATCGTGTTGAAGGTACATTATAAAACTTTAGAAAAGCCATTTTGCTTTTTCAATTTTTTTCATACATCGTTTAAAAAAAATTTCATACTCATTGTATCTGTATTTCAACATGTAACAGGTTTATCAATTCCAGACGACGAACTTAAAAATTACGCTTTGTTGGAAATTGAAAAGTTTTTAGGTATGAATAGCTCATCGCTACGGAACTTCTCAACAATGCCTTTTCCAGATTCTTCTTCGTTATTTGATCTCGACAATCGTCTGATTAACGAGGAGCGTACTTACGACGTATTAAGTCTCGCAGAGGAATATCTTAATATGTTTAATATGTTAACTGATGAACAAAGGTCGGTGTTTGAAAAGATAATGAAATCTGTTGATGGTAACACTGGAGGGATGTTTTTTGTTTACGGATATGGTGGCACCGGGAAAACCTTTTTATGGAAGACGTTGTCTGCGGCACTTCGATCAAAAAGAGAAATTGTATTAAATGTTGCTTCGAGTGGAATTGCATCGCTGTTATTGACTGGCGGCAAGACTGCACACTCCAGATTTCGTATTCCTTTGAATCTTAATGAGGATTCGGTATGTCATATAAAACCAGATAGTGATGTCGCTAAATTGTTGCATCAGACCAAACTTATTATATGGGATGAAGCACCTATGGTCCATAAACATGCGTTTGAAGCCTTGGACTGGACAATGAATGACATTTTCAATTTCGACACCTCAAGAAATTCTGAAATCTCATTTGGTGGTAAGGTTATTGTTTTTGGTGGAGATTTTAGACAAGTCCTTCCCGTTGTTCGAAATGGTGGAAGACAAGAGACAGTGAACGCATCATTAAGTTCTTCGTATTTGTGGAGTAAATGTAAGTTGCTAACGTTGTCAAGGAATATGCGGTTAACCGTTGGAAGATCTCCATTAGAGATTGAGGAAATAAATAGTTTTGCTAAGTGGCTTTTGGATATAGGAGAGGGAAATGTTGGTGGTCCTAATGATGGCGAAGCGACAATTGAAGTGCCATCTAATCTTATAATTAATGATACTTCCGATCCCATTTCTAGCCTGATCGAATTTGTTTATCCTTCGATTCTCGAGAACTTCGGCAGTCCTAACTATTTTAGTGATAGGGCTATACTTGCGCCTAAGAATGAGGTTGTTAACGAGATTAATGATAGGTTGTTAGCGTTGTTTCCCAGTGAAGAAAGAGAGTATCTAAGCTCCGACCGTCTTTGTGCAAGTGAAAATGTTAGTTCAATGCAAGAAAGATTATACACACCGGATGTTCTCAATGGTCTTAAAGTTTCAGGCTTACCAAATCACAGGTTAGTGCTAAAAGTTGGTGTGCCAGTCATGTTGTTACGTAACATTGACCAAAAAAATGGTTTGTGCAATGGGACAAGGTTGAAGGTTACAAAGTTGTATAACCGTGTAATAGAGGCTGAAATAATATCTGGAGCTAATATTGGTACTCGAACCTATATTCCGAGTATTAGTTTAGTACCTTCAGACAAGAAGATTCCGTTTTCATTTCAAAGAAGGCAATTTCCGTTGGTTGTTTGTTTTGCAATGACTATCAACAAAATTCAAGGCCAATCACTTTCTAGAGTTGGTATGTACCTGAGGCAACAGGTTTTCACGCATGGTCAGTTGTATGTCACGTTATCTAGAGTTAAAACAAGTGACGGTGTTAAATTGCTAATTCTGGACAAAGATGGGAAGCCTACAAATAAAACAACCAACGTTGTGTATAAAGAAGTCTTTAATGACTTATGATTTTTCATTAATACTTATCCTGTATAAAAAAGTTGAAAAGAATAAGATGTTTTGCCATTTGTTGTTTTATTACCCCTATTATTTCCAATAGGTGTAACAGTTATATATATATATATATATAGGGAGAAGATCATGCGAGAACCACCTCTTATTGTGAGAACCGCGAGAACCAATGTGAACACACCAAAAATGCCTAAAAATAGCTAAAAATCACACAAAAATTTTTTTTTTGAATTTTTTAATATTTTTTATAAAAAAATCGCTACTTTTCGAAGCAAAAAAAAAAAAAAAAAATTTTAAAATTTTTTTTTTGGCTTCGAAAAGTAGCGATTTTAACCGAAAAAATATTAAAAAAATCAAAAAAAAATTTTTAGATTTTTTTTTAGATTTTTTTTAGATTTTTTTAGGTTTTTTGGGGGTTTAGTTTTTAGTATTTTAGCTTGGGGGGGGGGGGGGCTTAGGTTTTTGGGGGGTGGGGGAGGGGGGTTTAGGTTTTTTTTGGGGGGGGGGGGTGGGGTTAGGTTTTTTTTAGCATTTAGCTTGGGGGGGGGGGTGGGGGGGTTTAGGTTTTTGGGGGGTGGGGGGGTGGGGGTTAGGTTTTTTTAGCTATTTTAGGTTGTGTTCACATTGGTTCTCAAGGTTCTCACAATAAGGGTGGTTCTCGCATGAGCCCCTCCCTATATATATATATATATATATATATAGAGAGAGAGAGAGAGAGAGAGAGAGATGGAATTTGCGTCCCTTTGATTTGTGTGAAACATCAACAAAGTATTGAATGTTGTACTTAAATACTTATAAACAAGATGCATTTAATTAAACACAACATAAATGCACACTTGCATTATGTTAAACATACAATACAGAGAGAAAACGTCATACCAAGAAAGAAAGAAGGATATCCAACTTGGTAGACTTGATTGAACTTAAAGACTCGATAACAAAATACCCTAACATACAATACAGACACAAAACGTCATACCAAGAAAGAAATTCTTTATCTTTACTGACTGGTGCACTTCGGAATGTAGCTGATAACCCCCTTTAGTGTAGCTCTTCGATTTTCCTTGAAATTCCAGAGCTCGCTAATTACATATCTGCCACTGGGGTTGTATTCATTCATATGCAATTGATCGTTCTGATCAATCACTTCCTTATGTGCACCGCACCATCTTCCAGGAGGTTGTCAAGTGTTCTCGCCTTCTTAGTTGGTGTTTTGCGTATCTTTACATCCGCAGCCATTCTGTACAATAAAAACATCAATAGTAAGACGGCTAATAACCAGATTGTATCATGAACAGCAGAAAGTTAAGAAACCCAGATTTAAACATGAACAGCAGAGACTTAAGAAACCAAACCCTGTTTTAATTGATTGTGTATTTTAAACATTTCAAACAAACTATAAAACAAAAACAATCTTAGATTAACGCCAAAAACCAAAAACCGAGTCTTAATAACCAGAGAAAACCAAAAAACATGACAAACAAACCTTCATACTAAGCAAAACCCAAACCTCTGTTTTGATACCAGAGACAAAAAACCACAAGAATCAGACAAAACCTCTGTTTTGATACCCAGAAACTTAAAAGCTGTAGGTAAGATCACCAATTTAAGACTCACTGCACATCAGGATTTACTAATTCTAGCATAACTATATCAATGCCCAAAGTAAACCTTAAATCAATAACATACAAATAATAATAATACAGCTATTCAACTATATAATATTACACTAATCACACAAAACTACATACAAATCGCATTATAACACAAATAACTTTCAAATCAAAATACTTACAACATCAATTGGAACAAACCTTGATCGAAGCTTCTTTGCAACGCAGTCATAAACCTTCACATCATCCTTCGTTATTTGATTTCTACAACACAAAACTGAAATTCTAACCAGATTCAAACCAAAGGTCCAAAAGACATCGAGTTTTGAACAAAACGATACAAACAGACCCGGAGATGTAGGTTTTTGTGACAACCCTCACCAAACCAGGTATCCGTACGAATTAATTAATATTTAATTAATGCTTAATTACTGTGCTTACTTACAGTTGTGATTAAACTGATACTTGAATTCTGATACATACTTATACATGCATCATACTTTATTGCTGTCACTCCATTATTTACAGAGAACTATAGTGACAAACTTGATGCACAAAAGCACAGTAGCACAATGAACGGATAACCCAGTAAACATGCTGACATAGCCAGCATCAGACAGGCACTGTCTCTGAGGCCAGTATGAGCCAGGAATAGTTTACTACACTAGTAGGGAGTGTAGGGAGGTGAGGAATGTTAAACTGCGTCACTAGGTGATAGTTATAGTGACCGGATGTGCCTAAAACATGCTCTAATTACAAAATCCTACACTTTAATACAAAATTCAGCATTTAAGCTAACTAGTAAAGTGCAAAAACATGGGAAAATAATACTAGACACTTTCCAAAGTGTCAGGAATTCATTGTGTCACTAAAACTAATATTAACGACACTTTAAATGCTTATTTAGCACTTTAACGAATTAATATCCAACCGAACCACCGGACTTTACCCGGAACTTAAAAATATTGACATTGACATTGTTTTTCCTTTTCTGAGCCAGTTAGGGTCCCCGAACACCCTAACACCCGTTATATTTCATAACACACTAATACCTTATTTAAAGTTCCTAATTAACAAACTAAACACTTAACCATTTGGTTGGAAACAAACCATAATACCCCCCCCCCATAACCGAATCGGTCCCATGTGGGACACTCCCCCAATTTTTGGATTATTTTATTTGCCTATGTTTAGTATCAAGAGAACACAATATCCCATGGATAATTAGAAGTTGTGGACTATAAGTGTGCTTAAGGGGTTATCACATTCCATTCACCAACACTTCAAAATTTCTACTCTCTCTCCCTCTTGCCAATACTCTCGGCCGAACACCACTAGCATCACCCCACCATCTTAAAGCTTTGATCTTGCCATTTTACATACTTACAAGTGTGTTAGAGTTCCTACAAACAAGCTCGGTGCTTACGGAATCACAAGGACCTCTCTACATCGCTTTTATCCACCTAGTTTTCGCTTTGAATCTTCCCTAGCCTTGAGCTAGTTGTAAGTGATTCTAAACACCCTCTTGATCTTGTCTAAAGTGGTTAATAAGAAGTTTAACGGTTAAAATTCAAGAACTTGCGAAAACAAAACTAAAAGTCTTGTAAGAAAGATGAACATGGTGGTTAAAGAGTAAGTAATGGTGTAAAACTTGTTAAGCTTGTTTAGTAATGATTATTTTATGTTGTTTAATGCTAGTAGTGGAACGGATCGTCATCTAACCACACTAGATCATGTTCATGGAACATGAACTAGCATTATGTTAAGTAGGAAATTTACAAGATGACGAACTCTTCCATACATAACCATGAACTTGTGTAAAAATAGTGTTTCTTGTAAAATAAAGTTTTAAACTAGTAGATCTAAAGATCTACAAGTGGTATTTTCAAAGAACCAAGTGTAAGATGCAAACCATGTTTAAGAGCCGGATCTTTCATGAACTAAAAGCATTTCGTGAACAAACAAGTGTGTAAACACTTGTGTGATAAAAGGATTTAACAAAGAAATATTTTCGTAATTTTTGGACTATAAGTTGTAAAGTTACATCTTCTTTAAAAATAAAGTTTTTCCGAAAACCGATTCAGTTTTAAAGATGGAAAGATCTACTAAAATTGTTAGAAAGTTACTACATACTTTCACACAATTTACAAGTTCATGTGTTTGCGATTTATGTTGATTTTGACTAGTTTGACGATTGAACATTGAATGTTGATGATTGGAAAATTGTTGATTGAATTTTGAAAAGAAAATGATACGCTAGTAAGCGTGGCCACCTCCAGTTACAGAGGAAACTTTGGCGAAATTTTCCCAGAAATATAACACTTAGAATATTTTTGTGACAAGTGTTATAAATATATTTTTAACTTGTTTTTCTAAACAAACTTCGCCATGATTTATTACAATATAAGCAAGTGTTCGGAGGTGGGTTTTCATAAATAAAACTTGTTAGATATATATTGAGAATATATATTTCCTAATAAAACACTTACGTGATTTTATGATTATTTTGTGAACTATATATTATTTTTAGAGTAAAAATAATATAACTAGAATACATTGTGAAAGCACGACTCCAAAGTAATACCAACGCTATCACAAATAAATATCTAAGTTACACCGGTATTATTATTACCACACGAACTGTAAAACGTAACTTATGTATTTTCAGAAAATACTCTTAAATGCGTATTTTGACAAAGTATTATTTTGGAATTTGTATAAAGTAAAATATAATATTTTTGGGAAAAATATGTACATTTTGGAATTAGAATATTTTAGACAAATATATCCTATTAAGTGAGACTTAATAATGTATTTATGGAATTACGAAAACGCACATGTATTAAAACCCCCATCCTTGGGAAGGAATATAACTATAGATAATTACGAAGTGTAAATACGAAATAGTTGCCTAACTATTTCCCAAAAACGTTAAACCTTAAGCCAAGGCACGGCCGTCCGTCTAATAGAAGTTAGTACGTGTAGGTCGTCACGCAGCAGGTTATTTTGGGACGGGCTATTTCGAGACGCACTTCGGTGAGTTCATGTCCCCCTTTTCTCTTAACTGTTTTCAGTTTTTATACTGCGGGGGTGAAATACATGTTACGATTATTACGAACTTTCACTTACATGGTATGGTTAGCGTAAGGAGGGTTACTACTTAGATCATGTGAGTGGGTAGGCGGGAACTGGAGGCCATTAATCCTCATTGTAGGACCGAAGGTCTTTAGCGGTAGATCTATCTGGGTGTAGCGAGCCCAGCCCCAGGCCCAACAGTACGGACCTCGGGGTGACTTGGTACCCGACGCAAAAATCTGCTAGGTTTGAGTCTTCCTACTGCACTTCACACATATCAATGGCCTTGCAAACCATTGGTGATCTCTTTATTTCCTTATTTGCTACATACCAGGAATTTATACTTACAAAGGTTTTACATACTCACTTTCACATGAACTCGCTCAACTTTATGTTGATTTTTCAACTTAAATGTATTTCAGGGAATTAGGGATCTGGCGAAGTATGCTACATTTTCACGCTGCGTAAGAGTTATGAGGTCATCCACGTTTAGGGATTGTGACTTTTACCTGGACGAGTCACAAGTCTTAAACGGTGTTTATTTTATGTTGTGGTTATGTAGTATGAACAATGTTTTATTTTGTCGGGTTGTAACTCGTTGCATGTGTCAACTCTAAAACAATGTTGTCGTATTTTACTTTTAAAACTTGAAGTAATGGATGATCATCATGGTTTTACTTTCATATAGCTTTGTTGTGATTAAGCTATGGTATTAAGAAGTCACACCAAATAAACCCACGCTTCCGCAAAGCCAGGGTGTGACAGCTTGGTATCAGAGCTTTGATCATAGCGAACTAGGATTCTTTCTCGAGTCTAGACTATGATCACTAGGGCTCTCACGAAAACATTTTTACATTGCATACACTAAACGTCCAGATCCAGGTCACAAAACATTTCCCCAAACAAAAGAGTGAGCACATTTTATTTGTTAGTTATAGCTCAGTCTGAGAGGCTGAGGGAGTAGTCTAGTGGGACTAGGAGGATCAGTCTGAGAGACTGAGAGAGTAGTCTGAGAGACTAGGAAGTTCAGTCGAGGAGACTGAGAAGATAGTCTAGGGTAGACTAGGATGATTACTTGTTTGCTTATTGGTGACTAACATGTTTATTTGATTATATGATTGATTGTTTGTGCGTATATGTTTATGTTACAGACGTCATGCCTTCATCCGGTACTAGGGAGTCGGACACTACAGATCCCATGGCCATAGTATCAGACGACATAGTTTCATCGGAGCATGAGGTGTACACTTCCGATACTACCAGCACGGATGATGACGACTTCCAGCCCTTTGCGCTGCCTGATGTCGTAGCAGAGCCTGCTGATGGCCATCTCGCTGGGAATTTACCACTCGTGGTGATCCCTGCCCCTATACCCCTTGCTGCTTATCCGATTGTTGATATGCCCCTCGACGTTGTCTCTGACGACGATGTCGATCTATCCGAGGAGGACCCACTTGAGGGCGAGGCCCATATTGCTGCCGGTGATATCCTACTTCTTGCTGATGCTCCTGCAGAGGAGGCTCCCATTCATTCACCTGTCCTAGACTCATTTGAGTCTGTGGCATCCGTACCTTCGCACACACAGGGAGTGCAGCACCACTCACACGACGCCGACCCGGACATGGCGTCATCCGCTGCACCTGCTCCTGCGCACAGCTTTGAGTTCGATCATGATGTTGATGATGATTCAGACCCTATTTTTCCACCTAGCTTTGATCCAGACCAGGATATTGAGTTCATTCACTTAGACCAGCACTTGGAGGATCCTGTAGCCCCTGTCGACCCTATGTTTGCTGATCCAGCTGATTTTGAGATGGAGTTTGTTGATCCGAAGCCAGCTGTGGCCCCTGAGCCAGGCGTTGCTCCTGACCCCGGATTGGAGCATGACCATGTTCATGCCGATGCACCTGCTGTTGCTCCTTTGGTTGATGACATACCTGTTGACGATCATCCTGTTGTTGTTCCACAGTTAGGGGATGATCATGTTGCTGACGCTCCTGTTGATGCTCCACTTCTGTTAGAGGATCCTGTTATCGCACCATTTCCTGACCCTATGCCGGTGATGTTCGATCGCGCACCTTTTGCGACCCACATTGATCCACGATACGCTCACACCCACAATGGGTGGATAGATGATGACGATGATTACCCACCTTTCGTGATACCAGTTACAACACCTGTAGCCCCCGTTTAAGCTCCCATTGATGTTTCTTTGCTACCCACACACACCACAGATACTCACCGCACAGATCTCCCGATCACTTACCTCCAGGACATTCCTCTACCACGTCCTGGGGAGGGTTCGTCACGTCATCCGTTTGGTCATACAGCTTTTGTGTCAGGAGGAGATCAGTTTGTACCTCAGGTTTCTTACCCCACTGTTGTTCCCACTGTTGCACCGTTTACTGTGCCATCCTTTGCTCCATCTAGTGAGCCATTTCTCTGGACCACGCCCCCCATTATGCCACCGACAGATCCGTATCACCCTTATCACATTGGGTCTTCTACGAAGGATGTTCTCACATCTTTTATGATACAGCGGGAGGCGCTGACCCGTCGCGTACAGGAGCTAGAGAGAGCTCAGCGACTCCCGTGCCAGTGCCAGACTCCACCTGCAGTATCACACCCTACTCGACCACTTTCACCGGATTCTGCTGCTCGTTTTTGGACTCCAGAGCAGCAGATAGCTTACTTACTACGCTCTCATCGCGCTATGGAGGAGGACTGGCTTCGTATGCGACGTTTACTCTTTTCTCATTTTCCCTCTCCTCCACCGCCATCAGCTTAGGGCCATTTTGTACGACTCGGGTAGACTTTTGATGAGACGACCACGATTGTGCAGACTACACAGCTTTTGGAGACCGCATTTTTGATGATTATGACTTTTGATGATTTGTATATTTGATGTTGTTGTCACTGACTAGATATTTTGTACTAGGGCGATGTGGCCCTTAGTCACTGATGATGAACGATACAGTTATGTACTTGTAAACCTTACATTGTGGTCTTGATTTATGACAGCGCAATCGCAGTATTCCCATCATTTGTGATGTTTGATTGATTGTTTATGTTCTATAACATGAGATGTTATGTGGTTATTATAACATGAGATGTTATGTGTGGTTGATTTATTTATAACATGAGATGTTATGTGTTGATATTGTTGAATACATACGTACACTTTACTTACTATGACCTAACCAACACGATCATCTTTTAGAAGATGCCACCGAAACGCGATCCGCACATGCCTGCCAACGAGGCAGAACTTCAAGGAATCATTGCTGCCGCCATAGCGCAGTATGCAGCCTCAAACGGAGGAACCAACGAAAGCAATTCACAGAACAACGACAATAACAATCCACCACATGGTAATGTTAAGTCATTGAGACAAACTACGATACAATTGGATATTTTTAGCACGTTCGCTAATGCCATTTGTATATTCTAACGTATGTGCAGGGTGCACTTACAAGCAGTTCCTAGACTTCAAGCCCGTAAACTTTGACGGCACCGGAGGTGCTGTTGCTTTTGTAAGATGGGCCGAAAAGACGGAGTCTGTTCTTCGAATGAGCAAGTGCGCTCCAGACTAACAAGTGACTTACATTTCTGGGCTATTTTTGGACGGAGCCCTATCCTGGTGGAACTTACAAGTGCAAACTCTTGGTGAAGACGCTGCTTACGCGTTGACCTGGGCTGAGTTTAAAGAGTTGATGCGAAGGAAGTATTGTTCTCGTGCTGAGATACAAAGGTTGGAGACTGAGTTTTGGCATTTAAGGATGGATGGTCCCAAGATTGCGGAGTACGTTCAAAGATTCCATGACCTGTCGCATGTGGTACCTTATATGGTTACACCGGAATTCAAGCGAATCGAGCGCTTTATCTGGGGTTTAGCTCCACAAATCATGAGTATGGTCACTACTTCCAAGCCTGCAACAATCACAGAGGCCATCGATCTGAGCGTGGCTCTTACTGAGGAAGCCATCCGCCTGAACAAGTTTTCGAATGTTGAGCCAAAGAAGAAAGAGACTCACGTTGAGTCGTCTGGTGAGAATAAAAGGAAATTCTCGAACTTCAAGCAGGGAACTAGCAATGTTGGTAAGAAAGGAGAATCAAGCACACCGGTCCAAGCTGCAACCGGTGTTGGAAAGAAGGGGAAAGGATATATGGGTACGCATCCCAAGTGTAACACCTGCCAGTGTCATCATTCTGGCCGGTGTGGGCCAAAAGTATGTGAAGCTTGTGGAAAAGTTGGCCAGCTGAAGGATAACTGCTGGGCTAGTGCAGGCCGGGGAGGCCAAGGAGGTTTTGGTAATCGGAACAATAATCGTGGTGGTAATGGAAATCGTCCACGAGGGAACAATGCAAATCAAGCTGGGGACGCGAACCAAAATCAAAACAACAATCAAGCAGGGAACGGAGGAGGTAATGGTCAAAGATTGGGTTGTTTTAACTGCGGTGAAATTGGGCATTTTAAGAGGGACTGCCCAGGATTGAATCAAGCCCGCGGAAGAGTGTTTAACATTGAGGCGAGGGAAGCGCGCCAGGATCCCAATGTTGTTACTGGTACGTTCCCTATAAACCAATGCTTTGCATCCGTTTTGTTTGATACTGGTGCCGACTATAGCTTCGTGTCATTAGAATTTAAGAATATACTTGGGTTGACGCCTAGTAAGTTAGACGTTCCATATTCGATCGAATTGGCGAATGGGAAATTAGTTGAGACCAGTGAAGTTGTCCGAGGATGTGTGATTGAACTAGGAGGGCACGATTTTACACTAGACCTGCTACCTGTCGAGTTAGGCAGCTTTGATGTGGTAGTAGGAATGGATTGGTTGTCCAGCAACAAGGCTGAGATCGTTTGCCATGAGAAGACCATCCGCATCCCACTGACGGATGAAGAAACGATCATAGTGCACGGAGAGAAGCGTGATACGCCGTTGAGAATTATTAGCTGCCTGAAAGCTAGAAAGTGCTTGAAGAAGGGATGTGTTGCATTCTTGGCACACATCGTGGATAAGAAAGCTGCTGAGCCGAAGATCGAAGACATCCCAGTTGTCAAGGAATATCCGGAAGTCTTTCCAGAAGACTTGCCAGGATTACCGCCTCCAAGGCAAGTTGAGTTCCACATTGATTTGGTTCCAGGTGCCGCACCTATAGCCAAGCCACCCTATAGACTTGCGCCATCAGAGATGCAGGAGTTGTCGACACAACTCCAAGAGCTGTTAGATAAAGGATTCATCAGACCAAGCTTCTCACCTTGGGGAGCTCCGGTTCTGTTTGTTAAAAAGAAGGACGGTAGTTTCCGTATGTGTATAGACTACCGTGAGCTTAATAAGTTGACCATCAAGAATAGGTATCCTCTGCCGAGAATCGACGATCTATTTGACCAGTTGCAAGGTTCAAGATTTTATTCAAAGATCGATCTTCGATCTGGATACCATCAACTTAGGATACAGGAGGAAAGTATCCCGAAGACAGCCTTTAGGACTCGTTACGGACATTACGAGTTCCTAGTTATGCCATTTGGGTTGACGAACGCACCTGCAGTTTTCATGGACCTAATGAACCGAGTCTGCAAGCCATACTTGGATAAGTTTGTGATTGTGTTCATAGATGATATCTTGATTTACTGGAAGACAAAGGACGAGCACGAACAGCACTTAAGAGCTATTCTAGAGCTACTTAAGAACGAGAAATTGTACGCTAAGTTCTCGAAGTGTGAGTTCTGGCTGCGTGAAGTCCAATTCCTTGGACATGTGGTAAATGGAAATGAAATCCATGTTGATCCCACAAAGATCGAGGCGATCAAGAGTTGGGAGATCCCAAAGACGCCAACCGAGATTCGACAGTTCTTGGGTTTGGCTGGTTATTATCGAAGATTCATTGAGGATTTTTCTAAAATCGCTCAACCTTTGATCGCGCTCACACAGAAGGATAAGAAGTTTGATTGGGGAATCAAACAGGAAGAAGCGTTTCAGTTGCTGAAGAACAAGCTTTGCAATGCGCCGATCTTAGCGCTACCAGAAGGAACTGATGATTTCGTGGTATACTGTGACGCCTCACGTCAAGGATTGGGTTGCGTGTTGATGCAACGCTAGAAGGTTATAGCTTACGCTTCACGCCAATTGAAAGTTCATGAAAAGAACTATACCACACGTGATTTGGAACTAGGCGCCGTGGTATTTGCGCTGAAAATCTGGAGACATTATTTGTATGGTACAAAGTGTACAATATTTACGGATCACAAGAGCCTGCAGCACATATTCGACCAGAAAGAGTTGAATATGAGACAGAGACGTTGGGTCGAATTGTTGAACGATTACGACTGCGAGATCAAGTATCATCTAGGGAAGGCGAATGTGGTCGCCGACGCCCTGAGTCGAAAAGAAAGGATTAAGCCCATAAGGGTTAGGGATTTAGAGATGATTATCCAGACGGATCTTTCTCTGCGCATTCGTGCCGCGTAGAAAGAGGCTCTGAAAGAAAGGAACATTGAAGAGGAATATCTCCGTGGGATGGAGAAGCAATTAGCGCCAAACGAGGAAGGAACGCTATGCTTCATGAAAAGAATTTGGGTTCCTCTGTTTGGTGGTTTGAGAAAAGTTATTTTTGATGAAGCCCACAAATCACGGTACTCTATTCATCCCGGTGCGGATAAGATGTACCAGGATCTTAAGGATTATTATTGGTGGCCAAGGATGAAAGGCGATGTTGCTGTTTATGTTAGCAAGTGTTTAACGTGCGCCAAGGTAAAGGCTGAATACCAGAAGCCTTCAGGACTTCTGCAACAACCTGAAATTCCCAAATGGAAATGGGAACAAATTTCAATGGACTTCATAACGAAACTGCCCAAGACGCCCAGAGGTCATGATACTATTTGGGTAATAGTTGACCGTCTGACCAAGTCCGCACACTTCCTACCAATCAAAGAAAAGGATAACACTAGTAAACTTGCGGAAATATACATGCGAGAGATTGTCGCACGTCATGGAGTGCCTCTCTCGATCATCTCTAATAGAGATGGACGTTTCACATCAAGGATTTAGCAATCCTTCCAGGAAGCTTTTGGCTCACAGTTAAATCTGAGCACTGCATTTCATCCGCAAACTGATGGCCAGAGTGAACGAACTATTCAGACATTGGAAGATATGCTGAGAGCATGTGTAATGGATCTATGTGGTAGCTGGGATAATCATTTACCATTGGTCGAGTTTTCATACAACAACAACTACCACACAAGCATTGGAGCCGCGCCATTTGAAGCTCTTTACGGACGCAAGTGTCGATCACCACTATGCTGGGCTGATGCAGGTGATAGGCAGCTTGTTGGTCCCGAAATAGTCCAAGAGACGACAGACAAGATTGCGCAGATTCGAAAGCGCATCGAGGCGGCTCGCGACAGGCAGAAAGCCTATGCAGATCCAAAGAGGAAACCTTTGGAATTTCAAGTCAGGGATATGGTTTTATTGAAAGTTTCACCCTGGAAGGGTGTGGCACGCTTCGGAAAGCGTGGGAAGTTGAATCCGCGTTACACTGGCCCGTTCAAGATACTACAAAGGATTGGGCTTGTAGCCTACAAGTTGGACCTACCTGCTGAACTCAATGGTGTTCACGATACATTCCATGTATCAAATTTGAGAAAGAGTCCAACACAAGAAACAATGATCATTCCTGCTGACGAAGTTCATATCGACGACACGCTCCACTTTACTGAAGAACCCGTCGAGGTTACGGATTGGAAAGTTAACAAAACTCGTAGGAGCAGTGTCAAACTCGTCAAAGTTCGCTGGAATGCAAGACATGGACCTGAATTCACGTGGGAACGTGTGGATCGTATGAAAGAGAAATACTCCCATTTGTTTCCTAAGACCCCTGCATCTAGAAGCAGAGCTTAAATTTCGGGACAAAATTTATTTAACGGGGGGAGAATGTGACAACCCTCACCAAACCAGGTATCCGTACGAATTAATTAATATTTAATTAATGCTTAATTACTATGCTTACTTACAGTTGTGATTAAACTGCTACTTGAATTCTGATACATACTTATACATGCATCATACTTTATTGTTGTCACTCCATTATTTACACAGAACTATAGTAACAAACTTGATGCACAAAAGCACAGCAGCACAATGAACGGATAACCCAGTAAACATGCTGACATAGCCAGCATCAGACAGGCACTGTCTCTGAGGCCAGTATGAGCCAGGAATAGTTTACTACACTAGTAGGGAGTGTAGGGAGGTGAGGAATGTTAAACTGCGTCACTAGGTGATAGTTATAGTGACCGGATGTGCCTAAAACATGCTCTAATTAAAAAATCCTGCACTTTAATACAAAATTCAGCATTTAAGCTAACTAGTAAAGTGCAAAAACATGGGAAAATAATACTAGACACTTTCCAAAGTGTCAGGAATTCATTGTGTCACTAAAACTAATATTAACGACACTTTAAATGCTTATTTAGCACTTTAACGGATTAATATCCAACCGAACCACCAGACTTTACCCGGAACATAAAAATATTGACATTGACATTGTTTTTCCTTTTCTGAGCCAGTTAGGGTCCCCGAACACCCTAACACCCGTTATATTTCATAACACACTAATACCTTATTTAAAGTTCCTAATTAACCAACTAAACACTTAACCATTTGGTTGGAAACAAACCATAATACCCCCCCCCCCCCCCCATAACCGAATCGGTCCCTTGTGGGACACTCCCCCAATTTTTGGATTATTTTATTTGCCTATGTTTAGTATCAAGAGAACACAATATCCCATGGATAATTAGAAGTTGTGGACTATAAGTGTGCTTAAGGGGTAATCATATTCCATTCACCAACACTTCAAAATTTCTACTCTCTCTCCCTCTTGCCAATACTCTCGGCCGAACACCACTAGCATCACCCCACCATCTTAAAGCTTTGATCTTGCCATTTTACATACTTACAAGTGTGTTAGAGTTCCTACAAACAAGCTCGGTGCTTACGGAATCACAAGGACCTCTCTACATCGCTTTTATCCACCTAGTTTTCGCTTTGAATCTTCCCTAGCCTTGAGCTAGTTGTAAGTGATTCTAAACACCCTCTTGATCTTGTCTAAAGTGGTTAATAAGAAGTTTAACGGTTAAAATTCAAGAACTTGCGAAAACAAAACTAAAAGTCTTGTAAGAAAGATGAACATGGTGGTTAAAGAGTAAGTAATGGTGTAAAACTTGTTAAGCTTGTTTAGTAATGATTATTTTATGTTGTTTAATGCTAGTAGTGGAATGGATCGTCATCTAACCACACTAGATCATGTTCATGGAACATGAACTAGCATTATGTTAAGTAGGAAAGTTACAAGATGACGAACTCTTCCATACATAACCATGAACTTGTGTAAAAATAGTGTTTCTTGTAAAATAAAGTTTTAAACTAGTAGATCTAAAGATCTACAAGTGGTATTTTCAAAGAACCAAGTGTAAGATGCAAACCATGTTTAAGAGCCGGATCTTTCATGAACTAAAAGCATTTCGTGAACAAACAAGTGTGTAAACACTTGTGTGATAAAAGGATT
Source organism: Helianthus tuberosus (assembly GCA_030545235.1). Lineage (NCBI taxonomy): Eukaryota > Viridiplantae > Streptophyta > Magnoliopsida > Asterales > Asteraceae > Helianthus > Helianthus tuberosus. Next base: position 205,574,079 of record CM060367.1, on the reverse strand, counting down.
TAACAAAGAAATATTTTCGTAATTTTTGGACTATAAGTTGTAAAGTTACATCTTCTTTAAAAATAAAGTTTTTCCGAAAACCGATTCATTTTTAAAGATGGAAAGATCTACTAAAATTGTTAGAAAGTTACTACATACTTTCACACAATTTACAAGTTCATGTGTTTGCGAGTTATGTTGATTTTGACTAGTTTGACGATTGAACATTGAATGTTGATGATTGGAAAATTGTTGATTGAATTTTGAAAAGAAAATGATACGCTAGTAAGCGTCGCCACCTCCAGTTACAGAGGAAACTCTGGCGAAATTTTCCCAGAAATATAACACTTAGAATATTTTTGTGACAAGTGTTATAAATATATTTTTAACTTGTTTTTCTAAACAAACTTCGCCATGATTTTATTACAATATAACCAAGTGTTCGGAGGTGGGTTTTCATAAATAAAACTTGTTAGGTATATATTGAGAATATATATTTCCTAATAAAACACTTACGTGATTTTATGATTATTTTGTGAACTATATATTATTTTTAGAGTAAAATAATATAACTGGAATACATTGTGAAAGCACGACTCCAAAGTAATACCAACGCTATCACAAATAAATATCTAAGTTACACCGGTATTATTATTACCACACGAACTGTAAAACGTAACTTATGTATTTTCAGAAAATACTCTTAAATGCGTATTTTGACAAAGTATTATTTTGGAATTTGTATAAAGTAAAATATAATATTTTTGGGAAAAATATGTATATTTTGGAGTTAGAATATTTTAGACAAATATATCCTATTAAGTGAGACTTAATAATGTATTTATGGAATTACGAAAACGCACATGTATTAAAACCCCCATCCTTGGGAAGGAATATAACTATAGATAATTACGAAGTGTAAATACGAAATAGTTGCCTAACTATTTCCCAAAAACGTTAAACCTTAAGCCAAGGCACGGCCGTCCGTCTAATAGAAGGTAGTACGTGTAGGTCGTCACGCAGTAGGTTATTTTGGGACGGACTATTTCGAGATGCACTTCGGTGTGTTCATGTCCCCCTTTTCTCTTAACTGTTTTCAGTTTTTATACTGCGGGGGTGAAATATATGTTACGATTATTACGAACTTTCACTTACATGGTATGGTTAGCGTAAGGAGGGTTACTACTTAGATCATGTGAGTGGGTAGGCGGGAACTGGAGGCCATTAATCCTCATTGTAGGACCGAGGGTCTTTAGCGGTAGATCTATCTGGGTGTAGCGAGCCCAGCCCCAGGCCCAACAGTACGGACCTCGGGGTGACTTGGTACCCGACGCAAAAATCTGCTAGGTTTGAGTCTTCCTACTGCACTTCACACATATCAATGGCCTTGCAAACCATTGGTGATCTCTTTATTTCCTTATTTGCTACATACCAGGAATTTATACTTACAAAGGTTTTACATACTCACTTTCACATGAACTCGCTCAACTTTATGTTGATTTTTCAACTTACATGTATTTCAGGGAATTAGGGATCTGGCGAAGTATGCTACATTTCCACGCTGCGTAAGAGTTATGAGGTCATCCACGTTTAGGGATTGTGACTTTTACCTGGACGAGTCACAAGTCTTAAACGGTGTTTATTTTATGTTGTGGTTATGTAGTATGAACAATGTTTTATTTTGTCGGGTTGTAACTCGTTGCATGTGTCAACTCTAAAACAATGTTGTCGTATTTTACTTTTAAAACTTGAAGTAATGGATGATCATCATGGTTTTACTTTCATATAGCTTTGTTGTGATTAAGCTATGGTATTAAGAAGTCACACCAAATAAACCCACGCTTCCACAAAGCCAGGGTGTGACAGTTTTTCCGGAGAGGAAGCATTCGAGAGACTTGAAGCCGCCTTCAGTGTGCAGATCGGAGAAACTAACGGCAATTTCTGCAAACTTTCAAGCTTTGAAGTTTGAGGTGATGAGATAATGAAGAGGCAGAGGGTTTATCAAGAGGAGAGAAACCCTAAATGGCAACGGTTTGAGAGTTGGAATGGAGAAGCTTTCAATGAGTTCCTTGAGAAGTGTGATGGTTTTGATCAGTCATATATGTTTATGACTAGCTTAGAACCCCGTATATTACACGGGTTGGATAAATGTAATTTTATATACTAAATAATAAAAAGTTATATCTTTATGAAACTCGCATGTTGTACGGGTTAAATAAAAGTAATTTTATATATCGAATAATAAAAAAAGCTATATCTTTAAAAACCATGTGTATTACACAGATTAAATAAATGTAATTTTGTATACTAAATACTAAAAACGTCGTATAATTAATAAATCTGTGTATAATCGGGTTGAATAAATATACCAAATGATAAAAAAAATTACATCCTTAAAACCACGTATATTACATGTGTTGAATAGATCTAAAAAATAGTTATATGTTTAAAAACCATATTTATTACATAGATTAAATAAAAGTAATTTTGTATGTTAAATACTAAAAACATCGTATCTTTAAAAACCCCGCGTTTTACACGAGTTGAATAAATATAATTTTGTATACCAAATAATAATAATAAATTATGTTTTTAATAAATTGTCAAACAGTCAAACAGACGGAGGGACTAAAACTGTTATGAATTTATAAGCTCAAGGGCTCAAAAAACCAAATAATGAATTTAGAGGCTCAGGTTGATGTTTCACACATACCACAGGGACGCAAATTGCATTTTTCTCACACACACATATATATATATATATATATATATATATATATATATCTCGAAAACCTTACTTCCCGTTTCCTCTTTTATAACTTCATCTTCATCCTGACATTCCTTTATTGTTTTGAAATCAACTTAAAAAAAACCATGCTTGCAATTCCCCTCTTTGGTCTTTTTTCCTCCAAATTATCATTGCATCTCTCCAATCTATAGCTAATCACATCAGTCATTCCAAATTTACGAAGATCGGTGTTTCCAAAATATATAATATGAAGACATTTTTCTATTTTCATACCTTCCTTCATCATCCATCTTGCAATCGGAGATCTTTATACCATCATCTTCATCATCGTCGCACTTTTCTTCGCCGATTTTGGTTCAGGTAAGTTTATTAATGCTTCGATTTCTATTTTTCAAACCTATGATTGTTTATTTAGTAAATGATTTTAAGTTATTTTGCGGTTAACTGTATGAACCCTAACCTCATGGATACTTGATTTTATAGGTGATAATGTGTATTCTAAGTTTGTATACATTTATTGTTGTTGTTTTAGTCACATATTTAAACCGATTGCTATGATTATGTTTTTGGTTTTCGATTATTAAAACCAAAATCTTGACCATTACTTTCTGTTGATATGCTCATCTTTAATGTTATGTTTGTTTAAATTGTTGTTTGATTATGATAATGTTACTGTCCGGCGGTTTTTTGAAACTGTTTTTTATACTGAAAGACTTAATTTTTGTGTTGTTGAACAATAAATGAACCATAACATGTATCTTTCTGTTGTTCTATCCCTGGTGTTATAAGACTTTAGTTGATGATGTTTTTTTTTCATTTATGATAATATCTTTGTATACTCTGCATTTGGTTGTATTGAATGTATTTTATTACCTGTTTTTGCAACCACGTAAGTGTTTTAACATTTGTCACTGGATCTGTTAAAAGTATACTTTACGATTATTTGACGTTTTAAACATTGTATGAGATCAGTTAAGGTTATGTGTATTAGATTAAAAGTACTTTTAATATACATTTCTGTTTATTAGTGTGTGTTATTATTTTTAATTTAAAAAAGGGTCTGTAATGTTTTAATAAATGTGTATTTTTTGGAATAGTGTTCAAGATCCTACGTTTATATGATTTTTTAGCCTTTTTATTTTTGTTCGTCGTGGATTTATAACCTTATTCTATTTATATTAATGTTGTCTATAAATTTCTTGACAGATATGGAACGTGGTTTTCTTGTTTACATCGAGGACATGAAATTAGAAGAACAGGTAATACGTTTGTTTATAACGTCTTAAATATTATTATATTGTTAAGTCACAACCTAACCGTTAAGAAATGTGTATTTAGCATTTTATCGTGTTTTTATTATTTAATGACTTAAATGATGTTTGCAGCCTTTACCAGTTTGGTATAACAAGCTGAATGACTTAGATGGATATCCCATTGGAACTATTTTGTTAATCACTGATGATAAAGCAATATTTAATGTTACAATCAAGGAGTATACTTGTCACACCCCCAAAATCCACCACGCGGAGTATCACCGCTTGGAGGCGTGACATGACCAGGATCGAGCCACCAATCATATTGAGCAACATAATTAAGTAAATAAAACCAACCGCAATACAATTGGTGACCAAAAGAGAGTAACCGATTTTAAGTTAACAGCGGAAGCATAAAACGTAAGTCCAAAACATAAGTTCCATAGTTCATAAGTTTAAAGTCTAATACGTAAGTTTAATAAGTTCATAAGGGTTAAATATTTAGCACGGGACATAACAGTCCATATCCCACAACGACCTCCTCCTCGTGCAAGCTCCATAAGCGTCTAGCGACCTGTAAGGCATGTAACAACGAGTCAACAACAAAGTTGAGTGAGTTCACGGTTGGTTGTTTAGTTTTAAGTTGTTTCTGAAAACATGGTTTGACTTTCGTTGGCTTATTTGCCGTGGGGGTTACCCCATAGTTGAAAGTATGTTTAACCAGTTCCTTTTTATTACCCAAACCATATCCATAATCAGTGGGGGCTTCCCCATGTGAACTACTAGACCGTTAAGATATCGACAACTGACGAACAATAGTTGTGCCCTACATCAGTGTCTATCATCACTGACAGTTTGGCATAGTCCATTAGTACATGCCCGTTCGGATGACACGGTGTGAGGTTTGTTAAACCTAATAGCGCTATTAACTAATGACCTGCTCGCCATTGGCCTCGGCGATTAAGTCGATATAAATTGAGGGACTTAATGATAGAGTTTTGTCTAGTAAGTTTTAAGGGTGTTGTCCTACCCAAGGAGGACGAACGTACGTATTCTCCCCAAAGGGAATACGCAGGATTATTATTGGCATCCTAACCAAGGAGGATGGCCTTACATATCCTACCTAAGTAGGATATGTAGATTCCGTTTTAATTCTTTAACCCATTCCCAAACCACCGGGAATCCCATGCCTTAGAAAGTGTGTGAACTCACCTTTGGTTGCTCGGTTTGACTCTCAAATATAGCTAACAGTCAAGGACGGTCAATCACGTCCTAATATGATTACCGGTTAGTCATTTAGTGGTTTCAAATAGAGCACAAAGTTCCTACACGTATCTACTACATAACATGCATTCACTTCAATAGTTCACGCTCCTATAAACATTGCACCTATAGCTACTCAAGAACAAGCATACGATATTGCACATATTACTTTTATTGACATATAACATGTTAGATCATCCTCAGATAACATACTCGCCATTTAGACACGCAAATTACTACTTATGTCGTTTCAGCTTAAATATTCAAAACCGGGCTGTTTTCGGACATTTTAATAAAATAGTTAACTTATTCCAAAAATTCCCAAATATTTACAAAATGTCTTAAACGATCCAATTATTATTGTGTAAAAATATCGGGATCAAATTCATGACCAATATTTTATAAAAATTCATTTTCCGGACTGCAAATTAGATTCATCTTTTTCTTATTGCAGTCCACGGAATAATTTATTAAAAATTCAACGTAAGTCCGATATACGAAATTCTAGTGAGGGAATTACAAATACATCGGTGGTCATCTACAGTACAAATTTTATGATCTAACTCTACACAGAATTCAAGTTATGATAGAAAACAGAACGCATATTTTTCAGCATAAAAAATTCAGCTCTAGCTGCTGTTACAAAACGACACTTTAAAAATAGTAAACGAAGTCCAAAAATTATGATTCCGGTGCCATTAGAACCGTATTTCATAATAACACGTTATAGACTCAAAATATCAGTTTTTCTTTGAGTTATGACCTGTTTACAGCCAACTGAAGTTGGCTGTAAAGGCTTCGACAGAAGCTGTTTTTCAGCTTTTAGCTTCCTAACTCGTGTTTGATTGATTCCGTTAACATGTTTAGTGATCACAACAACATCAAACATCAATATTAACCAGCAAATCATCAGGAAATCAACAAGAATCAAGACAACTTCATATTATCATCACCTCATTGTATTTCAACAATATTTCATCACAAAGTTAGTTTATGTGCAAGACTTTGTTCATGGTTCTTTAGTGTTCATGGATTCTCATCATCAAATAACTATTAACCACTCTAATAACATGAAAAATGAACGGATCTAAGTTCTTACCACTAATTCAAGACTAGGGAAGTTCGAGTGAAGAAATGTGGTGGTTAATAGCGAATAGAGAAGGTCTTTCAACTTCCGAGAGCACCAAGCTTCGTTGTATGACCCGTAGCACCTTTGTATGTATGGAGATGACTTGGAAATGGCTTGAAGGTGGGTGTATGGTGGCTGGTGGTGTTCGGCCGTGAGGGAGGAAGAAGGGAAGGAGAGTTTGTGTGGTTTGTTGAAGTGTTTGATGAAAGAGAATGGTTATCCTCTAAACTTACTTATAAACCATGTTTACTATGATCCTTCATGTAATATGTTTCTTTGTCCAACAACACCTAAATAAAATAATCAAAAGAATGGTGGGGGTGTTCCCCACACCATGACCATCGAGAGAGGGGGGGGGGGGTATAGGGTTGGGTGGTGATGAACTAGTTACACTTTAGTTAGAATTCTAATGATATAGTTAGTGTATTAGTGTGTTATATAATATAAGGTGTGTTAGGGTGTTCGGGGACCCTAACTAGCTCAGAAAAGTAAAAACAATGTATTTGGCAACATTTTTATGTTTCGGGTAAAGTCCGGTTGTTCGGTTTGATGCTGTTCCGTTAAAGTGCTTAATTAGTCCGTAAAGTGTCCTATATATATTTTGTAACATTTTTAATTCTCAACACTTAGAAAAGCACACAAGACTATTTAGTAACTTTTCTGCATACTACTAGTATGTTAACAAGCACATGTAAGTATAACACAGAAATCAGAAAGCAGTTAAATGATTCCACACAGTCGTCAAGCACTTTAATTATCATTAATAAGTTGTACGGAATACATGAAATTTTGCGGGTTGTCACATTCTCCCCCTGTTAAGAAAATTTTGTCCCGAAATTTAGCTCGTGGTTACTGAGGAAGCTAGTTAAGTTGCGCTGGTTTCCTGGTTTTCCTGGGGTGTCACATCATCCCCCCGTTGATTTAGAATTTCGTCCCGAAATTCTGTAGTAGCTTCAGCCTCAGAAGTGGTTGCGTTTTTCTTAAACAGCTGGGGGTACTTGAGTTTAATTTGGTCTTCTCGTTCCCAGGTGTACTCTGGGCCACGACGGGAATCCCAACGAACTCGAACGAGAGGTATCCTGGTGCGCTTGAGAATTTTAACATCTCGATCTGTAATCTCTACTGGTTCTTCGACGAATCGCAGCTGGTCAACGATAGTGAGCTCCTTGAGAGGAACTATGAGGGTCTCGTCTGACAGACACTTCTTTAGATTCGACACATGGAAAACATTGTGAACTCCGCTGAGTTCTTCAGGTAGATTCAACCTGTAGGCGACTTTGCCAATTTTCTCGATGATTTCGAACGGTCCGACATAACGTGGATTGAGCTTGCCTCGTTTGCCAAAGCGGACTACACCTTTCCAAGGTGAGACTTTGAGTAGCACTCGATCCCCAACCTGTAACTCGAGTGGTTTTCTTCGCTTATCAGCATAGCTTTTCTGGCGGTCACGAGCTGTCGCCATTCGTTGTTATATCTGAGCAATCCTTTCGGTTGTATCTACTACGAGTTCTGGGCCAGTGATTTGACTGTCACCAACTTCTGCCCAACAAAGAGGTGATCGGCACTTCCGTCCGTATAATGCCTCAAACGGAGCGGCCTGGATGCTGGTGTGGTAACTGTTATTATACAAAAACTCCACTAACGGGAGGTGTTTTTCCCAGCCATTACCAAAATCGATCACACATGCCCTAAGCATGACTTCAAGGGTTTGGATGGTGCGTTCAGATTGCCCATCCGTCTGTGGATGACATGATGTGCTCATGTCTAATCGAGAACCAAAGGACTTGTGCATAGCTTGCCACAATTCAGAAGTAAAACGCGCGACCCGATCAGAAATGATAGAGGTTGGCACTCCATGCCTTGATACTACTTCCTTTAGATAGATGTCGGCTAGGGTAGAAAACTTATCCGTTTCCTTGATAGCCAGAAAACGTGCGAACTTGGTCAGTCGATCCACGATCACCCAAATGGTATCATTTCCGCGTTGAGATCTAGGCAGGCCGGTAACAAAATCCATGGAAATTTGCTCCCATTTCCATTTCGGGATCTCTGGTTGTTGTAGTAGGCCTGATGGTTTCTGATATTCGGTCTTGACTCTCGCACAAGTCAAACATTTGCTAACGTAGGTTGCTATGTGGGCTTTCATGCCAGGCCACCAGTATGTAGTCTTTAGGTCGTGGTACATCTTATCCGAACCAGGATGTACTGAATAACGAGACTTATGTGCTTCATCCATCACAAGCTCGCATAAGCCTCCATAAAGTGGAACCCAGATGCGTCCGTTAACATAGTAGGCGCTGTCTTCCTTTTGTACTAACTGTTTCCTTGATCCTCGCAGGGACTCGGCCCTGACATTCTCTGCTTTCAATGCTTCAACCTGAGCATCGCGAATCTGAGCGGGAAGGTTGGATTGGATGGTAAGCTGCAAAGCACGTACACGCTTAGGTATGGTATCCTTTCGACTGAGGGCGTCGGCCACAACATTGGCCTTGCCCGGATGGTATTTGATAGCGCATTCATAATCGTTCAAGAGCTCGACCCATCGACGTTGACGCATGTTTAACTCCTTTTGCTTGAAGATATGCTCGAGACTCCTGTGATCGGTGTAAATGGTGCACTTGGTACCGTACAGGTAATGTCTCCATATCTTAAGTGCAAAAACAACTGCTCCCAATTCCAAGTCATGCGTAGTGTAGTTCCTTTCGTGAACTTTAAGTTGGCGCGATGCGTAGGCAATGACCTTGTCACGTTGCATCAACACGCAACCAAGTCCTTGGATGGAAGCGTCACAATAAACCACAAAATCATCTGTGCCCTCAGGCAATGAGTGGATAGGCGCGCTACAAAGTCTATCTTTTAAGTGCTGAAAAGCAGATTCCTGTGCATCACCCCAACGATAGGTGACACCCTTCTGAGTTAGTGATGTGAGAGGTTGTGCAATCTTTGAGAAGTCCTTGATAAACCTTCTATAATATCCTGCCAAACCCAAGAATTGGCGGATTTCCGTCGGTGTACGGGGTGCAGGCCAGTTCTTGATCGAGTCAACCTTGGATGGATCAACATGAATCCCATCCTTGTTTACCACATGGCCTAGAAAGTGGACTTCGCGAAGCCAGAAGTCACATTTTGAAAATTTAGCATACAGTTGCTCTGCTCGAAGAAGTTCCAGCATAAGTCGTAGATGCTGGTTGTGTTCCTCCTGACTCTTAGAATAGATCAGGATGTCGTCGATGAAAACAATAACGAACTTATCCAGGTAAGGTTTGCAAACTCGGTTCATGAGATCCATGAAGACCACAGGTGCGTTTGTCAACCCGAAAGGCATGACCAGAAACTCGTAATGGCCGTAACGAGTTCTGAATGCTGTTTTGGAGACGTCCTCCTCTCGGACTCTCAGTTGATGGTATCCCGATATCAAATCAATCTTAGAATAATAGCTCGACCCTTGCAGCTGGTCGAACAAGTCGTCTATACGTGGGAGAGGATAACGATTCTTCACGGTCACCTTGTTGAGTTCGCGATAGTCAATACACATTCTGAAAGTACCGTCTTTCTTCTTCACGAATAGCACTGGAGCTCCCCAATGTGAAGAGCTAGGACGTATGAAACCCTTTTCCAAGAGTTCTTGTAGTTGCGTGGACAGTTCTTCTAGTTCTGATGGAGCTAGACGATAAGGTGCTCGAGCTATGGGCGCCGCTCCAGGAGCCAGCTCGATTTGAAACTCAACTTGATGATGGGGCGGAAGACCAGGCAATTCCTCAGGAAATACCTCGGGAAAGTCACGTACAATAGGAATGTCTTCAATTCTCTTCTCTTCCATTGATGTGTCAGTAACGAGTGCTAGAATGGCAGTGTGGCCCTTTCGCAAACACTTCTGGGCCTTAAGGAAAGAGATAATGCCTACAACGGCACCACTCTTGTCGCCATGAATCACGAGAGGTTCTTCACCAGAAAGAGGGATGCGGACAATCTTCTCGTTGAAAAGAATTTCCGCTTGCTGATGGGATAACCAATCCATCCCAATAACAACATCGAAACTACCAAGTACGATAGGAATAAGATCGATAGAGAAGGTCTGACCAGCTAAGACGAGGTTACAACCTTTAACTACGTGTGTGGCTTCAAGACTTTTACCGTTAGCTAGTTCTACCGTGTGTTTGGTGTTCAGGAGTGTTGGATTGCGCTTAAGCATTTGGCTAACTTTTAAGGACACATAACTAGTATCGGCACCCGAATCGAATAAAACAGTAACAAAGAAGTCGTCCAGAAGAAACTTACCCATCACAACGTTGGGATCGTTCCTTGCATCACCCTGACCAATCACGAAGGCACGACCACGGGCGCCATTGCCATTATTGTTACCCCCATTGTTGCCTCCATTGTTGCCTCCATTGTTGTTCCCGTTTCCCTAGTTGTTGTTGTGATTCTGGTTCAGCTGGGGGCAGTTTCTCTTAAAGTGGCCTTCAGCGCCACACTGGAGGCATCCATTATTGCCCTGCTGTTGCTGCTGGTGGTGGTTCTGTGGAGCTTGTTGTTGTTGTTGGCGATTTAGATTCGTAGGACGCGGGCTCCTGCAATCTTTAGCTTCATGACCCAGCTTGTGACATCTCTGACAACGACCTTTGTTGCACTGCCCGCTGTGGTGCAAATTACATCGGTTGCACTTAGGGTGATTTCCCTTGTACCCACCCTGACCTTGATTCCCAGAAGATTGCTGACTGGGGCTCCTGTACTCGTCTGTCTTTCGCTGCTGGGACTAAGCTGAAGCAGTACCCTTACTGGAATTTCCATCCCATTTCCGCTTGCTTTCATTGGGAGCGTCAGTAGTAGCAGCACCAATACGCTTGGGCAGTTTGTTTTGTTCAACTGCTTGATCGGTGAGACGATGGGCCAACTTAATGATTTGCTGAATGGTACCCATGTTAGCTGAAGTCACGTGACTTTGAATCTCTGGTACAAGGCCCTTGAGGTACAGCTCAATACGTTTGATGGGAGGGTCCACCATAGTTGGACACAAGATGGCCAGCTCGTTTGACCTCTTAGTATACGCCTCAATCTCAGACCCCGTCATCTTCAGATTGAAAAATTCCACCTCTAGCTTGTGGATGTCATCCCGACTACAGTACTCCTCTTTGATCAGTTCTTTGAAACCATTCCAGGGAGTGGCATTAGCAACTGCCAGCCCTAGTAGTTGAACCTGTGCCTTCCACCAGGTTAACGCAGCACCTTCAAGCGTTCCAGTAGCATATTTCACCGTACGATCTTCAGGGCATTCACACATCTCGAAAACAGACTCAAGCTTCTCGAACTAGTGTAGAAGGCCTACCGCTCCTTCTGTGCCGCTGAAGGTACTGGGTCGGCAATCCATGAAGGTTTTGAACGTACATACGGGAGGCTGAGCATGTTGACCTCCTGCAGGGATAGCTGCGAGTGCCTCAGCAACTCGTTCATTGATCAAAGCCGTCAACTGGGCTTGGGTTAGGTTGATACGTCCTCCGCATCCACTCATGATCTTCACAACGAAGCAACGTAAGTGAGAAAAGTGTCGCGAAAGTGCGTAAGTGTGGGACGACAGTAGAGAGTAAGCACACAAGGTTCAAATAGCAATTATCACGTTAACTGGTGCACAGTGTGAACTATCTAACCGACAATATAAACATAAATCATACTACCTATTGTGTCGAGTCTTGCACGTGGAGCGAAGTGTCATTGTGGATCGTTGAGTACTGTACAGGTTATAGTCTGGTTTTGTCAAAAAGCTTTTCCCCTTTTTAAAACCAAGTTCACTATAACCAATGGCTCTGATACCAATCTGTCACACCCCCAAAATCCACCACACGGAGTATCACCACTTGGAGGCATGACATGACCAGGATCGATCCACCAATCATATTGAACAACATAATTAAGTAAATAAAACCAACCGCAATACAATTGGTGACCAAAAGAGAGTAACCGATTTTAAGTTAACAGCGGAAGCATAAAACGTAAGTCCAAAACATAAGTTCCATAGTTCATAAGTTTAAAGTTCAATACATAAGTTTAATAAGTTCATAAGGGTTAAATATTTAGCACGGGATATAACAGTCCATATCCCACAACGACCTCCTCCTCGTGCAAGCTCCATAAGCGTCTAGCGACCTGTAAGGCATGTAACAACGAGTCAACAACAAAGTTGAGTGAGTTCACGGTTGGTTGTTTAGTTTTAAGTTGTTTCTGAAAACGTGGTTTGACTTTCGTTGGCTTATTTGCCGTGGGGGTTACCCCATAGTTGAAAGTATGTTTAACCAGTTCCTTTTTATTACCCAAACCATATCCATAATTAGTGGGGGCTTCCCCATGTGAACTACTAGACCGTTAAGATATCGACAACTGACGAACAATAGTTGTGCCCTACATCAGTGTCTATCATCACTGACAGTTTGCCATAGTCCATTAGTACACGCCCGTTCGGACGACACGGTGTGAGGTTTGTTAAACCTAATAGCGCTATTAACTAATGACCCGCTCGCCATTGGCCTCGGCGATTAAGTCGATATAAATTGAGGGACTTAAGGATAGAGTTTTGTCTAGTAAGTTTTAAGGGTGTTGTCCTACCCAAGGAGGACGAACGTACGTATTCTCCCCAAAGGGAATACGCAGGATTATTATTGGCATCCTACCCAAGGAGGATGGCCTTACATATCCTACCTAAGTAGGATATGTAGATTCCGTTTTAATTCTTTAACCCATTCCCAAACCACCGGGAATCCCATGCCTTAGAAAGTGTGTGAACTCACCTTTGGTTGCTCGGTTTGACTCTCAAATATAGCTAACAGTCAAGGTCGGTCAATCACGTCCTAATATGATTACCGGTTAGTCATTTAGTGGTTTCAAATAGAGCACAAAGTTCCTACACGTATCTACTACATAACACGCATTCACTTCAATAGTTCACGCTCATATAAACATTCCACCTATAGCTACTCAAGAACAAGCATACGATATTGCACATATTACTTTTATTGACATATAACATGTTAGATCATCCTCAGATAACATACTCGCCATTTAGACACGCAAATTACTACTTATGTCGTTTCAGCTTAAATATTCAAAACCAGGCTGTTTTCGGACATTTTAATAAAATAGTTAACTTATTACAAAAATTCCCAAATTTTTACAGAATGTCTTAAACGATCCAATTATTATTGTGTAAAAATATCGGGATCCAATTCATCACCAATATTTTATAAAATTTCATTTTCCGGACTGCAAATCAGATTCATCTTTTTCTGATTGCAGTCCACGGAATAATTTATTAAAAATTCATTGTAAGTCCGATATACGAAATTCCAGTGAGGAAATTACAAATACATCGGTGGTCATCTACAGTAAAAATTTTATGATCTAACTTTACACAGAATTCAAGTAATGACAGAAAACAGAACGCATATTTTTCAGCATAAAAAATGCAGCTCTAGCTGCTGTTACAAAACGACACTCTAAAAATAGTAAACGAAGTCCAAAAATTATGATTCCGGTGCCATTAGAACCGTATTTAATAATAACACGTTATAGACTCAAAATATCAGTTTTTCTTTGAGTTATGACCTGTTTACAGCCAACTGAAGTTGGCTGTAAAGGCTTCGACAGAAGCTGTTTTTCAGCTTTTAGCTTCCTAACTCGTGTTTGATTGATTCCGTTAACATGTTTAGTGATCACAACAACATCAAACATCAATATTAACCAGCAAATCATCAGGAAATCAACAAGAATCAAGACAACTTCATATTAACATCACCTCATTGTATTTCAACAATATTTCATCACAAAGTTAGTTTATGTGCAAGACTTTGTTCATGGTTCTTTAGTGTTCATGGATTCTCATCATCAAATAACTAATAACCACTCTAATAACATGAAAAATGAACGGATCTAAGTTCTTACCACTAGTTCAAGACTAGGGAAGTTCGAGTGAAGAAATGTGGTGGTTAATAGCGAATAGAGAAGGTCTTTCAACTTCCGAGAGCACCAAGCTTCATTGTATGACCCGTAGCACCTTTGTATGTATGGAGATGACTTGGAAATGGCTTGAAGGTGGGTGTATGATGGCTGGTGGTGTTCGGCCGTGAGGGAGGAAGAAGGGAAGGAGAGTTTGTGTGGTTTGTTGAAGTGTTTGATGAAAGAGAATGGTTATCCTCTAAACTTACTTATAAACCTTGTTTACTATGATCCTTCATGTAATATGTTTCTTTGTCCAACAACACCTAAATAAAATAATCAAAAGAATGGTGGGGGTGTTCCCCACACCATGACCGTCGAGAGAGGGGGGGGGGGTATAGGGTTGGGTGGTGATGAACTAGTTACACTTTAGTTAGAATTCTAATGATATAGTTAGTGTATTAGTGTGTTATATGATATAAGGTGTGTTAGGGTGTTCGGGGACCCTAACTAGCTCAAAAAAGTAAAAACAATGTATTTGGCAATATTTTTATGTTTCAGGTAAAGTCCGGTTGTTCGGTTTGATGTTGTTCCATTAAAGTGCTTAATTAGTCCGTAAAGTGTCCTATATATATATTTTGTAACATTTTTAATTCTCAACACTTAGAAAAGCACACAAGACTATTTAGTAACTTTTCTGCATACTACTAGTATGTTAACAAGCACATGTAAGTATAACACAGAAATCAAAAAGCAGTTAAATGATTCCACACAGTCGTCAAGCACTTTAATTATCATTAATAAGTTGTACGGAATACATGAAATTTTGCGGGTTGTCACAATACTGACGGTTATTGTCTTTCAAACGGTTGGTCAACTTTTATAAATGTGCTTCAAGTAGACAATGGAGACTATGTTGTATTTAAACTTATGGATGAATTGACATTTAGAATAACTCATTTTAAGAGTTATCCACACACGGTTGAAGGTTCAAAGTTCCACGTTGTTATATTACACCCCGAGAACCGGAATCCGGTATGCTTTAAAAAGTTTTTGTTATGTTCAGTAAAGATTTACATTTTCTACTTATTCAATATATTTTTAATCAACTGCAGTGGTTACCCAGAGAGTTCATGCAAGACCATTTCAACGGTGATAATCTGTTTGACAACTTTGTTATTGTTTTTGACAAAAACCACTCGTGGACTGTTACTATGAGAAGACTCTGGGATATCAACCATTTCTTTGTTGATTTTACTCAAGTTTCCAATGATCTATGTTTAATAACTGGCGATGTTATTGTTTTCGAATTGGTTGATGGTTATGTTTTTAGGATTAAACTGTTCCGTCCTAATGGTCTTCAGTCGCTTAGTCCGGACCTTGCTGTACCATTGGTGGAATCCATTAAGAATGAGGTTCAAGATTTTGTTTTAGACCGAGGATTTTATATTTTTATTGCGGACTCCTCAAAAACCGAACAGGTATTGTTTTTTTAATTAAGTGATATTTGTAATATGTATAGCGTCTGAGCATCAAGTAATGTAATCCCTGTTTGTAATTTACAGTGTCTCCCTTTATGGTATAATAAGTTTGACAACTTGAAGGGCTATCCGATTGGTCCTGTAGTTATTACAAATGAAGAGGGCAATGAGTGGACTGTTTTGGTGAAATCTACTGCCACTGGGTATTGTTTCTCGAATGGTTGGTCTGCTATGGTTCGTGATGTTGGTGTGGAGGATAAAGATGTTATGGTTTTCCATGTTGTTGATGCTCAGATGCTAAAGTTCACTCATTTTAAGGCTGACTGTCTTTCCGGTGTTAAAAACAAGTTTTTTTTTAGAGATGTTATTTCCCGAGAACGCTAACTTGGTAACTTATACTTTACTACTTAGGATGAAGAACCAACTAACTTTTTTATTGACAATTGCATTTATTCTTTATTTAGTGGTTGCCGAAAGAGTTTATGAACAGGTATTTCAAAACCGACACTTTGGACGATAACTTTTCAATTCGTTTTGCAGGTACATACATGTGGAATGTGAAAGTGAACAGGCTCTGGGGATTGAACTACTTCATTCAATATTTCTCACAAATCAGCAAAGAACTTCATCTCATATCAGGTGATGTAATTGTTTTTGAGTTGATTGCAAGACGTATTTTCAACATTATGCTTTTCCGTCCTAATGGAATACAGTCTGTTGTTCCCGAGCTTGCCAATACTGTTGGTGTTGCACAAGAGGAAGACACAGAAGAAATGGATGTTAGTGAAGATTTGTTATTAGACGGGGAAAATCAAGACATGGAAGATGACATTGTAGACGTTGAACATGATGTGCCAGTCATTAAACCGGATCCTGTGTTAGAACCAGACTTTGTTGACGTTCCACATATTCCTGCCGTTGTTCATCAAGCCAACCAATACGAACTTAGATGGTGTCTATCTTTTCGTTTTGTAAGTTTTTCATACTTTAAATGATTTATTTTAATAGTATATAACGCTTTGAAGTTTGTATTTTTTTCATTATTTGTTTAATTTGTTTATTTTATCGGACTGTAACGCAGCGGTTCCCAAAGCCATTTGCAGCAAATGTAGATTTGTCTGTCCTTGATGAGATGGTAGTTCAAACTGAGGACGGGTTTTCAATGACACTAGAGATCCGGCAAGAAACGGCACGTGGGAGACCTCGGTATGCTTTCAGAGGATGGCGGAACTTCATGCTGCAGGCTGGGTTGGAAAATGGAGCTGAGTTCTTGCTGAGATATTATAGGGATCAAAACATGTTGCGAATTCTTAATCCGAACCCCTAGGGGATTTATCTATTGACAGAAGGCGTCAGAAGTAAACAATTAATATCGTTACCAAGCATGTCGTATGTGTGGTAACAGTTTTGGAACAATTATTACTATATATGTTTTGTTTACGAAAACTGAATGTGTAACGAACATTATGTGGATGTACTTTTTGGGACGTGCTCAAGTGTCTCAAAATATTAGGTTTAACAATCAAAGTTTAACTGTTCTACGTTTAAATTATTTTATGTGTTTAGTTGGTGTTTAGCCACCCGCGAAACTCGCGGGGTCTTAGGCTAGTTGTATTTAATGAGAAGATATCTTATATTAATTATATATTATACAATTTGACTTTGTACATTAATATGCCATTGTTTATGTATATAAACAGTCTTCAATGAAGCAGCTAAATTAAAGTTGTGTATATGATCACACGTTATAAACATGATTGAATAGTGATCTAGATTTATTTATAATATGACATTCAAAGTTTCAAACTCACTAAAGCTTATTGTAAATTTGTTGATGCTTGTAAGATTTTGGACTGATAAATCTTAATGATTCGGTCATATAATTGATGTTATGTGGTGAAAAGATTAGTTATACATGTGGA
Organism: Helianthus tuberosus; assembly: GCA_030545235.1. NCBI lineage: Eukaryota > Viridiplantae > Streptophyta > Magnoliopsida > Asterales > Asteraceae > Helianthus > Helianthus tuberosus. Next base: position 205,556,380 of record CM060367.1, on the reverse strand, counting down.
ATAAAACAATTTCCACTTGTCAAACCTCAAATGCGCTCTTGATATATAAAGTGCATGAAAGTTCTGTGGTTCTAATCCATTCCCTGATATGAATGTGATGATGATCAATTCAAAGGTTATGATCATATACATAACTAAGAAAATTGTAATGATGCCACCATGAATGTTGTATGGGAGTATAGCAAATATGGCCAGAAGACTATATTAGAAGTTACTAGAAATGATACTAATTTTCCACAATATTCCATTAAATCAAATATGGTGTAACCAGAAGTTACTAGAATATTTATGCGTTCACCACATGGCATGACCAAATAGGTTATCAAGATAGCATCATGATATGCTAAACAATCAAACATGCTAACCGACACCTTAGCACCTCTAAGTAATCTAAAAACATTGCTCCCAAAATGCCTTATCATATGTCTAGTTAGTTTTTTTTTTGTGGCAAATAAATTTTTATGCCCTTCCAAATAATAAACTCCTACAAACAATCCCTCTTATATGGGACCATTGAAATGTACAATTGTGTGGATTGTGGCATTCATACATGGCTACATGTGAGTTTTTAGCTACCCGTATGTAGCATATGCCCAACACAATGGAATGTTGTTTTTTTGACATGGTTTAACACTGTTTTTTGACAACCCAATTGTAGGGACCATTGTTGGACACAATGTGAAATATAGTGAGAGGCATACGTAGTCGAAACGGAATTCGTCGATTGATTATATCAATTCAAAACCAACTGCTTATCACAAATACTCTCCATTACAACTGGTCTCCGGAAGAGAACCAAGTTTCCATTTATTTATATATTTTGTTGTGCAGCCTATGTACCAATAGCACCACCATAACATATAAAATGGGATTTGTACATCGTATTCCCAGTCTTAGGGGGAGACAAGAAAATGAAAGACTGGTAACATAAAAAAAATGCATCATATTATATATCGACCCCTGAAGTGGTCAATGCAAATCTGAAGTCCAAAAGAAAGAGCGTGTATTTGCAAATAATAACAAATGAAATACAAGATGCATTCACTAACACAAATAAGGTGACAAAGTCACATGTACCAGCTTAAACTTATCTGCTCGAATGGAAGTACTCACAAAATGATTATCATATAAATAAATTGTGAGAGATAAATAGGTTCCAAAAAGATAAAACCCACAAACACAAAAAGAGCAGAGTAACGCAGTTGGTGTAACCCCAAAAGAGGTGGCACACAAAACACCATAAGTGGTTGCATACAAAACACCAGAAGTGGTTGCATACTAAACCTTAAAGAAGGTTGTTGCCAAAACCCCAAAAGAGGCTAATGGAGTTCTAAAAGAAACTCTAGTACCAAACAAATATGAGATCGTGATGAATTATGTACAAAATAAGTACAATATGGAACCGTAATGAAACACGTGTAAAATGATATATTTGATTATGCTATAGCAATAGATGTAATCGATGAAAAAAAGATTACGTATATAGAAAGTGTGCAAGAGTGTACGCACACAAATAGCCAAAATGGCTACATAACTTAAGTTGAACTAAATTTGCTCGACAAACTAAACATTTTCGAACCAGCAGTTCGAACACCCATAAACGTCAAACCAGTAGGTTATAAATGGGTGTCTTTAAATAAAAGGAAACGTAAATAATGAGTTTTTGCGATGTAAGGCACGCGTTTTAACATAAAGTTTTTTCCCAAATCCCAGCAGTTGATTACGAGGAAACGTATACCCCTGTAGTGGATGCGATAATCTTTTGATATTTAAGCGGCCTCGCAATCTCAGAATGACTTCAGATAAAACAACTTATGGATGTTATCACCGTATACATGTATGAGACAATTGCAAATGACATCTGTATGAAAACCCCCTGAAGGATTAAAAATGCTCAAAGCATTATGAAAAAATAATCCCATAGGTGTTATATATATGAATCTTAAAGGAAACTACTTGTATGTGGTACAGTCGACTATACTCTGAAAAGAGAGGTATAATTTTGATAAAATGAGCTACATCTATTTAACAAGATTTCACTCTTACAGTGATAATGTAAACATCATCGAGAGGGAACTCCCAAACTAAAGAGGAAAATTTTGAATGACCTTTACAAAGTGTAGTTATTCTCGACCTGTAGTTCGAGTATATATGTACTATTTTTGCTCATCAATCTGATTACATCTAGAAGATGTTATATAGAAAAAACTCATTCGTTGAGTACATGAGCGATTGTCTGATCGCTTGACATAGAAAAAATATTCTTATCAACCCCAAGAAAGGGACGTTGAACTACTTAGTCAAGAAGTACCATACTTAATTGCGATCAGAGCATTGACGTATCTTGCAAACAAGACGACATCTGATATTACGTTCCTGCTAGATGTATTGGTAAGATTACAGTTCTAATCTCAAATGTTGCACTCTTTTTCCCTTCACTAAGTTTTTCCCATTGGGTTTTCTTGGTAAGGTTTTTAACGAGACAACATAACTGATCCAGTAGTATCAGTTTATCTTATAGGTCCCGAAGTACTAATTTAACATCATCATAAATCATGTTATTAATTATGTATAATGCGTAGTGCACTCTTTTCCCTTAGCTACGGTTTTGTCCCATTGGGTTTTCCTGGCATGGTTTTTAACGAGGCAGAATTATAAAGCGCATTAAATAATTATTTGACATATTTACAAACTCGAGACACGGGATAGTTCCACAAGAACAATATGGCGTCCTGGGTTATGATTGATATATATTAGACTCACATAGAGTTCGATCTGAATCCAGATACAAGTTATGAAGGTCGAAGATTTCAGCATATATAATAAGTATGTAGATTAGAGTTGATCAAGAGAAGCTCAAGCCATACTGTATGAAGACAATGTAGACAACAACACTCAAATCAAATAAGACTACGCGAAATATCAAGTCAAGCAATTGTCACAGAAGATTGGATTCAACATCATCAAGATATACAAGTAAAATTGAGGGGGAGTAATGTACCCATAATATACACAGTGTATGTACTCTTTTTCCTTGACTAAGTTTTGTCCCACTGGGTTTTTCTTAGTAAGGTTTTAATGAGGTAACATAACTGGTCCTGCAGTATCAGTTAACATCGGTCCTGAAGAATCATGTAAACATTATCTAGTAGTATAATGTTAACAGTGTATGTGTATTTCTAAATGTCTGAGGGTGAGTGTTATAAATGCAGACATTCAGGCCCATAGGCCAAGCCTGACCTAATGTTAATGGGCTTTAGGGTTGTTGTTGTATTGATCTATATATATGATATATGTACACTCAATGAAGTAGAATTCTCTCATTTTCTATACTTCTCATTGTCTCTATATTCTCTATAGTATCCTTTACATATTAGATGTTGCTATTAGGCCGTTGTTTTACAACATAAACAAAAATTTAGATAAGAATAATTGTTTGTTTTTATTATGAGTAGATATATACTTCGGAGTTCGGTGATTGAAAATATGGTAAATTAGGAATCAAAGGTTCCCGTTTTATATATACTTAATAATTGTATTATTTTTTCACCATAATTAAATAATTATTCTAGATCAGACATATGCTTCTATCAAATTGTAAGTATTTTTAGACGCATCACTATAATGGTAAGCGTATTTGTATAATTGGTTTAAACTCATCATTTATCGCACATTGTATCAACATGTAGAAAGAACACCATTTTTAACTATAACAATTCTATACTCCATTCAAAGAGAATTTAATTCTCGATTTTATGGTATAAATCATAAAATTGATGAAATATATTAAAACGTGGGGATTGATCTCCACATTTTTGTACCGTAAACTCTCTTGAATACAATTTAAGAAGAGTGTTTAATAAATGAACTAAAAAAATAAGTATGAAGGTGCATAAAACTAACTAAAATAATTGTATCTCATAATTTGAATGTATCATAAAAACAGGATTCAACCCCATGTAATACATGTATTTTTAACATAATAATAAATAAAAAAACAAGGTAAAATGTTATAATAATTAAATAGTACATCAAAGTTCATTTTTAAAAGATAAATCTTGACGACTGAATGTGTTAACATATTACATTACATTTTATTTAGACCTGGCAAAACAAGACCATCCATTCCATTTTGGGTTGATATGAGTATTTTAAATTTTAAGATGGGTTAAGATGAGCCAAACAAAATTAGTCACTAGGTTAGGATGGGTTATGAAGTGGTGGATAAAAAAAGAGTAGGCCAGGATAGGTATGGGATAAAACCCAAGCGAGTCAGGATGCGTATGAGATAAAATCACTAAACTAATTACTACTCGTAAATATCTATTCAGTATTCACAACTGCGACTTCACCAATCGCCGCCGAAGTACTCTCCCGTCGTTCTTCGTATAAAAATAATAAAAAATTTTAAAATAACAAAAAAATTGAAAATAAAAAAAGTTATAAAAAATCAAAATATTCTAAAAAATAAAAAAAATCTGAAAAATCTAAAAAATCCACAAAATTAAAAAATTCCAAAAAATTATTAAAAATCCAAAAAATTCTAAAAAATCAAAAAATTCTAAAAAATAAAAAAAATCTAAAAACATCCAAAAAATACTAAAAAAATCCAAAAAATCAAAAAAATTCTAAAAAATAAAAAAATTAAAAATTAAAAAATTCTAAAAAATTAAAAAAATTTAAAAAATAAAAAAGATTCTAAAAAATAAAAAAAAATCTAAAAAATTCTAAAAAATTAAAAAATTTCTAAAAAATCCAAAAAATTCTTAAAAATAAAAAAAACTCTAAAAAATCAAAAAAATTCTAAAAAATCCAAAAAACTCTAAAAATCAAATAAATCTAAAAAATCCAAAAAAAATCAAAAAAATTCTAAAAAATAAAAAAAATCTAAAAAATTATAAAAATGCCAAAATATTCTAAATTTATTAGGATTTTTTAGAATTTTTAGAATTTTATAGTTTTTTTTTAATTTTTAGATTTTTTAAAATTTTTATGATTTTTTAGAATTTATTTGATTTTTTAGAATTAATTGATTTTTTAGATTTTTAGATTTTTTTGATTTTTTTTAGATTTTTTGGATTTTTTTAATTTCTTTGAGTTTGTAGATTTTTTATATTTTTTTTATTTTTTACATTTTTTTTATTTTTTAGATTTTTATTTTGATTTTATTGATTTTTTATTGATTTTTTTTTTGATTTTTTATAATATTTTTTTTAAAATACCCATGCTAACCTATACCTATTCTAACCCAAACCCATCTTGACCCATTACCCATCCAACTCTTTTTTTAAAATACTCATCCTGACCTATACCCATCCTAACCCAAACCCATCTTGACCCATTACCCAAACCCATCTTGACCCATTACCCGGCCAAACCCATCCAATTTGCTCACTTTGCCATCACTAATTTTATTCAACACGTGCAATATACGAGTTTTTTTAAAGATATATATGTTTATTATTATATATCATATAAAATTATATTTATTCAAAATAAAAAAAACAATGTGAAATGTTATAACAAGTGAATAGTACATCAATGTTTATTTTCAAAAGATAAATCTTGATGACTATTTGTGTTAAAATATGATATAATATTTTATTTAACACGTGCAGTATACGAATTTATTTAAAGATATATATATATATATATATTTAATATTTATTATATAAAATTATATTTGCGCAACCCGTGCAATACACGGGGTTCTAACCTAGTGTTTAATATATAAATAGGGTTATGTTATAATAGGAAGTTTGTTTGGCTAGAAAAACTAAGAAGTAATCTTAACCATCAATTGATTTAATCAATGGCTAAGATTAAATGTGTGAAATTGAAGATCAAAAAAGAGGCGCATGGGTTTATGTAAGGGCATTGTAGTCTATCCAGAACAATAGTTTCCCTCTCCTCCAATTCCCTCCCATTTTTTAAACGTTAATAACTTTTTCATACGACATTATATTTTATAAAAATTACAACAAAAAAACGAGCGTGTTTTTATCTTTAAAACGAGTATACTATTGCTATATTTTCGAATTTTTTTCGAAAACCCAGTTGCGTAAAATGCAATGGAAAAAAACCCAGTTGCGTAAAACGTAATGAAAAAAAAAACGTAACAAATGATTTTTTTTTCTAAAACGCAATGCACAAAAAACACAAAGAAATGTCTTATTTCTAAAACGCAATTGCCAGAAAACACTTAAAAATGTCTTTTCTCTAAAACATAATAGCCTAAAAATACAAAAGAAAATGTACTTTCTAAAACGCAATGCACTGAAAACACATAAAAATGTGTTTTACCTAAAACGAAATGCACAAAAAACACAAAGAAATGTCTTATTTCTAAAACGCAATGGCCAGAAAACACTTAAAAATGTCTTTTTTCTAAAACGCAATGGACTGAAAACACATAAAAATGTGTTTTTATCTAAAACGCAATGGATTAAAAACATTTCAAAAATGTGTTTTTCTAAAACGCAATGGCCTAAAACACAAAAGAAAGTGTTCCCTCTGAAACGCAATGGACCAAAAACAAAAAAATTACGTTTTTCCTAAAACGCAATGGACCAAAAACAAAAAAAATGTGTTTTTCCTAAAACGTAATAGACAAAAAAACAAAAAAATTGTGCTTTTCCTAAAAGCGCAATGGACAAAAAATATAAAAAAATGAATATTCCTAAAACACAGTGGACAAAAAAAAAACAAAAATAATATGTTTCTTTATTATATTATAAAACGCAATAAAATAAAAACTAAAAAAATTGGTTTTTCATCCATGGATTAAAAGGCAATGGAGCTTGCTGGCAAAGAAAACAAAATATTCATCCCTACATATAAAACGCAATGAAGCTTGGTGGCCTAAAAAACAAAATAATCATCACTATAAAGTATTAACATAGTCAAGGTAGTAATGCAGACCAAAGCAATAAAAAGAAAGGAACAAAAGGAATATGTGTTTACTGTTCAAGAAAGGTATCAAAAGTAAATTCTGTTGAACAAATCATATATGAGAGAGAAGACACCATGTAGAATTACAACCCACTTAAAATTTCTTTATCAAAACTATAACGCAACAGTTAAAATAACAATTTCACAAATTCTACATAACTTGCAAAAGATGCCAAACACGTCAGAGAAAGTTAACAACCTTAATGCATAAAAACTAGGGTCGGTGTTTTGTGTCACACCCCAACCGATGGCGGAAACATCGGGGTGCAGCACTAAGCGTTCAGATTGTTCATGAGATTCCATAATACTAATGATTTCAATAGTAAATTAATTAAGTTTCATGATAACATTGTCTAAAACATCAAACACCGAGCTGAAGTACCAAATACAGCAACAAAACATAGTTTCAAGATTCTAGATTAACTAGGCGAGTTTCTAGGCATCAGTCCTTGCTTGTTTCTCGAGATTCAGCATCCTATCAGCCTGCAACATGTATTAAAATAAAATTAGTACAAAACCTACTGGCGAGTATACAAGTTTGAGTATGTAGCATAATAGATTAAAAGCCTCATATCCATAATGTAAATGATAATAATAGCTTCAGCCATGCTAGTGTTCGCAGTCCAACAAGTGATAGCCCAAGTATCCCGATGCTTTAGTGTTTTCCCAAGTCTCAAGGAAAACTAGAATCCTCCTAACAATACCCTCGAGAATAATGGGGAGGTGCATCTCCTATAGCGCTACTATTGTTAAGGCGGAACTACACACTCTGGATTAAACGTCCACATAGCACAAAGAGTCTAGAATCAAGAATCACAAGTTTCACATACACATAGGATAGAGTTTAGTTTCCAAAAGTTTCATGTATCATAGTTTAACAGAATACATATTGCATCCCAAAGTTTAAAACAAAAAGGGATCGAGTATACTCACAGTGATTGCTTAACAGTGTAAACTGTTATTGGATCAAAGGGAGCCCTTTAGGTTTAGCCTGATTAGATTACAATAGATAAGTGTCGGACAGAATAACGGGATTGCGCAAGGTGTAGGATTAGTCATCTGATCGGATGGCCATCCGGTCGAATGATATATGTGCATTAGGATGGACTGCCATCCGATCGGATGGTCATTTGACCAGATGTTTCTCTCATTTGACCACCACTCCAATGCTCTTCCCTGAAACATTCCAGTCGCACTCCTAGTCTTTAGATGATCCGGGCACTCGATGTTGCTAAAAGTAACCTCAATGCTGTCAAACCACTCGAGCATAGCGGTCACCCCATCACTGCCCGTGAAAGGCTTAGGGTTGCAAGAGATGAAATGTTTGTGGTTGAATTTAGTAGGCTTCTCCTTCTCTGTCTTAGAATCAGCAGATAATGGAGGAGTGTTTGATCCTTGGATCTCAGAGACGATCTTTGGCACGACGCGAGCGATCTGGTCGGCCATAAAGGACATCATCTTTTTCTGAGACTTCTCCCTGGTTCTCTTGAGGGTATCAGACATCTTACGGGAAGACATCTAGAGAAAAGGATCGTGTAAGTCTAGATCACAAAGTCTCACAGTATATAGATTCGTACATGATAGATTAAGACTCAAGACTCAACAAGATTCACATAGATTAAGATTCGAGTTTCACATAAATTACAATAGACTCAACATCGCAAACCCACGACCTTCGCATGGCACGTTGTACGAAGTTTGGCAACATGCCAGAAGCGCTTATATATAGGAAGTACCAGCGGCGTATCCACCACGCTTCCGGCGCATTGCTTCCGCCTCGCACTCGGTGTCATGTTACGTGTCGCATTACACTCACCGTTATCATCGTACACACATAGATTAACTCGATAGATTCTCACAGATTAACCCAATAGATTCGCATAGTTTCCAATGGATTCTAGTAGATTCAATAGATTCACATAGATTCCAATAGATTCAATAGATTCACATGGATTCCAATAGATTCAATAGATTCACATAGACTCCAATAGATTCAATAGATTCACATAGATTAGTGTTAACAATCCACAACCAATGAAATCCCGCATGGCACGTGCTACGAAAGTTTGGCAACATGACGGAAGCACTTATATATAGGAAGTACCAGCGGCGTATCCACCATGCTTCAATCATGCCACGTCTGTCTCGTCATCGGTGTCATGCTTCGTCAACCACAACATTAGATTTTCACCACTTCTCACAAGATAGATTAACCAAATAGATTCGACCACATAGATTAACCAAATAGATTCCATAACTTCAACCTGAGCCTACAAAACTACGAACTTCGCTTAGCGCGTGGTACGAAGGTTCGGTAACATGCCAAAAACACTTATATATAGGAAGTACCAGCGGCGTATCCACCATGTTTCGGACATGCCACGTCCGCCTCGTCTTCGGCGCTAGGCTACGTTTCACATTTTGTTTCTCAAACAACACATACTTAGAGTACACGTAGATTATGCTAGGGTACACATAGATCACGCTTAGATTTCACTTAGATTACACAAATAGTTTCCCATGGTTGTAGAATTCACAACCTCATCACCGGTCTGCAAAACACTAAGTTTCGCATGACACTTTGTACGAAAGTTGGTAACATGCCTGAAACACTTATATATAGGAAGTATCAGCGGTGTATCCACCATGTTTCATACACGTCACTTCTGTCTTGTATTTCTATGCCATGTTCCGTTTAGCGTTTCACAACCACAATAACACATAGATTCATCGAATAGCTTCACATAGTATCGTAGTTGACCAAGATTTTCATATAGATTAACATTATGAACAAAGCTTCATAAATTTAGTTCCATCTTGAGATTAGAATTAGCTTTTTAGATTGCGAACATACGTGCATTTCGTGTACAAGGTCTCAAAATAAACGAAGAATCAAGTTAAACTACACATAAAATCGAGATAACATAAAAGATAGGCTCATAAAACATAGGATTGTTCCGGGTAGAGGAATGGTGACTAACCAAAGTGATTCGAACCCCTTTCGAATTGAGATAACGCGTCTTGACATACTTAGACAAATACGTCATCGATGTTAGGCCTACGATATTCGTTCTTTTAGTCAATTCACGTTCCTAATTGATTGGGAATTCCGAGACTTTGGCGAGACATAAAATCAGGAGTGGGACTAGTTATCAAGGTCTGAGTTTCACCTCTAACTTGACAACATCGTTCCCTAATAGTGTCGGTACTTATCCGCAGATAAGACCTTCTAGAGTATAATGAGGAAATTTCCCATCAAGGTTCGGACGTCACTCCTGTCTTAAGGGCAAACCTCGTGAAAAAATACAACACCGATTAACAGTGTTTTCAAAGTATCAAGTGTATATTGTGTCAGCCTTAGGAAAGACATGTTCATGAGATTCCATAACACTAATGATTTCAATAGTAAATTAATTAAGTTTCATGATAACATTGTCTAAAACATCAAACACCGAGCTGAAGTACCAAATACAGCAACAAAACATAGTTTCAAGATTCTAGATTAACTAGGCGAGTTTCTAGGCATCAGTCCTTGCTTGTTTCTCGAGATTCAGCATCCTATCAGCCTGCAACATGTATTAAAATAAAATTAGTACAAAACCTACTGGCGAGTATACAAGTTTGAGTATGTAGCATAATAGATTAAAAGCCTCATATCCATAATGTAAATGATAATAATAGCTTCAGCCATGCTAGTGTTCGCAGTCCAACAAGTGATAGCCCAAGTATCCCGATGCTTTAGTGTTTTCCCAAGTCTCAAGGAAAACTAGAATCCTCCTAACAATACCCTCGAGAATAATGGGGAGGTGCATCTCCTATAGCGCTACTATTGTTAAGGCGGAACTACACACTCTGGATTAAACGTCCACATAGCACAAAGAGTCTAGAATCAAGAATCACAAGTTTCACATACACATAGGATAGAGTTTAGTTTCCAAAAGTTTCATGTATCATAGTTTAACAGAATACATATTGCATCCCAAAGTTTAAAACAAAAAGGGATCGAGTATACTCACAGTGATTGCTTAACAATGTAAACTGTTATTGGATCAAAGGGAGCCCTTTAGGTTTAGCCTGATTAGATTACAATAGATAAGTGTCGGACAAAATAACGGGATTGCGCAAGGTGTAGGATTAGTCACTGATCGGATGGCCATCCGAACGGATGGTCATCCGGTCGAATGATATATGTGCGTTAGGACGGACCGCCATCCGATCTGATGGTCATCCGTCCGGATGGCCATTCGATCGAATGGTCACTTGATCCAAGTGTTGAGATTCAAGTTTCAAGTTCAAAGTTTCTGATTCAAAAATAGTTTAAGTAGTGAAGGTTGTAAGGCATTGTCATCTTGATCGGATGGTAGTTCGATCGGGCGGCAGTCCGATCGGATTGCCATTCGATTGAGTTGTCTTTATCTCCTTCGCAACCTTGTAACGTTTCCAAGTTTCTTGTTTACGGTGACGACGTGGTACGCATTGAGACAACGGGAAGCACATAAGTGAACAGCCGATCTGATCGGATGGGAATCACCCCAGTCCGTTCAGTCGTCTGCTCTTGGCAATGCTTATGTCGGAATTCGTACTCCGGTCATCTTTTCCGGCAACAATCCATCTCCAAGCTGACTCAAGACCAATAACCAAGTCTTCAGCCCGTTTAGATCCGGATTCCACCGTTTTAAGTGAAAAGTTAAGAAAAGGTGAGAGAAAACATAAGTTTTAGATGAAAAAGTCTAGATTTAGTTACGATTCAAGGTAAAACACATGAAATTCCTTAGATCTGAGCTAGATCTTGGTTAGTATGACATCACATAACAGTTTGGTACAACCGCCATGCTGACATCACCTTCAAGAGCTCAAATCTTAGAGATTTCACGGTGAAAAGTGAGATTTCAAGGGAGAATCATGTAGAGAATAGTGTGTAGAGCAAGGATGTACAAGAACCAAGTGTAAAACATACCGAAATCGCCGTGAAAATGGAAGAAAATTGCTTGAAAGTGAGAGGGCGTGCGTCTGGTCGAATGAGGCTGTCACATCAGTGAGGAAGGATGTGACAGGCCTATTTATAGTGCAGGAGTGAGGTTAAGGCGGTGTGGTAAGTGGATCGGATGGCACTTCGATCGAGTGGCCCTCCGATCGGATGGTCATCCGATCGGATTGCCATTCGGTCAATCCCATCCTTTCCACTTTCCGCCTTTGGTCCGTTTTGCGAGTTAGATTAAGCGTCGCGTTGCGTATTCTTGTGTAATAGTATCACATAACTAGTTTATATCATTTAACACAAAAGTTTCCATAGTTTCCATAGTTTCCGCCAGTGACAAGACTCCAGTCCCTCGTTCAACCAAGTCTCAAGTTTCACGAGCCTCAAGAGTCAAGCACCAAAATATCAAGTGTCAAGAATCTAGATTCCAAGCATCAAGAATCATGGTTTCCAAGTATCAAGTATCAAGAATCATAGTTTCCAAGTATCAAGTATCAAGAATCATAGTTTTCCAAGCATCAAGTATTAAGAATCATAGTTTTCCAAGTATCAAGTATCAAGAAGCATAGTTTTCCAAGCATCAAGTATCAAGAATCATAGTTTTCCAAGTATCAAGTATCAAGAATCATAGTTTTAGATTCACAAAGTATCAAAGGTATCACTCATCATATAGTATAGGGACCAAAAGAGTCAAATAGGTAAAAGTCTAGGGACGCAGGCGTTACATTTTGAAGCATTAAAACATGGAAGAATATATAATATTGATTAAAACGCAATGAAGCTTGTTGGCAAAAAAACAACAATAATACTTTTTGGTTTTTGGCTTTTTCAACTTCCTTCATCCCTAGATATAAAACGCAATGAAGCTTGCAAGCAAAAAACAAAATATTCATCCCAAGATATAAAACGTAATGGACCATGTAAACCCTTGAAATTTTCAGTTTTGTGTTTTTTTTTTGTTGCTGTTGATAATGAAATTGAGATAGAGATATAGAGAGAAGAAGGAAGAGTACCAGAGAATTGCTAGATCGCCGTAGATGTACGGTAGAATGAGGTGATAGGTGTGGTGGTGGTGGTGACGTCTTCGAACCAACAGTGTTGCAAGTCAGAGTGGAGAGAACGACGGGGAGGGTTGTGGAGGCGTTGGGCGATGGAGTGGTGGGGGTGGGAGGTGGACGTGGTGGTGGTGGTGGTGGTGAGGTGAAATGTAAAAAAGAACACAATAGTTTTTTTTTTTTTTTTCCAGATTTGGGTTTCATAAGACTAATTTGTGATTGACTAAAATACCCCTCCTTATGCATTTTTATCTTTGTCATGTGTCACTCTATTATTGCTTTCTATCCTTTCTAGCCAAATTAAACTTCCTATTTGATCATCTCCCTATATAAATAATCTAATATATAATATAAAACATCTAAAAGATTAAGATATATTTAAAACTTTCGTTCTGGTCCGGTTTTATATGGTTTGAAAATGTTGAAACAAGAAAGCAAACCGTTGGGCACGGTTTGAAACTTTTGAAACTGACCGACCGTGAAGCCGGACCGATAACTGGTTTGGATGGTTTAAGGATTAAAGCCAAACCATAAACACCGCTAAGAATTAGTTTGGAACAGCTCGAACCGTGTAGTTGAAATTGGTTTATAACAATACTAGGTTAGAATCCCGTGTATTACACGGGTTGAATAAATGTAATTTTATATACCAAATAATAAAACAATATAAATTTAAAAATCTCGTGTATTACATCAGTTGAATAAATGTAATTTTATATATTAAATAATAAAAAAGTTTTATTTTTAAGAATCTCGTGTATTGTACAGGTTGAGTAAATTTAATTTTATATATTAAGTAATGAAAAAAGTTACATTTTTTAAGAATCTCATGTGTTATACGGGTTGAGCCCATTTAATTTTATATATCAAACAATAAAAAGTTATATCTTTATAAACTCTATGTATTATATGGATTGAATAAATCTAATTTTATATACTACATAATAAAAAAAAGTTATATTTTAAAAAACCCGTATATTACACAAGTTGCATAAATGTAATTTTATATAGTAAAAAAAAATGTTATATCTTTAAAAAAACTTGGTTTATTACACGGGTTGAATGAATCTAATAAAAAATTATATCGTTTAAAAAAACTAACGGATATACTCGATATACAACAGATGGGGTGATTGCGGTGATGGTTCTTATAAATGTCACGTAAACATAGTGATTACCGTATTTGAGTTGAGAGTTGAACACGAAAATAAGTATAGAACCAATAAACATTGATTAATACTAGTGAGAATGCCCGCGCGTTGCCGCGGGTACGTATATTTTCTTGGTGCATGTTGCGTGACCGGTTTCATGTAATCTACCTCGCAAATACTTCTGCATCTCGAAATCACAATTGTAAATTAACCAACAGTCAATCGGATAATATTTATAATATGCTATTACATCTCAATCAATAATCAAAATTGGATACTTGTAACCCTGGTGCCAGAAAAAATCTTTGCCGACATCGCCAATACCAACCACCATGAAATCCCCAAAGTGTTTGTAACTCTAACTCCGAAACATTGGCTTGTCTGGTCAACGCTGCAACTTTGACCTTAAGGTTTTGAATCATGGCATCTGGAGAACTTTCTTCAGAAGTTTCTCCTAAAGTACTTGTTGAAGAATCATCTGTACTTACTTTTGGATCTGAAACGTTTACCCAATCCCATTGTGACGATTTATCTTTCGTGATTGAGGATTCATGAGTCAGTTTTGCGTTCTTAGGTTCGCGTTCGCATGGGGTATTAAGCTCCGAACTGGTATGGGAACTCTCTTCTACGTCACCATTGCCAAAGTGTAACCTCAAGCTTCGATCATGATGGCCGTCATCACAAATTCCATCAACGTTCCTGCAAATTGTATAAGTATACACAAAATACTTTAACAAGTTAAAAGGAATAGAAAACGAAAATGTTTTTTTGAAATTTATATTTACCTCTGATCAGAAGTCCCTTGCACCCCTTGAATCGATACCCAATTCAAACGACATAAACAATCATTAAACTCAAATTAACAAATCCAGTTACCATAAAAATCGAAAGGGAGAAGGGACCAACATGCAATACAGCTGCAGAATTAGCGTTTATAAGAGGAAGAGATAGAGAAGAAAGCTTTGTAGCTTCTGCATAACTTGCAAAACCGATCGAAACCTCTCCAACAGAACCGAATCGTGAAGAATCCTACAAAATGTCAAAAACCGAAGAAATAAATTTACTTTTTTTTTAAAGGTAATATAATATCGCGTTGATTAAAGCAATCTGTACCTTTGCCACAGTAATGTGATAGATTTTCTCATTATATCTTCCGGTTTTTGGATCCTGAGAAAATTTCACGGTTTCAAAAAGTGGTTTTTCCCAGTGACAGCTTCCATCTCGAACTTTGATTCTCTAGTTTTGATGTCGGTTTTCCAACATCAGTGGGAATCATGGATATCATTAAAGCATCTCCTTCGAACTGTGCCAACTGCATATACATAACGGACATCTAAACTAAACATCTGGCAAAACTTAAAAAAAGGGAAAAAAAACTTATTTCACAGAATGAACAAGATCTCTATCATGTTTATAAACAAGTAGACGTTAGTTTCTACAATTACCTATGTTAACATATCTGGTACTATCATTATTGTTACTTTGTATAGAATAAGTATACCTAAAGGACCTGTTCTGCAGATTTTTAATCTTTCTATTTCTGTTTTCAGATATTTCTAAATACCTTTTGTTCGATGAAACAGTGTATATGCGTAACCGATCGAACAAGGTGAACATGTGCACTAATAGCGGCATGGTTTAGTATTTTTTTTCTTCATCTCTTTATTTGCTATGTTGTGGTATTATTGTTGTATAACTCTAATGCAGCCAAGTCACAACCGTCTTCCGCTAACTTCCGTCTGTCAGCATCAACCAATCTCTAATGTCACATGTGATTCGTCCCGTTTCGTCATGAGGTTATGCCTACCCACATTGAACTTTCCGGCTTTTAATTCTTTATTACTGTTATTTTTTAGTGTCGCCATGACGCCATCAACATTTCCTCCTTAACCACGGTTGCCTTTTGCTCTTAATTCAGCACCACTGCACCGTTACCATCTTTAAAGTTTAAATACACTTCCTTCCACCTTTTCCACTTCATCCACCGTCGCCTTTTGCTGTCACGTCGCCATGACGACATCCACGTGGCATTATAAACTTAGACGCCCTGACGTATACGTATAATACGTATACGTTTTTTTCTATGCAGTTAAAGCGGTCCAAAATCGAATAGCGGTCAAGGTCCGCTATATGATATATAGGTTATAGCGGTGGTATAGCGGTGATATAGCGGTAATTTTTATACCATGCATAATTTAAGTGTATATATATATATATATATAAACTAGTTTTTTATTCTCCGCGCTTCGCGGCGGAAGTTTGGTCGTTTCCCCTACGTTACATGACAAAGGCTTCGCCGTTACCGGTTTGGAAAACGATTGGGTTCGTTATGGCACGACAACGATAACATCATTGGCTATAACTTATAATACAAAAAAATAACTTCGTTTTCAAACTTACACAACACAAAAATATTTGATTCTAAATAGAACTTGGTTTTCAAATAAAAAAGATAGTCAGTTTTATAAATACTAATACATATTGATCTATTAAAAAAGTCATTTCTAAACTTACTGTCAAAATCACTAACAAAACCACTATTGTTCATTGTGAGTTTGGTTTAAAAATATTTGATTCTAAATATAACTTGGTTTTTAAATAAAAAAGAAAGTCATTTTTATAAATACTAATACATATTGATCTATTAAAAAAAGTCATTTTCTAAACTTACTATCAAATTCATCAACAAAACCACAACTGTTCATGGTGACTTTGGTCTAATATATATAAACAAGTCCCCCAAGAGAGGAGTGCCGCCATCAAATTGAGGTTGTGAGGGGAGTTAAGGGGGGATTGGGTGTGTGTAAGAGAGATCACTCCCCTAAGAGAGGAGTGCCCCTCTCACCCTAAGAGCCTTTATAGAATAACTTAACCCATACCAACCAATCGTATTATGTTTTATGTCATCTCATAACCCATCCGTCCTTTATCACTAACTTCGGCTCGGTGACATATATATTTTGTTTTTGCATAGGAAAAAAACAAACTTATAATATTAGGCTCCGTTGGTCACATGGCCAGACCAGCTCGTACACAAGTCACGATGCGGATTTGGGCTGTCAAGGGGCCCAATTCATAAAATGCTTTCTGCAGACATCAATTTCTGATTCAGCTATTCCGTGCGACTTCTCACACTGGATCCCATCTTCTTAAATGAGACAAGTCAAACTACTCAACATGTGGCTGAAATAATTTCAATTAAAACGTGACCAATAACAAAGTGACACGTGGCGGCGCAAGTAGTATAATTAACGGCAGTTACCGTCAATTCACTGTTGTTCGGTTATGTGTTGAATTAATATATACTAGAATTTAGCCATGCGCGCGTTGCAGCGCGCCAAGCCAAATCGTTCTATAAACTTAAAAGAGGCGCAACGCGCTAAACCGAATCATCTTATAAGCTTATAAGAGAGGTATTTCGCACATTGGGCACCGACATGAACACACTGGCAGTCCCGAGCGGTCGGTTTGGGTAACTGGTCAGAATGGGCCGCTTAAAAACATGCATAATATGGTTTGGGTCAAAACAGGTTCTAATCAAAATAAGCTTGGATCAAAACGGGTTTTACAATCAAAATCATTTTGACTTTTTAAATCATTGTATTTCATGTATTTATTACTGGTTAAAAAAGTTGGCAGATGTATTTAAAATTAAGGGTCATGTAACTTATTTCTGTTATGACCTTTTGCCCTCTGTTTCAGCCCATCTACACACAACTTCATACAAACAGTAAGCAAACACATTTTGCTTAAATAGAAAAATAAAGGTTAAATTAGAGAGGCCGTCATCGGATGTCCAGTAACCTAGTTGTGTTATGAACTATACCTGGCAAAATGGGTGGTGCAGGGTAATGGGTCACACTGGGTTTGGGTCAGAATGGGCCACTCTAAAAAGTGTTATTTTTGGTTCGGGTCAAAACAGGTTTTGGCTAAATGCCGGTCAGAACGGGCTGTGACAAATAATGAAAATATGTGACAGAAAGAAGAATCATGTTCGCTATTATAAACTATGATGCATTTATCTCATGGGTTGGTTCCCTTACCGCGTTATTGCTGATTAGATAGTTAACTATGTCGACATTTCCATTTGCTGAAGCCATATGAAGTGCTACAAAACAGATAACCAAAGAGCAGAGTCATGCATGTGATTGGCAGACAAAATGATGAAATATCACCAACATGAACAGTGACGAAATTTGAGATTTCCGACCGAGGGGAGCGGAAGTCACCGGACCTAAAATTTTCTATAAAACCGGGGGGTCGAAAACGTATATACCCAAAAATTTATATACGAAGACTACATACTCTCCACTACTGAGCGAAAAGTTTGGGGGGTCGGTCGGCCCCTCCCGCCCCTTAAAAGCTTCGCCCATGAACATGAACATCAAAGGTGAGATTAGTTTACCTGTTCGGCCTTGGGCATCCTTGGAATCAAGAGGAATCCCAATGGCAGCTAAGTTTTTGACATCTTCAATATCATTATATCTAGCAGGCTACAACATAACAGAAAGCAGCATAATATAGGATTAACATAATAATAATAATAATAATTCAGAAGGCAAATCAGAGGGTGAATCACAAAAGTTTGCTACAGAAAAAGCAACTTGGAATTTAACAATCCAAAGTATGACCTGTTAGACGATCGATAATAATCCATACATGCAAATGACAGCCCAAACTTAGAAAACAAATATATACAAAGTGAGAGGGTGGTGTGGCCCTCTGAATAATGTTGGACACATAACTTAGAAAACAAATGATCTAAACATAAGTTTAGTTTAAGGACTTAAACAAAGTGAAAATCTATGCAAGCAGGATTGCCCTTGGCAACAAATATCCAAGTATGGAGTTTGGATTATCAAAATCTTAATTACAAAACAAAAACTTAAATTAGAGTCAACACACCAATATACCCTTTTCGTTATGCTTGCTTTCTGATAATATCCCCCCTTCAATTTAGTTTTTCACTTCGGGTTTTGGATAAGTGAAGTGAAAACAAAGTAGAGATAATGAAAACCGAAAGGAGTTGAAGTACTACTTGTAAACGTAAAATTAAGGAATGATAACCTCAAGCAAGGACTCGACGTATTCGGAATCCGTACAAGTAGGGTTCTGCTCTGCTCCGTTAGCTTCCGCCACCATGCTTCTTCTTCACCCACCGCGCCTGCCTAGGCTCAATTTTATTTGTATTTTAGGGTTTCTTTCCCTAGTTTACACAATTTAGCCTCAACTGCGGAACACCTCCGCCTCTCTGGACATCCCGGTAACCCTAGCCGTCGTCGTAACCTCCGCCTCTCTGGACATCCCGGTAACCCTAGCCGTCGTCGTTCATAGGTGCTGCTAGTCGTTGCTGTAAAATGGTCGGCCTGATTCTCTCCTATGTCATATTTTAACGTCGCCACCATCATGGACTGCTTTGGTTTGAGTCCATGAACCTCTTGTATCAACCACACCCGTGCCCGCTGGAACAGAGGAGACATAAGACAGAGATGGCCACCAAAACTAACTGTAGGCGATGGTTGGATCCCCGTTCGCCCTCTCTTCGATTCTCCATCTGTTTCTTCTCTCTCTCTCTCTCTACTGAACCTCTGGTCTTCTGAACGAAAGAGGAAGCAATGGCAATTCGGTAAAAAAGACCCAAAGCTTGGCCACTTATTATACTGTTCATAAGAGCTTTCATCGATTGTTATTATATAAAATATATCTTTGAAAAATATTAATAGTAATATCAAAATTCATAGTAATATCATTCCATTATCAAAAACATGTTGCAAATCAAATACTAATAGTAACTTTGAAGTATTTAATTTAAGAATTAACGGAATCAAACACCGTTACTGCTATAACCGCTATAGCACCGCTATAGTACCGCTATAGCCCCGCTATAGCGGTATTTAGCGCCGCTAATAGCGGAACCACTATAGGCCATCGCTATTTGGACCGCTACACACCCTGAGGTCCGCTAACCGCTATAGCACCGCTATTGACTGCTTAGGTTTTTTTTAGTTCCCAAAGTATCCATTTCATATTCTAGTAAAACTGTATCTTCATGCTATCTTGTCAACTCAATGAACTTTAAAGACTTAAAGTTTACCTTTTTATTGTTCTACTACTAAAACTAACCGTTATTCGAGTAAGTACATTCAGATTAGTTCACTTCTCCTGCTTCTACACAAATTTAACCCATTTTTCTGTAGAAATATTTCGTTGACACTCCAAAACATCAGTAAATCTTAACAATCAATCTCATAATCAAATACTAAAGAAAAAAGAAACACCAACAAAGGCATAAATTCCATTCCTTTTGACTTTATCTACATACATTGGATACCTTGTAACCCTAGTGCCGGAAAAATTCTTTGCCGACTTCGCCCATACCAACCACCATGAAATCCCCGATCTATTAATAACCTTCTGCCAGGTGCTCGGTACACCGGAAACGTGTCTTGAGTTACCGGACCTAAGAACATCATCTGCAACCATATGAGAATTACTTGTTGAAGGGTTGACATAAAACATGTATGTCAAAAATTGATTCAATCATTCTTCAATCGAGAGTGCATATTTTTCCTACACAATAGGCCAGGTCTTTTGTGCAAACAATACTTAATCTACATATCTCAACACACAAGTAATATGAACATATATCGCATCAAATATTGGGTGTCTTACCACTTCAAGTCTATATGCGTTCTCAGATCTACGCATGTTTTAATACAAGATCAACAAAATCAAGTTATGGTTCTGCCTCCCAAGATTGTTTTCAAATGTTCAAAAAAAAAAAAACGAATAAAAAAGTATACATCACATGAAGCAAGTCACGAACATATACTAAAATACAATGCGGGTGTCAAAGGCACTTATCATAGACAACAGGTTTTTCCTCCTATGGATTCCTATCTGCCTCAAAGAACTCTTCAAACGGATTATGCGCGGTCCTAACTGTACCAGCAGCCCCAGCTGCAGGAGCCTCTGATCTTGCTGTTGAAAACAGCCTCCTTCCAAAAACCCTTCTCAAAAACATGATTACACCACAAACCTGCACAACACACCAAATAAAATTTTCACTTATCACCTGGTAACTTGTAAATAATTCAATTTTCATCAAATGAACAGTATTCTACAAAGTAGAGTAAAACCCCAAATGCAAAACTGTGATAAACGTATCGTCGAACACTTGGTGTGCATTAACAAAAACAAAAAGAAAACACAAAACTTCAACCGCACACCATAAACAAAACTGGCAATGTTACAAAACCCAATCCAATGTAAATTAAAAAACAAGCAAAAAAAAAAAAAAAAAACACAATGATGTGTAGAACCTAATCAACCGGAAAAACTAAAATTGAAGGCTTACTATCCTTCTGTCACCAGAAAATAGTCGGAGCCCCAATACCGACGTTGTCGTCACCACTGGAGTACAAATCCATCAAACCGGACCCTTGAATTCCTTAAAAATTTTACTACCGTGTGCCACCATCATCGGATACCATCAAGTGACTGGAACCCTAACGAGATTCTTCACCTTTCCTCGAATCTAACCCAAAGTGAGTACAATACAAGTACAATTTAATCGATTTGAACTCACATTCATCAATTTCAATTGCATCTCTGACGGTTTGAGGCTTGGATGCGAAACGATTGGATTGCCGCATTCAATTTTTGGTGCAGTGAGGGGAAATGGAACAAATGAGGGTAGGGATTGAATTGCCTTTCCGTCTTAACTACGCTGGAGGAGGGTTTGTCCGTTTTACCCTCATACCGTCTTAAAACTTTCTACACTTTACAATTTCAACCCCTCTCACAAGGCTTTGATTTCATTGTACATGCTGCTTCAAGACTTGTATCTATGACAAAATTACGAAAAGGGTAAAAAACCCAATTCTCTTAATAAGGTAGTATAGATTTTTGTTTACCCCTTATAAACATTTTTGAAATAGATTCTACCCTTAACTACTTTAGTTTGATAAAATAAATAAATTATTTACATTATATTAATTTATATTTAGCGTACATCTTTTATTAATTTCAGGATAAAAAATTTTGAAATCTGATAAATATTTTAAAATATTAGATTATATCCTATACAAATTGTTTAAATTTATATTAAATTTAATTTATAATTATCTTTTAATTGATATTAATTAATTATCTATTAGAAAAGATGGTTTCAATGAATGACATGTGTCCTACCATTGGTTTCTTTAGATAGTATAGATATTTTGAAATCACCCATGGCTTTATAGCTTAGGGGTGAGATAAGACTTTGGACCAATAGGTCCTGGGTTCGATTCTCACAAGGGGGTTTTTCCCATATTAATTGGGTTTCCTCATGAATTGGTGCATAGGCATTATGCCTAGTGGAGATGGATATGATCGGGTGGTTCCGCTGATGGCACGATAATACTCCAGTGGTCCGTCAGTGATCCAAATTTACCGTTAAAAAAAAAAGATATTTTGAAATCAGCTTAAACCCGGTTAAACCCGACCTGAACCTGTCAAAACCAGCTTCCAACTGACCAAACCCAATTGTTGACTTTCTTTCCAAAAAAAAAAACCTGTTTCGGCTTTTGTGGACTCAAACCGATTTAGACAAAAAAAAAAAAAAAAAAGGCTGTCAATTGGGTTGGACCCTATCGGGTCGAGGGCCACAGAGATATAAATTACCACGTAACCCTAATGCATGGCATCTTCATCTTCTTCCTGAATTTTTCAAACCCTAGCTCTGTTGTGGATCATAAGAAGTAACTGTTTCCATGGACAAACTTCCTGAGTCTCTGCTACTCGAAATTCTGAGTAGACTCGACAACTCAGCCGACGTTGCTTGCTGCCGAGTCGCTTCCAAGGCTTTCAATAATGTTTTTCCAGACCTTCGATCAATTAACCTATTATGCTCTTGGCGCGGCACTTCAGGCTCTATTTCCTCGAGTTGTTTCAAGAAGGTTTTTCTGGACTTTATTTCTAAACTGAGAGTTGTTGAATCGGTGTGTATCCGCCTTCATGTCGCCATTGGTGTTGATCCCATTGGAGTTGATCCCGTAGATGAGGAATTTTTAAAGGAGTGGCTGCCTAGGGTTTCCCAAACCTTGAAATCGCTTTCGTTGTCTGATCTTCCTTTCGCTAGTTTAAGCCGATTGAATGTTTTGCCTCTGATTTCTAAGTATTGTAAGTTTAATATTTTCTAGTGATTTTGTTGACTTAAATGTACAATTATGGCCGCTTGATTAGTCTCCTCTTTGAATATTTTCTAGTGATTTTGTTAAGTTATTCGTTCTGCATTGTTTGTCGCAGGTCATAATCTTGCTGAGTTAAATCTAAGTTTTGCATGGCTGTCTGTGGATTACTTGAATCCAATGCCAATGCTTACTACTTTAACACTTGCATATTCAAGTTTACAAGATGAGCACCTAAACGAGTTGAATAAGTGTTTCCCTAATCTTCAAGTTCTTAAGTTGGTAGGTATCACAGGACTTAAAGATCCTAAGATCCACCTTCTAAACCTCCAAACCTGTCATTGGTCTGTATATAATAAGCAACCGTCGTCTTTGACTCTGATAACCCCAAACCTCATCACACTCAGAATTGTATGTGGCTATCACACTGCAATTCATGTTGAAGCTCCCAAGTTATCTCACTTTCATCTTAGTGTTGACGGCCAAAAACATCCTGCCGCTTTCACCGCCAAAAAGTTTGAGAACCTGAAAACACTTTGGTTGGACTCTTGCTACATTGGCTTCTTACTTTCAGAATTCCCGACCACAAAAACAGTAGAAACTTTGATACTGGATTTGAGAAACAAAGCACCAAGAGACGCTAGAGATTCAAAATTAACCCTAGGGAAGGTGTTCATGGTTTTTCCGAACGTGAGTTCTCTACGTATTAATTCAGGTGCTTGGTCGGAATTAGAAGCTTGTTTGAATCGAGAAGGTTGGGAGAGTTTTGATGGGAGGATAGGATTGAAAACAATTTGTGCCTACTTGATGTTAGTTGACCCGTCGTCGACTTTCTCATATGTTGCATGTCTGTTGGACCAATGCGTAGACTTGTCAGTGGTCTCTTTGCTTATCCACTGTGGTGTTGATGGTACTCGATGTAAAAGTTTCAGGTCTAAGTGCATGGCTCGTTGGCCTGGGTTGAAGTGGCGGTGGGGAATATGGGGTAAACGCATGAAAGATACTTGGATAACTGATCTATATGATAACTGAACACCACAAATCCTCTAAGAAGCTCCACTTCTGATGAGGTAAGATCGATCATATGTCATTTGTAATCGTTTATATTGATGACATTCTTAGTTTATGATATTGGGTACTGTGTTTTTATGAAATATAACCTATAGATGAAGAAAATAGATCTAAATATTAGAGTTATGATTTGTATTGCATTATTATTCTCATCATGTTTAAACTTTCAAGTCTCGTCATTTCAGAACCAGATTGTGGGAACCTTGAGGACTTTTGAAATGCATGCCAAAGGGTCGGGTTCATCGATTATTATTATTGTCTAGTTTTTTATAAATTTTTAATGTGTCTAGTACAAGATTATAAAGACTGATAATAAAAATAATTACTAATTTTTATATATCTTATTTTTATCAGCCTGGGAGCAGGGTTATGGGTATGTTACAACCCTGTTATTCTATATTTGGGGGTTTTTACTTTGGTTTTGTTTCGAACTATGATGTGCGCTACTGCACTTCTGAATTATCTCAATTACTCTGCTGTATATATATTTATATATTTTGATTCTATTATTTATGCTTAG
This sequence comes from Helianthus tuberosus, assembly GCA_030545235.1. NCBI lineage: Eukaryota > Viridiplantae > Streptophyta > Magnoliopsida > Asterales > Asteraceae > Helianthus > Helianthus tuberosus. The sequence goes on along the minus strand of CM060367.1, from coordinate 205,531,481 downwards.
TCAGCAAATTGGTTTCTCTTCTATCATATGGTTTGTAGTAATACAATAAGGTTTTGTGGTCTATTAAAAAATAATATGAATAGACTTTTTTGGAAAACTTATAAGTTTGGACTAAGCTGGGTTGAATATGATCTGCATTGGATTATAATTCTCTTTGAATTCATGTTAATTATGACCTGCATTTAGGACCCCCGACAAGGCTTTAAGTGCACTCCTAGTCACAGCTATAATCACATCATTTCGAAAGTGGTTAGAAGCGAAAAACTAAAACAATAAGCACAAAAACCAGTCATATGTACTAGGTACAATAGATGCATTTAGTTATACATAACAGGCACATCTAGAAATTTATAAAGGTAAGTGGCATGAAACAAAGTAGGCGAAAATCTAAGGTGTGACGTTGAGGACTTGAGGCTTTGGCGCCTCAACTACACATGGTCTAAGACGCTCAGTTAATTTGTTACTTTGCTCGGTGCTTAATAATTTCCAGAATATTATTGGTTTTCATCTACATTATATTATACTAAACTAATGCATAAGCTACTGTTATACCATTAAAATGTGTCACCTTTATAATTTTAGTTTCTTGTCCATGTTTTTAGTCCAATTTAAGAGTTCTGATCTCCAACCTGCAACAATCAAACTTTGTTGTGCATTTAATTTTACCATTAGTCATTAAATAGTCTTACTATCTAACATCATATGTAGATCAAGTTTGTCTTTTTCATTGTGTTAAAGAGATGTTTCTTTTTTCCTTTTTAATAGCAAATTTTGGCCCTGTGCTTATTTTGTTTGTTTTTTGAGCAAAAAAATGTGGTAAACTTTTATTGATAGCCATAGATAACAGATTGTTTTGCAAGTCTTGCATAACATGCGGGTCGGGTTGGGCGACAGATAAATTAAGTTTGCGTCAAAATTGGTTTGCGTCAAAACGAGTTCTGAGCAAATTGAATTTGGGTCGAGTGTCGTTCTTAAAAGGTATCAATTTAGTTTCGGGTCAAAACGGGTCCAACCAAAAAGAACTTGAGTTGAAATGTATTGTTTCAGAGAAAAAGTATCAAAACAAACATGCACTCGTTAACTTGTAATAACCATCTCAACTAATCGGAGACTTTGATTCAATCTATTCTAGTTATAACAAATGTGTTCATGCATGACATCAACTATGATATGTAATTTCTTTTATATCATATCTATCCGTCCATCCAACTTCATTCTCATTTCTCTGTACTCTTTATTTCAGAGATCAAATATTTTATAAAATTGTTTTTGAGGATCAACTCAGGACCGAATATGGTTTTGATGCAGCAACCGATTAATAAAATTGTGTTTAATTTGTTGTTGACTTGGTTCTGTCAAATATTGCTGAGCATTAGGCCACATGAGTGAGGCTAATAGGCTCATGCTAGCAGCTTGTGGTAACTTCTGTAAGGGTCAAGTGACACTTTTGACCTTTGATTATTTTGAGATATCATTTGTTGTGCTATGTAAAGTTACCAAACTATAATAGCCTCAAATAATTAAGATCGGGTTAGCAAGTGGAGTTTCCTTATCAGAACGTAAGTAGTTGGCCTTTAAAATAGTCAATGTCCTCAAGGATGTCTCATGAATTATACGAAAAGTGTCCTTTGATGATGAACGAAATAGGTCCGGTGAGTAGGGCTGTCAATCGTGTCATATTGATGGTTTAACAATTTGTAGTAAAGGACCAATGTTTTTCACCACCGAGAGCACCGAGACCAACTAAGGCACTTCTGGTCTTGTCTTCGGTCCTACACTTCATGATACTGGTTTTGGGATTGGGTCGGTTTCTACTGGTCCTGTATAGCACACCCTAGTATAAGTATTTCCATCTAATCATTTTGGCTACACACCTCATTGTATTCATGGACGCCTTCCATGAGGCTTTTTAAGTCGATTTTCCACAATGGCCCTAACTATGTACCTTTAACTAATATTTTGTCCTTTTAAGAACGACCCAACGACATAGGTTGATGTGTACTAATTTAGAAGACTTTCAATATTTCTATATTCTATATCAACACCTACTATATTAATGAATATATAATGTTCACTGAAATGGGAAATAAGGCACTTTCTTGAACTTCTTCTCAAAACACTAAGCTTTTTAAGCCAATTGTCCGCAATTTTATATCAAATATAAGAGTTGTTGAATCGACGAGGCTTTGTACCTCAGCGCGAGGGGCTTTTATTACTGAATGGTTGGCTTGCTAGTGAGTAAATTACAAAAATCGTCCTTTATGTTTACACTATATTGCAAACCATGTCCTTTCTCTTTAAAAGGTACAAAAAAACGTACTTGATGTTTACAAACCGTTGCACGTTATGTTCTTTAGCTCTAACTCAGTTAGTTTTCAATGCTAAATCTGACCAAGTAGACCGTACATAATGGTATTTTGGTCATTTTACTCTAAATCCTAAAATAAATAACCATAAAAAACAATAATTCTCAAAACTTAATATTGAATGTGTCGAATTTGGTGTTCCACCTTTCACAATCATATGTACGAATCATTGTCTTATAGATGATATATTCACTCTCCAATACAACTTCAAAAGAACAATGCATTAGATTTCATCTTTTTCTCAATTGGTCTTTAATCCATGTTTATTATATTAATTTCAAAACCTTCAAAATGAAAGGTCCAATTTGGATTAGGCCATCCCAATCTAGTTAAACCCGTAGAACATCTAGATGCGTTAAAAAGCGGTCCAGGTTCCGTAACGGGTTAGAAACGACTCGAACCGTATATAGTTGGAATACGGTTGTAACACACTAACACTATACTTATTGAACCCTATCACACCCGGTTCAAGCCGCCCAAACTCAATTTAACCTTTGTCAACCAGTGGTACAATCTAAGCTATAATTATGAAAGCTTTGGATTGGGTTGGACCCAATCGTGTGGAGGCCCAAAGAAGTATAAAACACCACGTAACCAGAATGCATGGCGGTGTCGTAGGGTTTTTAAGTTTATAGCCTTCGTCTTCTTCCTCTGCCGAAGATTTCAAATCCTAGTAATTGTTTCCATGGACAAACTCCCTGAGTCTCTGCTTCTTGAAATTCTGAGTCGACTCGACGACTCAGCCGACGTTGCTCGCTGCCGATTGGCTTCCAAGGCTTTCAATACTGTTTTTCCAGACCTTCGATCAATTAATCTTCGATGTTCCTCGAGGAAATTCTCGAGTTCTTTGAAGAAGGTTTTTTTGGATCTTATTTCGAAAAAGAGAATTGTAGAATCGGTGTTTATCCGCCTTCACGAGACTGTTGATGAGGATTTTGCAAAGGAGTGGCTGCCTAGGGTTTCCCAATCCTTGAAATCGCTTTCATTATCTGGTTATTGGTACCGTTTTGCACCTCCATTGGCGCTGATTTCTGCGTGTTGTAAGTTGAATGTTTTCTAGTGATTTTGTTGAGTTGAATGTATAATTGTTTTAATGCATTCATTCTGCTTCCTTTGTTGCAGGTCATAATCTTACTAAGTTAAATCTAAGTTTTGCATGGCTGTCTATGTATTACTTGAATCCAAATCCAATGCCAATGCTCACAAGTTTGACAGTTGAAGATACATTATTAGAAGACGAAGACCTAAACCAGTTGAATAAGTGTTTCTCTAATCTTCAACTTCTTAAGTTGGTAGGTGTTATAGGACTTCAAGATCCTAAGATCCACCTTCTCCACCTCCAAACCTGCCATTTGGATTTCTCAACTGATCCATCGTCTTTAACTCTAATCACCCCCAACCTCATCAAACTAAGAATTGAATGTCTCTATCTCGCTGCAATTCATGTTGATGCTCCCATGCTTTCTCACTTTCATCTTAATGTAACCACATTAACCGCCAAGTTTGAGACTTTGAAAACACTTTTATCTGTTTGATCAATTAATTTATCTAGTCAAAGAACATTATAGTTATAAAAAGTGTTTACCAGTACGTCCTTTTATCCTTTGGTTTTGAGACACCATGATCTACTGTTTCCTTTTGACTACTCTCTATGGCTACAAAATATATCTTGGAAACCACCAATTATCTTGTGGAAACTAGGGGTGTAAATAAGACAAAAGGTCATTTAAAAGCTCGAACGAGTTGAGCCCGAACTCAAGCCTGTAATAGAGCTCGTTTAGTTATCGAGTTCGAGCTTGAAATACAAAGCTCGTTTAGGCTCGCGATCCTAAACGAGTCCAAACAAAATTTTACTTTTTTATATAATGACGATGATGATGACGGCGGCGGCGGCAGCCAGCCGAGCATTGGCTCATTTAAGAGATATTGAAGCAAGCCTGAGCCGAGCTTTTAGCTTTTTTGAGTTTGTTCTCAAAATAGCTCGAGCCCGACTCGAGCTTTGGGTTTAACTCGCGAGCCGAGCTCGAGCTCAAATAAGTAGGCTCCAACCGAGCCGAGCTCGAGCTTCATAAAAACATGACGAGCCGAGCTCGAGCCTAGTCGGGCTCGGCCCGGCTCGTTTACACCCATACTTTAAACACACCTTGATGGATTTTTTTCCATTTGATTCTCTTTGACAGCCTCAGAAAGGCTGTTGTATACAGCAGAAAGTAATAAGAACAGGTTGTCTTTAAGTGTGTGTTTGGTAAACACAAAGACAAAAGACATGAGATAAAAACACCACCACATTTTGCCCTTGTTTTAAATCGTTTTTCTCTTTTTGGTTTTTTTGCTGTTTTAGAACAGCCGTCTGTGTTGGTTTAATCGAGTTGTACACATGTCATGGTTCAACAGGTACGGGTCATTGATGTTGGATTAATCGGGTTCGTTCACTGGTTACAACGGGTCACGGGTCTCGGGTTATGAGGTGTTCGATTGTTTGCATGAAATAAACAACACTTTCAAGAGTTCACGTGATCAAGTGCATGGCTTGAAAAGCATTTTATGGTTTTTATATTTGGATTATATTAATAGTTTAAGTAGGTGGACTTGGTATTTGGTGTGGCCTATTTAATTGGTGCATTTGGTAGAATAGTAGGTCTCCAAGTTTACCGGTTCTTTAAGTAGACTAAGTTATTTTATTGTTATTTCAATTTCTCACGTTGTAATCTTATATGGCTATTTAAACGCCGATAACCCGATTTCGTTTATACAAGTACGTATAGCTTGTGTATTTATTTCAAACGTCAAATATTTCGAATTCTTTTATAAAAGCAAACATAGTTTACTTCAAACGTCGAACAATCCGAATTCTTTTATAAAAGTAAAAATAGTTTACTTCGAACATCAAACAATTTGGATTCTTTGGCTGGACATTTGAATTAGGTTGTGGCTAAATGAGTAATTTTAAAATGCATGCCAAAATATGCTGGGCCGGGTTCGTCAGACATTTTTCATAAAAAGTGATGGGAAGAAAAGGTTTATGCATATTTGTTGTTAGAAGACCTGTCATTAACTTTTCCATATGTTGCTTGTGTGTTGGTTGTGACTTGTGAGACAATTTGATTATCAACCTGATGAATGATCATCGAATCACAATCACAGATGATGATAATGTTGGTAGTGTATTGAAGATGTAGGTCCGGCTAGGGGAGGATCTAGTCGCCTAATCCTTGTGTACAAACACGTCCGGTTGTGCGGAATCCAACCGGAGATGCAAACCGAGATCGAACACGACAAGAACACGTAAATAAACGACACACACGACTCAACGATTAACACCTCTGTATTAATACTATGAAAGGTCTGTTACAATGCAATGTTTACAAATATATTCTGTAAACTCTCAAAGATCTCTCGTGTGTGTGTGTTTTTGCTCTCACACTTGTTTCTGCCTTGTGTTCTTGTTCGCTCCTCGTGTCCACGCCCTTGTCTGTTATGTCTTCAGCCTTTATATAGCAACAGCACAACGAATCAGATCTGATCGAAGGATCAGGATAACTGATCGAAACATCATCTTTCGATCATACAGCCATCGAAGGATCCACATATACCTCGAAGGATGATATCCTTCGAGGTCCATCTATATCCATCGAAGGATCATCCTTCGAGCTCATCCTTCGACACCCACTGAATCCTTGTTCGCTCTTTACACACCCACCGAAATCACAAGTGATTTCGGTATAAAAATAAGTCTTGTGCGATTGGAGTTGGCCCATGTGGGTAATAAAAGCCCAACATTGAGTTAATTGGCCCACAAATAAATCTGATTGGTCCAAACTTGTACGTGCATGAATTCAGAATTCATATTTGTAAAGAGTAGTCAACAAGTGACATCATCATGACATCATCATGATGATGTCATGATGATGTGGCAGCGGAAACCGGCTAGCGGCGCTTCGTGCTTCGTGTGTCGAACTCTGGGACGCACGACGGAGGAATGTCGTGACGTCGGGCTTGAGCCGAACCTAACCGGGTCGAACCGAAACGAGTTGAACCGAACCAAGTCGCGTCCACATAATATGTATCAACAAACTCCCCCTTGGACGCTACTCGTGAGGTTCATCTTCCATGTCTTCTAAGTCGGAGGATCTTCAATGTCTTCACGTCTTGAAAGCAGAAAGTGTATCAACAAACTCCCCGTTTCATGTAGGAAGTGTGTTGACAAACTCCCCCTTAACATAAGCTCCCCCTTGAGTTATGCTCGTGAAATACTTGTTCGTTATGAAGTGAGATCCTTGTGGTATTGATGATGGTCAGCGGCAACTCGATCATCTTCATCACTTGAGTGCCTTCACGTCGTGTCTTCATTCCGAGACTTGTCATCGACCATGTTCTCCTTGCCTTTAGAATCTGCACATGCAAGAAATCTAAACGCGTAATGAGAACAACTGCTTGGAATATCATAAGCAAACGACACACATGTGACCATTGTTCAATCAAACACCGTCCGACAGTTTGAAAGTTTAATAAATTTATCAATTTTAATTTTAACTTTCAACACTTGCAAATTTCGACCGTTTATGAAGATTTAGTCGTTTTTGGTTTTCGTTCAGGTTTCAGGTAACGAAGACTCGAGTTCCAACATCGTACGATCGAAAATAAAATAGAAATAAAATCTTTTTGGCTTTTTGAATATTTCAAATTTAAAGACTGAAAGCAGTAAATAAATATATACAAACATTCTTTTTGCGAGTTTCGAGGGTAAGAGAATCATATCACTGTACGGTCATGTCAAAACGCTCTTGTTGTTCTTTTAGATAACATTAAGATAAACATCCTATAACAATTATCGGTATTGTTGTCCACATAAACTCAACTTATCATTTGTAATCATGGCGCGGGGATACGTTAAGGTATTATTTATACTTACCGACCGGTGTTCATCCACATCACGACACATTCCCGTATCAAGGTATGCACGAGGGTTCATCTTACCGGTGAGTATACCGATTATCATCTGTTTGACCGTATATGATGTGAGATTCTCACTTATTTTGATTGAAAACAAGCCCTATGTGATATAATCACTTATTGATGAGGAACTTGATTTTCGATGCATGAGGGCACAGGAGCAAGTCCGTGAACAGGTCAGTACTTTCGTACAGCAGAGAGACGAACTTGACTCCCGGAAAGAATTTGTGATATTTTATCACTTATTTTGAGGGACATGTGATTGTTGATCACTTATTGAGGTCGAATGCAATATGTACACGTATGTATGGTATCATGGAAGATCTTAGACTTCGTCTTTTATAGAAACAACCATGATACCCAGATGATAAGCAGCATAAAGACCGAATATCTCAGAACCTCGGCAATCTCTCAAACGAAATTTCGGTACCAAGACCATATGCCAATGAATGGTTCCCACCCAGTCTTCAGTCGATTTAAGTTTATATCACCCTGCACACTTTAAAATGATTGTGAGCCTACCGATACATCTTATATAGAGCTGCTTATCGTTTTTCATTTTAGGTTTAAAGAGGCTTAGACAGACCACCGATGTACTATCATTTTCTCTTTTGCTCGCCAGGAAACTCATTTTTGTTTTTCTATTGTTTTTGTGCTTTTGAAAATTTTCAATGTTTTTGGATTTTTCAAATTTTGGATTTACTCCCCCTAAAATCAACAAACTAAGACAAATTTAAAACACAAAGGTATTTACAAAAATGATTTTCCGATGTTGGTTTACTCTTGCTTGACCTTAATGCCGTTTACCAGTAATAAAAAGTCAAATCTTGATTTGTCAAATGCTTTGGTAAAAAGGTCGGCACGTTGGTCATCGGTGTGGACCATGACAACATTGACGAGTTTCATAGTGAAACAATCACGTGTGAGGTGATATTCGAGATCAATGTGTCTGGTCAAAGAGTGCTGTACGAGATAAGAATTATTCATAAAGTAGCTTAAATATCGACAAGTATAGGAGAGATAAGAAATTTAAAACCGTATCCTGCAACTGCTTCGTGCATTGCCAGGAATCTGAGTGCTCTCCCAAACTGGATATCCACCCGGTGTGGATTTCAAAGTCGATTCTTTGTAGCTACTGAGAAGTCTCTTGACAGCAACAAGATCATAGACCTTTGGGTCCGACTGGTCTTCCACATTGCACCAGCGAAGGTCTTTGTCTTTCTCTTGAGAAGTAGTGTGCGGTTGTTCAATCCACGCCAAGACATCCGCACACCCGGTTGGTTTGTTCAACAAACACATTTTCTTCAATCACACCGTAGAGAAAAGTACCCTACACGTTCATCTTGTGGACTTTGAACTTCTTGTGGAAGGAAAATCCATGAATCTTCGAAAAGCTTCAGACGTGCTACATGCGCGTACTTTTCATTGGAATCTTTCCTGAGGACCCGGTCAAAAACCATAACAACCAATTTTTGGAATGATCTTCATCTTGTCGAATTTTTCAACTTCATTCAACAACATTCTTTCATCAGACATTTTTCTTCTTTTCTTTTTCTTTCCTCTCTCTCCATCAATGGCAACAATATTCTCCTTGGATACAACAATGTTTCGGAGCCTTATGTCGCCGATCTTGTGCATGGACGCTCCACTATCAACAATCCTAAGACTATCAATAGTTCCTCCTGGAACATCCTGCACACTCATTCAGAGATTAGTTGGAGAGGGGGACCCAAGCCTTCACAGACTTGGGTCGTCCGTCATCATCGAGGATTGTGACATCCATTTCCCGATGATTCGGAATTGATGTAGCTCCCCCTGAAACAGTTACCGATTTTGGTTTCCAAATCTGTTTTTGTTTTTCATTTTTAACTTCTAACTTAATAGACTGTGTTTGGACAACCTCCGGTTTTAAAACCTTTTCAACATTTTTCCGTTGTTTCTTTCTCTGTTTCACTTCTTGTTGTTTAACAAGACGAGGGTCCTGTTTTGGTGCAACAAATCTTTTATGGTAATTGTTACCATGGGGGGCATCAACTTTTGCTTTCAACTTATGAAGATACGGACAGTTTCGAATAATATGCCCAATTGTACCACATTCAAAACATGATCTTCGTTCAACAAACCCCGAAGTATCATGTGATCGTCTTGCCGATGATGATGAACTTTGTGAGCCCGAGGTACTAGGTTTTGAACTGTTTAGTTCATTCCTTTTTAATACTGTTGCTTGCTTGACAAAATCTAAGTTAGATTGATTTTCAAATTTTGCAATTTTGTCCGTTCCCTTAGATTTCACAAAGTTCACATTCTTTTTCTTCTTTTGATTCGGCTTCCTTTGACCTTGAGTCGGTGCTTTTCCTTTTGGTTTGGTATGATTTTGCTGTTTTTGCGCTGTTGGTAATTTTTGATTGCCATATTGTTTTCGAATTTCGGCCTTTGGAATCGGAGGACACTGTGTTACTGTAACATGTGATCCTGTCTTTCCCAGAAACTTACTTGTCGAATTTTCAAAAACTTTACTGATTAAGGATTGATTAACATTCTTAATAGGAAAATCTTTGTCAGAATAAATTTTATTATCACCAACAAGAGTGTACAGCAAATCCACACTCTCCGACTCTTTTGCAGCCGTGGACTCGGTTGTAACAGTCTTAGCGGGCTTTGCGGGAGGATCACATAGAATATGATTCTCAAGAGGTATGTCCTCTTCTTTGATCACCGCATCGGACTTTGCTGAATCAGTATCATCAGATTCATCATCAGAAGAATCAGTATCCTCAACAACAACTGGAGGATCCTGATTCGGTTCAGCAGGAGACACACTTGTATCTGCTGATACATCTGAATCTGATGATATTTCTTTCTTGTATCCGAGTCCTGCTGCAAATTCTTTAACGTCTAAAGGAACAGATGGCTCAAAGTGAGTTCTATACTCCTCATTAGGCATGGCATCATAATTGTTTCTAACGGGTGGTGGACATTTCTTGTATCCAATGCATGTGACATCCCGTTTCTCTTTCTGTACGTCAATGATGTGATCCAACACATAGCTAGAGCTTAAATAGCTGTCTAACTTGAGTCGGATCGCCTCACTTTCAGTTTTGACACAAGCCATTTCTTTCTGCATTATCTCAAGACGTGTGATATACAAATTTATGTCAGTTTGTTTTCTTGAAACCATTTTTGTCAGTTCGGTTTTATCTTTCTTTAATGTTTCAATCATCGACTTAAAGTCCTTTTCATGGTTTTCATAAAACATGTTGGCTTCAGTGCATTTAGAAAGATCCACGGTCAACTTCTGGTTGTGAATGAATGTCACATCGTACTTGTCTTGCAAAGCCTCGTGTTTGCCTTGCAACTCACACCACTTAGCATCTAAATCAACATGTTTGTTTTGCAAGTTAAACAAACTAGCTTGTAAAGCATCATGTTTGCCTTGCAACTCAGACATGTTTGCTTCTAAATCAGAACATTTAACGTTTAATCTAGCACAATTATCACAAATAACAGCAGTGGGTTCATCGACACATACCTGACTTGATGAACTGTCGACATTAGCCATAACGGCTGAATGGAGAGAAGAAGAAGAATGAGCAGCTTGATCCACCAATATAGATCTCCTATGATTTTCTGCTGCAGTGTCTCCCAATACCTCATCAACCTCTGCTTCAACTGGCACACTTGACGTGTCATCCAAATGATCATTGCCTGAACTCGAGGATTCCTCATCTGAACTTCTGCTGTAACCAGATGACTCTTCATCCTCAGAAGATTCACCACCATTGGCGGAAGATTTTCCACCACTGGCGTGATTTAAATCCTTGACAACCTCAGCAAAACAAGCTGTTCCATCTGGAGCATCACTACTCAACCGGATTGACCAATCACCACCTTCATATACTTGAACCACAAGTGCCTGGTTAGCATTTGATGGTCCTGCTTGGCTTTGGTTGTTGACAGGTATCAACGTACGCTCATTGTTCCTTTTCTGATTCTGCTGGTCTCCTTGATTTCTAAAAGGGTTCTGGTTCCCATGCTGAGCTGGCTTAACAGGAACTTGAATGGGATTGCCATGTAGATCAGTTGTCACAGGAGGCCTTTGGGTTTGCTGTTGAGGCACTGGTTGAGGAACTGGTTGAAGCGGATTTCCATACAAGTCTGTTGTTGGAGGAGGAGTGCCATACAAGCTAGTGCTAGACACACTTGTTGGTCCTGTAGATTGAACAGGTAACGGATTTCCAAACATGTCAGTCGCTTCGGTAGATCGAACAGGTAAAGGATTTCCGAACATATCAGTTTTTGGAGGGACCGGAACTTGGATAGTATTGCCAAACATGTCAGTGTGAGACACAAACGCTGTTTGATTTGGATCTGTATTTATCGGTCTATTCCATCTTGGATTCATTTTTGATCAAGACTAATAATACCTGAAAATCACACCTCAAACCAAGCAATTTAAACCACTAATACAAATATTTTTTTTTTTTTTTAAATATCTAGACAACACAAAATCCCACGAAACAAAGATCCGACGGAACAAGTCTTGTGATACAACGCGATGAACCACACTTCTTGAAAGATAGACGACGAAAACGAGCCCAAACAGAAGCCCAAATTTTTATATGAGCCCAATTCTTGTGCGAGTAATAAAGTCTTGTGCGACTAAACAGCTCTTGTGCGATCGGACACTTCTTGTACGATCCAAAACTTGTGTGACTCAAATCAGCAGCCCAAATAAAATTCCAACATCAGCCCAATTCTTGTTGTGTAAGCCCAGTTCTTGTGCGACTTAAACAAGTCTTGTGCGATCAATCAACTCTTGTCCAACTGATCCTTCTTGTGCGACTGAAAGGAGTCTTGTGCGACTCAAGACTGCAGCCCAAGCCCAAACAGAAATCTAAAGTAATCAGAAGCCCAAAAGTGAAGCCCAGTTCTTGTGTGATTCTTTAATCAACTTGTACAATTTAGTCTTGACTTTCAAAACATCTTGTGCGACCGTTTAATGTTGTGCGACTGTCATTGTTGACTTTTAACCTCCTGACACAATGCAGACCCACTTTCGGCTCAAGACATCCTCATTTCACCAACCAAATGATGATTTCTTATCTTAATCAAACAACAAGTTCCAATGCAATATTATAATCCAACCATAAATTCAAATACACAAACAAGTTGACAAGTTCTTAGATCAAGATCAAAAAGTTGATAATATCAAGAACCGTTTGAAGATAGGATGAATATTTGAAGAACACTTCAGAAACTTAGAATTTTCCGATAAGCCTACAACTTTCCGAAACACCGTTTTGCTCCAAACTTCACTAAAAACCTTAACAAACCATTCACAAATCAGTTTTAAGCAAGGTTTTTCTGATGAACTAGCAGCCAAACACCAGAAATTTCGAAGATTCAACAGATTTTCCAGAAAATATAAGAACTTCAAACACCCGGAAAACAACCCGAAAACGCTCGGTTTTAACAAGGAGAAGAGCCTCGGCTCTGATACCACTTGTAGGTCCGGCTAGGGGAGGATCTAGTCGCCTAATCCTTGTGTACAAACACGTCCGGTTGTGCGGAATCCAACCGGAGATGCAAACCGAGATCGAACACGACAAGAACACGTAAATAAACGACACACACGACTCAACGATTAACACCTCTGTATTAATACTATGAAAGGTCTGTTACAATGCAATGTTTACAAATATATTCTGTAAACTCTCAAAGATCTCTCGTGTGTGTGTGTTTTTGCTCTCACACTTGTTTCTGCCTTGTGTTCTTGTTCGCTCCTCGTGTCCACGCCCTTGTCTGTTATGTCTTCAGCCTTTATATAGCAACAGCACAACGAATCAGATCTGATCGAAGGATCAGGATAACTGATCGAAACATCATCTTTCGATCATACAGCCATCGAAGGATCCACATATACCTCGAAGGATGATATCCTTCGAGGTCCATCTATATCCATCGAAGGATCATCCTTCGAGCTCATCCTTCGACACCCACTGAATCCTTGTTCGCTCTTTACACACCCACCGAAATCACAAGTGATTTCGGTATAAAAATAAGTCTTGTGCGATTGGAGTTGGCCCATGTGGGTAATAAAAGCCCAACATTGAGTTAATTGGCCCACAAATAAATCTGATTGGTCCAAACTTGTACGTGCATGAATTCAGAATTCATATTTGTAAAGAGTAGTCAACAAGTGACATCATCATGACATCATCATGATGATGTCATGATGATGTGGCAGCGGAAACCGGCTAGCGGCGCTTCGTGCTTCGTGTGTCGAACTCTGGGACGCACGACGGAGGAATGTCGTGACGTCGGGCTTGAGCCGAACCTAACCGGGTCGAACCGAAACGAGTTGAACCGAACCAAGTCGCGTCCACATAATATGTATCAACAGAAGAGTATCATGTCTTGGGTCAATAGTCCAGATTGAGGTAAAAATGGTATTTAAGTCAGAGAGTATCATGTTGGGATAGTTGCATGAAGGGGTTATAAGAAGTGATGGTGAAATCATGAGGAGTTTACAGTAAATTTATGGGTATAAAACTATAATTACTGTGCAGCATCGGGTCTCACCAAGAAAACCGAGAACCTTGCACCGGACTGACCCCCAACTACAAAATATGGTCTGGTCCTCAAGTTTACAAATTTCGTTCATAATACCGTCTAAAACCAAAGAAAACGGAGAAATGCCTGATCACATACTTTTTAAAAAACCTGATAGCAGAACAATAAATAATAAGACTTGCTGAATGTAATGGTGTTTCACTTGGTGTAAAGGTGATGTGGCCGGTTTTGGTGTAACTAATCTATCTATAAAGGATAAATTTGGTGAAAAAACGGGTCAGTCAAAATAACTTTTCTCAGTGCCTCAGCAAGTATTGGGGGCCAATAGACTGATGGTTTTCAGCAGTCGGTCGATCCCCATCAAACATGAAACATATATAGTGAGCATATTTCACAAAAATCATTTGAACAAATCACCCCTGGATAGACTTGCATGTTTCACATCCCAACAATACAAGTCTTGCATTACAAATTTGGTTCAAAACAATGACGAATAGAAGCTACTTTTAATATTCAGAACATTACAATACAAATTCACAGTACATATTACTATGGCTTTTTATTCGAAATGTCTCCTACCTGCTGGTTAATACATAATACAATTGATTTAAAATGTTTAAATATAATGTGAAACGAATAGAACAGCGTTGTCACTTAAAACTTCAACTTTGTTATTTAGTTTTTATTTTTATATACATGTGTAAAGTGAAGTTTAAGAGATTAAATAAACCTATGTATATAACATTTGTAAGAGTATAAAGGCTAGACTGTGTTCAAGTATTGATGGGTTTGAGATTATGACAGTCATGGTGTAAATTATTTGAAAGTGATTATTATTGCTGCTGCTGAAGCCTTAGTAGAAGTTAAACTAGAATTCTGTTATGAGGCATCTGTAATTGTTGGATAATCTGTTGATCTGGAAGTTGGGGTGGCCACAAGTTGTTCTGTTTACTTTGATTAAACGTAGTCTCCTGCTGCTGATGTTAATGCTTCATGTAGATATGATGACTCTGCATCGATGACTACTGCTGGAGTACATTTTGAGGATCAACTCTGGACTGAATATGGTTTTGAAACAGCAACTGATTAATAAAATTGCGTTTAATATGTTTGTTGACATGGATGTGTCAAATATTGCTGAGCATTAGGCCACATCAGTGAGACGAATAGGCTCATGCTAGCAGCTTGTCGTAGCTTCTGTAAAGGGTTAAATGACACTTTTGACCTTTGATTATTCTGTAAAGAGTTTTCTTATCAGAACGGAAGTAGTTGCGCTTTAAAATAGTCAATGTCCTCAAGGATGTCTCATGAATTATACGAAAAGCGTCCTTTGATGATGAACAAAATAGGCCCGGTGAGTAGTGGTGTCAATCGTGTCAGATTAATGGTTTAACAGTTTGTAGTAAAGGCCCAATATCTTTCACTACCGAGAGCATCGAGACCAACTAAGGCACTTCTGGTCTGGTCTTCGGTCCTACGCTTCATGATATTGGTTTCCCGTTTGGGTCGGTTTCTACTGGTCCAGTATAGCACACCCTAGTATAAGTATTTCCATTTGATCATTGGTCCGGTATAGCACACCCTAGTATAAGTATCTCCATTTAATCATTGGTCCGGGATAGCACACCCTAGTATAAGTATTTCCATTTAATCATTTTGGCTACAGACCTCATTGTATTCATGGACGCCTTCCATGAGGCTTTTTAAGTCGATTTTCCACAACGGCCCTAACTATCTACCTTTAACTAATATTGTTTCCTTTTAAGAACGACCCAACGACATAGGTTGATGTGTACTAATTTAGAAGACTTTCAATATTTCTATATTGTATATCAACACCTACTATCAATGAATGTATAATGTTCACTGAAATGGGAAATAAGGCACTTTCTTGAACTTCTCAAAACACTAAGCTTTTTAAGCCAATTGTCCGCAATTTTATATCAAATATGAGAGTTGTTGAATCGACGAGGCTTTGTACCTCACCGCAAGGAGCTTTTATTACTGAATGGTTGGTTTGCTAGGGGTTTTGATTGAGTAAATTACAAAAATCGTCCTTTATGTTTACACTAGATTGCAAACTATGTCATTTCTCTTCAAAAAATACAAAAAACGTATTTGATGTTTGCAAACCTTTGCACGTTATGTTCTTTAGCTCTACCTCAGTTAGTTTTTAATGCTAAAGCTAACCAAGTAGACCCCACATAAGGGTATTTTGGTTATTTTACTCTAAATACTAAAATAAATAACCATAAAAAACATTAAATAAAATAATTCTCAAAACTTAGTTACTTCTCCAGACTCTGTAATTTAGTCGTTTTGTGTTTTGTAGCATTGAAATCACTTTCAATATCAAATACATGTGTTGCCTTAATATCGAATGTGTCGAATTTGGTGTTCCACCTTTCACAATCATATCAACGAATCATTGTAGCTTATAGCTGATATATTCATTCTCCGATACAACTTCAAAAGACTAATGAAATAGATTTCATCTTTTGCTCAATTTGTCTTTAATTCATTTTTATTATATTAATTTCAAAACCTTCTAGAGGCACAAAAAACGGTTTAGGTTCCGTAACGGGTTAGAAACGACTTGAACCGTATATAGTTGGAATTCGGTTGTAACACACTAACACTATACTTTTAAATCATATTGAACCCAATCACACCCGGTTCAAACCGCCGAAGCTCAATTGTTTAACCTTAGTCAACCAGTAAGTATGAAGGCTTTGGATTGGGTTGGACCCAATCGGGTGGAGGCCCAAAGAAATATAAATCACCACGTAACCAGAATGCATGGCGGTGTCGGTGTCGTAGGGTTTTTAATTTTATAGCCTTCGTCTTCTTCCTCTGCTGAAGATTTCAAAACCCTAGTAATTGTTTCCATGGACAAACTCCCTGAGTCTCTGCTTCTTGAAATTCTGAGTCGACTTGACGACTCAGCCGACGTTGCTCGCTGCCGATTTGCTTCCAAGGCTTTCAATACTGTTTTTCCAGACCTTCGATCAATTAATCTTCGATGTTCCTCGAGGAAATTGTCGAGTTCTTTGAAGAAGGTTTTTTTGGATCTTATTTCGAAACAGAGAATCGTTGAATCGGTGTGTATCCGCCTTCACGGGACCGTTGATGTGGACTTTGCAAAAGAGTGGCTGCCTAGGGTTTCCCAATCCTTGAAATCGCTTTCATTATCTGGTTGTTGGTACTGTTTTGCACCTCCATTGGCGCTGATTTCTGCGTGTTGTAAGTTGAATGTTTTCTAGTGATTTTGTTGAGTTGAATGTATAATTGTTTTAATGCATTCATTCTGCTTCCTTTGTTGCAGGTCATAATCTTGCTAACTTATATCTTGATTTTGTACGCCTGTCTATGGATTCCTTGAATCCAAATCCAATGCCAATGCTCACAAGTTTGACAATTGAACATACATTATTAGAAGACGAAGACCTAAACCAGTTGAATAAGTGTTTCCCTAATCTTCAAGTTCTTAAGTTGGTAGGGATAGGGCTTAAAGATCCAAAGATCCACCTTCTCAAACTCCAAACCTGCCATTTGGATTTCTTAACTGATCCATTGTCTTTAACTCTAATCACCCCTAACCTCATCACACTCAGAATTAAATGTCCCTATCACGCTGCAATTCATGTTGATGCTCCCATGCTATCTCACTTTCATCTTAATTTAACCACATTAACCGCCAAGTTTGAGAATTTGAAAACACTTTGGTTGGACTCTTTTTATATTGGATCATTACTTTCAGAATTCCCGATCACAAAAACAGTTCAGAATCTGACTCTGGATTTGGGAAAGAATGCACCAACAAACGCAGGAGATTCAAAACTGACCTTAAGGAAGGTGTTCACAATTTTCCCGAACTTGAGTTCTCTATGTGTCAAATCAAGTGCTTGGTCGGAATTAGAAGCTTGTTTGAATCCAGAAGGTTGGGATATTTTGGATGGGAGTAAAGGATTGAAGACAATCTATGCATATCTGATGTTAGTTGACCCGTCGTTAACGTTCTCATATGTTGCGCGTGTGTTGGACCAATGCGTAGGCTTGTCAGTGGTCTCGTTGCTCATCCATGCTGATGTTGTTGATACTGAATCTAATAGTTTCATGTCTAAGTGCATGGCTCGTTGGCCGCAGTTGAAGTGGCGGTGGGGTATATGGAGTGAATACGTGAAAGATACTTGGATAACCGATCTACAGATTAGCTGAACACCCCAAAACATCTAAGAAGCTCCGCTTGTGATGAGGTAAGATATATATGTTATTCATTTATGTTTAATTTGGATATTTGGTTTTGATGATGAAAATGGCAAAATGCTTAAACTGTTACATTTAGTTTTGATTCTTATTCTATAAATGTGGTTACATGCATCAATAATTTTAGGCGAATTGCAAATAAATAATCCCACCTAACTCAATGTGGCCGATAATAATCCCAAATCAGTTATTGGCCGATAATAATCAGAAACTAGTCAATTTTTTTTTGTAAAATAGTCCGCCGTTAAAATAGCTTAACGGAGTTAAGTTTTTTTCTGAATTACAAACCGATTTTTAGGGCTTTTGACAGTCGATTGATGTAAAACTTACCTCGAAATTTTGCTTAAAATGGCTTGATTTTTGTTAATTGGAAGTTTAAACACCCGAATTAAAGCACTGTTTTCGTGGGTTGGGGCAGTATTTCGAGGTAAGTTTTACATCAATCGACTTGTATCCTCGTTCTGATCAAAAGCCCTAAAACATTGGTTTGTAATTCGGAAAAAAAACTTAATTCCGTTAAGCTATTTTAACGGCAGACTATTTTACAAAGAAAATTAACCAGTTCGGATTATTATCGGCCAATAACTGACTTAGGATTATTATCGGCCAAATTAAGTTAGGTGGGATTATTTATTTACAATTTGCCATAATTTTAGCTATTTGATCAATTAATTTATCTAGTCAAAGAACATTATAGTTATAAAAAGTGTTTACCAATATGTCCTTTTATCTTTTGGTTTTGAGACACCATGATCTACTGTTTCCTTTTGACTACTCTCTATGGCTACACAATATATCTTGGAAACCAACAATTATCTTGTGGAAACTATGGGTGTAAATAAGCCCAAAGGTCGGTTAAAAGCTCGAAAGAGTCGAGCCCGAGCTCAAGCCTGTAATAGAGCTCGTTTAGTTATCGAGTTCGAGCCTGAAATACAAAGCTCATTTAGGCTCGTGAGTCTAAACGAGTCCAAACAAAACTTTACTTTTTTATATAATGACTACGGCGGCGGCAAGCCGAGCTCAAGCCGAGCATTGGCTCGTTTAAGAGATATTGAAGTACATGCCAAAATATGTTGGGTCGAGATTGTAAATGTTTGTCTGTTTGTTTGTTTTATAGTTAACGTGTTGAATCGATCATATGTTATTTGTAATCGTTTATATTCATGCAGGCTTTTAACATTTTTAGTTTATGCTATAGGCTCGTGTGGTTTTATGAATTAAAACGGGTAGATGATGAAAATAGCTCTAAATATCAGATTTATGAGTTGTATTGCATTATTATTAGTATCATCATGTTTAAGTTTTCAAGTTTCAACATTAGGGGTAGGGGTGGTGATCACTCATCACTCACAAATCACTCACAACATCAAATCAAGTTCCGTCATGTCATCAACCATTATTCAATCACTCACAACCTTTTTTAGTGGAAATGTCCATCACTCACCACCACACCCAACAATTTCCCTCATCACCCAATACCCATCACGCGTCAAAAATACCACGCGTTATAAAAAGGGAGGGTGAAAAATGGAGGTGGCGGTGGTGTTTGGCATTCTTTCACGCGTGAACTACTTCCATCACGGGGAAAAAGGTCTCCACCCCGGGTCCCCTTAGAATTAAAAATAAGGTTTCATTCCAATCAACTGGGCAAATTACATAAGGATAGCAGGTAGACGGGCAACAAATTACATTAGAATTAGATTGTGGCTAAATGTACTTTAAAATGCATGCCACAATATGCTGGGTCGGGTTCATTGGACATTGTTTGTCTAGCTTTCATAAATAGTTAATGTGTTAATTACAATCATAACCAGCACCTTTATTAAAATAATCATCTAGTTTTTATATATCTTTTCCTATTGGACGGGTTATAGGTATGTTACAACCCATTAGGTTAGGATACCTGTGATGGGAAGAAAAGGACTTATTGGTTTATGCATATTTGTTGTTAGATGAACTGTCATAAACTTTTCCATTTGTTGCATGTGTGTGGGTTGTGGGTTGTGAGACAATCTGATTATCCACCTGATGAAATCGAATACCAGATGATGATAAAATCATTTGTTAAACAAATATAGTGAGCATAAGACTAAAAGAAGGGACCAACAATTGCATACATAGTGGCTAACAGATTGTCACGGGTGCATTTTTTTTTTTGAACGGAAAATTTCTTTTATTCCTATCGTTTGTGGGATTTGAACCCAAGACCTCCTTCTCCCATAGTGTTTAAAGGCTTTGCCTTTGCAAATGGACCACCACCCCATTGGTACTTTTGTTTTCCGATCTGATTTCCATGCACAAGGAGCTTTGTTACTGATCAAATCATATAAGGAACCTTGTAACATATTTGGAAATCCTGAAGTACAATGGCGCATTGGCTACGACAAACATCAATGACTTCGTTCAGCTATTGGAGAACAAAGATCAGGAAGAAACCCTAAAGGCGAAAAGGGTTCCAGTGCGACAAAATCCTGATATGTATTATGAAACTTCTAGCACTTCTGCAAGACCAGTTTCACATGCTCCACTTCAAACAGCGTTTGTCACAAGCACAGATCTATATGGCAATCCGATACAAGTTCCTGTAAAGCCAGCTCCAACCACAGACTTGTATGGAAATCCACTACAAACAGCTCCACAACAGCAAAGCTATCGGCCATCTACCGTAGCAACTGATTTGTATGGGAATCCACTTCCTGCTCAACAACAAGCTTGTTATGGAAGCACATCATCTGCTGGTCAGCCATCAAAGTCAAATACAGTACGACTTGACACGTCAAACTTCTCCAAAGTTAGCGTTGAAGTAGCTAAAGATCATATGGAGATACTAAACACATTGGTGAGCTCGTATTGTGGGTTGATTGCAGGGCAGATCGGAAACATCAATCTAACTCAAGAAGATTATCAGCAGATCGATAAAGAAGAGATGGATATGATGGACATCAAATGGGCTTTCGCCAGTGCTGTAAGGCGAGCTAAAGACTTCATGGAACGGACTGGTAGAACCAGCTTGGAAAGCAAGAAAGATACCAAGTATGGGTTCGACAAGCAATCCGTCAAGTGCTTTAACTGTGGTGAACGTGGTCATTTCAAACGTGAATGCACAAAGCCAGCACAGCATGGGAACCAGAATCCTTTCAGAGGTCAAGGCAACCAACAGAATCAGAATCAAACCAGGAATGATGATCGCACCTTGGTCCCTACACTACAATTCATGTTGAAGCTCCCATGTTATCTCACTATCATCTTAGGCTTAATACCCGTACACATGTTGCTGCATTCGCTCCCAAAAGTTTTGAGAATTTGAAAACACTTTGGTTGGACTCTTTTTATATTGGATCATTACTTTCAGAATTCCCGATCACAAAAACAGTAGAAAATCTGACATTAGATTCAGGACACGAGGCAGTACTTGTCAAAGAATCAAAATTGACCCTAAGGAAGGTGTTCATGGTTTTTCCGAACGTGAGTTCTTTGTGTATTAATTCAGGTGCTTGGTTGAAATTGGAAACGTGTTTGAACCCAGAAGATTGGGAGATTTCTGATGGGAGGAAAGGATTGAAAACGATCCGTGCATATCTTATGTTAATTGACCCGTCTTTGACTTTCTCATTTGTTTCTCGTGTGTTGGACCAATGCGTTGGGTTGTCACAGGTCTTGTTACTCATCCATGCTGATGTTGGTGGTACTCAATGTAAAAGGTTCATGTCTGAGTGCATGGCTCATTGGCCTGGGTTGAAGTGGCGGTGGGGCATATGGGGTGAATACATGAAAGATCGATACTTGGATAACCGATCTATATATCTAACTGAACACCACAAATCATCTAAGAAGCTTCACTTATGATGAGGTAAGATCAATCATATGATGTTTGTAATCGTTTCTATGGATGAAGGCTTTTAACACTCTCAGTTTGTGTTATAGGCTCATGTGGTTTTATGAATTGAAACGAGTAGATGATGAAAATAACTTTAAATATTTAAATATTAGACTAATGAGTTGTATTGCATTATTATTATTATTATTATTATTATTATTATTATTGTTGTTGTTGTTGTTGTTGTTGTTATTGTCATGAATCATCATGTTTAAGTTTTCAAGTTTCAACATTTGAATTAGATTGTGGCTAAATGAGCAATTTTAAAATGCATGCCAAAATATGCTGGGCCGGGTTCGTCGGACGTTTTTCATAAAAAAGTGATGGGAAGAAAAGGTTTATGCATATTTGTTGTTAGAAGACCTGTCATTAACTTTTCCATATGTGTGTTGGTTGTGATCATCGAATCACAATCACAGATGATGATGATAATGTTGGTAGTGTGTTGAAGAGTATTATGTCATGGGTCAATAGTCCAGATTGAGGTAAAAATGGTATTTAAGTCAGAGAGTATCATGTTGGGATAGTTGCATGAAGGGGTTATAAGAAGTGATGGTGAAATCATGAGGAGTTTATGTTTAATTTATGGGTATAAAACTATAAATACTGTGCAGCATCGGGTCTCACCAAGAAAACCGAGAACCTAGCTTGCATCGGACTGACCCCCAACTACAAAATATGGTCTGGTCCTCAAGTTTACAAATTTCGTTCATAATACCGTCTAAAACCAAAGAAAACGGAGAAAAGCCTGATCACATACTTTTTTTTAAAAAAAAAAAACCTGATAGCAGAACAATTAATAATAAGACTTGCTGAATGTAATGGTGTTTCACTTGGTGTAACTAATCTATAAAGGATAAATCTGGTGAAAAAACGAGCCGGTCAAAATAACTTTTCTCAGTGCCTCAGCAAGTATTTGGGGGGGGGGGGGGGGGGGGGGGGGGGGGGGGGGGGCAATAGACTGATGGTTTTCAGCAGTCTGTCCCCATCAAACATGAAACATATATAGTGAGCATATTTCACAAAAATCATTTGAACAAATCATCCCTGGATAGACTAGCATGTTTCACATCCCAACAATACAAGTCTTGCATTACAAATTTGGTTCAAAACAAGTGACGAAAAGAAGCTACTTTTAATATTCAGAACATTACAATACAAATTCGCAGTACAAATTAATATTCAAGTGAGAATTGTCCTCGGGCTTTTATTCGAAATGTCTCCTACCTGCTGGTTAATACTTAATACAATTGATTTAAAATGTTTAACTATAATGTGAAACGAATAGAACAGCGTTGTCACTTAAAACTTCAGCTTTGTTATTTAGTTTTTATATATATGTGTAAAGTTAGGTTTACGAGATTAAATAAACCTATGTATATAACATTTGATGGGTTTTAGATTAGGACAGTCATGGTGTAAATTATTTGAAAGTGACTATTATTGCTGCTGCTGAAGCCTTAGTAGAAGTTAATGTTGGGATCGACAACACCCGATGAACACGAATTGCGGAATACACACGAACAACTGAACACTCGGACCACACACTCTCACTCTCTGCCACTCAAGAACACAAGGATTTAACGTGGTTCGGTCTAAACTGACCTACATCCACGGGTAACCAGGAGTTTATATAACTTGGAGAGGTACAAAGTTTACAATACATATGAATCTCTTATATAGAGATTGAAGAAAGAGAATGAAGCCCAAAACAAGATCCGTGAATAATGGGTTACAGGCATTATTGGTTCACCCATGCCCCCTTATCCTCTTATCCTATTTTCGACCTCAACTTGGTCAAGTGGCTTCATACTCAACAATCTCCCACTTGAAGCCACGGGATAATCTTCACCTGTGCTTCAACTGTGCATCTGCATTTCTGTAAAAACCTTTTGATCTTAGCTCCTTCCTAGTTACCCCGGCCTTTTCTTCAATTAACTTGAAGGCCCGTTGAAGCTCCTACTGAGCCTCAACTCATCAGTCATGGCTAAATCTGCCCCTGACCCGTTCTCTGTCTCTACCGGCTCCCACTGACACGAACTGCCGGATTCTGAGAAAACCTGAGAACTAACACTCTCCGAATAAAGCAGGTAATTCACTGGAGAGACTTTTACCGCTGGAATACTGGTTCTCTTAACTCATTGTCGTCTGGGAGTTCTGATTGAAGCACTACCTGTGCTCCCACTGCCACGAATACCCTTGACTGGTTTCTCTGAACCTTTCCTAGCATGTTCAACCTGAATCTGACCTGTGGCTCTGGGTTTGTCTCCTGCAAAACAAACCTTCTTCTGCCCACGAGATTCTGTGAACCGGATCTTGGTCTTCTTCTGAACTGGGACGGTTACTCCCTCAGATGGTAAACTGACCATATACAGCGAACCCCGTTTCTTTCCTCGAGCTACGACTAGATTTCCCTTTAGAACCTTCCACTGCTCGTTCCTGAACTTAACCTCGTGCCCCTGTTCATCCAACTGCCCAACATAAATCAACTGTTTCTTCAGACTTGGAATTACCCGGACATCCTTCAAAGTCCATGAACCGACTGGAGTCTTCAGATCTAAGTCACCCATGCTCATCACATCAAGAACCTCATCGTTCGCTAGTCTTACCTTACCAAAATCTCCTTCTTTCAGATTTCGCAGTGCTTCACTGATGTGGGTAGCGTGAAATGAAGCACCCGAATCCAAAATCTAGGAATCCACATTGCTCTCCACACTACAGATCAAAACATCATCATCTATGTGGTCTACTGCAGCGTTAACTTCTTTCTTCTCATTTGGACATTGATTCCTAAAATGTCCTACCTCTTTGCAGTTCCAACAGGCTACATCACCTCGAGCCCTAAACTGACTCCTCTGTCTGTTCCTGCTCCCGCTACCTCTGTTAGTCTTCCTTCCTCTACCAACATTCAGTAATTCACTCGATGATCCACTTGAACTTCTCCTTCTGACGTCCTCGCCCAGAATAAGATCATAAATCCCTTCAAAAGTGAATCCGTTGGTACCTGATGAACTGGAAATCGCTGTAACAGTTCCGGACCAACTATCTGGCAAAGAAGATAACAGTAGCAAAGCTTGAACTTCATCTTCGAATTTGATGCCCACTGACGCAAGTCTGGCCAAAATCGAATTCAACTTATTGATGTGCTCTGTGACTGAACTGCCTTCCCTCATCCTAGTATTCACCAGCTCTCAAATCAGAAAGACCTTATTAGCTGCCGAAGGCTTCTCGTACATGTTAGATAGGGCTAACATCATACCACTAGTTGTGGTTTCCTTCATGATGTTGAATGCCACAGTCTTTGATAACGCCAATGTAACAACTGCCCTGGCTTTCCTGTCTTTTGATTCCCAATCTGCTGGTTCCACCTTTTCTGGTCTAACTCCTGATAACACAATATCATGATCTTTTTAAACTAATAATGCCTCAATCTGCATCTTCCACCAGCTAAAATATGTACCGTTAAACTTATCGATTTGAACTTTCCCGTCTTCTGCCATGTTAACAAACACGACTAACCGAAATTTAAATCGAAATATAAACCGAAAATCAACACTGAAACAACCGAACCACGTCTGGTCTGCGGTTCTGTTTCTTCGATCTTCAACGAAACGATACTCTGAAAAATCACTGGTTTAACCGGTCAAAAAACTGATCTTGAAATTTGTCACCTTTTTTTTCTTTAAACCCAAAAGATAAAGGCCACAAAAGTCAAAAGGATGACAACCTTTTTTCTTTTCCTTTTCTTTCTTCACGTGCCTTCTTTTCCCCTTTTTTTCTATTTCTTTTCTTTGGTCAAAAGGATAGAATAAATAAGGCCACCTGCCTTTCTTTCTTCTTCCACAAGACCAAGACAAAAAAAAACTCTTTGCTCAATCGATCAAGTAATAAGCAGGTGACAACCTTCACAAACTTCGATCGATGGCTGGGTTCAACGGCTACGCTGCCGGTTGGTCGGAGGAACAGTGGCGATTCTGATGGCGGTGGCGTCGGTTCTGATGGCGTTAGAGGCGGTTCTGATCGGAACTCGAACAGAAAAACTGCTGACGAGAACAAACCGGTATTTTCTGTTCGGTTTTCTGTTCGTTCTGTTCGATCTGTTCAGTTTCTGTTCGGTTCAACAACACGAGCCTGAGCTCTGATACCAGTTGTTGGGATCGACAACACCCGTTGAACACGAATTGCGGAATACACACGAACAACTGAACACTCAGACCACACACTCTCACTCTCTGCCACTCAAGAACACAAGGATTTAACGTGGTTCGATCTAAACTGACCTACATCCACGGGTAACCAGGAGTTTATAGAACTTGGAGAGGTACAAAGTTTACAATACATATGAATCTCTTATATAGAGATTGAAGAAAGAGAAAGAAGCCCAAAACAAGATCCGTGAATAATGGGTTATAGGCATTATTGGTTCACCCATGCCCCCTTATCCTCTTATCCTATTTTCTGACCTCAACTTGGTCAAGTGGCTTCATACTCAACAGTTAAACTAGAATTCTGTTATGAGGCATCTGTAATTGTTGAATAATCTGTTGATATGGAAGTTGGGGTGGCAACAAGTTGTTCTGTTGACTTTGATTAATAAAATTGTATTTAATATGTTGTTGACATGGATCTGTCAAATATTGCTGAGCATTAGGCTACATCAGTGAGGCTAATAGGCTCATGCTAGCAGCTTGTCGTAGCTTCTGTAATGGGTTAAATGACACTTTTGACCTTTGATTATTTTGAGAAATAATTGGTGGTGCGATATAAATTTGTCAAACTAATCCAGATAATGGCCTTAAAGATTAAGATCGGGCTAGCAAGTTGAGTTTTCTTATCAGAACGGAAGTAGTTGGGCTTTAAAATAGTCAATGTCCTCAAGGATGTCTCATGAATTATACGAAAAGCGTCCTTTGATGATGAACAAAATAGGCCCGGTGAGTAGTGGTGTCAATCGTGTCAGATTGATGGTTTAACAGTTTGTAGTAAAGGCCCAATATATTTCACTACCGAGAGCACCGAGACCAACTAAGGCACTTCTGGTCTGGTCTTCGGTCCTACACTTCATGATATTGGTTTCTACTGGTCCGGTATAGCACACCCTAGTATAAATATTTCCATTTAATCATTGGTCCGGTATAACACACCCTAGTATAAGTATTTTCGTTTAATCATTTTGGCTACACACCTCATTGTATTCATGGGCGTCTTCCATGAGGCTTTTAAGTCGATTTTCCACAATGACCTTAACTATCTACCTTTAACTAATATTTTGTCGTTTTAAGAACGACCCAACGACATAGGTTGATCTGTACTAATTTAAAAGACTTTCAATATTTCTATATTGTATATCATCACCTACTATCAATGAATATATAATGTTCACTGAAATGGGAAATAAGACGCTTTCTTAAAGTTCTTCTCAAAAACTAAGCTTTTTAAGCCAATTGTCCGCAATTTTATATCAAATATGAGAGTTGTTGAATCGACGAGTCTTTGTACCTCACCGCAAGGGGCTTTTATCACTGAATGGTTGGTTTGCTAGGGGTTTTGATTGAGTAAATTACAAAAATTGTCCTTTATATTTACAGTAGATTGAAAACTATGTCCTTTTTCTTCAAAAAGTACAAAAAAACGTACTTCATGTTTACAAACCGTTGCACGTTATGTTCTTTAACTCTAGTTAGTTTTCAATGCTAAATCTAACCAAGTAGACCCCACATAATGGTATTTTGATCATTTTACTTTAAATACCAAAATAAATAACCATAAAAAACATTAAATAAAATAATTCTCAAAACTTAGTTACTTCTCTAGACTCTGTAATTTAACCGTTTTGAGTTTTGTAGCATTGAAATCACTTTGGATATCAGATACACGTGTTGCCTTAATATCGAATGTGTCGAATTTGGTGTTCCACCTTTCACAATCATATCAACGAATCATTGTAGCTTATAGCTGATATATTCACTCTCCGATACAATTTCAAAAGAATAATGAAATAGATTTCATCTTTTGCTCAATTTGTCTTTAATCCATTTTTATTATATTAATTTCAAAACCTTCTAGAGGCACAAAAAACGGTTTAGGTTCCGTAACGGGTTAGAAACGACTTGAACCGTATATAGTTGGAATTCGGTTGTAACACACTAACACTATACTTTTAAATCATATTGAACCCAATCACACCCGGTTCAAACCGCCGAAGCTCAATTGTTTAACCTTAGTCAACCAGTAAGTATGAAGGCTTTGGATTGGGTTGGACCCAATCGGGTGGAGGCCCAAAGAAATATAAATCACCACGTAACCAGAATGCATGGCGGTGTCGGTGTCGTAGGGTTTTTAATTTTATAGCCTTCGTCTTCTTCCTCTGCTGAAGATTTCAAAACCCTAGTAATTGTTTCCATGGACAAACTCCCTGAGTCTCTGCTTCTTGAAATTCTGAGTCGACTCGACGACTCCGCCGACGTTGCTCGCTGCCGATTCGCTTCCAAGGCTTTCAATACTGTTTTTCCAGACCTTCGATCAATTAATCTTCGATGTTCCTCGAGGAAATTGTCGAGTTCTTTGAAGAAGGTTTTTTTGGATCTTATTTCGAAACAGAGAATCGTTGAATCGGTGTGTATCCGCCTTCACGAGAACATTGATGAGGACTTTGCAAAAGAGTGGGTGCCTAGGGTTTCCCAATCCTTGAAATCGCTTTCATTATCTGGTTATTATTACCAATGTCCACCTCCGTTGTATTTTTTGGCGCTGATTTCTGGGTGTTGTAAGTTGAATATTTTCTAGTGATTTTGTTGAGTTGAATATATAATTGTTTTAAAGCATTCATTCTGCTTCCTTTGTTGCAGGTCATAATCTTGCTAACTTATATCTTGATTTTGTACGCCTGTCTTTGGACAACTTGAATCCAATGCCAATGCTAACTAGTTTGACACTTTCATCCACAATATTACAAGACCAAGACCTAAACCAGTTGAATAAGTGTTTCCCTAATCTTCAAGCTCTTAAGTTGGTATGTGTTAAAGGACTTAAAGAGCCTAAGATCCACCTTCTCAACCTCCAAACCTGCCATTTGGATTTCTTAACTGATCCATCGTCTTTAACTCTAATCACCCCCAACCTCATCAAACTAAGAATTGAATGTCTCTATCTCGCTGCAATTCATGTTGATGCTCCCATGCTATCTCACTTTCATCTTAGCCTTCATATCCTTAAACATGTAAACCACATTAACCGCCAAGTTTGAGACTTTGAAAACACTTTGACTTGACTCTTTTTATATTGGATCATTACTTTCAGAATTCCCGATCACAAAAACAGTTCAGAATCTGACCCTGGGTTCGGGAAAGAATGCACCAACTAACGCAGGAGATTCAAAACTGACCTTAAGGAAGGTGTTCACAATTTTCCCGAACTTGAGTTCTCTATGTGTCAAATCAAGTGCTTGGTCGGAATTAGAAGCTTGTTTGAATCCAGAAGGTTGGGAGATTTTGGATGGGAGGATAGAATTGAAAACAATTTGTGCATATCTGAAGTTAGTTGACCCGTCCTTGACTTTCTCATATGTTGCGTGTGTGTTGGACCAATGCGTAGGCTTGTCAGTGGTCTCGATGCTCATCCATGCTGGTGTTGTTGATACTGAATCTAAAAGTTTCATGTCTAAGTGCATGGTTCGTTGGCCAGGGTTGAATTGGCGATGGGGGGTATGGGGTGAATACATGAAAGATCGATACTTGGATAACCAACCTATATCCAACTAAGGTAAGATATATATGTTATTCATTTAGTTTAATTTGGATATTTGGTTTTGATGAAATATTAATGAAAATGCACCTTGCTGTGTTCCTTCGCCGGATCCTTGATGGTGAGTTTGCTTCACAAGGGGCTTGGAATATGAGAAGATTGAAACAGAGGATGGATCATTAGGTTCTTAAAGGCTGCTATTGTGGTGTGTGATGGTGATGGTGGTGGGGATTGTGGTGGCTGATTGTAACACCCCGTGTTTCGAAAGTCAAAGTCAAAGTCGATATTGAAGTCAAAGAAAAAAAAAAGATTGCTAATTGCAATCTGTCACTCCTTGCCCTAATCCTGTTTTGACTTCTTTGACTTATAGTTAGTCTAATTTATCGTTTACGTTAGTTGTATTATGTGGAGTATCTATTAAATAATCGAAGTTATTCGCCTTATCGCTTATCGCAATCGCGCTCACAACTCGAAATACGCATATTGGTTACTGTTATACGTGTGTGTGTGCCTTACGTGTTACTTGTGCATGTTTATTTATGTTATGTGTGGTAATCAATCGAATCGCAATCGAAATGCAATCGAACTCAATCAAAATTGAATTATGAAAATTAGTGGAGAAGAGATAGTGCAAGATATGAATAGTTGGGATCAAAAGTAATTTGAATAGGAAATTCTATCGCATTCGCATCGCTCGAAATCGCAATCGAAATATCAAAAATCATTGTACCAAATACTTGAACCAGATGCCAGCTGGCCGGATTGCCATCCGACCGGGCTGCCATCTGGTCGAGGCGCCGTCCGACCGGGCTACCACCCGGGCGAGGTGGCATCCGACCGACCATCCCTTTCCTCTTTTGGAACTCTATAAATACCTCCTGTCACTCTCATTGTTACCACTTTTGGCTAGTGACGTCCGACCAGCTCGTGCTCCTCACTTTTCTTTGATTTCTCTCAATTCCGGAAATTCTCGTCCTAAATCTTGTACTTCCTTAATCTACACGCACTCCTACACCTTTCTATCTTTTGAATCTTAACTTTTAACCGAGCAATCACTAGATTTGAGGTGTTCAAGGATGATGTCATCATGGTGTTCTTGAGAACTTCATGTTTTGGCTTCAATCCACCAAGAACAACTTAGATCTAACCGATTTCCACATAAATAAACAAAGATCTGGCATAGATCTAAACACATTCATAGTGAAAAAGGATTGAAAGATGGTTTCTAATTTTCTGTCAACTCTTTTACACTCAATGCACTCAAAACAGATAGAATCGGACCTTGTTCTAGTCTTCTACTCATTCCTAGTGTTGTGCTAGTTCAAGATCTGGATTCTACTAACGAGACCACCGATTTTGGGTTAACCAAGGACAACCGTCTTGGACCGGCTATCTGACCGAACTAGGGTGATTCCTGTCTGACCGGATCACTTGGGTCAAGATGGGGTTCTGTTGGTTAACACGTTGTCAAAACGTCTCGATAAAACTACAAACAATCAAAACGGCCAAGTGAAAGACGAACAAAATGACCAGGACGGAGTGCTATCCGACCGGACTACTGTCCGAACGGACAGCCATCTGAGCGACCGGCCATCTGAATGGCTTACACCTTGGGTCCCACACTTAACCAACTTTATCTGAAGTCTGAGTGTTGAACGAATTGCTGTCCGGTCGGACTACCATCCGACCGAATTACCATTCGGATCATGAGATACTTGGACTTTAACACTTAAACGATTTTCAAACATGTTCAATGCACTAGGGATGCCACCCGACCGGACTGCTGTCCGATCGAGTGACAACCTGCTGAGAACTTGTTCTCACTAAAGTGTCAACCTATCGGATTGTCGTCCGATCGGACGACCGTCCGATCGACCGACCTGAAAGGTAGAGATACTTCAATGTTTTCAAAATGCTACAACAAAAACTTCAAAAGTCAAGCCATCATACATAAACACATCCTTTTTAATGGAAGAAACAATCCACTCGAACAGTCATCCGAACAAACTACCGTCTGATCGGACCACTGTCCGAACGGATTGCCACCGCACGACCGGCTGTCCGATCGGATTACCATCCGATCGAACGGCTATCCGACTCACATACACTTTGCATCATTTTACGTGACTCTTATCGTTATGCTATCAATCTGATCAGGCTAATCCTACTCTCAAGCGCTCCCTTCAATCCATTAACCGTGGTGAGTATACTCGATCCCTTTTTGCTTTACGCACTTTTGGGTGTTACATACGTTACTTATACTAAATCACAATCGAACACACTACGCAATACTGTTACTCGCTAACCATTACCGCATGTTATACGTGACTTAATGAATGCTTGTTGTTATGTTTACACATGGAATGCTGTCTACTTGCCTTAGCAACGATAGTACTATAGTTTGGACTCAGCACCCACTCACGCGGGGGTTGTTAAGGACAATTATTTGCATGGATTACAGTGGTGATCATGTATTACGAACTGCCTTGGGCAGTCAACCCGCAGTCATTGGAATCGATAGGTTCATGTCGATAACTAACATGCTTCGTTTTACTCAGTGTACGTGCTGGTTATGCGTAAACTATTTCGAACTCTATATGCTATATCAAACTTGTATACTCGCCTTTACACAATGTGTATTGACTTTTATTTTAACGTATGTGACAGGTGCTTAAGGTGTCAATTTGCTTGGAAATCAAGGCTAGGAAAGAGTCTTAGTAACCAACAAATAGTTGTCTGTACTTTTGAAACCTGAGTTGTCGAAACAAAACAATTTGCTTAGATTTGTCTATAATAATTTATTTACCTCTTGAGACATGGTATGGGACATGTTACTTTAAATTAATTGGTAATGATAATTGTTATGGAAACTTCTGAACAATCTGTTTCGCTCAGTGCCACGCCTCGATGTTTCCGCCATCGGTTGGGGTGTGACAGATTGGTATCAGAGCTATAACTATAGGGAATTAGGCAAGACTCGACCTAGTCCGGGTCGATGTCTTAGAGACCTAGTCTATAGTTAGGAACCAACAGACCGACTTGTACAAACCCTTAAAGGTTTGGTACGAGCTTACGTGCTATATCTCGCTATTCTCGCTTACACTACACTATCACCACACAATTATTCAAAACCAAACGAGTAATTTGATCGAGATTAGGTGTGAAAACCGCAAACTCTCGATTAAAATTGCTTATTTGATCTGTATTTATCTATAAAACACGAGAATTCGCGTTGAATCAGGGGTGAAATCCATACTTTAGCGCGAATTTTCGTCTCTATTTTTACTAAAATAGGAAGGAAGTTGTTAAGCTAGGGGTGATACCCGAACCTTAACGACCTATTCCGCTCAATTTTGCTTTACAAAACTCTCACCAAAGTTTCGACGGACTCCAACGACCTAAAGACACGATATTACTAAAGGGATGCGTAACGAATGCCCAAGAATCGAGGCAGAGGCACGATCCTGAAAGTCAATATGTGGACGACAAGTCCTTGAGAATAGTCGAACCACTTTGGTTAGTCGATGTCTAATAGCCGCAGACAATCTATTTTCCCCGATTTATATGTGTTTCGATTCTGAGCCCGCAACTGCTGACTCCGATGACTCATCGATTTTATGTGTTGATGTGTATTTACCTGTTTATGTGTTTTAATTTCTAGATTTATTCGATTTTTGCTTCCACTTCGATCGACACGCACGACTCGCGCTACACTTCTAATCTCGAAACGCTGGCAAATCGCTAAAATTATGGACGACCTTATGCTATGCTATACGCTTATACTATACTACTCGATATGCTATACATGATCGCTATATTCGAACAACTCGTGAACTTTGAATAATAAGTTTCTGTATTCTGACTGCCTCTGTGATTACATGCATATGTGCTTCTGTGATTCTGTGCCCTACGTGCTTATATGCTTATGTGTCTCTGTGAATCTGTGATTATGTGCCTATGTGTTTATGTGATACATGTTTCAACGTATTCCTAAGCTTTAGTAAGTATTAAAACGTGTGAGGTGAGATTCGATTATGATGTGTCTGAGACCTATGACGATGTCTGTTGCAGACATTGTCAACTGGACCATCATCAGGACCTCGTCACCCACGACTCACTCGCCAAGAACAGAGGGACAAACGCCTTTCTGCTATCCTCGCTAAGCAAGTGGCCAAGGTTGTGCCCCAGATCGTGAGTGAAATTTACGAGAATGTTAGCAAATCGTCTGAGGAGTCTAGAACTGACGCTCCTAAAGTTGCTCCCAAGACTGCTTTCAGCTTCAAGCAATTCAAGGCATGCGGACCGAAGGAATTCACTGGAGAAGATGGCCCAACAGCTATGTTCCAATAGTTCGATTCCATCGAAGTCACTCTTCGACAGAGCGGATGTCCTGAAAATCTACGTTCCCTAAACGCTACCGGCGTCTTCCAGTCCCGCGCTTTAGACTGGTGGACGGCCGAGTGAAACAAACGCGGGAATGATGCAGCTTATGAGCTGACTTGGGAAGAGTTGAAAGCCATCATGATGGACGAATTATGCCCTCCCCATGAATGCCAAAAGCTGGAGGACGAGTTCTGGAATATCAAACAGAAGGAAGGTGACAACGCTGCCCTGACTGCTCGCTTTAAGCAGCTCAGCATCATCTGCCCCGATCAAGTGAAGACGTCTGACATGGCAATCAAGATGTATATCCGAGCTCTACCCGACTGTGTTGCGGATTTTGTGCACGCCGCGAAAACAGCAACGATCGAAGAAACTTACTTGCTTGCCGCTGAAATCAACGACAAACGAGTAAAAGCTGGTTTTTGGGTTAAGCCCTCAAAGTCTCTGCATCAAGCTACCACCGCACCAACCGCTGAAACCGCCGCCGCTCAATCATCAATGTCCTCACGCCGCAGGAAGAAGAACAACAACAGCAGCTCCAACAACAAGAACTTTGCTATCACTACCACTGCTGCTCCTCTGTAAGCCGTACCAGCTCAGCAGCAGTCTCATCACCGACCAGCACCAGTTACATATGCACCGCCCGCAAAGCATGCATACACAGGCCCCCACCCTGCTTGTCCGACATGCTCATATCATCAACCGGTCACCTGTCGTTTCTGCGCTCACTGCAATTTGTACGGTCATTTCACTGCTAACTGCCGTATTGGTCCTCATCAAGCCCCAACTCAAGCCACTGCTCATCAAGCTCTGCTTCCAGCCCCGCAAGGCCAACATGCGGCTCAGGTACCCGAGATCAACGCCCGAGTCTGCTTCGCATGTGGTGATCCCAACCACTTTGCGAACATGTGCCTGAACAGGTTTATGAAACAAGAGCCCCAGCAGCAGCAGCAACACCAACAGCAACAGCCTCAGCAGCAGCAACAAGCCGCACGCGCCAGAACCTTCAACATTAATGTGCGCCAAGCCCAAGCTGAAAACAATGTGGTCAATGGTATGTTCCTTGTGAATGGTATTTATGCTTCAAGTTTGTTTGATACTGGAGCCGATAACTGCTTTGTATCGTTTGAATTCGAGAAGCTCCTTAGTCGTAAGCGCTCCCAACTTTCCTCGATGTTCGATGTTGAAGTCGCCACCGGAAGAACTGTCGTAGTTGATTATGTTCTTCGTGATTGTACTCTTGAGCTCAACAATCACATCTTCCCAATCGACCTTATTCCGATGCAACTCGGAAGTTTTGACATCATAGTAGGCATGGACTTTCTTCGTGAAAACCATGCTGAAGTTGTGTGCTTCGATAAGATGATTCGATTCTCACTCGCGAATGGTGATTTATTGTGTGTTTATGGTGAAACTGCTTCGAAAGGTCTCAAGCTCATGTCGTGTGTCCAAGCTAGCAAGTATCTCCGCAAGGAATACAAAGCTTTCTTGGCTAACATTATAGTAGCGGAGAAGGAAAAGAAAGGCAGATCTGGAGTAAACGATGTCCCAGAGGTTCGTGAATTTCCTAATGTGTTCCCTGACGATCTTCCCGGTCTACCTCCAAGTCGTGATATCGACTTTCGTATCGACCTCATTCCTAAAGCCAACCCTGTTGCCAAAGCCCCTTACCGACTCGCACCATCCGAAATGCGCAAACTCTCAAACCAACTCCAAGAATTACTTGAGAAAGGCTTTATTCACCCGAGCACCTCTCCTTGGGGCGCGCCGGTCCTATTCATTAAAAAGAAGGATGGGTCGTTCAGGATGTGCATCGACTATCGGGAGTTGAATAAGTTAACGATCAAGAACCGCTATCCCCTGCCCCGAATTGACGATTTATTTGATCAGCTGCAAGGTGCTACGTGTTTCTCGAAGATCGGTCTACGCTCAGGCTATTACCAACTACGCATTCAGGAGGAAGATATACCCAAAACCGTTTTTCGCACCCGCTACGGCCATTATGAGTTCGTTGTTATGCCTTTTGGTTTGACCAACGCACCCGCAGTTTTTATGGATCTGATGAATCGCGTGTGTAAACCATATCTCGACCGTTTCGTCATCGTATTCATCGACGATGTCTTGATCTATTCCAAATCGAAAGCCGAACACGCGCAACATCTACGTTTGGTTCTCGAGCTACTCCAGGGGAATCAACTCTATGCCAGGTTCTCCAAGTGTGAATTTTGGCTAGAGGAGGTTCAGTTTATGGGTCACATTGTCAATAGTCAAGGTATTCATGTCGATCCTGCGAATATTGAAGCTGTTAAGAGTTGGGTTACGCCAAAGAACCCGACTGAAGTCCGTTCTTTTCTCGGATTAGCGGGCTACCATCGACGATTTATCGAAGGATTCTCTAAAATCGTTGTGCCGCTTACCGCTCTTACGCATAAAGACAAACCTTTTGTTTGGGGAACCGAACAAGAGTCTGCCTTCCAAACCCTCAAGCACATGCTATGCAATACTCCTGTTCTCACATTGTCTGATGGAAACGACGACTTCATTGTCTACTGTGATGCTTCCAACCTTGGCCTTGGTTGTGTTCTTATGCAGCGAGACAAGGTTATAGCATACGCGTCTCGACAGCTCAAAATCCACGAGAAGAACTATACAACCCATGATCTCGAGCTAGGCGCGGTTGTTTTTGCGTTAAAGATTTGGCGACACTACCTGTATGGTACCAAGTGTACGATCTTCACCGATCACAGGAGTCTACAACACATCTTTGATCAGAAAGAACTCAATATGCGTCAACGCCGATGGGTAGAACTTCTCAACGATTATGACTGTGAGATTCATTATCACCCAGGTAAAGCAAATGTCGTAGCCGACGCTCTCAGCAGACGGAGTTATTTGCTCAGCGTTCGTAATATCCAAGCCCAACATGTTCTCGAAACCCTCATACGCGAAGCCCAGCATGCCTGTTTCAACGAACGCACTCTGAAGAAGGAAAGAATCTATCACGATGGAGCTCAGCTTGTAAATAAATCGAATGGGATCTTCCATTTTCTGGACCGAATTTGGATCCCTAAACGGACCAATTTGCGACAGATTTTGATGGACGAAGCCCACAAATCCTGATATTCTATTCATCCCGGTGCTGACAAAATGTACCAGGATCTTCGCTACAAGTACTGGTGGCCGGGCATGAAAAGGGATATTGCTCTCTACGTTGGGAAGTGCCTGACTTGTGCAAGGGTCAAGGCTGAACACCAAAGGCCCTCTGGCTTGCTCGAACAACCACCAATCCCTATGTGGAAGTGGGAGAGTATAGCTATGGACTTCATAACAAAGCTTCCGTACACGTCATCAGGTCACGACAACATCTGGGTTGTCGTTGACTGTTTGACCAAATCAGCCCACTTCTTGCCTGTACGGGAAGACTACAAGGTAGAACGATTATCCCGAATCTACACCGATGAGATCATTTGTAATCATGGGACGCCTCGCGATATCATCTCTGACCGTGATGCTCGGTTTACCTCGCGACTGTGGGAAACGTTTCAAGCGGCTCTCGGTACTACGCTTAACCTAAGAACTACATTCCACCCTCAAACCGACGGTCAAACTGAGAGAACGATCCGTACTCTTGAAGACATGCTCCGTTCGTGTGTCATAGATTTCGGTGGTAATCGAGATAAATACCTGCCGTTAGTCGAATTCTCGTATAACAACAGTTATTATTCCAGCATACAAATGGCACCATTCGAGGCTTTATACGGAAGAAGATATCGATCGCCTATTGTATGGCACGAGATCGGTCACTCGCAATTAACCGGTCCCGAGCTATTGCAAGAAACAACTGACAAAGTCCTCCAAATTCGAGACAACTTATTGAAAGCTCGAAGTCGACAGAAAAGTTACGCCGATAGACGACGCAAGCCACTGGAATTTGACGTTGGCGACCACGTACTCCTAAAGGTATCACCTTGGAAGGGTGTGGTCAGATTCGGTAATAAAGGGAAACTAGCGCCTCGATATGTTGGACCTTTTAAGATTCTGGAAAGAATCTATAGACTCGAACTACCGGAGGAGCTTAGTAACGTCCACCCGACTTTCCATGTGTCGAACCTCCGAAGGTGCCTGGCTGAGCATGATCTAATTGTACCTCTCAATGACCTGCAAGTAAACGAAACACTACACTTCGTGGAGAAGCCTGTCGAAATCAAGGATCGCCAAACCAAGCAACTCAGACGCTCGCTCATTCCTATTGTGAAAGTCCGATGGGAAGGCAAACGAGGCGCAGAGTTCACTTGGGAACTCGAAATCGACATCAAGGCGAAGTATTCGCAGTTGTTTGTTACGGCCTCGGCCTAATTTCGGGACAAAATTCCCTAAACAAGGGGAGGCTGTAACACCCCGTGTTTCGAAAGTCAAAGTCAAAGTCAAGATTGAAGTCAAAGGAAGAAAAGATTGCTAATTGCAATCTGTCACTCCTTGCTCTAATCCTGTTTTGACTTCTTTGACTTATAGTTAGTCTAATTTATCGTTTACGTTAGTTGTATTATGTGGAGTATCTATTAAATAATCGAAGTTATTCGCTATTTATCGTTATTTACCGCATGAATAGTTGCCTTATCGCTTATCGCAATCGCTCTCGCAACTCGAAATACGCATATTGGTTACTGTTATACGTGTGTGTGTGCCTTACGTGTTACTTGTGCATTTTTATTTATGTTATGTGTGGTAATCAATCGAATCGCAATCGAAACGCAATCGAACTCAATCAAAATCGAATTATGAAAATTAGTGGAGAAGAGATAGTGCAAGATATGAATATTTGGGATCAAAAGTAATTTGAATAGGAAATTCTATCGCATTCGCATCGCTTGAAATCGCAATTGAAATATCAAAAATCGTCGCACCAAAAACTCGAACCAGATGCCAGCCGGCCGGATTGCCATCCGACCGGGCTGCCACCCGGGCGAGGTGGCATCCAACCTATCATCCCCTTCCTCTTTTGGAACTCTATAAATACCTCCTGTCACTCTCATTGTTACCAATTTTGGCAAGTGATTTCCGACCAGCTCGTGCTCCTCACCTTTTCTTCGATTTCTCTCAATTCCGGTAAGATCTCGTCCTAAATCTTGTACTTCCTTAATCTACACGCACTCCTACACCTTTCTATCTTTTGAATCTTAACTTTTAATCGAGGAATCACTAGATTTGAGGTGTTCTAGGATGATGTCATCATGGTGTTCTTGAGAACTTCATGTTTTGGCTTCAATCCACCAAGAACAACTTAGATCTATCCGATTTTCACATAAATAAACAAAGATCTGACATAGATCCAAACACATTCATAGTGAAAAAGGAACGAAAGATGGTTTCTAATTTTCTGTCAACTCTTTTACACTCAATGCACCCAAAACCGATAGAATCGGACCTTGTTCTAGTCTTCTACTCATTCCTAGTGTTGTGCTAGTTCAAGATCTGGATTCTACTTACGAGATCACCGATTTCGGGTTAACCAAGGACAACTGTCTTGGACCGGCTATCTGGCCGAACTAGGGTGATTCCTGTCTGACCGGATCACTTGGGTCAAGATGGGGTTCTGTTGGTTAACACGTTGTCAAAATGTGTCGATAAAACTACAAACAATCAAAACGGCCGAGTGAAAGACGAACGGAATGACCAGGACGGAGTGCTATCCGACCGGACTACTGTCCGAACGGACAGCCATCCGAGCGACCGGCCATCCGAACGGCTTACACCTTGGGTCCCACACTTAACCAACTTTATCTGAAGTCTGAGTGTTGAACGAATTGCTGTCCGATCGGACTACTATCCGACCGAATTACCATTCGGATCATGAGATACTTGGACTTTAACACTTAAACGATTTTCAAACATGTTCAATGCACTAGGGATGCCACCCGACCGGACTGCTGTCCAATCGAGTGACAACCTGCTGAGAACTTGTTCTCACTAAAGTGTCAACCTATCGGATTGTCGTCCGATCGGACGACCATCCGATCGACCGACCTGAAAGGTAGAGATACTTCAATGTTTTCAAAATGCTACAACAAAAACTTCAAAAGTCAAGCCATCATACACAAACACATCCTTTTCAAAGGAAGAAACGATCCACTCGAACAGTCATCCGACCAGACTACCGTCCGACCGGACCACTGTCCGAACGGATTGCCACCGCACGACCGGCTGTCCGATCGGATTACCATCTGATCGAACGGCTATCCGACTCACATACACTTTGCATCGTTTTACGTGACTCTTATCGTTATGCTATCAATCTAATCAGGCTAATCCTACTCTCAAGCGCTCCCTTCAATCCATCAACCGCTGTGAGTATACTCGATCCCTTTTTGCTTTACGCACTTGTGGGTGTTACATACGTTACTTATACTAAATCACAATCGAACACACTATGCAATACTTTTACTCGCTAACCATTACCGCATGTTATATGTGACTTAATGAATGCTTGTTGTTATGTTTACACATGGAATGCTGTCTTCCTGCCTTAGCAACGATAGTACTATAGTTTGGACTCAGCACCCGCTCACACGGGGGTTGTTAAGGACAATTATTTGCATGGATTACAGTGGTGATCATGTATTACGAACTGCCTTGGGCAGTCAACCCGCAGTCATTGGTATCGATAGGTTCATGTCGATAACTAACATGCTTCGTTTTACTCAGTGTACGTGCTGGTTATGCGTAAATTATTTCGAAATCTATATGCTATATCAATCTTGTATACTCGCCTTTACACAATGTGTATTGACTTTTATTTTAACGTATGTGACAGCTGCTTAAGGTGTCTATTTGCTTGGAAATCAAGGCTTGGAAAGAGTCTTAGTAACCAACAAATAGTTTTCTGTCTTTTGAAACCTGAGTTGTCGAAACAGAACAATTTGCTTAGATTTGTCTATAATTATTTGTTTACATCTTGAGACATGGTATGGGACATGTTACTTTAAATTGATTAGTAATGATAATTGTTATGGAAACTTCTGAACATTCTGTTTCGTTCAGTGCCACGCCTCGATGTTTCCGCCATCGGTTGGGGTGT
Organism: Helianthus tuberosus; assembly: GCA_030545235.1. Classification (NCBI taxonomy): domain Eukaryota; kingdom Viridiplantae; phylum Streptophyta; class Magnoliopsida; order Asterales; family Asteraceae; genus Helianthus; species Helianthus tuberosus. The sequence goes on along the minus strand of CM060367.1, from coordinate 205,490,245 downwards.
GACACTGATGGTGATGGTGGTGTTGTGGTGGTTAATGGTGATGGTGTTGGTGATTGTGGTCAGTGGCGAAGCTTGAGCTTTTCGACCGAGGGGTTGAAAATGTATATAACAAAAATTTCTATATAATCGGGGGGGGGGGGGGGGTCAAAAACGTATATACCCAAATATTTCTATACGAAAACTACATACTCTCCACTAACAAGCGAAAAGTTCAGGGGGTCGGCCGCCCCCCGCCCCTACAAAGCTACGCCATTGATTGTGGTAGTTGATGGTGATGCTGGTGGTGATTTTGGTGGTCAATGGTGACGGTGGTGGCGATTGTGGTGGCTGATGGTGATGGTGGTGGTCAATGGTGACGGAAGTGGTGATTGTTGTGGTTAATGGCGTTGGTTGTAATTGTAGTGGGGTTATTATTGGGCAACAAACCAAAGGTGGGATTATTAATCCATGTATTTCCTACTTGACATCCACGTCATTAAAAAACTAACCACGTTAGATTCTTTTAGCAGAGGTCTAGTGAGAAAAAAACAGTCTAAAAGGTGGGACTGCTGGTGGAGATATTCTTAGGTGAGATTATTATAATATAATGGCCAACAAACAAAAGGTGAGATTAATAAATTCCAATTTTCCTAAAATCAAAGTTAACTCTCAACTGAAAGAAATACTATTTGGGTGTTTGGGTTAGCTTATTTTGGAGCAACTTATAACTATAAAAGTTAATAAGTTGTTTTTATAGTGTTTGGTTTAACTTATTTAAGTTGTTTTTGTGTGTTAAAAAAGTTGTTTTTGAGAAGTTAGAAGTTCTAACTTATAACTTATGACTTATAGATGTTAATAAGTTGTTTTTGAGAAGGAATCCCAAACACCCCCTATTTTAAAAATTAACTTACAAAATTTATAATCACGTCAATGTATTTTTTTTAATACGTATTTTGACGACTATATATTTCAACAAATTAAATTATATTTTATTCTATTAGTATAATACACAAGTTTATTGAACCGTGTACATATGTTTTTATATAAGATAACTTTTTTATTGCTAATTATATAATATTATATTTATCAAACCGTGTATACATGGGATTGTTTCTCTATGTAACAAATCAAGTGTTTGGTAAGAATTTGAGGCGTGTTTAATTCCAGAAGGTTGGGAGATTTTTTATGGGAAGAACGGATTGAAAATCATATGTGTATATCTGATGTTAGTTGACCCGTGGTTGACTTTCTCATTTGTTGCTTGTGTTGTGAACCAATGTGTTGGCTTAACAGAGGTCTCTTTGCTCATCCATGCTGGTGTTGATGGTACTAAATCTAAAAGTTTCATGTATGAGTGCATGGCTCGTTGGCCTGCGTTGAGGTGGCGATGGGGGGTATGGCGTGATAAAATGAAAGATGCGTTGATAACCGATACTATATCCAACTGAACTCCATATATCATCTAAGAAGCTTCGCTCGTGATGAAGTAGGATCAATCCTATGTCATCTATAATCGTGGATATTGATGCTGGCTTTATATAACACTTTTAGTTTATGTTATAGGCTCATGTGGTTTTATGCATTAAAACAGTAGATAAAGAATATGGCTCTAAGTGTTAGACTTGTGAGTTGTATTGCATTATTATGTTATAGGCTCATGTGGTTTGAATTTTCAACTTTCAACATTTCTGAATTAGATAGTGGCTAAATGAGCAATTTTAAAATGCACGCCAGAATATGCCTTAGGCCGGGTTCATCAATCATTTCTTGTCTTGTTTTTATAAATATTCAGTATGTCAAATACGATCATAACAGTTATGAAATTCTTATATTCAATATGTCAAATACGATCATATCAGTTATTAAATTTTTATATATCATATCCTATCGAGCACCGTATAGTGACCAGTGTTATAGGTATGTCACAACCCATTATGTGGGGGGAAGCTGTGTTAACCGTATGTTATGTTCATAATAGGATCACTAGTCGTGTGATACCTACGAGCCCATATGAGTTATGTGGAAAGGAAGAAAACCAAACCTAAAGCATTTGAGGGTTTGGGGGTGTCTTGCCTACTATCGCGTACCTGATCCAAAGACACTCAAACTGGGAGAACGAGCTTTCAAGAGTGTATTCATTGGATATGCTTCGCATAGTAAATCTTACCGATTGTTGGATGACGAATCAGGTATAGTTGTAGAATCCAGAGATGTGGAATTCTTTGAGGACAAGTTTTCTAGAGATGATGAAAACTCAAATGGCACTATAACTTCTAGTACTTCTGAAAAAAGGGTCCAACCCTCACCAATAATTGAAGAACCAAGAAAAAGTACTAGAGTTAGAAAAAAGAAAAGTTATGGAGATGATTTCTTTTCTTACCTGGTTGAAGGAACTCAAAAGAAAGTGACGAGAGAAGTTATTTTCGCTGTAAATTTGGATGATGATCCTAAAACTTTCAGCGAAGCAATGTCATCGAGAGATGCTCCTTTGTGGAAGGAGGCAGTCAATGATGAAATGGATTCCAGTATGGGAAACGGAACTTGGGAGTTAGCTGATCTACCCAAGGGAAAGAAACCTATTGGATCCAAATGGATTTTCAAAAAGAAGTATCATCCAGATGGATCTATCTCTGCCTATAAAGCAAGATTAGTTGCTAAAGGGTATAGGCAGAGAGAAGGGATCGACTACTTTGATACCTATGCACCTGTGGCTAGAATTAGTTCTATTAGAACTCTAATAGCGGTGTCTGCTTTGAAAGGGCTGTACATCCATCAAATGGATGTAAAGACTGCATTTCTAAATGGGTATCTAAATGAGGAAATTTATTTGGAGCAACCAGAAGGGTTTGTGATGCCCGGACAAGAGAACAAAGTGTGTAGACTTATTAAGTCTCTATATGGTTTGAAGCAAGCTCCCAAACAGTGGCATGAGAGATTTGATACCACTGTGACTGCTTTCGGGTTTCGACACAACAGTGCGCGTTTCTAAGACGAATGTATTTATACTAAATGCGAACCCGGTTATACAGTCGTGATTTGTCTCTATGTTGATGATATGTTGATCATTAGCACTCACCTTGAAGGTATTTCTGAAACTAAGAAATATTTGTCCTTGAACTTTAAGATGAAAGATAAAAAGTTTGTCTCATTTGTCTATTTTCCCAAACACACACTTATGGTGAGAGAGAAAATGCTCTCCCTTCTTTCTCCCAAACCCTAGCCGCCATCCACCCTATTCCACCGTTCTAACACCGTTCTCCGCCTTTCTCTTTGTCCATCTCCTCCTTTCATCTTCTAAAAATCCATTCTGATCGTGATTTCGGGAAAAGAGATTTCGGTTTTACGTTAAAATGGGGAAGAAAAAGAAAACACCTCCTCCGAAGGTGTATAATACAAGATCTACGGCTAAGGAAGATGGTGTTGCTATCAAGGAACAAGTATCTTCGTGGTGGGACAAACTGATTTCCGGAGATACTGAAGGTTCTGATCGTGCAAGTGATTTGAATAAGAAAAATGAAGGAAATGTTAAAGAACCGGTGGTTTGTGTAATGAGTAAATCTAATTCTACAATCCCTACTGTTTCAAGCATGAGTTCACCGGAAAATATGGTTAGCTCTGGATTCGAGTCGTCTGGTTCCACGTATCAAAAATCTGGTGACGATTCTGTCAATTCTTCGCCGTGTATAGCAAAGAGTTCAGGTGAATCTGGTTTTGGTTGGTCTCCTATGATGATGGTTAGGCCAGTGCCGGACTTGAAATTGAAAGAAACTGTGAGTTCGTTCCCAGTTGATGTGAATGTAGTGGATGATAATGATATTGGATGGCCTCCTGCGAGATTCAGAAAGCCGGTATTGGAACAGAGTTTACAAAAATTAGAGTTGGAATATGTTGTAAAAGATTTGAAAAAGGTTCCGGAAGATGAAATTCCGGTTAATTTGTCACCGGAACTGCTATCGGCGAAGATTTCAGAAAAAGGTGATGATGATGTCAGCCAATCATTGGATGGCAGAGATTATTCTTTGGCGGCTGCTAAGGATGTCACGTCTGCTAGGGTTCTGGGTGGGCCTGTCTCTAGTCCGCCATGTTTTGGGCCTGTTTCAAAGATTAGTGGGCTTAATGCTGAAGTGATAATTGATGCGGGTTTCAACTCAGTGGGCCAGGTGAGTTCGGGACAGAATTTGGCCTCACCGTTGGTGGGCTCAAATGATATATTTAGAAATAATTTGAATAATGAAATTGATGCTATGAATGAGTCTGAGCAAGTCCAGCGTAACAAACAGGCTTCACCTAATGTGGATCCAATTATTTCAAATGAGCCTGATAACATTGGATGTGTTGCTGGGCCAACACCTAATGTGGGCCCAGATAGCAAATCTAATGAGACTCGTGAGAAGATCATTGCGACTGACCAAGTCCAGGTTGTTCCACAAATGGTCACTTCCAGTTTGCTACAATTTGGATCATTTGAACCTAACAAATTGAGAAAGCCCACTTTCCAGTTTGTTTGTGATCCAAATTTGAAGTTTGGACCAAATGGTGTAGACATTGACCCTGTATTTGGAACAAAGTATTGGAATAGGGAATTGTTTGCTCAATTGACTAAAGGATTAGATATAGAGGAGAGTGAAACAAGACTTTTTTATGATACGCCAGAAATGGAAAACGGAGAAGTTATTGTCAATTTGAATGGGCATTTTATGACCAAGAGTGTTAAGGCTCATCGTCTTCAACTATTTGGTTATTTTATAGGAGAAAATCTTGCTTTTCAAGTGGTTAAGGAGAATCTTATAAAAATGTGGCATAAATTTGGGTTGAAATCAATTAACAAAAAAAGTGGTGGTTTTTACTTTTTTACGTTTGAACATGATGAGGGTATGCTCCAAGTGTTGGAAAGAAATCCTTGGTTAGTAAGAAATGTGCCTTTAGTGTTACAACTTTGGCAACCGGACACCATTCTATCGAAGCCGGATTTGGATAAAGTGCCAATTTGGGTGACAATAAAAGACCTTCCGCTTTGCTTATGGAATGGAGGTAACATCGGGCAAATTGTAAGTTGTATTGGTAAGCCGCTTATGTTAGATAAAGCTACGCATCTTCGGTGTGAATCAAAAAAGGGGCCACTAAGCTTTGCTCGTGTACTTGTTGAAGCTAATGCATCATATGATCTTCCTACTCGTGTCAAGGTTCGGTTCCCGTCTCTTAATGAATCACCATGTAAAGTTGAGTACCTTGATTTGAGCTACAAATGGAAACCCCCCATATGTAGAAAATGTAAAGTCTTTGGTCATCTTGATTCAAGTCATGAGAATGTGCAAAATCCGGTTGGAAAAATGATTTTAAAAGAGAAAAAAATAATTGATCAGCCGGCATCAAAGTCGATTTTGAAAAAACCGGTGGTTCAGGATGATGGATTTACTTTGGTTACTAGTAAAAAGCCCAAGGTTAAATGGGCTCCTCTTGTTAAAAATGATGTTCATAGACTGATGAATGGACCAAAATCAGCTGGAGCAGGCCCATCAAATATCTCGGGTAATGTTAATGGCCCAAGTATTAAGCCTGTTGAAAGTATAAGCCCAGCGATAAGGCTGCTGGGCTTAACTTGGGCGCTGAAATGTTATCAGATCTAGATGGGAGGGCTGTTAAGGGATTGGGCTCGGTTGCTGCTTCTGGATCAGGCCCAGCTGGGTCACAACTTCTGCTGAACAAGTCTGGGCCAGTCAGTTCAGGCCCAGTTAATTACGGGGCTGCTGGGATTAATCATGGCGCTGTAAATAACTTGGGCCCATCTGATTTATGTGGCCCAGTTATGAAGGACGGAATGAATGTTGGGTCGGAATATTGTGGGCCGGGAATTAAGGATGGTGAACTGAATCCTTCAATGCATAAAAGTGACCCAACCGGTTCCAAAGTTGTTCCTAATGAGGATTTGAAATCCAAAGGCCCAATGTCTTCAATGGTTGATAACTTACGTAAATCTAGAGGAAGCGGGTTCTTTGATGTCTCATAAAATAACTTTGGGCCTCGACAAAGCTCAACTCTTGAAACAAAAAATACATTTGGTTCGCTACAAGACGATGAAGATTGTTTTGATACCGAGCATGGGTTGTGGGAAAAAGAAATGTTAATGGTTCGTAAATTTTACGAGACTAATACGCAACCGCCGGATGATGTATTTTCTTCATGGTCGGAGAAATTGAAGGCCTATTATGTGATGCTTACTAAGTTTGACCCGGTGAAAGAAGCTATGGTTGAAACACATGTTGAAGATGAGGTAGAAGTTGAGTCCGAAACGGATGAATCGGCAAGAGAAATCGTTCGTGGAGCTTAATTTTTATTTTATTTTCTTATTTGGTGTTTGGTGTATGTTGTTTTAGTGTTTTGTTTCGTTTTTGAGGTTTGGCTTTAGGCGAGTCGCCTTGGCCTTATGCTCTTTGTTTGTTTTCTCTTTTTTTAAGCTACATTAATAAAAGGTTTACCCGGGGGTTTTCCCTCGTTTCCCAAAGATCTAGGAGAAGTTGATACCATTCTTGGGATCAAGGTGAAGAGAACTGGAAGTCAGATTTCTCTAAGTCAATCTCATTACATAGAGAAAATTCTGATTAAGTTTCAACACTTAAATACTAAAGAGTTTAATACCCCGTTTGATCCAAGTGTGAAACTTAAAGTGAACTCTGGAAGAGCAGTGGCTCAATTGGAGTATGCGAGTGCTATTGGAAGTATGATGTATGCAACGCATTGCACTCGTCCTGACATTGCTTTTGCTGTAAGCAAACTGAGTCAGTATACTGTTAGTCCAGGGACATAACACTAGAAGGCAGTGGGTAGAGTACTTGGATACCTGAAAAGGACCAATAACTTAGAACTGACATACACGCCTTCTTCCAGAATACTTGAAGGTTATTCTGATGCAAGCTGGATTGATCTCACCAATGATTCAAAATCTACAAGTGGGTGGATTTATACTCTAGCAGGAGGAGCAATTTCTTGGGCGAGCAAGAAACAGACATGTATTGCCCACTCAACTATGGAAGCTGAGTTCATAGCGTTAGCTGTGGCTGGTAAGGAAGCGGAGTGGATTAGAGATCTACTTACTGACATCCGTCTGTGGGATGTTCCAATGCCGTCTATTCCCATGTATTGTGATAGTGAGACCACACTATCTAAAGTATACAACGCAGTGTATAATGGGAGGTCAAGACACATAGGTCTTTGGCACAATTATGTGAGATAACTGCTTGAAAGTGGTACCATCAAGGTTGTCTATGTCAAGACAAGTAAGAACTTGGCAGATCTGTTTACTAAACCTCTGACGAGAGATTTGGTTGTGAATACCGAGAGAGACATGGGTCTAAAACCACAATAGAATCGTTAGTGATGGAAACCCAACTTGAACTTAGTGCTCCTATTTCTCAAGTTTAATGGGTAAAAACGAAGTCACTTAACGATAGAAGGTACTATCAAATTTGATAGATCCATGTGAGGTATGATAGTATGTCGTTGCTGAGAACAAGGGTGAGTTTATGCTCTTAACAAAGTTTTGGAGGCATCCAAGCAACGTGGATGATGTAAAACTTCGCCTATATGATCTAGGGGTGGTGCCGCCTCGAGTGAAGATTAGTGGTTTATCTTCTAAAGGGTCATGAAAAGGATTTATAGCGCACGACCATATTCGCGCTCAGTGAGAACGCAAAGTCAGCTGGTGATGTGTGGGGGTAAACCGAAGGGGGCTATCAGGTTAATGGTTTAATTCCATAGGACACCATCAAATCTGTCTCTTCTTGTTTATCAACATAAACTAGGTTTAATCTTCGTGACACCTAGTGACATCATCGGTCTAAGCGAAAGGAAACATTCCAACTTGGTGGGGGATTGTTGGAAATATTAAAGAGGAACATACAAGTTGGTATGTTTCCTCCATCCCACATCGGTGGAGTGAGTGAAATTTGAGTGGTTTATAAGGGATTACTCCTTATGGGTCTCCATAGTGTTAAATGGGTTGAGAAGTGAGTGAAGCCCACACGTGCGCCGAGCCGAGCCGATCCGAGCCGCGAGCTCGCGAATGGTCGCGAATGGGCGCGTTTGAGGCGCACTTTGCACTTCGCACGTACGCATCGTCGCTAGGAGCTGAGGAGCTTTTATTTTTAGCTAAGGTCCGGTTTTGGTGGGTCAGATCTGTGAACCAAATGAGATGAGATAAGAAGGAGATAGAGCCATTATCTATAGTAATTCGAATTTGTGTGGGATATCCCATGATCTCTACTAATTCGAATTGGTTATGGATGGTTATCCCACTCCCCCTTTTTCTCATTCTCTGGTAGGATCACAACCTATAAATAAAAGCCTCTTGCTACCCATTCCATACTACAATTTTCGCAGCCTCCTCATTGTGTGATCCAGTTTTCTCTCCAGCTTCTGCGTTTTCTGGTTTCCATTGCTGTTGGAATACCAGATCAGTTCTGCATTAAATCCTGGGAGTTTACGCTGCAGCTCACAGCAATACGAGCGCGTAAAATCCTTTAAGGACAGGAATCGTCCGTGCAGTTCAAGGATCTTCTTCCGTAATCGCCAGGTTGGTTTTAATTTACGTGTTCTTTAAATTCGCCCGATAACGGGACAGTCTTCTTCTACCTTTCTTTAATCAGTTTGCTCAAGTTGGAACAAACTGGTTTGGCTGATAACTCGGTAATTAATAAAGTTAATATTAATTTACTGTTTGATTGAAATATTTTCAACACATTGAATCACAAATGATGATAATGTTGGTAGTGTATTGAAGAGTATCATGTCTACGGGTATGGGTCAATAGTCAAGATTGAACATTGAAGTAAATATAAGCCAGAGAGTATCATGTTGGGATAGTTGTGTGAGGAGGTTATAAGAAGTGATAGTGAAAGCATGAGTAAGACTACTATACTGGCAAATTTACAAGAAAATCATTGATGTCACATAGAATGACTTGTAAAGGTAGCTCCATAGAGCTGGATCAAACGTGTAATTTATTGTTCAAACAAGTTGTATACTTACAATGGATATTGTGCTAGTATCACTAGCATGTAAGTATAGAGAGTCTCGGCAGTTGCCAACTGCTCGACGCAGTGGCTCACCGTTAAAAGAACTTGCTACGGGTTAGGATCGATACATAACCTTACAGTGCTACACGATAGATCAGAACAGATTAAATCCATGTGAATATTGGGTTTTTATAGGCTTATAGCATCTGGTGAACACAGACTATACTCTCAACATATCCTATTAAAATTCCCATTGGTGAGTAAAATCGAAGATCTATGTGAATATTGGGTTTGGAATTAAAAAGTTTGACGTTGAAAGTCAAAGTACAAAGTTTACCTTTCAGTCATAGTACAATATACGGAACCAATGTTTTAAATACCGGTATGAACCGGCTGGTTAAACCGGATACCGGACATGTGCCCGTTACGATAAAGGCCGGTAAAACCCAAATACGGTATGTCTTATGTACTACCGGTAAATCCGGTTTTACTGGTTCAAACGATTGAACCGGTTTGCATTATCTTAAAATTTGAATTTTTAATTATAAAAAAATACGATATTAAGGTAATACCGACGTTCTATTGTTGGTAATTAACCTAGTGCCTTCCATTACAATATTTCGTCGCTGTTAAACTGTTACTCACATCATCCATTGTAATATTGTTTATAAGTAATAAAAATGCACATAAAAATGCATAACATTTTACAAGAAAATAATTTTTTTTAGATAAAATCATAATCAGTTATATAAATCTTAATTGAGATTGGATTGTTTTTTTAGATTAATTTGTATTTTATGGAATTATAGTGTTAACTAGTGACCTGGTTGAACCGCCTGGTACAACCCGGTTCAACCGGTTGAACCATTTCAGAGCCTAACCCGATATGAATAAAAAACTGGTTTTTAAAACATTGTGCGGAACAATCAAGCTGCCGCTCATTACCTTACATTCTCATGTTTTGATAGAAAGCTGATTTGAGATGGCTATCTGAACAAGAACATTTTTGTGCGTATTTATTTATAAAACTCAAAAGGCTTTTGTCACACCCAAATATTTCCACGTATTACCGGTGGGCCTGGCGGGGAGTATCGTGACGTAGTTGATATCATCATAGTCAAACAACACAATATATAAATGCACAGCGGAAGCAAAAGATAAATATATTACAATCCGAATATAAAGTAATATCAAAGTATTACAACGGAAAGTAAAGGATCCACAGGCGGATCAAATAAAAGGAAAAACTGTTCAACAGACTTTAGACGCCTAGAACTTGCAAGATTCCTTATTAACGCCCTGAGCTTCCAGCCAATTTCGTTCAGTACTTGTCACTTAACCTTTTTGGAAAATACGTCAGTTTACACTGGTAAATACAATTAACTGACTCATTTTAAAAAGAGTTTGAAAATTTATTTGAATGTACCAGGCACAAAAATATCTTTTATAACTTGGGATAATTATATAAAAGTAATCTTGTATACAGATTTACATGTTCGTTATACGTTCAGGGCCCGATGTAGAAACCGAGTCAAGATTAACAGACACACCACAAGTATAGGCCCACAAGAAGGTGAGATACCGTTTCCCTTAAGCAACTGTTCGGTGTATGCCTACACCCCGTGCTTAAGACGTGGCCATTTCCTAATAATGATGCTAAGGATATCCGGGACATGGTCATTAACCCCTAAAGGCTTTTATTTCAAACAATACAGATTAAAGCGGGTTACCTCAATAATTTAATCACAATACAACTAAACATTCAATACCCGACCAAGCGGTATTATTATAATACCGTATCCCAAGCCCGTATAGGGAAAATAAGTTAAAAGTATTTACCTGAGCTAGCAAATGCAATTTATACTCAGCCGTATATTCTAATCAGCAAGCACAAGTACTTCTACTGGGGCTCCCAATCTGGAACGAAGGTTTTATTAACCTATTAGATTCCTAACGGGTCTTGTTTAAGTCGTAACTTAGACCGGTTAGTTTTAAGGAAAGGTTTACGGTTCAAACGCATGATTAAGTGAAGACCGGAATAGAATGTGATTTAGACCCGACAAGTTTGGAGACTTGTATGATATGAACACATTCTGGATTTTGAAAAGAAAATGATAAGGTTTGACCCGTTTCGGTTAATTTATGCAAACTAGTTATATAAACCGATCCGAACGCGAAACATGCGTAACGGGTAACCATAAGAGTCATATACATGTTTCCTAAGTTAATATGTCTTAAATATGTTGTGATATCAGTAGGATACCTTCCATTATGCCCAAAACGAGTTTAATCTCAATTTAAGCCCCGTAGGGGTATTTTGGTCATTTAAAAGATTACAAAAGAGATTAATTTTAAGTTCTGGGACTCGGGTCTGAAATAATCAGTAAAACAACTTAACTTAATAGGTTATATCAGTTGGTGATAAGTCTTATATGCCAAAATGGTTTTAAACCCATACTAGGTGTTTAATACGCGTAAAAAGCCGTTTTAAGCGATTTCCGGGTTTTACAGGAAATCTGAGTTTTCTTGTCAGGTTATAAAGTTCAAAATATTTCATTTATTATATAAAATCAGTAGCAACTGAATTGGTGTCCAAATTTTATGTAAACTCATTTTATACACAAAAAGGTATAATCGGTATTTACCGAATCAAGGCCATAACCTTAGGTTATGATCAGGTTAAAAATAATTAAAAATCTTCAAAAATCCCAAAATATTATATTACATTAGTGGGTAAAAGGTTTGGTGTCAAAAATTGGGTTTAGATAGGCTTTACGCTAATGACGCCGTTTAATTAATAAAAAGCGTTCTAATTACGCCATTGAGCATAACTCCTAATCTAGACCTCAAACTGATGTGAAAAATTAGGGACATGTTTATAAATCAGTAATAAAGATCTTTGTCCTTTCACATTTCCAAAATTCTCATTTTATGGTCAAAAGGGCATTATGGTCAACTTTTAGCAATTAACGGAAACGTGTAAACGAATCGGACAATCAACGAACCAACCACAGAGGGTCATACTATCATGTAACCTGGTCCTAAGGAAGCTATAAGGCATTTCTAAACCCATCTAAATCGGGTCAGAACTGAAGTCAAAGCAAAAGTCAAAGTTTTGCGACTTTCGGTTCCGAACCGAGCCTAAACAGAAAATTATCGGATCAAACAAGCTTAGACTAGTTCTTAACCTAATTACCAAGTTATATGAGTGATAAAATAGGTTACACGTCTTCTACATTGCTAATTATGTGTTAATTCGCAAATTAAGTTTATGTTGACTTTTTATAAACCACTTTGACCCGACAAATGATCTAGTTAGAGCGGGAATCAGAGGGTGCCCTATTAAGGGTTTATTGCCCACATAATTACCTACTTATAACAACTTTCAATTTGACTAATCACTGGACCATTAGTGATTAATCGATAAGTCAAACCTTAATTACGACGGTTTGACTTCTAAGCTAATAACTAAGCAAAACTCAATTAAGGAAGGTCAAGGATACTTACCAAGGTCTAATGCACGATTAGAGATGCTTAGGGAAGGCCTTGAGCTCCAGAATTGATCAGAAGTGGAGTTGTGAATGTATGATCAAAATGGCCAACATAAGGGTCCTTATATAGTGTTTGTGATTGCTCAAGATTGTGCCAAACAAGCCTACATTGGATCCCTGATGTTAAATATGTGTCCCTAATGCCTAAGAATTAGTTTAGGCAGCCCCTGGTGGTGTTAAAGGGCAATATAAGTCGGTTACATGGGCTGAACAGCCATCTGATCGAGTTTCTGCATCTGGGCATGGCTTACGGACCATCAGGGTCCAGCCATACGGTCCGTAAGGACCGGCCAGCTCACCAGAACTTTTAAAAACTAACACATTTGGCCCCTGATCCTTCCAAACTTGTTTTTAAGATGCTTTCTTGCACTTGTAACCCCCAAACTTGAATTTTAAGGACTCCAAGTCATAAACTAACTTTGTTAGGTCCCCGGTTATTCATACGATCACCGAAAAGTATTAAATTTCGACGTTGACGCTTTTAACCCCTCGTATACGAATTCTATCATAACTTTCTCATTTGATAACGAAACCTGATGAAATTTTTATCATGCATTCTAGTGAGCATAATTAATCGTTACAAAGCTTCGGGTTTGCTAAAAGGTCACTCAGAGGTACACTTTAAACATGTTGACACATTTAACTCCTGTAGTTTGTAATCTCTTACTTTCTTTCACAATTAGCTTCGTATGATCCATGAATCATTCGTTTAAGGGTATAAACATCATGTATGGTTATTGTAAAGTATATTTATCCATTGTTGACATTCTAAACTCTTATATTCACATACTTTCCTTGTTTGTCAACTCTAGTCCTTCTAAGGTAATCCTTTACACGTTTACAGTTTATGACACATGTCGATATAATATTGGACATGAAATTTCGAGGTGTTACATCCTCACCCCCTTCAAAGAAATCTCGACCTTGAGATTTGCTAAAGTAAGGGAAGTACCTTCTGTCTTATATTGGGCTTAATCTCTATAGTATATCTGGAGCTTTTCCAAGTTCCCAAGTTAACCTTTATAATGGGTACATGTATCCTTTTGGAGCTTCTAATCCTGTCGATCCTTAATCGACACAGGTTGCTCATCTTATCATAAATCTGCATATCATTATGTGATAGTGCTTTTCAACTTATTGGTGACACGTCCTTAAATCATTAGTGTGGGTCTCATTGCGCGTTCCACCAAGCTCCTTAATTAGGTCTTAGTTCGTAAGCTATTTAATCTTGATACATTTGAATCCTTCGAATGACTTTATATATTCAGAGCTTAACTAACCTGATAATTACAACTTGGCACACCCTTCTAGGGTGTTATCTTTTGTTGAACCTTATCCTTTAACAAGAACTTAGGAGGTTTGCTATTCTCATAAAATTCTTGATTTTCTGCCGAATACTGGCATCTTACAGATGATTATGAATTTGCATGATCTTATTTGTTGTTTCCAAGGCAACTTTCAGATCCTGATAAGTGGACTTATTAATTTTCTATCTAACAATAGATGTTTAACATTCCATCCATGCAAGGACTCCAAGGGAGCAGCCTTGATACTTATATAACAACTATTATTGATAAGCTTATTTTAAGGTGAGATGGTTAATCCAACCACTGCTTGAAACTAATCTTAAGGAGTAGCTAATCCTTACAGTTAGGCGAACAAATCGACGATCCTGGGCAGCTGATGGCGATTTTTAATCGTTGCCTAATTAGGGTTGCGGTAAACAATGCATAAGGAAAATGAACCGTCTTTCATAATTAACTATACCGTGTTCTCATGATATTGAGTTAGGCTATATGAACCCTCTAATTTTTAAAACTTAGTTAATCGGGGTTTCGATTCTTCCAATGAGGGTACTAGCCGTCTTGGAGATTTTATAATAATACAGCCTTAAATGGGATATAAACCTTAACTCTACCTGTCTCTCAGGGGTAAACAGGGTAATCTTAGGAGAAGATAATCAAGATACAAGGGGGTTACAGAGATTTTACAAATCTCAGGCTCCAATTCATCCATCATTGCTTGTGTCAATTAAGTGACACATTTACGTTACGAGTCCACGAACTCCTTGATCTGGAACATTTACTTGGACAATTCCATTCTGGATATCTCCTTTGAATACCATTAGCTGACTTTAGTACTCTATGACCATCGGAATATCTTTGTGGTCCCATGCATTAAACCTCCATACTGATCAGGCATGGAAGCAATCTATGGGACATATTAAGATACACCAATTCTCATATGGCGCTTTTGTCATACCATTTGGTATTCGTAATCAATAGAGATCAAAGAGATATCAATTTCATATGATGATGTACTTTATCTGGAGAGAGGGTACATTAGGACTTTAAGATTGAAGATTTTCTGACAGGGGTAAAAGGAATGGAATCTATGAGTTTCATTTGTAAGTTTTACCTTACACTAAATCTATGGGGTTCTAATGGGAGGCTTTAAAAGTTTGTTATGCTTACCATCTATGAAGGATACATTGGCATCCTATTCCAAGTAGAACTCTTGGCAGTTATTCTACTTTGTAATTTTTACTTATGGTTCTAACATGCAGATTTAATAACTTACAAAATTTATTCCACAAATGACTTATCTGCACCTGAATCAAACAATACTCTTGCATATACATCATGGATAAGGATATACATGTTATAACATTGTCATCTTGTATGGCCTCTTTTGCATCCATCTGAGAGGCCTTAGCGTCAGTCTTCTTATCTCCTTTAAGCTTCTTTGCATACTTTGGGCAATTGGATTTGATATGCCCTTTCTCGTTACAGTTGTAACAAGTCGCATCTCCTATCTTCTGGCATTCCAATGTTTTATGCTCACTAGATTTGCAGATCTCACAAGCCCTGGGCTGTGTTTGGGATTTTGATTCGAACCTGCATTTCCCATAATGGCGATTCTTGCAGGTCTTGCATACAGGTTTCTGGTTAGACTTTTGTTTGTTCTTCTTTTTAGAGCTCTGGGAGTTATCTTCCTCCATTTTCCTTTTTAGTCCACCTTTTACATTAGAGGCCTGAACGAGATCCTCCTTATGAGTGAGGAAATGTGGTCCTAGATAAAATTTGGAGCGAGTAGCATGGGGGTCCTGGAACTTTTTCACAGCCTTCTTCACAGCTTTTCCAACAGCTGCGTCTATCATAGTCTGAAGAACCTCTTTGGAAATTCTAAGGTTCACAATTGTAGTATCATTAACACGTGTCGCATCATCCAGAACACGATCAACGGCTGTCTTATCCGAGTTTGTCATACTCGATATTTGGCTCCTAACACCAAATAAAACAATTAGTTGCAATCCAACGACCGCTATTCATCATCCTGATGGCCTAATATACTAACCATGGTATCGTTAAACCATACAGGCTAATATAGTGCGAACATTCTCTATGAATGTCCTGTAGATATGTGTATATATATATATATAGTGGAGAGTTCAAATGAGAAGAATCACAAATTAAGAATAAAAAGAATAAAAGGGTACAAAGGTAATTTAAACCAATCATTTAATTAGTCTAGCCTTTATTTTTGTTATTTAAATTAATAAACCCTAATCATTTAATGAGCCTATCCTATTAAATAGTTGTGCACCTTACACAATAAAAACATTCATGAACATGATCCTACTTATTCAACGTTTTCTACACCATAATAACAACATTTCCTACACCAAGAAAACAATGTTTTGGTGTAGGGTACCAAATGTGTAGGTTCCCAACACTTTTAAATAATTTTACGACATATAATAATATATGTGTAGGACACTACACTTTAGATAATTTAGTCACTCCTTATAAAATTGGTGTAGGACCCAACACATTAATGATAGTAAAGGAGAAAATTATGGTGGCATTAATGAGATTGGAGTAACCCTTTATAATATTTAATAGTGTTATACATCAAATTGTCTATTCTACCCTTATTAATTAAAACATTAATTGAAAGTGGACAACAATAATATCTTGATTTACAACCATTGATCAAAAAAATATAGGGCCTAGATTAATTTAGTTTTCTTCTTGCAAGAATATTCTTCTCAAATGAACCTTCCCCTATATATATATATATATATATATATATATATCAATTATGCTTAGCCTAGGCCATAGAAGACCATTAATGGCAATCAAGGTTTGGACCTAGTCCATCACCTTTTTGACAGGGGATCAATTGTCACATCTGTCTTGATCATATTGATGATTTTGGATAGCTTGAAAGCTTGACATTAGGATATTGGATAAGAGTGTTTCCTAATGGATAATAAGCATCCATCTAAGGTTGTTGAAGCTGTCTTTAAATGTTATCGGCCAATTCTACCTCGCGCTATAAGCCTAAGATCCTAATAGGCGGATACGACTGTTTACAACATTTATTGTCCACAACAGACTTTTCTGCCCAGAATCAATTAAGTTCCCATATAAGCATCATTGATAAGGAAAAGTACCTTTTATGATGTCATCTTCCTGTACTGCCTCCTGGTGTTCATCGGGAAGGCTTACGCGTTTGCTTTCTTGGTCTCCTCAGGCTTCTTCTGATTTCTAGGGCAGCTAGTCTTGATATGCCCCTTTTCGTTGCAACCATAGCAGGTTGCATCCTTCAACTTCTTGCATTCCAAGGTTTTATGCTCCTTGGACTTGCAGATTCCACAAGGTAGAGGCTGAGATTCAAATCTGCATTTCCCGAGGTGGTATTTCCTACAGGTTTTGCACTTGATCTTTTCACCCGACTGCTGGTCATCATTCTTAAACCCGGAACTCTCCTTGTAATCAGAGTTCCCCTTTTTCTTCTTATCGGAGCGATGAGAACCCTCATCCTCTCTTTTACGCTTTCCACCTTCGGAGGCTTCGGCAGCCTTGTCTCTAACCACATCGAGTGTGAGAGATAGTGACAGATCTGCCGCTGACCTGAATGTAGTTGGTCACGATGCTTTCACACTTGCTTTTATTTCTGGGGCTAGACCCCTAATAAAGCGAGCTATACGCTTTGGTTCCGGTGTGATCAAGTAAGGAACCAATCGAGACATGGTATTGAAACTTGTAAGGTATGCTTGACAATCTAAGTTCTCCATGACTAATGTCAAGAATTCAGTCTCAATTTTCTCAACTTCATGTTGAGGACAGTAATTTTCTTTGATAAGAGCAACGAACTGATCCCATGTTAGATTATACAGCGGGATTTTCCCAGTAGCTTGGATTAGTGACCTCCACCAAGCTAGAGCTTCTCCTTTAAAAGATTGTGAAACAAACTTCACAATGTCTTGCTCTGCACATCCACTAATATCAACAACGGTGTCCATCTCATCGAGCCACGTCATGCAGTCGATGGCTCCTTTTTCTCCTGTGAAGTCTCTAGGCTTGCAGGAGACAAAAACAGGTTTTAACACGTGGCTCTTGATTAAGCACAACCTGTCTAGACGGAACACTCCTCTGATTTGACGAGTTATGAACATCATCCTTCTTCGACTCGTGTGAATTAGAAGGGGGCTTACTACGAGCCACAGATAGAGTCTTAGAGTGTGTATCACTAGATTTATCATACTGTCTGTCGAGAGCTCGTGTAACGGCATCATCTATTAATGCCTGCAGTTCCACACCAGTTATATTAACTCTGGTAGCATCATTATTCTCCCTCGGGTGGCTGTTGACCTCATCCGATCCAGCCATGTAGTTTGATGGATACATAAATATTGACGATGATTCATTCAGAGGTTATTATGGATTCATCATTTTTGACGATTCATCAACCATGGTAATATAAACCATATTGGTTAATTTGTTAGTTATATTTAATTAGTATTTTCATTATAATTTATCCTAGTAAAAAAACATTAAGGATATTAAAGTGGCGCAAAAGGCCTTGTCACAAGGACAGTTTTAAATTTATAAGCCACGATTTCAGAGAATCGAGGCATTAAGGTTTGAACATATTTCATTACCTTTTCTTGACAGAGAGTCAAAGACTTCAACTGTCTTTTGTCCCTTAGGACAATAAGTATGGCCCGTCGGCATTTCATCACTTATGGATGTTTATAATATGATCATTTTCATTTGATGATTTAAGCCATGATTTCTACATCACTAGGCTAGATAAGGGGTTGGAAATTTTCATTAAAAGATGACAAGTGTGATTTTTATCGCATCACTGTTGTCAGGAGTGTTAACATGTTTTTAGATGTTAACAAGGACCTGAATCTCTTTTAAACAGGTTTTTACCATCATAGCTAGGTCCTTAATGACATACAAGCTAGGTTATGCCCTTTAAGATTCTTTTCATTATATATTGGCAGATCAAATACAAAGAGGAATGATATTTTGATTTATTATGATAAAATGGAATTTAGATAAAATATTCCAACGATTTTTAAAAGGAGTCTATAATTTGCCCTAAACGGGACTTGAAAGGAATGACGTTGTCCATGAAGGGACTACAAGATAAATATGTCCTTATAAGGACTACTAAGGAAACAAACTTCAGCAGAAGGAGTTTTCTTCTTTACTTTACTTCTGAATGCTTTCTCCTTGGTTGCACGTTGTACTCTAGCCGCAGTACGAAGCTCGGCAATTCATGGCTCCGGATGTGGAGAATTTCCATTTCGGCTTCCTTGATTGGAGACATATTCAAAATATATAAATTCGGAAGCAATAGTTTTCAGATTAGGGTTGAGAGTATTCCTATGTTAAGTCTAGACTCAGAAGGTCAAGGAATGTGCTACTGTGTCATTGAGACTAAACACAAAATGGCTAATGTGTAGGTCCCCTTGATGTGTATGGATCTTTCACAGAATTGTCAATCTAATCAAGAGTGCGGAATCCTCTTGATCAGAATATCACAGAATGAGTAGAAACAGAAATCACTTTCAAACTGGGTTTCTATTGATTATCAATCTCACAAGAATTACAATCAATCAAACCCTAACCAACAACAATTTCGTCCAAGTCTAAAGTCTCTCACGAAATTACTCTCACAAAACTGTTTTGGTTGATTAACCTAAACCCTAAAGCATAACCTTGTTTATATAACACAAGGTTTGCTACTTGGGCTTGGGTTTCCTACATGGACAAGCCCATTTCGTCCACCCATGACCCAAACTGGGTTTTGTTTAGCCCAAACTCTATTATCTCACTAATACAAAGCTAAACCCGCTAACTGTTTATCGTTTAACTAATTACAAGATATCCAAAGACCAAATCTAAGCTGTTGTCACAAATATGCACCAACAAACTCCCCCTTGACAATAGCTTCATAAAATAACTTTGTCTTCAGTCTTCTTGCAATCTTCATGTAATCTTGCACTGTCTTTGGTCTTTGGATAGCTTCAACATCAATAGCTTTTGTCAGCAACAGACTCCCCCTAAGCTGATGCATCCAATCACCAAATCTTCAAAACGTTAGCGTTTGAGTAAACTTCAGTTCAGCATTTGTAAAGCAATCTTCAAACTCTTCATCTTTGTCTGCAATGTAGAAAGGAGGTTCTACCATGCATCCAATCAAACTCTCATCTCTTCACAGCAACTCCTCACATTAACTTCTCAGCAACATACTGCTTCAATCTGTATACTATAAAACAAACATCTCGAGAAACCATAAGAATTTTTCAACAAAGTTCAATAAATTATTATTATTCAAGAGATAGTTAAACTGTATCACAGATTAAGCATTTTCAATTTTATCACCAACACGCAAAACTTTTTAATCACACCCTATAACCCGCATAATTTAAAATTTTGAACTCACTTTCTAACACCGTCTTCCCCTATCAGTAACAATTCCTCCAAGAATAACAGTTTTCCGTACGGTAAGAATTTTAAACAGAAAAAGACACTATTTTTGGATTTTTATATCTTCTGAAAGCAAATAAATACGAAAGCAATAAACACTATTTTTGTGAGAATCACTGGTAAGAAAATCATATCAGCACTGTAACAACCCTCGAATAACCCGACACCCCAATATACTTTAGAATGTCCCAATATGTCCTTAAATATAACCCGTAAGTAAAAACCGATCCCTAGTTATGTTATAATTACAAAATAAATTAAAAACATAAACTTAAGGGCTGAGGCGGGCCGCGTAGAACCACCCCAACATCTCACGCGGGCCGTATCAAGACTGGAGTTGACTTCGCTGACTTCTTTAGTTGAAGCGGGCCGCGTAAAGGTTATGCTTAGTTAACGCGGGCCGCGAGAGCTCGTGAAACGCGGATACACCTAGAGGCCGACACGTGTCATGATCGTGGCGGTCTAGAGAATGACTCAGCTAAGCTACAGCATTGACCGATGTTGACGCGGGCCGCGTAAAGGACCCTTGTGTTTTACGCGGGCCGCGACAGGACCAGATTACACAACTATAAATAGCAGGCTTCGGATTTCACTTTCAATCGTTCATTCTTTCTTTCAATCTCGAAATTCTATAGTAGAGACATAATATTTTGGGTATTATACCCCTAATTAGCGAGGTTCTGCTCCGTTGTAAGTATTATAACCCCAGTTTCGTAATAGTTACGCTGCCCGATTGATTTAGGGTTCCGTAACAATTGTCGTGGTTCTGCCCGACGTAGTTGTTGGAAATCCGTCTCGGGGAGGGTATCATTTATATTCTTTAAAGGGTTATGATACTAACCAATGTACAATTGTATTAATTATAGATTATATCCAGGAAACCCTTACAAGAAGCCTAAGATAGCAATGTGAGTAATCTCCTTTTTGTGTCAACTGTTTTTACAAAACCTCAATTGTTATTATCATATTACCAGTATGTGAGTCGTGTAATTCTTCAATTATCGCCGGTATTATGGGGTTTTGTATACATTACTTGATAACCTTCACAATTGGACGACGAGTAGCCAATGTGTGATATGACCATAGCCATAGATACGGTCGAGTGGCAAGTACTGAATGGGTAATTGTGTAGATATAAACATTGTAATCGCTCTCAATACTGTGGTAATTGATAAAACTTGTTTTGATTAAATTGGGATTCACTCACCAGTATTTCCGCTGACAAAATATTTTTAAAACATGTTTCAGGTAACACATTGTGAAAGCCAACTGGGAAAAAGCCAGCTCGAGAGCACTGACGGCTTGGAAAATAAGTGGCTATAAAAGTTATCTAAAACACGATGTTTTAAAATTCAATAAAATAGGGTTCTGTCCCTATAAATGTATTGTAATAAGAAACTTGGGTTTTGCCCATGTTATTATTAATATGAAATATGGTGGTTTTACTCTGATAAACATTTCCTAACTACGGTCCTGATGTAAATTCCGCTGCGAGACTAAACAAACTGATACCACCAAACTCTGAGTTCACGTCCGCCCGTTCCCGGGGATCAGGGATCGGGGGTTGTGACAGAAGGTGGTATCAGAGCCTAGCCACTGGTCTAAGCCAAAGAAGTGTTCTGCTGACACTTAAAGTTATATTTTGTGTTAGGAAATAAATTATGGAAATACTTATATAACTGTAATTATTATTATGTGTTATTTGACTATTTGTTAGTTTACAGTATGAGTAAGAGAAGAATTTCGGACATCTATCATAAACTAGATAATTCACCGAAAGAAAAGGGAAGTTCATCCCAAACAAATTCCTCAAGATACTCAGCAGATACTGAAGAAGGAATATTTGTCCGTAAAGCACAGTTTGAAAATCCACTTACCCCTAGTAAAAGAAGCTGGATTCTTAGAAAAGGTCAAGAGAACATGAAAAAGTCTCAGGAAACCCAGAAAATAGGCAGTAACTCACCTTGGGAAGATAAATTAGACGAAAAATAGGCAAATCTCTACATGTTAGCTACTGTAGCAGTAAATGCTAACTTATAAGTTAAATCACAAACCCAGTTCTAGAACCTGCAACCCCAATGAATGCAGAAAATGTATAAGAACTTAGGACATTTGGTAAGGAAATCTTAGAAAATAGTAAGAGAATAAGACAAGTGGGAAAGCGACTCGTATGGAAATATGATGAGCGCAATATGAATTTCTAAATAAATCCATATCTGTAGATGTGATGGCAGAAATGGTAATAGTAATAATAATAATAAAATAAAATAAATGTGTGTACAGATGCCTATTATTATTCGGTATTGTAATTTTTAATTTCAATACTAATGTATAATGGATGAATAAAATAAAATCGTAATGATCAATGCTTTTGGCTAAATTGCGTATCATGTGATTTGCTATATTAAATATTATTCTCTAATATTAATATTTGGTAGATGTTTAAAAATTCAGATGGCCGACGAAGTAAATCAAGGAAATCTGAATAATGATAACCAGAGTAACATTAACTTGGTTAATGAGAATCCTAGCCTCAATAACAATGGAAACCAAGTGGATAATAGTGCTATCGAACACATAGTAGCCCAAGGAATTATAGATGCAATGCCATTTATTCTTCAAACTGTTAAGGATGCTGATAACAAGAGTAAGCATAGCAGTAAGCGACCAATTGAACCAGACCGCAGCGTAAACAATGGACCCTTACTTCAAGCACCCATTCCCAAAAGAAGAACCATGCCTTATGGTTGTTCTTACAAAGAATTCTGGTCCTGCAAACCAATGGAATTCTCGGGCAACGAAGAGGCCATTGCAACCCTACGCTGGATAGAAAAGACTGAGGCAGTCTTAAGAATAAGCAAGTGCGCAGAAGAAGATAAAATACTGTTTGCTTCTAATCTGTTTAAGAACTCAGCCTTAGAATAGTGGAACACTATCCTCCAAACTAAGGGAATTGATAGAACTTACAATATGGAATGGGAAGAGTTTAAGGACAAGGTGGAAAGGAAATTCTGCCCACCCAATGAAAAGGAACAGATTGCAAACAAATTCTTAAACCTTAGGATGACTGGTGTGGATAGCAAAGGGTACACTAAGTTATTCTTCGAATATGCTAGAATAGTGCCAACTCTTGCTTCACCAGAACCGGTGTTAATTTCCCGTTATATCTGGGGATTAATTGGAGAAATAAGACATGTAGTCAAGGCAACTAGACCTCAAACCATAGAAGAAGCTGTAGAACTAGCAAATACCTTGACTGATGAATTAGTCCGTACCCGAGAAGAAGATCAGAAAAGGAACCTAACCCAGAAGCTTACACAAGAATTTCACTCTGGAAATTCTAATCATGAGAAAAGTATAGGTTCTACCTCTGCACCCTACTGTAGGGATTGCAAAAGAAAGCACTCGGGAAGATGCTCCATATATTGCAACTTCTGCAAAATATCGGGACACAAGGAAGAAGACTGCAGGTAGAAAAACAGCAGGATATGCTACAACTGCGGAGAACCAGGTCACATCAAGCCTAACTGTCCAAAATTAGCTCCAGCCACAGACAACAAGAATACTAAAAATGCTAGAGCATTTGTTCTAACGGCAGAAGAAGCAAAGATGATCCCGGATGTGATCACTGGTATGTTTTAGTTAATGATATTTTTGCTATAGTATTATTTAACTCTGGTGCAAACTAAAGTTTTATTAATACTTCGTTTTGCAAATTTCTAAATCAATCATTAACTAAACTACCACAAGTATGTCTAGTAAAGACAACCAATGGAGAAACCATTAAGATTTCTAAAAACTTGCAGGGAGCAAGAATAGAAATCCTAAACCATAAGTTTATTACAAATCTTTACCCAATGAATCTGGTAGGATTTGATATTGTTTTAAGAATAGATTGGTTAATAGCCAATAAAGCCAGTACTTTATATGATCAAAAGTCAATACAAGTAAATTCACCAAAAAGGTCAAACGATCACTTCCCTTTAATAAGAATTTTCTTATAATAGTTATCACACAAGTATCAATGCTGCACCATTCGAAGCACTTTATGGACAAAAGTGCCAAACCCCAGTCTGTTGGGCAGAAATTGGGGAAAAGCAAGTATCTGGACCTGAGATAGTGCAGGAAACAATTGACAAGATCATTCAAGTTAAGAATCTCAATCACAATAGATTAGTTCTATTCAAAGTGAAGTGAGATTCCAAAAGAGGACCTGAGTACACATAGGAACTTGAATCTGAGAGTATCCACACTTGTTCCAATAGATCTCGAGGACGAGCTCTAAAACAAGGTGGGGAGAATGTAACAACCCTCGAATAACCCGACACCCCAATATACTTTAGAATGTCCCAATATGTCTTTAAATATAACCCGTAAGTAAAAACCGAGCCCTAGTTATGTTATAATTACAAAATAAATTAAGAACATAAACTTAAGGGCTGAGGCGGGCCGCGTAGAACCACCCCAACATCTCACGCGGGCCGTATCAAGACTGGAGTTGACTTCGCTGACTTCTTTAGTTGAAGCGGGCCGCGTAAAGGTTATGCTTAGTTAACGCGGGCCGCGAGAGCTCGTGAAACACGGATACACCTAGAGGCTGACACGTGTCATGATCGTGGCGGTCTAGAGAACGACTCAGCTAAGCTACAACGTTGACCGATGTTGACGCGGGCCGCGTAAAGGACCCTTGTGTTTTACGCGGGCCGCGACAGGACCAGATTACACAACTATAAATAGCAGGCTTCGGATTTCACTTTCAATTGTTCATTCTTTCTTTCAATCTCGAAATTCTATAGTAGAGACATAATATTTTGGGTATTATACCCCTAATTAGTGAGGTTCTGCTCCGTTGTAAGTATTATAACCCCAGTTTCGTAATAGTTACGCTGCCCGATTGATTTAGGGTTCCGTAACAACTGTCATGGTTCTGCCCGACGTAGTTGTTGGAATGCCGTCTCGGGGAGGGTATCATTTATATTCTTTAAAGGGTTATGATACTAACCAATGTACAATTGTATAAATTATAGATTATATCCAGGAAACCCTTACAAGAAGCCTAAGATAGCAATGTGAGTAATCTCCTTTTTGTGTCAACTGTTTTTACAAAACCTCAATTGTTATTATCATATTACCAGTATGTGAGTCGTGTAATTCTTCAATTATCGCCGGTATTATGGGGTTTTGTATACATTACTTGATAACCTTCACAATTGGACGACGAGTAGCCAATGTGTGATATGACCATAGCCATAGATACGGTCGAGTGGCAAGTACTGAATGGGTAATTGTGTAGATATAAACATTGTAATCGCTCTCAATACTGTGGTAATTGATAAAACTTGTTTTGATTAAATTGGGATTCACTCACCAGTATTTCCGCTGACAAAATATTTTTAAAACATGTTTCAGGTAACACAATGTGAAAGCCAACTGGGAAAAAGCCAGCTCGAGAGCACTGACGGCTTGGAAAATAAGTGGCTACAAAAGTGATCTAAAACACAATGTTTTAAAATTCAATAAAATAGGGTTTTGTCCCTATAAATGTATTGTAATAAGAAACTTGGGTTTTGCCCATGTTATTACTAATATGAAATATGGTGGTTTTACTCTGATAAACATTTCCTAACTACGGTCCTGATGTAAATTCCGCTACGAGACTAAACAAACTGATACCACCAAACTCTGAGTTCACGTCCGCCCGTTCCCGGGGATCAGGGATCGGGGGTTGTGACAAGCACAATCAAACTGTTTCACACAATTAGGTAATTCTTTATTTAATTTTACGTGAAAAGCAGTCCAAAACGATTACCAATATGTTTGTCCACTTAAACAAAATGCATGAACATTTCAAGTACCATTACCGTATGATACGTTAAGGTAATTTTAATTCTGATATACTAGTGTGTCCCACTTCAGGATATACCCCCGCGATCAAGGTATGCACAAAGATTCCTCGTAGTAGGTGAGTATACTGAATTCATCCGTTTTATTTTTCAACGTTTAGATAATTGGTGAACAGGTCAGTACTTTCGTACAGCAGAGAGACCAAAATATCTAACGAGGGCTATGACAAATACCATTTTTTGGTACGATTTATGCATTTTGCACATTTGAATGACTCTCTATGAGAGCTTCTTCATTTTCAGGGTTTTGACATTTTTAGCTCTTTTAAGATATCATGGGTGTGTCTAGGTCAGCATATATCTGGATGCAGCAGCAGGACACCCCTGATATCCCCAGATGAAATAACAGTATAAAGACCAAAAACTTCAGATTTTGGCAATCTATCAAGCAAGATTTAAGGTCATTAAACCATACACCACTGATGTGTTCCCCACTCATATTCAGTTCATTTAGGTTTATATCACATTGGTAAGTTGATTATTTCATGCTTTTGTCTACTGGTACATCATATGATGAAGCTGCTATCACACTTAAGCAATTTAATTTTATTTTCAGTATGACAGTCTAACTTGCTGATGTACTATCATTTCTTCTTTTTCACACAGTGATAACTCATTTTTAATTTTCTATTTTTTTAAGTTTTTGATTTTTCAATGTTTTTGTATTTTTTTGATTTTTTTTAAGAAAAGTAGTAAACTTACTAACTTACTCCCCCTAAACTCACGCACTATCTAAACTCTTTTTGGCTTAGGGAAATTTCTCCCCCTAAATTTTTGTTTTCATGGAGTAAGTTTTGAAAACACAAACAGACTCCCACTTCAATCTGACAATAAGTTTTTCACCAATAAATCATCAATCAATCACCAAAGTAAATAGTTTGTTACCCATGTTAACCTACTATTCACCTCAGACACCTTACAGGAATAACCACTGTCGAACACATCAACAGTCCTTCTTGACTTTGAAACTGATTTGATTTACCATTATGATGACTAAATTGTGGAGAAATACTTCTTGGTCTATCAAATCTTTTCGAAGTTGAGGGTTTAGATTGAAATTCAGGTTTCTTTGTCTGACAACTTGTTTTTACACTATTGCTTGACCCAACCTGATTCTCATCCTTAACCTCATCAACTTTTTGTTTACCTTTCTTCAATGGACAACAACTCGCCACGTGCCCTTTGTTGTGACATCTAAAACAAGATCTTTTCTTATAAGTTTTCTTTTTGTTTGATCCCTTTTCAAATGTGTTGACCTTTTCGTCTTTAGTATCCTCATCCACTTTATGAGGTGTACTGTTAGACCCTACAGATTCTTTCAAAGTAACTGGACTATTTGGCAAGTCCACAGCTATCGGATCCACTACAGCTGGTGTAGTAGGCACAAAGTCAATTAACTCATTTTCATCAGGTAAAAAAAGAGTAGTCTTGATTTTTAGAAGATGAGGCTTTACTAAACCCCAAACCCTTTTTATCATTACTCTTTTTCAAACTTGCTTGAATTTTAGTCCTAACTAATGAAGATTTTCCAAACTTGTCTAACTTTCCTTTAAGTTCAAGAATTTGGTCTTGTGCAACGGCCAATTCCCTGCACTTATCAGAAAATTCATTAGTTTTGTCCTTCACAGTTTCACAAGCCAAATCAATGATCTGTAACAGTTCATTGACTTTGCTTGTTAAACTGCTGATTTTTTGTTCATTTGATTTGAGTTCATTTAAGCAATTTGACTCTCTTTTAATCAAAAGAACATTTGACTCTTTTAATTTTTGCAATTCAGCTAACTGAATTTTGTTTTGCTCCGATAGTCTGTCAACTTTACCATGTAGTTCAGTGCAATTACGACACAGATGACTTACAGGTTCTGATGTTACCTTCACCTCTGTTGTAAGTTCACTCACATCATTCATGCACTTTGAAACTTCTGCATGTTTGTTCTTCTCTTCTACCACAACATCTGCTTTTTCATCTAAAGCACGACCTCCTACTCTCTTCCTTGATGAATTCTGATAACGTTTTTCTAATCCTTCCCAGAGATCTCTAGAAGTCCCATAGTGCTTGATGGTATGTTTAATTCCCTCAGGCAAGGACTTCTTGATCACTGCTAAAACTTTCTTGGAAACCCTGAAACCTGCAAAACAGCACTCAAACAAACTAGAAGATCAAAACAGCCAACAAATTTCGAAAATTTTATCAAAAATTTCGAAAATTTCAAAACCCTAATTTTTAAAAATTCGAAAAACTCCCTGTTTCTGCAGAACACAATTCTAAACCGAGCCTTCAAGAGCCTAATGCTCTGATACCAATTGTAGGTCCCCTTGATGTATGGATCTTCACAGAATTGTATATCCAACCTAGAGTGCGGAATCCTCTAGATCAGATTGTTACAGAAACGAGTAGAAAACAGAATTCCAATCAAACAGGTCTTCTATTGATTATCCAAACGAAACGTTTTACAATCAACTCAAGACCTCACAACCTCACAGCCTATCTCTGTGATCTTGCTCTAACCCTCAATTTCGTTTTCCCTCTCTCTCTCTACTTTCTCTCTCTAAAATTCTCTTCACTACTAAAACCCTAATCACAAAACATGTTTATATACCACATGTTTGTGAACTGGGCTTCCTACTAGGCTAGGCCATTTTCCAAGCCCATTACAATAAATAAACTCCCTAACCAATAAGCTAAGCCCAATACAAAATATTCAAAGACTAAATAATCAAACTATTAAGCTGTTGTCACTGAATATGCATCAACAGACTCCCCCTTGACAATAGCTTCATAGTGTAACTTTGTCTTCAAACATCTTGAGTTCTTTTGGTCTTTGGATAGCGTCAGCTACACAGTTTCTGACATCAACAGACTCCCCCTTAGCTGATGCTTCCAATCTCCAAAACTTTAATTCATTTGTAGATCAGTTAGCTAGCAATCCTTGGTTAAGCAAGTAAGCTCTTTTAAGGTAATATGCATGAACATTTCAAGTACCATTACCGTATGATACGTTAAGGTAATATTATTACTGATATATTAGTGTGTCCCACTTCAGGATATACCCCCGCGATCAAGGTATGCACAAAGATTCATCGTAGTAGGTGAGTATACTGAATTCATCCGTTTTATTTTTCAACGTTTAGATAATTGGTGAACAGGTCAGTACTTTCGTACAGCAGAGAGACCAAAATATCTAACGAGGGCTAAGACAAATACCATTTTTTGGTACGAATTATGCATTTTGCACATTTGAATAACTCTCTTTGAGAGCTTCTTCATTTAAGGGTTTTGGCATTTTTAGCTCTTTTAAGATATCCTGGGTGTGTCTAGGTCAGCATATATCTGGATGCAGCAGAAGGACACCCTTGATATCCCCAGATGAAATAACAGTATAAAGACCCAAAACTTCAGATTTTGGCAATCTATCAACGCAAGATTTAAGGTCATTAAACCATACACCACTGATGTGTTCCCCACTCATACACAGTTTATTTAGGTTTATATCACATTGGTAAGTTGATTATTTCATGCTTTTTGGTACATCGTATAATGAAGCTTCTATCACACTTAAGCAATTTAATTTCATTTTCAGTGTGACAGTCTAACTTGCTGATGTACTATCATCTCTTCTTTTTCACACAGTGATAACTCATTTTTTGATTTTCTATTTTTTTATGTTTTTGATTTTTCAATGTTTTTGTATTTTTGATTTTTAATTTATAACTTACTCCCCCTACACACGCACTAACTAAATTTTTTTGGCTTAGGGAAATTTCTCCCCCTAAATTTTTAGGCTCTTAAGTCGTATGGATCTTCACAGAATTGTCTTTCTAATCAAGAGTGCGGAATCCTCTTGATCAGAATATAGCAGAAAACGTTAAGGAAACAGAAATCAGCAATTCACTTTCAAACCGGGTTTCTATTGATTATCAATCACACAAGAATTACAATCAATCTAAACCCTAACCAACTCTCAAATTCGTCCAAGCCTAGAGACTCTCACGAAATTCCTCACAAAACTGTTTTGGCTGATTAACCTAAACCCTAAAGCCCAACCTTGTTTATATAACACAAGGTTGCAACTTGGGCTAGAGTTTCCTACATGGGCAAAGCCCAATTCGTCCACCCTTGTCCCATCTGGGTTTTGTTTAGCCCAAACTCTATTATCTCACTATTACAAAGCTAAACCCGCTAATCGTTTATCGTTTCTCTAATTACAAGATATCCAAAGACCAAATCTAAGCTGTTGTCACAAACATGCACCAACATAATGTTTAATTCACTCAATGTTGGCTCTGATACCAACCTGTCACACCCTGATATTTCCACGTATTACCGGTGGGCCCGGCGGGGAGTATCGTGACGTAGTTGATATCATCATAGTCAAACAACACAATATATAAATGCACAGCGGAAGCAAAAGATAAATATATTACAATCCGAATATAAAGTAATATCAAAGTATTACAACGGAAAGTAAAGGATCCACAGGCGGATCAAATAAAAGGAAAAACTGTTCAACAGACTTTAGACGCCTAGAACTTGCAAGATTCCTTATTAACGCCCTGAGCTTCCAGCCAATTTCGTTCAGTACCTGTCACTTAACCTTTTTGGAAAATACGTCAGTTTACACTAGTAAATACAATTAACCGACTCATTTTAAAAAGAGTTTGAAAATTGATTTGAATGTACCAGGCATAAAAATATCTTTTATAACTTGGGACAATTATATAAAAGTAATCTAGTATACAGATTTACATGTTCGTTATACGTTCAGGGCCCGATGTAGAAACCGACTCAAGATTAACAGACACACCACAAGTATAGGCCCACAAGAAAGTGAGATACCGTTTCCCTTAAGCAACTGTCTGGTGTATGCCTACACCCCATGCTTAAGACGTGGCCATTTCCTAATAATGATGCCAAGGATATCCGGGACATGGTCATTAACCCCTAAAGGCTTTTATTTCAAACAATACAGATTAAAGCGGGTTACCTCAATAATTTAATCACAATACGACTAAACATTCAATACCCGACCAAACGGTATTATTATAATACCGTATCCCAAGCCCGTATAGGGAAAATAAGTTAAAAGTATTTACCTGAGCTAGCAAATGCAATTTATGCTCAGCCGTATATTCTAATCAGCAAGCACAAGTACTTCTACTGGGGCTCCCAATCTGGAACGAAGGTTTTATTAACCTATTAGATTCCTAATGGGTCTTATTTAAGTCGTAACTTAGACTGGTTAGTTTTAAGGAAAGGTTTACGGTTCAAACGCATGATTAAGCGAAGAATGAAATAGAATGTGATTTAGACCCGACAAGTTTGGAGACTTGTATAATATGGGTCAACTAAACACATTCGGGATTTTGAAAAGAAAATGATAAGGTTTGACCCGTTTCGGTTAATTTATGCAAACTAGTTACATAAACCGATCCGAACGCGAAACATGCGTAACGGGTAACCATAAGAGTCATATACATGTTTCCTAAGTTAATATGTCTTAAATATGTTGTGATATCAGTAAGATACCTTCCATTATGCCCAAAACGAGTTTAGTCTCAATTTAAGCCCCGTAGGGATATTTTGGTCATTTAAAAGATTATAAAAGAGATTAATTTTAAGTTCTAGGACTCGGGTCTGAAATAATCAGTAAAACAACTTAACTTAATTGGTTATATCAGTTGGTGATAAGTCTTATATGCCAAAATGGTTTTAAACCCATACTAGGTGTTTAATACGCGTAAAAAGCCGTTTTAAGCGATTTTCGGGTTTTACAGGAAATCTGAGTTTTCTTGTCTGGTTATAAAGTTCAAAATACTTCATTTATTATATAAAATCAGTAGCAACTGAATTGGTTTCCAAATTTTATGTAAAACTCATTTTATACACAAAAAGGGTATAATCGGTATTTACCGAATCAAGGCCATAACCTTAAGTTATGATCAGGTTAAAAATAATTATAAATCTTCAAAAATCCCAAAATATTATATTACATCAGTGGGTAAAAGGTTTGGTGTCAAAAATTGGGTTTAGATAGGCTTTACGCTAATGACGCCATTTAATTAATAAAAAGCGTTCTAATTACGCCATTGAGCATAACTCCTAATCTAGACCTCAAACTGATGTGAAAATTTAGGGACATGTTTATAAATCAGTAATAAAGATCTTTGTCCTTTCACATTTCTAAAATTCTCGTTTTATGGTCAAAATGGCGTTATGGTCAACTTTAAGCAATTAACGGAAACGTGTAAACGAATCGGACAATCAACGAACCAACCACAGAGGGTCATACTATCATGTAACCTGGTCCTAAGGAAGCTATAAGGCATTTCTAAACCCATCTAAATTGGGTCAGAACTGAAGTCAAAGCAAAAGTCAAAGTTTTGCGACTTTCGGTTCAGAACCGAGCCTAAACAGAAAATTATCGGATCAAACAAGCTTAGACTAGTTCTTAACCTAATTACCAAGTTATATGAGTGATAAAATAGGTTACACGTCTTCTACATTGCTAATTATGTGTTAATTCGCAAATTAAGTTTATGTTGACTTTTTATAAACCACTTTGACCCGACAAATGATCTAGTTAGAGTGGGAATCAGAGGGTGCCCTATTAAGGGTTTATTGCCCACATAATTACCTACTTATAACAACTTTTAATTTGACTAATCACTGGACCATTAGTGATTAATCAATAAGTCAAACCTTAATTACGACGGTTTGACTTCTAAGCTAATAACTAAGCAAAACTCAATTAAGGAAGGTCAAGGATACTTACCAAGGTCTAATGCACGATTAAAGATGCTTAGGGAAAGGCCTTGAGCTCCAGAATTGATCAGAAGTAGAGTTGTGAATGTATGATCAAAATGGCCAACATGAGGTTCCTTATATAGTGTTTGTGATTGCTCAAGATTGTGCCAAACAAGCCTACATTGGATCCCTGATGTTAAACATGTGTCCCTAATGTCTAAGAATTAGTTTAGGCAGCCCCTGGTGGTGTTAAAGGGCAATATAAGTCGGTTACATGGGCTGAACAGCCATCTGATCGAGTTTCTGCATCTGGGCATGGCTTACGGACCGTAAGGGTCCAGCCATACGGTCCGTAAGGACCGGCCAGCTCACCAGAACTTTTAAAAACTGACACATTTGGCCCCTGATCCTTCCAAACTTGATTTTAAGATGCTTTCTTGCACTTGTAACCCCCAACTTGACTTTTAAGGACTCCAAGTCATAAACTAACTTTGTTAGGTCCCTGGTTATTCATACGATCACCGAAAAGTCTTAAATTTTGACGTTGACGCTTTTAACCCCTTGTATACGAATTCTATCATAACTTTCTCATACGATAACGAAACTTGATGAAATTTTTATCACACATTCTAGTGAGTATAATTAATTGTTACAAAGCTTTGGATTTTCTAAAAGGTCACTCAGAGGTACACTTTAAACATGTTGACACATTTAACCCCTGTAGTTTGTAATCTCTCACTTTCTTTCACAATTAGCTTCGTATGATCCATGAATCATTCGTTTAAGGGTATAAACATCATGTATGGTTATTGTAAAGTATATTTATCCATTGTTGACATTCTGAACTCTTATATTCACATATTTTCCTTGTTTGTCAACTCTAGTCCTTCTAAGGTGATCCTTTACACGTTTACTGTTTATGACACATGTCGATATAATGTTGGACATGAAATTTCGAGGTGTTACAGCTTTTATGAAAGTTACCATTTAAAGTACTTTCCTCTTGTGATTCATGACTAAATAGTGGAAATACACTACTTCCTTAGACCATGGGGTGTGGTTTGGGTAGTTCCTTTGGGGACTATCCGTCACGTAGGCGTCACGTCAGCATGGGTGGAGGACCATCCCTTTGGGGATTACCCAAGGGTGTAGAGGATAGTCCCTTTATGTATATATATGTATGCATGTATAGGTGTATGTGAGAGGATATCCCCGTCGCCAACGTCCTTGTTTGGCCGATTGCGCCGCGACGAGCCCAGGGTGGCGGTGTGGGACGAGGGGGACGAGCCGGAGACCGGGGGGAGGGGGTCTGTGGGGCTCGTCCCATCCTCGTCGAGGCCCGTCGCCAACGACAACACCATTTCCTCCTCCCCCCTCCCCGGCGTCGTCCAAAACGTCGACCCTAGGACGATGGGGACGCAAGCTAAAGACAAAAGTTATGCAACCTCCCCTCACACACAAATATACATACAACTCATACATATATATATATATATATATATATATATATATATATATATATATATATATATATATATAAACGGGTTCAAGAGAGAACGGTGAAAAGTGTGAGAACGGATCCTGGCCCAACATGTAGCAGGGGGCGCTAATTGTTATGCGGGGGTACAATTGTCCTTTTATACGTACCCTCCTTATTCGCGTTATAAATCTCTTTCAAATTAAAACTCCAAAGATTTATTGTTAGCTGTTACCTCCTTTGCAAGCTTTCTCAGATCTATGACGTTTAACGTGGATTCTGTTCAACAAAGTAAAATTCGTTGGCGTTTTCTATTTTTTGTTCCAGCAAATCATGCAACAGATATGGCGTTTTGTTCTTTTATCATTGTTTTTTTTTGTATTAGTATTTTTATAATGTGTTGTATGATTTTCAATAGCGTTATTCAATTATGCAATTTGATCGCGTTTTAATTGGTATTTAAACAATTATTAAGAACTGACAATTGGAGTTTTCAATATTAATTTTAATTGTCATTTATGTTCTAGTATATTTCTTATGTTTATATGATCATTGACGTTTTACATCTATTTGATCAGTTTTGAATTTTATTTAGTAGTATTTGTGAACATCAGTTATTACTATTTTGTTAATTTGTGTAAACATCAGTTTTGTTAATTATGACGTTTTCATTATGATGTTATATTTTGTTAATTATTTATGTTGTTAAGTGTTTTTAGTTATTCATCTCATGGCTTTTTTATCATGTCGTTTTTAAATTATGTGTTTATTATGTCTTGTTTATTATATTCAATTAATGGCGTTTTAATATATAATGTTATTATGAGACATCATTGTGTTTTTCTGATTTTTCTGTTCCTCACTGTGTTTTCTCAGACGAAGTTTCTTCCTCGAGTCAAAGGCTTTGCCCCAAAACTGGATTACCATTTATCATTCCTGACGTCAGTGAAAAAATAAAGCCCCCAATGGACATGGTATTCTCAAGCCTCAATGATTGTTATTCAATGTATGTTAAGTATGCCAAGGAGTGTGGGTTTTCAGTCAGGAAAGAGACTACAAAGACAAACTCTAAAGGTGTCTTACATAGTAAGTATTATTTGTGAACGAGATCTGGGTTATACAAGGACAAGAAGGTTGATACGTTGGACCCCAATCAAAAGGAGCGGGTGGTGAGATCCAACTTTTCAAAGAGGACTGATTGTGGTGCACTGTTATGTGTACTTTTTGAGGCTAGATTATGGAAGGTGTATAAGTTTGTCGAGGAGCACAATCATGATCTTGTTGAACGTCCTGATAAGCATTTTCTTCCAACTGAACGACACCTCACTCAGCTCCAGAAGCATGTTATACACAGCATGTCTAAGCTGAATTTGGGTCCGGTCAAGGCGTTTAATGTTATGAAGACTTGTTTTGGCGGTTTTGAAGACGTGGGTGCAAGTAAAGTTGAATTTAAGAACTATAAGAGGCAAATTAACTTGTTTATAGGGGAATATGACGCCGATATGGTTGTGAGACATTTGAATGAAAAAAACATTCCCAACCTAATTTCTCGTATGATTACTTCACAGACGAAGAGAATTGTTTGAAGGGACTTTTTTGGTGTGACAATCAAGCCAAACGTAATTACCACGTGGTTAGTGATGTGATTTCGTTTGACGCCACGTATCGTTCCAACAAGTAATATTTTATAATTCAACTTCTTCTGTTTTTGGCGTTTTATTAGTTTACATGCAATGTCGTTTTATTAGTTTACATGCTATGGCGTTTTATTAGTTTACATGCAATGTCGTTTTATTAGTTTACATGCAATGACGTTTTATTAGTTTACATGCAATGGCGTTTTATTATTGTTTCAGTTCTGATGGCGTTTTCATATGCAGATACTCTATGGTGTTTGTACCGTTCACTGGTATAGACAATCATCACTGCAATGTTACATTTGGTGCAGCATTATTGGCGTTAGAAACTGCTGATACGTATATTTGGTTGTTGAGAGTTTTTCTAAAAGCTGTTGGTTCTCAACCAAAAGTTGTTGTCACTGACCAAGATCCAGCAATGAAGAAGGCTATTTCTGTTGTATTTGTTGACACGAGGCATCGGTTATGCATGTGGCATGTGATGCATAAACTTTCTCTGAAGGTTGTTATGCTTTTTTTACCTTTGGCGTTTTAGGATACACTGCGTTTTAAAATACATGGCGTTCTTTTACCTTGTTAGTATTTTTTTAATTAAGTATTGTCTTTGGGTTTTTTTTATGCATGGCGTTTTTGTGTTATACATAGGTTGGTGTCAGGCTATGCAATTCTACCAATTTTAAAGAACGTATTTGTGGTGTTGTGTGGACGGATATTCTCACACCTGAAGAGTTTGAATCAGAATGGGAAGCGGTTATCGCAGAGTTCAATTTAGAAGATAATGACTGGCTATCTGATACTTTTGCACTTAGGGAATCTTGGATCCCTATATACTATAGATTGGAGGAGATGTCTGGTCTTATGCGAACGACATCGAGGTCGGAGAGTGAGAATCATTTTTTTGGTCAAGTGTGCAATTCGAAAGCTACTCTTGTTGAGTTCATGACGCATTACAAGACTGCAATAGAAGCACAGCGTCACACACACCGGAAAAATGATCATGAATCTCGATACAAAAGACCCCAGTTGA
This sequence comes from Helianthus tuberosus, assembly GCA_030545235.1. Classification (NCBI taxonomy): domain Eukaryota; kingdom Viridiplantae; phylum Streptophyta; class Magnoliopsida; order Asterales; family Asteraceae; genus Helianthus; species Helianthus tuberosus. The sequence goes on along the minus strand of CM060367.1, from coordinate 205,453,122 downwards.
AGAGTAATTACCAATTGTTGGAAGGGCAAGCTGTTGACATATACACAAAAAGTATTTTTTTGTGACGTTCAAGCTGAGCTTATTGGAGTTGCGGATTGCCTAAGTCAACGTTACGAAGATCAGCCTGATGGATTTGTTAAGTTTTACATAAATGACTTTCAACAGCCTTGGATATCTTTATTTGAGGTAAATAATGGCGTTTTGGTTTTTATGGCGTTTTCGGTTAATGGCGTTTTATCATATGCAATGTGTTTTATTTTTATTTTTTTTAGACAAACATTCTATGCATGGCGTTATAGAGATATTGTTTTTGGCGTTTTTCAGGTAATGTTGCGTAAGTCTGATTGCACATGCAGTTGCTCATGCAGGCGTTTTGAACAGTTTGGTTTGCTATGTAGACATATATTCTATGTTTTGAGAATTATGGACATTAGGGAATTTCCAAAACAATACTTTCTGAATAGATGGCGCAAAGAGGCTTCCCCAAACTGCTCTGCTGAATACTCAATTAGTCGTGAATATATGACCGAGCTTGATCCTGATGTGCAAAGTATGACGCGAGATATTATTTTTTCAATGGAATATACTTTGAACCGTTTATCTGGTAATAAAGAGGAGCTATCCTTATACAAGGATCATGTTCAATCTTATATGAAGAAGGTTCAAGATATGCAGATTGTTGCTCCTCCGGCTAGTACTAGGGATAGATTTGCCGAGATAACCGGTCAATATAAAAACGACAAGAATCCTATAAGAGTCCCTGTTGGGTATAAATCCAAAGCTTCTGGTTCTCGGAAGCGCCTGAAATCTAAACAGGAGATAGCAATCGACAAAAAGAAATCAAAGTCGAAACCCGGGGCCAAAGAAAGATAGTGTCAGAACTGCAAAGGCTATGGACACTACGCATCGACATGCAAACAAGCCGTAATTAAAAGAAGATCGACATGGTCTTCGAGAGCCAGTGAAGAATAGGTTGGCGTTTTGTATTTTTCATTCTTACAGAACACATACAGATGGTCTTTAAGAGCCAGTGTAGAGTAGTTTGGCGTTTTGTATATTTCAATCCTATAGAACACAGACAAATCTCAGTTTGGCGTTTTATATCATTTTTATACATCATTTTTTTCCATCTTTTTTTTTTCTACCTATTTGTTCATAACATGCTACTTCAAAGTTACATAACAAATAATATAAGATCGCACAAGGAAATCAAACGCCAAAAAAAAAAAAAAAAAACAATAATGCCACTAAATAAAACTACCATAAACTTCTAATTTTGGTCATGCTAAACTCAATAATGTTTTACTGAACGAGATGGATAACATTGTTAATCCTCAGTCAAGAAAGATGTCTAACAATGTTATCCATCCCGTTTAGCTAAACTTTATTGAGAACAAAAACTGAATCTCCATGAAATGGCGTTTTTGAAGTTTTGTGGTTTTTGTATGTTTTGGCGTTTATATTGAGGATCTTGCTCATTACATAGAGCAAAAGTTTATTGAGAAAATAATGTATATCAAAGAAACATGGATTGGAATCTTTGATATTTGGGTTTTTTGACGTTTCTAAGATGAATGGTATAGAGGAAAATATAGGTTTTGGGGTTTTGGTGTGGATTTTAGTAGTTCTGAGAGTTTGTTTATATAGGAAGTTTTTGGCCCGTATTTTAGGAGCGATTTTTATTACAGTAATACTGTTTGTTTAGCTTTATCGATTAAAAACAAAGTTTGGCGTTTTATATCTAATGACATTATATTATGATGAAGTGTGCTATGTGTGTTAACGCGGGATTTTAATAGCATGATTTTGGCGTTTTGTGTAGAGAAGTCAAAAGACCCTTTTACCCTTAATGAAGCGCGCCAGATTAATAAAAGTGATTTTATTTACGAAAACGCCACCGCGTCATCTAGTCCATAGATTGTTTTTATCTGACGATCCATAAGCGTTCTCTCCGTTCTCCCACTTTTGGGCGTTTTCTCTAAATCCTGGCCCTATATATATATATATATATATATATATATATATATATATATATATATATATATATATATATATATATATATATATATATATAGGTAGAGGTTCCTGTAAAAAAATGTTTTTTGTGAGAAAGGTAAGAAATAATCTACACCATTAGATCTTTGATCTAATGGTTGAGATCATAATGGCAAAATTGTAAATAATGTTTACTATTAAACATATTAATTTTCTAGATTAAGGGTATACATGTAAATTTAACATTTTTAAATTAAGAAACTAACATTAATGCATATGCAACTTCCCCCCGTCTTTTTTAAACGTCAATAACTTTTTATACGTAACTTTTTTTTTTTTAAATTACACCATAATAATGAGCGTTTTTTTAATCTTTAATAGGAGCACCATATTGCTATACTTATATAGAGAAAAAAATATGTTTCAATCAGATGTTTTGTCTATGTTCATACAGTCGTGTTTTAATTGTATTGTGATTCAAAGCGTGGTGTTTTAAACACATACTGGAAAGCGTGGTGTTTTTTTATCTACTGGAATGTAGGTTTTAAAACACCATGGTGTTTTAACATATGAAATCTGGAACATCTACTAGCATGCAGATGTAAAACACCATGCATGCAGGTTTAAAACACCATGTACAATAACCATACTATGAACATTATACTAAGAACATATTCTGGAAATGGAGGTAGTGTCTTTAACAGTGTTATATACTTATTGAATGGTGTTATAAACTTATTGAATGATGTTATATAATTATTGAATGGTGTTATATACTTATTGAATGGTGTTATATAATTATTGAATGGTGTTATATATGTGCTGAATGGTGATTTTGCAGTGTTATTCGTTGTGTTTTTATAGAGATCTTTAAAATGGTGTTATATACTTATTGAATGGTGTTATATACTTATTGAATGATGTTATATACGTGTTGAATGGTGGTTGCAGTGTTATTCGTAGTGTTTTTATAAAGATCTTTTAAAAAAATCATGTTCCTATAAATAAGGTGGCGATTATGGAAGGTTTTGAATTAATTGAATCAATGATAAAATTACTTGTTTACCCTTTTGAATTAATTTAGATTGAGGACACATGTCATTTCACAATATTTCTCACACTTTTAACCTTTTTTTACAATAACATTATCCTATATATATATTAGGCTCATCCCTCATTTCCTTAGTTTCATCCCCTTTGCCCCATCCTCACACCCATCCTACGTGGCGGGTCATCCTTGAAGGATGAGCCTCTACCATACCGTCTAGCCTAAGCAACCGACTTAGGTATCCTATGACTACAAACCTATGATTGTGAATTAACTAAAAAGTGAATCATCGTGTTCTTCTATGTCTTCTTGTTCGCTTGAAATTCATTCTTATTAGCGACATCTAATCTAATGATTCCACTCTTTTTCTTTTCTCGAATTCAGCACACGGTTCATAGATTCTTGATGATATGTTTTGATTTTCATATTCCTCAGCACTAGGTATGCTTGTTATCAAAATATTTTTTTACATTAATATAGTTGTTAAAACTTTATATTGGCTTAAATCAGCTTATTTGTAAATTGTTTCATACTAATACCAAACAAAAATTTGTGTCACTAATCCCTGTCAATTTTGAGTATTTTAACACTCGGCCACCAGGGGTTAGTCTCTTGGAACCTTCAAAGTTCATTGACATAAAAAATCAGATTAGTCTCGACTCTCAAATAACGTGCACTTCACACCTCCTACATCGTATCAATGATTTATTCCGATTTTTCAATTAGCTAAAATAATTTGGTCATATTAAAATAAAATAAAAAGCAAGACCATCTTTTATTCTTTTGTTATGGGATTAGTGAGTTGCTAAGTTTTTAGGTCTCTCAAAACTTCTCACAAAATCGTACTCAACAAAATAAAATATTCCAAATTTCAATTTTTTTTTTTTATCTTTCATACTTGCCATATTCCAATTATGTAACTAAACTAGGTAATGCCCTCCCGCGTTGCGGGGCCATGGCTGAATAATTCTCAACCAATTAAAAAAACAGTACTATAGTTTTGCTATAAAGGAAATGTAAAAAGAATGTTAGGCAGCTCGTTGACACGATTTTTAGCTAGGGGCAAAGTCATATTTTTGTTTTTACTTGAGGGAAAAATCAAATTTTTTTCCCGAGGGTAAAATCCTAATTTTACATAAGGATAGCAGGTAGACGGACAACAAACTGAGCCGTCATCCCCTTTTCAATAAAAAACCCTAATCTACTAAAAACAAAGGTTCGCCCCTGAAAGGTCGAAAAGTTGCTATGGAACATACACTGAACTCTAGCCAAGAACCGAACCGCCTTCGGCCCAAATGAGCCGAACGTGTCAAACGCCAGGGGGACAAAGGCATGCTGATTATCCTCACAAGCTTTCGCGTGCTTTTCCACCTACTTTGATCTGATTTCAGTACCGCTTACCCAGCCACAAACTCATTTTCCTGGAACCCGGCTAGGGAGGATACACCTGTGAGATCGACACAAGCATGTTTCCCGCCCTCCCAACCAAAAACTAGCACGTCAACCGGGCATAGGGTGGACCTCTCTTCCGCCGAGTCTGTAAGAAAATTAACCCGTTCCTTTTCTTTACCGAGATCCCTGCTCGTCTGAGAATATCCATTAACGCGTCTCGAACAAATTCATATATCCAATTATCCATTACCATATCCGGTTATTTCGTAATAAAACCGTAGTCCAAGGTCAAACATTTATCACAATATTCTTATTCCTTCTAACCGATCCTTTCACACCATTTGATTCCTTTTTCCCAAAATCAGTATCTACCAGTCAGAATCTCACTTATTTCTGCACAAAATTTGTTCAAATCCACCAAAATCACCACTAAATCCTCACAATTTCCACTTCAAACCGATCAATTTCATCCTCAATTCGGTACAATTTTGCCATTAATAGCTCAATTCAGTATTTCTAGGGTTTTCAACCACTCATCAGTGAACATGTTGCGTTTCGTCTCTATTTTCGTCTCTTAAACCTTGCAATTACGTCTCCGTGTTTAGTTAAAGCGATCGTGTTGATTGTTAGGGTTACGGTTTTGGTTTTGTTCGAATTTTGGTTGCGATCTGTGACATGAAGATCGAGGATTTGGATGATTTGACGGATGTGAAAAGTGATCAACGAATTGTTGATTATAGTGTTAGTAGGTATGTTGTTACGGTGGATGCTAAGAGAGCGTTGGTAGGTGCCGGTGCTCGGATCCTGTTTTACCCTACGCTTTTGTATAATGTTTGTCGGAATAAGATGCAAGCGGAGTTCCGGTGGTGGGACGAAATTGATCAGGTTTAGCTGTTAATCATTCTGTTCATTCTGTGGTTGTATGTAGATGTTAATTGTGTTTATTGTGTTGACTCTGTTTAGGAGTAGTAGAGATTGAAATAAAATTCATATGATTTGATATGGTTTTAACTCAGTTTTGAGTATGAATTTTGGTCAATTCATGGATGATTGGATGACTTGTGAGTGAGTTAAGTGGTTGATTATTGGTTAAGTTAGGGATGATAATTGAGAAGTTTGATACCGAATACCGGTACAGAACTGGTAATTTACTATGCCGGTACTGACCGATCATATATTGTGTTGTATTTTGTTTTAAATTTAGCTAAACTTCAGTATCAGTACCATGTGGTACCGTACCGGTTCGGGATTTTTAACAGTACCATACCATGTCATGCTGTTACCAACCGAACATATACGGTAACAGTACCTGTCATGCCATTTTAGATTTAGCTAAATTTTGGTAACAGTACCTGTGAATTTGAAGTTAAATTCATTATTTCTTTTGCTTTGTTTGTCATTTGTTGTTTTAGGGAGTGTTTGGATGTTTCTTTCTGTTAGTTTGTAAACAGTTAGGTAACTTTACGTATATAGCAATAATGAGTATTATAATAGGAATCGGTGTATGATTATCCAAACATGTATTTTTTTGACATACTATAATTAGTTTACGTAAGATTGAAAGTTTGAAACTGATTAAATGAAAATCAACTGCGTTGTTTATAGGATTTTTATATAACTCTAATTTCTAACTCAATCTGAGTAAGATTATTGGTTAATTCAAGGTTGCTTGGATAACTTGTGAATGAGTTGAGTGGTTGACCATTGAATAAGTTGATTGCCTGTGAATTTGAAGTTAATTTCATTATTTCTTTTGCTCTGTTTGTTATTCTTTCTTATAGGGAATGTTTGGATGTTTCTTTCTGTAAGCTTGTAAACTGTTTGGTGACTTTACGTTTATATCAATAATGAGTATTCTCATAGCAATTTTGTGTTTTATTATCCAAACATGTAAATTTCAACATGTCATAATTGGAAGTTTGAAACTGATTAAATGAAATCAAATTGCTATAACCAGTTGAAACACACAAAGACCCTAGATGATAAGTCAATTTTGTGCTTTGGGGTATGATTTTCTTATTTCTTATCAATGCTAATTAAATTGATAGATTACTTGATGATATGTAATTTGTTGTTTAATCCTGTTTGCTTTTCGTATATATAGTTTCTTCTGCTGGGTGCTGTTCCGTTCCCAAAGGATGTTCCTCGATTGAAACAACTTGGTGTTGGTGGTGTTATTACTCTCAACGAGCCTTTTGAAACTTTGGTTCCCACTTCCTTGTACCGAGTAAGTTCTTATTAGAGTAATTTCATTGCAAATATTGATTAGTCTCTTAACTTAACCATGGTCTCTGTGGCTTGTTTTAGTCTTATTACTTCACTAATCTTTCACACGACGAGTGCCGTGCGACGATCTAAAACCAAGCCAGGACTAACCTGGAGCAAACAATTTGCAAATAGGGCAACCGAACCAGACTGTATGGTACTGGTTCGGTTCCTAATGGACGATAAACCGTACTCAACCTTTTGCCTTGTTATGTTATAAAAATAAACGGCGTCACTTCAGTTGAATTGGGTGTATAGTTTTAGTTCTGCTTCTGCACAACCAAACATACCTATTTATGTCTTCTTAGGATGGTACAAATGTGAGCTGTATATTTTTCTTTTTTACGCTACAACAGAGTGATAAACTACATAGAAAATTGTCGAATCCATGTGCATGAGCATGTTGAATTTTATATTTATAGTTTGCTTACTTCACTTGTCAAACTGAAATTCACTACAACATTTTTTAATACTTAATTAAATCAATGATGCCACAATCCTATTGAACAAGTCTCTCAGATGATAAAATTGAGGTGGCATTTTATTAGACGTGAATTGTATTGAATTTAATAAAGATTACATACTAAAGGCTCTATATATAGAGCGGGATATTACAATTCAATACCCTATACAATTAACTATATATAAACTAAGATTCTAACTTAAATAATATTAACACATTTTGACCCATTTAGTTACGAATGGGTCGATTTGGGTTGTGTTTGATGAACTTTTCAAGCTAAAAGGCTAATGGATCAAACTTGCACTTATGATCATAGAGCATGGTTTTGAACGAATTTATTTCAAGGATTTTCAGATACATGCTGCATTTTAAGTTTGCTAAAAACATCGTCTCCTTGTTTCTTTTCCAGGCTCATGACATAGACCATCTCGTTATTCCAACGAGAGATTACCTATTTGCCCCTTCATTTATTGACATTGACCGAGCAGTTAATTTCATTCACAGTAAGTAACGCATATTTCTGTTCATGGTTGTAAAACAAGGTTTCCAAGGCCGAGTACTCCCCGAGTAGTCGCTACAAGGTAGGCTGCCGAGGCGACTTTCTCTAACTCCGCCTAATTACTCGGAATCGATCAAATGCGGTCAAACTCGGCCAAAATCGGCTCTAGTAGGTCAATTCGGGCTGAGTTTGACATAAAAAATAATAAAATATAATTTATATGACTATCATATTAAATAATGAATATCATTTGCACGTCTTTTTTTAAAATATTAGTAAATTTATGTTATTAGACATATATTTAATTTCCAAAAACTAATTTCTTTATAATTTAACATGTCCGAGTACTCCCCGAGTACTCTCCGCCTATGCCGAGTATTCTCAACTCCCCGGTCGACCGACTAGGGAGCGCCTAGCGACTTTTGCAACCATGTTTCTGTTATAAATATTTTCTTTAAAGGTGGCAATATGAGGCTGGTTGGGTAACATTCAAAGGGCAAAAAAGACAAGCTGACCCAGAACACTTTTTGCTTAATGTTTATTTTGGTTTATAAACAATTGGTGCATCGTATATGATTACAAGAGTTATCTTATTTCGATACCTTTTGAATGAATAAGTTATTATTTTGGCCCCTAAGGTTTAGCCAGTTTAACTCTTTAACTCCTTTGACTCAAACATATCAGACCCTGAGGTTGCATGTTGTAATGATTTTGGCCCCTATAACACTAACTCTGTTAAGTGTAAGATTATTTGGGTCCTTTTACACCTCAATGGTTGTTATGTAAATTTCAAAGTTTTTCTTTAACTAAATAGCCCTTAAATATTAAAAAAAAAAAAAAAACTTTATACTTAATTACTTCACATAAACAACCCCTGAGGTGTAAAAGTACCAAAATATCCTTACACAGTTACACTTAACATGAAAAAGTAACAGAGTTGGTGTTAGGGGCTAAAACCATTACAAAATACAACCTCAGGGTCTGATATGTCAAAAGATTCTTTTTTGGATCGAAAGGGTTAAACTGACTAAACCTCAGGGACCAAAATAGTAATTTACTCTTTTTGAATAAAATGATATAGTAGTTTTTATGCATTGAAAGTACACTCTAGCAATGGATAAAACGTACTTGAATTGACCTGCTCAAAGGCAATGGATTGAATTGCCAGTTTCCCACCCTTATTATTTATATATTCTGGTGCTAACGACATATGTGGCTCATCTTGTTATAGGGAATGCAAGCAGCTGCAAGACCACATATGTTCACTGCAAAGCTGGTAGGGGAAGAAGTACAACAATTGTGCTTTGCTATTTGGTAACACCTATTCTTTTTACATTGTTAAACCTTTTACCGTAATATTAGCAAGATCACTGCAGCCTGCAGCGATATATTTAAGGGGTAATAATTTCAACCCATATTGGCTTGTGTTTCATGGTAAGGGGTCAAATGAGTAAAAGAAGGAAATGTAAGCTGTTTTCAGTAAAAGCTAATTATCTGCTTTTGCTTAAACAGATTAAAAGCAATTCCAAGCATTATTTTATATAAAACAATAATAAGATTAGTCTTGAAATAATATAACTACTTGACAGCAAGTAAATATAAGAAAAACCTTAAAAACATTGTATTTCAGGTTAACCCAACTAAACCTGACCCGACCTTTTGGGCTTTTGGCCTATTCCTGGACCCACCTGACCTCCTATTATTGAGTTTGTTTGTGTCAGGTGGAATACAAGCACATGACTCCTGCTTCTGCTTTGGAATACGTGCGATCTAGACGACCTAGAGTCCTCTTGGCTCCATCTCAATGGAAGGTTAGCTCCTTATGTTGTCCTTTCTCTTAAACTGAAATGAAAAGTTTAAAATAATTAAGTACATCTTCTTTTGTACTGTAAAAACAATAAACTTACCGGTCGATTAAAACCCGTTTTCTTACTTACAGGTGATTCACGAATACAGACACTGGCGGTTAGCTTCAACCGCCACACCCTCACCATCAGTGGATGCTGTTTTAATTACAAAGGCCGATTTAGAAGGGTATAATAGTCCATCACGTGGCGGAAAAGAACTAGCGCTTGCTCCACAAGTAGCAAAAGCCAGCCCAATGATGGCAAAACTGTCCTGCCTTTTTGCATCTTTAAAAGTTTCTGGTTACACACCTATTAATGTGAAGCTAACCGAGGCACCCGCCTGTTAATTAACTAATAATAATTAACCGCGGGCTTAGCAGCAAGAAGTCGGTTTTGGGATCACACGCATGAGGTATTATGAATATTATGAATACGATTTCTGTATATATGTGTTGGTTTTCTAAACATATTGTCATGTTATGATAAGTAATTTCTAAACATGTGATGCCATGGTGTATGCATCTTTCGGTTTTATGTTTGATCCTGGCTGATAGTGCTCACATATTTGGATCCGTTTTACATTCGGTAGTTTTTAATAATGGCTCTGATTGACACGTTACTACTTTTATATAATTTAATAAACCAAATGAACCGTCAGCAATCTTTTTTGGAATGGTGACTTTCTTGTATTAGGCTACCGCACTCCTCATTTGACATACGTTATGCCAGCACAAGAGCTGAACACTTTCTTGCGTAACACGCGATAGAACAAAAACCCAGGTGATCTCATGATAGAATCTGGTACCTCTACAAGGAGGCTAAGTCTACCCATCATTGCCTAAAAAATCAGTTTTATTAATAAAAATACCCAACACTCTCTCATTTGTAACCACGCCACTCTTTTTTTTTTTTTCACACAATATTCTTCTTCACTTTCGTTCTATTTTCAGACCTCAAAAGGCAAGAAGACTTGTCTAATGGGCTACAAATGTTGATGATTGGAATATTAATTTAAATATGTAGTTTTTTTTATTTAGGCAAATTGGAAAATAATAATCTCATTTTTCTGAAATTGGCCGATAATAATCTCAAGTCAGTTATTAGCCAATAATAATCCGACCTCGTCCATTTTTTTTGTAAAATAGTCCGCCGTTAAAATAGCTTAACGGATTAAGTTTTTTTCCGAATTACAAACCGATGTTTTAGGACTTTTGATCAGAACGAGGATACGAGTCGATAGATGTAAAACTTACCTCAAAATACTACCCCCAACCCACGAAAACGGTGCTTCAATTCGGGTGGTTAACTTCCAATTAACAAAATTCAAGCCATTTCGAACACAATTTCGAGGTAAGTTTTACATCAATCGACTCGTATCCTCGTTCTGATCAAAAGCCCTAAAACATCGGTTTGTAATTCGGAAAAAAAAACTTAACTCCGTTAAGCTTATTTTAACGGCGGTCTATTTTACAAAAAAATTGGACGAGGTCGGATTATTATTGGCTAATAACTGATTTGTGATTATTATCGGCCAATTTCAGAAAGATGATATTATTATTTTCCAATTTGCCTTTTATTTATTTTTAGTATGTAGTTTTTATTTTAATTATGTGGTTTTGTTTTAGTTGTATTAATTATTTTAGATATAATAAGGTTTTAAAGTTTAATTTAACTTAATATAACTTTATTTTGGGGAATTCTTGAGAAAAGTGAGGCGAAACCATGCATTATAGGAAATAATTATGGAGAACTGGGAAAGTGGGACGACTCTCACCCCCCTTATGTTTTTCCTTCATTATAGTTTATAGTGCTATATTCTTCTACGTTTTCTTCATCTTATTTACCAACATATTCTTCTATGTTTTCTTCATCTTATTTATCCACATTGTATGTCGACATTCTCAATCTCTAACAAATACCACAACAACTTGAATGAGCACCATTGTAAACAAGCTTCTTCAACCACCGACTAAGCACGAAACTACAAACATAATCTTTGAAAAGTCAACCATATTGTTTGAGTAAGTCACAACGCATGAAAAGAAAATAAAGATGATGGTGAATTCAAACGGGGAGTTGGAATCTCTCACCACACGTTTCAAATGATAACTTGCTTCAAGTGCGTGATCAAGGGAGTTCTTGGATCGGTAGAATGCCCATACCCATACGGGTACCAGAAATACCGTAGCGAATTTGAATAAAACTGGGTACCGAATACATATACCGATTATATTGGTATGATACATGTATCAATACTGGTACTTTGATACAATACCCACTTTAGTACCACTTAAATTTTTTTTTTCAAGCACTCCTATTTGTTACAATAGGAAGTGAGATTGTCATTTGATTCCTTTATCATAAGCATAACTCTAAATTTCACCACGTGTTTTCAAAAACTTCACAAATATATTCCTCTGTTAAAACAAAAACCCATTCAATCTGCAGATATGAATCCATTTTTCTTAATCTATTTATAACAAAAGGAGGTTGAGTTATAATAGAATGGAGTTTAAAAATAAGAAGGGTAAGATGCCACTATAGAGTAATAAGTGTCTAAGGAAGGAGAAGTCAAGTGGGGAAAATAATTTTGTCCAAGAGAAAAAAAATATATGTACTTGCAAGTCACATGCTTAGAAACATGTACATGTAATGTAACAACCCGTACCTCGGTTGTTCCTACTGTGATCGTATTTCTTTCGTAAACGCTTGTACTCTTGGTATTCGATTAACGCTATGGGTTAAACTATCTTTTCAACGCATATTACAACTCTTACTTAACCATGATTGTCGCATTTAAACGCTATTTATAACGCTTGTTACTTAAACGATTATCGCAACGCAAACTCAACGCAAACTCGAAACGTGGATTATTTACATTATGTATGTTAATTGTGTGATTACTTGTTTAGAATGTTTTGTGGTTATCAACGCAACGCTTATACGCTCAAACGCTCACTCGCAACTCAATTAAACGCAACGGTTAACAAACGAACCAAAGTTGGAAAACTAACAAGCACAAACTTGGCCGTCCGAATGGCCATCCACCCGGATGACCATCCGGACACTGCCACTCGCACACCGACTTAAACCTCGCCCCCTATAAATACTAGCCGTACACCCTCATTTCAACACTTTGACACCCCCATCCGCTTCCCAAGTCTCAGACGCGATTCAAGGCCATTTAGTAAGTATTTTCTCCCAAATCTTTCATCAATCTTCATCTCTAATCACTTCTACTCCATCTTCTGCATCAAAATCACACACACACCTTAACTTTTTCTCGAAAACATTGATTTTAGACCCCTCGAAGGTGGTTTTCACTCGTTTTGCTTAGGCAAACTGTTGTGGAGCATCATTCAATCGAGATTGGTCTAAGATCCAAAGGATCTTCACACTTTTCAACTTAGTTATGAAAGATTTCAACATTTTTCTACTAGTTTTAAACTTCTCCTCGGTTTCTACACAATATTGATGGAATCTGGACTCAATCAAACTCTCGACTCGTTCCTCAGTCGAAAGCCGGCTTGAAAATGGATTTCCACCGGATAGATGGACCGATTAAAGGGTCAAACATGAATCTTCATCAAGAACAGCTCGTCTGTCCGAATGGGTGGGACCCATTCGACCGAATGAACTGGATTTGGTGTATTCCGTTGTTTGACACGTCGTCACGCCGTCTCCGTTAACTCAAAACTTTGTTACTTAGAAAATTTTACAAAACCTCAACTACAGATCACTCGCCTAAATGGCCATCCGTCCGGATGACCTGACCCTGACAATCTCCGTTGTTTAAATGCTTTTAACTAAACTTTGAATTTTAACGGTTCACAAACAACCACAGCCTATCCGAATGGCCATCCGTCCGGATGGGACCCATCCGTTCGGAAAAACTGTTGAACACTTATCCCGTCCGACATTCTGTTTACGACCATTCAGCCCGAGGAAGACTTATGCTTCTGTTTTCGTACACAGGCTGTTCCGACGCGCTCCCTTCAATCCAATCCAGATTGTGTTTACTTGCTAAACACACACTGTGAGTATCATTGTTGATAGTTACATGCTTCGCCCGTTACGTGTTACATGCTGGTTATGCGTAAACACTTTTTATACTATTATTATGCAAACTTTTGTACTTACCTTTACTTTATGTATTGACTTTTATTTTAATGTATGTGACAAGTTGATTGGATGTTGTGCTGCAAACAAGTGAGGAGTCTAGAAACCCACTAAATAAAATCTGAGTTGTCGGAATGGAACTTGTTATTGAGACTGAATATTTGTAATGACTGTTATGCTTTATTTGTTTAATAGTATGGGATATTGAACCTTGAAAATATTGTCATTAATAGTTGTTATGGATTCACATGAACAATCTGTTTCGCTCAGTGCCACGCCCCGATGATTCCGCCATCGGTTGGGGTGTGACAGATTGTTATCAGAGCCATAACTATAGGGAATTAGGTCGAGTCGTATAGAACAGACCTAGTCTATAGTCTAAGTACCAACAGACCGTCGTACGAACCCACTTGGGGCTTCGTACGAACCTACATGCTAACTCTCGTTTCAACTCAAAGGTCGTCTTTGTATGGAGAATAATGCGTGGGATGAGTCAAGCTTTTCCTAAGGCTAACACTCTCTCCGACTTTAATGCAGACAACCTTTTCGTTAAAGGTTATTTTGCCTTTCCTAAGGCTAACCCAATACACACGTTCTAGAAAACGCTCGCATAACACAACTGAGTGATTGGGTCGAGATTAGGTGTGAAAACCAGGAACTCTCGATAAGATCACTCACTCTAAGCGTATTTTTACTCTCAGCACGAGAACCTCTGTTGAGTTAGGAGTGACATTGTAACACCCCGAAAATATAAAACTTTATATTGGAACTATAAAGTATAAATAGACAAGAATTAACTAACTAGGTAAATAAACAAGAATTTACTAACTAGGAATTTTAACCTAGTTGGTTAAAAGTCTAGAAATAATCTATAATAGGTTAAAAAGCAACCAATTTACATATTGATCATAGTGGAGGGGTGTAGGTTGTTAAAATTGAAACTTGAGTTATGTTAAACAAATAAAACACAAACCAAACACCCCATTGTGGGGGTCTGGTCGACCAGAACAACAAAGGCGGCGACACCCACCTTCAAAAACCAAGAATTTCACTAAAACTCTCAAATTGAAGGAGCAAATCTGGTCCAAACAAAAATCCGAGCTTAGAATCGTGATCCTCATCGCAAGGGGATTACAAGGTATGTAAAATTTAGTGAAAATTCTTAACTTGAAATTCTCATGAAATTGGGAAAAATCTGAATTTAGGGTTGCATGTATATGTTATGATGATTAAGGAACAACTATAGTGTCTAGGAACAAACCCTAGACCAATAGAAGTTGAAATCATAGGAAATTTTGGTGAATCCATGAACACCATTCATCATCATCATCATCGTACTCAGTATATCCCACCTATAGCAAAGCTAAGGTAGGGTCTGAGGAGGGTGGGATGTAGACAGCCTTACCTCTACCCCGTAGGAATAGAGAGGCTGCTTCCAATGAGACCCCCGGCTCGAAATCCATGAACACCATTGTATGTGATTAATGGGTTATGAGTGGATTGATAAATACTAGGATATGGGGTGTTGATTATGTGTAATTTGACGATTTGGAAGTGATTTCAGAAATCTAGAAGCTAACAATCATGTAAAATGTTGATTGAAGTGAAATTAGGGCTAAATGATAAGCTAGAAACTTGTCATATAATCTTGTGATAAATCTGCCTTTAAGGTGTTTGTGAAAATGCCTCAAAGAAGGCTTAAAAAGAGAAATTTAAAGCTTTAACGCATAATTATGATGTTTCGGTATATTATGCGAAGTGAGGTCTAAAGAGAGTTCTAAACATGTCTTGAATTGAACTCTATAGGAAAAGATACCGGAACGTCGAGTGGACAAGCCGGTGGTGATTCGCGGTTGAAGGGCGTACGCTAAGGTATGTAACTTGACCCGTTACATTGAGTAGATTTTGATGGTTATATAATGCGTAATTGAAATTTTTGAATAAGAGTTGTTTTGAATTAAGCGGTGAAGTCGCTATATTGAGTGATTGATCAAATTTGGTTGGAACTCGTTGGTAGTCGTCATATGGGAGGATTCCTTAAACGAGCCAAACGGGTCGAATAATCAAGTAAAGCATGGTCGATGCTTCGGATTATGATGGTTTGATCTTTGATATGGATAATATATAACATAGTAGAAATATGAGGTTTTAATGTATTGGTATCCTAGAAAACTGAAATCCGAGAGTTGGGGTTTTAGTGTAATGAACAAACAAAACAAAACATAAATTTCCAGCAACTATCGTAAGTTACGGTAGTACCGTAACTTACGGTACAGGTCAAGAGTTTACGGTGGATCACCCCTGTTTTACGGTGGACCAACAATTCTCCAGGACTCACTGTAACTTACGGTGACACCGTAAGTTACGGTGGAATTAGTAATAAAACTTAAATTTTATTATTTAAAATTTACATTGAATCTCATGTTTATATATTTATAATAATTGTCAAAACTAAAGTTTTAGTGGTTTTGACCTTAGGTGACGAGGTGGACCTTACGGATGGCGGTCAAGCAACGTCAAAGAACCGAACACGACTTTTGAAGCTTCCGCTATGTTTTTAAATCTTTACTAGACTTGGTTTATGGGTTGTAAACATTTGTTAAATAACTTTTGAAATGTTTTAACTTAGTTACTAGTTGACTAAGGTTAATGTCAAATATGAATTTGACTTATGAATGTAATGTTAAATTGGCATTTTGTTATAAAACGCTAGGATTTATTATTAAATTCAAGTTTAATTAGATGGGTGTTACAAGTTGGTAATCAGAGCCTAAGGTTGTTAACAAAGTGTTCGGTTCAAGCTTGATCGATCGTCCGGTAAGAACTAACTTATTTTGTTAATAAATTATGTACTACGTAAAGAATGAGAAATGAACAAATATGCATGAAAAGAGTGTGTAAGCTCACTCAAAAACAAGAAATGCATGAAACAAGAATGATTAAATCAAGTTATGAACTTGATTGAATTGAAACAAGAATGATTAAATCAAGTTATGAACTTGATTGAATCAAAACAAGAACGATTAAATCAAGTTATGAACTTGATTAAATCAAAACAAGTAAAGCATGTGTTATAAATGGAATGTTTAACAACCTATGTAAACATTTCAGAAATAGAGATGGCTGATGGAGGTAATGATAATGCGGTGCCAAGAGTCACCGAACAAATGAGGGAAGTGATTGCCGAAGAGGTTGGAAAGGCGATTGAAAACAGTTTGTCGGGCTTTATTGATAAAATTCAAAACACAGTTTTATCAATAGTAGAAGAGAGAATCAAGAAATTGGAAGATGATTCAAATTCAGCAAAGGAAAAGCATGGAGGACGAAAGCCTTATTCATACAAGGAATTCATGGCCTGTAAACCACCAATATATAATGGGGGAGGTTGACCCAATAGTGTGCCAACGATGGCTAAGTGATATCGAAGGGGTATTCGAGAGAACCCATTGTGACGAAGATGACTACGTAGCCTATGGTACGGGTCAACTAAGGAGTCAAGCGAAAGATTGGTGGGATAACAAAAAGAGAGAGAGATCGGTATTGAAGCTGCTAAGGTCATGACTTGGGAAGAATTCAAGACGCCATTTCTTAAGCATCATAGCCCCAAGGCGGTTATGAATAAAATCAAGGAGGAGTTCATGCAACTTAGGCACAAAAATGAGACCATAGACAGGATTACGGCAACGTTTATGGATAAGATGAAATTTTGTGATGATCTAGTGACAAATGAAGAACAAAAGATATACTACTACCATAACATGTTGAGTGCTGAGTATAGGGAATTTATCACCCCTTCAAAATACGAGACCCTTACCGAGATCATAAATGCTGCTCGGGAAAGGGAGATCGAACTGAAAAAGAGCATTGAACGGGGTGAACGGAAAGCACAAGATGTAAACCCAAGCCCTGCTAAGAAGGCACGAACAAACGAAAGCGCAAAGAAATCTGATACGAAAGGCGGGTCGCCAAGTTGCAGAATCTGCAGGAAGGGTCATAAAGGCGAATGCCGTTACAAGGATAAGCCTTGTCCCATATGCAAGAAAACGGGACATATGGATATATCGTGCCCGGAGAAAGTGATGGTTTGTTACAATTGTTATCGAACGGGTCACAAAAAGTCGGAATGCCCGGAACTGGTTGGAAAGAAGGATGAGCAGAACCCGAAAGGTGAAGCCCCTAAAGCAAAGGCAAGATCTTTTCAATTGACCGCCGCAGAAGCAAAGGTTGAACCTGACGTGGTCTCAGGTATATTTACTGTAAATTCGATTCCTGCACGCGTGTTATTTGATAAGGGTGCGAATAAATCCTTTGTTTCATATGGATTTATTCGACATCCTTCATTTGTTCTAACAAAATTACCTGTGCCCTTAGAAGTAGAGATAGGTAATAACAAGAGCTTCATTGTTTGTGATGTATGTAAAAACTGTAAACTGAGCATTGATGACGAAGAATATTTGATAAATCTAATCCCGATGTCAATGGGAGAATTTCAAGTAGTCGTTGGGATGGATTGGCTATCTCAACACCATGCAAAGGTCGTGTGTTTTCGTAAAGAGATAAAACTAACGTCTCCGAGCGGGAAACACGTCACCATTTATGGCGAAAAAGGAGGCAACCCTATAGTATGCTCAATGTTGAAAGCTCACAAGATTATGAAGCGAGGATGCAAGGCATTCATAATATACGCTAATAAGCCCGAAAAAGAATCACGAAAGATTGGAGAGGTATCGGTAGTACGAGATTATGAAGATGTGTTTCCGGAGGATTTACCGGGGATACCGCCTGAACGGGAAGTAGAGTTCGGGATCGAATTGATCCCGGGCGTGAAACCCATAGCAAAAGCCCCGTACCGACTCGCACCGTCGGAATTACAAGAGCTGATGTCCCAAATTCAAGACCTGCTTGACAAGGGATTCATAAGGCCGAGTGTGTCTCCTTGGGGCGCACCAGTATTGTTCGTGAGAAAGAAAGACGGGAGCATGCGCATGTGTATCGATTACCGGGAGTTAAACAAACTCACGGTAAAGAACCGATACCCGCTCCCGAGGATAGATGATTTATTCGACCAACTACAAGGTGCGAACTGGTTTTCAAAAATTGACCTTAGATCGGGGTATCACCAACTAAAGGTCAAAGAAGAAGATGTGCCGAAGACGGCTTTCCGCACGAGATACGGACATTACGAATTTCTCGTGATGTCATTTGGACTAACAAACGCACCCGCGGCTTTCATGGACCTCATGAACCGGGTTTGCAAGCCAATGTTGGATAAGTCAGTCATCGTGTTTATCGATGATATCTTGGTGTATTCGAAAAGTGAAGCTGAACACGCACACCACTTACAAGAAGTGTTAGAGACACTTAGACGAGAGAAGTTGTATGCAAAATTCTCTAAATGTGCCTTTTGGTTACGAGAGGTACAATTTCTTGGCCATGTCATAAATGCCGACGGAGTTTTGGTGGATCCGTCAAAGATAGAGGCTGTGTCAAAATGGAATTCCCCGAAGAACCCTTCAGAAATTAGAAGCTTTTTGGGGCTTGCGGGATACTATAGGAGATTCATTCAAGATTTCTCCAAGATTGCGTTACCACTAACAAAGCTAACCCAAAAGAAAGAAAAGTTTATTTGGGGTGTCGATCAAGAAAAAGCGTTTCAAACACTAAAAGAAAAGTTAACTCAAGCTCCGGTATTGACATTGCCGGACGGAGTCGAAGACATGGTGGTTTACTCGGATGCTTCACTATTGGGGCTCGGTTGTGTTTTGATGCAACGGGGCAAAGTTATAGCTTATGCCTCGAGAGAACTGAAGATACACGAGAAGAAATATCCCACGCATGATCTTGAGTTGGCTGCGGTGGTATTTGCCTTAAAAATATGGAGGCATTACTTATATGGGGTAAGGTGCACCATATTCACCGATCACAAGAGCTTAAAATACTTCTTCGATCAGAAGGAGTTAAATATGCGACAAAGAAGATGGCTAGAAACGGTGAAAGACTTCGATTGTGAAATACATTACCACCCCGGAAAGGCTAATGTAGTGGCGGATGCTCTGAGCAGAAAAGCGGACTATGTCCCAATACGAGTAAGGTCGATGCAATTCGTGGTGACCTCGGGTATACTCGAACGTATTCGGAAGGCGCAGTTAGAAGCAGTAAAAGAAGAGAATTGGAAGAAAGAAAGAATAATCGGTCAATTGAAAGATTTGTCTGATGGGAATCACGGGTTGAAAACTCGATCCGGAAGGATATGGGTCCCACATACTTGTGGAGTGAAGGCGCTTCTACTTGATGAAGCTCATAAATCCCGTTATTCAATTCATCCGGGTGCGACTAAGATGTACAATGATTTGAAACAAAATTATTGGTGGCCCGGAATGAAGAGGGATGTGGCGAAGTATGTGGAAAAATGCTTGACATGTTTACAAGTCAAGGCGGAGCACCAGAAACCATACGGCAAACTCCAACCGTTAGAAATTCTGGTTTGGAAATGGGAACATATTACAATGGACCTGTTAACCAAGTTGCCTAAGACGAATTGTGGTTTTGATGCCATATGGGTAGTGGTGGATAGATTGACGAAAAGTGCTCACTTCATTCCGATTCGTGAGACTTATACGTCAGAAAAGATGTCAGAAGTTTATACCAATGAAATCATAGCACGTCATGGGGTGCCGGTGTCCATCGTGTCTGATAGGGATACCCGGTGTACTTCGAATTTCTGGCGAGATTTCCAAGAGCAAATAGGGACCAAATTGTTCATTAGCACTGCGTACCATCCTCAAACGGATGGACAAAGTGAAAGAACGTTACAAACATTGGGGGACATGCTACGGGCGTGTATAATCGACTTTGGAGGCAGTTGGGATGTTCACCTACCGTTAGTCGAGTTTTCGTATAACAACAGTTACCAATCTAGTATTAAGATGGCACCATACGAAATGCTTTACGGTAGGAAGTGTCGAACCCCGGTATGTTGGGGTGAAGTGGGTCCACGTGAACTCGCCCACCAAGATATAGTACGAGCCACGAATGAAAAGATCGATATAGTTCGGGCACACTTGAAAGCGCTCAAGACAGGCAAAAGGCGTATGCTGATAAAAGGAAAAGGCCAATCGAATTTCAAGTTGGTGACATGGTCATGCTAAAAGTTTCCCCATGGAAGGGCGTTATTAGATTCAGAAAAAGGGGAAAGCTAAGCCCGAGGTTTATTGGGCCATTTAAAATTATCGGGAGAGTTGGCAAGGTAGCTTACCGTCTTGAATTACCGGAGGAGCTAAGTGGAATCCATGGCACGTTCCACGTGTCACAATTAAGAAAGTGCCTAGCAGACGAAACGGCCTATATCCATTACGATGATATCGAAGTGGATAATAGTCTGAATTATGCGGTGAGACCGGTGGAGATTTTAGATCGAAAGGTCAAACATTTACGAAATAAACAAATTGACCAAGTCAAAGTCAAATGGGAGCATAGGAAAGGTTCGGACACTACATGGGAGTCCGAAGAGGAGATGCGACGTCTTCACCCTACATTATTTGGTACGTACTTCGGTTTCGGGGACGAAACCCTTTTTAAGGGGGGTGGACTTGTAACACCCCGAAAATATAAAACTTTATATTGGAACTATAAAGTATAAATAGACGAGAATTAACTAACTAGGTAAATAAACAAGAATTTACTAACTAGGAATTTTAACCTAGTTGGTTAAAAGTCTAGAAATAATCTATAATAGGTTAAAAAGCAACCAATTTACATATTGATCATAGTGGAGGGGTGTAGGTTGTTAAAATTGAAACTTGAGTTATGTTAAACAAATAAAACACAAACCAAACACCCCATTGTGGGGGTCTGGTCGACCAGAACAACAAAGGGGGCGACACCCACCTTCAAAAACCAAGAATTTCACTAAAACTCTCAAATTGAAGGAGCAAATCTGGTCCAAACGAAAATCCGAGCTTAGAATCGTGATCCTCATCGCAAGGGGATTACAAGGTATGTAAAATTTAGTGAAAATTCTTAACTTGAAATTCTCATGAAATTGGGAAAAATCTGAATTTAGGGTTGCATGTATATGTTATGATGATTAAGGAACAACTATAGTGTCTAGGAACAAACCCTAGACCAATAGAAGTTGAAATCATAGGAAATTTTGGTGAATCCATGAACACCATTGTATGTGATTAATGGGTTATGAGTGGATTGATAAATACTAGGATATGGGGTGTTGATTATGTGTAATTTGGCGATTTGGAAGTGATTTCAGAAATCTAGAAGCTAACAATCATGTAAAATGTTGATTGAAGTGAAATTAGGGCTAAATGATAAGCTAGAAACTTGTCATATAATCTTGTGATAAATCTGCCTTTAAGGTGTTTGTGAAAATGCCTCAAAGAAGGCTTAAAAAGAGAAATTTAAAGCTTTAACGCATAATTATGATGTTTCGGTATATTATGCGAAGTGAGGTCTAAAGAGAGTTCTAAACATGTCTTGAATTGAACTCTATAGGAAAAGATACCGGAACGTCGAGTGGACAAGCCGGTGGTGATTCGCGGTTGAAGGGCGTACGCTAAGGTATGTAACTTGACCCGTTACATTGAGTAGATTTTGATGGTTATATAATGCGTAATTGAAATTTTTGAATAAGAGTTGTTTTGAATTAAGCGGTGAAGTCGCTTTGAGTGATTGATCAAATTTGGTTGGAACTCGTTGGTAGTCGTCATATGGGAGGATTCCTTAAACGAGCCAAACGGGTCGAATAATCAAGTAAAGCATGGTGGATGCTTCGGATTATGATGGTTTGATCTTTGATTTGGATAATATATAACATAGTAGAAATATGAGGTTTTAATGTATTGGTATCCTAGAAAACTGAAATCCGAGAGTTGGGGTTTTAGTGTAATGAATAAACAAAACAAAACATAAATTTCCAGCAACTACCGTAAGTTATGGTAGTACCGTAACTTACGGTACAGGTCAAGAGTTTACGGTGGATCACCCCTGTTTTACGGTGGACCAACAATTCTCCAGGACTCACCGTAACTTACGGTGACACCGTAAGTTACGGTGGATTTAGTAATAAAACTTAAATTTTATTATTTAAAATTTACATTGAATCTCATGTTTATATATTTATAATAATTGTCAAAACTAAAGTTTTAGTGGTTTTGACCTTAGGTGACGAGGTGGACCTTACGGATGGCGGTCAAGCAACGTCAAAGAACCGAACACGACTTTTGAAGCTTCCGCTATGTTTTTAAATCTTTACTAGACTTGGTTTATGGGTTGTAAACATTTGTTAAATAACTTTTGAAATGTTTTAACTTAGTTACTAGTTGACTAAGGTTAATGTCAAATATGAATTTGACTTATGAATGTAATGTTAAATTGGTATTTTGTTATAAAACGCTAGGATTTATTATTAAATTCAAGTTTAATTAGATGGGTGTTACAGACATCCATTCCTCGACAGAGATCTCCATCTCTATCTTGTGGTCGTTTAACCACAATTAGGAGGGAAGTTGTTAAGTTAGGGGTGAAACCCGCATCTTAATAACGCGTTCCACTCCCTACTTTGATTTTAAAAATCTCACCAGAGTCTCGACGGTTCCAATGACTCGAATCACGTAGTAACTGGAACGATGAGTGCCGTTCACCGTGGTTTGCTGAGAGCACAGTCTATTATGCCAAAGCGTGTACTCGAACTCGTTGGGAATAATCGAATCACTTTGGGTAGTCGACGTCTAACACCCAGGACACTCTATTTTCGATTTAAGCTTGCAATCACCGATTTTTCGCGTCATCGATTTTATGTGTTATATGTTTCAATTTTGGAGAATTTACGCCTTCCGCTCTTCGCTCCGCAAAACGTGCACCGCTCGCACAACTTTTGTAATCTAAAACGCTAACTAATCGCTAACAAACTAAGAACTCTCGTACGCTATACTCCTCGCTTACGCTACTCGCTCGCAACTCTCGAACGCGCTACGCGGCCTTGAAAGATAGGTGAATACATGCAAAATATGTAGGTAAATACGTGCAAAATATGTTCTTACGTGAATTACATGCTCATACGTGCTTATGTGTATACGTGCTTATGTAGACTATGTGCCTATGTGTTTGACGTGTTACTGAGCTTTACATAATAATAATAATAATAATAATAATAATAATAATAATAATAATAATAAATATGTCGTACGCAACACTAAATTTTCAAACATAACCCGATATAATCGAATCTCGTCTAATTCATATGACGACGTCTGCTGCAGAATTTGCACTCGACAATGTCGTCATTTGGATCTCACGCTCACCGCGCTGCCTGACGAAACCATGCTGACAAGCGTATTGCTTCACTTGTGGCTAAGGAAATGGATAAAGTCATACCTCAGATTGTCAGTGAAATCAATGAGGTCAGAAGCAAATCTTCTGTTGAATCGAAGAATGAAACGCCTAGAACTCCCTTCAGCTTCAAACAATTCAAAGCCTACGGTCCTGCAAACTTCACTGGCGAAGATGGACCCAGAGCTATGTTCCAGGGGTTTGACTCAATCGAGGTCACCTTCAGGCAAAGTGGATGCCCAAAAAATCTCCGCACTGTGAATGCTACTGGAGTCTTCCAGTCCAGGGCACTGGATTAGTGGACTGCTAAGCGTAACAACGCAGTAACGATGCAGCGTATGGCCTCTCATAGGAGGAACTCAGGGAGCTTATGATGAAGGAGCTCTGTCCTCCCCACGAGGTTCAAAAGCAGGAGAATGAATACTGGCACATCAAGCAGGAAGGAGGTGACAACGCTGGTCTCACCGCTCGTTTCAAGCAGTTGAGTATTATCTGCCCTAGTCAGGTGGACACGCCTGATAAGACAATTAAGAAGTACATTCGAGCTCTCCCTGACTATGTAGCTGACTTTGTTCAGACAGCAAGACCTGCTACTGTTGAGGAAACTTATCAGCTAGCAGCCGAGATCAACGACAAACGAGTCTTGGCTGGAGCTTTCAAAACCTCAACCAAGAGTCTCAATCAAGCAACCGCAACTCCCAACACCGATAATGCAGCATCTTAAGGTTCAAAGTCTTCACGCCAGAGTCGCAAGCGAAAGAACAACAACAACAAGAATTATGCTACTACCGCCGCTCCACTCAATGCCGTCCCCATACAGCCCAGCAACCAGAATCGTCAAGCTACTGTTACCAACGCACCGCCTGCCAAGAGTGCGTACACTCGTATCCACCCTCTGTGCCCCACCTGCACATATCATCATCCAACAGGGGTCAACTGTCGTTTCTGTGCAAATTACAACATCTATGGGCATTTCACTACTCACTGCCTCCCAGGCCCCCGTCAGTAAGCTGCTCAAGCTCTTCTAGCACCCCCAACACAACCCCTTGCTCTTTAGGGTAACCCAGCAGTTCCAGCATGCGTTGCTAATGCTCGAACCTGCAACACTTGTGGTGACCCTAACCATTTTGCTAACGTCTGCCCGCACCGCGTTGTGAAACAAGAACCCTATCAGTAGCAACAACAACAGCAGCCACAACAAGCAGCTCGCGGAAGAACCTTCAATATCAACGTCCGCCAGGCTCAGACTGACAACAATGTTGTCAATGGTACGTTCCTTGTTAATGGTATTTACGCTTCTTTCTTGTTTGATACTGGAGCCGATAACTGTTTTGTGTCGTTTGAATTCGAAAAGCTCTTAAAGCGTAAACGCGCTAATCTCCCAACGACCTTTGACGTAGAAATTGCCACCGGAAAAAACCGCCACCGTCAGCTCCGTTCTCCGTGATTGTACGCTCGAACTCAACAATCACGTTTTCCCAATCGATCTCATTCCTATGCAACTTGGTAATTTCGATGCCATAGTACGCATGGACTTTCTTCGTGAAAATCGTGCTGAAGTCGTTTGTTTCGAAATAATGATCCGATTCTCTCTTTCAAACGGTGATCAATTATGTGTTTATGGCGAATCCTCGAAAGAACTGAAACTTATGTCGTACATTCAAGCAAGCAAGTATCTCCGCAAGGAATACTTGGCTTTCTTATCCCACATTGTAGTAGCGGAGGAGGAAAAGAAGCTGATGAAAAAGGTACTTGTGGTTCGTGATTTTCCTAATGTCTTTCTTGACGATCTACCTGGTCTACCCCCTACCCGCGATATCGACTTCCGTATTGACCTTATCCCTGGAGCTAACCCTGTCGGAAAAACTCCTTATCCCCTCGAAACCTCCGAAATGCGTGAACTCTCTGGCCAACTCCAGGAGTTACTTGATAAAGGCTTCATACGCCCTAGCACATCACCATGGGGCGCACCTGTCCTTTTCGTGAAAAGAAGGATGGATCGTTCCGAATGTGCATCGATTATAGGGAACTCAACAAGCTTACTATCAAGAATCACTACCCTCTACCCCGAATCCATGACTTATTTGATCAACTGGAAGGCGCTACCTGTTTCTCTAAGATCGCTGTTCCTCTCACTTCCTTAACGCATAAAGACAAGACTTTTGTTTGGGGAACCAAACAAGAGGATGCTTTTCAAACCCTTAAGCGTATGCTTTGCTATGCTCCCGTACTCGTGCTTCCCGACGGAAACGATGACTTTGTGATTTATTGCGATGCCTCAAACCTAGGTCTTGGTTGTGTCCTCATGCAATTAGTCAAGGTTATCGCGTATGCGTCTCGACAACTCAAGGTCCACGAGAAGAACTACACGACCCACGATCTCGAACTAAGTGCAGTTGTTTTTGTTTTAAAGATATGGCGACACTACCTTTATGGTACCAAGTGTACGGTCTTCACCGATCATAAGAGTCTACAACACATCTTGAACCAGAAAGAACTAAACATGCGCCAACGCAGATGGGTTGAACTTCTCAACGACTACGATTGCGAGATACGCTACCACCCTGGCAAGGTAAACGTCGTAGCCGATGCTCTCAGCCGACGAAGCTATTTACATAGTGTTCGAAATGTCCAAGCCCAACTCGACCTCGAAGCCCTCATCCGAGACGCTCAACACGCTTGTTTTCTCGAGAACACTTTGAAGGAAGAAAGAATCCGTGGAACCGAAAACCAGTTGGTGAATAAACCGAATGGTATTTTTCACTATCTCGACAGTATTTGGATCCCTAGTCGCAATAATCTCCAAGAGATTTTGCTGACTGAAGCTCACAAATCCCGATACTCCATTCACCCCGATGTCGACAAGATGTACCAGGACCTCCGTGCCAGGTATTGGTGGCCGGGAATGAAGAAGGATATCGCTTTATACGTTTTGAAGTGCCTAACTTGCTCAAAAGTTAAGGCCGAACATTGACGACCCTCTGGCTGACTCGAACAACCCGAGATCCCGATGTGGAAATGGGAGAGTATTGCCATGGACTTCATTACGAAACTCCCTCGCACTCCATCAGGTCACGATAGCATTTGGGTTATTGTTGATCGTATTACAAAATCCACTCACTTTTTACCGATACGAGAAGACTTCAAGGTAGAACGATTAGCACGAATCTATACTGACGAAGTCATTTGTCGACATGGGACACCTCGTGACATCATCTCTGACCGCGATAGTCGATTTACCATGCGTCTCTGGGAGACATTACAAGCCGCTCTCGGTACGACTCTTAATCTCAGTACCGCATTTATCCCCAGACCGATGGTCAGACTGAGTACCGCATTGAAGACATGCTTCGTTCGTGCGTTATAGATTTTGGTGGTAATTGGGATTCACATTTACCTTTAGTAGAATTCTCGTACAATAACAGTTATCACACTAGTATTCAAATGGAACCGTTAGAGGCATTATATGGTAGAAAATGTCGATCGCATATTGTGTGGCACGAGATCGGAGACGCTCAAATCACCGGTCCTGAGTTATTACAAGAAACGACTAACAAGATCCTCCAAATACAAGACAATCTCTTGAAAGCTCGGAGTCATCAGAAAAGTTACGCCGATAAACGCCGCAAGCCCCTTGAGTTTGAAGTTGGTGATCACGTACTCCGAAAGGTTTCACCTTGGAAGGGGGTGATCCGATTCGGAAAGAAAGGAAAGCTAGCTCCACGATACGTAGGTCCCTTTAAGATTCTGGAAAGAATTGGCAAAGTGGCCTACCGACTCGAATTACCGGAGGAACCCAGCAACGTACATCCAACTTTCCACGTCTCGAACCTCAAAAAGTGCCTAGCTAAGGAAAATCTTCACATGCCTCTTGAAGATTTGAAAATAAACGTGACACTACACTTTGTGGAAAAGCCAGTAGAGATCATGGATCGAGAGACCAAGAAAGTTCGACGCTCTCGCATTCCCATAGTGAAGGTTCGCTGGGAAGGCAAACGCGGCGCCGAGTTCACTTGGGAACTCGAAAGTGATATGAAAGCTAAATATCCGCAACTCTTTGTTACGTCTACTACTTAATTCCGGACGAAATTCCCTAAAGTAGGGGAGACTCTAACAACCCGTACCTCGGTTGTTCCTACTGTGATCGTATTTCTTTCGTAAACGCTTGTACTCTTGGGATTCGATTAACGCTATGGGTTAAACTATCTTTTCAACGTATTTTAAACGCATATTACAACGCTTACTTAACCACGATTGTCGCATTTAAACGCTATTTATAACGCTTGTTACTTAAACGATTATCGCAACGCAAACTCGAAACGCAGATTATTTACATTATGTCTGTTAATTGCGTGATTACTTGTTTAGAATGTTATGTGGTTATCAACGCAACGCTTATACGCTCAAACGCTCACTCGTAACTCAATTAAACGCAACGCAACCCTTAACAAACGAACCAAAGTTGGAAAACTAACAAACACAAACTTGGCCGTCCGAATGGCCATCCGCCCGGATGACCATCCGGCCGGATTGAGCCATCCAGACACTGCCACTCGCACACCGACTTAAACCTCGCCCTCCCCCTATAAATACTAGCCGTACCCCCTCATTTCAACACTTTGACACCCCCATCCGCTTCCCAAGTCTCAGACGCGATCCATGGCCATTTAGTAAGCTTTTTCTCCCAAATCTTTCATCAATCTTCATCTCTAATCACTTCTACTCCATCTTCTTCATCAAAATCACACACTCACCTTAACTTTTTCTCAAAAACACTGATTTTAGACCCCTCGAAGGTGGTTTTCATTCGTTTTGCTTAGGCAAACTGTTGTGGAGCATCATTCAATCGAGATTAGTCTAAGATCCAAAGGATCTTCACACTTTTCAACTTAGTTATGAAAGATTTCAACATTTTTCTACTAGTTTTAAACTTATTCTCGGTTTCTACACAATATTGACGAAATCAGGACTCTATCAGACTCTCGACTCGTTCGTTAGTCGAAAGTCGGTTTGAAAACGGATTTCCACCGGCGAGATGAACGATTAACAGGTCAAACATGAATCTTCACCAAGAACAACTCGTCTGTCCGAATGGGTGGGACCCATCTGATCGAATGAACTGGATTTGGTGTATTCCGTTGTTTGACACATCGTCACGCCGTCTCCGTTAACTCATAACTTTTTACTTAGAAAATTTCACAAAACCTCAACTACAGATCACTCGCCCGAACGGCCATCTATCCGGATGACCATCCGTCTGGATGACCTGACCCTGACAATCTCCGTTGTTTAAACGCTTTTAACTAAACTTCGAATTTTAACGGTTCACAAACAACCACAGCCTATCCGAATGTCCATCCGTCCGAAGGGCCATCCGCCCGGATGTCCATCCGTCCGGATGGGACCAATCCGTTCGGATAGACTGTTGAACACTTATTCCATCCGACATTCTGTTTACGACCATTCAGCCCAAGGAAGACTTATGCTTCTGTTTCCGTGCACAGGCTGATCCGACGCGCTCACTTCAATCCAATCTAGATTGTGTTTACTTGCTAAACACACACTGTGAGTATACTCAAACCCATTTTCATTTAACGCTCTTTTGGGTGTTACATACGCTCTATACCAAAACACAACACATAACGCAAAAACTTTTTGAATGCTAACCGTTCCCGCATGCTGTACGTGATTTGTTGAATGTCTGTTACTATGCTTATACAGCTTTACACTAGACCGCCTCTAGCAACGATAGTACTATAGTTTGAACTCAGCACCTGTGTGACAGGGGTTGCTAGGGATCACATTACTTTACTTCACATGTTCGCTTCGGTGAACATGTGTCGCGCGTACTCTACAAAGCAGTCTCGTGGTTAGGTTGTATCATTGTTGATAGTTACATGCTTCGCCCGTTACGTGTTACATGCTGGTTATGCGTAAACACTTTTTATACTATTATTATGCAAACTTGTGTACTCACCTTTACTTTATGTATTGACCTTTTTTAATGTATTTGACAGGTTGATTGGATGTTGTGCTGCAAACAAGTTAGGAGTCTAGAAACCCACTAAATAAAATCTGAGTTGCCGGAATGGAACTTGTTTTTGAGACTGAATATTTGTAATGACTGTTATGCTTTATTTGTTTAATAGTATGGGATATTGATCCTTAAAAATATTGTCATTAATAGTTGTTATGGATTCTCATGAACAATCTGTTTCGCTCAGTGCCACGCCCCGATGATTCCGCCATCGGTTGGGGTGTGACATGTAAGTCCCATGCTACCACTACCCCCATTTTTAAACGTTCGTAGCTTTTGTATACGTCATTTGTTATTTCTAATTATACCATAAAAGCGAGCGTCTTTTTATCTTCAATATGAGTACCATGTTGTTATAATAGATAAAAAAAATTTCGAAAACCAGTTGTGTATTATATAATGGACATAATGTAAACACAATGGAAAATAGAGCAAAAACACAATCAATGGCAACAGATAAAAGACACAATGGATAACAAACTAAAACAAATGGACATAACGTACAACATATTGAGAATCAAACTAAAAACGCAATGGAAAGTAGACTAAAAACACAATTGATAATAGCAGATAAAAGGCACAATCGATGATAGCATTTAAAAGACACAGTGGACAATAAACTAAAATACATTGGACAACATAATAAAAACACGATGGACAATAGAATAAAACACAATGAACAACACACTAAAACATAACGAACAACAGATTAAAATATAATGGACAATAAAACAAAAACACAATGGACAACAAATTAAAACATAATGGATAGCAGACTAAACACAATGCCTAGAATCTATAATACAGTGTATAGAAAACTCACTAGTTGAATAACCCAAGAATCAGAACCAATAACAAAATGTATAGAAAACCCAAATATAACACCATCTTCATTGTGTCATAAATTATGTTATAAGTTATATAAAAACTCAGTGGACAAAACCCAAATTAAAATTGCGTTATAAGTTTTGATAATAACACACTGTATAGAAACCCTATTAAAAATGTAATGACCAAAACCCAGTTGAAAGACATAATGACAAGATGCTTTAACACAATGCAAAGAAATCCTAAAAAAATATTTGTTTTATTTCATTCTATTTTTATATAGCAATATCATACTCATATTTAAGATAAAAGGGGTAATCTTTTTTAATGATGTATGTAAAATTATGGACGTTTTAAACTGATGGTGCAAATTGGCATGTGTCTTGTAAGCAGAGAGAGAAAATCAATAAATTTAGGATTTCCTTTATACCTTTCCACTATTTTCTTTTCCCTAAAACTAATCTCAACCCTCCAAATCTAAGATCATTGGACTAGAATCCTTTGTACCCTTTTTATTTATCTTGCTCTTTGTATTTGATCCTAATCCTAACAGTAGTTGTTGTCTTCTTGTTGCAGCTTTTTTCGTGGTTTCATCTAGGGATGGGATCGGTACAGTACTTGTACTAGTACATGTATCAAAAATACCAATACCAAATTTGAACAAAACTGAGTACCGAATATCGTACCGACTATATTGATGTGGCACGAATACGAGTGGCAGTACTCTTATTTCAGTATTGTACCCACTTTTGTACCACTTTGTTTTTTTATTTTTTGAACACTTGTATTTGTTCAAGAGGAGGTGAGGTTGCTATTTAATTCCCTGACCGTGTCTTGGCAAAACCCAAAAATTTCACCATGTGTTTTCAAAAACTTCACAAATCTATTCCTATGATAAAACAAAAATCAATTCAATCTATAGGTATGAATCTATTTTTCTCAATTAATAGTTATTTAGTTTATAACATAATTTATTATTTTTTTTCTAACTTTTTTTCATGGATTGCAACATAATTTGCTTACACCTTGCACAAAAATCATCAACACAAGAAGAATTTCTATCATGGCTTCTAGAGCACATGAAGCACTATAACAATGATGAGAAAATGAGTAAGTTCAGAGTTTTTTTAGCAAAAGATACCGGAAACGGAAGAGTAAAATGCAATTTTCGTCCCTAAGGTTTGATCACTTTTGCGATTTTTGTTCCTGAGGTGCCATTTTCAACTAAAAAGTTTGAAATCTTGCAATTTTCATCCCTAAAGGCCAAATTTCAAGGTACAAAAGTCGCAATAAATTGCCAAACTTAAGGATGAAAATGGAAATAATACGTAAACCCGAGGGACTCAAATGCACAAAAAAGTCTTTTTAGACGGAACATGCAAAAATGACTAAACTTGTGGACGATTTTGACATTACAACTCTGGAAATCATTTATACAAAATGGGGCTAAATGAACTCTTAGAGAAAAGAAACTTTATTAAACCACATACCCGACTAGCCAATCACTAGCCGGGACTATTGAAGAGTTTATAGAAATATACAGTTGTGGTATATTCCAAGACACTGATTATGATGATTATGAGATTCAGCCTGTTGGATGTGAAGAAAACCTTTGAGATGAGGTGAAATGACAACTAAAAATGGTAAGTTCCCATTCGATTATCTATACTACCTTATTAAAAAAATTGGGTTTTATATCCTTATGGTAATTTTACATTGTGTACACATTTTGAAGCAACATGTACAAGAGAGCCAAGCTATTTTAGAAGGGATAAACTTGCGCATTGTCCAAAAATTTAAGACACTTTAGAGGCATTTTAGGGATTTCGGCACCTTTGTAACCTATAATTAAGATGACATATGAAGACTTTAAATTAATTATTATTTATGAAAGGTCTTGTAAACGGTTCAAGTTGTTAGGTTTATTATTACTGACATCTGCCGGTCTTCCATCCCACTACTGATTTTCAACACAATACGTTTCGAGAATCTCACTCCACACTTCGCTGCCCCACCGACGTTGTCACGCCCCGATTTCCTAGTGGGCCCAGATGGGTATAATCGTGACGGTTAGATAACAGTTATCACAATATAATAATATGCAGCGGAAGTATTGGAGTAAAAATATTAAATTCATTAAAGCTTGAATATATATTAAAGTATTACAAGCGTTCAGTACAAGCCCATAGTCGGGATCTAATAAACAGAGCTCTAGACATCATAGGCCTTAAGCTTCAGGATTTGCAAATTCCTTAGCCTTCATTCTAGCCGACCCGGATTCCCAGCCTATAATAAGGTTCGGTACCCGTGGTTCAATCTTTTGAAAATACGTTAACTTAAGCTGGTAAATACAATTAATTGACTCGTTTTGAAAACAATTTTTCAAAAAGAGTTTTATACATAGAGAAAACCCGTAGGTGATCTTTTAATATTCCTTGGGATTTATTCTTGTTACCAGATTTACATACCTGCCTTACAATCGGGAACCAGAGATCAGAGCCAGTCATTTAATATGATTAAGGTACTCACCAAAGTTGAATAAAACGTGTCTTACAGTCGGTATGCCTACCCTTGAACGCTATTCCGTATGGACATATCAGTATATGAGCCGGGACGTCCGGACACGGTACCATTAACCCCCAATCGTTTCAGTTATCAAGTAAAGCGGAATAAACCAAATTCTTACATTTATGTGCAACATAGACGACCCATTTATGTAATACTCGCTCCAAGTGGCATAATTGCCATCCCAAGTTTAAAAACTAAAATAAGTTAAGAGTATTTACCTTTTTGCTAGCTTCCAATCAATATGATTATAATTTAGCAAAAAGCCGCAAGTCTAAGTATTATTGACCCAATTCTGATTATCTAGGGGGGTACTATAGTCTAGAATGAATAGATTTATTATCTGTTTGAATGTATACGGGTCAAAGGTTAGTCCCTTTAGATATGCCTCGTTACTTAAGAGTAGATTCGCTAGATTAAGCGTATATCAAATAGACTGTGGTTTATACCTATCCGAGTGTAGTGACTCATTGGAAAAAGGTTATTTAACCAAACATTCTGATTTGGAGAGGTTTTGAAATACCTAGACCCGTTACGCCTAGTTTATGCGAACTAAGTTCGCATAACTAGTTATGCGCATAAAGACGGGTTTTGAAGGTCGGATGGGCTTATGATAAGTCTTAGTATCAAAACACATTTTTAGATGAAGTATCTACTGACTTAAAGTCAGATTATAGGTCCGTTTTAATTTAAAATGATTCATTTAGCTCATTTGACCACATAGGGGCATTGTGGTCATTTTTAACAATATATTTACGACATGTCATAAAACTCATCAAACGGATTGACCATGTGGTATAACTTCAGTGAGTTATACTTAAGAA
Source organism: Helianthus tuberosus (assembly GCA_030545235.1). NCBI lineage: Eukaryota > Viridiplantae > Streptophyta > Magnoliopsida > Asterales > Asteraceae > Helianthus > Helianthus tuberosus. Next base: position 205,418,896 of record CM060367.1, on the reverse strand, counting down.
TATCAAGGTCCTATAACTGATTTAAAACATGCCTAAACGTTGACCAAACGGGTCAGAATCGGAAGTCAAAGCAAAAGTCAAACTGCTTGACTTTCATTATAGAATTAAGCTCTAAACAAGAAATGACGGGTTGGACATGTTTAGACATGTCCTAGCATGTTTTACTTCTACCTATTGTTTGTTTCAAAGGTCCTCCATAACCAGGTTCTAAATAATAGTTTTTTTTATCTATGACCTAATATGTTTTTGTTGTTCCAGATTAAATCCCGAGCAACGTAGCTTTTTTTACTCATTGAAGAGCGTGTATCCGGATGTATTATATCAGGGACAGTCGCCAACGTGCAATGCTTGCACATTCACAATGCTCCTAACAATGATACATAGACTGAGAGGTGAAGACAAGGACCTATATCTCTCTCACCTGACCCTCTCTTACATGCATCACAATATAATGGTTTACATTTTAGAGATGCATGGAGGATCATTATGAGCAAGCACTTGGGTCTTGAGAAAACTTTTCACAGAATAACAAATTTTGAGATGATTCAAAATTTTCAGTATTCCCAAGTTCAGAGATATACAATAGAAAATATTAAAAATCACATTGAATGTGACAGTATGGCAAATGCGTTAAAAGCTAATTTTGCTCCTGGTGGAAATCGTCTCCCAATGGTTGCCGAGATGTACCCCATGGGAGTTTTGCTTCATATTGTAGCAGCCAACACATCTCCAGAACACCCATACTCCTGGAGCAAACATAATGTCATAAGCGATTTCTACACACAATATGGGGGACTCAAAGATGGTAACTTTACTCATTCAGTGGTAATCACGGGAATCTACACCATAACCAATAATCGTATGGCGAATGGTGGATGGTGGGTATGCATGGGTTAATATAGATTCATTCTAATTTCTCTGCAAGCCTATCATGGATCTAGCCAATTCGAGCTACATTAGGTATGATCCTCAAGATCCCTATCTGTTTGCGTACGGGAGATGCATATAGTGTTGCTTAGTATTGACTCATTCAAGTGGAGTTGGAGTTTTAGTGCAGAAATAATAAGTTGAAATTTCTCATATTTTGTTCCTGTGTAATCTGATGACAGTTTGTTTGATATAAAGGAGTCATTCGACTACGCTGTTTCTTATTCTTTACGATTAAAATTGCATTTGTTTACTTCTGGTATCCAACAAAAATTAAAACGGAGCGATATTTATAGGGTACAAAAGGGAGGTTTGGTAATTGTCAAGGGGTGGTTTGAGGAGAATCTGGAAAATAATAATTAAAGAAAACAGATAAACCTAAACATTTAAAAACTGTTATAAATAAGCTATATTACATTGACTATCTACATTCTAACTCCCGTCTCCTCGTGTCCTTTGTATTAATGTAAGAACACTATATATAGAGGTTCTTTGTATTGTATGTTTACATCTCAATGAATATGAATTCCATATATATATATTTCTCTCTACAATACATATAATCTGTGTTTTTATCTGTATGTTAGTTGCTAGTAGGTCATTGTTTCACAATACGTTATCAGCACGACAGTGCTCTTTCCAAAAGCCTTGTTTTTGTAGCCACCACCGACATCACAAGCACCCGAATCACCTTCAAGGATTGTACCCACGGTGGTCATTTTTTCCTAGATGATGTGTCATCCACACCTTGCAAAAGGATATTCATTTGAGAAAAAATGTAACCTTATAAAATCCCCTTAGATTATGATATATTAATGTAGTGCACGCCACCATATGAAATTTTGCATTGGATTTTGTATGTATATATCCGATGGCATTTAAACAGGTAAATAATAAAAGAAAGAATGTAGTGTATAGAAATTAAAACTCAATTGATTTGACTACTCTAGAAGTTAAAAATAAAATCATATTTTGATTTGAGTTATAATTCATCTGGTGTGGTGTCCCACGGATCAGCTCTATTTATTCAGATGAATGACATTTGATTTTTTTTTTATAATTTATTCTTGTTTAACATAATATTTCACTTTAGGTTGTTTAGAGATTTGTCATGATTAGTTTGAATATTTATGTTTGGTAAAGAATTTCTAAAATATTATATAAATTTGAAGATCCACACCTTGTATTACGCTTATCAAAGTCACACACTATGATTTTAATATTTATTGTTTTAAATGATTTGGATAGAGTCATTATTTTGATATTATTTACGAATATACAAGTTAAAAACTTTTAATATGTCCAAATATTAATATTATTAATAAGAATTATGAAAAGAGATTTTTCACATATATTTATTTGATCTTATGGTAACCATTGTTATTTTAACTTTTATATTTCTTGATAATATCATGTATAGGGGGTTGTAAAGGAGACGATCAAGTCTGATTATGTCCCAACAAAAGAGCTTTTTTTTCGTAATTACGACCTCAACCTTTTTTTGGAATGATGACTTTCTTGTATTAGGCTACCGCACTCCTCATTTGACATACGTTATGTCACCACAAGAGCTGAACACTTTCTTGCATAACACGCAGTGGGACAAAAATCTGGGTGACCTTAGGATAGAATCTGGTACCTCTGCATGGAGGCTAGGTCTATATATCATTGTCTAATCCACCAAAGTGAAACAAATGGGGATTGAACTTGGGTCTCCATTGGAAAACCCAAAACCTCCTTGGCACTAGGCCACAAGCAGTGGATTGCGAGCTCGACCTTGTTTGGTGATTTATATATAATTTTTCTTTTATATTTTTATAATAACAGTAATATTTATGATATAAGTTTATATTATTTAGTTTTTCCCTTGATAACCCTTTATACGTTATTAAGTATGCAACCATATATTAGATTATATTTGAAATACATCAGGTTCGGTTTCTGAAATGGATTAATTGGGTCACATTTTTACCCGCATCTAAACCTAAAGACCCGCCATGATCCGACCCATCTGCAATAAAATCTTTTTATTTTCTGCCATTTAATTCAAAGTTTGTGATAGTCGTGAAAGTCAGTTTGCTTGTTTTTAGGTAGTGGGATAGTTTCTTCTTTTCTTTTGTAAATTGTAAAGCACAATAATGAAGACACTATGTTTTGATTAAAAAAAATTTATTTGGTTGGTTTATCTCAATGGGTTTTAAGTTAAACTGATTGTGTCTATGCTACTCAATTGTGGCATATTGAGTGGTTTTCTTAGACCTGATTCTCTAATCACAGTGGTGCGTCTATATCTTCGGTTGGATATCGTTGCCCTATCGTTTGTTTGTGCAGTGTATCTATATCAGATACGAGCGTTAGATATATCTTTATTTTACCGTTTGATTTGAACCGGTTCATGGTCTTACTCCTATCATACTCCTATCAATATTAATATAGTTAAGGGATCACAAGTTTTGTTAAACAACTCGTTTGCAGTTTGCTGTATCTTGCATGCAAATCGGTGTTCTTGATCTTCAATCTATCCAGTTCTAGAATGTATCGGATGCAACACTAGCTGTAACATCCCAAAAACTTGATATAATATGTGAATGTTTTATTGCCTTAATTTATCTGTCTGAGCCGCCACCGGAACCATCACAGCCAGTTAAGAGCTACAAAAAGAAGAGCTCTAAAATCTGAGATTGTTACTATTTGAACCGGGTTGGCTGCTCGTCAACTAGGGTTGAGATTTTTTTCCCAAATAGCCGTACCGATTTTAGGTATTTTGGTATATGTATCAGTATCGAAAATAATTGGTACAATACCGGTATTACCCTGTAAATCAACCAAAAATCCGGTACCATACCGAACTTGTACCGGTCCCAAAAACGGAAAAATGGGTACCGGTATCGAAAACCATCGATACAGTACCGGTACTGATGTGTGCAAAATGTAAGATATAAATTACACCAAATGAGTCATAAAACTAACCTTTTTTAGTACTAATGTTGGAAAAAACGTATTTTTGTCTTCCTTTTGAATTTACAGGACCAAATGAGTTTAAACGAGCAAAAGGAACAAATATACAGCCAAAACCAACATAAATATACAAAGAAAAGGAATAAACGTGACATGCCCGACCCCTCGCAGCATCCCCAAAGCAAAAACAGAGAAACGGAAGACTGACCACGGGGCCGTGCCAACTGGACACGGGGGCATGGTCAGGTGCCTGCAGAAAAGAAAAAGCTGCGGAAGCTTCTACGCCCACCACAGGGGCGTGCCCAGCTCAGCACGGGGCCTGGTCAACGCTAAGATATGCAGAATGACCGTGCCCGCTGAGCACGGGCCGTGTGAAACCCTCTGCTGACACATGCATTTAATGAAGGAAGAGAAAAGGCTGGCCATGGGGGTGTGGCCGTTGGACACGGGGCCGTGGCCAGGGCTCTGTGCAGGCTATAAATAGGGGTGCTTGGCTCACTTCAAAGGCATCCCTTGGCAAACCACTACTCTCCCACTTTGCCACCACTCCACCACCACTACAACACCCACATCCACCACCATTATCCATCATCCATCTTTAGAGTGTGTAGTAGTCTCGGGATCCAAGATTGATAGTAAGAGTTCTTGCCAATTAAAGGCCATGTTAGGTTAAGCCTCTTACATCACTTGATGAAGACAAGTATTTTATGTATTACTTTTGGTTTTTAATCTTTTGGCACTTTTTACTTGGTTTTGTATTAATGACTTTAATAACTAGTTTATTATGTTGAAGGTGAATTTTCTTTATCATTTGTCCGTGGTGTCTTGGCGTTACTTTACTGTCTATATAAAGTAAAAGATTTGCACCATTCATGTCTCTACGGTCTATATAGAGGCATGTTGGCTACCTGGTCGGGGGTTAAAGGAATGGTTTAGTACGGTTCTTGCCTTGTTCAGTGTATAGATCCTGCAAGGACCTGGTTCAAGCTTACTAGGACCTCCTTTAATTCCCACTGGAATTGGATGGCGGGGGTGCGAATGGCTTGAAACCCTCATATGTAAACTACTATTAATACATTAAACCCGCTACTTAGGATTGTATCCCTGCTGTGTCAAACCACTTAGTCGAGGGTAACGACACCTTCAGAAGAGGGCCTACCACTTTTTGCATTAATAACTTAATTAATTATCTTTCAATATTCCGACCCTTTGGGATTGTATCCTTGCTGACTCAAACCACTGGGTTAGGGGTAACGTCACCTTTAGAAGAGGGGTCTACTACTATAACTAAGATAATCTCTTAAAAAGTACGAAAGTGCAAAATTCATCAAAGGATACATTAAAGGCGAGTCAGATCCAAGTGATTCATCTTGTCTATCTGTATTTTATTTTATTTTATTTCTGCATTTTTAGTTTTTATTTTCATGTTTAAAACATTTTCTCAAGAAAATATAGATTGATTAGACGTTGAGGATAAACCGGTACTAAAAGCTCTTGTGTCCTTGGACGACCTCAGTATCTTACCAACGCTATACTACGCTCACGACGCCCAAGTGTATGTTTAGTGTTAGTAGAATATCGTGTTTTATAAATTTAAAACTTGACTAATGCGAAAAATGGGCTTAAAATATCAATAAAATCATATCACGCTTCGCACACACCAAGTTTTTGGCGCTGTTGCAGGGGACACAAGGATCTTAAGAAAGTTTGGAATCAACGGCCTAATTATTTTTACTTATTTTTCTATTTGTTTTTAGGATTTTTCTAAATTTTTCAGTTTCTGCAGACTTCAGCAAGGGCCGTGCTCAGCCAGACACGAGGCCGTGTCCATCTTTGTTACCGGAAATCCAGTTTTAAGTCAGACAGTAGCTGACCACGGGGCCGTGCCCACTGAACACGCCCCCGTGTCCACTTTTTAGTTGCTGAAAACAGAACCGTAAGATCCCGACGGTTGGTAATTTCTGACAAAAATATGAGTGATATTGATTATTTTTACTTTCGCTCCTCTTACGGTGAATGGTGTCAAATATGTGGTGGATTTCATAAAGATTTAGAATGTTACTTTCTAAATTACACTCCCCACTATTTAGACCTACCGTTTCCCTATAACCTTAAGATGGGCGAAAGTAAAAATGATCTCTATCTCTCCCCCGAATGCCCTCAACCACTTCCTTTAGATGACATAACTTCCGAAGAATTATGTCAGCTCGAAGAAATAATTCTCCAAAAATTAAAAGAACTTGAGATGAAAACAGGTTATTCATCACAAGACAACGATCAAGGAGAATTATTGGAATCGCATTCGGATTCTAACAACATCGACGTTACCGAAAGCACCTCTAACTCTTGGGAGGACATGAGCGATAGTCGTCCCTGTGTCGATTATGCCATGAAGGACTCTCCATCGGTCTCCGCCGATGCGTTCATAGACCTGAGCGATTCGACGTATACCTTCTTTAACAAGAGCCCGGACAAGGGGAATAAAGGTCGGTATCGCCCACCGATATTTAGCTTAGGTTTCACCATTTCCGATAACCTCTTGCGTTCTTGTTTAAATCAAGAGCAATTAAGGTACCTTAGGCACTTTGGTGTTGTTCCCTCCAGTAAGGAACCACCCGATCCGAACAAAATCCTTAAAATAGGACAAAACTTCATAGAACTCTCTAGCCACGGGGCCGTGTCCAGGTCAGCACTCCCCGTGCCCACCTAAAATTTGACCACGGGGTCGTGTCCAGGCCAACACGCCCCGTGTTCAGAATACAGACAAAATGTGTTAGACTCTTGTCTGACTACGGGGCCGTGTCCAGCCGGCACGGGGCCGTGGTCAACGTGATGTCGTTTTCTATAAAGTCAGCATTATTCCTGCACATTTGGACCCATTCCAAAGACCAAGATTTGATGGGATCTTCACACATACCCCACAAGGTATATTCCAAAGAAGGTTCTCAACAACCATCTTGTCTTTACCACTTTTGTCTCTTGCCTTCTTCTCCAAAAACTCCTCAAACCTCCATTAAAGCTTGAAACTTCCCTGGCTTCAAGCTTTATTGTGATATTTGCTATGTTTTTAACCATGGAATCTTATTAAAAATAAGTTTTATAACACTGTTTTAAGTTATTAGTGCTCAGAAATGTCTCAAAAATCAGAAAAATAATTTAAAACACTAAGATTCCTTGATTCAAAAACCTGCAGAATGGTGGCCACGGGGCCATGCCCAGCGGACACGGGGCCGTGGCCGGAGTTACTGTTTAATTATTTTGAAAATTTTCGACTTGTTTTCTTAGAATGTCAAGCCAGAACAGCGGAACATCTTCAGCTCACTCGAGAAACAGTCGCAGAGAAAGGAGGCCATCGATAGAAGCAACCCTTGTGCGTTACGTAATGGCGCTAAGAGAAGCACTCAATGAGATGACATCTGTGGAGGAGGTTCTAATTGACCGTATCAACTATCTAACGGTGGGGCTGAAGAGTAGCTTCCAAGAGATCAACCTTTTGCACCAAAGGTTGAACATTCTTGCAATGCCGCCTATGGAGCCAATCTTCCCACAAGAAGATTGGAACTTGGCACAAGAAGTTGTTAATCCAACCGGATGGGATGACATTCCCCCGGAACCTCCTCTAAAAGCCTTACAAGAGGTTCCGGTAGAGGTCGCACCTCCTCCACATGAGGTGGACAATGAGCCCGTCTTCCTTCTCCTTCGGGAGATAGAAGAGTGGCTCAACGATGTGTGAGGAGCACCCTCCGGGAAGAAGTTCTAAAAGCCTTATTCAACCGGAAGAAAAAATCATTTTTTGGGTTTTTGTTGTTCTTATAAAGAAAAACATCTAGGATAGAACTTCTTTGTGGTTTAAAATTTCTTGCATTCTAAGACCTACTTATCTATCTTAGTTTTTAGTTTGTACTTTTTAATTTTCTAGGAACTATGTATCCCGCACTATTAAATGAATGATGGTTTAAATTATGGAATGGTGATTGGATGATGTTAAAACACACTCTAAAAGGTGGAGGTTACCAAGGGAACGTTAAAACCACACCACATGCACAAAAAAAACAGAGCCTCCGGACAATTTTTCAGCATTATAGCAAGTTCATCACGGGGCCGTGCTCAGCCCAACACGTCCCGTGCCCAGGCTCTGCAGAAATTTGCCCTGTTCAGGTAACTGGCCACTGGGCCGTGCTAGCTGAACACGCCCTGTGGCTAGCCTTCTGTTAAATTTTGTTACTTGCAATATAACCACGGGGCCGTGCCCGGACCAACACGGGGTTGTGGCCAGACGCCCAGTAACATAAAATTTTGTTTTTCAACACCTTTTTACACATTCAATCAACCTAAAAACTTATTTTTGGGACACATTGAGGACAATGTGTAATTGAAGTGGGGGGGGGGGGGGATGCTAAAACCTTAAATCTCGCAAGTCCTAATAACAAGCCTTACACAAAACTCTATTGGAACCGCTAATCACCCCAATTTTTTTTTCAAAAAAAAAATTCATTTTTTTACTTGTCTTGGTTTAATTTGGGAATAAAAGTTCTAAAAATGTTATATTTTTACAAGTTTACAACCGATAGCGTTGTGATAAAAAAAAGAACCAAATAAGAAAATTATGAAAAGGCATGACCAATCTAAATAAAATTTGATTATATATACTTGATCACATTATAAACCCATTCACACTACAAGTGAGTTTTGAGCCTTTATTGAGCATACAAGCAAATATCTTTATACTAAATGCTCATTTTTCATTTCTTGTGTGAATAGCCGCTTGGTTCTTGCGACTCTAGAACTTGCCACGACGATACATTCCCGGTCCTTACCAACTTGAACCCAAGTAAGTAAATGATGGAGGCATTAGAACTAACTCATTTTCCTTTCAACACCATTATTTTTCATATTTTTTTTATCACCTACCCAAAATCCCCCTAGTTAACCCCTTTGAGCCTAAACCTTTTTTATTTCAAAACCCACAAAACAAACACCCTTGACCCACCAAAACCTTTTTCTTTTCAACCCCTTTGTTTTAGTAAAAAGCTCAGTTATCTTTTGACGTCTCCTATCAAAAAAAAAAAAAAATGAAAGTCTTGCAATAAACAAACAAGTTCCTCAAAGAAACTTTGTTTGAATATGCTTAGTTTGAATAAAAGTCACAAAAACAAAAAGTTTTACGACGACCGACGCTTTTTACGCTTTTCGCCATTTTTACTAACCACTAAGCAAAACCACCTACCCTTAGCCCAAGCCTTACCATTTCCAAAGTCCTCTTAATATTTACGAAGGTTTATAGTTAAAAAGGAGGAGATTTGATTGCTTGGCAAGCATATGGTAGAAGTAAGTTCCATACCGGTCTCGAGTGTTTCACAAAAATACATCTTCGGCCGAGTGTTGAGTGATCTCCCGTGAGGTATGTGAACTTGTATATAAATAGAATTTTAAAGAGGCATGTTATGCCCAAATAAGTAATTTTTCTTATAAATTGTTCTAAATAAATCATGACGAATAGGAGTGTAAATAAAGAGTTTTGCTTGAGGACAAGCCACATATTAAATTGTTTTGCTTGAGGACAAGCAAAGATTCAAGTGTGGGGGTATTTGATGTGTGCAAAATGTAACATATAAATTACATCAAATGAGGCATAAAACTAACCCTTTTTAGTACTAATGTTGGAAAAAGTGTGTTTTTATCTTCCTTTTGAATTTACAGGACCAAATGAGCTTAAACGAGCAAAAGGAACAAATATACAGCCAAAACCAACATAAATTCAAAGAAAATGAATAAACGTGACATGCCCGACCCCTCGGTAGCATCCCCAAAGCAAAAACAAATAAACAGAAGACTGACCACGGGGCCGTGCCCACTGGACACGGGGGCGTGGTCAGGTGCCTGGAGAAAAGACAAAGTTGTGGAAGCTTCTACGCCTACCACGGGGGTGTACCCTGCCAACACGGGGCGTGGTCAATGCTAAGGTACGCAGAATCTTGCAAAATCTTAATAGTACAGATACGCTTCTGCCCACGGGGCCGTGCCCGCTGAGCACGGGCCGTGCGGAACCCTCTACTGACACATGCATTTAATGAAGGAAGAGAAAAGGCTGACCACGGGGGCGTGCCCGCTGGACATAGGGCCGTGGCCAGGGCTCTGTGCAGGCTATAAACAGGGGTGCTTGGCTCACTTCAAAGGCATCCCTTGGCAAACCACTACTCTCCCACTTTGCCACCACTCCACCACCACTACAACACCCACATCCACCACCATCATCCATCAATCATCTTTAGAGTCTGTAGTAGTCTCGGGATCCAAGATTAATAGTAAGAGTTCTTGCCCATCAAAGGTCATGTTTGGTTAAGCCTCTTACATCACTTGGTGAAGACAGGTCTTTTATATATTACTTTTGATTTTTAATCTTTCGGTACTTTTTATTTGGTTTTGTATTAATGACTTTAATAACTAGTTTCTTATGTTGAAGGTGAATTTTCTTTATCATTTGTCCGTGGTGTCTTGGCGTTGCTTTACTGTCTATATAAAGTAAAAGATTTGCACTATTCATGTCTCTACGGTCTATATAGAGGCATGTTGGCTACCTAGTCGGGGGTTAAGGGAATGCTTTAGTAAGGTTCTTGCCTTGTTCAGTGTATAGATCCTGCAAGGACCTGGTTCAATCTCACTAGGACCTCCTTCAATACCCACTGGTATTAGATGGCGGGGGTGCGAATGGCTTGAAGCCCTCATATGTAAACTACTATTTATACATTAAACCCGCTACTTGGGATTGTATCCCTGCTGACTTAAACCACTTAGCCGAGGGTAACGTCACATTCAGAAGAGGGGCCTACCACTTTTCGCATTAATAACTTAATTAATTATCTTTCAATATTCCGACCATTTGGGATTGTATCCTTGCTTACTCAAACCACTGGGTTGAGGGTAACGTCACCTCATAAGAGGGGCCTACTACTATAACTAAGATAATCTCTTAAAAAGTCCGAAAGTGCAAAATTCATCAAGGGATACATTAAAGGCGAGTCGGATCCAAGTGATTCATCTTGTCTATCTATTTTTATTTTATTTTATTTCTGCATTTTTAGTTTTTATTTTCATGTTTAAAACCTTTTCTCAAGAAAATTTAGGTTGATTAGACGTTGAGGATAAACCGGTACTAAAAGCTCTTGTGTCTTTGGACGACCTCGGTATCTTACCAACGTTATACTACGCTCACGATGGGTGCACTTGCCCAAGAGTGTGTTTAGTGTTAGTAGAATATCGTGTTTTATAAATTTAAAACTTGACTAATACGAAAAATGGGTTTAAAATATCAATAAAATCATATCACGCTTCGCACACACCAGTACCCAGTACCAAATGTTCATCCCTACATGCATCATACATGCATCAGTACCCGCTTTTATTGATTTCGGTATCGGTATGGGTACTGGTAAAAAGTGGTATTGATAGCGTATTTTATATAGAACTTTAAGAGTTTTTTAATATAATGTTTTTTTTCGTATTGTAGGATTTATGATAGTTGCATTGATTTTACCTATTTGGTACTCTATCGTATTGACACTCGTACGGATTTTACCTATTTGGTGAGGTTTTTTCACCAAGCTTCACTGAGCTAACGCGGAAGAAGATTGAGAGGCAGGTTGAGAGGACCAATGGACATATCACCATTATTGTTAAAAAAAAGGAATATTGGATTTTAATAATCCCAATTATTCATCGTTGGCCACCAACAGCCTCAACTTCAAAAATAACTACTGGCAATCCCAACTATTAACATACTGGCCTCCAATAAACCCTAACTAACAGAACCCTAACGCCGTTAATCTCTAGTCGCCTGAAAAACATTTTTGGCCAGAAAACTCAACATTTTCGTCCCAGACCTTTTTGTAACCTTATTATGGACCTCTTTAGGAACCTTTTTCTAGTGAAAGCCCCAACTATTGAAGTAAAACTCATTTTTTCGCCTTTAAACTTATTTTTGGCTGGAAAACTTCAATTTTTGGCCAGAAAAGTTAACATCCTCGTACCAAACCTCTTTGTAACCTTAGATCGGACCTTTAGAAACCTTTTACTGGCCAAAAAACGGTTTTTCGGCGACCGAAGACTAACGGCATTAGGGTTCGGTTAGTCAGGGTCCATTGGTGGCGAATATGTCAATAGTTGGGACTGCCAGTGGTTATTTTTAAAGTTAAGATTGTTGGCGGCCAACTGCGAGTAGTTGAGATTATTAAAATCCAATATTCCTTAAAAAAATGAGTTTTATTAATAAAAATACACAACTCTCTCTCATTTGTAACACCCCACTTTATTTTTTTTCACACAATATTCTTCTTCACTTTCTTTCTATTTTCAGACCTCAAAAGGCAAGAAGACTTGTCTAATGGGCTACAAATGTTGATGATTGGAATATTATTTCATATATAAATTAGCAAGTTTTTTGTGCATCATGACTTGTACCTCATGCTTGGGGACTTATTCAAAAAAAAAAAAACTTGATTTTTCTCTTTCAACCTTAAAGTTTTTTTCTTTTACATTTTAACCCATTTGAAATTTTTACTTTTAACTCAAACTTTTTCATCTTTTGTAATTTAACACAACACTTTATTATTTACAACTTTCGTCCCCCATACTTTTTATCTTTCGCAAATTTTTTGTTTCGTTCTAAATTTTGCGAGTTAACATGTCGTAGCGTGCATGTGAGGTTCAACGTTTTTGCTCTATTTTTTCATATTTGACAGACCCGTCGTAACGCGTCCATTTTTCCCCTTTTGAAAACTTCCCCGCAACGGGTGGGTCCTAGATCGACTAAGTTATTATTTTGTATGTTTTACGTTTCTGGTTAATTTCTTTGCATTAAGACACTGTAACGGGTGTCCGTGGTTCAACGATTTTAGTCTCCTTTTCGTTCAGGGTAATTTTTACCATTTTATCTATTTTATCTTTACGATGTCGAGAATCGATGTCGTTGTGGCACTGGTGCTACTTGGCACGGTTTTACGAACGTTTTTAACCTATTAAATTTTTTACTAATATTTTGTTTCGATTAGCCCTATACTTCCTTTACTTAAAAACGATTTTTTACATGCATATTTTATGTACGGGTATGTATAAATATGATTTGTTCTACATTCCGACGTAAATTTTTTTTATAGATGAGTCAGGTCAAATATAATACGTTTTCGTTTAAAGAAACCATTTTTACGTGCATATTTTTATGTACGTTTTGGTATAAATTTAAGTTGTTCTACGTTTCGACGTAAATTTTTTTGGGAAATAATTCAGGTCAAATATAATATGTTTTCGTGTTTATTTTATGTATGTTTCGTAATTTTTTTCGAACCGGGTGGAGTCAAATTAGGGTTTCTTTTTCTCCCCTTTTTTCGAAAGCTCTAATTAATCCCTTTCAATTACATGTGCATATTTTCCTTCATACCCGTTACGTTTTCTATGTATGAGTTGGGTCACATATAATACGTTATGATTGTTCGATATGAATTCCATTTACTTTACGTTTGATCCAATCATAATGCTTATACATGTTACACTGAGTTCAACTGGATACGTCGAAATGTGTGTTTTCATATGGTTAATGCATCATATAACGTTTGGACTAATCCATTCAATGTTTACGATGTACCCGCAACGCGGGCGGGTCTTAACAAACTAGTAGTAAAACCCGTGTGAAAACACAGGTGACTTTTAGAAAAACCATGCATACCACATTTTATTAAACGATGAATGATTATACATTTTTTAAGGTTAGATGTAAAACCCTAATATAACACACACACACACACACACACACACACACACATATATATATATATATATATATATATATATATAGGTTCAGGATTTAGAGAAAACGGTGGAAAGTGTGAGAACGGTCATGGATCGTCCGACCAAAACAATCTATGGACTAGATTGGTGTGGTGGCGTTTTCGTAAATAACACCAATTCTATTAAGTGGACACGTTTCATTAAGGGTAAAAGGGTCTTTTACCGCTCAAATTCAAAATGCCAAGAAAATGATAACACGCTATTAAAAAAAATGCCTTTAAATACAAAACGCCAAAAATTAGTGATAAAACGCGTTGAAGATTACAGGAAGAGGAAACAACACAGTAACTCAAAATTTAGTTATTAACATTTGTTAGAAGAAATTCCCTCCTAAATTAAGCGCCAACAACATCATTATATAAACGACGTAAAACAACGCTTCCATAATCACTTCAATCTATCATTTCTGCAAAAACATGTTTAACCAAAAACGCCAATTTAACCCAAACGCCAAAAATGGCAACCATCGTTTGGCGGAGATACACTCTGGCAATTCGGCGATTCGTCCTGCATTTTGACAACAGAAGGAGGGTGTATGTTAGGACGATCATGGCAGTTTTGAAGATGGAAGAAGAGGTACAGATGGGTATCCAATCTCTTGGCATCGCTCTGGATAACGAATGTCATGAAACACATATGCTTATGAAAGCATTAACAAGGAAATTTGGACCAATCAAAGAAGATGTAAAGCCGGACCCTGTTATGACATCATGGCGTTTTGATGATGAAACATACATGGTGACCGTTATATGCGATAGCGGAGAGCAGGAAGACTACTGGCTTGAAAACATCATGACAAAGCAGGGGCTTGGGTTCATGGAAGAATTGCATAACGCAACTTGTTTGAACACAGAAATGGACTCAAAAATGGCGTTAATGCAAAACATGTTCAAATGGAGGCTTCAGAATCTTCAGAAACAAGAAGCCGATGAAAGTGAAGGTGATGACATGGATGAAGGTCTAGATGAAGACTCCGAGGAAGAAGATGACACAAGTGATGGATACTTCTCGGATAAAGTACCTTCTGACGAAGAGTTTTACTTTTAATTTTTATTTTTTTCTCCTGTGTAATCATCTTTTTTTTAAGATAATTAAATGATATATTTCTCTATTTATTTGCAAAACGCCAAAAAAATACTACAAAAAGTTATTGCTTACAAAACGCCAGAAATATCAAAAAATATTTTTCCTGCTTAATATTTTCTCCGTTATTGTATTTTGTCATCTTGGTCTGCATAACGCCATTAAAAAAACGCCAAACTTGGAAGATGGGACGTCTATCACCCTAGAAACTGATAAAGCTGAACAAAACAGTAAATACAAACAGTAACTGAAAAGACAGTTACTTTATTACTATCTTTTATTATAATAAAAAATCCCGCCTAAACTACGCGCCAAAAAACTTCTATAAGAGATGGGTCTACACACAATGAATTGATCACACCCAAAAAAACAAACGCCATGTTCTCTAGAAACGACTCACTTTAAAAAGCCAAAAAAATGTTAGTTAAAATAACCACAGATGGCAAAGCTTTCACTGAATGGATTCTTCTCTGAGGTGGTATCTCTATAATCTTTTGCTGAATGAGATGGACAAATATTCAAGAAAAAGAGACTGATAATAGTGATATGTCATCATGTGAGCTTTGTTCTTGATGAATATATGCATGGCATGAAGGGATCAACACAAGTGTAAAATGCTATTTTGGACTCCGTTATTATAAATAACATTCAAGCAAGAGTTGATCTTTAATGACATGCCACCAAACGAGAATATCACACCAAAATACAGGATGCCACTAACAAGCTTCGTCTAAAAAAGACGGCGTTTATGTAGGAAAGTTGGCATCTAGCTAAGGTATTCAAAGGTTCAAAACGCCAAAACAAATTCAAGAAGAAGAGGCTGATGATAGTGAAGATTCGGATGAGAAATTAGATTACCATTTTTAATTAATTTTTCTTTTTCACTTTATATTGTTTTGTTATCAAATTATCTGTTGTTTTGTTATCTAATTCTCTACAAAAAAAATACATTATTATATAAAACGCCAAAAACTACAAACACCAAAACGCTAGTAGTATAAGACTGTGAGACCGGGTGCTAGCAAAGCACCTTGTCAATGTATTAAACGCCAAAAAAATTGACTAAACGCCATAAAATACATTTGGTCTTATTGTAATCTTATGAAAATATTAATGACTCGTAGTGAATTATTATACAACGCCACAAAACGCCAAAAAAATTGACCAGAAAACGCTATAACGCCAAAAAAATTATCTATGTGACACAAAAACAATTAATTCAACGCCAAAAATTTAATGAATACAATTAACGACAAAAATAATCATAGACGCCAAAAATGAAGCAACATAAATTGGGAAAATAAAAGAAGATTGAAAAGACAGAAAAAACCCTCACGGCCTAATCATACCTCTATATGTATATATATATATATATATATATATATATATATATATATATATATATATATATATATATATATATATACTTACCCTAGTATTTTCTATATAATGTATTCTAATTGTAACAGACCTTTGGGCTGTTAGATATTTAATTTTTGCAAACTTATCAAATAAAGACATTAAACAACCCGCTTATAAACAGATTATAAACACCTTTTAACTTTCTTAAAGTCAAAATTAATAAATCTATTGCTCTAAGACTTATGTTTATTCATAGAGGTTTTTATATACGTTACAATTGGAATACATTATATAGAAAAAACAATGATGGATTGGTCTTGGTTAGCATATTACATTAATTTTTAGCATGTAGTTTTTATTTTAATTGTATGGTTTTTATTTTCATTATGTAGTTTTGTTTTAATTATGTGGTTTTATTTTGATTATACTATTTTTTTATTTTAGTTATGAACTTGTTAACTTAATTTAATTTATGTAGTTTTAATTTTGGTTGTATTAAGTATTTTTTTTGTGTGTGTGTATATATATATATATATATATATAGGGAGAGGATCATGAGAAAACTACATATAAATTTGAAAACTAACTAAAAAAACCTAAAAAAAATACCAAAACAATTTTTTATAAAAAAATCGCTAGTTTTTATATATAAAAAAATTTTCAAAAAAAAAAAAAATTGTTGTACTGCACATGTGCATTATATGTGTACTACACATGTGCACTATATCCGTAATAGTGCACATATGCAATACAACAAGAAACTTTTTCTTTTTTGAATTTTTTTTCCATGCATAAAAAGCTGCGATTTTTTTATAAAAATTTAAAAAAATTGATATGTTTTTTTTGGCTTTTTTAGTTAGTTTTTTGGTTTTCTCATTTAAACTAGTTTTCTCATGATCCATCCCCTATATATATATAGGTCTTAAAGTTTAATTTAACTTAATATAATTTAATTTTGAGGAATTCTCGAGAAAAGTGAGATGAAACTGTGCATTATGGGAAAAAGTGCGGAGAATTGGTAAAGTGGGACGACTCCTACCTCCCTTATGTTTTTTTTTCCTTCATTATAGTTTATAGTGTTGTATTCTTCTACGTTTTCTTCATCTATTTACCAACATATTCTTCTACGTTTTCTTTATCTTGTCTATCCACATTGTATGTCGACATTCTCAATCTCCTATAACAAATACCACAACAAATTGAATGAGCACCATTGTAAACAACCTTCTTCAACCACCGACTAAGCATGAATGGGTGCCACCTTAAACTGGAAACATGATCTTTGAAAAGTCAACCATATTGTTGAGTAAGTCACAATGCATGAAAAGAAAATAAAGAAGATTATGGTGAATTCAGACGGGGAGTTGGAATCTCTCAGAATGCGTTTCAAATGATAACTTTCTTCAAGTTCGTGATCAAGGGAGTTCTTGGATCAGTAGAATGCCCATACCCATACGGGTACCAGAAATATCGATAGCGAATTTAAACAAAACAGGATACTGAATACCTATACCGATTATTTTGGTATGGTACATGTATCAATACTGGTACTTTGATACAATACCCGCTCTAGTACCACTTTGAATTTGTTTTCAAGCACTCCTATTTGTTACAATAGGAAGTGAGATTGTCATTTGATTCCTTTATCATGTTCAAGCAAAACTCTAAATTTCCCCAAGTGTTTTCAAAAACTTCACAAATCTATTCCTCTGTAAAAACAAAAACCCATCCAATCAGCAGATATTAATCCATTTTTCTTAATCTGTTTATAACAAAAGGAGGGTTGAGTTATAATACAAAGGAGTTTAAAAATAAGAAGGGTAAGATGCCACTATAGAGTAACAAGTGTCTAAGGAGAAGTCAAGTGGGAAAGATAATTTTGTCCAAGGGAAAAAAATATATGCACTTACAAGTTACATGCTTAGAAACATGCACATGTAAGTCCCATGCTACCCCCAACCCCATTTTTAAACGTTCGTAACTTTTGTATACGTCATTTTTTATTTCTAATCAAACCATAAAATCGAGCTTCTTTTTATATTTAATAAGAGTACCATGTTGTTATAATATATAAAAAAATTCGAAAACCAGTTGCGTATTATATAATGGACACAACGTAAAACACAATGAGCATCAAACTAAAAACACAATGGAAAATAGACCAAAAACACAATCGATGGCAGCAGATAAAAGACACAATAGACAGCAGACTAAAACACAACGGACACAACGTAAAACGTATTGAGAATCAAACTAAAAACGCAATGGAAAGTAGACTAAAAACATAATTGATAATAGATAAAAGACATAATCGATGACAGCATATAAAAGACACAGTAGACAATAAACTGAAACACAATGGACAACATACTAAAAACACAATGGACAACAGATTAAAACACAATGAACAATACACTAAAACACAACGAACAACAGATTAAAATATAATGGATAATAAAACAAAAAACACAATGGACAACAAATTAAAACACAATGGATAGCAGACTAAACACAATGCCCAGAATCTATAATACAATGTATAGAAATCTCACTAGTTGAAAAACTCAATAATCAAAACTAACAACACAATGTATAGAAAAAACCAAAATATAACACCATTTTCATTGTGTCATACATTGTGTTATAAGTTATATAAAAACTCAATCGACAAAACCCAAATTAAAATTCTGTTATAAGTTTTGACAATAACACACTGTATAGAAACCCTATTTAAAATGTAATGACCAAAACCCAGTTGAAAGACATAATGACCAGATGCTTTAACACAATGCAAAGAAAACCCTAAAAAATTATTATTTTATTTTATTTTTAAATAGCAATATTATACTCATATTAAAGATAAAAAGAGTCTTTTTTTAAATGATGTATGTAAAATTATGGATGTTTTAAACTGATGGTGTGAATTGGCATGTACTTTGCATATGGAGAGAGAAATTCAATAAATTTAGGATTTCCTTTATGCCTTTCCACTATTTTCTTTTCCCTAAAACTAATCTCAACCCTTCAAATATAATCCTAACAAAAGTTGTCTTCTTATTGGAGTTTTTTTCATTGTATCATCTAGGGATGTGATCGGTACAGTACTTGTACCCGTACATGTATCAAAAATACCGATACAAAATTTGAACAAAACTGAGTACCAAATATCGTACCAACTATATATGTGTGTAGCACAGATTCAAGTAGCGGTACTCTTATCTCAGTACTGTACTCACTTTTGTACAACTTTGTTTTTTTAATTTTTTGAACACTTCTATTTGTTCAAGAGGAGATGAGGTTGCTATTTAATTCACAAAAATCATCTAAAATTTCACCATGTGTTTTCAAAAACTTCACAAATCTATTCCTTTGATAAAACGAAAATCCATTCAGTCTATTGGAATGAATCTATTTTTTTCAATTAATAGTCATTTAGTTTATAACATAATTTATTACTTTTTTGTTTCTAACTTTTTTTCATGGATTGCAACATAATTTGCTTACACCTTGCACAAAAATCATCAACACAAGAAGAATTTTCTATCATGGCTTCTAAAGCACATGAAGCACTATAACAACGATGAGAAAATGAATAAGTTCAGAGTTTTTTCAGCAAAAGATACCAGAAATGGAAGAGTAAAATGCAATTTTCGTCCCTAAGGTTTGATCACTTTTACGACTTTTGTTCCTGAGGTGCCATTTTCAACCAAAAAGTTTGAAATCTTGCAACTTTCGTCCCTAAAGACCAAATTTCAAGGGACAAAAGTCGCAATAAATTGCCAAACTTAAGGATGAAAATAGCAATAATACGCAAACCCGAAGGACTCAAATGCACAAAATGTCTTTTTAGACGGAACATGCAAAAATGACTAAACTTGTGGACGATTTTGGCATTTTACTCGAAATGGAATCTCACAACTTTGGAAATCATTTATACAAAATGGGCCTAAATGAACTCTCAGAGAAAAGAAACTTTATTAAACCACATACCCGGCTAGCCATTGATTATGAGATTCAAAGACATTGATTATGAGATTCAGCCTTTTGGATGTGAAGAAAACCTTTGAGATGTGGTGAAACAACAACAAAAAATGGTAAGTTCCCATTCGATTATCTATACTATCTTATTAAAGAAACTGGGGTTTATACCCTTATGGTAATTTTACATTGTGTACAAATTTGAAGCAACATGTACAAGAGAGCCAAGCTATTTTAGAGGGGTTAAACTTGCGCATTGTCAAAAAATTTAAGACACTTTAGGGGCATTTTAGGGATTTCAGAACCTTTGTAACCTATAATTAAGATGACATATTAAAAGTTTAAATTAATTATTATTTATGAAAGGCCTTGTAAACGATTCAAGTTTTCAGGTTTTTATTACCGACATCTGCCGGTCTTCCATCCCGCTACTGATTTTCAACACAATACGTTTCTAGAATCTCACTCCACACTTCGCTTCCCCACCGACGTCATCATCGTAGTCACCCTCATCGCCACTACCATTAATGATTATTGCCGGTGGTGATGACAGAAGTTGAGAGGCGAGGGTGCGTGCTTGATGAGTTGAGTAGGCTTAATCGGTACTTATGATTCAAGAGGTGGTGACGTGAGCTTGCTAGGGTTCCATCAGAACCATACATTCCGGCGACCACAAATGCAAATGCAAATCGCGAAACAAATAGATTCCAGCAAAGGCTGCATGTTCCTTTTGGGTGAGATTTGACAATCATAGCTTTTATTATAGTATACTGTTGTGATTTGAGTCATTTGACAAAATATACAATCATAGTTTTCCAATCACTAAAGTCAAAGGAATATCTAAAATAAAAATTAGAAGTTCCTGAATTTCATGGGGATAAATTAAGTAATTCATATGATGTCTTTAATTGTCAATGTAGTCACATCACCGATCTAATCCATTTCATTCCAAAATTAATAAAAACAATTCAAAATTTCAAGACCAATAGTCCATACACTATGTTACCTGTTCATCAGTTATTGTAATACATCTACCAAATTCAAAATTTCAAGACCAATAGTCTATACACTAAAAAACTGAGATTTGTCAACAATTCAACATATATAAACCACAATTATACATCTACAAATGAGCAATTCAACACACGAACCGATAAAACTTGAATCGCCACAATGCAGACCTAAAAAAAGCCCCAACGGAAGTGGAAATTAGACCGGATCTTGATTAGATTTTGAAGATGCTGCGTAAGCGTTCCAATAAGCAAGAGGAGAAGGTGGTTGGTTTGCCAGATCGTTGTTCTTCTGGTTCGGGCCGCAATGTGAGAATCTGCATTATGAACAAGGGTTTTCCCTTTTCTACTTTTTATTTTTAATTAGTAATGGATCAATCCATATAATTAATTAGATTAATGGATTAATCCATTGGATTAATTAATGGATTAGTGGATATTTTTTTTATCATCCAATAAGTGATTTAAATGGATTGGATTGGATATGGATCAATATCCAATCCATTGATAGGCCTATATCGGATACAACATTAGCTGTAACATCCCAAAAACTTGATATAATACGTGAATGTTTTATTGGCTTAGTTTATCTGTCTGAGCCGCCACTGGAGCCATCATAGCCAATTAAGAGCTACAAAAAGAAGAGCTCTAAATTCTGAGAATGCTACTATTCAGTGGCGGACCCAAGAATTTTTCTATGGGGGTGCAGAATATTTTTAAAGATTTTAGGCCACTGGGTATATATAAAAAATCGGTTCATATCGGGTTCGGGTCATGTAAAACAAAAGAACATCAAACTAAAATTTATATAACCATAAAAAACATGTCAAACGTCATTATAAACCTGTTTAAAATTGTGCCTACAGGTTTTCATTTTTTGAAATCTATGCAAAACATCATTTAGAGTTACTTTTCTAATGTTTCCTCGTGAGAAATCTCACCAAAATTTCCCTACTCATGGTTTCTATCATATATAAATTGATCCATAATTTCAATTTTTATTTTCAAGCCCTATTAAACTCTAGAACAACAAAAAAAATATCAAAACAACAAAATCAGCTACTAAAGTCTATAACAGCAAAAAAAAAAAAAAAAAATCATCAAAACACAAAAAATTGTAACACCCCTAAATATATTAAACTATATATGTCGTTATACATGTATAAGTTAGAATAATAATAATAATAATAAAATTGTGACAACTGTCATTTGCATGCATCCGTACAATTATTAAATGATGATTAGTGCTTAATGACTGTGCTGATTTACAATTTATGACTTGAATTGCTTTCTGATTACTGCATTATACTTACAAGTGCATCACATATTGCGAATGACACATCATTGACTACATGCAAACATATTGACATAAATGACGCACAAAGCACAGTTAGCACAGTTAACAGACAAACCGGGAAAATGCTGACGGAGTTCAGTACATAGACAGACGTTGTTTTGACACAGTATGAACCAGAAACTAAGTACTACACTAGTATAGAGTGTAGAGAAGTAAGGACCACAAACTGCTTTTCCAGGTGATAGTTTGCGTGCCGGAAAGTGCCTAAAACTCAGTCAAAATGCTGAATTCAGCATAAATCAGCTTTTTAATAAGCTAGTATCATGCAAAAATATGACTAAATGATCCTGAATGCTTTCCTAAGTGTCGGGAATTAAAAGTGTCACAAAAGGGTACATAAAGAACACTAAAAGGTATAGTTTAGTACTTTAACGAACCAGTATACGACCGAACAACCGGACACTATCCGAAACACAAAAATTACACTAGAAGCATTGTTTTAACATTACCGAGCTAGTTATGATCCCTGAACATCATAACACCTACTAAAATATCTACTAACTAATGTAAGTAACTAATACTTGAAATTTAAACTAGATTGTAACTTAATGGTTTAAACCTATACTAGACCCCCCCACCTATCTCGCGGCCCACATGGCCTATTTGGGAGATTTTATTTGATCTTGCTTGATCATTTGTAGATTGCTTAGTAAATTTTCCATGTACTTATGAAACATATGATCCATTGGTTAATCCCTAAAGATGGTTATAAGAAGTAAATGGTGGATCAAGACTTCATTATCTTTCACACACAACTTCACACCACTCCCTCCCCCTCTCTTGCCCACTCTCGGCCGAGAACAAGGCCACACCCACCACCACCTTCACCTCATCTTCCATATATTCCATAATCATACAAGGGTGTTAGAAGCTAAGTTAAGGAGTTTGGAGCTTGTGGATCTTCAAGGACCTCTTCCATTTGCTATTATCAATCACATACATCATCTTCATTGTCAAGAGTTCATCCCTAGCCTTGAGCTAGTAGTAAGATCTTCTACTCTTCATTTTACATGTTATTTTAGTGGTTAAAAGAAGATACTTAATGATAATCTTGAAGAACACTAAGAAACTTGAAGATGAAACATGAACATAAGCTTAAAACTATAAGAAATCTTAAAGAAATCATGTTGTTTTGTGTTGTTATGATACTTGATGATTGGTGGTTTGTGTAAATGATGTAGATCATTATATGATCTTGGTAGATTGTAGGATCGTTGTGCGACCTGAATGAGTCGTTCAGAAGATTTTTAGATCCGAATCAAAGGCGGAATCAATGAAACGGACGCTCGATACAATTATAATGTCCCTTGTATTGATTTAATAGTCTTACAGCACCTGGAGACAATTCGACAGCACTTCGTTACCAAATTACAAGATCTAATTCCGTTTTAAATGACACGGCATGCTCCCCTATATATAGTGGTGTAATTCCGTTTGAAATGACCAAGTGTCATTTCAAGCGAAATTAACTTTGTTAATTTCGTTTGAAATGGCCATTGGCTGTTTCAAGCGGAATTAGCTATAAACACATAAAAATCAGTTTCTAGCAACCCGAGCACTGGTTATCCTATCCTATTACATGACTCGATACAAGACGAAGTCCACAGACATAGTGCACTAACAGACTCCCCCTTGGATGTTGATGAAGTCTTTAGTGTCGAGTCTTTATCATGACCCATCTTCAGTCTTGATCAGTCTTCATGCTCTTTCCAAATTGTCTAACACTGTAAGCATCCATCAATCTTTATCTTTTTTAATCAGCTTCTATCTTGAATGTTGTACCAGGATCTGACTCTGGCTCTAACATTAACAGCTTCTTCAGGCTCCCCCTTTCATCAAGCTTTCGTGCTTTAGGGATCGACACCTTGCTTTCAGGTTACAAGCTCCCCTTGCTTTGAGCTCGTCTTCAGACTCCCCCTTAGACTCAGCTGTCGGGATCGTGGTCTGGTACAATATCTGCAATCACTCAAACATTTATAAGTAACAGCATTTCAAGCTTTCAAATATCCATGAATTATGACCTGGCTCTTTCAAACATTCTAAACTAACACTTTTTAACAAATTTCAGGATCGAAAACTGACTCTATTTCAAAGATTTTAACAATATAAGTATCCAACTCCCTCACAGTTAATCATCCAAGTCCAAACTAATGACCTTGGAGATATCACAAACTGTTTTTAATTTTTGTTAAAAATTTCAAGTTTCAAATTAATGAACTTGTTTTATTTTCAGTAACACAATCAGCTTACTTAGATTTTGATACTCAGCATTTCAGACATCGGTTGTAAAAAATAAAGCAGAATCAAAAATCTTTTTGTATTTTCTGAAACATAAAGCAGTAAAGAAATATTTACAAACATATTTACAGACAATATTTTAGTTTGAGTTCGCGTCAGAGGATCATATCAGTTTCTGACAAGTCACACGTACCGTTGAGCTTAATTACACGTTAAGAATTAAACAATTCACTTAGATTGTCGATATACTGATCCACTTAAATTTTCATACAAATTTCAACTGATTCAGGATACGAATTAGGTGTATTAAGAACTTAAACTCATTCATGTGTCCCACCTCTTGAATATACTCCCGTATCCAGATCCCAATATTCAGTCTTACATGTGAGTATACCTAGATGATATCTGTAAGGAGTTAAATTGCGAGGGCCGAGAGAGCTCAGGTTAGAACTTCCTTTCAGCAGAGAGATGACGGCTTCGACTTTTGGTGTGTCCCCTTTAGAGGATCTTTTCTTCAACAGCACATGATTATCATTTTTCAATGTTTCATCATTTTTTATGCTGAGGGCGATGCTATGTTTCAAGCAAGCAGAAACTATTATACGGGGACTAGGCCATTGCTTCCGCAAAATCAGAAGTCCCGGGATAATACCCCAGATATCACTAAGCATAAAGACCTAGTATCTCAGAAAGAGGGGTCCTTCAAACGAAATTTCAGGGGTTACCTATATATCCAAGTAGTGTTCCCCACAAAATAAGCAAGTTTGAATTTAAGTTTATATCCCGAAAAAGTTTACTAAATATATAAAAACCTATCGGCATATCATCAGTGAGACTGTTTAACGCTATATAAAACATTACATTTCTTTAGCATACTGTAACTATCTACTGATGTACTATCATTTCCACTTTTTACACAAAAACTCAATTTTTTAATTTTATCATGTTTTTGACTTTTTCAAATTTTCAAATGTTTTTGTATTTTCTGAAAATATTACTCCCCCTAAAATGCAAAATCATTTAAAAAATTTGACAACCAATACTGATAGCTTTGTCTCGCCATCCATTT
Organism: Helianthus tuberosus; assembly: GCA_030545235.1. NCBI lineage: Eukaryota > Viridiplantae > Streptophyta > Magnoliopsida > Asterales > Asteraceae > Helianthus > Helianthus tuberosus. The sequence goes on along the minus strand of CM060367.1, from coordinate 205,393,074 downwards.
TCTGCTTCTTATGCTCTGTTTTGCAGAAAATATAACATGTAAAGCAGCAATTACCCCCATGATTTACAACACACTGGTATTTTACAGCTTGAAAACCGTTTTTCAATCTTGTGAAATTAATCATGTTTGTTCCGCCATGAGGGTTTCGGCATATTCAATCAACATATTTTTGAATTTTAATTTTTTTTGACAAAAAAAAAAAAAAACAAACAAACATATTTTTGATTTTTCAAATTTTTGACAAAATAAAAACATATTTTTGGTTTTTAAATTTTTAAATTTTTAAGGTTTTTAAAATATTGTTTATTTATATACAGAAAACAAACAAACTCCCTGTTTCAACCAACACAGGGTTCAGCAGCCTCCTCTTCCTGTGCCAGGCTGCTCCGATATTCCTCTTCTTGACATTCAGATTTCTTCGGAAGCACCTGCACATTCAAACTACTCAATTACTTGAACAATTTAGCCCAGGTCTGTTTAACCTTAGTCATTTCAACACAATATACTTCATTCAATTTTGGAAAATCTTTGTCATTCTGAACAAAGACTTTTTCAACTTTAACTTCAACTTTTTCATCATTTACAGAAGTCATTTGTTTCTTAACACTCCATGTTTGACCTTTCGGAGTACCTCTTTTGTAAAAATTTGATTCTTTTTGAACATTTTGTTTTTGAACATTTTGTTTTTGAACAACAACTTTTGGTTTCCAAAACTCGTTTGGTTTTGTAGCATCGACATTTGTTTTCCAACTTTGTGTTGTTCTTAATCTGGGTGTGTAAGAATTCCAGGTCTGTCTTGAATCGAACCTATTAGAGTTTGATTTCCAAGTTTGGTTCGAAACAAACTTGTTTGTGTTGTACCTCCAAGTTTGTTTTGAATCAAATCTGGTTGACCCGTGTTTCACATTCTCAGATTTTTGTTTCTCAACATTATCAGACTTCTTTTTGTCAACATCGACAGGTTTCAGATTTGGACACTTGCGTGCAAGATGTCCTATTTGATCACATTTGAAACATGTTCTCTTGGACACATCTTTGACTTGTGGTTGTAGCTTTTTCTTTTGAGCATAGAACTCTTCATTAGACTGACGTCTAAATTGGAGTTCTTTCTCTTCTTCTGAACTTGTTCCATGAACAAAATTCATCTTTGTCTGATAACTTGGCGGTTCATTTTTATTTTTATTTCGATTTTGTTTCTTTTTATAACCCAACCCAGCCTTCATATTTTTCTTCTTGTAACCAGATTTGTTATAAAAAGTCTTGTGACCTTTTCCAGCAAACTTTGGAATTTCAGATTTTTCAATCTCAACCATTTTGAAAACTTTATCAACCTTTTCTGAAATCACATTCTGAATCGGGAAAACAATATCTAAAAATAATTTGTCCGATCCAATCATGGAATAAACCAATCCTTTTGAATCATCATCCAGATTTTTCTCAGATTTTGAGTTTTTCAGATATCCATCATGAAAATTGCCTTCATTTTCATCCTGTGATTCAGATTTACCTGTATCAACTGACTCTTCTTTCAACACACTTTCAACGACCTTACCTACCACCTCTGAATCACTAGAATCATCAGATTTGGAATAGGTTACGTCAATGTTTTCTGGCAATTGATCTACCATGTTGAAAGCTTTTTCGACCTTTTCATCATCATAAAATGCAAACTTTTTCGGTGGTGGAACTTGATGAAACTCTGAGCCAATACCTTTCTTGTTTTGCTTAGAATCTTTTCCATCCGGTTTTATGTTGAAAATTCTTTCAAGCACATATGACGACACGTGATAACTTTTTAACTTGTTGTTATCCTGTTCTAAATCAGCAATCTGACGCTTAAGTTTAGCAACATTCTCAATGTAAGAATTAACAACTTGTTGCTTTATTTCATAATTTCGCTTATACTCCTTAGTTGTTTCAGAACAGTAATTCAATCTTGATTGAACAAATTTCATTTCACTTTTCACCTTTTCATATGACTCTTTTGTAATATGATATGCCAATTTTATTGAATCATATTCCTTTTTCATTTCTTGACAAACATTTTCTTTTTGATCACATTCTTCTTTCATTTTCAAAACATTTTCTTTCAAAACTTCATTTTCTTTTTCTAACTGTTTACATTTTTCTAAAAGTTTTTCATCATTATCTTTTAAAACTTTTTCGTTTTCTAACATTCTTTGTATTTATTTTTGAAAACTTCTTCTATTTTTGTGAATTCAAGATCTCTTGTTCTGAATTTTTCATCTTTTTCAGTACAAGCACTGCACGTTTCCATGCATTTCTTGCACTGTTTAACGATTTTGATTTGAGTTTCAGAATCAGAATTTACCTCAGTGATTTGCACTTCAGTGTTTGCTGCAACTTCTGACTGCTTCAACTCAGCTTCACTCTTCTTTTCTTCACCTCTATCAACATCACCAACACTATCAGCTGAACTTTCAACTTTCTTCTCAGCTTCTTCAACTTGTTGTTCTACAGTAACAACTTTTTCAACCTTTTCAACCTTCACATCTTCCTCTTTAACTGCTTCGACTTGGACTTCCTCAGCTACCTTCTTCAAATCATTCACCATCTCATCAATATTTTTCTTCAACCTCTCTTCATCCCTTTTTCTCAAGCTTGAAGTCATAACATCCCTAAGGAGTTTTTCAAACTTCTTCATATATGTTTTGTCTTTTCCAACATTTGTATAGTATTCGACGGACAAAGGAATTACTAGAAGAACATCATCGTAAACTATGTCCTTTTTGGGAACAATGGGTTCTCCATTTCTGTTGACATAGCAATCTCGTTTCTTATCCCATCTCTTATTACTTACAGCATCTTCATACTCTTCTTGCATATCATCCATTCTGTTCCAAGCAATGCTTCTTTCTCTGCATGTTTTCTCATTCTGAATCTCTTCTCTGGTTTTCTCTTTAATTTCAGTATTATAACATTTTCTTCTTTATTTTCCTCTTTAATTTCAGCAACAAAAACATAATGATTGCTCTTTGATGGTTTTCTGCCATGAGCTGTACTTCGAATATCAACACGATCTTCTTCTGGAAGAATCTCACTCCAATCATATCCTTCATCATCATGAAATATAGCACAAGCTCTTGACTTATCTCTGGGTTTATCTTCGATCATTTTCGGCTCTTCTTTGCTTCGGTGGTATATTTCCTTTCGGTAATAATCATCATTGAACGGATGTTCATTTCCACCAACTGCAGAATTGTTGCATTCTCTCTTGAAATGACCTTTTTGCTTACATTTGAAGCAGGTCACTTTGGACTTATCAAATCCAAGTTTTATTGATGCACCACCTAATGATTGTTTCCCAGTAATCTCCATGTATCTCTGAGCTCTTCTGATTCAACTCGCTAAACACCAGCGAATATCAACGAGTTCCATTTCTTCCGGATCAATCTGGTCGTAGTCTTCTTTGGTTAACTCTGAGTTTCCAATTTTGCCAGCTACAAGACCTTCATATGATTCCAGAACAGATGCAAGAAAGCTCATTTGCTGTTTAGCCGCATTGATGCTCATAGCAGGAGAAATCTTCAGTTTAAGAGCAATGTTGCACAATATCTCTCCTGATTCTTCAGAACTAGCTTTTGATGAATATGAATGATAACCTGGATCATAACTTGATGAGCCTTTTTGTGGTTCTTTTGTCCTCTCACCACTGAATGCTGTCTTTGGTGATTCTCCAACTTTCACCTAAGGTAGATTACCTTTGTAATAAAGACTGACATTCTGTTGATGTGAAGAACTGCTCATCTTGCTTTGTTTCTGCAATTCAAGCTCATGACTTTCTATCTTTTCTATCAAGATATCAAGAGAAATTGTATCATATAAAGCATCATTTTTCAATATGAATACAAACGTTTGCCACTGATCAGCTCGTGGTAACGCTTCTATGATCTTATCAATTATTTCTTCTCGAGTTTTAATAATGCCAAAACGATCAAGTTCAATTTTTAGATGACCAAATCTCTCTATCATTTGTCTAACCGACTCATCTTTCAAACTATCAAACAAATCAAATTCTTTCTTTAACAATGCAATTTTATTTTTCTTGATTTGTTTACCCCCCTCAGCTTTTACCCGCAAAGCTTCCCAGAAAGATTTCGATGTTCCGTCATGTTGCAGTAAAGCAAACATATCATTTCTGATAGATGATTGTATTAAAGCAATCATTCTTTGTTCAGCTGAGAATTCTGCTTTGTCTTCTTTGGATAAACCTTTCAGAGGGAGATCTTCTCCTTTATCATCAGCCGACCTCTTATACCCAAACTCCAAACAAAACCAGCTTTCATGAGCATAAGCTTTTGCCCAGTTGATGAACCGATCTTTCCACCAAGTGTAATCTTCAATACTTTCAAGAGTTTGTGGTTTTGAATGTGTGCGATAAAAGTTATCATGTTTAATGTTCTCATTGATCGCTTTTGTAATGGTTTTTGGTGTTACAGTTGAGATTTCGGAAGACTCAGATGTAAACGCATTGTAGGACGTATTGTAGAACTCTTCAGCCATGATATGAAATTCTTGAATTACCTGGAGACAAAACAATCAGTTTAAACAATATCAAACAACTTGACACAAACTGACACTCGGTTGACTTGAAATGATCTTGACAAGGAACATCCACTTTCAAACGGAATAGTGATCTCAAGCGGAATCACTTTGGTGCGGAATAACCCTGTTCAAACGGAATCACGTGACTGACAACTTCAAACGAAATCAATACTTGAAGCGAAATCAGAACTTCAAACGAATCAGGACTATCAAACAAAATCACTAGTTTCAAACGAAATCTTCAAGCGGAATTACAATTTTCAAACGGAATTACCCTTTTCAAGCGGAATTAGATGTAATTCAAACGGAATTAGTAATTTCGTACGAAATTGCCACAATTTTTCAAGCGAAATCAGTATGCTCGTTCAAAAGGAATTACAATTTTGGTCCATTTTTGTCACTTTTAAGCTGAATTTAGGTCTGATTCTCTCAAGGCTTTGTTAAAACACTGTTTCGCGTGTAATGTGTGAAATTCAGTCCATTTTGTCCGTAAAATCTTGTGAATTTTGAAAAAGAAGGTGTAGAAGTCAGAAATTTGATGAAATCAAGCTGAACTCTTCTTCCTGAGCTCTGATACCACTTGTAGGATCGTTGTGCGACCTGAATGAGTCGTTCAGAAGAGTTTTAGATCCGAATCAAAGGCGGAATCAATGAAACGGACGCTCGATGCAATTATAATGTCTCTTGTATTGATTTAATAGTCTTACAGCACCTGGAGACAATTCGGCAGCACTTCGTTACCGAATTACAAGATCTAATTCCGTTTTAAATGACACGGTATGCTCCCATATATATAGTGGAGTAATTCCGTTTGAAATGACCAAGTATCATTTCAAGCGAAATTAACTTTGTTAATTTCGTTTGAAATGGCCAATGGCTGTTTCAAGCGGAATTAGCTATAAACACATAAAAATCAGTTTCTAGCAACCCGAGCACTGGTTATCCTATCCTATTACATGACTCGATACAAGACGAAGTCCACAGACATAGTGCACTAACATAGATCATGATTAAAAACATAATCTAGCAAGATAAGAGGATGAAAATGTTAGAGATTTATAAATCATCCTCATGAAAGACATGAACTTAAAAGAATATATTGTTTTCTTAAAAAATAATGATTAATGTGAGTAATAATAGTTATAGATCTAAAGATTTATGGAGGATCTCTAAAGAAACCAAGCTAAAAATATAAGTTTTGCTAAAACTTGGTTCTTACATAAACAAATTTTATTTTTAATGGTTAAACAGGTGTAGAAACACTTGTGTAACAAAAAAAAAAAAATTACATGAAGATGCATTTTTAGAAAATGTGTTTGGAAGTTGTAAACACCCAACTTCTTTAAGAGTGAAGTTTTTAAGGAAGTAAATACATTTTAAAGGGCAACTAAACCTACTAGACACACTACCAAGTTACTACAAGTTTTTATAAAAGTTCAAGTTCATGTTGTTGTATAAATTGCATGATTTTGGCACTCGGTAAGTGTTGATTGGATGGTTGATTGTTTGTGATGATTTTAAAAAGAAAATGATATGCTTTGAAAGCATGGACACCTCCATTTTTAGGGGAAACTATGGCAAAATTTTCTAAAAATATAAACACTTAGAAAAAGATTTTCAAACAAATATTTACAAGTATATTTTAACTATGGTTTTCAATATAAATTTTGCCATATTTTTTGTAACAAAAATACAAATATTGGAGGTTGGTTGTTGTAAATAAAAAAAATAACTAAATATGTATTTGAAAGGTATATATTTAGAAAACACATGTGTGTGATTATTTGAATACTTTGTGTATTAGTTATATTATTATTTTAGGATTTGAAATAATATAACTTAACAAATACCAAGAATTTACAATCCAAGATATTACCAAAAATCACAAGGAATAAAAACACAAGTTACACACACAATATTGGGAAACCGAACGAAACAATGTAACTTACAAAATATTCCGGAAAATACATTTATAAGTATATTTTTGGTGAATAATATTTTGGACACAAGAAAGGAAAATATGATTTTTCCGATTATTACAAAGTTATATCATATTTTTGACAAGGAGAAAATATATTATTTTGGGAAATAAAAATATATTTTCTTGTAATTTTTAGAAGATATACTATTTTTGGGAAAAATATACATTTTCTTGGATAAACACGAAATACATTATTGGATAGAATAAGTTTATAAATATTTTCTAAGTGAGACTTGAAAATATATTATTTTGGAACTACAAATATTTTTGCTAAAAGGAAAAATTATAAATAATTTTTCTAAGCAATAATTCTAAAATAGATATATATATTGGGAAATATATATATATATATATATATATAATATATATATATATATATATAGGGAGAAGATCATGCGAGAACCACCTCTTATTGCGAGAACTGCGAGAACCAATGTGAACACAACAAAAAATGCCTAAAAATAGCTAAAAATCACACAAATTTTTTTTTGAATTTTTTAATATTTTTTATAAAAAAATCGCTACTTTTCGAAGCAAAAAAAAAAAAAACAATTTTAATTTTAAAAAAAAAAATTTTTGGCTTCTAAAAGTAGCGATTTTAACATAAAAAATATTAAAAAAAAATTTTAGATTTTTTTTTTATTTTTTTAGATTTTTTAAAGATTTTTTTAGGTTTTTTTTAGGTTTTTTGGGGGTTTAGTTTTTAGCATTTTAGCTTGGGGTGGGGTGGGGTGGGGTGGGGGGGGGGTTAGGTTTTTTTTAGGTTTTAGTTTTTAGCATTTAGCTTGGGGGGGGGGGGGTGGGGGGGTTTAGGTTTTTTTTGGGGGGGGGGGGGTGGGGGTTAGGTTTTTTTAGGTTTTCTTTTAGGTTTTTTTAGCTATTTTAGGTTGTGTTCACATTGGTTCTCGCGGTTCTCACAATAAAGGTGGTTCTCGCATGAGCTCCTCCCTACATATATATATATTAGTGGACCTTTATTAGAAATAATATTCCGGAAAGTTTAACACAAAATTAAGTATAAGAATACTTAACTATTACAAGAAGATACGTATCCTCGTACATATAAATCCACACCAGAATACGACGCCAATACATGACAAGTTATACAAATACAAATATACCCATCCTTAGGAAGGATATACATGTTTAAATACTTGAGAAGTGTTAAGTTAAAATATTAATTATTTTAATAAATAATTAAACACTTGGAATATTAATGAAGACACCTTGGAACATAAGTCAAAGACACTAGTCATTACTAAGTCAAGGCACGACCCGCTCGTCTAATGGACCGTAGTACGCATGTAGGTAGTCGTGCGTTCTAGAGGAAGCTTTGAGTTACATCGGATACAAGGAACGCAAAACTGTGAGTTCATGTCCCCTTTTCTGTTAAGTGTTTTTGGTTTTATAACTTCGGGGGTGAAATACATGTTACATACTGATTACAAACAATTACAAATGGTATGATTAGCTAAGGAATGTACTGCTAGATCACATGAATGGGTAGGCGATTAACTTAAGACTATTAATCCTTGTATAAGGACCGAGGGGCATGAGTGATAGATCTATTGGGTGTTGCGAGCCCCACCCATGGGCCTGCGAGTTGGCCGCATGTGGTGACTATGTCGTTCCGCCGGAGGGGCCGGTACGAAATACGCATACAAGGTTGAGTGCTTCCTATACCATGTCACTTATATTAATGTATTAGCTACACATTAATTGATCTGTTTTTCCTTATTGCTTCATACAAGTTTACAAGTACATACATACATACATACATACATACATACATACATACATACATACATACATACATACATACATACATACATACATACATACATACATACATACAAAGGTTTTCAAGGATGATTCGTGTAAACATACTAAACACATGAACTCGCTCAACTTTTGTTGATGTTTTCAAACTACATGTATTTCAAGGAATTAGTAAGTGGATCTGGCGGGCGTTGGAAGTTTTATGCTGCGATAGGAATAAAGATGTCATCCATGGTCTTTGGGTTTGGTCAGTGTGTCTTATTCCTGGATGAGACACGTCTTCCAAACCTTAGTTACACCTAATTTCTTTTGACGAGTCCTTAGTGAACTCATAAACAATTTGTATGGTTTGTAAAACTTGAATTTGAAGTCTACGTTTTAAACAATGTTGTTATGTTTTAAACTCATTTAATGGATGAAAAATCTATGGTTTTATCATATAGTTGTTGTTATGATTGAATGCAATGGTATTAAGAAAGTCAGCCCATAATCACGCTTCCGCAAAAGTCAGGGTGTGACAGCTTGGTTTCAGAGCTTCGATTGTAGCGAACTAGGATTCTTTCTCGAGTCTAGACTACAATCATTAGGGCTCTCATGAAAACGTTTTCCCAAACATGGTTTCCTTGCATACACAAAACGCCCAGATCCAGGAAAACAAACATTTTTTTTACAAACAAAAGACACGAAACACATTCCAAAGTTTACGTTTATGACTCAGTCTGAGAGACTGGGTAGTTCAGTCTGAGAGACTGGGTAGTTCAGTCTGAGAGACTGGGTAGTTCATTCTGAGAGACTGGGGAGTTCAGTCTGAGAGACTGGGAAGTTTAGTCTGGGAGACTAGGAGGCTTAGTCTGAGAGACTAGGAAGGATAGAAAGTTTCATGAAGAATAATGTGAATACATGATTACATGATGAATCATCCTTGTTTGAAATATATTAAGTGAATACTATGAATATACATGCTATGATTATTACGTACCGACACACAAGACACCTTCCTCAGGAAGCAAGTTGTCAGACGTTGGCGACCCTATGGCCACCGCCACAAATAATGAGATTGCACCTGCACCAGAGATGTTTACGACAGACATTGAGAGTGACCCTGACATGCCGACCAAGGGCGAGGACGACTTCCACCCATTCGCGCTACCAGACTTTGGAGATGAATTACCCTTGCTGATGGCTTCCTTGACGAGGATCCTTTTGTCACTATTGTTTCGGTCCATAATCACCCCATCACTGGTCATTCCGATGGTGAGCCTATCATGACTCCGATCCTCGACGCCGTACCTCTCATGGTCATTCCTCCCGAGGATCTGCCTCTTTGACGATTTGTTTAATGGTGACGTTGTTATTGATGATCCTCTTGTTGACGCCCAGGGTGTTGGAGAGATAACTGAGGATGTTGTTGCTATGCTACCTCCTGAGATGCCCGCCATGGAAGATTCCTCTGCTTCCATTTTACGCTCGATATCAGACTCCTTTGACACTATGACATCTGCAGCCTTACAGACGGCCGGGTTACAGCATTCTACTACTGACTCAGACGACGACACCGCTATGGCTGCTGCATATCACCTGCTCAGGATCCCACACTTCCACCCGAACCAGAGCCTGCTCCTGAGCTAGTTTCTGTTCCTTTTGGGTCCGTCTGATGATGCGCCTATTGATCTTGAGCCGATTCCTGATCCTGACCTTGTTTCTTTTGGTTTACCAGACATTGCACCCCTTGTACCAGACCCAGTACCTGCACCTGTTAATCTTTCTTTTAATGAGACATTAGTTCCTGTATCTGCACCCGCTGATGTTGCTCCTTTTCCCCATGGAGACCGACGTCCATTGCACCGACACGCCAATCGCTTTCTTCCAGGACATACCCGCACCCCGGAAAGATACTCCAGGTCAGCGCCAGCGTGACGATCCCTTTTATATCAGCAGCATTTCCTCCAACCTCACAGGCTGCACCGTTTACTCCTCTCATTTCTTCACCGCGGGACGAGCCATTCCGATGGCCCCTACCATACACTATGCCGATTTCGGAACCCTATCATTCTTCGCATTATAGAGGCTACACACGGAATGAGTTTCCCCTGTCAAATCAGCTACAGCTTGAGGATACGAGTCATGGAGTTTTGGAGCTTGAGCTGACACTACATCCTCCACCCTGTCTACGCCAGTATACTTTGATCCTCCACATTCATCACTGTCTCCTTCTGCACTCTCACCTGCTACTCTTACACCTTTCTTAGGTATGGATGCTCGTCTCTTTGCTATCAAGCAACAGACCAGTTAATTACTTCGACGCGTATGCAAGCTCGAGGAGGAGCTCGCGCATGTTAGCAGTTCGCTTTTCTTCCCTCCTCCACCTCAGTCACCAGTATAGTTGATTTCTGGATTTATGCGGATTGCATTACTTTTGAGTAAAGACACTACTAATGAGCCGAGATTGTGGAGACTTTTGAAGACCACTTTTGACTACGTGATTTTGATACACCGAAAAACTTATTGGGCAAGGGTAGGGTGACCCTGTGTCCCTTTTGATGTGATACACTTTGTAAACAATATGATTATGGTCGAAAAGTAATGGAAGCCCAATTGTCATATTCCCCATTAAACATGTAATAATACTTTGTGGACAATGACTAATGAAAGCTCAGTCGCTATGTCCTCACTAAGCACATTGTTGATCTGCGTATGTGTGTTATAAGTGTGATGCTACGTGCTTGCTTGTTATGTTCTCATTAAATATGTTCACACCTACCTGTTTGTGCTATAATTATGATGTTATGTGAATGATTGTTATAACGATTGCTTATATATGCATATGTACACACCTCCTAGGTCTCATTCGTTAAGTAGATGCTTATGTGCTTGTGTCTTTAATGAGACCTGACCTATCCGATCTTCTTCTTAGAAGATGTCGCTTCAAGGGAACACCGATACCAACAACCCTCTGCCGACAACAGAGGCAAAATTACAAGAGTGCATCTCACAAGCCATCGCACAACACGAGGCCCTTCGCTCCAAACACAGCGGAGGTACCTCAGGAAATAACCCACCCAGCGGTAATGTTTAGTCACTTAAGACACATTACAAAACGTTTGGACATTCCAAGAGTGCTTTGCTAATGCCTTATGTGAATGATGTTGCTTATGTCACAGGCTACACCTACAAGCAGTTCTTGAGCTGCAAGCCCCGAGAATTCGATGGCACTGGGGGTGCCGTAGCTTTTGTGTGTTGGGTTGAGAAGACGGATTCTGTTTTGAGTTTGAGCAAATGTACTCTAGAGCAACAAGTCATGTACATATCTAGGTTGTTTCTAGATGGGGCTCTATCATGGTGGAACCATCAGGTTCGGACGTTGGGTAAGACTGCTACGTATGCTTTGATGTGGGATGAACTGAAAGAACTAATGCATAAGAAGTACTGTTCGAGAGTAGAAATCCAGAAGTTGGAAAATGAGTTCTGGAACTTGAAGATGGAAGGTCCAAAGATAGCTGAGTACATGCAGAGATTCCATGATCTGTCTCGTGTTGTCCCCTACATGGTAGAACCAGAATTTAAAAAGATCAAACGTTTCATCGGGGGATTGGCACCTCAGATTCTAAGCCTGGTGACAACATCTAAACCCTCAACGATCACCGATGCTATCGACTTAAGTGTGGCGCTCACTGAAGAAGCGGTTAGACTAGGAAAATTTTCCACTTCGGAAGAGAAAGAGGAGACTCCTGTAGAGCCATCTGGAGATAACAAGTGAAAGTTCGCAAACTTCAAGAAGGGTACTCGGGCGAATAACAAGAAGAAGGCCAAAAAGAGAAAAGAGTATATGGGTCTCCTACCTAAGTGCGACAATTGTCTACGTTACCATGTCGGGTGATGTAAATATGGAAAATGTGATAACTGTGGCAAGATGGGGCATCCCAAGGAGACTTGTAGGCAAGGTACTGAACCTAGAAATGGAGGCCAAGATGGTAGCGAGAATCACGGAGGAAACAACGACAACTATCAAGGTAGGACGAGTGACAAACAAAAACATGCTCAAGGTTGTTTTAACTGTGGAAGCAAAAAGCATTTCAGAAAATACTGCCCTAAGAAGAATCAGGCACAAGGATGAAAGCTCAATAGCGGAGCTAGGGAAGCACGCCAGGATCCAAACATGGCCATCGGTACGTCTCATAGTAGTCAATGTTATGCGTCTGTGCTATTTGACATTGTTGTCAAATTTTAGCTTCAGAATATACTTGTTTTTAAGTAAGATAGATATCCAGTACTCGATAGAACTAGCTTAAGGGAAGCTTCGACGTGGTAATTGGGATGGATTGGTTGTCGAGCAATCAAGCGGAGATTATTACCCGCACCCCGATGGCAAATGAAGAAACAATCATGATTCATGGAGGTAAGCATAATACGCCCCTACAGCTTCCAAATTGCTTGAAGGCACGAAAGTTGTTGCATAAGGGATGTGTTGTTTTCTGGGCTCATGTCGTGGACAAGGGAACCGAAGAACCTAAGCTCGAAGTTACCCCTGTGGTAAGGGAATATCCTAAGGCCTTCCCCGAAGACTTACCAGGATTACCTCCTCAACCACAGGTCGAATTTTGCATAGATTCTATTCTAGGCGCCGCATCTGTAGCGAAGACACCCCATCGACTTGCACTTCCTGAGGCACAAGATTCGTCAGCGCAACTTCAGAAGTTGTCGGATAAGGGATTTTTAAGACAAGCTTTTTGCCCTAAGGAGTTTCAGTACTGTTCGTTAAGAAGAAGGACGATGATTTTCAAATGAGCATCAACTACCGGGAGCCGAACGAGCTAACCAACAAGAGTCGGTAACTCTTGTTGAGGATTTATGAATTATTTATTTAACTAACTGTGAGGATCCAACTACTATTTCACGACTGATCGATGATCGAGTGTCGTTAGCTGTGAATTCAGGAAGAAAGTGTATCGGGGGAAATTGTGGGACAATAACTTGTTTTAAACGTACACAAAAATGGTGTTTCCTACACGATGCACAAAACAGTTTTACACAGAATACGAAACTTTGAGAATCTAGAAAACATGTACTTAGGACCTTTGGGAACCCAGGTCCAAACTCGTAAAGGTTGCTTAGGAACCACACCTGTTAACTCAAGCAAACCCTATCATCCTGACATATATGCTATTTCAGTTAACCAAGCAGAGAGTACTCAAATTTCTTTTGTTAAAATCTTCACTTTTGCTTCTAGCGAGTAGATGTTTGCATCTCTACTCCCCTTAAATGGTAGTTGCATCGTGTTAATTTTCTTCGGTGAGAGCGAACACACATTTACTTTGATACTTGGTCATTTCTTCATTTTAGCAAATACTCATTGTTTCATTACTTGAAAACTTATATGTTACGCATGCACCATTTGCTACGCATGCGGTTTCATTTCGAATAAACGCTTCATTGAAGTTCAAATATTATGTTGCTAAATCTAATTACTGATTTGGGATTCGAATGACCTACATTATGGTAATTGTTGGCTTCCTTGTTATCAAGTCAACACACTTTCTTGAGACTTCATTTCTTTCAAGTTACATTCATCGTTTATCTTCGTAACCGTGCTGAGATTCCCTTGTTGATACATACGTTTATTGTTAGGTTACCAAGTTCAATTGCTTGAACTTATCCATTTCACATATTCAATTTAAGACGCCATATGATGTATTGAGAGCATCATATTCAAACATTTTTGCAAAGGTTCTTTTGTTTCGAGTCGTAGTAGACTTGATTGGTCTACGACTCCACTAAATCGTTTATTAATTTCAATACCTTACGATGATACTTTCACAAAATTGAAGCTTGCGCTAATTTGGTTACGCACCTCATACACGGATTTGATTGTCTATTTATTTGTTCTAAATCCATTTTGATTATCACGATTAAAGCGGTCTCAACACAGTTGTGTGTTAAGACAATGGTACCTAGATTCATTTCATATCACAGTGTACCTCCTAACGATTCTTTCATTATAAATTGAATACCTTGCAGTGTTTATTGCTTTCCATCGTCAATCAGAAACAGTAGTTCTTTGATGTTCCATATTCGTTTGAAAACCCCAAGACGCTGTTTAAATCAAATTTTCAGAGTTGTTTCAGTACACTTTCCTTTGATTTCAAGCACGGTAAACTTGTTCGGTCACCACTACTGTTGAAATATGTCAATTACGACACCTTGTGGTGTCATTACAAATTTGTAGCTTGTGCTAATCATGGTCAACCGTTTCACATAAAACTACACATACTTTTGTTTGACTTGCCATTTAAACATTCCTAATGCAACTACGAATTAAGACAATGATACACCAGATTCGCTTGTATTTCATTCGGTGTATTCTCGCAATTCAAGAATGTCAACACACTAATTCTTACCATTTATTTATTCGAAAGTTGACAGATCATTTTCATATTCAAGTTGTTAATTTTGAGTTCATATAGCGGATGCTATGGTTTGTGAAAACTCGTTTGCATATTGTGACACTAGATTATACATCTATACATCTCGTGTCCTTTGACATCAAATCCTAGAACACATACTTTTAACCACTGGGTTCTTGTTGAAATATATCCCTGGACTCACCTGATATGAATAAGATTTGATTCGGTTTGTGGTTATCTACCTCAATATTATTCATATACATACACGCATAATGTAACCCTAAGGAGTTAAGGTAGTACAAATTTCGAGGACGAAAGTTTATTAACAGGGGGAGAATGTGACAACTGTTAAATTTGCATGCATCTGTACAATTATTAAATGATGATTTGTGCTTAATGATTGTGCTGATTTACAATTTATGACTTGAATTGCTTTCTGATTACTGCATTATACTTACATGTGCATCACATATTGCAAATGACACATCATTGACTGCATGCAAACATATTGACATAAATGATGCACAAAGCACAGTTAGCACAGTTAACAGACAAACCAGGAAAATGCTGACGGAGTTCAGTACATAGACAGACGTTGTTTAGACACAGTATGAGCTAGAAACTAAGTACTACACTAGTATAGAGTGTAGGGAAGTATGGACCACAAAACTGCTTTTCTAGGTGATAGTTTGCGTGCCGGAAAGTGCCTAAAACTCAGTCAAAATGCTGAATTCAACATAAATCAGCAAAAATCAGCTTTTTAATAAGCTAGTATCATGCAAAAATATGACTAAATGATCCTGAATGCTTTCCTAAGTGTCGGGAATTAAAAGTGTCACAAAAGGGTACATAAAGAACACTAAACGGTATAGTTTAGCACTTTAACGAACCAGTAAACGACCGAACAACCAGACACTACCCGAAACACCAAAATTACACTAGAAGCATTGTTTTAACATTACTGAGCTAGTTATGATCCCCGAACATCATAACACCTACTAAAATATCTACTAACTAATGTAAGTAACTAATACTTGAAATTTAAACTAGATTGTAACTTAATGGTTTAAAACTATACTAGACCCCCCCCCCCACCTATCTCACGGCCCACATGGCCTATTTGGGAGATTTTATTTGATCTTGCTTGATCTTATGAAGATTGCTTAGTAGATTTGCCATGTACTTATGAAACATATGATCCATTGCTTAATCCCTAAAGATGGTTATTAGAAGTAAATGGTGGATCAAGACTTCATTATCTTTCACACACAACTTCACACCACTCCCTCCTCCTCTCTTGCCCACTCTCGGCCGAGAACAAGGCCACACCCACCACCACCTTCACCTCATCTTCCATACATTCCATAATCATACAAGGGTGTTAGAAGCTAAGTTAAGGAGTTTGGAGCTTGTGGATCTTCAATGACCTCTTCCATTTGCTATTATCCATCACATACATCATCTTCATCTTCAAGAGTTCATCCCTAGCCTTGAGCTAGTAGTAAGATCTTCTACTCTTCATTTTACATGTAATTTTAGTGGTTAAAAGAAGATACTTACTGATAATCTTGAAGAACACTAAGAAACTTGAAGATGAAACATGAACATAAGCTTAAAACTATAAGAAATCTTAAAGAAATCATGTTGTTTAGTGTTGTTATGATACTTGATGATTGGTAGTTTGTGTAAATGATGTAGATCATTATATGATCTTGCTAGACCATGATTAAAAACATAATCTAGAAAGATGAGAGGATGAAAATGTTAGAGATTTATAAATCATCCTCATGAAAGACATGAACTTGAAAGAATATATTGTTTTCTTGAAAAATAATGATTAATGTGAGTAATAATACTTATAGATCTAAAGATTTATGGATGATCTCTAAAGAAACCAAGCTAAAAATATAAGTTTTGCTAAAACTTGGTTCTTACATAAACAAATTTTATTTTTAATGGTTAAACAGGTGTAGAAACAGTTGTGTAACAAAAAAAAAAAAATACAAGAAGAAGCATTTTTAGAAAATGTGTTTGGAAGTTCTAAACACCCAACTTCTTTAAGAGTGAAGTTTTTAAGGAAGTAAATACATTTTAAAGGGCAACTAAACCTACTAGACACACTAAGTTACTACAAGTTTTTATAAAAGTTCAAGTTCATGTTGTTGTATAAATTGTATGATTTTGGCACTCGGTAAGTGTTAATTGGATGGTTGATTGTTTGTGATGATTTTAAAAAGAAAATGATATGCTTTGAAAGCATGGACACCTCCATTTTTAGGGGAAACTATGGCAAAATTTTCTAAAAATATAAACACTTAGAAAAAGATTTTCAAACAAATATTTACAAGTGTATGTTAACTATGGTTTTCAATATAAACTTTGCCATAATTTTTGTAACAAAAATACAAATATTGGAGGTTGGTTTTTGTAAATAAAAAAAATAACTAAATATGTATTTGAAAGGTATATATTTAGAAGACACATGTGTGTGATTATTTGAATACTTTGTGTATTAGTTATATTATTATTTTAGGATTTGAAATAATATAACTTAACAGATACCAAGAATTTACAATCCAAGATATTACAAAAAATCACAAGGAATAAATACACAAGTTACACACACAATATTGGAAAACCGAACCAAAGAATGTAACTTACAAAATATTCCGGAAAATACATTTATAAGTATATTTTTGGTGAATAATATTTTGGACACAAGAAAGGAAAATATGATTTTTTCAATTATTACAAAGTTATATTATATTTTTGACAAGGAGAAAATATATTATTTTGGGAAGTAAAAATATATTTTCTTGTAATTTTTAGAAGATATACTATTTTTGGGAAAAATATACATTTTCTTGGATAAACTTGCAATACATTATTGGATAGAATAAGTTTATAAATATTTTCTAAGTGAGACTTGAAAATATATTATTTTGGAACTACAAATATTTTTACTAAAAGCAAAAATTATAAATAATTTTTCAAACCATAATTCTAAAATAGATATATATATATATATATATATATATATTAGTGGAACATTATTAGAAATAATATTCCAGAAAGTTTAACACATAATTAAGTATAAGAATACTTAACTATTACAAGAAGATATGTATCCTCGTACGTATAAATCCACACCGGAATACGACGCCAATACATGACAAGTTATACAAATACAAATATACCCATCCTTAGGAAGGATATACATATTTAAATACTTGAGAAGTGTTAAGTTAAGATATTACTTATTTTAACAAATAATTAAACACTTGGAATATTAATGAAGACACCTTGGAACATAACTCAAAGACACTAGTCATTACTAAGTCAAGGCACAACCCGCTCGTCTAATGGACCGTAGTACGCATGTAGGTAGTCGTGCGTTCTAGAGGAAGCTTTGAGTTACATTGGATACAAGGAACGCAAAACTATGAGTTCATGTCCCCCTTTTCTGTTAACTATTTTTGGTTTTATAACTTCGGGGGTGAAATACATGTTGTTACATACTGATTACAAACAATTACAAATGGTATGATTAGCTAAGGAATGTACTGCTAGATCACGTGAATGGGTAGGCGATTAACTTAAGACCATTAATCCTTGTATAAGGACCAAGGGGCATGAGTGATAGATCTATTGGGTGTTGCGAGCCCCACCCATGGGCCTGCGAGTTGGCCGCATGTGGTGACTATGTCGTTCCACCGGAGGGGCCGGTACGAAATACGCATACAGGGTTGAGTGCTTCCTATACCATGTCACTTATATTAATGTATTAGCTACACATTAATTGATCTATTTATCCTTATTGCTTCATACCCGTTTACAAGTACATACATACATACATACATACATACATACATACATACATACATACATACATACATACATACAAAGGTTTTCAAGGATGATTCATGCACACATGCTAAACACATGAACTCGCTCAACTTTTGTTGATGTTTTCAAACTACATGTATTTCAAGGAATTAGTAAGTGGATCTGGCGGGCGTTGGAAGTTTTATGCTGCGATAGGAATAAAGATGTCATCCATGGTCTTTGGGTTTGGTCAGTGTGTCTTATTCCTGGACGAGACACGTCTTCCAAACCTTAGTTACACCTAATATCTTTTGACGAGTCCTTAGTGAACTCATAAACAATTTGTATGGTTTGTAAAACTTGAATTAGAAGTCTACATTTTAAACAATGTTGTTATGTTTTAAACTCATTTAATGGATGACAAATCTATGGTTTTATCATATAGTTGTTGTTATGATTGAATGCAATGGTATTAAGAAAGTCACCCCATAATCACGCTTCCGCAAAAGTCAGGGTGTGACAAAAATAATGAGAATCGAAACTAGGAATAATTAACTTAGTTAAATTCTTAATAGAAAAGATGGGGAAATCAAAGAATTATAATCATTGTATTAACTTAGAAACTTGACGGACCAATTGTGTAATTTTTGAAAGATGTTTTTAAAACACTGGATAAACATGAAACCACACACTTTGTGTGAGTTTCTGTTCGATCAAGACTCCAGGACCGACCTCAAGCTCTTCTAAAACCCTAATCTCATAATTTCACTCAAAATCAAAGAATCAAAACCTAATTGAAGGTGATTCAAGGCTAAAGAAGTGATCCTCATACTTAGTATATCAAAAGGTACGCTTAATTTTGATATATGAAAGTGTTTTGATGATTCTTGAATTCTTGTAAAAGAAATTTAGGGTGAATTAATGCAGGTTATGGGTAAAGTATGATGAATACGAGTCTAGGAACTAATCTTAGACAATAAATTGATCAATTCATGACATAACCTATGAGTTTCAATGTTTGTCACATATGGATATATGGGTTTTGTGAAGAATACATATATTTTTGTGATATTAGATGTTAGTTGATTGCTTATGATGTAAATTCTAGTGTGATTATAGTGTTCTTGTTATAGGAATCAAATTACTATGCTAAACATGGTTAAAGTTATTAACCATGAACATGATAGTGTAAGAATACAAATTATGCACACTAGATGTTTGATGAAATGCTTGAATGAATTGGAATACTTGAAATATATGAAGTAATCGCTTAATTGATTAATCATGAGAATGAAATATCGAATATTGAACTATGAGTTCTAAGCAATATATTCGAATCAAATTATATAGGTGATTTGGGTGGATCATCAAGTGGGCAAGGTGGAACGGATACCCGCTTAAAGGAAAAGCTTCGAAAAAGGTACGCTGCTATGCGCTTCGTAATATTTTGTTAGCATTTTATGTTAATTGTTGAATGATAATCAATTCGTTATAATGTTTGGACATTACTAAAACGAAGAATTTCGTTTGTAGTACCCAAATAAGAAAAAGTAGAAATTTCGATGACATATAAATGATTAAGGTGGTGGACTTCACTTAATAGATTAAATGGGTCAAATTGACTCGAATACTACACGTTTGATTCAGAAAGGCGATGGATTTCGTTCATGAAATCAAATGGGTCAAAATCACCAAAGTATTGAACTTTGGTAAGTTAAAGTGATGGATATCACTAATTAAGATAAACGGGTGGTTTAAGATGCATATACTTGGTTAACGACACTTGAGTTTTAATAATATGTGTCATAGAATACAAGTATACTAATGTATAAGCTATTATAGATGTTTTGAGCTCATAACTGTGACAACCCTCAAAATTTCAGGTACTGTACAAATTAATTAATCTTAATTACGTGCTTAATGACTGTGCTTGATTACAACTGACAATTTAAACAGCTCTATGATTCTATATCATATATACATGCATCACATTTTATAAAGTCACTCCATTCATTACACACCAACATTAGTGACATACTTGATGCACTCAGCACAGTTAACACACTGAACGGTTGATTCAGAAATAATGCTGACAATGCCAGCACATAGACAGACAATGTTATTATGGCTAGTATGAGCCAGGGATAGGGTACTACACTGGTTTGGAGTGTAGGGAAGCGAAGACCATAAGACTGCGTCATTAGGTGATAGATATAGTGTCGGGAAGTGCCTAAAACACACTTTAAATACAGAATTCTGTATTCTTTTATAAAATTCAGCATTTTATTATACCAGTAGAATACACAAATATGGCAGAGTGGTCCTGTATACTTTCCTAAGTACCAGGAATGATTTCGTTACAAAAAGATGCATAAAAGACACTTTACGGTACAATTTAACACTTTAACGGAACGATACGTAACCGAACAACCGGACATTACCCGGGACACTAAATTTTTGTCAATGACATTGTTTTACTATTTTTGGTTAGCCATGATCTCCATTTGCCATAACAACCACTAGAAACCTTATAACTACACTATCACCACACTACTTATAATGTAACTACCTCTTTACCATTTAGTGGAAATTTTACATCAAGACCCCCCCCCCCCTAACCGATTTTCGGCCCTCATGGACCCCACCCAAGATCTTAATCATACTTCCTTGATCATGCTCTAATTTCATTGGGTAGGTTACTTGTTGAGATAACCAAGATGTGTAAGAACATCTCTATGTGAATGGTCACTCAAGATCCCTCATGATTACAAATCTTACACCCTTTCTCTCTCTCATTTTTGGCTCACCAAAACCGAACCCAACCTCTCTTCACCTCCTACTTGTTGATTGGTGGATTATTATATTAGATATGATGCTTAACATTCTAAACAAAATATGCATGATGGCCTATGAGGAGTAGGATGCATAGATATCCCATCATTACTTCAAAAACCACACTCAAACCTCACCCCCTTCCCCTATTTCGGCTCCTCATAACCGAAACCACCACCATCACCTCTTTCATACATTCATCTCCTTCAACTACAAGTCCCATTCCAAGCTTTGAAGTTCCTCCATAGAAGTGCAAGTTGAAGAGCTCTCAAGAAAGCTTTGTTCAAGTCTTTATCACCATCCTTCCTCTTCATCTTTATTCTAGATTTCTACCCTAGCCTTGTGCTAGTAGTAAGTCCCTTCACACCCTTGTTTCATCTTGTTCTTTGTTATGATATGTATAATGTTCATGGCACACAAAAGCTAAAACACTAAAAATATGAACATGGAACCGTACATAAAATCATACATAAAAAGGTTTGCATGAAGTTGTTATCGGGTTGGTTTGAGTTTGGTTAATACATGCATAATGGTTGATCATTAAATTATTAATAAATCATTGTTAGGACACTTAATGTGTTTTTAGAAACATTTAACTAGAAATAAACATGCCGATTGGAATTTCCAGCCAACTTCAACAGGCTGTAACTGGGTCATTTTAAATCTAAAAACTGAATTTCTGGAGTCTAAATTTTGTATTTTTGAACAACCGAACAAATGGCACTAGAATCGTAATTTTTCGAGGTCGTTTACTATTTTTAAAGAACTGTTTTTAGACAGCAGCTCAAGCTGCAATTTTTCTGCTGAAAAAGTGTGTTGTATTCAAAGTCATAACTCGAAACCTGAGTAGAATCAGCTCATGGAATTTTTACTGTAGATGTTCACTGTTGTTTCCGTGATCCTCCAACTGGAATTTCGTCAATCGGACTTACGATTAATTTTTAGTGAATTTTTCCGTAAACTGCAATCAGAAAGTAACAAATCTGCTTGCAGTCGGGTAAATGAATTTTTATATAAAATTGGTAATGAACTGGGTCCCGATATTTTTACACAATTAAATTTGGAATGTTTATGACATTCTGTATAAATTTGGGAATTTTTGGAGAAGGGTAACTATTTTATTAAAATGCTCTAAAACAGTCCAGTTTTGTTTAATAAAGCTGAAATGACATAAGTAGTGTATTGCATGTATGATTGTCGGGTTGGCTATGTGGGAACAATCTACGGGATATATGTAAAAGAAAATGATATGCTATTACGCATGGACACCTCTATTTACAAAGGAGACTATGGCGAAATTTTTCGAAAACTCTAACACTTAGTAAATATTTTCTTTCTAAGACAAGAGTTTACTAGAACATTGAGCGAACAAATACCCCCAACATGACACATGATTAAGTTAAAATATTAACTATTTTGACAAATATGTATCACGCGAATCAATATAAGTAACGCAACTCTAAACATTAAACTCTAAGCCAAGGCACGGCCCGTTCGTCTAATAGACATTAGTACGTGTAGGTTGTCGTGTAGCAGACAGAGTTTGAGATACGGTACAAGACGCACTACTGTGAGTTCATGCCCCCCTTTTCTCTTAACTATTTTCAGTTTTACACTTCGGGGGTGAAATACATGTTACAGACATTTACAGACATTTATTATATGGTATGGTTAGCTTATGGAGGATTTTTATTACGCGATCTTGTGAGTGGTGGGCACAACACTTAAGGCCATTAATCCTCATTGAAGGACCAAGGGACATGAGTGATAGATCTATTTGGGTGTAGCGAGCCCACACCCGTGAGGCCGGGGCGGCCCATAGTGGTGACTATGTCTTCATACCGGAGACAAATTTGCTAGGTTTGAGTCTTCCTGCATCATTTCACACATACTATTGGTTTTGCAACCCAATGGTGATCAGGTTTTTCCTTAATTGCTACATACCAGGGACTTTTACTTATACAGACATTTTAAAGGCTTTTACATACTCACTTACGCATGAACTCGCTCAACTTTTTGTTGACTTTTCAAATTACATGTATTTCAGGAAATGAATAGGATCTGGCAAGTGGTGCATGTTAGCTGCGTACTAGATAAGGATCTCATCCAGGGTCATAGGGTTTGGGAAGTGCGACTCATTCCTGGACGGGTTGCATGTCTTAAATCCTCGTTTCTGTTGGTAGTTTTTCGTTGGGTCTTATGAACTCATTTTAAACAAGTCATGGTTTGTAATGTGTTTTGGGATTGATATTTTAAAACAATATGTTGCGCATTTTCTAAACTATTTTAATGGATGAACATCCCGTATTTTATCATTGTTGTGATTGTTTCTATGGTATTAAGAAGTCACACCAAATAAACCCACGCTTCCGCAAAAGCCAGGGTGTGACAACTTGGTATCAGAGCCTCGATCATAGCGAACTAGGATTCATTCTCGAGTCTAGACTATGATCACTAGGGCTCTCACGAAAATGTTTTCAAACATTTTACATTGCATGCACTAAACGTCCAGATCCAGGGCACAAACATTTTTACAACCAAAAAGGCACAAATACACTTTTCAAAGATTTATATTTCGGTCTTAGAGACTAAGGGAGTTCGGTCTTAGAGACTGAGGGAGTTCGATCTTAGAGATTAGGAAAGAATTAGTCTTAGAGACTGGGAGGTTGGTCTTAGAGACCAGGGTAGTCTGAGAGACTAGGGAGTTCAGTCCTAGAAATGGGGAGGGATAGTCTGGGAAGACTAGGATACATACATGATTACATTGCTATTTGTTTACATGCTTACCTGATTTATGTGCATATGTCGTGGCTGTGTTACAGACACCATGGCATCGTCTGGTAGTGGAGTATCCAACACGAGCGACCTGATGGCCTTTACCTCTGATGACGAGATGGCCACGGACCCGGAAGTTTACACCTCAGACACCACGAGCACCGATGATGATGACTTTCAGCCTTTTGCCCTACCGAACTTCGGAGATGACGTACCCCTAGCTGATGGCCCTCCAGGAGAGGATCTACCCCTTGTTTCGATCCCTGCCCCTCTCCCATTTGCTGCAGTTCCCTTTGAGGAACAACCTCTCGACGCATTACCCGATGGTGACATCGATCTACTCATCGAGGGTCCCCCGGAGGGAGACCAGGATGGTGGGGCCCCGATGGAGGACGATGTTCCGCTTGCTGATATCCCAGTTGTTGACCCCGTTGCTCCTATGGTTGAGCTTCCTGACATGGAGGTTCATTCCGATTCGTCAGCCTCAGATTCCTTTGAGTCAGTAGCTTCCTCTTACCCACCGTTGGGGTTCGGTAACTTCCATCGTATTATCTATGATGAGGAGATGGAGATGGAGGATGAGTTGGTCCCCGAGGAGCAGCCTGCTGAGGCTCCTGTTCTCCCGGATGATCAGGATCCTGTTATGCCTGCTGATCGTCAGCCTATTCCCGTCATCCCAGAGCCCGTTCTTGCTCTTGACCCTATTCCTGAGGATACACCTGTCATTGTACCACCAGCTGCTGAGATCCCAGATGTAGCACCCATACCTGACCCTATTTTTGATGATCTGGCACCATTTGCTACCCATGTTGACCCAAGATACGCTGACACCCACAATGGGTGGATCGAGGAGGATGACTACCCTCCGTATGTGACCCCAGTTACTCCCCCTACTGCACCCGTTACTGCACCACTTGACATCCCATCTTCCCACCCACATACATCTGGTACCCCACTATTTCCCCCACACGCCACAGACGCTCATCACACAGGCCCTCCTGTTTCGTTCCTACAGTTTATTCCACCCTCACGTCTGGGGGAGGGTTCCTCGACACATCCCGTTGGTCATGTACCGACATCTGTTCCAGTCATACCCCAGTTTTCTTCTGTTGCACCCACTGTCGCACCATTTGCTGTGCCATCTTCTGCTCCATCTGGTGAGCCTTTTCTCTGGACCACGCCCCCCATGATGCCACCGACAGATTCATATCACCCATATTATGTCGGGCCTTCTACTGAGGATGTTCTTGTTTCATTCATGATACAGCAGGAGGCGCTGACCCGGTGCGTGCAGGAGCTAGATAGAGCTCAGTGACTCTCGTGCCAGTGCCAGACTCCACCTGCAGTATCTCACCCTCCTCGACCGCTCTCACCTGATTCTGCTGCTCGTTTTTGGACTCCGGAGCAGCAGATAGCTTACCTATTACGCTCTCATCGCGCTATGGAGGAGGATTGGCTTCATATGCGACGTTTACTCTTTTCTCATTTTCCTCCACCTCCTCCACCGCCATCAGCCTTGCTACCCTTGGTCTATTACAGGTAGTGAGTACTTTTGAAGAGAAGACATCGATTGGGCCAGACTGTGCGACCTTTTGAAGACCACATTTTGACATGACGACTTTTGATATTTGATATTTGGTTATTGTATATGGTTAGACAGGTTAGACAAGGGCATTGTGACCCTTCGTCTCTTTTGGATGTATGTACATTTGGAAAACTTGTAAACAGTGTATGGTGGTCTTGATTTTATAAAAGCCCAATTGCAGTATTCTCATTACATGCTTTGTTAAAGTTGTTTGTTGATGTTCTATAACATGAGATGTTATGTGGTTGATTTATTTATAACATGAGATGTTATGTGGTTGATTCATTTATAACATGAGACGTTATGTGTGGATATTGTTGAATACATACGTACCTTTTACCTATTATGTCCTGACCAACGTGAACCATCTTTTAGAAGATGCCTCCACGACGCCAGACGAACATGCCTGCCAACGAAGCAGAGCTCCAAGCAATCATCGCTGCCGCCATTGCGCAGTATGCAGCATCTCAACCAGGATCGAGCGGAAGTATCAACAACAACCAGGGCAACAATCCACCACATGGTAATGCTAAGTTGTTTGGGACGTATTACGATACATTGGATATTATAGCACGTCCGCTGATACCAGTTGTATATTCTAACGTATGTGTAGGGTGCACTTACAAGCAGTTCCTAGACTGCAATCCTGTGAGCTTTAACGGCACCGGAGGTGCTGTTGCTTTTGTAAGATGGGTGGATCGAGACGGAGTCTGTACTCCAAATGAGCAAGTACGCTCCAGACCAGCAGGTGACCTACATTTCTGGGCGATTTTTGGACGGAGCCTTGTCCTGGTGGAACTTACAAGTGCAAACCCTTGGTGAGGCCGCTGCTTACGCGTTGACATGGGCTGAGTTAAAAGAATTGATGCGAAAGAAGTATTGTTCTCGTGCTGAGATACAGAGGTTAGAGACTGAGTTTTGGCATTTGAAGATGGATGGTCCTAAAATCGCGGAATATGTTCAGAGATTCCACGACTTGTCCCATGTGGTACCTTATATGGTTACACCAGAATTCAAATGAATCGAGCGCTTTATCTGGGGATTGGCACCCCAAATCCTGAGTATGGTTACCACATCCAAGCCGACAACAATTACGGAAGCGATCGACGTTAGTGTGGCACTTACGGAGGAGGCCATAAGGTTGGGCAAGTTCTCAATCTCTGAACCGAAGAAGAAGGAGACTCATGCGGAGTCGGCTGGTGATAACAAACGAAAGTTTTCCAACTTCAAACAAGGTACTAGCAATGCGAGCAAGAAGGGTGAGTCGAGCACACCGGCCAGAGCCAAAACCGGTGATGAAAACAGAGGAAAGGGTTACATGGGCACTCTGCCCAAGTGTGGTATTTGCCAGTTCCATCATCCTGGCCCATGCAGACTCAGAAAATGTGAATCCTGCGGGAGGACGGGCCATTCAAAGGAGACATGTTGGGTTGGATCAGGCCAGGGTGGCCAAAGGAGTTTCAATAACAACAACCGTGGTAACGGAAACCGGCCCCAAGGGAATAATGGGGGAAATGGTAATCGTGGGAATGTCGCGAATCAAACTGGAAATCGAGGTGGGAATGGTAATGGAAATGGCCGAGGGCCAGGATGCTTCAACTGTGGTGACGCTGGGCACTTCAAAAGAGAATGCCTAAAGCTAAATCAGGCGCAAGGCCGAATCTTTAACATTGGTGCGAGGGAGGCGCACCAGGATCCAAACGTCGTCACCGGTACATTCCCTATAAGCGAACGCTTTGCATCTGTTCTTTTTTATACTGGTGCCGATTATAGTTTCGTATCGTTAGAGTTTAAGAATATACTTGGGTTGGCCACTAGTAAGTTAGACGTTCCATACTCGATCGAATTAGCGAATGGGAAACTAATTGAAACGGGAGAAGTCATCAGAGGATGTATGATAGAACTAGGAGGACACGAATTTACGCTAGATCTACTACCAGTCGAGTTGGGAAGCTTCGACGTGGTAGTGGGAATGGATTGGTTATCGAGCAACAAGGCCGAGATCGTTTGTCATGAGAAGACCATCCGCATCCCAATGACGGATGAAGAAACGATCGTAGTACACGGAGAGAAGCGTGATACGCCACTGAGAATTATTAGCTGTCTGAAGGCTAGAAAGTGTTTACGGAAGGGGTGTGTTGCCTTTTTGGCACACATTGTGGATAAAGAACCTGCTGAGCCAAGGATTGAAGATATTCCAGTCATGAGAGAATATCCTGAAGTCTTTCCAGAAGACTTGCCAGGGTTGCCGCCACAGCGACAAGTCGAGTTCCACATTGACTTGGTTCCAGGCGCCGCGCCTGTAGCCAAGGCACCCTATAGACTTGCACCGTCGGAGATGCAGGAGTTATCGACACAACTCCAGGAGCTATTGGATAAAGGATTCGTCAGACCAAGCTTCTCTCCTTGGGGAGCTCCGGTTCTGTTCGTTAAAAAGAAGGATGGTAGCTTTCGTATGTGTATAGACTACCGCGAGCTTAACAAGTTGACTATCAAGAACCGATATCCTTTGCCAAGGATTGATGACCTATTTGATCAGCTGCAAGGTTCAAGCTTCTATTCAAAGATCGATCTTCGCTCAGGATACCATCAACTCAGGATACAAGAGGATAGTATCCCAAAGACGGCCTTTAGGACTCGTTATGGACATTATGAGTTCTTGGTTATGCCATTTGGATTGACAAACGCACCGGCAATTTTCATGGACCTGATGAACCGAGTCTGTAAGCCGTACTTGGATAAGTTTGTGATCGTATTTATCGATGACATTCTAATCTACTCGAAGACAAAGGACGAGCACGAACAACACTTAAGAGCTATTCTAGAGCTACTTAAGAAGGAGAAGTTATACGTTAAGTTCTCAAAGTGTGAGTTTTGGCTACGCGCAGTCCAGTTTCTTGGTCACGTGGTAAATGGAAATGGAATTTATGTTGATCCCACAAAGATCGAGGCAATCAAGGATTGGGAGACTCCAAAGACGCCAACTGAGATTCGACGGTTCTTAGGTTTTGCTGGTTATTATCGAAGGTTTATTGAGGATTTCTCGAAAATAGCTCAACCCCTGACCGCACTCACACAAAAAGACAAGAAGTTTGATTGGGGAGACAAGCAAGACAAAGCGTTTCAGTTATTGAAGAACAAGCTTTGTGATGCACCGATTCTATCTCTACCTGAAGGCACGGAAGACTTAGTGGTATACTGTGACGCCTCGCGTCAAGGTTTGGGTTGCGTGTTGATGCAACGCCATAAAGTTATAGCCTATGCTTCATGCCAACTGAAGATACACGAGAAAAATTACACCACCCATGATTTGGAATTGGGCGCGGAGGTGTTCGCATTAAAGATCTGGCGACATTATTTATACGACACACGATGTACGATCTTCACTGATCATAAGAGTCTGCAGCACATATTCAATCAGAAGGATCTTAACATGAGGCAAAGACACTGGGTTGAACTGTTGAACGACTACGATTGTGAGATCAAGTATCATCCAAGGAAGGCGAATGTGGTCGCCGATGCCCTAAGTCGGAAGGAAAGGATCAAGCCCATAAGGGTTAGGGCTTTGGAAATGATCATCCAGACGTACCTCTCCTTGCGCATTCGTGCCGCGCAGAGAGAAGCTCTCAAAGAAAGGAATATTGAGAATGAATATTTCCGTGGGATGGAGAAGCAGTTGGTACCAAACGAGGAAGGAACTTTGTGCTTCATGAGACGAATTTGGGTTCCCTTGTTTGGTGGTTTAAGGAAGGTTATTTTCAATGAAGCTCACAAGTCACGGTACTCAGTTCATCCAGGAGCGGATAAAATGTACCAAGATCTTAAGGATTTCTATTGGTGGCCAAGGATGAAAGGCGACGTTGCAGTATATGTTAGCAAATGCTTAACGTGCGCCAAGGTAAAGGTCGAATACCAAAAACCTTCAGGTCTTCTACAACAACCTGAAATACCTAAGTGGAAATGGGAACAAATTTCCATGGACTTCATAACGAAACTGCCAAAGACGCCCAGAGGCCACGACACGATTTGGGTAATAGTAGATCGTTTGAAAAAGTCTGCGCACTTCTTGCCGATCAAAGACAAAGACAACACGAGTAAACTTGCAGAGATTTACATGCGAGAGATCGTGGCACGTCATGGTGTGCCTCTCTCGATTATCTCTGATAGAGACGGACGCTTCGTGTCAAGGATTTGGCAATCCTTTCAAGAAGCCTTTGGTTCTCAGTTAAACCTGAGCACCGCATTTCACCCGCAAACCGATGGCCAAAGTGAAAGAACTATTCAGACCTTGGAGGAATGCTGAGAGCATGTGTAATGGTTCTAGGTGGTAGCTGGGATAATCATTTACCATTGGTCGAATTTTCCTACAACAACAACTACCACACAAGTATTGGAGCCGTGCCTTTTGAAGCTCTTTACGGACGCAAGTGTCGATCACCACTATAATGGGCTGATGCAGGTGATATGCAGCTTGTTGGCCCCGAAATCGTCCAAGAGACGACAGACAAGATTGCGCAAATTCGAAAACGCATCGAGGCGGCTCGCGACAGACAAAAAGCCTATGCAGATCCAAAGAGGAAGTCCCTGGAATTTCAAGTTGGGGATATGGTTTTGTTAAAGGTTTCACCCTGGAAGGGTGTGGCACGCTTTGGGAAGCGTGGGAAGCTGAATCCGCGTTACATTGGCCCTTTCAAAATCCTACAAAGGATTGGGCTTGTAGCATACAAGTTGGACCTGCCTGCTGAACTCAATGGTGTTCACGGTACGTTCCATGTATCAAACCTGAGGAAGAGTCCAACACCAGAGACAGTGATCATTCCTGCTGACGAAGTTAACATCGATGACACACTCCACTTTGTGGAAGAACCTGTTGAGGTCACTGATTGGAAGATTAACAAGACACGCCGGAGTAGTGTCAAGCTCGTCAAAGTTCGATGGAATGCTAGACATGGGCCAAAATTCACGTGGGAACGTGAGGATCGTATGAAGGCCAAGTACCCACATTTATTCCCTAAGAACCCTGCAACTAGGCATAGGACCTAAAATTTCGGGACGAAATTTTCTTAACGAGGGGAGAATGTGACAACCCTCAAAATTTCAGGTACTGTACAAATTAATTAATCTTAATTACGTGCTTAATGACTGTGCTTGATTACAACTGACAATTTAAACTGCTCTATGATTCTATATCATATATACATGCCTCACATTTTATACAGTCACTCCATTCATTACACACCAACATTAGTGACATACTTGATGCACTCAGCACAGTTAACACACTGAACGGTTGATTCAGAAATAATGCTGACAATACCAGCACATAGACAGACAATGTTATTATGGCCAGTATGAGCCAGGGATAGGGTACTACACTGGTTTGGAGTGTAGGGAAGCGAAGACCATAAGACTGCGTCATTAGGTGATAGATATAGTGCCGGGAAATGCCTAAAACACACTTTAAATACAGAATTCTGCATTCTTTTATAAAATTCGGCATTTTATTATACCAGTAGAATACACAAATATGGCAGAGTGGTCCTGTATACTTTCCTAAGTACCAGGAATGATTTCGTTACAAAAAGATGCATAAAAGACACTTTACGGTACAATTTAACACTTTAACGGAACGATACGTAACCGAACAACCAGACATTACCCGGGACACTAAATTTTTGTCAATGACATTGTTTTACTATTTTTGGTTAGCCATGATCTCCATTTTCCATAACAACCACTAGAAACCTTATAACAAAACTATCACCACACTACTTACAATGTAACTACCTCTTTACCATTTAGTGGAAATTTTACATCAAGACCCCCCCCCAACCGATTTTTAGCCCTCATGGACCCCACCCAAGATCTTAATCATACTTCCTTGATCATGCTCTAATTTCATTGGGTAGGTTACTTGTTGAGATAACCAAGATGTGTAAGAACATCTCTATGTGAATGGCCACTCAAGATCCCTCATGATTACAAATCTTACACCCTTTCTCTCTCTCATTTTCGGCTCACCAAAACCGAACCCAACCCCTCTTCACCTCCTACTTGTTGATTGGTGGATTATTATATTAGATATGATGCTTAACAATCTAAACAAAATATACATGATGGCCTATGAGGAGTAGGATGCATAGATATCCCATCATTACTTCAAAAACCACACTCAAACCTCACTCCCTTCCCCTATTTCGGCTTCTCATAACCGAAACCACCACCATCACCTCTTTCATACATTCATCTCCTTCAACTACAAGTCCCATTCCAAGCTTTGAAGTTCCTCCATAGAAGTGCAAGTTGAAGAGCTCTCAAGAAAGCTTTGTTCAAGTCTTTATCACCATCCTTCCTCTTCATCTTTATTCTAGATTTCTACCCTAGCCTTGTGCTAGTAGTAAGTCCCTTCACACCTTTGTTTCATCTTGTTCTTTGTTATGATATGTATAATGTTCATGACACACAAAAATCATACATAAAAAGGTTTGCATGAAGTTGTTATCGGGTTGGTTTGAGTTTGGTTAATACATGCATAATGGTTGATCATTAAATTATTAATAAATCATTGTTAGGACACTTGGTAATGTGTTTTTAGAAACATTAAACTAGAAATAAACATGCTGATTGGAATTTCCAGCCAACTTCAACAGGCTGTAACTGGGTCATTTTAAATCGAAAATCTGAATTTCTAGAGTCTAAATTATGTATTTTTGAACAACCGAACAAATGGCACTGGAATCGTAATTTTTCTAGGTCGTTTACTATTTTTAAAGAACTGTTTTTAGACAGCAGCTCAAGCTGCAATTTTTCTGCTGAAAAAGTGTGTTGTATTCAGAGTCATAACTCAAAACCTGAGTAGAATCAGCTCATGGAATTTTTACTGTAGATGTTCACTGTTCTTTCCGTGATCCTCCAACTGGAATTTTGTCAATCGGACTTACGATTAATTTTTAGAGAATTTTTCCGTAAACTGCAATCAGAAAGTAACAAATCTGATTGCAGTCGGGTAAATGAATTTTTATATAAAATTGGTAATGAACTGGGCCCCGATATTTTTACACAATAAAATTTGGAACGTTTTTCACATTCTGTAAAAATTTGGGAATTTTTGGAGAAGGGTAACTATTTTATTAAAATGCTCTAAAACAGTCCAGTTTTGTTTAATAAAGCTGAAATGACATAAGTAGTGTATTGCATGTATGATTGTCGGGTTGGCTATGTGGGAACAATCTACGGGATATAAGTAAAATAAAACGATATGATATTAAGCATGGACACCTCTCTTTACAAAGGAGACTATGGCGAAATTTTTCTATAACTCTAACACTTAGTAAATATTTTCTTTCTAAGACAAGAGTTTACTAGAACATTGAACGAACAAATACCCCCAACATGACACATGATTAAGTTAAAAAATTAACTATTTTGACAAATATGTATCACGCGAATCAATATAAGTAATGCAACTCTAAACATTAAACTCTAAGCCAAGGCACGGCCCGTTCGTCTAATAGACATTAGTACGTGTAGGTTGTCGTGTAGCAGACAGAGTTTGAGATACGGTACAAGATGCACTACTGTGAGTTCATGTCCCCCTTTTCTCTTAACTATTTTCAGTTTTACACTTCGGGGGTGAAATACATGTTACAGACATTTACAGACATTTATTATATGGTATGGTTAGCTTAAGGAGGGTTTTTATTACGCGATCATGTGAGTGGTGGGCACAACACTTAAGGCCATTAATCCTCATTGAAGGACCAAGGGACATGAGTGATAGATCTATTTGGGTGTAGCGAGCCCACACCCGTGAGGCCGGGGCGGCCCATAGTGGTGACTATGTCTTCATACCAGAGACAAATTTGCTAGGTTTGAGTCTTCCTGCATCATTTCACACATACTATTGGCTTTGCAACCCAATGGTGATCAGGTTTTTCCTTAATTGCTACATACCAGGGACTTTTACTTATACAGACATTTTAAAGGCTTTTACATACTCACTTACGCATGAACTCGCTCAACTTTTTGTTGACTTTTCAAATTACATGTATTTCAGGAAATGAATAGGATCTGGCAAGTGGTGCATGTTAGCTGCGTACTAGATAAGGATGTCATCCAGGGTCATAGGGTTTGGGAAGTGCGACTCATTCCTGGACGGGTTGCATGTCTTAGATCCTCGTTTATGTTGGTAGTTTTTCATTGGGTCTTGTGAACTCATTTTAAACAAGTCATGGTTTGTAATGTGTTTTCGGATTGATATTTTAAAACAATATGTTGCGCATTTTCTAAACTATTTTAATGGATGAACATCCTGTATTTTATCATATAGCATTGTTGTGATTGTTGCTATGGTATTAAGAAGTCACACCAAATAAACCCACGCTTCCGCAAAAGCCAGGGTGTGACAATAACCAAAATCTATGGTTCATTAATTAAAACGGGTCAAATAATTATGCAAGATTTTTGTAATCCGAAGGTCTAAATGAAAGAATTTTGTTCAGTTGACAGTAGGATTTTGATTCTATATTATAGAGTATCGAATTACGGTCACGTAGGAAGAAACGGGACCTAATTTGGATCAGTAACGGACAAGTTATGTCCGTTTTCGTAAAGTATAGACTAGCTGGGAAAATGCAGGTCTGAAAACCAAACCCGCTGGAAAAATAAAGGCGTCGCGTCACGCGACGGTGAACCAGGGAAGGTGTCGCGCTACGCGACGACCCTCGCGGCCCGTGAAGGTTAGACCTTCAGCCGTCGCGCCCCGCGACTGAGACCCAGACCTGGAAAAACTTGTTTATTTGCTGTGTTTTGACGTTATGAACTTGTTAAAACATATATTAAGCTCAAATAACTAATGTTTTGATAAATTTTGGTTATAGGTAAAGGGATGGACTTACGGATGACGATCAAGCCTTGTTAAAGAACCGAACACAAATTATAAAGGAGCTTCCGCAAATGAAAACTATTACTTTTGTCACACAACACACTAGTGTTGTTAACTCTTGTAAATATTTGTTTGCTTGTTTTTTTTAAAGTTAAGTAAGTTGGGTTTGGAACAACATGTTGTTGGTGCATCCGGCTGTCGACTTCGTCTTGTATCGAGTCTTGTATTGTTATAGATAGATCAGGGCACAATGTATGAGAAAAATGTCAAATCTAGGTTAGGAGGTAGTTTCATACGGAATTAGAATAGGTAATTCCGCTTGAAATCGTCAAGTCAGTTTCAAACGAAATCACTGATTCCGCTTGAATCTGATTTCGCTTGAGATAGTTTCAAGCGGAATCACCTTGCCTATATATTTGTGTCTGCTGATTTCGTTTGAAGTAGTTCTTAGATTTCGGTTTGAGAGCCGAAGTTCTGCCGAAGTGTCTACTCGCTGTAAAATTTTGTCAAATCAATCTAAAGACAGTTTAAAGTGTATATCTTGCTGAATTGAACTTGATACGTCTGTTTCCGCCTTTCGTATTGAGAAAAACTCTTCTGAACGACTCGTTTGGTCGGTAAAACGATCCTATAAGTGGTATCAGAGCTCAGGAGGAAGAGTTCTTACCAATTCAGCTGCAATTTCTGATTTCTACTCCTTCTTTTCAAAATTAAACTTGATCTCATGGTTAAAATGTCTTGAATTTCATACATTGTGCTCGCAATAGTGTTTTAACAAATCCTTGAAAGAATTGGACCTTAAATCGATCTAAAATTGGTAAAAATTGTAATTTCGCTTGAAAAACAGCTTGAGAATGATGACATCAGCAGTATTTCGCTTGAAATAGCATCTTGATTCCGCTTGAAATTAGCTATTTCGCTCCAGATTGGTAATTCCGTTTGAAAACTTTCACACGAAATTAGTAATTTCGCTTCAAGTTGCTATTCCGTTTGAAAGGGCGTTGTTTCACACGAAATCAGGTAATTCCGTGTGAAGCAGGTATTTCGTTTGAAAAGGTATTCCGTTCCAAAGGGATTTAATTTGAAAGTGTGATTTCGTGTGAAGAGGTTATTCCACTTGAAACATTGATTTTGTTTGAGCATTCTGATTTTTGTGAATTGTGTTACCGAAACATGGAAGAGGAATTTTATAATGCATTTGCTACCACTCCAATTACTCCAGCATCTATTACTCAGAACTTGACCATGGAAAATGAAACGGGCACCATGCAAAAACCACCAAAACTCATGAATATTGAGGAATATAAAGGATGGGAAGAACGTTTCGAAAACTGGGTTCAAGCAAATTATTTAGATGCTTGGGAATCTGTTGAAATGAAATATGTTAGACCATTGAATGATGAGGAAGAGGAAATTGCTATTAAAGATTTAAGTGTTGATGATAGAAAGAAATACAAAAATGGAAAGATGATGATTAGCCTATTACATCAAGCTGTGAAAGAAGATATTTTGGTTTTACTGCAACACACTGGAAGTGCATATTCAATTTGGAGAGCTTTAAAATCAAAGTTTGTTGGAAGTAAAGAAATGATCAAGAACAAAAAATCACTTTTGAAAAAAGAATTCGATTTATTTCGTGGTTTGAGAACTGAAAGCACAAAGCAGATCATTGAAAGATATTGCAATCTGTTAGTCCAAATGAAGAGAGTGAGCATCAATAAAGATAATGAAGAGTTGGTAGAATAGTTGGCTAATGCATTGCCACATGAAACTTGGGGCACGTATTTGATGATGTTGAGAAATACGAAAGATTTTAGCAATTTGACACTGAACAAGTTCATTGAAAAACTTGAAGCTCAAGAAATGGAACAGAGAAAGATCTCAAGAATGAAAGATTTTGATGGTGAACAAGATATCGGTCTTTATTACAAAGGAGGTATCAGTGACAAGATCAACATGTCACCAAAAGTTGAAATTGCATTCAATGCTAAAAGCTTATCTGGAGGAACATCTAAAGGATCAAACAACAAAACGAGTTTTTCTTCATATCCATCATTTGATCCAAACTTTTCAACAACCAAGAATGGAAAGAAGCTTCAATGCAACATTGTGTTGAATCTTGAGAATGATGAAAATTTTTCGGAAGAGGTTGCAAAAAGTCATATGTCTATGTTGAAAACGGTGCTGGGATCATATGGAAGTCTTGTAGCAGGAAAGATCGGAAATCCAATGTTGACAAAAGAGGATTACGATCAGATTGATGCATAAGAGATGGAATTGGTGGATATAAAATGGTGTTTGGCGAGTGTTTTGAGAAGAGCTGAAAAGTTTAAACAAATTACGGGAAGAGATGATTTCCGTGATGCAAATGTTTCTACTTTAGGATTTGATAAATCTAAAGTTACTTGTTTTCATTGCAGGAAATAAGGACACTTCAAGAGAGAGTGCACAAACCGCGAAGCAAGTGGAGCTCAAAATCCTTTCAACAACAATGACTACTATAGGAAAGCAATTTATCATCAAGTTGCTCAACAACAACAAGAACCTCAAACTGCACATGCCAGAAAGACAATCGAAGAATCATCAAAGAGAGCTTGTATGGTGAATCAAGAAGATAAGAAGTCATCGAAAGGTTTCAGTTGGGACAAATATGTTTCAGCTGATAGTAAAGCATGTCTGATAAATCAAGATGATGAAAAATTACCAGAAGGGTTTAGCTGGGTAAATTTTAGTTGGGATGATTATGATCCAAACAAAACTTCAAATCACAAAGCTTTTGTTGCTCATGTTGTTGAAGACAGTGATAATGATGATGATTATTATGCAAGAAGATTGGAAAAGGACTTAAGAATGATAGAAGAGATTGACAGTGATGATGAAAAAGCTAAAAAGAAAAAGAAAAAAGCTAAAAAACCCCATCAGTAGTGATGATGAAGAAGTTCCTGTGATAAGAAAGAAATTAAAAGACATTCCAGTTTTCAAAGTTGATGCAGAAGCTGATGCACAAAAGATTCCGGTGAAATGTGAAAACTGTGAAGCAATAAAGAAGCTGAATAGTACTTTAATTCATAACATGAACAGATTGAAGGAATCATATGATGCTTTAAACAAAGAAATGAATCAGTATAATCAATCAAGCAGCGAACAAGCAACGACAATGAAAACACTACAAGGAGCTTTTATGACAAAACAGAAAAGTGTTAACAGTTACATTGAGAAGTGTGCCGTTCTGGAACAAAAACTGGAAACTCAGCGAATTGAAACAGAAAGAGTAAACCGTTTGTTAAAAAGTTACTCATGTACTTCTTATGTCATTGACAGGATTTATCCAACAGTGGAAGGCATGAAGGCATTTGAAGAGGAAGAATCTGAAGGAAAAATTTCTGAAAAGAAGAAGGATACTGAAGTGAATGACTCTGGTAAGAAACAAGGTTTCGGTTACAACCAGTGTCCACCTCCGCTTGAAAATGGATATTCTCCTAGAAATCCAAATTCAGAAAGAGTAAAAAAGGCAACCAATTTACAGTGGGAGTCTGAGTCTACAGAAAACTTGCCAGACAACATTGATGTTACTTTCACATCGTCTGACACTGATCATGAGTCCGAATTAATAAAGAAAGCGGTCGATCAGGTGTTGGATAATGATGAAACCGAGGAGTCAAAATCGGAGTCAAAGTCTGACAAGTCAAAGTCACCAGTCAAAAAGGAGAAACGGGTTTACAATAAAAAAATTTTGTTATCAAAATCTAATTTGAATGATGAACCAATCAAAGTGGCATATACTTTGAATGATTCTGACAAATTATATTCTGATGAAGACTTTCCAATAAGAGGTGTTAAAACTGAAATGATCAAAAAGGTTTTCAAACTAACAGAAATTAATATTTCTGAAATAAAAGATGCAAATCTTTCTGAAAAACCCAAACCTTACACCTCAAGAGTTCAACAACGTTTAAACAAGAAAAAGGGTTACAGTTCTGGTTCTGGTTTTCAAAAGAAACCGAATCATAACGGTAATTTCAAAAGAAAAGGATTAGGTTTTATTCCACCAAAAAATCATAAAAATGAGAAAACTTATAAACCAAAAACTGTGTTTGTTTCAGGAATATCATCTGAAGAGGAAAAAGAGAAGTTGTTCAGGAATCAATCCAACAAAGATTTCCGTGCTAAGAAGCAAGAAGAAATGAAGAAGGATATTGCTCAAAAGAAAGAAACGAGAACCTGTTTTCAATGCAAAACAGTTGGTCACATTTCCAGGAGTTGTCCAAAGGCAATACAAACAAAACAGGGAGTCTCTGAAAAACTGAAAGGAAAGATTGTTGAGAATGAACCACCAACCAAACAATTTAAAGTTTTCAAAAATTCAAAGTTTGAGGTTGGTGAATGTTCAAAAAGGTTTTACAAGAGGAAAGCAAATCTTGAAAACCAAAAGTGGGTTGTTAAGAAATCTAAAGAAATAGTTCTGGCGATGAATCTGATTTCACAAAGTCAGAGGAGCCACAAGCTGAGTTAAAATTGGGAACATCAGCGCCGCCAATGGATGATGTCAATTTTCCACCATTGCGGGCTGAAAATTTTAAACAAAAAGTTGGCAAAGTTGAGATTTCAAATCAATTTTTCTCTGAAAAGAAAGAATTTGATATTGAAAAGGCCTTTAGCCCCAAAGTTCAAAATATTTTTGGAAAAATGGTTGACAGAAAAGTCAAAGGGGTAAAGGAGTTTTATGAGAAAAAATTGAAGAAATCAGGTAAGGGTAAGTCATCCCAGGTTTGTGACTGGGATGGAACCTATTATGATGATTAAAATCCAGACTTGTCGGAGCTCCCAAGTTGGTAAGAGTGGAGCAGGAATCGGCATCTTTCTTGAGAAATATCACAAATGTGAATGTTGATACATTGTTTTTTGATATTTCGACTTACAAGTCGTAAATCAGGGACATTAAGTTGTACTTGATTTTCTACAAGTGGAGTTTTTTATTGAATCGGATAATGTTAATTTTTTCAAGTGGTTAAAGAAGAACAAAGTGATGAATTGAACCCCTAACCTACAAGTGGTTTTTATAAAATCAACAAAATTTATTTTCCGGAAAAACCATTTGATTAAAACAAACTTAAGTGTTTTGAAATCATAATGGGAAAATAGTTTGTTGTCAGGGGGAGTTCTGATTGTTTATGCCAAGTGGATGACGAATTGAAGTGATTCGATATCAGTTGTCATTTTTTTTACAGTTTTTTTTTTCAAATTTTCCAGAAAATCAAAATTGAAATATATTTTGATTTTAGGGGGAGTAAAAATTTTAGCAAATTTCGAAAATTTGAAAAATACAAAAACATGATAAAATTTGAAAAAGGCAAAAACATGACAAAATCCAAAATGAGTTTTGTTGTCAATAAGAGGAAATGATAGTACATCAGTGGACAATCACAGCATGCTAAAGAATTGGATAGATAAAATGTGATAAACGGTCTCACTGATGATATGCCAGTAGGTTTTTACACATTTAGTAGATTGTGACGAGATATAAACCTAAATTTCAAACTTACTTATATCGTGGGGAACATCTCTCGGATATATGGGTAACCCCCGAAATCTTGTTTGAAAGGTCCCTCTTTCTGAGATACTAGGTCTTTATGCTTAGTGATATCTGGGGTATTATCCCGGGACTTCTGATTTTGCGAAAGCAATGGCCTAGTTCCCGGAGAATACTTTACACTTGCTTGAAATAAAAGCCTTCCCTCAGCTTAAAAATGATGAAACATTGAAAAATGCTAATCATGTGCTGTTGTAAAAAAATCCTCTAAAGGGGACCCACCAAAAGTCGAAGTCGTCATCTCTCTGCTGAACGGAAGTTCTGACCTGAGCTCTCACGGCCCTCGCATTTAACCCCTTACAGATATCATCTAGGTATACTCACATGTAAGACTGAATATTGGGATCTGGATACGGGAGTATATTCTGAGGTGGGACACGCAAATAAGTTTAAGTGCTTAAAACATTAATCTCGTATCTCGAAACAGTTGAAAATTGTGTGAAAATTTAAGTGGATCAGTATACTGAGAATCTAAGTGAATCGTTTAGAACTTGAAATGTTTAAAGCTTAACGGTGTTGGAGATTTGTCTCAAAAACTGATATGATCCTCTTACACAAACTCACAAAAATATTGTCTGTAAATATTTCTTTATTACATTTCTTTAAAGTCAAAAATCCAAAAAGATTTTAGTGTGTTTTAGCATAAATTTTTTAAAATTTAAAAAGATTTTCGATAACTGATGTTGAAGAGCTGATTTCCAAAATTCCAAGTGTCACACCCGACCACGTAAAACAACAAATCGTGGCGGAAACGTCGGGGAGTGTTGTAACAAAAGTATTGTTTCAAACCATGGATACAAAAGAGTTTCGTTTTATTGAATTTAAACATTTTCTTAAAGTTAAACAAGCAAGTCAAACATAGTCTATCATCGTTATTAAATCACTAAGGCCTCGTCCAGTCCTAAGTGAGCATGCATCCTATTCGCAATCAACATTAAGCAACATCACCTGAAACATATGTAAAAACAAAGTAAGCAAAGAAATGCTGGCGAGTACATAGTTTTTGTGTGAGTATCAGATTCATGGCTCGTTGAAATATCTCGTACAACTTTGTTATTTGATATTTGATATTTGAAACCTTGTTTTGTAAAATGTTTGCATTGTAGAATGAATAACCAAGTCAAAACAGATTGGTTATAATTTATAAACCTTGATGCCATGAATCTTATCCCAAAACATTTGTTT
This sequence comes from Helianthus tuberosus, assembly GCA_030545235.1. NCBI lineage: Eukaryota > Viridiplantae > Streptophyta > Magnoliopsida > Asterales > Asteraceae > Helianthus > Helianthus tuberosus. The sequence continues at coordinate 205,351,671 of CM060367.1, read as the reverse complement.
TCGTAAACCAAATCGTAAATCGTCCTCGTAATAAAACTTGTATGGTTTATATCGTTTAGTAAACCTCGTTGTGTAACATCGTTTAACTCGTTCTCGTTATAGATCATCGTTCACTTGTTTAAATCGTTCAATCGTTCAAAATCGTACAATCGTTAAATATTGTTCTCATTCCAATCGTTCTTGTTTTAATTGTGAAAAACTACTTTTGGTCGTCTTGCTAATAACATTCAAACCTTTGTGACTCGTCCATCGTTCAACTCGTTCTTGCATTAACAAACCTCCAAAGGGTAAGTTAACAATCATCAGATTCAGTCGTTACCCACCTAACCCACACATAACCATGGGTCCGGTCTGATAACGGGATTTGTCTGATCCTATGGTACCATAACCTAATACTGGTCGGTTCGGCCAAAATTAATGAATGTCATTCGTTATGTAACTACAACCAACAAGCTCGTTCACATTATTGAAATCGTTATTTGTTTAATATAAACCATCTCAATCGTTTTGAAACCATCGTTGAAATATTGAAATCGTTTGATACATATGAATCACCCCAAAACAATCGAAAATAGTAAAAAGAGGGGATCTATGTACTCACCTTTGGGTGCGTTTATATGTTAACACAATCCCTCAAATTGTTTATTCGTGCTAAATTAAATAAGAATGATTTAATAATCAAAAACCCACAAAAATACCGAAGTTTCTCCGATACTTAGAATTTTCACATAACTTTGAGATTTCTCGAAAAGTTATTATTTTTGATTATCTTGGTGTATTTGTATATATGTACTCAAGCGTAACACACATAATCTTGTCAATACTAACACATGATCATACACATATTGTAAAACACATAGCACATTGTAACACATAAAATAACCCATGAACAACCCATTCTAGTGTATGTTGAAAAACACTTATTTTAGCATTTCGGTAACATTTTTGGGCGTCGGAAGTCACGTATGACTAACCAAACACCAAGTAAACTTAATATAAGTTAAAATACTTGTTTTTATATACAAAATATCAGTTTGGTTACTGATCTAAAACAGTTTAATAAAAATCCTCCGAAAAGGCGATTTTTGACCGTTTTACCGCATAGTTTTCCATCAAACGTTACCCGAACCATCCCAAATCGAAACGAATTGAAATTTTAACATAACCCATGTTATTTACTGAATAAAATAATGGTTATACTCATGATAGTGCAGGTCTTAAATAAAACACATAAATCATGCAAATTTCACATAATTTACCACTTTTTAAGCTATATGTACAACATGCAAGGCCATCAAACCTATGTCAAAGTTTTATGTCCTTATAATATACCAAATAATGTTATTTTTAGTGTTTGTAACCTGATCTAAAACATTTTTGTCATACAACCCCTTTTTACCATTTCTTGAGCTTTACATCAACATGTATCTTCATGTACAAGTGCCTAAAGCATACTATCATAGCAACATCATTTTTTATGTGTTTAAAAGCATCAAATATGTGATATATTCATATTTATTTGCTGATGTAATTTACATTTAACATATCATACAAAAATCACCAAATACTTGCATTTTTACCACCATTCAAGAAAATGTAACAACATAAACAAGTACTTAACAAGATATCAAACTTCAAAACTCATATACACACATACATATGTACGGTTATACATACATATATGTACATCACCATTTTTACTTGTATCAAGACCCATTTCATTTTAGATTTCAAGTTTTAGTGGAAATCCCAAGATTCAAGAGAAACTTCAAATCATCAAGAACAACCAAGAATCAAAGTATGATTTAAACATAAGTGTTATACTTTCAAGATTCAAGTAGGTTGTAGGATGAGATTTTGATGATAGGAAGCTTGAATCACTTGAGAACACCTTGGGAACACCTTTAGATCTTCACACCAACTTGAAGGTTGCTAGAAATGAGCTTAAATGTGATGAACAAAACTTGAAGATATGAATATGGTGAGAGAGAGAGATGGGGACGGTTGGGAGAGGAGAGAGAGAGGTTGAGTGTTGAGTGAAGATGTGGTGATCTAATGAATTGATATGGAAAAATTATAAGGAGATATGGAAATCTATGGAAGATTACTTGCATCAACAAGTGTCAACTTAGAAGAGAAGTGGCAAAATGGTTTATGTGAGGCCGCCACCTCCCCTTCCACTCTCACTCATGCATTTTTTTTATAGTAATATGTTATATGTTGGCCAAAGCGGGTGTTTTACTGGATACCGGGTATTTTATCTAGCGTTTAAATCCCGGTTTATGGCGTTCTAAATTAGTTTTATTATTCTATAAAAATAAACTCACCAAAATATTACTAAAATAAATTTCAGTTGTCGAGACTGGCTGTGTTGTCCGCGTTTTGCAGTAGAAGCACTGTGCTGCGCAAAAACACGCGGTACGTGCTTAAACTTGAAAAATAACGTTTTTAAGCGTTTTAAATTATTTTTCAACACGGACCTGATTAAAAATAAAATTTTAATCATAACAGAATATTTTTAGGATTCAGATATTATCCGGGCGGTCACCAACGTTTGTTTCGCAGTTTTGTCGTAAATAGTTCTTTAGTTCAAATAAACATGTTTTTGCCATACCGAATCCTTCAGAACTTATTTCTAAGTTATGTAAAGGATATTTAGGGTATGTTTGGCTTGCATCATAGTTCCGAAGTGTACGTCGCATTAAACTGATTGCGTTTATGCACCGGTTTGCGTATAACCTTCCCGAAAGTGATTTAAAGCTTGAAATCGGAATCGAATCAAATTGTAAAATCATTAAACATAAATACACACATAATAACACCAAAACACATATAATAACACCGAAGCACATTGTTTTATTGATAATCCACATTGTTTTACATTATACGATGATTACAGAACACAGTTGTCACAGTCTCCCCTACTTTAGTAAATTTCGTTCCGAAATTTTATTTAGAGGAAACTTGTGAAAACTAATGCGGATATTTCGTCTTCATCTGGTCCTCACGTTCCCAAGTAAACTCGGGGCCACGTTTGGATACCCAGCGAACTTTGACCAATCGAATCCGTTTGTTCTTCAACTGTTTGTATGTACGGTCCACTATCTCCACAGGTTTCTCGACAAAGTGCATTGTTTCATCGATTTGAATCTCGTCGAGAGGAATGTGAAGATCAGCATCAGCTAAACACTTTCGCAGATTGGACACGTGAAAAGTCGGATGAATATTTCCAAGCTCTGGAGGTAGCTCTAGTCGATAGGCAACCTTTCCAATTCTTTCAACAATCTTAAATGGTTCAACATATCGTGGTGCAAGTTTTCCTTTCTTTCCAAATCTCACCACTCCCTTCCAAGGTGACACCTTGAGTAGGACACGGTCTCCGATTTGAAATTCTAAGGGTTTGCGTCGCAAATCCGCATAACTCTTTTGACGGCTTCTAGCTGTCACAAGATTATCGCGAATTTTCTTGATTTTGTCTGTTGTTTCCAGAATGAGCTCAGGTCCAGTAAGCTGAGCTTCACCGATCTCATTCCAACATACAGGTGAACGACATTTTTGACCGTAGAGAGCTTCGAATGGTGTCATATTAATACTAGCATGATAATTGTTGTTGTAGGAGAACTCGATCAGTGGAAGATGAGAATCCCAATTTCCACCAAATTCTATTATGCATGCTCTAAGCATATCCTCCAAAGTTTGAATCGTCCTCTCAGATTGACCAACTGTTTGGGGATGATAAGCAGTGCTTAGATTTAGTTGGGTTCCCAAAGCAGATTGCATGGTCTTCCAGAAATGAGATGAAAACCGAGCATCATGATCGGAAATGATATCCAAAGGAACACCATGTCGTGATACAATCTCATCAACATAAATCTTCGCAAGTTTATCAGCAGATAGATCCTCGCGAATCGGAATAAAATGAGCTGATTTCGTTAATCGATTGATAATAACCCAAATAGCATCGTGACCTTTAGATGTACGCGGTAACTTAGTGATGACATCCATTGCAATGTTGTCCCACTTCCAAACCGGTATCTCTGGTTGTGCAAGAAAACCAGAAGGTCGTTGATGTTCAGCCTTGACTTTGAGACAAGTTAGGCATTTTGATACATACAAGGCAACATCCTTCTTCATGCCAGGCCACCAGAACTGAGTATGAAGATCCTTGTACATTTTATCAGCACCAGGATGGATAGAATAACGACACTTGTGAGATTCTTCCATTACCAAGGTGCGAAGATCGTCTTATTTCGGAATCCACAAACGATCCATGAAATAGAGTAAACCATCGTCTTTCCTTTCGAGTTTAAGCTCAAGTTGAAGCGGTAGCTCATTTTCCAATAAGCCCTTGATCACACAAGATCGTTGAGCTTGAAGGACACGAGATTGAATATCAGATAGAGTTTGAACAGAATGAAGCTTGACTCGTTCCTTTCGACTAAGCGCATCGGTTACGACATTCGCCTTACCTGGATGGTAGCGGATCTCGCAATCATAATCGTTTAAGAGTTCAACCCAACGTCGTTGCCTCATGTTCAGCTCCTTCTGATTGAGAATATGCTGGAGACTTTTGTGGTCTGTGAAAACCACACACTTCGTTCCATAGAGGTAGTGTCTCCAGATTTTCAGTGCGAAAACCACAGCTCCTAACTCAAGATCATGAGTCGTATAGTTCTTCTTGTGAATTTTCAGCTGTCTAGACGCATAAGCTATGACTTTACCTCGTTGCATAAGAACGCAACCAAGTCCTAGATTTGACGCGTCACAATAGACAACAAAATCATCGTTTCCCTCAGGTAGAGATAAAACAGGAGCATCACAGAGCTTTCGTTTCAGCGTTTGGAATGCTTCTTCTTGCTTAGGTCCCCACTCAAAAGGCTTATTTTTCTGAGTTAAAGCAGTGAGTGGAACCGCAATCTTTGAGAAATTAGAAATGAATCGACGATAATAACCAGCAAGACCAAGAAATGATCGAATCTCTGTAGGTGTTGTCGGTGTATTCCAATCCTTAATAGCAGCTATTTTGGAAGGATCTACATGAATACCTTGCTCGTTGACTATATGACCCAAAAACTGAACTTCTCTAAGCCAAAATTCACACTTGGAGAATTTAGCAAAAAGTTGTTCCTTCTTCAGAAGTTCCAAGGTCAAACGAACGTGTTGCTCGTGCTCTGCTTGAGACTTTGAATAAATGAGAATATCGTCGATGAACACAATGATGAACTTATCTAAATAAGGTTTACAAACCCTGTTCATTAAGTCCATGAAGATAGCTGGGGCATTTGTCAAACCAGAAGGCATGACAGTGAACTCGTAGTGCCCATATCTCGTACGAAATGCAGTTTTGGGAATATCTTCTTCGAGAACACGAAGTTGATGATACCCAGATCGCAGATCGCAGATCGATCTTGGAAAAATATGAAGCACCTTGCAGCTGGTCGAAGAGATCATCAATTCTAGGTAGGGGATATCGATTCTTGATGGTAAGCTTATTAAGCTCACGATAATCGATACACATTCGAAAAGATCCATCTTTCTTTTTCACAAAGAGGACACGAGCTCCCCAAGGCGAAAAGCTCGGACGGATGAATCCTTTGTCAGATAACTCTTGAAGATGTTTCGATAACTCTTGCATCTCCGACGGTGCAAGACGATAAGGTGCTTTCGCAATCGGGTTGGCATTGGGTACAAGGTCAATATGAAACTCGACTTGACGAACTGGAGGCAAACCAGGCAGTTCATCGGGAAACACCTCTGGATAATCCCGAACAATCAGAATATCCTGAATACTCTTGCTCTTGCTTTTCTCCTCGGTGACATGTGCTAGAAAAGCAACATATCCTTTTCGTAAATAACTTTGGGCCTTCGTACACGACATAAGCTTCAAACCATCTGATGGTTTCTCGCCACGAACTTCCAGAACATCGCCAGATGGAAGAGGAATATGAACAATCTTATCGAAACAAATCACCTCAGCATGATGTTTGGTTAACCAATCCATCCCCACGATAATATCGAAACTCCCAAGTTGCATCGGCGTGAGGTCAATGGGAAAAAAGATGGTTGTCAAGGTTTAACTGACAATCACGAATAACAGAATCAAGAACAATAGGTTTACCAGTAGCAACTTCGACAGATAAGGGTTTTCTCAGTTTAGTTCTAGGTATCGCAAGCAAAGGTTCAAAAGATAATGAAACAAAACTTCTATCGGCACCAGAATAAAAAAGAATAGATGCAGGTCGATTGTTAACAAGAAACGTACCATTAACCACCTCGTTGTCAGCCCTCGCTTCGTTAGCATTCAGATTGTACGCTCACCCACGAGCGGGATTCACATTTGCGTTGACATTCACGTTCGGATTCGCATTTGCATTCACTAGCCTCGGACAGTTGTTGCGGAAGTGACTAAACTCTCCACAATTGAAACATGAACCCGATGGGAATCTAGCAGCATTCCCCTGAACTGGAGCTTGATTCTGAACAACCTGATTCTGGCCCAAACGACAGTTGTTGGCCAGATGCCCAAACTTACCACACGTTGTGCATTGCCTACAAGCTTGTTGTGCAACATGATGACCGTTGCAGCGAGCACAATGAGGTGCGGTACCAGCATATGCTTTCTTCACAGGCGGTTGAGCTGGTGGGTTCTGAGGGTTCTGTGGCTAAAAGTCATTCATCACATTTTAAAACACCTTTAGCCACACATTTTATTATTAATGTGACCATTTACACCAGTTCAGAACCTTTAGCCACACTTTTTGAAAATTATTAGCCACAACTCGAAATGTGTGGCCAAATGTGATCTATGGCCACACATTTATGTTTCATGTGACCAAAAACACATTTATTTGACACCTTTAGCCACGCTTTAGGAAAAAAATTGTGGCATATATTAGCCACACTAGCAAAGTGTGGCCAATTATCATCTACGATCATAGTATTTGTGTTCATGTGACAAATAACATATGGATTCAAAACTTTTAGCCACACTTTAAGAAAAAAAACTGTGGCATTTATTAGCCACACTAAAAAAGTGTGGCCAAATGTGATCTACGATCCCAATATTAGTTTCATGTGACTAAAAATAGAAGTATTCAAAACATTTAGCCACACGTTAAGAAAAAACAGCCACACTAGAAAAGTGTGGCCAAATGTTATCTACGATCACATTATATGTTTAATAGTGTGGCTAAAATCTAATACATATTGCCACATATATTATTTGTATGACCAAATGTTAGACAATAGCCACATTTGAAATTATAAAAAATCATGTGGCTTTACATAACATTTGTCACACCATTGTCATTTTGTTTATTTCGTGTGACGAAATGTTATCAAATGGCATGAAAAAATGTGTGACTAAATGTTAAACTTACTATATTTATAAAAACTCTCCCCAAAATATTTCCTTTTAAAACTTAAATTTCCCTCCAAAATATTCATCTTATAACTTCCCACCAAAATATTTCATCATAAAACTTAAACTTCCCACCAAAGTATTTCATCTAAAATTTCCCTCTCTAATAATATTCTCATTTGAAAAATTATATTAATTAATATTATATAACCAAAAAAATATTACTACATATTTAAATTCAACCTATTATTAATGTTATATATTCTAAACCATATTTGTTTTCTTCTGAATAATATGTTAAAGTATACATATTAGTTACATTTATATACGTTTTTAATGTATGCAAATTAGTACCGATACCGAACTTCCTGTATCAAATTATTTTCGGTCTCCGTTTTTGGTGTTTTCGGTGCGATACCGCTATTATACCGAAGTTAACTTTCAAATAACGGTACCGTACAATAGCGTACCAGACATTTTCGGTACCGGTTCCTGTACCAATATTTGACAATTTTCGGTATTAGTATTTTTGGTATTGGTGCGTTAACATACCAGTACCGAGCTCATCACTAATCATATAGTGCTAATTAATGGAGTATATTAAGTGGACAATAGTTGATACCTATCTTAATATACCATATTGGGCCTTAATAGATCACAATGGAGAATAGTAGATCAAACATGTCTTAATGGACCATGTTGAGCCTAAATGGATCACAATGGCCAATAATGGATCATACACGTCTTAATGGACCATGTAGATTGAGCCTAAATGGATCCCAATGACAAATAATGGATTATATATGCGTTAATAGACGATAATGCACAACGGGATATCGTACAAGGCGTAATAGACAATATTGGTGTGACAACCGTAAATTTTCGATTTATAATTACGTGCATAACATACATTAAGACAATTATGAGTAGTATTTTAAGATGCAAATTAACTTAATAAGGCTTTTGGAATGCCTAGAAAAGTCTATTCGGCTTTACAGTATGCGGATGGTGATTTGCGGGAATCCTGACGAGCGACAAACGGTAATGAACTGACACTAGACGAAATACTGACAACGTCGACAAATACGATTTTTATACGTATATTTTATACACATGAATTTATTTGCGAAATTTAACTGCTTCCGAACGTAACAGAATGCATACGTGAATGAAAAACGCGCAGTAAGAACGCACCGACATCGAAACGGGTGCATCAGACTCGTTAAATTTCTCGAGAACCGATATATTATGATATATTTAGCTTCGTAATCGAATTTTATTATTCGTAGTTGAAAACGGATCGAAAAACGGACTAGAAACGACAACCGAAGCACTATACACAATTTTAATGCAACCGACAAATGTACGCGTCAAACAACGACTCCTGACATTATTTTTCGTGTTTTCGACTTTAAATAAACATTTTATGGCATTCCACGAAGTTCGGGTGCGAAAACGGGCCTTAGAAACGTATTTGGGCCGCACAAGAAGACTAGGCATGTGATAAACTGTACTACCTAACGAAACTATAACCGCCTGCTAGTCTACCGTCTTGAGTAAACAGTTTAACGAAGCACTCTCTAGATCGAGGTTGGTTATAGGCTCTTGTGGGCATGTTGTCTTTGTCGTACCCGGACATTTACGGTTAAACGAGTTTTACAAATACAAAGTTTTCAAATGACATGCCAAGGAAAATGGTTTTATTACGTTTTCTCAACACTATTTAAACCGGTTATCAAAAAGATTTATTTCAAATCTTTTTCAAACAACTTATGAACTCGCCAACTTTATGTTGATTTTTCGCATGTTCTTTGTTAGGTTATGCATTCAAATTATGGCATCGTTGGAATAGGAGAACCCTTTGGGATTCGAGTACTTAGCGAGCGTTCAACTTTCTAGAAGTCTTAGCATTATACTTCCGCTGTGCAATGAAGATACCAGTCAGATCACCCCGACTCTGATTTTACGGGTGTGACAATTGGGCCTTAATGGATCGCGATAAACAATAGTAGATCATTAATGTGTTAACGGACCATATTTGGCCTAAATGGTTCACAATGGCCAAATATTGGATCGTACAAGTCTTAATGGACAATATTGGCCCTTAATGGATCCCAATGGACAATGTTGTATCATACATGTCTTAATGGATCCCAATGGACAATAGCAAATCTTCTCGTTTAATGGACCATATTGTGTCTTAATGGATCACAATGGACAACAGTAGATCATATTTGTCGTTTAATGGGCCATATTGGGCCTTAATGGATCACAATGGACAATAGTAGATCATATTTGTCGTTTAATGGGCCACATTGCGCCTTAATGGATCATAGTGAACAATACCAGATCATACATGTCTTAATGGATCATATTAGGCCTTAATGAATCACAATGGCCAATAATAAATCATATATGTTTAGTTTGACCATATTGAACCTTAATGGATCACAATGGTTAATAGACCATTTGTCTTAATGGACAATATTGGGCTTAGTGGGTCGCGATAACAAAAATAAATCCTATATGTCTTAAAAGGGCTTTAGTATACTATTTAAGTTAATAGATGACGATGAATTTTGTTCTATTCTAGACTATACTATACTATGCAATATACTATACCATAAAATATGCTATATAACTTTTATACTTTTCATCTAAAGACGTATTTTTCATCTTTATATCTTTTTAAAGTTATAATTAAAACCGAAACTCAAATTTTCATTTTCATTTAGAATTTCATATTCCATCCCAAAATTATTTCCCTCCCCAAAGTACTTTAGAATTTCATATTCCCGCTCCCCAAAATCCATTAACCCTAAAACTAAAACCCGTTCCGTTGTTTTTTCTTTTCTTCTTCTTCTTCTTCCCCCTTTCTTCTGCAAACCCTCACTCGAAAATCTGAAAACAGTTTAATATCTCATCAACAAAAGCCATTGTTGTTTGTTTTGTTTTATTTTTATGTGGATTCTCCAGCGCCAGTGTAAGAGAGAGAGAGAGAGATCTTAGACGCTTAGGGCTTCTCATGGGTTTTTTTTTTTAAGAGTTTGATTGAAGCTGCTGTTGTACAAGTGGAAGAGATGGAGATTGAGATTGAGAGTGGAAATCCTAACTTACGGGCATCTAGTGAGGGGAAATCAGTGGAAGATGGAGCGGTTGAGACGTCTAGTGAGAAGAGAAGACGGGATCTGGAAGAGTGATGAGTTTTATCAAGGCGTTTATCATCGATTTGCTGATTAATTTAAATAAAGATCTCCACAGGATTGAACAATTTCTACTCATATTTTCTAATTATCTCTTCAAAATCTGCAGTTTCATCTTTGAGTTTTGGGTAAATACAATGGATGTAAGTAGTTCTAATCTTCAATTTCTACTCAGATTCGCTGAGACTTATCACACAAGCTCGTGATGTCCTATTTAGGTGAAGGTGAGTTAAAAGAATGTTGTTGTTTGTCAATTTTGTTCAGATCTTGAATCAGATTGAAGGCATATTATCTTGTGTTTTTTTGTTTTGTTTCTGCATCTACTTTTATTTATGCAAGGTTGAACCTGTGTTAGATTAGTTATTGTTAATGAACTAGGGTTTATATAGTTCAAACTGTGCATTATATGCTCAAACTAATCAAATATGCAGTTGTGTTTTTTCGTAGGAACTATTCATATAAAAGATTGATATTGGTGTGATATAGGCTTGTGAACTTCAATGATCATTTTCATTAACTGAAACATATGATATTACCTAGTATTATATGAATATATGTGAAACTTAGGTAAAACATTAGTGTAGTCAACTGATGTGTTTTACATGTTTAAGTTACATGAAGGTGGAATAAAGTTTAATCAAGGAATAAAAAGTTACTTGTTTTATGGTTTGGTATGTTTCCTTTGTTTATGCACAAAAAGCTTGCTTGTGACAAGCTGTTCTAGTGTTCTGTTTTGTAAAAGTAAGTGTTTACTTGCAGGTTAAATCAAGTGTGTTTTAATTTACACGATGATTTTTGCTGCTTTGTTTAATTAACAAAAAGTTGCTCTATATTAACAATATATTGTACACTTGCAGGATAAATCATGAGTGCAACTATGGTCCATGTAGGATGATGTTATTGACATGCTCGCGATTTGTTGTTTCTACTTTGTAGGTCTTCTTGTGATGTAAGATTCTACTAACTGTCTAAATATAAAATTACCAAAAGTTTTTCATCAAATACAATGGAAAAGGGGCCCAATATTTTCATATTGCTTTAGGCCCCTAAAGTGGTTAAGCCTCCTGCCTCTATATAATTTAGTTATTTTTCATTATATTTTAAATAGTAATTATTATTTAAATATAATATTGAATATATTAATAAATCTTTTTTATTAATAATTATTTTGTTTAGGCTTGCGAGCTGACTCAAGCTCAATAAGCGAAGCTTGGGCTCGAGCTCGTTTACTAAACGCGCTTGTTTCTAGGCTTGAGCTCAGGCTCAAGCTTGTTTAAGCTTGGCTTGTTTCAAGCTGAACTCGAGTAGCTCAACTTATTTGCACCCCTATTTACACATGAGACAAGCACATATATTTGTTAATATATTTGGATTTGTTAGCTTATAAAAACAAGCACGCCCAATATTTGTTGATCTAGGCAGCAGGGATAAAGATTGTATGCCCTATTGAATCCCTAAACCATTCTTTTGTAGTTTTATCATAGTTGTCAACAGCGGTCGCTATAGCGAATAGTGTAGCGTATAGGTCGAAGGTCGCTACAGGGTACATAGCCACAAATAGCGGGATTTCAACTTTTATTGTTTATTTTTTTTAAATATATATAGCAATTAAATATAGCTATAAAATAGCTGGATTTTAGTATTTATAAAATATACATGTAAAAAGCCTATATAACAGGGAATACTGATATAATATACATATAATTTAAAAAAAATATTTTCTAGTGTATCCCTATTTATAAAATAGTGCCCGCTATTTATCGTTATTAGCCATGTAGCATATAGGTACCTTATCGCAATGTGTCACTATTCGCCATTAACAACTATGAGTGTTCTATAGCCAATTAGTGCAGTAATAGTATAATAATGAACTTATATCCAGGTTAATTTATGTTGGAAACTTGGAAGACCTTGGTTAGTTTATATGCTGCACAAGCTGCATTGAGTAGCATATCGATGTTCGTTTGTAAACCATTTGTACTTGGGATAAATAATTCTAATTACAAATACATGTTTGAAAACTTGTGAAATCTTTATTTTAAAGATGCCTTCATTTTTTGCTGTTTAGTTAGTAACCATTGCATTGCTTGGTAAGTCATTATTGGTTTTTAATCAATATACAGCAGTTTATGGTCTTCATAATGTTTTATGTGAAGATTGACCAACAAAAACTTTTAATGCTTGCGTTCATACTGAAATTTGCTCAAATTAAGTCTGTTATGTTTTGTGTAGGGATGTGGCTCGACCCGTTCAAAATAGGGCTTCAAATGGAGGGGACTTGACTTTCATGGTACTATATTTATTCGTTTAGTCAAATATTACACGTAGGTAAGAGAAGAATTCATGTGGACTTGTGAATGTATGCAGAACACAAGGGAAACTTGCGCCAAAACAGAAGGTAGACTTTGGATTCATTATTTGCAAACATGAAGGAGCAAAGAATGAAGGTTTTATCTCAGCAGCACCATCACAACAATAATGTAGGATCCACATGAAGTAGTGGTTGCATCATTTGTAGATAGCTTTTGATCAGAAATTAATGTATTTAGTTTTTAAATTGATAACTTATCTATGGATTTTGGTTTATTATTGTTAATATCATTAATTTTGTTTTTAGGTTTGTTCATATTTATTAGGGTTTCAATTTTACAAAAAATTAAAAACAAAATTGTTAATTACACGAAAATGGCCAATTTCAGACTACAGTCACACTTAAAATTATAGAGTTTCGCATGGCTATAAATAACCATTAGCCACACTATAGTTACTTTGTTTTTTTGTTACGTAATGCTAACAAACGCCATGGGAAAAGAAAATTATGTGTGACCAAAGGTTAGACAATAGCCACTAGCCACATCAAAATCACTTTGTTTTTTGTTTGTGTGACTGAATGATATCAAACGTCATGGGAAAAATATATGTGTGTGACCAAAGATTAGAGAATTGTCACACATAAATCTACAAATATTTTTTATGTGTCTAGTAAAAATTTCTGGCCACACTTAAAATGAATTCATGTGGCCATTACTTTTTTTAGCTACACTTAATGGACAAAATGGTTGATTACAACAACTTTTTTTGCCACACATTTTTTAAATTCATGTGTCAAACAAACCTTTTAGTAAATACATGTGACTATATAATAGAAACGACCACACTTATAGTATTCTCATGTGGCTATTGCTACCTTTTAGTCGCACTTAAGCTTTGATTGCAGCAAGAAATTTGAGTACCCTTTAGCCACACTTTAAAGTTGCAACGGCCACACATACGTGAATATGGCTATATGATACCTACGATGACTGGACCTTTAGTGACACTTGAGCTGAAAAAATAAAATGTGGCTATAGGCGTATGGTCACAGTTTTTTTGTGTGGCTATAGCCCCTTTTTGACGTAGTGACTTGGTTTCTTCATACTATGGGCAAGATTTTAATGGTTTTTATGCTCCCATTGTATTTTAAAACCTTGGGCTCAAGTGTAAGGTCATGATTCAAGCATGATTTACGTGGAACGATCCTAACGGTTGTGGGTTTCCTATTAATACCCACCTAGAGTTCACTTGTTCCTTACAAAATCTAATTCAATTGCTCTAAGTTGGAGTTTAGCACTTCATACTCTTAGCCGACATAATTGTTAGGGACCATATCTGTATTTTATAGATAGTTTATATTGTAAATTGTGATACATATCTTTTCCTAAATTAGTGGTAGGGTTTTCATTGTATTCATCCCTATATAAAGGGATCTGGTTAATCAATAACATCATCAGAAAATATTATACGACTGAAACTTTTATGGTATCAGAGCTACGGTTCTGATTACCTTTCTTTCGATCCCTACCTTGATCCTGTGTTTCTTTTTCTGTCATCATCCATTACAGCCTCAACAGACCCCATTTGTCATCATGCCCAAAACTGATGATAAACCCGAATCTGAATCATCCTCTTCAGCCAAACCGACTTCTCTACACCCCGCCTATTCGCTCTAATATTCAAACCAAGATCCGTATCTTAGATGGATCAAAAGTAACATATTCTTCTTGGGTGAAACTTTTCAAGTTTAATGCTATTGCCTACAAGGTTTTGGATCACCTCGATGATACCATGGCACCGGACGAAACTGATACCGAGGCCTCTGCACGTACCACTTGGCTCAAACTTGAGAAGATCTTCTTGAGCAACAAGCAAGCCAAAGCCGCAGCCCTTGAAACCCGGTTTGTTAATCTAACTCTTGCAGCCTGTAGTTCAGTGGAAGACTATTTTCAGCAGCTTAAAGACCTGGCCAACCAGCTTGTTGATGTGGACCAACCTGTTACAGAACAACGTCTCGTGCTCCAGCTTGTTCGCGGTTTGTCACCCGAGTTCGATACCACTGCATCCCTTATCAATTCTCAAAAGGCTGACTGGGATTTGGCCAGAAGTATGCTTACGGATGAAGTCATCCGACAGGAAGCCCGTAAACAACAGTCCTCCTCGGTTCTGGTTGCACCCGCCACCGCCCCTGCTACACAACCGACGCCTGCCCAGACAACCCAATCGGACCAGCCGAATACATCCAACCATCAACAGCATTATCGTGGTAGGGTGAGGGGCCGAAGCCAGCAATTTCGTGGATGAGGACGTGGTAGAGGAAATCGACAGTTTCAGTCTAATTGGGCCTTCCAGAATAATTCTTACCCTCAATGGGCCTGGTGGAACACTCCACCATGCCCTTACCCAACACATACATCATGGCGGCCCAATCAACCACCCTCCTACCCGTCCCCCAACACCAACCCATCGGCTCACTATGCGGGTTTCTCCACGGGTCAGTTTGGCAGCCCTCACTACACCGGTTTTGATGCACTAAATCCATCAGCCCTTAGCGCCGCTTTCAATACAATGCATCTCCAGTACACAGATCCGAATTCATACATGGACACCGGTGCTGAACAACATATCACTGATAACCAAGGTTTGATCAAACACCCTAGTTCTTTTCCAGTTCATACTAAATTACTTGTTGGCAATGGCGATGTTTTACCAGTTGCGGGATCTGGTATGTGTTTTCTTCCCATCCACAACCGTACCTATATTCTACCCGGCATACTTTACAGCCCACAAATCATTAAAAAGCTTTTATCTGTTCGAAAATTTACCCGTGACAATAATGTTTCCATTGAATTTGATCCTTTTGGTTTTTCTTTGAAGGACCTCCAAACGGGACGCCTCCTGCCCCGCCACAATAGCACGGGCAACCTATATCCAGTCACTCCACCAACACTTCCGCCACAAGCATGCTCAATCACCTCCTCTTCTTTACCTTGGGATGATCGACTTGGACACCCCGGCGCTCAAGTCTTAGATCTTCTTAGTCGTCGTTTTAATTTTTCATGTAATAAAACCCATGGTTAAATTTTTTGCAATTCTTGTCACTTGTCAAATAGTAAACGTTTGCCATTTTATGAATCTACTTCTTTTACTGTTACACCTTTTGACATTATACATTGTGATTTGTGGACTTCCCCGATTCCTAGTAAAACCGGGTAAAAATATTATATGGTGTTGATAGATAATTTTTCACACTTTATCTGGGTTTATCCATTAAAATATAAATCTGACACCTTCCCTACCTTTGTCAAAATCCACAAGATGATCGCCACCCAATTCAATCGTCACATCAAAACATTCCAGTGTGACTTGGGCGGTGAGTTTGAAAACCATGCCTTTAAAAACTTTGCCACTCAGCATGGCCGTGCTGAACGAATGATACGTCGCCTAAACGACATCATTCGTGCTTTACTCATCCATGCCCGCCTACCACCCAGTTTTTGGGTTGAGGCCTTACACACTGCCGCCTACCTTCATAACATCCTTCCCACCAAAAGACTAAACTTTTTCACCCCTACTTTTGCACTATACCTTCGCCACCCAACCTATGACCATTTACGTGTTTTTGGGTGCGCGTGTTACCCTAATTCCTCAGCCACCCAGCCTCACAAACTTCACACCCGATCCGTTTGTTGCATATTTCTTGGGTATCCTCCTGATTTTAGTGGTAGGGTTTTCATTGTATTCATCCCTATATAAAGGGATCTGGTTAATCAATAACATCATCAAAAAATATTATACGACTGAAACTTTTACATACCTGAGCAATTTGAATCAAGATTTTCTTGCTTGGACCCTTTGTAAGTATTCTTTCGTGCTTTTATCATTTTTCTAGTGAAAGTCAAACAGTGTTTGACTTTCTGCTTTGACCAGTCTTTGGTCAACACGAAGTTCGTTTGAACTTCGCAACGTGAGCGTAATCACGATGGTTATAGTCCCTTGTGACTATGCATACTGATTACCACGTTGTGACGAGTCATAGTTTCGGTCAAAATACGCGTTTATGCATATTTTGCAACCAAACTATTCTTGGGTATCAAAACCGTTTGTTTTGATATCAAACTTGTTTTCAAACTTTGTTAAACACGTTTTAACATGTTTAACTCGTCACTTTTAGTTTAGTGCTTATGTAGGGTCGTAAGATAAGCGGTCTAAACAACCACTTAGACTTTCGAACCCGACTCGTTTGGTCGATCATTAGGATCTGGCCAAACATATTTTGTGACCATAGTTGTATAGGGAATAACCTTCCGAGGTTATACCTGATGGTCACTTCGTTTAGTTAGTTGTATGATAGGTAGTTTATATGCCTTAGGAAAATGACCAAAATGCCCTTTTTACGCATAATTTCATTTTAAGCATATGTAACCTAAATTTTTGACATCTAAACTGATTAGGTAACATTATTAGACATGTGAAGGCATATAATACTTGTCATAGGACTAGTTAGGCGGTTCAAACACGTTTTACGCGAACGACGCGTTAAAGTAGCGTAAGCTACCTAAACGAGTCGTATTGGGTCGTAAGCACTTAGGATAGGTTTCGATTTAGTATGTAGGCTTTGTTAAACCATATCACATGAGTTCCAATACTCATTTGGTTTACGAAACCTCATCCTATCCGATCTTCCGATTTAGGTCCGGTTTATTAACATAGTTACCTATTAGGTGCCGTTTGATTCCGTGATCCCTCTAGCTTTGCTTGGTTGTTACTAAAGACTTCTAAGCATCCTCAAGTGAGTACATAGTCCCCCCTTTTACGTTTTCAAATGTTTTTGGGGTGAAACACATGTGCCTACTTGTTACTTTCATGCTTTTCATGCTTTCATAATATATACTTGGTATGTTTATTAGTACACTTATAGTACATGATTTTATTATGTTTTGCTATGTATGATTCACTGAGCATACTAGCACATTGATTTTCATATATTACATTTTGTTGCATATGCTCATCCAGTATATGGACACATTGTTTTACAAAAATGATTACAAAAACGATTTACAATTTGGGTCACATAAAAAAATGTTTTTGAGTTAAGATTCATGGTATCGAGGTTTTATAAATTATAACAAATCTGTTTTAACTTGGTTATTTCAATTCACAATACAAACATTTTACAAAACTAAGTTTTCTAATATCAAATAACAAATTTGTTTGAGTATTTCAAAAGGTAATACGAGCCATGAATCTGACACTCACATAAAACCTATGTACTCGCCGGCATTTTTATGCTGACGTATTTTCACATGTGTTTCAGGTACCATAGTTGATGATGATTGATGATGATATTGATGCATGCTCACATAGGAATGGACGAGGCATTAGTGACTTAATAACAATGATAGTTAATTGTTCGTATTTTGTTTCAAATTTTCAATACAATGTAATAAACTTAATTCAATAAAATAGAACTTTTATCCATGTGTTGTGAAACAATGATTCTGTTACTCCACTCCCCGTCGTTTCCGCCGCGGTTTGTTGTTTTAACGCGGTCGGGGTGTGACAAAAGAGTTGGTATCGGAGCTCATGGTTATAGGGAATTAGGTTATTAGTAATGCTTTGACCTAGTCTATAACCTTCCTAGGACCCTAACGCGAGTTTACTTGCGTTTAGTCATAATATAATACCGTCACCTATCTTTAGGTGATAACCACAACACGAACACAAATTTCGAATCTGCTTTGAAAACCAATCATCTGTTCTAGGATGATTCATTATAAGTGTTTTGGTCAAAAATTACCGAGGCAATTAAGTGATCAAATTAGTAAAGTGAGGTAGTGTGCTAAAAAGTGTGTTGAAAATATGCCGGTTAAGTTATTTGGAAAATCAGTATTCAGGATACGGCTTAGGATATTGAGCTGTATCTACGATCAAACAATGAGTCAAAAGTAAAGGAAATGACACGAGATGTACGAGGAAAGCCCTTGATCAATCTAGATCGCCGGCATAAAACCTCGGGAGCTGACAATCGCAGCTGCCTTGTTCTTCTTATTGCTTTCAACTTGAGGATACAGTGCAGGATATAGACCAGATCGCTAAGTGTTACAATGCTTTTGTATGAAAGTGAAAATTGCTAGAGAGCAAGTGTTAGAGTGTAGCGAGTGGAAATGTGATGTCCTATTCGATCTGGTATACCCACCTATTTATAGTTACAAAGTAGAAACTAAAATTCCTATAAATATGGGATGCTCCCGAATATTCCATAAGTAGCCGTTTGGAACCAAATAAAGCGGACTTAACGTCTTTCCTTGAACAACTTGGACCGAGTCTTCCGCGGAATGAGTCCTTGTGAACGTTGCTAACTTCTAACCCACATACCTGCACATGACCCGTTAGTAATCCTGAGGATACCATTCAGGATGTTATCAATATCCTGAACCAGCATCCCGGATGTAAACAGATACTATATAACCAAGATATAAATCAAGATACTTTCCAGGATATGGGCTCAGAATTTCACCCATAACAATTGTCCCCAAAAATGTTACCGTTTGTTTTCCTGCACTAACGGTTACATTTTTCACGAAGACCGAGGTAATTAATAGATAAGACCAATGATGTGACCGTTTTCAACTACCCAGCCTATATTTACTCATCATGCCCTATATCTTCTCATCCTCATCTCTTTTTTAATCATAATCGACAAGGAAAAGGTAACATTCTCTCTCTCATCTTCATATTCATCTTTATCCTCTTTCTCCGGCGAAAAATTCAGGTGACAAAATGCCAAGGCAAACAAGATCCAGTTCAGGTGACTCGGCTCCCACATTCATCCAACAGAACCTTCTCCAAGAACCGGAGAAGGAAGTATGTACCTTCGATAGTGCCCACCTGTCAGCCTTAAAATCCTCCGGCATCTTCCCGGAAGGAACCGTATTTAGACTGTTTGACCGGGAAATCCGGTCGGATATGGTCTCCAGCGAGTGGATATGCTTCAGTGCTTTCCCTTTTACCCTAGGGCTACAATTCCCCTTTCCGGACTTCATCACCGAATTCTTTAATATCACCAAAATCTCCTTCAGCCAAACCATGCCAATGCTCTGGCGTGTTTTGTCTGTTCTTGACCAGATCAAAAGAAACCACATTCCTGATCTTTCCGTCCATGATCTCCCCTTAGCTTACAAACTTAGATGCCATGGATCATGTAGATTTCTGTTTTATTCTACTTCCGGTGACCCATTGATACTTCGTGCCACCAGGAACGAGGATGGTTGGCAATCCAAGTTTTTCTTTGTAAAAAGGGATTCAATCCCTGGTGGAACGGATTATCCGATGAGATGGTTGAAGAAGGGTAGGATTTAGGGTTTAAAGATGATCCTATCTCTTATCCTACTTTATATCCTGAACTGACCAATTTTATTTTCTCTGTTGTGTATGCAGCTGATTTCAGGAAGATTGCACCTCCTCTTGCTGATTCTCAAAAAAGAATAGACGCCATCAGACTCCTTTCAGAGGCTAAAAGAAGTTTCAATCCATCCCCACCAACTCCAAGTCCTCTTTCAAGTGCAAACATGTCTGGTAAGGATCCTGCAAAATATCCTGTACATATATGTTTTCATTTGATATCCTTAGGAGAGATTTAGAATTTTACTCCCTGTGTGCAGACTCCAGCAAAGTTCCAGTCTACCTAGACCTCGACGAACTCGACAGCTACCCAACTCCAGCCACAGTCAATAAAGAAACTCCTGCTGCTACTAGCTCCAAGCCACTCCCGGCTCCCAAGGCCAATCCAAGGACTCGTGCTTCCACAGCAAAAAAGAGGAAAGGTCTTGAAGTTAGTTCTCCAGGTTCAGAAGGGTTCTCCTATGACGAACTCAGTTTCTCTGATTCCTTAGAGCCAATGACATCCTTCCTTAACAAGGTAATATCTTGACGCATATCCTGCACATATATCTTGTACGTATATCCTAATAGGATATCCTGACAGGATATCCTGGTCAATATATTCTAACTCATACCTGAAATTGATGTGCAGGGCCTCCAGCATTTGCTCCACTTGTATAATGATGCCTGTGGTACTGTTGCACTCCAAGAAGCCAGGATCAAACAGCTTGAAAGCACCGTCGCTGACCAAGGTGCCATTGCCGAAGCGAAGACCCGGCACTACGAAAGCATGCTGAAGAAGGTCACCCAAGACGCTGAGCTCAAACTTGCCACCGTTCAAATGGATCATGATCAAGCCCTGGTCAATTTCCGGGAGGGAATCAAGGCTTCCGCTATCGTCTCCCTGTTACAAGCACGCATCAAGATGGCCTATGAGGCCAAGGAGACGGGCCTTGTTTGTCCATCTTGGCCAGTTGAATCCTGGGTGGCCAAGCTAAAGGAGCTCGGAGGCAAAGCTGTGCCACTTCCTGTTGAAGCTGGTGAGTCTTCTAAGTTAGCAGAGGTGGTGATCCAGGCTGGAGACAAGAAAGATGCTGGAGCGGATGCTGGGATGGATATTGGTGAGGATGCTGCTCAGGATGCTGGTGCTGAGAAGTCTGAGAAGGTTGGAGAAGATGCCGCTGTGTGAGGGCATTCAGGTGGGCGATGACGGATATACGTGCCAAGGCCAGAGCCCACCTTTTTAAATTTGAATGTTGGTCTGTGATCCCTTAAACAATTTACTTTTCTGCACTTTACTTTTCTGCACCTGAACAATTTACATTTCCTGCATGCTTTTTGAACAATACAACAGTTGGAGGTGGATGGGTCTCGGTTTGAGATGAAACCTTCAACTGTTGGGTAAATATGGTAAGGAACTATTAGTGCTCTTAGTGGATGGGCCTGGTTTTGAGGTGAAACTAAGAGCACATCTTTTGGTATGTTAATAATATAACTTCTCCTTTGACTTTATTATTGTTGTCATTGATATACAAATTTTACTTGTGAAAACTCTTTGGTTTGAACATTTTTAGGAATATATTATAAACATATCCTAGAAGATATCCTGAAAGATATCTTGATCATAATATTGAAATACAAACCTATAAATTGTCCAAATAAAAAGAAGAGATCATACCAGAGATTCTTAGAGAATCAATTTCAATCCTCCATTATAAGTTTGTCCCCAGTGCATACTTATAAACTTGGATCCATCCTTTGAACAGTATAATGTATGTCCCCTGTGTTCGACACAGAAACGCAAATGTATTCATACTTTGACTTGAATAAATTCCGAATACCCCAGGACAAAACCCCTGATATCCTGAAATGAATCCTTAGCATACTTGGGATAAACCCTTAATATCTTGGGGATAAACCCTGATATCTAGGGATAAACCCTAAATTTCATGCGCTACAGGTGAGAGTGTATAAACTCCAATTCTTAGAAAGGGGAAAACCTTTAAACCTTAGAGAGTATGAAAATACTCTTTCGTGAGAGAGGGTGATCAATTCTCATATACCTTTAGGATCCAGGATATAGCCAACAGCAACAAAATTGTCAGCCACTTTTACATGAACTGGTCCCTCTACTTTGAACTATACCTAGATAACTTGCGCTCCAGGCGAGGTGTTTAAACCCAATTCGAAAGAAAGGTGAATACCTTTAAACCTTTGAAGGGACCAGGATCCCTTAAACGTGAGAGAGGGGGCCAATCATCTAATCTTTCGAGTTATCCTGAGTACATATCCTGGAGCTATAACCTGAGACATATGCTGCAAAACAATTGTAAACTAAGGTGGGTGTTAGCTTGGCTAACACCCCTCCGATGCTTAAGTCAGTATTGGGTTCAAGATAATAAACAAATATATTTAAAATAGAATACATACCATTTCGAGATAGAAAATAAATTCTACTCTTACTTGAAATAGAGCTTTAAATGTATTGCATTCCAGGATCTTGGTAGCATATCCCCTTCCATATTCTTGAGTCGATATGCTCCTTTCCCTGCTTCTGACTCGACTTCATATGGTCCTTCCCATTTCAGAGCTAACTTGCCATCGGCAGGATTAGTGGTATTTTGAAAAGCCTTTCTTAGCACCCAATCACCAACTCGAAATATTCTAGTCCTTATGTTCTTATTATATGCTCTGGATATTCTTTGTTGATATGCTGCTATCCTTAGTCTTCCTGCGTCTCTTTTTTCATCTATAGTATCCAAATCTTGACATAAGACTTCAGGATTCTGCTCAGGAT
Source organism: Helianthus tuberosus (assembly GCA_030545235.1). Taxonomy (NCBI): domain Eukaryota; kingdom Viridiplantae; phylum Streptophyta; class Magnoliopsida; order Asterales; family Asteraceae; genus Helianthus; species Helianthus tuberosus. The sequence continues at coordinate 205,328,615 of CM060367.1, read as the reverse complement.
CCTGTAGAATAGATCTTGCAGTAGGTATCGTCATTTCTGTTGGAATCATTGCTTCTGCTCCAAATACCAAGGAAAACGGGGTTTGGCTGGTTGCATTCTTTACCGTTGTCCTATCAGCCCACAAAACAAAGGGTAACTCTTCCGCCCATCTTCCTTTTTTGGCTCCAAGCCTCTTCTTTAAGTTATTGACTATTATCTTGTTTGAGGATTCAGCTTGCCCATTCGCTTGAGGATGTACCGGAGTAGATGTGATCATTTTAATTCCCCAACTCTTGCAAAAGTCAGTAGTCCTTTTGCTTATAAACTGGGACCCATTATCACAAATGATCTCAGCTGGTACCCCAAACCTAGTCAGGATATTCCTCTTTATGAAGGATACTAGTTCTTGGTCTCTAACTTGAACAAATGCTTCAGCCTCAACCCACTTAGAGAAATAATTCGTCATTGCTAACATAAAGACTTTTCCTCCCGGAGCTTTTGGTAACTTCCCTACTATATCCATCCCCCATTTCATGAATGGCCAAGGGGAAAGTACAGGATATAGTGGTTCAGCTGGTTGATGTAGTATGTTACTATGCCTTTGACATGCATCACATCTTCGAGCATATTCTGCAGCATCTTTCCTCATCGTTGGCCAATAATATCCTGTCCTTAATACTTTCGAGAACAATGATCTGCCCCCAGTGTGATTACCACAATCCCCTTCATGTATATCCTGAAGTACTTCTTTGGCTTCAGGATCCTCCAAGCACCTCAAATATGGTCCTGCAAGAGATTTCCTGTATAACACATTATTTATAATAGTAAATCGTGATACCTTCATCCTAAATGCCTTAGGATTTTCCTCCCCGGGAATGTGTCCTTCCTTGAGATATCTCATGATTGGCGCCGTCCAGGATTTGGGATACTTTTCAGGATACTCCGCATCAGGATCCTGAATACCCGCTACTTCTTTATCCTGAGGATTCGTTGCAGGATACAAGATATGTAATATCGGTATTTGGGTCCCTTCTGGTATCCTAATCGACGATCCCAGATTTGCTAAGGCATCTGCTTCAGCATTATCCTCCCTTGGTACCTGTTCAAGTGTAAAAACATCGAAATATCCTGCTAATTTTTTAAGAATATCGAGGTATTCGATTAATTTCTCACCCTTAACTGCATAGGATCCATTAAAATGGTTAGTAATTAACAAAGAGTCAACATATACTTGTAAATTTTTGATACTCATGCTCTTAGCCAACTCTAATCCTGCAATTAAAGCCTCATACTCTGCTTCATTATTAGTAGCAGGAAATTCACACCTAATAGCCTGGGGTAATATGTCCCCCTGTGGCGATTTTAATAGTATACCTAATCCTACTCCTCTTATATTAGATGCACCATCAGTATATAATGTCCAGGATCCTGAGGATTCTCCTAACTGTTGAACTTCTAGGTCTACCTCATCCTGAATGTCACTACTAAAATCAGCTACAAAGTCAGCTAAAGCCTAAGACTTTATGGCATTTCTAGGTTCATATACTAAATCATAAGCACTCAACTTTACCGACCACTTAGCCATCCTGCCTGACATTTCTGGTTTCCTAAGCACACTTTTAACAGGATAATTGGTTTTAACATGAATCCTATGTGTCTCAAAGTAATGTCTAAGTTTCGTTGATGCCATAACTAATGCTAGTATCAATTTTTCTAAATGAGAATATCTAGTTTCAGCATTTAACAAGCTTTTACTAACATAATAAACAGGATATTGCTGACCTTCATGGTCCTTTACAAGGACGGCACTTACAGCATTCCCTGATACTGCGAGGTATAGGGATAATGGTTCACCATTCTCAGGCTTCATCAGTAGAGGTGCGGTTGAAAGATATTGCTTTAAATCCTATAGGGCCGCTTCATGCTTCTCACCCCATTCGAATTTCTTGTTCTTCTTCAGGATATCATAAAAATCTTTGCATTTTTCTGAGGATCTTGAGATAAATCTGTTTAATGCTGCCACTCGCCCTGTTAATCGTTGAACATCCTTCATATTTGAGGGCGATTTAATATCCAAGATGGCTTTAATCTGCTCCGGGCTCGCTTCTATTCCTCTTTTGGTCACCATATATCCTAGAAATTTTCCTGCCACCACTCCAAAATGGCACTTAGCAGGATTTAGCTTCATGTTATACTGATCCAGGATATCAAATGCTCCTTTAATATCCTGGAGGTGATCCTGAGCTTTCTTTGATTTTACCACCATATCGTCAATGTACACCTCCATGGTGTCCCCCAGTTTGTCTTTGAACATCATGTTTACCAATCTTTGGTATATTGCACCTGCATTTTTCAAACCAAAAGGCATAGCTGTATAACAATAAATACCTGTTGGTGTCATGAAGGCAGTATCCTCCTGGTCAGAAGGCTCCATTTGGATTTGCTGAAATCCTGAGGATGCGTCCATGAAGGTCAGCATTTCATGCCCGGCAGTGGCATCTACCATTACATCAATGTGGGGAAGAGGAAATGGGTCTTTAGGACAAGCCTTGTTCAAGTCTGTGTAGTCTACACAAACTCTCCATTTCCCATTTTTCTTCTGTACCACAACCACGTTTGCTAGCCACCTTGGGAACTTAACCTCTCTGATCATCCTAGACTTCAATAATCTCTCAACTTCCTCTTGGATAATCGTATTCCGCTCGGGAGCAAACTTCCTTCTTTTTTGCTGAACAGGCTTGAATGATTTATCAATTCCAAGCTTGTGAGTGATAATGTCTTTGGATATGCCTGTCATATCCTCATGCTTCCATGCAAACGTTGACATCCTGCATTTCAAAAAGTTAATTAACTGTTCTTCAATATCCTGAGGGATATTGGTTCCTACGAGCACCGAGATATCAGGATTATCCTGATCCAGGATAATTTTCTTCACATCCTGCTCCGAATCCTCCACGATATCCTGGGCCCATATCTTTAATTGCTATGCTGTACTAGGCTTGGTTGAGGATTTCATCGAGGATGAGTAGCATTCTTTCGCCTCCTGCTGATCACTATCAACTTTGACAACTCCCCAAGGGGTAGGGATCTTGATGCATTGATGATACGTTGACGGCACAGCCTTTATATCGTGAATCCGTGGTCTTCCCAGTATGATGTTATAGCAGGATAGAGAATCCATCACACAGAAACGTTGTATCGAGTTGACTCCTTCAACGTATACTGGTAACTTTATCTCTCCCACTGTGTTTCTAGCCTCTCCACTGAACCCAACAAGCACGGTAGACTTTGAAGTGATATCCATTGGAGATACATTCATTCTCTTCAGAGTCTCTAGTTGGATTATGTTAACGGAGCTGCCATTATCAACCAATATCCTGCGTACAAAATGGTTAGCCACATATAATGTTATTACCAGAGCATCATGGTGAGGATCCTGGACAGTATCCCTGTCATCAGCATCAAATGTGATCACTTTGTCGGTTGTGAGGGTAGCCATCCTGACAGGTTTGTCTCCCCTTTCGGCCTTAGCTTCTTTTGCTTGTCTCTTTGCCGCCGAATACGAAGTCCCACAAATGTCGGATCCTCCAGAAATGAAGTTGATTATCTTGGCATCCGCGGGAGGTGATGCTGCTCGCTCAGGATCCTTCTCAGTATCCTGACCCTTATTCTTCTTTCTTTCTAAGAGATCTTTCAGATATCCCTTGCTTAGAAGATAGCTTATTTCTTTCCTTAGAGCAATGCAATCCTCAGTTACATGTCCGAAATCTTCGTGGAAAGCACACCATTTTGACTTATCTTTCCAATCGGCCTTTTGTTGATTCTTTTGAGGCCACCTAGCCTTGTCTCCTAAACCCTGCATGGCATACATTAATTCAGGAATGTTAACAGAAAAGCAATAGTCAGATAGTTCAGGATATTCTTCAGGATCCTCGTCTTCAACAGCATTCACTTTCTTGCTTTCATTTCTACCATATGGCTTAGAGCGATATGGCTTAAATGAGGATTCTGACTTCCTGTTATTTGACTCATAAGTGTTAGATGAGTTCATCCTTTCTTGCATCTTTCTGTCATCCTCCAGTCGAATATATCTTAGGGCCCTGTTTCGAGCTTCATCCAAGTTCCTGCATGGGTTCATTACAAGATCTTGATAAAATTAAGAATCTTTTTGTAGCCCCATCTTGAAGGCTTGCACAGCTGTTGCAACATCAAGATGTGGAATGTCTAAGGATCCCCGGCTGAACTTGTTCACATAATCCCTAAGGGATTCTTGAGGCCCATGTGTTATCCTGTAGAGGTCACTTGTTAGTTTCTCAAAGCTTCTACTACAAGAAAACTGACTATTAAATAAATTTACTAAGTGAGCAAAAGATGTAATCGAATGCGGAGGAACATTCAAGAGCCATTTCAAGGCTGATCCTGTTAAGGTAGAACCAAAACCCTTGCACAAGCATGCTTCCTTGAGATCCGGTGGGATAGGGTTAATCTCCATTCTTTCCCTATACTGAGCAATATGCTCCTCAGCATCCGTAGTTCCGTCATAAAGCTTCATGTTGGGGGTTTGAAATCTCTTTGGGATCTCAGCATCACAGATAGGATATGCAAAACGAGATATCTTGTGGCTGTCTTGGGACACTTCCGGGATCGGCTAGACCACCCCAGGTACACTAGATATCATATCCTTCAACTTCTGAAGTTCCCTAGTAAGTGCTGATGTTACACCTGTATCCTGCAAAGATCCACTATTGTTAGTAGCATGAGTATTATTATTATTTGACACGTTACCCGTCGGAGGATTTTGCCCATATCCTGAAGCATATCCTGAGCTCCTCATGGTTGACATCCTGACCGAGGAGGGTATTTCAGGAGTATGATTCTGAGGAAGGCTGGGCACAATATTCCCCCTGTTATCCTCAGTAAACACAGCTGAACTGAAGTTCAAAGTTCTGGGTTGTAATGGAGTGACAATATCCTCAGCAGATCTGCTCGAGCCAGACTTCAGGAGTTGTATTTCCCTCAATAGCATTTGGTTTGTTTCCTGTTCCTGCCTCATTTGTTCCTGCACACTTCCAAATAAGGTTAGAATTTCATCATTAGAAGCTAAAACGGGAGCAGATTCCTGAACACTGCGAGTAGGGATAATATCCTGAGGTCGTGAAGAAGCTGGCATCCTTGGAGGAGGTGGTGGAAGCACCGAACCGGTAGTAGCAGAAGTCATAGAAGACACAGTGGAAGAACTCATGTTTGATCTTGAGGCCATTGTAAATAATGCAGCAAAAAGTTTTGAAAATAGAAAACCGATTAACGATTTCCCAAAGATTTTTAGCAAAGAGAGCACCACTTGCCCCACGGTGGGCGCCAAATTGTTTTGGTAAAAAATTACCGAGGCAATTAAGTGATCAAATTAGTAAAGTTAGGTAGTGTGCTAAAAAGTGTGTTGAAAATATGCCGGTTAAGTTATTTGGAAAATCAGTATTCAGGATACGGCTCAGGATATTGAGCTGTATCTACGATCAAACAATGAGTCAAAAGTAAAGGAAATGACATGAGATGTACGAGGAAAGCCCTTGATCAATCTAGATCACCGGCATAAAACCTCGGGAGCTGACAATCACAGCTGCCTTGTTCTTCTAATAGCTTTCAACTTCAGGATACAGTGCAGGATATAGACCAGATCGCTAAGTGTTACAATGCTTTTGTATGAAAGTGAAAATTGCTAGAGAGCAAGTGTTAGAGTGTAGCGAGTGGAAATGTGATGTCCTATTCGATCTGGTATACCCACCTATTTATAGTTACAAAGTAAAAACTAAAATTCCTATATATATGGGATGCTCCCGAATATTCCATAAGTAGCCGTTTGGAACTAAATAAAGCGGACTTAACGTCTTTCCTTGAACAACTTGGACCGAGTCTTCCGCGGAATGAGTCCTTGTGAACGTTGCTAACTTCTAACCCACATACCTGCACATGACCCGTTAGTAATCCTGAGGATACCATTCAGGATGTTACCAATATCCTGAACCAGCATCCCGGATGTAAACAGATACTATATAACCAAGATATAAATCAAGATACTTTCCAGGATATGGGCTCAGAATTTCACCCATAACAATAAGGTTTTGAACCTTCAAAGTTTTCAAAATCTCGTCAGAGTTTGGGTCTTATTAATGTGAACACGTGCAATCTGGAAGGGTGGGTGCTTGTATCCTGAGTTTTCTGTCTAAGGCTAGAGTGTTCGTACAAATCCACATAATTGGACTAGTCACTCTTACCTGCGAACTCTTGGGGTGAGTGTCCACTTATAGGCTAAAGCATGTCTTCGCGATACATTATGAGGACCTATTTACTTTGATTCAGCTTTTGTGTGTCGTTTGTTTGCTTCGTGGTTCGAACAAATGACCATCACCCATGCTTTTTGGTCGGTAATTGTAACATCCTATTCTTACCCAATGCCATTTCACTTGTTTTCTCTCGTGCTTCCTCTTTTAGAATGCCTCCTCGACGTGATAATCATATACCTATTGAAGGACTGGCAGCTATCATTACGCAGCAAATGGCTGTTGTACTCCCAAATATCATTACTCAATGTAACCAAGCCCTCAACAACAATAATGCCCCATGCAGCTTCAAGACATTCAACTCTGCCCAGCCATCAAAATTTTCTGGGTCTCAAGGAGCGACTACACTTATGCAATGGTTCGAGAGTCTAGAGAGCACCTTCAGACATGTTCAGTGTCCAAACGAGCGAAAGGTAGAGTTCGCATCTAGTGTTTTTTATGAGGGATAGGGGTGCCGACGTGGCACTGGCTCAAACATGGGAAGAGCTTCGAGCTCTAATGATGAGGGAATTCTGTCCTCGTCATGAGATTAGGGCATTGGAAAGGGAATTCGATGATCTTAAACAAGATAGTGCTGAGCATCGAGCTTACACGGACCATTATGAGGAGTTAAGTCTGTTATGCCCTAACATGGTCACGCCTTTGGATAAGGCAATCGAAAAGTACATTGATGGCCTCCCTGACTCAGTACAAGACATTGTGACTGGTAGCAACCCCATTACAGTTAGGCAGGCCATTGAGCTATCTGCTACCATGACTAAATCTCAGATCAGGAAAGGTAAACTTTTTCGAAAGGGTGATAAGAAACTGATCGAAGAATCGAAACCAAAGGATGAGCAGACTGAATCCTCCAAGAAGTCAAAGAAGCGAAAGGCTTCTCAGAACTTCGCTGTGGTTGCCCACAAAGATCAAGCTGTCCCCAGCCAACCAGCTCAACCCCCTGCTAGGAAGCCATACAATGGAACTGCACCCTTGTGCAACCAATGTAGCCTTCATCATCATGCTAGTGTGAAGTGCCGCAAATGCCAAAATTGTGGACTTATAGGTCATATAGAAAGAGTTTTCCCAGCTGCTGTTATGGATGAAATTCTGAGCCCATATCCTGGAGAGTATCTTGATTTATATCTTGGTTATATAGTATCTGTTTACATCCGGGATGCTGGTTCAGGATATTGGTAACATCCTGAATGGTATCCTCAGGATTACTAACGGGTCATGTGCAGGTATGTGGGTTAGAAGTTAGCAACGTTCACAAGGACTCATTCCGCGGAAGACTCGGTCCAAGTTGTTCAAGGAAAGACGTTAAGTCTGCTTTATTTGGTTCCAAACGGCTACTTATGGAATATTCGGGAGCATCCCATATTTATAGGAATTTTAGTTTCTACTTTGTAACTATAAATAGGTGGGTATACCAGATCGAATAGGACATCACATTTCCACTCGCTACACTCTAACACTTGCTCTCTAGCAATTTTCACTTTCATACAAAAGCATTGTAACACTTAGCGATCTGGTCTATATCCTGCACTGTATCCTGAAGTTGAAAGCAATAAGAAGAACAAGGCAGCTGCGATTGTCAGCTCCCGAGGTTTTATGCCGGCGATCTAGATTGATCAAGGGCTTTTCTCGTACATCTCGTGTCATTTCCTTTACTTTTTACTCATTGTTTGATCGTAGATACAACTTAATATCCAGAGCCGTATCCTGAATACTGATTTTCCAAATAACTTAACCGGCATATTTTCAACACACTTTTTAGCACACTACCTCACTTTACTAATTTGATCACTTAATTGCCTCGGTAATTTTTGACCAAAATAATTTGGCGCCCACCGTGGGGCAAGTGGTGCTCTCTTTGCTAAAAATCTTTGGGAAATCGTTAATCGGTTTTCTATTTTCAAAACTTTTTGCCGCATTATTTACAATGGCCTCAAGATCAAACATGAGTTCTTCCACTGTGTCTGCTATGATTTCTGCTACTACCGGTTCGGTGCTTCCACCACCTCCTCTAAGGATGCCAGCCTCTTCACGACCTCAGGATATTATCCCTACTCGCAGTGTTCAGGAATCTGCTCCCGTTTTAGCTTCTAATGATGAAATTCTAACCTTATTTGGAAGTGTGTAAGAACAAATGAGGCAACAACAGGAAACAAACCAAATGCTATTGAGGGAAATACAACTCCTGAAGTCTGGCTCGAGCAGATCTGCTGAGGATATTGTCACTCCATTACAACCCAGAACTTTGAACTTCAGTTCAGCTGTGTATACTGAGGATAGCAGGGGGAATATTGTGCCCAGCCTTCCTCAAAATCATACTCCTGAAATACCCTCCTCGGTCAGGATGTCAACCATGAGGAGCTCAGGATATGATTCAGGATATGGGCAAAATCCTCCGACGGGTAACGTGTCAAATAATAATAATACTCATGCTACTAACAATAGTGGATCTTTGCAGGATACAGGTGTAACATCAGCACTTACTAGGGAACTTCAGAAGTTGAAGGATATGATATCTAGTGTACCTAGGGTGGTCCAGCCGATCCCGGAAGTGTCCCAAGACAGCCACAAGATATCTCGTTTTGCATATCCTATCTGCGATGCTGAGATCCCAAAGAGATTTCATACCCCCAACATGAAGCTTTATGACGGAACTACGGATGCTGAGGAGCATATTGCTCAGTATAGGGAAAGAATGGAGATTAACCCTATCCCTCCGAATCTCAAGGAAGCATGCTTGTGCAAGGGTTTTGGTTCTACCTTAACAGGATCAGCCTTGAAATGGCTCTTGAATGTTCCTCCGCATTCGATTACATCTTTTGCTCACTTAGTAAATTTATTTAATAGTCAGTTTTTGTCACACCCCGACCGCGTAAAACAACAAATCGCGGCGGAAACATCGGGGCGTGTTGCAACAGAATTAATCGTTTCAAATCCATGGCAATTGAAGTTTCGTTTTATTGATAAAAGTGTTACAATGTCTTAACAAACAAAGGAATACAACATAATTAACTAGTCTTGCATCTTTTATTGTCACTAAAGCCCAAGTCTGCCTATGTGTATCTTGATCATCTTATGCAACAGCTCCTGAAAAACACATGTGAAAATAGGTACGTCAGCATAAAAATGCCTATGAGATACATAGGTTTTGTGAAAATAGGATTCATGACTTATGTTTGAGAAAATGTTTAGTCATGAACCTTGTAATTTGCTTTGTCTTGTAAATCATTTGAAAAACGATAAGATCATATGATATGTATAAATAAATGTAAGGTTAAATGAATAACCATGTAAAATGTGTTTGTAAAAGATAAGTTGTTATAAATCAATGTCTTGTGAAAAGTATGTTATTTGTATTAAATGTTATATGTCTCAAACTGAAATGATTTAAATAACGCTACCATATGTAATACCATACAAACACTTATATATAGGAAGTACCAGCGGCGTATCCACCATGCTTGTATCATATTACACACGCCTCGTTACTTAATCACTTACTCAAACCAAACCACCAAAGTAATGTTTAACAATAGTAGAAATGTTCATGTATAGTTAAATACGGTTCACACGGTTCACAGATACAAACGGTTCACAGATACAAACGGTTCACAGATACAAACGGTTCACAGATACAAACGGTTCAGAGATACAAACGGTTCACAGATATCAACGGATCACATAGTCAAATGTTTACAACGGTTCAATATGTAGTATAATGTGTTCATATGCTGGATAAGCATATGCAACAGAAAAGCAATGTAAAACAATGTACTAAGTATGCACACAATGGACATACGTAGTATGAAATGTAATGTAGAACGATGTACTAAGTAATGCACACAATGGGCACACCTAGCATGAAATGTAATGAAATCATGTACTATAATGTACTAACGAACATAGCAGATATATGATGTGAAAACAGGAAAACAAGAAAGTAACAAGTAGGCACATGTGTTTCACCCCAAAACAGTTTGGAAAACAGTAAAAGAGGGGTCTATGTACTCACTTGAGATTGCTTAGTAGTCCTTGAGTAACAACCAAACAATGCTAGAGATCACGGATATCAAACGGCACCTAATATAGGTAACTATGTTAATAAACCGGACCTAAATCGGAAGATCTGATAGAATGAGGGTTCGTAAACCAAACGAGTATAGAGACTCGTGTCATATGGTTTAACAAAGCCTGCATACTAAATGAAACCTTAATCTAAGTGCTTTCGACCCATTACGACCCGTTTAGGTAGCTTATGCTACTTTAACGCGTCGTTCGCGTGAAACGCGTTCGGACCGTCTAACTAGTCCTATGACAAGTGTTATATGCCTAAACATGTTACATAATCAGTTATGTGACAAAAGTTTAGGTTACATATGCTTAATTACCAATTATACATGAAAAGGGTATTCTGGTAATTTACCTAAGGCATATAAACTACCTATCATACAACTACTCAACGATGTGACCATAGGGTATAACCTCGGAAGGTTATTCCCTACCTACTATGGTCACCTAATGTATTTGGTCGGATCCTAATGATCGACCAAATGGGTCGGGTTCGAGGTATAAGCGATTTATTAGATCCCTTACCCTACGACCCTAGACAACGTGGTAATCAGTAGGCATAGTCCCAAGGGACTATAACCAACGTGATTACACTCATGTTGCGAAGTTCAAACGAACTTCGCATTGACCATAACTGGTCAACGCAGAAAGTCAAACAAAGTTTGACTTTCAGACTCGAAAGACTCGAAAAGCAATAAAAGAACGAAAGAATACTTACGAAGGGTCCCCGAATGCTAATCTCGATCCAAGAACTCAGGTATGAAACAATGGTTTCAACTTAGAGCTCTCAAATCCAGATTCTTGTGAGAAATGAGGTTGGGGTGGATGGGTATTTATAGGAATACCCGAACCGTTAGGATCGTTTCATGGAAACCGTGCTCGAATCCCATGCGTACACTTGTCGGAAACTCATGGTGACTAAAAATGGGTCTAAATGAGCTGAATGTGCATGTGCAAATGTGTGGGTGAGGTTACAACAGCTGGAAACTGCTGACTGTTTAGTCTGATCTGTTCTGCAGGTTGCCTTACGGACCTCAAAGCTGCCAATGTTGAGGTCCGTATGGTAACAACTTTGGCAGATTTACAGTTTTGGTCCCTGCAGTGAAATCAGCCCATTTTCGACATGTTTAAGGCCCGTTAACCCCATTTCAAAGCTCTAAAATGAATTTAAAGTATAGGGAACTTAAAACATTCTCAAAAATATGTCGGATGTCGGTTCGTTTGGCCGTACGGTTGCGTTGTTCGGTTAATTACGACGGAAGTCGTAACGAACGCAAAAACGATCCAAATTAAGCGACGAATGGATTTTTCTCATGCCAAACACAAAAATAAAATATTTTAGTGCTTACATAAATTTTTGGATGTCCGGAAGTATTCAGAACGTAAGTTATGCGCGAAAATGCAAACTTGTGCACTTTTTGACACTTTTAGTCCCTGAATGACCCAAAAGTTTATTTTAGCATACCGAACCCCTTAAAGCCTATTTCTAAGCTATGTAAAGGATATTTGTGGTATGTTTAACTTATGGTCATGTTCCGGAATGTCTGTTACAGTTCAAATTGGCATACTTTCGCAGTTTGTCAAATTCAGTCCCTGTAAGCGAATAAACTTTGATTTCACCACACCAAACCTTCCAAAACTTATATCTAAGTTATGTAAAGGTTATTTAAGGTATGTTAAGCCTATTTCACTATGCCGGAGTGTTCGTTGGATTAAACTGGTTATATCTACACATCAGAGCGCGTATAACCCTCCAGAAAGCGATTTAAAGCTTGAAATCGAACAAGAGTCGATATGTGCAAACGATACACATATTTTTACAAATCCCAAGTATGAAATACAATATTTCATTGGTTTGGCATTTGTTTGATGGTTGGAGTGACACAGGTGTCACAGTCTCCCCTACTTTTGGAAATTTCGTCCCGAAATTAATTCGTAGGAGTCTATTTGTGACTTTGTGTCAGATAACCACCAGAGATATGTAAAGCATAATCCTGTCATTTCCTTAACGGACATTCTTCAGAACGAAAATGAACAGATGGAGTCATTTTCCTCAACGAGTATTCTTCAGAAGCGGAAATGAAGGAATAAACAAACGGGGATTCATTTCCTTAACGGAAAATCTTCAGAAACGAAAATGAACAAACGGAGTCATTTTCAACGGATGCTTCCTCAGAAACGGAAATGAAAATGATAGACAAACGGATATTCATTTCCTCAACGGACAAATCTTCAGAAACGAAAATGAACAAACTGAGTCATTTTCAACGGTTGCTTCCGTAGAAACGGAAATGAAAATGATAGACAAACGGATATTCATTTCCTCAACGGACAAATCTTCAGAAACGAAAATGAACAAACGGAGTCATTTTCAACGGTTGCTTCCTCAGAAACGGAAATGAAAATGATAAACAAACGGATATTCATTTCCTCAACGGACAAATCTTCAGAAACAAAAATGAACAAACGGAGTCATTTTCAACGGTTGCTTCCTCAGAAACGGAAATAAAAAAAAATTAAGCAACGGATATTCATTTCCTCAACGGATAATCTTCAGAAACGAAAATGAACTAACGGAGTCATTTTCAACGGTTGTTTCCTCAGGTTCGGAAATGAAAGATTAAGCAACGGATATTCATTTCCTCAACAGATAATCTTTAGAAACGAAAATGAACTAACGGAGTCATTTTCAACGGTTGTTTCCTCAGGTTCGGAAATGAAGGATTAAATAAACGGATATTCATTTCCCTTGACAGATACTCTTCAGAACAAAAAAAATGAACAAACGGAGTCATTTTCCTCAACGGGTATTCTTCAGAATTGGAAATGAAGGATAAACGGATATTCATTTCCTCAACGGATATTCTTCAGAAGTGAAAAATGAATAGCTAGTTCATTTTTCCTCAACGGATACTTCATCAGAATTGGAAATGAATAGGGTTAACTTCTAGGTACATGAAAAAGCTCGCTGTGGTTTCTGTGCACTGAATTCCATAATTATGTATGCATCCATAATTACGCAATTCCTTGCATAGTCCGCACAATTTTCTTGTAATGTGAAGGGGAGGAAAATCAAACCTGTGATGAGTGTGACTAGACTACCATAGGGTCCTTTTAATTAGATCGACAAATGATCCTTTTAATTAGGCCACCAAGGAGTCCTTTCAGCTATATCATCACATGATATTCCTAACCAGATTTTTGGATCAATCTGTTTACCTAGACCACTCAGGGGTCTAATTATGGAATGGTACAATATAATCCAAGGGTCTTTACTATTACGTATAAGCCCATTGAGGATTTAATATAGTACCTTTGGATATCCTACTACGAATTCCTTATACGAAGATATGGAAGATTCTACGAGGGTTTGGATAACAAGAATTTGGATTACACCAAAAACATATAAGGAAACACATAAGCACATAGTCACATAGTTGTTTAACTTGTTTATTACTTTGTTATCTTTGGACGCGGATACTTAAAGCACACCAGGAATCCAATTCGTGGATTTCATTTGGCACTTTAATCATTTCAAGAATCTATCTATGAAGATAGGATAATCTCAAAAGGAATTCGGCTTTGTCCTTATTGAATTGTGATGTACGTATTGAATCATACAAAGAATTCAATTAAGGACTCCGATGAATGATACCCATCCACAAGGATCTAATTATGAGGATAGAAAGATCCTACATGGATTTTTGGAGTTTGTGTAACGAGAGGTGTTCCGACACCTTGCACTAGGCGTGCTTAAGTCGATACACAAGGTAGAAAGTTCATGAGGTTGAGGCGCCAGATATGTCAAGCGACATATGAAGCAGAGTTTGAAGGTTGAGCAGCAGCAGGATTTGTAACAGCTTTGCTTTGGATTGCAAAGCGGCACATGTTAACCAAATGTCTCCATCGTCCACCGTGGGTACATTTGAAACAGGGTATTTGGTTCGGATAATGGCAGTGGTATTAATTGCACCAAGGAATAGTTCCCTTTATACAGCTTCATCCCTGAGACAAGTCATGGGGATAGCTAAATCATCGGTCCTCTGGAGTATGACGCCTATTTGCTGGGTAGTTGCAGCACCTGGTTCGGACATTGTTGTTGCGATGAAGAAGCATCTTGAAGATAACGAAAGGCATAGGAGGAAACAAGCGAAAGATAGTCAAAAGAGAATAACAACACATGAAGATTGTGACCATTTGTTTGTTACCAAAGGCAAACAAATGAGATGGTGACTAATCAAAGTAAATGGGTCAATATAATGTATCGCGAAGACATGCTCGCCTATAAGTGAACACTCATCCCAAGAATTCCCAGGTAAGCACAACTGGTCTCGCGTCTGATGAGATGTATACGAAGTGCTTGCCTAGACAGAAAACCCAGAATACAGGCATTCACCCTTCCAGTTTGCACGTGTTCACATTATTTAAAACCCAAAACCTTGACGAGATTTTGAAAACTCAAAGGGGTTCAAAACCATATAACAGAGGGTTCAAAACCTTACAATAGAGGGTTCAAAACCTTGTAATAAATCATCCTAGAACAGATGATTAGTTTTCAAAGCGGTTTTGAAATTTATGTTCTTGTTGTGGTAGTCGCCTAAGGATAGGTGACGGTATTGTTTTATGACTAAACGCAAGTAAACTCGCGTTAGGGTCCTAAGAAGGTTATAGACTAGGTCAAAGCATTACTAATAACCTAATTCCCTATAACCATTGGCTCTGATACCATCTTTTCTGTCACACCCCGACCGCGTAAAACAACAAATCGCGGCGGAAACATCGGGGCGTGTTGCAACAGAATTAATCGTTTCAAATCCATGGCAATTAAAGTTTCGTTTTATTGATAAAAGTGTTACAATGTCTTAACAAACAAAGGAATACAACATAATTAACTAGTCTTGCATCTTTTATTGTCACTAAAGCCCAAGTCTGCCTATGTGTATCTTGATCATCTTATGCAACAGCTCCTGAAAAACACATGTGAAAATAGGTACGTCAGCATAAAAATGCCTGTGAGATACATAGGTTTTGTGAAAATAGGATTCATGACTTATGTTTGAGAAAATGTTTAGTCATGAACCTTGTAATTTGCTTTGTCTTGTAAATCATTTGAAAAACGATAAGATCATATGATATGTATAAATAAATGTAAGGTTAAATGAATAATCATGTAAAATGTGTTTGTAAAAGATAAGTTGTTATAAATCAATGTCTTGTGAAAAGTATGTTATTTGTATTAAATGTTATATGTCTCAAACTGAAATGATTTAAATAACGCTACGATATGTAATACCATACAAACACTTATATATAGGAAGTACCAGCGGCGTATCCACCATGCTTGTATCATATTACACACGCCTCGTTACTTAATCACTTACTCAAACCAAACCACCAAAGTAATGTTTAACAATAGTAGAAATGTTCATGTATAGTTAAATACGGTTCACACGGTTCACAGATACAAACGGTTCACAGATACAAACGGTTCACAGATACAAACGGTTCAGAGATACAAACGGTTCACAGATATCAACGGATCACATAGTCAAATGTTTACAACGGTTCAATATGTAGTATAATGTGTTCATATGCTGGATAAGCATATGCAACAGAAAAGCAATGTAAAACAATGTACTAAGTATGCACACAATGGACATACGTAGTATGAAATGTAATGTAGAACGATGTACTAAGTAATGCACACAATGGGCACACCTAGCATGAAATGTAATGAAATCATGTACTATAATGTACTAACGAACATAGCAGATATATGATGTGAAAACAGGAAAACAAGAAAGTAACAAGTAGGCACATGTGTTTCAGCCCAAAACAGTTTGGAAAACAGTAAAAGAGGGGTCTATGTACTCACTTGAGATTGCTTAGTAGTCCTTGAGTAACAACCAAACAATGCTAGAGATCACGGATATCAAACGGCACCTAATATAGGTAACTATGTTAATAAACCGGACCTAAATCGGAAGATCTGATAGAATGAGGGTTCGTAAACCAAACGAGTATAGAGACTCGTGTCATATGGTTTAACAAAGCCTACATACTAAATGAAACCTTAATCTAAGTGCTTTCGACCCATTACGACCCGTTTAGGTAGCTTATGCTACTTTAACGCGTCGTTCGCGTGAAACGCGTTCGGACCGTCTAACTAGTCCTATGACAAGTGTTATATGCCTAAACATGTTACATAATCAGTTATGTGACAAAATTTTAGGTTACATATGCTTAATTACCAATTATACATGAAAAGGGTATTCTGATAATTTACCTAAGGCATATAAACTACCTATCATACAACTACTCAACGATGTGACCATAGGGTATAACCTCGGAAGGTTATTCCCTACCTACTATGGTCACCTAATGTATTTGGTCGGATCCTAATGATCGACCAAATGGGTCGGGTTCGAGGTATAAGCGATTTATTAGATCCCTTACCCTACGACCCTAGACAACGTGGTAATCAGTTGGCATAGTCCCAAGGGACTATAACCAACGTGATTACACTCACGTTGCGAAGTTCAAACGAACTTCGCATTGACCATAACTGGTCAACGCAGAAAGTCAAACAAAGTTTGACTTTCAGACTCGAAAGACTCGAAAAGCAATAAAAGAACGAAAGAATACTTACGAAGGGTCCCCGAATGGTAATCTCGATCCAAGAACTCAGGTATGAAACAATGGTTTCAACTTAGAGCTCTCAAATCCAGATTCTTGTGAGAAATGAGGTTGGGGTGGATGGGTATTTATAGGAATACCCGAACCGTTAGGATCGTTTCATGGAAACCGTGCTCGAATCCCATACGTACACTTGTCGGAAACTCATGGTGACTAAAAATGGGTCTAAATGAGCTGAATGTGCATGTGCAAATGTGTGGGTGAGGTTACAACAGCTGGAAACTGCTGACTGTTTAGTCTGATCTGTTCTGCAGGTTGCCTTACGGACCTCAAAGCTGCCAATGTTGAGGTCCGTATGGTAACAACTTTGGCAGATTTACAGTTTTGGTCCCTGCAGTGAAATCAGCCCATTTTCGACACGTTTAAGGCCCGTTAACCCCATTTCAAAGCTCTAAAATGAATTTAAAGTATAGGGAACTTAAAACATTCTCAAAAATATGTCGGATGTCGGTTCGTTTGGCCGTACGGTTGCGTTGTTCGGTTAATTACGACGGAAGTCGTAACGAACGCAAAAACGATCCAAATTAAGCGACGAATGGATTTTTCTCATGCCAAACACAAAAATAAAATATTTTAGTGCTTACATAAATTTTTGGATGTCCGGAAGTATTCAGAACGTAAGTTATGCGCGAAAATGCAAACTTGTGCACTTTTTGACACTTTTAGTCCCTGAATGACCCAAAAGTTTATTTTAGCATACCGAACCCCTTAAAGCCTATTTCTAAGCTATGTAAAGGATATTTGTGGTATGTTTAACTTATGGTCATGTTCCGGAATGTCTGTTACAGTTCAAATTGGCATACTTTCGCAGTTTGTCAAATTCAGTCCCTGTAAGCGAATAAACTTTGATTTCACCACACCAAACCTTCCAAAACTTATATCTAAGTTATGTAAAGGTTATTTAAGGTATGTTAAGCCTATTTCACTATGCCGGAGTGTTCGTTGGATTAAACTGGTTATATCTACACATCAGAGCGCGTATAACCCTCCAGAAAGCGATTTAAAGCTTGAAATCGAACAAGAGTCGATATGTGCAAACGATACACATATTTTTACAAATCCCAAGTATGAAATACAATATTTCATTGGTTTGGAATTTGTTTGATGGTTGGAGTGACACAGGTGTCACAGTTTTCTTGTAGTAGAAGCTTTGAGAAACTAACAAGTGACCTCTACAGGATAACACAGGGGCCTCAAGAATCCCTTAGGGATTATGTGAACTAGTTCAGCCGGGAATCCTTAGACATACCACATCTTGATGTTGCAACAGCTGTGCAAGCCTTCAAGATGGGGCAGCAAAAAGATTCTCAATTTTATCAAGATCTTGTAATGAACCCATGCAGGAACTTGGATGAAGCTCGAAACAGGGCCCTAAGATATATTCGACTGGAGGATGACAGAAAGATGCAAGAAAGGATGAACTCATCTAACACTTATGAGTCAACTAACAGGAAGTCAGAATCCTCATTTAAGCCATATCTCTCTAAGCCATATGGTAGAAATGAAAGCAAGAAAGTGAATGCTGTTGAAGACGAGGATCCTGAAGAATATCCTGAACTATCTGAGTATTGATTTTCTGTTAACATTCCTGAATTAATGTATGCCATGCAGGGTTTAGGAGACAAGGCTAGGTGGCCTCGAAAGAATCAACAAAAGGCCGATTGGAAAGATAAGTCAAAATGGTGTGCTTTCCACGAAGATTTCGGACATGTAACTGAGGATTGCATTGCTCTAAGGAAAGAAATAAGCTATCTTCTAAGCAAGGGATATCTGAAAGATCTCTTAGGAAGAAAGAAGAATAAGGGTCAGGATACTGAGAAGGATCCTGAGCGAGCAGCATCACCTCCCGCGGATGCCAAGATAATCAACTTCATTTCGGGAGGATCCGACATTTGTGGGACTTCGTATTCAGCGGCAAAGAGACATGCAAAAGAAGCTAAGGCCGAAAGGGGAGACAAACCTGTCAGGATTGCTACCCTCACAACCGACAAAGTGATCACATTTGATGCTGATGACAGGGATACTGTCCAGGATCCTCACCATGATGTTCTGGTAATAACATTATATGTGGCTAACCATTTTGTACGCAGGATATTGGTTGATAATGGCAGTTCCGTTAACATAATCCAACTAGAGACTCTGAAGAGAATGAATGTATCTCCAATGGATATCACTTCAAAGTCTACCGTGCTTGTTGGGTTCAGTGGAAAGGCTAGAAACACAGTGGGAGAGATAAAGTTACCAGTATACGTTGAAGGAGTCAACTCGATACAACATTTCTGTGTGATGGATTCTCTATCCTGCTATAACATCATACTGGGAAGACCATGGATTCACGATATGAAGGCTGTGCCGTTAACGTATCACCAATGCATCAAGATCCCTACCCCTTGGGGAGTTGTCAAAGTTGATAGTGATCAGCAGGAGGCGAAAGAATGTTACTCATCCTCGATGAAATCCTCAACCAAGCCTAGTACAGCATAGCAATTAAAGATACGGGCCCAGGATATCGTGGAGGATTCGGAGCAGGATGTGAAGAAAATTATCCTGGATCAGGATAATCCTGATATCTCGGTGCTCGTAGGAACCAATATCCCTCAGGATATTGAAGAACAGTTAATTAACTTTTTGAAATGCAGGATGTCAACGTTTGCATGGAAGCATGAGGATATGACAGGCATATCCAAAGACATTATCACTCACAAGCTTGGAATTGATAAATCATTCAAGCCTGTTCAGCAAAAAAGAAGGAAGTTTGCTCCCGAGAGGAATATGATTATCCAAGAGGAAGTTGAGAGATTATTGAAGTCCAGGATGATCAGAGAGGTTAAGTTCCCAAGGTGGCTAGCAAACGTGGTTGTGGTACAGAAGAAAAATGGGAAATGGAGAGTTTGTGTAGACTACACAGACTTGAACAAGGCTTGTCCTAAAGACCCATTTCCTCTTCCCCACATTGATGCAATGGTAGATGCCACTGCCGGGCATGAAATGCTGACCTTCATGGACGCATCCTCAGGATTTCAGCAGATCCAAATGGAGCCTTCTGACCAGGAGGATACTGCCTTCATGACACCAACAGGTATTTATTGTTTACAGCTATGCCTTTTGGTTTGAAAAATGCAGGTGCAACATACCAAATATTGGTAAACATGATGTTCAAAGACAAACTAGGGGACACCATGGAGGTGTACATTGACGATATGGTGGTAAAATCAAAGAAAGCTCAGGATCACCTCCAGGATATTAAAGGAGCATTTGATATCCTGGATCAGTATAACATGAAGCTAAATCCTGCTAAGTGCCATTTTGGAGTGGGGGCAGGAAAATTTCTAGGATATATGGTGACCAAAAGAGGAATAGAAGCGAGCCCGGAGCAGATTAAAGCCATCTTGGATATTAAATCGCCCTCAAATATGAAGGATGTTCAACGATTAACAGGGCGAGTGGCAGCATTAAACAGATTTATCTCAAGATCCTCAGAAAAATGCAAAGATTTTTATGATATCCTGAAGAAGAACAAGAAATTCGAATGGGGTGAGAAGCATGAAGCGGCCCTACAGGATTTAAAGCAATATCTTTCAACCGCACCTCTACTAATGAAGCCTGAGAATGGTGAACCATTATCCCTATACCTCGCAGTATCAGGGAATGTGGTAAGTGTCGTCCTTGTAAAGGACCATGAAGGTCAGCAATATCCTGTTTATTATGTTAGTAAAAGCTTGTTAAATGCTGAAACTAGATATTCTCATTTAGAAAAATTGATACTAGCATTAGTTATGGCATCAACGAAACTTAGACATTACTTTGAGACACATAGGATTCATGTTAAAACCAATTATCCTGTTAAAAGTGTGCTTAGGAAACCAGAAATGTCAGGCAGGATGGCTAAGTGGTCGGTAAAGTTGAGTGCTTATGATTTAGTATATAAACCTAGAAATGCCATAAAGTCTCAGGCTTTAGCTGACTTTGTGGCTGATTTTAGTAGTGACATTCAGGATGAGGTAGACCTAGAAGTTCAACAGTTAGGAGAATCCTCAGGATCCTGGACATTATATACTGATGGTGCATCTAATATAAGAGGAGAAGGATTAGGAATACTACTAAAATCGCCACAGGGGGACATATTACCCCAGGCTATTAGGTGTGAATTTCCTGCTACTAATAATGAAGCAGAGTATGAGGCTTTAATTGCAGGATTAGAGTTGGCTAAGAGCATGAGTATCAAAGATTTACAAGTATATGTTGACTCTTTGTTAATTACTAACCATTTTAATGGATCCTATGCAGTTAAGGGTGAGAAATTAATCGAATACCTCGATATTCTTAAAAAATTAGCAGGATATTTCGATGTTTTTACACTTGAACAGGTACCAAGGGAGGATAATGCTGAAGCAGATGTCTTAGCAAATCTGGGATCGTCGATTAGGATACCAGAAGGGACCCAAATACCGATATTACATATCTTGTATCCTGCAACGAATCCTCAGGATAAAGAAGTAGCGGGTATTCAGGATCCTGATGCGGAGTATCCTGAAAAGTATCCCAAATCCTGGACGACGCCAATCATGAGATATCTCAAGGAAGGACACATTCCCGGGGAGGAAAATCCTAAGGCATTTAGGATGAAGGTATCACGATTTACTATTATAAATAATGTGTTATACAGGAAATCTCTTGCAGGACCATATTTGAGGTGCTTGGAGGATCCTGAAGCCAAAGAAGTACTTCAGGATATACATGAAGGGGATTGTGGTAATCACACTGGGGGCAGATCATTGTTCTCGAAAGTATTAAGGACAGGATATTATTGGCCAACGATGAGGAAAGATGCTGCAGAATATGCTCGAAGATGTGATGCATGTCAAAGGCATAGTAACATACTACATCAACCAGCTGAACCACTATATCCTGTAGTTTCCCCTTGGCCATTCATGAAATGGGGGATGGATATAGTAGGGAAGTTACCAAAAGCTCTGGGAGGAAAAGTCTGTATGTTAGCAATGACGGATTATTTCTCTAAGTGGGTTGAGGCTGAAGCATTTGTTCAAGTTAGAGACCAAGAAGTAGTATCCTTCATAAAGAGGAAAATCCTGACTAGGTTTGGGGTACCAGCTGAGATCATTTGTGATAATGGGTCCCAGTTTATAAGCAAAAGGACAACTGACTTTTGCAAGAGTTGGGGAATCAAAATGATCACATCTACTCCGGTACATCCTCAAGCGAATGGGCAAGCTGAATCCTCAAACAAGATAATAGTCAATAACTTAAAGAAGAGGCTTGGAGCCAAAAAAGGAAGATGGGCGGAAGAGTTACCCTTTGTTTTGTGGGCTGATAGGACAACGGTAAAGAATGCAACCGGCCAAACCCCGTTTTCCTTGGTATTTGGAGCAGAAGCAATGATTCCAACAGAAATGACGATACCTACTGCAAGATCTATTCTACAGGATCCTGAGCAGAATCCTGAAGTCTTATGTCAAGATTTGGATACTATAGATGAAAAAAGAGACGCAGCAAGACTAAGGATAGCAGCATATCAACAAAGAATATCCAGAGCATATAATAAGAACATAAGGACTAGAAGATTTCGAGTTGGTGATTGGGTGCTAAGAAAGGCTTTTCAAAATACCACTAATCCTGCCGATGGCAAGTTAGCTCCAAAATGGGAAGGACCATATGAAGTCGAGTCAGAAGCAGGGAAAGGAGCATATCGACTCAAGAATATGGAAGGGGATATGCTACCAAGATCCTGGAATGCAATACATTTAAAGCTCTATTTCAAGTAAGAGTAGAATTTATTTTCTATCTCGGAATGGTATGTATTCTATTTTAAATATATTTGTTTATTATCTTGAACCCAATACTGACTTAAGCATCGGAGGGGTGTTAGCCAAGCTAACACCCACCTTAGTTTACAATTGTTTTGCAGCATATGTCTCAGGATATAGCTCCAGGATATGTACTCAGGATAACTCGAAAGATTAGAGGATTGGCCCCCTCTCTCACGTTTAAGGGATCTTGGTCCCTTCAAAGGTTTAAAGGTATTCACCTTTCTTTCTAATTGGGTTTAAACACCTCGCCTGGAGTGCAAGTTATCTAGGTATAGTTCAAAGTAGAGGGACCAGTTCATGTAAAAGTGGCTGACAATTTCGTTGCTGTTGGCTATATCCTGGATCCTAAAGGTATACGAGGATTGATCACCCTCTCTCACGAAAGAGTATTTTCATACTCTCTAAGGTTTAAAGGTTTTCACCTTTCTAAGAATTGGAGTTTATACACTCTCGCCTGTAGCGCATGAAATTTAGGGTTTATCCCCAGATATCAGGGTTTATCCCCAAGATATTAAGGGTTTATCCCAAGTATGCTAAGGATTCATTTCAGGATATCAGGGGTTTTGTCCTGGGGTATTCGGAATTTATTCAAGTCAAGGTATGAATACATTTGCGTTTCTGTGTCGAACACAGGGGACATACATTATACTGTTCAAAGGATGGATCCAAGTTTATAAGTTTGCACTGGGGACAAACTTATAATGGAGGATTGAAATTGATTCTCTAAGAATCTCTGGTATGATCTCTTCTTTTTATTTGGACAATTTATAGGTTTGTATTTCAATATTCTGATCAAGATATCTTTCAGGATATCTTCTAGGATACGTTTATAATATATTCCTAAAAATGTTCAAACCAAACAGTTTTCACAAGTAAAATTTGTATATCAATGACAACAATAATAAAGTCAAAAGAGAAGTTATATTATTAACATACCAAAAGATGTGCTCTTAGTTTCACCTCAAAACAAGGCCCATCCACTAAGAGCACTAATAGTTCCTTACCATATTTACCCAACAGTTGAAGGTTTCATCTCAAACCGAGACCCATCCACCTCCAACTGTTGTATTGTTCAAAAAGCATGCAGGAAATATAAATTGTTCAGGTGCAGAAAAGTAAATTGTTTAAGGGATCACAGACCAACATTCAAATTTAAAAAAGGTGGGCTCTGGCCTTGGCACGTATATCCGTCATCGCCCACCTGAATGCCCTCACACAGCGGCATCTTCTCCAACCTTCTCAGACTTCTCAGCACCAGCATCCTGAGCAGCATCCTCACCAATATCCATCCCAGCATCCGCTCCAGCATCTTTCTTGTCTCCAGCCTGGATCACCACCTCTGCTGACTTAGAAGACTCACCAGCTTCAACAGGAAGTGGCACAACTTTGCCTCCGAGCTCCTTTAGCTTGGCCACCCAGGATTCAACTGGCCAAGATGGACAAACAAGGCCCGTCTCCTTGGCCTAATAGGCCATCTTGATGCGTGCTTGTAACAGGGAGACGATAGCGGAAGCCTTGATTCCCTCCCGGAAATTTACCAGGGCTTGATCATGATCCATTTGAACGGTGGCAAGTTTGAGCTCAGCGTCTTGGGTAACCTTCTTCAGCATGCTTTCGTAGTGCCGGGTCTTCGCTTCGGCAATGGCACCTTGGTCAGTGACGGTGCTTTCAAGCTGTTTGATCCTGGCTTCATGGAGTGCAACAGTACCACAGGCATCATTATACAAGTGGAGTAAATGCTGGAGGCCCTGCACATCAATTTCAGGTATGAGTTAGAATATATTGTCCAGGATATCCTGTCAGGATATCCTATTAGGATATACGTGCAGGATATTTGTGCAGGATATGCGTCAAGATATTACCTTGTTAAGGAAGGATGTCATTGGCTCTAAGGAATCAGAGAAACTGAGTTCGTCATAGGAGAACCCTTCTGAACCTGGAGCACTGACTTCAAGACCTTTCCTCTTTTTTGCTGTGGAAGCACGAGTCCTTGGATTGGCCTTGGGAGCCGGGAGTGGCTTGGAGCTAGTAGCAGCAGGAGTTTCTTTCTTGACTGTGGCTGGAGTTGGGTAGCTGTCGAGTTCATCGAGGTCTAGATAGACTGGAACTTTGCTGGAGTCTGCACACAGGGAGTAAAATTCTAAATCTCTCCTAAGGATATCAAATGAAAACATATATGTACAGGATATTTTGCAGGATCCTTACCAGACATGTTTGCACTTGAAAGAGGACTTGGAGTTGGTGGGGATGGATTGAAACTTCTTTCAGCCTCTGGAAGGAGTCTGATGGCGTCTATTCTTTTTTGAGAATCAGCAAGAGGAGGTGCAATCTTCCTGAAATCAGCTGCATACACAACAGAGAAAATAAAATTGGTCAGTTCAGGATATAAAGTAGGATAAGAGATAGGATCATCTTTAAACCCTAAATCATACCCTTCTTCAACCATCTCATCGGATAATCTGTTCCACCAGGGATTGAATCCCTTTTTACAAAGAAAAACTTGGATTGCCAACCATCCCCGTTCCTGGTGGCACGAAGTATCAATGGGTCACCAGAAGTAGAATAAAACAGAAATCTACATGATCCATGGCATCTAAGTTTGTAAGCTAAGGGGAGATCATGGACGGAAAGATCAGGAATGTGGTTTCTTTTGATCTGGTCAAGAACAGACAAAACACGCCAGAGCATTGGCATGGTTTGGCTGAAGGAGATTTTGGTGATATTAAAGAATTCGGTGATGAAGTCCGGAAAGGGGAATTGTAGCCCTAGGGTAAAAGGGAAAGCACTGAAGCATATCCACTCGCTGGAGACCATATCCGACTGGATTTCCCGGTCAAACGGTCTAAATACGGTTCCTTCCGAGAAGATGCCGGAGGATTTTAAGGCTGACAGGTGGGCACTATCGAAGGTACATACTTCCTTCTCCGGTTCTTGGAGAAGGTTCTGTTGGATGAATGTGGGAGCCGAGTCACCTGAACTGGATCTTGTTTGCCTTGGCATTTGGTCACCTGAATTTTTCGCCGGAGAAAGAGGATAAAGATGAATATGAAGATGAGAGAGAGAATGTTACCTTTTCCTTGTCGATTATGATTAAAAAGAGATGAGGATGAGAAGATATAGGGCATGATGAGTAAATATAGGCTGGGTAGTTGAAAACGGTCACATCATTGGTCTTATCTATTAATTACCTCGGTCTTCGTGAAAAATGTAACCGTTAGTGCAGGATAACAGACGGTAACATTTTTGGGGACAATTGTTATGGGTGAAATTCTGAGCCCATATCCTGGAAAGTATCTTGATTTATATCTTGGTTATATAGTATCTGTTTACATCCGGGATGCTGGTTCAGGATATTGGTAACATCCTGAATGGTATCCTCAGGATTACTAACGGGTCATGTGCAGGTATGTGGGTTAGAAGTTAGCAACGTTCACAAGGACTCATTCCGCGGAATACTCGGTCCAAGTTGTTCAAGGAAAGACGTTAAGTCTGCTTTATTTGGTTCCAAACGGCTACTTATGGAATATTCGGGAGCATCCCATATTTATAGGAATTTTAGTTTCTACTTTGTAACTATAAATAGGTGGGTATACCAGATCGAATAGGACATCACATTTCCACTCGCTACACTCTAACACTTGCTCTCTAGCAATTTTCACGTTCATACAAAAGCATTGTAACACTTAGCGATCTGGTCTATATCCTGCACTGTATCCTGAAGTTGAAAGCATTAAGAAGAACAAGGCAGCTGCGATTGTCAGCTCCCGAGGTTTTATGCCGGTGATCTAGATTGATCAAGGGCTTTCCTCGTACATCTCGTGTCATTTCCTTTACTTTTTACTCATTGTTTGATCGTAGATACAGCTCAATATCCTGAGCCGTATCCTGAATACTGATTTTCCAAATAACTTAACCGGCATATTTTCAACACACTTTTTAGCACACTACCTCACTTTACTAATTTGATCACTTAATTGCCTCGGTAATTTTTGACCAAAACAGCTGCGGCTGCACCAAATCAAGCTGGCAACAATCCTGCTCAAGTTCGTTTTCCTCCAGGTTCTTGCTTCAACTATGGCGAGATGGGCCATTTCCGAAGAAATTTCCCAAAGCTTGCTAATGCGAATCTAGCACAGGGATGAGCATCTGACCGATTAGAAGACGACGTTGTTTAGAAATAATCAAGCCTTATGTATTATTTTCTTTTGTTGTCAAGATCTATGAAACAGTTGTTGTTGTTGTTATAAATAAATCTTTTATTTACATTGCAATGTACTTAGGTGGTTGCGCAAACAACATATCCCCTACAATACCGACGATGTGACGACTCGAAATCTCAAGGTCCTTGTCTATGTAGAACTTGCTGTCACGATTCGTTTCATGTCGTAACTTGAGTGCGTTATGTGAATGATTGAAATATCTATTATGTCTAGGCTTATAATTGAGTTGTTAATGTTTGGTGGTAACATGTTTAGACTTTGCATTTATTGGTTGAACACACACTTGGATCACAGATAGTCGGCCCATACACTCATACATCTTATTCGGCCCCCACACACATACATTCTATTTAGATCCAACAGGCCAAAACCCAAAGCCCATGTTTTAGTGACTTTAGAAATATATACGTAAACTATGATTTGGAAAGATAGCAAACCCTAAACACCCTCTTCCATTCCCTCAAGCTCGACGGCAACCCCCCCCCCATCATCGAAGACATCATCTTGTTCAAGCCAACTGTTGGTTAGTAGATGCGTATTTATATTATTCCTTATTTGTTGTTCTTGTTTATTTGTGAAATCGATTTGTATGTGTAAGTGCGACGTTTGTGTAGTTGATTATGCATGATCGATGATAATGTTAAAAGAAGGATAGTGATTCAGACTTGCATAACTATTAGCTGATGGTTGATTCGATTTGTGTGCATATGGGATAATAAGTATGACTTAGGGTTTGCACATGATTTCACATGTATGATTCAATGATTAATATTTCGTATGAGTTGGGTGTATTGTTGCCGTCAATAGTTTAATATCACATGGGCCATGCAAATTGATGTATTCAACGTTTGACTAAAGATCACTCAAATAGATATGATTGGGCCGCATTACAATTGCATGTGACTTTCTTATCTTTTGATTTTATTCCATGTGGTTTAATAATATAATGGCTATGATAGTTATAGGTGTTTTACGAAACCAAGAAGTATGATAAGTCTTTTGTCTTGTCGAGTAGCATAGGATGGATGAGGTATGATGATGAGGTGAATACATTAGGGATTACATGCTTATTATAATTCTTGATTTCTTGTTACATACTGAACAAATAACAAGGGGATGACTGAGATTATAATGGTCCGAGTAGCATTCGTCGATGTGGTGTTGTTGTAGATGTGTAATCATGGGAAACTGGATGTTATGTTACTCGCATACTAGATGATGTTTAGGGAGGCATGTTGTTGAATTCGTTTAATGATATTGATCATATATGATAATTTAGCTAATGTGCCATGCTCATGAATTTGATATATTAACTAATGGATCAGTAGGTTAAAATTAAAGTAATGGTTACCATGCTAGTCTTTGGGCTGCACATGTTCCGGGTAGTTATGGGCATGAGACGAATGAAGACAGCCGCACATCGTGCGGGCTGGGCTTCATTGATCGGCTTCGGGCTGGGTAAAACACGAAACTATTGTACGGGCCGAGCACGTGAAACTGGCTATACACTTATTTTGGGTTTGAGCAAAAAGGGGCCGTACACTATAGGGGTTGCGTATTTGATTGAGTCTTTGTTTATATAACACACGAGACCTACTAATTGTGTATTGATGATTTGAATATCTATGGCTAGGTATTTCACTGATACGTTACATGTGTAATGTGAACTTACATAGGATTGATGTGTTATACGTGACCCCAAATAGTTATTATAGCATGATATGTGATGACGTTATGACATGCTAAGTTGATAATGAGGAACATGAAATCTGTGTTATGAACCACTACATGCACTGAATGATTAGGGTGTATCACGAGATTATATGCAAAGTGTTGACTATGCGATTTAAGTGTGCGGAAACTAATTGTTAATGGTAACATTACTAGGATTTGGTTGACTATCTGGGAATAAGTAATTAATTCTACCGAGCAAACCAAAGGTGAGTTCACTGCACTTTTCTAAGCATGCGTCCCAGTGGTTTGGGACATCTGGTAAACGTTTCTAAAGGGAATACTGGGTAAACTGTTATTTGGGATGTTGGTTATTGAACACAGAATCGATCATCTACCGTGTTGCCTGTAAGGCAATGGGGTAACTAATTGATAGCGCTATTAGGTTTGACACCCTCACACCGGGCCATAAGGACGGGCGTGATCTAGTTACCTGGACATCATTACCAATGCTTGGTTAGGGGCATTGGGGTTGGGCACACTCCCAGGTTATATTGGGCACACTCCCATGGTATATATTGGACACACTTCCAGTATATAAGACTCTCCTACGTTAATAACAATCCCAAAACGAAACGATGAGTTGACTTAACAGATATCTGGTAACTACACACGTTAACAAAACCTTGAACTCACCAGCGTAGTCTGACACACTTGTTTGCATGCTTGTAGGTCGTTAGCTGAGATACTTTGGAACTTGCTATCTGGAGCAGCTGGAGTGGGCATGGTCTTGCTGGACGTATTTATTTTATTGGTTTATTGATACATTACTTTGGTTTTAAAACTGGTTAACTTTGCTTCCGCTGATTACTTTGGTTTTCATTTAAATTTACAGATAGTGTTTTATTTACAATCAAGTACTTGATCTTTTAATCGAATGCGTTGGATATAATTAGTGGCTCATTGTTGGATCGTCGCACTCCTAATAGGGACATACCCTAGGTGGGAATTTGGGGGTGTGACAGTTTGGTATCAGAGCCACTGGTTATAGTGAACTTGGTTTTAAAAACGTTTTTATCAAACCAGACTATAACCGAACAGTTCTGACAACAAAGAATACGACCATGACACTCAGCTCCAGATTGCAAGGTTTGTCTCTCGTGTACTCATTGTACTGCGTAACTAGTGAACACTTACATATGATATTACATGTGATTCCGCGTTTAACACAACAGTATGAATTTACGTATTACTTGCACATGTTATGTGACTGATAGGGTGGTATTTCCCTAAACATTCATGACTCACGTTTTGTGATACTCTTTGTATGCTACTAGAGTTTGAGGAACCATTCGACATGAGTTAGGATGAGCTGAGATGAGCATGCAAATCACAACATTATTGTGGGTGCACACATAATAATAATGTGGGGTGCATGTGAGTCCCAGTGAGGCTTAACAAGTGAAGAAGGGGTTCCGCTCTGTTATTTGATCAGTGTGAAACGTAACAAATTTATAGGAGTCATAACAGTGATCGTCTCCTACTCGAATGTGACCTTTTCACCTCTCTCTGATTCCTTTCGAATCTCGATGCCATCGAGTATTACCTGAACACCCATCTGAACGCCTAGCGAACCGGGTAGAATGTTAGGTTCTTGTACGAACATCCCTGAGTTGGATGTTGCAGCGTCGAATGATTGGTCGATACCTTCTCACTCCTTTTCATTGGTTGGAACTCTGTGTATTGACGCCTTAGATTCTGTAAGTGCGATCGTTTCTGCAACACCCTAGCAACGTACTGTGTATTACTCGACCAACTTGCAAGAACGATGGACAAGAGGATGAGCATAGTACTTTACCAACTTCGGTAATTGGACGACCCTGACTATCAGTAACGAACATCAACAATTTGACGCCAAACGAATCCTAAACCCTAGTTAACAACTTATGGGAGCCGACTTTTACGAATCAATCGGGACATAAACGATGACTATTGGCCATGATGTGGAATGTGTAACTGCCAGCACAATGAGTAGCGCCTTGGAACGTGGCACGGAATGTGGAGAGATGGACATTGCTGGTGAAAGATTGCAGGACTCCATTTCGAGCAACAACATTAGAAGCAACAGTCACGATGACAGCAAAGTACTCGCAAATCATGACTTTCGGTATGGAAATGATGGTGGCTTCAACAGGGAATGGCCGATGTTAAGGCAAGACGCCAACAACCCAAGGAGCAATGACAGTTTCGGGAATTCTAGTAGTAGTAGCAACAACACTGGATATGGTACTCGCGAAGGACACTTAGGATTGGCGTGGGCAACGCCAGGATTATAGCAACATGGTGGCCTACATGTTCTTAGTAACTAATCGCTTCGTCACTGCTTTGCTTAACCCTGATGCTTCTTGAAACCGAACCTGCTGTGGAATCGGCTGATGGCAAGTCAGATGAAACCGCATATGTTAGTTGGAATGCAAACTCGACCTTGTGGGACATGTATTCGACACCGATTTTCTTTCTACTATCCTTGATGGCTACAATGCAGTAGTTAGTGTGGACTGGATATCCAGAACTCGCGCGAATGTACCCAGTGGGGAGAAAATTTTGTGTGGTGAATTGTTATTTGTTCTAAAGCGTTAGACTAGTGCAAGGGCTAGCACCATTTTGGCTATGAGGGCCCAGAAGCGTCTACGGAGGCATGACCCCACTATATTATCAAACGTTCCTGATGATAAGGCTAAGGAAAATTGGAACGAGGATCCACCAATTGTTGTGACTCGTCTCAGTGTGTTATTCGGGGAACTTCCAGGTTTACTACCACAACTGTTAGTCGGAATCTCAGTTGATCTCACGCTAGAGGCAGCTCCGAGTACTCGTACTCTTACCATCTTGCACCAGGAGGGTTACAAGAACTGTATAAGCTAATACGAGAACTGTTGGACAGGAACCTAGTTTTCGCTTTGGGGATCCCCAGTTTCATTCGTGAAGATAAGCGTTTTTGTGCGTGTACTGACTATCGAGAACTCATCAAGGCGACAGTTGGGAACTGTTTGCCTCGACCATGTATTGACAACCTGTCGACTAGTTGCAAGGGACGAACTTTCATTCAAGGATTGATATACGAGCAAACTATTAGCAGATGCAAGTCCAAGGGGAAAATGTTCTTAAAGTGGCTTATCAGACGCAATTCGGCCATACGACTTTGTATTCCATGACCATTGGGGTAATTATCACACCAGCAGCTTTATAGACCATGTGAACCAACCATGCTATTGGGGGACGTTTGAATCCTTTCCAGGAGAAAAGAGCATCATGGACAGCTTTGTATCTTATTTGAGAGCTCCTGGGGGAGGAGCCACCCCGCGCGAAGTCTTAATAAATGTAACTTCTAAATTCAAGAGGTAACCTTTTTGGGTCATATAATCAACGAAGTGGGAATGCACGTGGATCTCGCTAAGGCCCGTTCGAGGATACAACAATTTCTTGGTTTCGCTTGATGCTATCGCAGATAATCGTAGGATTTTCGGAAGTCGTGTAGCTTAAATCTCTTTATCACAGCCGGGTGCTGTGTTCGTGAAAGACAGGACAGGAGGACGTCTTTTCAGCTTTCGAATCCCAACTCTGCAATACACTGAGCATCGTCTTTACCCGAGGGTGCGGGTGATTCAGTGGTGTATCCTTATGGTTCGATTCAGAGTCCCAGTTACACGCCGATACAAAACGAGAAGGTGATGGCTTACGTAGTGGATTTGCAAGAAGAATTGCCCGAGTCACAACCGGCGGTGGAAGCCATGGTCTTGGATTTAAGCTGGAGGAATTACTTGGACGGTACCAAATACACTACTTAGACCGATCACAAGGGCCTCCCGTGTACCCTTATTTCGAAAGAGCTGAATCAGTTAATGGTACCGCTGAATGGAACCTTTGGATGATTACGACGGTGAAACTTGAATGTGCACGAGCTCTGCAGCTCACTATCGACTCTAACTTACCTGATTAGACTCGCTCTGTTCAAACTGGAGAACTGAAGGAAGAAAATTTTCGAGTTGAACCCATGCGGAGCATGGAGAAGCAACCTTTTGCAGGACGGACGATATTCGCTACCTCAAGGAACGAGTGTGGATCTCATTATACGGCAACTTTAGGGAACTTGTGTTGAGCAAAGCACACCGGCTTCGATATTCTAGTCGTCTGGGTTTTTATAAGAGATATTAGGATCTATAGAATCTTGTACTGGTGATCGGGCATGAAGGCCCACCTAGCTACGTATGTGAATGATGTTTGACTTGTGGGAAAGTCAAGGTGGAGTATCAGCAACCAGAAACACCCATATGGAATTGAGAACAGACTGCCATGGATTCTGTCACTAGTCTACTTGCAACTCAAAACGGAAACAGTATCACCTAGGTGATCGTTGATTGTCTCATGTAACTAGCACACTTTCTTGCAATCAAGTAAACTGACGAGTCTTCACAAGCTTTGAATGTTCCTCTGAGTGAGGCGGTTTTAGTTACGAGGTGCCAACCCCTGTTACCTCTGATTTTGATCTATGCTTGATTTATGACAGGCAATACACGACACCCTTGGCTCACGTCTAGACAGCAGCGTTGCTTATCACCGTAGGATAAATGATCAGAATAAACGAACCCCCGACATTCGAAGACATGCTGCGAGCATGTGTGGGATTGACCTAGTGTAAATTGGAAGGACGCATACCTATGGCTGAGTTCAACAAAGCTACTACCATATTCAGACAGCTCTGTTTGAGGCATTGCAAGGATGATAATGCCAATCTTCTCGTGGACTGAGGTGGATAACGACCTAATCACGGGTCAAGGGCTTGCACTCGAAACTCTTGGAAGGACTATTTAGATTGGAAATCATGTGGCGACAACGCGTGATCGCCAGGAAACCTGATAACTTAGGAAACACCAGGAGTTCGCTGCAGGCGAACGTGTCATATTGGAAGTCTCACCCTGGGCGGGTGCGGTATGCCTCGGGAAGCGTGGCGAGCTTAACTTGCATCATGTTGAGCCATACAACATTCTGGGAAGGATCGGTAGCATGACTTACAAACTAGACTTATCGGATGAATTGGGTAGCGTACGTGATGTCATTTATGTCTCGAATCTAAGGTAGTGTTTGTCCAATGAATCGCTTACGATACCCTTATTAGAGTCTGAGGTTAATGGCAAGTTGCAGTTGTCGAGGAATCTACTGAAATCATGGACCAGGACGTCAAGATTCGTTAATATAGTCGAACCCCAATCGTGAGGGTTCGTTGGAACTCAAGACGTGGACCGGAGTTCACGTGGTAACGTAATGATAAGAGTAAGCTCTAGTATCCTCAGTTGTTCAAGCGATGGAATCAACTTTTGATATCATTGGCGAATTTCGGGATGAAATTCCTTTTCAAGTTGGGGATGATGTGGTACCCGAGGAAAATCCACAGTCATCCTAATCTAACACTTTGACGCTTTGTGTTACTTTTGATTTACCATGTCACTTTTGGCCTGCTTGTCAAATTTCGGGACGAAATTTCTTTCAAGTTGGGGATGATGTGACGACCCGAAATCTCAAGGTCCTTATCTATGTAGAACTTGCTGTCACGATTCGTTTCATGTCGTAACTTGAGTGCGTTATGTGAATGATTGAAATATCTATTATGTCTAGGCTTATAATTGAGTTGTTAATGTTTGGTGGTAACATGTTTAGACTTTGCATTTATTGGTTGAACACACACTTGGATCACAGATAGTCGGCCCATACACTCATACATCTTATTCGGCCCCCACACACATACATTCTATTTAGATCCAACAGGCCAAAACCCAAAGCCCATGTTTTAGTGACTTTAGAAATATATACGTAAACTATGATTTGGAAAGATAGCAAACCCTAAACACCCTCTTCCATTCCCTCAAGCTCGACGGCAACCCCCCCCCCCATCATCGAAGACATCATCTTGTTCAAGCCAACTGTTGGTTAGTAGATGCGTATTTATATTATTCCTTATTTGTTGTTCTTGTTTATTTGTGAAATCGATTTGTATGTGTAAGTGCGACGTTTGTGTAGTTGATTATGCATGATCGATGATAATGTTAAAAGAAGGATAGTGATTCAGACTTGCATAACTATTAGCTGATGGTTGATTCGATTTGTGTGCATATGGGATAATAAGTACGACTTAGGGTTTGCACATGATTTCACATGTATGATTCAATGATTAATATTTCATATGAGTTGGGTGTATTGTTGCCGTCAATAGTTTAATATCACATGGGCCATGCAAATTGATGTATTCAACGTTTGACTAAAGATCACTCAAATAGATATGATTGGGCCGCATTACAATTGCATGTGACTTTCTTATCTTTTGATTTTATTCCATGTGGTTTAATAATATAATGGCTATGATAGTTATAGGTGTTTTGTGAAACCAAGAAGTATGATAAGTCTTTTGTCTTGTCGAGTAGCATAGGATGGATGAGGTATGATGATGAGGTGAATACATTAGGGATTACATGCTTATTATAATTCTTGATTTCTTGTTACATACTGAACGAATAACAAGGGGATGACTGAGATTATAATGGTCCGAGTAGCATTCGTCGATGTGGTGTTGTTGTCGATGTGTAATCATGGGAAACTGGATGTTATGTTACTCGCATACTAGATGATGTTTAGGGAGGCATGTTGTTGAATTCGTTTAATGATATTGATCATATATGATAATTTAGCTAATGTGCCATGCTCATGAATTTGATATATTAACTAATGGATCAGTAGGTTAAAATTAAAGTAATGGTTACCATGCTAGTCTTTGGGCTGCACATGTTCCGGGTAGTTATGGGCATGAGACGAATGAAGACAGCCGCACATCGTGCGGGCTGGGCTTCATTGATCGGCTTCGGGCTGGGTAAAACACGAAACTATTGTACGGGCCGAGCACGTGAAACTGGCTATACACTTGTTTTGGGTTTGAGCAAAAAGGGGTCGTACACTATAGGGGTTGCGTATTTGATTGAGTCTTTGTTTATATAACACACGAGACCTACTAATTGTGTATTGATGATTTGAATACGTATGGCTAGGTATTTCACTGATACGTTACATGTGTAATGTGAACTTACATAGGATTGATGTGTTATACGTGACCCCAAATAGTTATTATAGCATGATATGTGATGACGTTATGACATGCTAAGTTGATAATGAGGAACATGAAATCTGTGTTATGAACCACTACGTGCACTGAATGATTAGGGTGTATCACGAGATTATATGCAAAGTGTTGACTATGCGATTTAAGTGTGCGGAAACTAATTGTTAATGGTAACATTACTAGGATTTGGTTGACTATCTGGGAATAAGTAATTAATTCTACCGAGCAAACCAAAGGTGAGTTCACTGCACTTTTCTAAGCATGCGTCCCGGTGGTTTGGGACATCTGGTAAACGTTTCTAAAGGGAATACTGGGTAAACTGTTATTTGGGATGTTGGTTATTGAACACAGAATCGATCATCTACCGTGTTGCCTGTAAGGCAATGGGGTAACTAGTTGATAGCGCTATTAGGTTTGACACCCTCACACCGGGCCGTAAGGACGGGCGTGATCTAGTTACCTGGACATCATTACCAATGCTTGGTTAGGGGCATTGGGGTTGGGCACACTCCCAGGTTATATTGGGCACACTCCCATGGTATATATTGGACACACTTCCAGTATATAAGACTCTCCTACGTTAATAACAATCCCAAAACGAAACGATGAGTTGACTTAACAGATATCTGGTAACTACACACGTTAACAAAACCTTGAACTCACCAGCGTAGTCTGACACACTTGTTTGCATGCTTGTAGGTCGTTAGCTGAGATACTTTGGAACTTGCTATCTGGAGCAGCTGGAGTGGGCATGGTCTTGCTGGACGTATTTATTTTATTGGTTTATTGATACATTACTTTGGTTTTAAAACTGGTTAACTTTGCTTCCGCTGATTACTTTGGTTTTCATTTAAATTTACAGACAGTGTTTTATTTACAATCAAGTACTTGATCTTTTAATCGAATGCGTTGGATATAATTAGTGGCTCATTGTTGGATCGTCGCACTCCTAATAGGGACATACCCTAGGTGGGAATTTGGGGGTGTGACAGACGATCAAGGAACCGTATTCCTTGTAGAACAGACTACCCCCAAAATTCTTCCACTTTATGATCTCTTGCGTTTTCCACAAAAAAACCTAAGTACTCATTTTTTCCAAGTAAACGAAGTATAAGGCGCAAGTTACAACTCTGGACAAATACCCAAAGTACCACTATAAATCCTTAATAGGGTGCCTAAGGATACTTCCGTAAGTCCTTAATTGTTGTCTACCTTAATTCGAATATTACATTGCCTTGTAAACGAAATCGAATTTTTGGAAGATCATCCTATCTTTTCAGATAGATTCTTGAGGACGTTGAAGTCCATCGACTGGGTTCCTAGTATACCTTGAATACCCATGTTCAAATCGATAACAAGATAATAACAATTAATAATAAACTGATAACAAATTATTAAACAAGAAAACAATTATGTGCTTATGTGTTTATGGGTTGACCTAATTAAAGTTGTCCCAAGCTTGTTCAAATTCTATCCCCTTCATGTTATAAAACAAACTGTGATTACTATGCAAGGAATTACGAAATTATGGATGCATACATAATTATGGAATTTAGTGCACAGAAACCACAACAAGTTTTGTCATGTGTAACCTTATTCATTTCCATTTCTGATGAAGAACTCGTTGATGAAAAATGAACTAGCTATTCATTTTTCACTTCTGAAAGAATATCCGTCAAGGGAAATGAATATCCTTTTGTTTATTCCTTCATTCCCATTTCTGAAGAATACCCGTTGAAGAAAATGATTATCCGTCCATTTTCGTTTCTGAAGATAATCCGTCAAGGGAAATGAATATCCTTTTGTTTATTCCTTCATTCCCATTTCTGAAGAATACC
The DNA here is from genome assembly GCA_030545235.1 of Helianthus tuberosus. Classification (NCBI taxonomy): domain Eukaryota; kingdom Viridiplantae; phylum Streptophyta; class Magnoliopsida; order Asterales; family Asteraceae; genus Helianthus; species Helianthus tuberosus. Next base: position 205,290,815 of record CM060367.1, on the reverse strand, counting down.
CATTAAAGAAAATGATTATCCGTCCATTTTCTGAAGAATATCCGTCAAGGGAAATGAAAAATCCTTTTGTTTATTCCTTAATTTCCATTTATGAAGAATACCCGTTGAAGTAAGTGATTATCCGTCCATTTTCGTTTATGAAGAATATCCGTTGAGGGAAATGAATATCCGTTTGTTTACCCTTCATTTCTATTTCTGAAGAATACCCGTTGAGGAAAATGACTCCGTCCGTTCATTTTTGTTTCTGAAGAATATCCGTTGAGGGAAATGAATATCCGTTTGTTTACCCTTCATTTCTATTTCTGAAGAACACCCGTTGAGGAAAATGACTCCGTCCGTTCATTTTCGTTTCTGAAGAATATCCGTTAAGGGAAATGAATATCCGTTTGTTTACCCTTCATTTCTATTTCTGAAGAATACCCGTTGAGGAAAATGACTCCGTCCGTTCATTTTCGTTTCTGAAGAATATCCGTTGAGGGAAATGAATATCCGTTTGTTTACCCGTCATTTCTATTTCTGAAGAATACCCATTGAGGAAAATGACTCCGTCCGTTCATTTTCGTTTATGAAGGATATCCGTTGAGGGAAATGAATATCCATTTGTTTACCCTTCATTTCTATTTCTGAAGAACACTCGTTGAGGAAAATGACTCTATCCGTTCATTTTCGTTTCTGAATAATATCCGTTGAGGGAACTGAATATCCTTTTGATTATTCCTCCTTTTCAATTTTTGAAGAACCCGTTGAGGAAAATGACTCCGTCTGTTCAGTTTCGTTTCTGAATAATATCTGTTGATGGAAATGACAGGATTATTCCTTTCATATCTTTGATGGGTTATTCTACTCAAATAGATAAACACCCTAGACTCCATGCAAGACAATTATTTAACACAACGTCACAGACAGACTCCTACGAATAAATTTCGGGACGAAATTTCCTAATGTAGGGGAGACTGTGACATCTGTGTCATTTCAATCATCAAAAAAATACCAAATCAATGAAATATTGTGTTTCATACTTGGGATTTGTAAAAATATGTGTATCATTTGCACATATCAATTCTTGTTCGATTCCGAGCTTTAAATCGCTTTCTGGAAGGTTATACGCGAACTGATGCGTAAATGTAATTAGTTTAACGCGAAAAACACTCTGGAATAGTGAAATAAGCTTAACATACCTTAAATAACCTTTACATAACTTAGAAATAAGTTTTGGAGGGTTTGGTGTGTCGAAATCAAGTCTATTCGCTTACAGGGACTAATTTCAACAAACTGCGAAAGTATGTTGATTCGTATTGTAACAAACATTACGGAACTTTATCATAAGTTAAATATGCCCTAAATATCCTTTATATAGCTTATAAATAGGCTTTGAGGTGTTTAGTGCGCAAAAATAAACTTGTAGATCAAACAGGGACTAAAAGCGTCAAAAAGTGCATAAGTTTGCATTTTCGTGCATATCTTACGTTCTGAATAGATCCGGACATCCAAAAATTTATGTAATCATTAAAATATTTTATTTTAGTGATTGGCATGATAAAATTTCATTCGTCGCGTAATTTGGATCGTTTTTGCGTCTGTTACGACTTCCGTCGTAATTAACCGAATAACGCAACCGTATGACCAAACGAACCGACATCCGGGATGTTTTTGAGCATATTTTAAGTTCCTATACTTTAACTTCATTTTAGAGCCTTGAAATGAGGTTAACGGGGCTTAAACGTGTCAAAAATGCATCAAATAGCAAGTTTTGGACTTGCAGGGGCCAATATTGTCAATCTGCCAAACCTCTTAGGCGGGCCGCGTAAGATGAAGGGTAATATTACATGGTGCGCGATAGCTGCCCAGTTCAGCAAAACTGTTTTCTGCAATCAGTTGCTGGTTTCAGGTTTTTGCACTTGGTTTCTTCATACTATGGGCAAGATTTTGATGGTTTTTATGCTCCCATTGTATTTTAAAACCTTGGGCCGAAGTGTAAGGTCATGATTCAAGCACGGTTTATGAGGAACGATCCTAACGGTTGTGGGTTTCCTATAAATACCCACCTAGAGTTCACTTGTTCCTCACAAAATCTGATTCAATTGCTCTAAGTTGGAGTTTAGCACTTCAATCCTGAGCAATTTGAATCAAGATTTCCTTGCTTGGACCCTTTGTAAGTATTCTTTCATGCTTTTATCATTTTTCTACTTTCTTCTTTAAGCAGTCTTTGGTCAACAGGAAGTTCATTTGAACTTCGCAACGTGAGCATAATCACGATGGTTATAGTCCCTTGTGACTATACCTACTGATTACCATGTTGTTTAGGCGTAGTGACGAGTCATAGTTTTGGTCAAAATACGCGTTTATGCGTATTTTGCAGCCAAACTATTCTTGGGTATCAAAACCGTTTGTTTTGATATCAAACTTGTTTTCAAACTTCGTTAAACATGTTTAACTCGTCACTTTTAGTTTAGTGCTTATGTAGGGTCGTAAGATAAGCGGTCTAAACAACCGCTTAGACTTTCGAACCCGACCCGTTTGGTCGATCATTAGGATCCGACCAAACATATTTTGTGTCCATAGTTGTGTAGGGAATAACCTTCCGAGGTTATACCTTATGGTCACTTCGTTTACTTAGTTGTATGATAGGTAGTTTATATGCCTTAGGAAAATGACCAAAATGCCCTTTTTACGCATAATTTCATTTTAAGCATATGTAACCTAAATTTTTGACATCTAAACTGATTAGGTAACATTATTAGACATGTGAAGGCATATAATACTTCTCATAGGACTAGTTAGGCGGTTCAAACGCGTTTTACGCGAACGACGCGTTAAACTAGCGTAAGCTACCTAAACGAGTCGTAATGGGTCGTAAGCACGTAGGATAGGTTTTAATTTAGTATGTAGGCTTTGTTAAACCATGTCACATGATTTCCAATACTCATTTGGTTTACGAAACCTCATCCTATCCGATCTTCCGATTTAGGTCCGGTTTATTAACATAGTTACCTATTAGGTGTCGTTTGATTCCGTGATCCCTCTAGCTTTGCTTGGTTGTTACTAAAGACTTCTAATGTAAGGACTCTAAAAAATATCCCAATTTTACCCGTAAGTAAAAACCCGGACCCCTGAAAACCTACTACGCATGAAAAATGAAGAAATCAAGATTTATGGGTTTCAGGCGGGCCGCGTAAGCCTTAAGGGAAGCTTACGCGGACCGCGTCAATGATGGGTTGACCGGATAAGTGTTCTGGATCCACGTATTGACCAGCTATCGAACCTACTCATGACCAATCAAACCTACGCCTAGACTAGGTGGTTACGCGGGTCGCGTAAAGCTTGGTCGGGAGTTCACGCGGGCCGCTTGAGGCCCTAATTTCACCTATAAATAGCCTAGTGCAGGAGCTTTCATTCTGTGTCGAAACAAACTTTCAAAAATGAACGTATACTGCTCCAAAGTCTAAAATTCAATTATTATAGCGAGGCGCTGCTACGATACAGGGTATTAACTCGATCACTGCTACGATTTAATGTCCGATCGATTAAAACTATCCGATAAATGTTTAAGTGCTGCTAAAAAAATTGGGTTTATACTTTGTCATTCGTCGTGAATTCGATGGATGTTTAAGTATTGCACTTTGTCATTGTTGTGAGGGTTTAATCTCGTGAGTTGTCGTAAATGCTGTATTAGTTACTGACCTAGTTCGTGTGCATGTTATTAATTTAGGTTACAAGGCTAAACAGTAGGCTAAACTCTGCTCAAATTAAATCTGCAAAGTGAGTCATTCTCTTTTTATCAAATGATTTACAATACTCCATTTTCAAATGTTATAATTACAGGGATTAAGTCGTGGTTATCTTAAATCACTGGCTAGTGGGGTATTGTGCACATTACTAATTTCTCACGGGTTAGGCTAATAAATCCTCACCGTGATAAACGTCACTACTTGGGGTGGGACCCAATAGTGGTATGACCATCGTCACACGGGTGACAAGGCGCCAGATAAAAATAAGATAGAAGCCATTGTAATCGCTCTTATGCTGTAAATTATAACTATGTGTCATTTTATCAAAATGAATGATTCACCAGTATTTCCCCGCTGACAAAAATATTTTTAAAACATGTTTCAGGCGACCTGCTGTAAATCAAGGAAAACGTGCTTCAGAGCACTAACAAGCTTGAAGAGGTGGCTCAGTTAAAATAAATAAACATGTTTTAATAAATCAGGGAATTCCTAGTAAAATTCCTCTATTGTAAATTACGGGGTTTATCCTGAATTATGAAATAAAATAATCGGGCATTTTCAGCATTAAAAAGATCCTGTCAAAAATCTTCCGCTGTCGCATTATAAATACCACAGGTTCCTGTCCCGCGGCTCCTGACCGGGTCAAACCGGGGCTGGGGCCGTGATAGGAAAAGGTGGTATCAGAGCCACTGATTTAAGCCTATTAAGTATTTAAAATACTTAATTTTCCTGATTATCATTCTATGATTATGTGTCTTTAACTGACTATTTGTTAGTTACAGTATGGGTAAGCAAAAACTTTCGAACATCTATCTTAAATTAGAAGGTTACCAAAAGAAAAGGGAAGTTCATCCCAATCAAATTCCTTAAGACACTCAGCAGATACGGAGGAAGGAATATTCGTTCGTAAAGCACAATATGAAGAACCACTTTCTCCTAATAAAAGAAGTTTGATTATTAGGAAAAGTCAAGAGAAACTAAAGAAGTCCAAAGAAGGGAAGAGTAATCAGGAAACCCAGAAAATAGGCAGTAATCCACCATGGGAGGAAAAATTATACGAAAAATGGGCTGACCTCTATATGTTAGCCACTGTAGCAGTAAATGCTAACATTTAAATACCATGATCTAGTTCTAGCAACCATATCATCTGCAATTCAGAAACCCTAAAGAAAACTTTTCCCAGTAAAATAAATAAATTTATAATAAACCATAGTATGTTTTAATTGTCAGTTGTCCTTTGTATTAAATTAGTCACACGGTATGCAATAATACTTGAATTTTTATTTGTGAAATTTGTTATAAAATTTTAACTTAGCATTTTTGTGCATTTTGCATATATGCTAAACAGCATGAATGATTTATCTGAAGCCCTTCAGAATCTCAATCTTTATCCGGTGAAAATAGAAGTTTCCAGAGACTTTACTGTTTACATACCCGATATAGGAATTCAACGCTTCACCACCAGAGAAATCAAAGTCTAAGAAAAGGAGAAGATTTGTAGGCTGGAGGCGTGTACGCAGGAGGAAACCCGCAACTAGAAAAATTCCCAAAATAGAGAATCCCATAGATAAAGGAAAAGGAGTTGAGATCGGGGAAAGTTCTAGGCAAGTAGAACTGGAAATCGGAGAGAGTTCTAAACAAGTCGAGGAGTTGCCATTACAAGAAGAGTTGGATCGTATATTGGCAAGTTGTGATATTATTAAACCTATCAATACTAACCTTTACCCTTATCCTGCTGAAACTCAACTTCCAATAAATTTGGAACCAGCCATCCCAGAACCTTTAATCCATACTCAACCTCTAGGAATGGACAAGTGGTGGACCAATGACTGGCAGTTTCAAAACCTCCTAAATAATCCTTATACCTTTTTCCCTCAGTTCGACCCAGAACCTATACCAAATCCACCAATGAGCAATGAAAACTTAGCTGAACTCCGCCACTTTGGTGAAGAACTGATAGGTGCAGGAAATAGGATTCGGGAGGTGGGAGAGCAAATCTCCGGGAAGTACGATGAGAGGGAACGTCGCTTCTAAAATGCCCAGGGATAGGATAATGGTGAAGTTGTGATTGTATAATAATAATAATAATAATAATAATAATAATAATAATAATAATAATAGTCTGTAAATAACGTACAAGTAAAACCTTTGTAATATAACGGTTTGTAATGATGCATAATATATATATATATATATATATATATATACTACTTTATAAAGCATATAGGAAGGATAGAATGGTCATTTGCCACTTTACAAGTCTTTGAAGCCCATTGTACAAACCTGTTAAGCACAAAGTGTTGAAAAGTTCTTTTAACATCATCTGGAAGTGGAATCCCGCTCATCTCATTTGGGCGGCCAAACAAATTTTGGGCAGCTGAGATGTGGATTCAAATTTTGAATCCCTTACTCATCCCAATCCCAAGACACTTATCATACGCATACTCTTCACATGATTTTCTATTCCAATCCCCCATTCTACCTCTCTCTCCTCGAAACCCTATCTGCCCCCTCTCATCAAGACAATTTCACCAGATCCATGAAAATTTCACCAGGGATTCTGACCTCTCAATCCCGATTTAGGGATTTTTTAGCGTTATTGCTACCTTCGTCAAGGGTAAGTGACACCGTGTTTTGATTCTGAACACTATTTCTCATTCATTCATTGGATTTCACTTACATTTGTTTGTGTTGTGAGATGGATCTTCTTTTTTGGTAGGTCATGATTTAAGGAATGTGTCACGTTTCTTCAGAGATTCCAGTCGGAATCCGAGCCGAGATAATGGATGCTCTAGGGTTTATGAAGGTTTGATGAAATCTGCTGCATGTACCAGCGGTAATCATTTGCATAAATTTGACGCCATTGTTGAGATTGTATGTATTTTGTTTCTTTAGTTTTGGTTATCTTTTAATGTTTTTTTTCACTTTAATTTTGTTTTGTAGAAACACAAAGATCCTTTAAATGGCTTCCGGTGAGACGATTAGGGTTCCGACGTGCTGGACTGCCATCGCTGTCAAAAAAGGTAACAATCATGTCTACCGATTTTGTTTGTTATTTGAGTCGATCTACCTTTTTTGTTTGTTATTTGAGTCATATCTGTGTAATACTTTCAGATATGTGTTGGGTTCCTCAAAGATATTGGTTGTGGGTGGAAGAAGATTACACAAGGCTTGGTAATTTCATATCTCTATTGACCCTCACCCTAGGTACTTTGCGTTTTAGTTGATTGATATTTGATTATTTGATGGTTATTTTAAATATATTATGAATTTCAGTTGATTTATTTATGTTTTTTTTAAAGAGTCAAATCCATGTTTACTCGACCTCCGTATTTGGAGGGTCAAAATGAAGATGACTTCTCTGACCGTACTTAAAGCAAGTTGAAGTTTGCACCAGATAAGGTAGATTATGTTTGAGATGCGGTTTTTAACCTTTATTTAAACAGTTTACTGTGGTTTCTATATGCCAATGTTTGATTTATAATTACAAGTGATGCAAGTGTTGTTTTATTAGGGGATGCGTTTAGATGGTTGGCTGGAAATCCTTCCCACAAACTGGATATAATGGCTCAGTATGGTTAACAGTAAGTCCTGCTGACCCTTCAGGATCCACATAATTTTGATGTCTTATAAGTGAGTCGTTACCGTATTATGAATGTATCCGAGTGACTCTGGCATGCTCTATTTTGATTTCATGTTACACATGAGATATGTGTGCTTCTGGGTTTTAACAGAGATTTAATTGGGAACCGGACTGATTGTTGTGCTTCTGGGTTTTAACGGAGATTTGCGATGGGCGCTTGTTTGTTCCAGTGATTGTGCTTGCCGGATTTTTGGCAATTGTTGCTCGGATTGGAGTATTTTCTCCTGTTAGATTCAAGTAAGTTTGGGTTCAATATTGTATAACTAATTACATTTTAGTTGTTGAATTTAATAATAAATTGGGATTTTAATATAATAATGCGGTGCATCAACTTGTTACTATGAGACTGATGATTCTTCATCACAGGGCCACACTCATTTGAATGCTGCTGCTGTTCCTACGCTGTTGGGAACCGGCTCCTTTTCACTTCTGAGCGGTATTTGATCATGAATACATTATGAATATTATATCCATACTTTAGAAGTTTGAAATAGAAATATATTTTAAGGTGTTTGTTGGCCCTACGTATTGCAGATGATGTGAAAAAGGCAGAGAATGAAGTGAGATGGCCACCAGGGTCCATGCGATGGCCTCATATGCAAGCTGATCAGGTGCGTGGGCTGGGCCTAAGGGAAATCGGTGGAGGCCATTGGAATCCTGTCTATTGCGGTAAATGTTATATATACTTCCTCTAATATATTTGACTTTTGAAATCTATATGCACAAAGTTGAATATTTTTTTTCCAGCAATATTTGACCGATTAGGGAGATATGTTATTACTGGTTTGGATGACCTTGTGAAAATTGTTCGATGGAAACTGCTCTATGCTTGGCCAGCTTTTTAATGGGTCGCGTTGTCGACCCAAACCTGTTTTTTTCGTGTCAAGTTCGGGTCGTGTCAAGAATTTCCGCACCTAATTTTAACCCATTTATGTGAAAAAGGGGTCAACTCGGGTTATATTTGATTAATAATTGGTCAATGGGGTAAACTTTTAAATAAATTTCAACAAGCCACAACAGTTTAAAAGTTGCATACAGTATTATACTCAATTGTTCTTTATTCAAAAACTTGGATCACTATCTATAATCATATCTATAAGTTATTATTTAAGAAATCAAGAAGGGTCCCAAAAAGGTGTAGATGCGGGGAATTCAACCGACCCAACCCTTTTTTAAACCACCCTAAAATTTACCAGTTTTGACCCGTTACGCGACTCATCGATTTTGTGTATTGCAGGGGAATGAATTATCTTCATGAATGTAATCCGGACCCGATTATTCACTGTGATTTAAAGCCAAAGTAAGGCAACTAACAGAAGTTGACTATTCTGTAACACGATTTGTACGAGTTTGTATTTTGAGATTTTTTTTTAAATAAATGAAATATTGGAAGGTGCCAGAAATATTTTTCTGGATATCAGTGGCCAGTTGAAGGTTGCAGGTTTCGAGTTAATCAGATTGTCAAAAGTTTCACCAAATAAAGCATGATTAGCACGGCCCGATACCATCGATCCAACAAGTAAGTTCTGGAGACACATGAAAGTTTGTAAAGATATATGCAATGTGAAAGATAATTTTTTTGCATATTATTTAAATCAGTAACTGAATCTTTCCTTTTGAAATAGATCTATTTGTTGCACCAGAGATTTATAATGATGAACTATTCGATAGACGTGTTATGCTTTGTTATAAATTTGTGACTTTAGTTACTAAAAATAGAGTTTTATACTCAGTTTATGCTCAGACGTTGTTCTGCTGCCATTTTGGACAGATGGAGTTTCCGCATTGTACCGATATTGTCAAGACCGCTACACGCAATGAGCTAGCATCATATGATCCAATTCTGATTGGTACTACATCCGAGATGGTATGATTTATCTTTTATATTTCAGATTTTGTACATGATGTGAAATAAAATTAAAATTGTGTGAAACTACCTTATCATTTGTGAAATAAAATTTGGTACTACGGTGTACATGAAATGCAGGAGCAATATGCAAAGAGCCATGTTTGGTGTATTAGCTAGAAGATCTCAACTCTAAATTGGTTATTGCTTATATATTCTCTGTCATGTTTGTATGACAATATGAGGAAACAAAATTGTGATTACGTGGTTTTCGTTACTGTGATGGATGATATGAATTTGGTTTATAGTTGTCCCATTTTGTTTTGTTATTTTTTTTGGTTTGTTGCAACATATCTCATCAAACAAAGGTTACATTCATTTCTGAAATTTTATCAATAAATAAATTGTAGAGTTACATTCGTCTTATTTTCCTACTAACCAACATTATCATTCAAGAGAGTTAATGATGCTGAACCTTTTATTTTTATTTGTTGTGTGTATTGTGTATATTTTACTAGAAATTTTAATATGTTATTTATCATGCCTAAAATAGTAAAACAAATTTTTGTAAACATATCGGTCAGATTTAGTGTAAAAAGAAAATCAAAACTTGAGACCCAATTCCCACTCACTGGAACAACTAAGTTAGAATTAACTAAAAAAGGTGAGGGGTATACACACATGAAATTTAATACAATGAAGAAATCCAAAAGGTGAATTATTTACTCAATTTAGTATAATGTTTTTGTCACCCATCCAACACTACTTACTTTTTAATATGTTTAACTAATATCTTGTGACATTTCTTTACTAGATCTTCAAGCATCTAACCTCCACAGAAGTAGACGATTTTAAAGATTTGAAGTTTGGTTATTCCATCACAATTGTGAGTAAACTGGTAACTTTGTGTTTTTATTTGATCTAACTTTATTTATTATATCCCATCTTTTAATTCATTCAGAAGTCAATTAATATTTATCGTTGTAATTTTGTTAGCAAATTTATAATGTTCAGCATATTGCATTTCGTATTTATATTGATTAATAAATTATGGTTAAAACATTATGTACTTATGATTGATTTGATGGAAAAATTGCTAAACTAACAACTAAAAAATTAATAAAAGTATATCACCAAAGAATCGATAAACTAAAAGAAAAACGAGTGCCAACATATCACGAATAAGAAAACTAACTTAAGTACTATACAATATATCACGAGACGACTGATAAACTAACGGTAAACGAGTATCCTATTGTAAATCGCCTCCGCCGCCGCATTGCGCCAACCTAAAAATATGTATGATAAAGGTGAAAAATCATTAGAAACTATTATACCATCTCAACATTATTAGTTGTCGTGTTGTACTGTGTTGTAAATTGTCCTCGCAGCCGATGGACTGCTCACCACCCTATATAGATGGGAGACTGCTCCCCTTTCAAAGTGCAACTATAGTTTTTTTTTCTCGAATTTACTTCATCTGATAGGATATAGATTGCGGGTTGTACATTGCTCATAGCATTCATTGCTAGCTAATGCACTTTTGGCACGCGTGTTCGTTTTTTTTAAATACTGTGTTTGTGAGTGATATTTTCTTAATAGCATGTTTGTTATTTTTTAAAAGCCTGTAAGGCTCATGGTATACGCCACACACGGATGCTACAAATAAGAAACTTAACAAACGTATAATACAATGTATCACGAGAAAATTGAAAAACTCACAGTAAACAAAAACCGCGTTGTAAATTGTCGTCCCGCCGCATCGCGCGGGTATACGTCTAGTATATATATAATGGGAAACGAGAAATCAATAATTTTGGTTATATGTGTGATGTGAAATTTGCATGATTGTTTTGTGTATAATTGTTATTTACTCTATACTAATAAATTGTATATATTAATTATCAGATGGAAAACGCTAATAATGAACCAGTTAACGAGGTTAATAAATCTGAGCAAGACCCGGAGGATCAATTTATGACTAGGCAAGATATAGAAAATATTGTTGCTCAAGGGATAGCCAATGCTATTCCAGAAATCCTTGCGGCTGCCCAGAAACCTGTTGAGCCTCAACCAATTAATCCTTGCAAACGTACTTCTGAAGATAACTTCAGTAATAGCATAAACGGAGGCGGTAATCATACTAACAACGATAATGAACCACGGCATGCCCCGCTCCCTAAGAAAATGAAAGCTGCAACATCTGGTTGCACTTACAAAGAATTCCTTGCCTGTAAACCTGCTGAGTTCGCAGGAAATGAAGGGGCGACTGCGGCACTGCGTTGGTTGGAGAAAACCGAAGCCGTACTTATGTTAAGTAAATGTGCTGAAGAAGACAAGGTCATGTATGCGTCACATATTTTTAAAGAAGGGGCGCTAGAATGGTGGAATACGATACTTCAAGCCAAAGGAAGAAATATGGCCTATGCCATGAGTTGGGAAGAATTTAAGCAGATAATGGAAAGAAAATTCTGTCCCGAATATGAAAAGGAACAAATGGCAGATAAGTTCCTAAATCATCGAATGATGGGTGTAGATTATTGGGGATATACTTCGACCTTCTTCGAATATGCAAGAGTGGTACCAACACTGGCTTCATCAGAACCAGTACTTATTTCTCGCTATATTTGGGGATTAATTGGTGAGATCCGTAATATCGTTAAAGCCGCGAGACCTCGCACTATTGACGATGCGGTAGAATTAGCTAACATCCTAACTGACGAGCTGGTACGCACAAGAGATGAAAATAGTAAAAAGGAAGTAGCCCAAAAGATTACCCAAGGATTCCGTGTGGGTAACCGTGGTAATTTCAAAAGAAGGGGAAACGGGCAATCTTCCACTGTTCCATTCTGCAATGCCTGTAAAAGAAAGCATTTTGGAAGATGCAAAGTATATTGCAATTTCTACAAAATTCCAGGACATCAAGAAGAAGATTGCAGAAAGAAGAAAGCAACAGTATGCTACAACTGTGGAGAAGCTGGACACTTTAAGCCAGATTGCCCAAAACTGGTCAAACCAGTTGATAACAAAGCTAAACCTGCAGAAGGAACTACCAAGAAGAATGTTCGAGCATTCCAATTGACTACTCAGGAAGCCGAATTGATTCCTGATGTGATAGCTGGTACGTTCCTAGTTCACAACGTCTATGCAAAAGTATTATTTGACTCTGGTGCAAACCAAAGTTTTATAAATACTTCATTCTGTCAAGCTCTTAATTTACCTTTAACCAACCTAAGGCAGATTTTTACAGTCGAAATGGCAGATGGGAATTCTGTTAACATTGACAAGGTTTTGCAAAAAGAAAATATAGAACTTTCAGGTCATAAATTCTCTGTAAACCTGTTACCTATGAAGTTAGCCGAATTTGATATAGTATTAGGAATGGATTGGTTAGTAGCCAACCATGCTCAAATTCTCTGTGATAAAAACTCCATAGAATTTCATGCACCCACAGGAGAATTAGTAGTAATTACAGGAGATAAGCCGCGAAAACCCATGAAGTTCATTTCAGTAATGAAAATTGCTAGTTATGAACGAAAGCAAGGAATAGTGTATATGATTTTAGTAATCATTAACACTAAAGATAAGGAACTTAAAGAAATTCCGGTAGTATCAGAATATCCAGATGTCTTTCCGGAAGAACTACCTGGATTACCACCCAATAGGGAAGTAGAATTTAGGATTCATCTAATTCTGGGAACTACACCGATAGCCAAGGCACCTTATCAGTTAGCACCCACTGAAATGTTAGAATTGAAGAAACAATTAAATGAATTACTAAGTAAAGGATTTATACAACCTAGTTCATCCCCATGGGGAGCACCAGTGTTGTTTGTGAAAAAGAAAGATGGGTCAATGAGAATGTGTATTGATTATAGAGAATTGAATAAGGTTACAATTAAGAATCGATACCCATTACCTAGGATTGATGACCTTTTTGATCAACTTCAAGGAGCTAGATATTTTTCTAAGATCGACTTACGCTCCAGATATCATCAGTTGAAGGTACAAGAAGAAGACATACCTAAAATTGCTTTCAGAACTAGGTATGGACATTACGAGTTTACAGTCATGCCCTTCGGACTAACGAATTCACCTGCAGCATTCATGGATATGATGAATAGGATTTGTAAACCGTACTTGGATAAATTTGTAATTGTCTTCATCGACGATATACTTATTTATTCCAAAAGTCAGGACGAGCATTGTCAGCACTTGCATGCACTCTTAACTTTGTTAAGAAAAGAAAAGCTTTATGCCAAATTCTCGAAGTGTGAATTTTGGCTACAAGAAATGCAATTTTTAGGATATATGGTGAATCATGAAGGTATTCATGTAGATCCTGCAAAGATAGAAGCAATCACCAATTGGAAGGTTCCACAATCAGCTATGGAAATTAGAAGCTTTTTAGGATTAGCTGGATATTATAGACGGTTTATTAAGGATTTTTCCAAGATAGCTGTACCATTAACTAAGCTAACATGTAAAGCGGTTAAGTTTGAATGGGGACCTAGGCAAGAAGAATCCTTTAGGATTCTGAAGCAAAAGCTAACAAACGCTCCAATTCTAGCCTTACCAGAAGGAACTGAAGATTTTGAAGTATATTGTGATGCCTCTAAGCTAGGATTAGGATGTGTGCTAATGCAACACAAAAAGGTGATTGCATATGCATCAAGACAATTGAAAAAGCACGAAGAAAATTATACGACTCATGATTTAGAGTTAGGAGCCATAATTTTTTTCCCTTAAAATTTGGAGACATTATCTGTATGGAAGTAAGTTTACTGTCTATACGGATCATAAGAGTTTACGATACATATTTGGGCAAAAATAATTGAACATGAGGCAAAGAAGATGGATGGAAATCCTAAGTGACTACGATTGTGATATTCAATATCACGAAGGAAAAGCAAATGTAGTTGCAGATGGCTTAAGTAGTAAGTATCATGAGAAACAACGACGGGTTCGTGCTCTCAGATAAAATCTACAGTTAGATTTAATGGAACAATTGAGAAATATCCAGGAAACAGCAATCCAGAATGATGCTGAAGGAATGAAAGGAAGAATAAAGGAATTAGAGCAAGGGAATGATGGAATTTAGAGATTTCATAAGAAAAGGATTTGGGTCCCTAAGCAAGGAGAATTAAGAAATAAGATTTTAGAAGCAGCCCACAAATCTAGGTATACCATGCATCCTGGAAATAATAAGATGTACCAAGATTTAAGAAATAATTTCTGGTGGATAGGAATGAAAAAGGATATAGCTAGATATGTATCTAAGTGTTTGACTTGTTCACAACTTAAGGCAGAACACCAGAAACCTTCAGGTCTACTTCAATAATTAGAAATGCCTGTATGGAAATGGGAACTCATAACAATGGACTTTGTTACTAAGTTACCCAAAACCAAAATGGGTAATGATGCGATTTGGGTAATTGTGGATAGATTAACCTAATCAGCTCATTTTCTACCCATGAAGGAAACCTTTAGCATGGAAAGGTTAGCCAAGTTGTACGTAGAAGAAGTAGTATTCTTAGATGGAGTTCCACTCTCCATTGTATTAGATAGGGATAGTCGTTTCACTTCCCATTTCTGGAAAAGTTTCCAGGAAGCCATGGGAACCCGACTAAATTTAAGTACGGCATATCATCCGCAAACAGACAGACTAAGTGAAAGGACAATCCAAACCCTGGAGGACATGCTTAGAGCATGTGTAATAGATTTTGGTGGAAATTGGGACGATCACCTACCTTTAATTGAATTCTCCTATAACAATAGTTATCATGCAAGCGTTGAAGCTGCCCCATTCGAAGCAGTGTATGGAC
This sequence comes from Helianthus tuberosus, assembly GCA_030545235.1. Taxonomy (NCBI): domain Eukaryota; kingdom Viridiplantae; phylum Streptophyta; class Magnoliopsida; order Asterales; family Asteraceae; genus Helianthus; species Helianthus tuberosus. The sequence goes on along the minus strand of CM060367.1, from coordinate 205,275,773 downwards.
GAAAGTGCAAAACTCCAGTTTGCTGGGCAGAAATAGGAGAAAGTCAGTTATCAGGTTCTGAAATTGTGCAAGAGACCACAGACAAGATCACTCAAATCATAGAAAGACTAAAGATGGCTCGAGATCGCCAGAAAAGCTATGCCGATAATCGACGTAAGCCACTCGAGTTTCAAGTTGGAGATAAAGTACTTTTGAAAGTATCTCCTTGGAAAGGAATAGTTTGATTCGGTGAGAAAGGAAAGCTAAGTCCAAGATACATAGGACCATTCCCAGTGATCCAACGTATAGGACCAGTTGCTTATCGTTTACAACTACCAGAAGAATTAGCTGGAGTACATGATGTGTTTCATGTATCCAATCTCAAGAAATGTCTATCTGACGAATCTTTAGTAGTACCTCTCCAAGATATACAGGTAAATGAGAAATTGAAGTTCGTTGAAAAACTACTTCAAATCGAAGACAGAAAGGTCAAATTTCTCAAGCACAAACGATTGGTGATAGTCAAGGTCAAGTGGTGTGACATCCGTGCTTGTAATCATTGTAGACAATTCAGTTATCAATGAAATAAAGTTATTTGATCCCAATATTTGTTTGTTTATGTTTTTCAATGTTTTGGTTTTTATTCAATTTCAAACTCTATATCGCTTTCCAGAGAGTTATACGCAAACTGGTGCGTAAACGTAGTCAGTTTAACACGAAAAATATTCCAGAACATCAATTCATGCTTAACATACCTTAAATATCCTTTACATAACTTATTAATAAGTTTTGTAGGCTTTGGTATGGCAAAATCAAGTTAATTCGCTTACAGGGACTAAAATTGACAAACTACGAAAGTATGCCAATTTGAACTGTAACGAACATTCCGGAACATGACCATAAGTTAAACACACCCTAAATATCCTTTACATAGCTTAGAAATAGGCTTTGAGGAGTTCGGTGTGCTAAAATAAACTTTATGCTCATTCAGGGACTAAAAGCGTCAAAAAGTGCATAAGTTTGCATTTTCGCGCATAACTTACGTTCTGAATACATCCGGACATCCAAAAATTTATGTAAGCATTAAAATATTTTATTTTAGTGTCTGACTTAAGAAAAATCCATTCGTCGCGCAATTTGGATCGTTTTTCGCGCTTATGCGCATTCCGTCGTAATTAAGCAAACATCGCGATCGTACGACCAAACGAACAGACATCTGGCATATTTTTGAGCATGTTTCTTGTCCACAATGTTTGGGCATCATTTTAGGGCCTTAAAGTTGGCTTAACAGGCCTTAGAAGTGTCGGAAATGGCCTTAAAACACAACAGGGACTGAAACTGTCATTATGCAAACTTGTTTCTGAACTGTAACTCCCAGGTGGCCCGTGTAAGATTCTGTACATGTTTACGTGGCCCGCGTGGCCCTTCCAGATCTGCAAAATCAGTTTTAACAGCTGTTTGCAGCTGTTATACACTTATATTCCACTTGCAAACGGTTTTTGCAACACCATGAGCTATTTCTATGGGCTCCAATGGTTTTATAAAACCATGGGCTCAAGGTGTACGGCTAGGATTGAATCTTGGTTTACGAGGAATGATCTTAACGGTTCTAGAAATCCTATATATACCCCTCACCCATTTCACTCATTCCCTCACATTTGATATGATTTTATAGTCTCTAAGTGGAAATATATGCTTCCTACCTGAGAGTGGATTGGATCAAATACTTGCGGGGACCCTTTGTAAGTGTTCCTTCGTTCTTTTATGCGCTTTTTAGCTCGGAAGTCAAGCTGCGTTTGACTTTCTGCATTGACCAGTTTATGGTCAATGTGAAGTTCGTTTGAACTTCATAACGTGAGCGTAATCACGATGGTCATAGTCCCTAGTGACTATACCTACTGATTACCACGTTATCTAGGCTCAGTGACGAGTCGTAGTTTCGGCCAAAATGCGTATTCTTGCGTATTTTGTAACCAAACTACTCTAGGGAATCAAAACCGTTTGTTTTGATATCAAAACCTGTTTTCTAACTTAACTAAACATGTTCTAGCATGTTTAGCTCGTCACTTTTAGATTTGTGCTTGTTTAGGGTCGTAAGGGTAAGCGATCTAATCAATCGCTTATGCTTTCGAACCCGACTCATTTGGTCAATCATTAGGATCCGACCAAACACTTTAGGTGACCATAGTAGTATAGGGAATAACCTTCCGAGGTTATACCTTATGGTCACATCGTTTGATTAGTTGTATGATAGGTGATATATATGCCTTAGGTAAATTACCAAAATGCCCTTTTTGCGCCAAAATTCATTTTAAGACCTATGTAACCTAAATTTGATATCTAAACTGATTTGGTAACAATATTAAACATGTTAAGGCATATCTTACTTGTCATAGGGCAAGTTAGGCGATCCGAACGCGTTTTACGCGAACGACGCGTTAAAGTAGCATAAGCTACCTAAACGGGTCGTGATGGGTCAAAAGCACTTAGGATAAGTTTCGTTTTAGTATGTAGGCTTTGTCAAACCATATCACATAAGTTCCCACACTTATTTGGTTTACGAACCCTCATGCTACCCGATCCTCCGATTAGGTCCGTTTATTAATGTAGTTACCTATATTAGGTGCCGTTTGATTTCCGTAACCTTCTAGCTCTGCTTGTGGATATCTAAAGTCTATTGAGCAATCTCAAGTGAGTACATAGACCCCTCTTTTACTGTTTTTCAAACATTTTGGGGTGAAACACATGTGCCTACTTGTTATTTTCATGCTTTCCATGCTTTCATATCATATACTAGCTATGTTCATTAGTACATTATTAGTCCATGATTTCATTGTGTTTTTGCTATGTATGTCCTTTGTAGCATACTTAGTACATCGTTTTACATGAAATTTTATGCTATGTATGTTCATTTAGCGCATACTTAGTACATTGTTTTCATTACATTTCACGCTATGTATGTCTATTTAGTGCATACCTAGTGCATTGTTTTACATTACCTTTTCATGCTATGTATGTTCATCATGCTTAGTTTCATTTCATCACATGCTTACATTTTGATATGACATTTGGTTTGTTTAATGAGTCCATATACATTCATTAACTTTGATCACGCCGCTCGTTAGTAGGTAATGGTACCATAGGAATTGACAATTCCCGTTCCTGACATCCTAGGTATGTTTGGATGAAAGGAATGACCGAATCCGATAAAACATAACACGGATAGACCTTTAATTTGTTTAAAGGCTTATCACCACAGTCACGAGGCTTGGATGTATGCATTTTTACAATACCGCATAAATGTTTGTATTCAGTATAGCATGCATTTCCACAAGACATAACGTTGATTTAAACCACGTTTTACTTCAATACATTGTTTTGTGCATTTTTATCTGTTGCTCAGTAGATATATATATATATATATATATATATATATATATATATATATATATATATATGTTTCACTCGCCATACATGACATTTTGTTACACATTACATATTTGACATTTGACATAGACATTTTGATATTGATATACATATTTCATGGACCACATTTTGACATAAACATTTTGACATGATTTACACAAAGACATTTGACAAACGGTTTAGACATGGGCAATTTACATTGGTGGTTTGTTTGGGTAAAATGATTTGAGTAACGAGGCGTGTGTAATATGATACAAGCATGGTGGATACGCCGCTGGTACTTCCTATATATAAGTGCTTGTATGGTATTACATATCGTAGCGTTATTTGAATCATTTCAATTTAGACATATAACATTTTATACAAATAACATATTTTTCAAGACATTGTTTTACAAACAACTTAATTTATACAAAACTCATTTTACTTGGTTATTCATTTAACCTCACTTTACTCTTTTACATATCATCTATTTTATCATCGCTTTTCAAAAGATTTATAAAACAAAACAATTAACAAGGTTCATGGCTGACTTTTGTTAAACAACTTTTTCTTAAACTTAAGTCATGAATCCTATTTTTTTTACAAAACCTATGTATCTCACAGGCATTTTTATGCTGACGTACCTATTTTCACATGTGTTTCAGGAGCTGTTGCTTAGGATGATGATCGTGACACTAGGGCGGACCTGTGCCTTAGAGACTTAAATTAAAGAAAGACTTAGTTTTATTACGTTGTGTAATGCTTTGACCTAGACTATAACCTTTCTAGGACCCCAACGCAAGATGTCTTGTGTTTAGATCTTAAAACATGCACTTCACCTATCCTTAGGTGATCACCAAAACAAGAACCCAATTTCCTAAAACGATTTTTGAAAATTCAATCTCTGTTTTTAAATAATTTATTATATGGTTTTGAACTCTTTGATTTTTCATAATGATTTTGAAAATTTATCATCCATTTTTTAATGATTCTTTTGGCCTTGTGCCTTCCAAGTTTTCAAAATCTCGTTAAAGTTTTGGGTTCTAAATAGTGTGAACACGTGCAAACTGGAAGAGTGAATGCATGTACCTTGGGTTTTCTGTCTAAGGCTAGAGTGTTCGTACAAATCCACATAATCGGACCAGTCATTCTTACCTGGGAACTCTTGGGGTGAGTGTTCACTTATAGGCGAGCATGTCTTCGCGAAGCATTATTTTTGGACCCATTTACTTTGATTAGTCACTGTGTGTCGTTTGTTTGCTTTGTGATACGGACAAATGACCACCATCTTTGCTTTCGTCGATTTTTGTTTCACCTCATTCTTTTCACCTAATCATCTCACTCGTTCCTTTCATGTTTCCTCTTTTAGAATGCCTCCTCGATGCGAAAATCCGCTACCAAATGCCGAACTGGCAGAAATAATCTCGCAACAAATGGCTGATGCATTCCCAAATCTTATTGCTCAGTGGAACCAAGCCAACAAAAACAACAATGCTCCATGCAATTTCAAGAGTTTTAACTCGGCTAAACCACTCAAGTTTAGTGGTTCTGAGGGAGCAACCGTGTCACGGCCCCCGACCCGGTTTGACCCGTTTCAGGAGCCGCGGGACAGAAATCCTGCGGTATTTAATTAATTGAGTTTGACAGCGGAAGTTTTCATCAGGATCTTTTAAAATGTAAATATTTCCTGATTATTTTATTTCACAACGCGGGATAAAACCCGGTAATTTACAATAGTTTGATTTCATGAAATCTTTTATTTTTACAAAACATGTTTCTTTTATTTTATACTGAGCCACTTCCTTGAGCTTGTAGTGCTATATGGCACTTTTCCTGATTCATAACAGGTCACCTGAAACATGTTTGAAAAAGGTTTTGTCAGCGGGAAATACTGAGTGAATCATTCTATTTTGCATAATGATGCATAGTTATCAATTACAGCATAAGAGCGATTACAATGGCTTCTATCTTATTTTTATCTGGCATTCTGTCACAATGGTGACAAGTCACAATGGTGACGATGGTCATACCACTATTTAGATCAATGAACCTAAATAGTGATGATTATCCCTGTAGGTCAATGAACCTAACAGTGATTATCCCGAGTAGGTCAATGAACCTAATTGGGAGAAAATTAGTAATGTGCACAATACCCCACTAACCAGTAATTCAAGATATCCACGACTTAGTCCCTGTAATTATAACCTTGAAAATAATTTGAGGTATTGTAAAATAATTTGATAAAAAGAGAATGACTCACATTGCAGATTTATACGGGTAGAGTTTGGCCTACTGATTTAGCCTTTTATCCTAAATTTAATAACAGGCACACAATTCGAGGTTAGTAATCAATCCAGCATTTACGATAACTCACGAGATCAACCCTCACAACGAATGACAAAGTGCTATGCTTAAACATCCATCGAATTAACGACTAATGACAAAGCATCACCCTAATGTGGGCAGCACTTAAACATCCATTGAGTACATTGATCGATCGGACAATGAATCGTAATAGCGATCGTGCTAATACCCTGATTGCGGCGTCGATTTAGTGCCTGTGTGTGTTAATTGGAGTATTTCTATGATATCTCAGCGTAGAATTGGAATTTTAACGTTGTTTCAACTCCCAGAATCAAGTCCCAAGCTCCTGTATTTATAGGTGAATTTTGTCCCTTAGGCGGCCCGCGTGAGTTTTAAGCTAACCTTAGGCGGCCCGCGTAAGAACTATTTTTAGGCATAGGGTTGCCACGTGTGGGACTAGCTCAGCTGAGTCGACGATTTCTGAAAATTCCTTTCTGCCTATGTTTTAAGTGGATAATCGTCAATAGGGTTTAACCCCCCCTGAGTTTTAGGGGCCCTAATCCTGATTCTGAAAATTATGAAAATCTTAGGGTTTACGCAGAATCACTTGGGTGTCTCAATTAGGGTTTCCTATTGGACTAATTAATTTAATAATTATGACTTTTGATGAGAGTTGTTACATTCTCCCTACCTTAATAAAAATCTCGTCCTCGAGATTTACTGGAATAATTGAGGATACTTTTGCTTCAAATTCCAGTTTCCAAGTATATTAGGGTTCTATTTTTAAATCCCTTTTTACTTGACCTAACACAAATCATTTGATCCTTCTATCTTCTATCTGAAGAGGTTTCTCAACAAATTTTAACTTTTCGTTTACCTTTATTTCTTGAAGAGGTACTACCAAAGATTCGTCTGATAGATATTTCTTGAAATTGGATACATGAAATACATCATGTATTCCAACTAACTTTTCTGGTAGTTGTAAACGATAAGTAAATAGTCCTATATGTTAGATCATTGGAAATGGTCCTACTTACCTTGGACTTTAACTTTTCTTTCTTACTCCTTTCCAAGGAGATACTTTCAATTACATTTTGTCTCCAACTCGAACTCCAACGGCTTTCATCTATTATCTGTATAATTCTTCTGGCGATCTATTGCCGTCTTCATCCTTTCCTTCGTGATACTAAATATCACAGTTGTAGTCCTTTAGGATTTTCATCCATCTCCTTTGCCTCATGTTTAATTCTTTTTGCCCAAAAATATATATCTTAAATTCTTATAATCCTTATAGATAGTACCCTTACTTCCATACAGATAATGTCTCCAAATCTTAAGGCAAAAAAATTATGGTTCCTAATTCTAACTCATGAGTGGTATAGTTCCTTCGTTCTTTTTCAATTACCTTGATGCATACGCAATTACCTTTTTGCGTTGCAAAAACTTTGAAGCATTGCCTTATACTTCAAAATCTTTAGTTCATAAGGCTAATATCTGAGTATTTGGTTAATTTCTACTTTAAAATCCTCATTCAAACTTAGCTATTTTACAGGTTAACCTAGTTAATGGTATAACTATCTTTAGAAAAATTCTTAATAAATCGTCTGTAGTATCCGACTAAACTTCTAATTTCCATTGCGGATTAGGGAACCTTTCATTTGGTAATATCTTATCAGGATTTACGTGAATACCTTCGGGATTCACCATATGACCTAAAATTGCACTTTTAGCAGCCAAAATTCATTCTTCGAAAATTTGGTGTAAAGCTTTTCTTTCTTAACAAAGTTAAGAGTGTATGCAAGTGCTGACAATGTTCTTTCTGACTTTTGGAATAAATAAGTATATCATCTATGAAGACAATTACCAATTTATCCAAATATGGTTTACAGATCCTATTCATCATGTCCATGAATGCTGCAGGTGCATTCTTTAATTCGAAGGGCAGGACTGTAAACTAGTAATGACCATACCTAGTTCTGAAAACAGTCTTAGGTACATCTTCCTCTGATACTTTTAATTGATAATATCCGGAACATAAGTTGATCTTAGAAAACTATCTATCTTCCTGTAATTGATCGAATAGATCATTAATTCTAAGTAATGGGTATCGATTCTTAATTGTAACTTTATTCAATTCTTTATAAGCAATACACATTCTTATTGAAATATCTTTTTTCTTAATAATCAACACTGTGTTAACCTTGGCTATTGGTATAATTCCTGGAATTAGATGAATCTTAAATTCTATCTCCCTCTCTGGTGGTAATCCAGGTAAATCTTCTGGAAATACATCTGGGTATTCTGAAATTACAGAAATTTCTTTAATTTCTTTATCTTTAGTATTAATGATTATTAAAATCATGTATACTATTCTTTGCTTTCATTCATAATTAGCAACTTCCATTATTGATTATGAACTTTATGGTTTTACATGATTTATCTCCTTTAATCGTTATTACTTTTCCAGTGGTTGCACAATTTCTATAGAATTCTTATCACAGATAATTCGAGCATAGTTGTTTACTAATCAATCCATTCTTAGCACAATCTTGATTTCAACTAATTTCAGAGATAATAGGGTTGCAGAAAATTTATGACTTAAAAGTTCTATTTCTACGCTTTGCAGAATTAAATTCCCATCTGCGGTTTCTACTGTAGAAATTTATCTAATGCTGGTTAACGGTAAGTTAAGAGTTTGGCAGAGTAAAGTATTTATAAAACTTTGGTTTGCACTAGAGTCAAATAATACTATTGTATAAACGTTGTAAGCTAAGAACATACCGGCTATCACATCTGGAATCATCTCGGCTTCTTGAGTAGTCAGCTGGAAGGCTCTTACATTCCTTTTTGCTCCTTCTGCTGGTTTGGCTTGATTGTCAAATGGTTTATTCAGTTTTGGACAATCTGGCCTAAGATGTCCAATTTCTCTACAGTTGTAACAAACTGAAAATTTCTTCCTCCTACAGTCTTCTTCTTGATGCCCTGGAATTTTGCAAAAATTGCAATATCCTTTGCATCTTCCAAAATGCTTCCTTTTGCAAAAATTGCAAAATGGACTAGTAGAAGATTGCCCATTCCCTCCTTTCTTGAAATTGTTATGGTTACCCGAACAGAATTCTTGGGTAATCTTTTGGGCTACTTCCTTCCTTCTATTTTCTTCTCTTGTCCGTACTAGTTCGTCAGTCAGAGTATTGGCTAATTCTACTGCATCATCAATCGTATGAGGTTTCACAGCCTTGACGATATTACGGATTTCGGAAATCAATCCCCAAATATAACGAGAAATAAGTACCGGCTCTGGCGAAGCCAGCGTTGGTACCACTCTAGCATATTCAAAGAATGTCGTAGTATAACCTCGACAATCTACATCCACCATCCGGTGGGTTAGAAACTTATTTGCCATTTGATCTTTTTCATATTCGGGACAGAATTTTCTTTCTACAAGACTCTTAAATTCTTCCCATTTCATGGCATAAGCCCTATTTCTTCCTTTAGCCTGTAACACTGTGTTCCACCATTCTAGCGCCCCTTCTTTGAAAAGATTTGACGCATACATGACCTGATCATCCTGATCACATTTACTTATGGCAATTACTGCCTCGGTTTTCTCTAACCAACGCAGTGCCGCAGTCGCTCCTTCATTGCCTGCAAACTCAGTGGGTTTACAAGCAAGAAATTCTTTGTAAGTGCAACCAAGCGTTGCAGCTTTCATTTTCTTAGGGAGCGGAGCTTGCCGTGGTTCATTATCATGATTAACATGATTATTGCCTCCGTTTACGCTATTACTGAAATTATCTTCAGAAATACGTTTGCTAGGAACAATTTGTTGAGGTTCAATTGGATTTTTAACAGCAGCAACGATTGATGGAATAGCATTGGCTATCCCTTGAGCAACTATTCCTGGAATAGCGTTGGCTATCCCTTGAGCAACGATATTTTCTATATCTTGCCTAGTCACATATTGATCCCCCGGTTGTTGCTCAGATTGATTAACCTCATTAACTGGTTCATTATTAGCGTTTTCCATCTGATATCTAATTTATAGATACATAATTAGTTTAAAAGAAATAATCCAATGTTACAATTATTTGCACATAATCACGTAAACAAATATACAAACAAAATTGTAACTTTCTAAAATTTCCTTATATCTTGCTTCTATATATACCCGTTTTATTATTTATTTTACACATACTGATTTTACTATTACTATTACATAACCACAGTTTCATAATCCCCTATCCTTTGTCAGGTGATGTTCTAGTAACGGCGTTCCTTCTTATCGTAATTCCAGGAGATCTGTCCCAGAGTTTCTTGGATCCTATTCCCAGCATCCATTTTGTCAAAATGACGAAGTTCAGTCATATTCTCGTTACTCATTGGTGAATTTGGTAAAGGTTCTGGATTGAACTTAGGAAAAAGCCTATAGGGATGGTTTTGTAACAATATTTCATTAGTCACCCATTCGTCTATTTGCGAGTGGATTGAAGGGTTTGGAATAGCTGGTTCTAAATTCATTGGTAGTTGTGTTTCAAGAGAATGAATAAAATCATTTTCATTAACAGGTTCAATAGTATCATCGGTTGCCATTATAAAATCTAGTTCTTCTTGAGATGGTAATCCCTCAATTTGCCTAGAACTTTCCCCAATTTCCATTTTCTTAGGATTAGGTTTCTCAAAAGGTAAAGCGTTGAATTCTATAGGTTCTTTTATGTCTGGAATATACCTATTGAAATCTCTGGAAACTTCGATTCTTACTGGATAGAGATTTAAATTCTGAAGGGCTTCCGACAGATCACTCATGCTGTTTATGCAAGATACACACAATTACTAAGTTATAAACAAATTGTATAGAACAACTTTTTAAATAGTCTTTCATACTGGGTAACTACCAAAATAACTGAAAATTAAAACACACTAGGTTTTATTTGTAAATTTATTTACTGAATAAGGTTTCTAGACTTTAAATAATAAAAGTGCTAAAACTTTGAGTCAAATTATTTAAAGATTTATATTTACTACTACAGTAGCTAACATATAAAAATCTGCCCAAACTATTCAAAATTAGTCAGATAATAAAACATATAATCACAAAATAGCAATTAATAAAAAATTAAGTATTTTCTAAATACTTAATTGGCTTAAATCAGTGGCTCGATAAGTGGCTCTGATACCACCTTTTTCTGTCACGGCCCCCGACCCGGTTTGACCCGTTTCAGGAGCCGCGGGACAGAAATCCTGCGGTATTTAATTAATTGAGTTTGACAGCGGAAGTTTTCATCAGGATCTTTTAAAATGTAAATATTTCCCGATTATTTTATTTCACAACGCGGGATAAAACCCAGTAATTTACAATAGTTTGATTTCATGAAATCTTTTATTTTTACAAAACATGTTTCTTTTATTTTATACTGAGCCACTTCCTTGAGCTTGTAGTGCTATATGGCACTTTTCCTGATTCATAACAGGTCACCTGAAACATGTTTGAAAAAGGTTTTGTCAGCGGGAAATACTGAGTGAATCATTCTATTTTGCATAATGATGCATAGTTATCAATTACAGCATAAGAGCGATTACAATGGCTTCTATCTTATTTTTATCTGGCATTCTGTCACAATGGTGACAAGTCACAATGGTGACGATGGTCATACCACTATTTAGATCAATGAACCTAAATAACAGAAAAAGGCAAATAAGTATTTAATACATCTGACTCAAAGTATTTAGCCTTAAATTCCAAGAAAAAAATTTGTTGAGAAACCTCTTCAGATAGAAGATAGAAGGATCAAATGATTTGTGTTAGGTCAAGTGAAAAGGGATTTAAAAATAGAACCCTAATATACTTGGAAACTGGAATTTGAAGCAAAAGTATCCTCAATTATTCCAGTAAATCTCGAGGACGAGATTTTTATTAAGGTAGGGAGAATGTAACAACTCTCATCAAAAGTCATAATTATTAAATTAATTAGTCCAATAGGAAACCCTAATTGAGACACCCAAGTGATTCTGCGTAAACCCTAAGATTTTCATAATTTTCAGAATCAGGATTAGGGCCCCTAAAACTCAGGGGGGGTTAAACCCTATTGACGATTATCCACTTAAAACGTAGGCAGAAAGGAATTTTCAGAAATCGTCGACTCAGCTGAGCTAGTCCCACACGTGGCAACCCTATGCCTAAAAATAGTCCTTACGCGGGCCGCCTAAGGTTAGCTTAAAACTCACGCGGGCCGCCTAAGGGACAAAATTCACCTATAAATACAGGAGCTTGGGACTTGATTCTGGGAGTTGAAACGACGTTAAAATTCCAATTCTACGCTGAGATATCGTAGAAATACTCCAATTAACACACACAGGCACTAAATCGACGCCGCAATCAGGGTATTAGCACGATCGCTATTACGATTCATTGTCCGATCGATCAATGTACTCAATGGATGTTTAAGTGCTGCCCACATTAGGGTGATGCTTTGTCATTAGTCGTTAATTCGATGGATGTTTAAGCATAGCACTTTGTCATTCGTTGTGAGGGTTGATCTCGTGAGTTATCGTAAATGTGAATTTTGGCTTAAAGAAGTTCAATTTTTAGGACATATCGTTAACAAACAAGGTATTCATGTAGATCCCTCCAAGATCAACGCGATTAAGGATTGGGATACGCCTACTACTCCTACTGAGGTTCGTTCTTTTCTTGGTCTTCCGGGTTATTACCGCCGCTTCATAGAGAACTTCTCGAAGATTGCAGTTCTCTTAACTGCTCCAACTCAGAAGAATAAACCCTTTGAATGGGGTTCTAAACAAGAAGAAGCATTTCAGACCTTGAAACAGAAGCTTTGTGATGCACCTATCCTATCTTTGCCTGAAGGCAATGATGATTTCATCGTTTATTGTGATGCATCAAAATTGGGACTTGGCTGTGTTCTGATGCAAAGGCACAAAGTTATAGCATATGCATCGAGGCAGTTGAAGGTGCATGAGAAAAACTACACCACTCATGATCTTGAGTTGGGTGCAGTTGTGTTCGCTCTTAAGATCTAGAGACACTATTTGTATGGTACAAAATGTGTGGTTTTCACTGACCACAAAAGTCTTCAGCGTATCTTTAATTAGAAAGAACTCAACATGAGGCAACGACGTTGGGTTGAGCTTCTGAACGACTATGACTGCGAAATTCGCTACCATCCTGGTAAGGCGAATGTCGTAGCTGACGCTTTGAGTCATAAGGAACATGTCAAGCTTTATTGTGTTCGTGTTCAATCTGATATTCAAGCTCGATCTGATATTCAAGCCCGCATCTCTCAGGCTCAACATGCTTATGCTTCACAAGACTTGATGGGTAAGGAATTACCCTATCACATTAAGCCTGATCTTGAACTAAAGGACAATGGATCGTATTATTTCATGGACCGTTTGTGGGTCCCAAGCCTAGATGATCTCCGCACCTTGCTTATGGATGAAGCTCATAAGTCTCGTTATTCTGTCCATCCTGGCTTAGACAAAATGTATAAGGATCTTCGTACTCAGTATTGGTGGCCTGGTATGAAGAAGGATATTGCCTTGTACGTTTCAAAATGCCTTACTTGTCTCAAGGTAAAGGCTGAACACCAACATCCTTCTGGTCTTTTGGAGCAACCAGAGATCCCAGTTTGGAAATGGGAAAACATCGCTATGGATCTCATTACTAAACTTCCGCGCACCAAGAAAGGTCATGATGCCATCTGGGTAGTTGTTGATCGTCTTACTAAGTCAGCGTATTTCTTGCCGATCCGTGAGGATCTATCTGCTGACAAGCTTTCTAAAATCTATGTGGATGAAATTGTAACTCGACATCGTGTTCCTTTGAACATTATTTCTGATAGAGATGCTCGCTTCTCTTCTCGTTTTTGGAGAACCATGCAATCTGCTATGGGGACCCAGCTTAATCTGAGCACTGCTAATCATCCGCAATCTGATGGTCAATCTGAAAGAACAATCCAGACTTTGGAGGATATGCTTAGAGCTTGTGTGATCGATTTTGGTGGTTGTTGGGATTCACATCTTCCATTGATTGAATTCTCCTACAACAACAGTTATCACTCCAGCATCAACATGGCTCCTTTCGAGGCTCTCTATGGTCGAAAATGTCATTCACCAGTCTGCTGGAATGAGATCGGTGAGGCTCAGCTTACTGGACCTGACCTCATTCTAGAGACAACAGATAAGGTTAAGAAAGTTCATGATAATCTTCAGACAGCTCGAAGCCGTCAAAAGAGTTACGCGGACCAAGGACGCAAGCCCATGGAATTTCAAGTCGGTGATCGAGTATTACTTAAGGTCTCACCTTGGAAAGGTGTGATCAGATTTGGAAAGACATGAAAACTTGCACCTAGATATGTAGGACCATTCAAGATCGTCGAAAGAATCGGTAAGGTAGCCTACAGACTTGAGTTACCTCCTGAACTTGGAAATGTTCATCTAACCTTCCACGTGTCCAATCTCAAGAAGTGTTTAGCTGATGAGAACCTCCACATACCACTTGATGAAATTCGTGTTGATAAAACACTATATTTTGTTGAGAAACCTGTGGAAATCATGGACCAAATAGTCAAATGGCTTAAATGCAAGCGCATTCCTTTGGTTAAAGTTCGCTGGGAATCTAAACGTGGACCTGAGTATATTTGGGAACGGGAAGATCAAATGAAGGCGAAGTATCCGCATCTTTTCTCACAAGTTTCCTCTAAACAAATTTCGGGACGAAATTTCCACAAGTAGGGGAGACTGTGACATCTGTGCTTGTAATCATTGTAGACAATTCAGTTATCAATAAAATAAAGTTATTTGATCCCAATATTTGTTTGTTTATGTTTTTCATGTTTTGGTTTTTATTCAATTTCAAACTCTATATCGCTTTCCAGATAGTTATACGCAAACTGGTGCGTAAACGTAGTCAGTTTAACGCGAAAACTACTCCGGAACATCAATTTATGCTTAACATACCTTAAATATCCTTTACATAACTTAGTAATAAGTTTTGAAGGCTTTGGTATGGCAAAATCAAGTTAATTCGCTTACAGGGACTAAAATTGACAAACTGCGAAAGTATGCCAATTTGAACTGTAACGAACATTCCGGAACATGACCATAAGTTAAACACACCCTAAATATCCTTTACATAGCTTAGAAATAGGCTTTGAGGAGTTCGGTGTGCTAAAATAAACTTTATGCTCATTCAGGGACTAAAAGCGTCAAAAAGTGCATAAGTTTGCATTTTCTCGCATAACTTACGTTCTGAATACATCCGGACATCCAAAAATTTATGTAAGTATTAAAATATTTTATTTTAGTGTTTGACATAAGAAAAATCCATTCGTCGCGCAATTTGGATCGTTTTTCGCGCTTATGCGCATTCCGTCGTAATTAAGCAAACATCGCGATTGTACGACCAAACGAACCGACATACGGCATATTTTTGAGCATGTTTCATGTCCACAATGTTTGGGCATCATTTTAGGGCCTTAAAGTTGGCTTAACGGGCCTTAGAAGTGTCGGAAATGGCCTTAAAACACAACAGGGACTGAAACTGTCATTATGCAAACTTGTTTCTGAACTGTAACTCCCAGGCGGCCCGCGTAAGATTCTGTACATGTTTACGTGGCCCGTGTGGCCCTCCCAGATCTGCAAAATAAGTTTTAACAGCTGTTTGCAGCTGTTATACGCTTATATTCCACTTGCAAACGGTTTTTGCAACACCATGGGCCATTTCTATGGGCTCCAATGGTTTTATAAAACCATGGGCTCGAGGTGTACGACTTGGATTGAATCTCGGTTTACGAGGAACGATCTTAACGGTTCTAGAAATCCTATATATACCCCTCACCCATTTCACTCATTCCCTCACATTTGATCTGATTTTATACTCTCTAAGTGGAAGTATATGCTTCCTACCTGAGAGTGGATTGGATCAAATACTTGCGGGGACCCTTTTTAAGTGTTCCTTCGTTCTTTTATGCGTTTTTTAGCTCGAAAGTCAAGCTGCGTTTGACTTTCTGCATTGACCAGTTTATGGTCAATGCGAAGTTCGTTTGAACTTCATAACGTGAGCGTAATCACGATGGTCATAGTCCCTAGTGACTATACCTACTGATTACCACGTTATCTAGGCTCAGTGACGAGTCGTAGTTTCGGCCAAAATGCGTATTCTTGCGTATTTTGTAACCAAACTACTCTAGGGTATCAAAACCGTTTGTTTTGATATCAAAACCTGTTTTCTAACTTAACTAAACATGTTCTAGCATGTTTAGCTCGTCACTTTTAGATTTGTTCTTGTTTAGGGTCGTAAGGGTAAGCGATCTAATCAATCGCTTATGCTTTCGAACCTGACTCATTTGGTCTATCATTAGGATCCGACCAAACACTTTAGGTGACCATAGTAGTATAGGGAATAACCTTTCGAGGTTATACCTTATGGTCACATCGTTTGATTAGTTGTATGATAGGTGATATATATGCCTTAGGTAAATTACCAAAATGCCCTTTTTGCGCCAAAATTCATTTTAAGACCTATGTAACCTAAATTTGATATCTAAACTGATTTGGTAACAATATTAAACATGTTAAGGCATATCTTACTTGTCATAGGGCAAGTTAGGCGATCCGAACGCGTTTTACGCGAACGACGCGTTAAAGTAGCATAAGCTACCTAAACGGGTCGTGATGGGTCAAAAGCACTTAGGATAAGTTTCGTTTTAGTATGTAGGCTTCGTCAAACCACATCACATAAGTTCCCACACTTATTTGGTTTACGAACCCTCATGCTACCCGATCCTCCGATTAGGTCCGTTTATTAATGTAGTTACCTATATTAGGTGCCGTTTGATTTCCGTAACCTTCTAGCTCTTCTTGGTGGATATCTAAAGTCTATTGAGCAATCTCAAGTGAGTACATAGACCCCTCTTTTACTGTTTTTCAAACATTTTGGGGTGAAACACATGTGCCTACTTGTTATTTTCATGCTTTCCATGCTTTCATATCATATACTTGCTATGTTCATTAGTACATTATTAATACAAAATTTCATTGTGTTTTTGCTATGTATGTCCTTTGTAGCATACTTAGTACATCGTTTTACATGACATTTTATGCTATGTATGTTCATTTAGCGCATACTTAGTACATTGTTTTCATTACATTTCACGCTATGTATGTATATTTAGTGCATACCTAGTGCATTGTTTTACATTACCTTTTC
This sequence comes from Helianthus tuberosus, assembly GCA_030545235.1. Lineage (NCBI taxonomy): Eukaryota > Viridiplantae > Streptophyta > Magnoliopsida > Asterales > Asteraceae > Helianthus > Helianthus tuberosus. The sequence goes on along the minus strand of CM060367.1, from coordinate 205,258,858 downwards.
ATGCTATGTATGTTCATCATGCTTAGTACATTTTCATTTCATCACATGCTTACATTTTGATATGACATTTGGTTTGTTTAATGAGTCCATATACATTCATTAACTTTGATTACGCCGCTCGTTAGTAGGTAATGGTACCATAGGAATTGACAACTCCCGTTCCTGACATCCTAGGTTTGTTTGGATGAAAGGAATGACCGAATCCGATAAAACATAACACAGATAGACCTTTAATTTGTTTAAAGGCTTATCACCACAGTCACGAGGCTTGGATGTATGCATTTTTACAATACCGCATAAATGTTTGTATTCAGTATAGCATGCATTTCCACAAGACATAACGTTGATCTAAACCACGTTTTACTTCAATACATTGTTTTGTGCATTTTTATCTGTGGCTCAGTATATATATATATATATATATATATATATATATATATGTTTCACTCGCCATACATGACATTTTGTTACACATTACATATTTGACATAGACATTTTGATATTGATATACATATTTCATGGACCACATTTTGACATAAACATTTTGACATGATTTACATAAAGACATTTGACAAACGGTTTAGACATGGGTAATTTACATTGGTGGTTTGTTTGGGTAAAATGATTTGAGTAACGAGGCGTGTGTAATATGATACAAGCATGGTGGATACGCCGCTGGTACTTCCTATATATAAGTGCTTGTATGGTATTACATATCGTAGCGTTATTTGAATCATTTCAATTTAGACATATAACATTTTATACAAATAACATATTTTTCAAGACATTGTTTTATAAACAACTTAATTTATACAAAACTCATTTTACTTGGTTATTCATTTAACCTGACTTTACTCTTTTACATATCATCTATTTTATCATCGCTTTTCAAAAGATTTATAAAACAAAACAATTAACAAGGTTCATGGCTGACTTTTGTTAAACAACTTTTTCTTAAACTTAAGTCATGAATCCTATTTTTTTTTTTACAAAACCTATGTATCTCACAGGCATTTTTATGCTGACGTACCTATTTTCACATGTGTTTTAGGAGCAATTGCTTAGGATGATGATCGTGACACTAGGGCGGACCTGTGCCTTAGAGACTTAAATTAAAGAAAGACTTAGTTTAATTACGTTGTGTACTCTTTGGTTCTTGTTTTGAAACACTCTATTCCACCTTTGGTTGTTGAATAAAATGAAATTTTAATTACCATGGTTGTGGAATAATAATTTTGTTACAATACTCCCCGACGTTTCCGCCACGATTTGATGTTTTACGTGGTCGGGGTGTGACAAGTGGAATTCTAAGAGAGGACCAGAATACACTTGGGAGTTGGAATCGGAGATGAAGCGAAAGTATCCTCACTTATTTCAGTGAAGCTAGAGGATGAGATTTTAAATAAGGTGGGGAGGATGTAAGGACTCTCAAAAATATCCCAATTTTACCCGTAAGTAAAAACCCGGACACCTGAAAACCTACTGCGCATGAAAAATGAAGAAATCAAGATTTATGGGTTTCAGGCGGGTCGCGTAAGCCTTAAGGGAAGCTTACGCGGGCCGCGTCAACGATGGGTTGACCGGATAAGTGTTCTGGATCCATGTATTGACCAACTGTCGAACCTACTCATGACCAATCAAACCTACGCCTAGACTAGGTGGTTACGCGGGCCGCGTAAAGCTTGGCCGGGAGTTCACGCGGGCCGCGTGAGGCCCTAATTTCACCTATAAATAGCCTGGTGCAGGAACTTTCATTCTGTGTCGAAACAAACTTTCAAAAATGAATGTATACTGCTCCAAAGTCTAAAATTCAATTATTATAGCGAGGCGCTGCTACGATACAGGGTATTAACTCGATCGCTGCTACGATTTAATGTCTGATCGATTAAAACTATCCGATAAATGTTTAAGTGCTGCTCAAAAATTTGGGTTTATACTTTGTCATTCGTCGTGAATTCGATGGATGTTTAAGTATTGCACTTTGTCATTGTCGTGAGGGTTTAATCTCGTGAGTTGTCGTAAATGCTGTATTAGTTACTGACCTAGTTCGTGTGCATGTTATTAATTTAGGTTACAAGGCTAAAAAGTAGGTTAACTCTGCTCAAATTAAATCTGCAAAGTGAGTCATTCTCTTTTTATCAAATGTTTTACAATACTCCATTTTCAAATGTTATAATTACAGGGATTAAGTCGTGGTTATCTTAAATCACTGGCTAGTGGGGTATTGTGCACATTACTAATTTCTCACGGGTTAGGCTAATAAATCCTCACCGTGATAAACGTCACTACTTGGGGTGGGACCCAATAGTGGTATGACCATCGTCACACGAGTGACAAGGCGCCAGATAAAAATAAGATAGAAGCCATTGTAATCGCTCTTAGGCTGTAAATTATAACTATGTGTCATTTTATCAAAATAAATGATTCACCAGTATTTCCCCACTGACAAAAATATTTTTAAAACATGTTTCAGGCGACCTGCTGTAAATCAAGGAAAACGTGCTACGGAGCACTAACAAGCTTGAAGAGGTGGCTCGGTTAAAATAAATAAACATGTTTTAATAAATCAGGGAATTCCTAGTAAAATTCCTCTATTGTAAATTACGGGGTTTATCCCGAATTATGAAATAAAATAATCGGGCATTTTCAGCATTAAAAAGATCCTGTCAAAAATCTTCCGCTGTCGCATTATAAATACCACGGGTTCCTGTCCCGCGGCTCCTGACCGGGTCAAACCGGGGCTGGGGCCTTGACATCTAAGCATCCTCAATTGAGTACATAGTCCCCACTTTTTCGTTTTCAAATGTTTTTGGGGTGAAACACATGTGCCTACTTGTTACTTTCATGCTTTTCATGCTTTCATAATATATACTTGCTATGTTTATTAGTACACTTATAGTACATGATTTCATTATGTTTGCTATGAATGATTCACTGAGCATACTGGCACATTGATTTTCATATATTACATTTTGTTGCATATGCTCATCCAGTATATGGACACATTGTTTTACAATTTGAGCTGATTGAACCATCTGGAACTGTTTGATCCTTGTGAACCGTTTGGAACTGTTTGATTTATGTGAACCGTTTGGAACTGATTGATTATTGTGAACCGTTTGGAACTGTTTGAACCGTTGGGTTAGGAAAGTGATTAGGTAACGGGGCAGGTGTAATGTGTTAAAAGTGTAGGATCGTGAAACGACCTAAAGAGTCGATCAGAAGAGTGCTCAGACAGAATCAGAGGCGAAATTCATTGATTTTGTCTTTGTTTAGCTTGGATTCACTATTAATTGTCTCTTTTATTGATCTCTAAGCAAATTACAGCACGTAGACACTTCGACAGCACCTCGGCGTCGGAATCAAGAAGGTTACAAATGAAATGACACATGAGGTATTTATAGTGTGGGTAATTTCGTTTGAATGTGGCATTGCCCATTTCAAACGAAATTAAACATTCTAATTTCGTTTGAAAGTGGCAATGTCATTTTCAAACGAAATTACCTCTTTAACACACAAAACCTCCTATAATCTCGTATAACGTGCCCTGATCTAACAATTCTAAGACTAGACTCGATACAAGATGAAGTCGACAGACGTATGCACTAACAGACTCCCCCTCGGATGTTGACGAGTCTGAAGTATCGAGTCTTCCCATCTTCAGTCTTTACCGGTCTTCGGGCTCTTTCACAATCCGAGACTTGAACGAAGATGAAGTCAACAGACAACTGCACCAACAGACTCCCCCTTGAATGTTGACGAAATCTTCAGTGAGAGTCTTCATCATGACGACTCTTCAATCTTGATCAGTCTCCTTTCTTTCTTATCATGTACCGGGATCTTCTCTTTGGCTCTAACCTCGTCAGACTCCCCCTCTCATCATGATGGGATCGCCGTCTGGAATTAGCTATCACCTTGAGATTGCATCCTGGCTTTAACTCTGATCAGTTCATCTCCTGCACAAATTTTCTCATCACCACATAAGTTTTCACTTAAATCAATAAGAAAAACTTACTAGTAATAGTTATATCAAGTTCAAATTAATGACCCTGATTAACTAATCAAACTTTCTTTCTCAAAATAAATTCCTTCATTTAAGCACTCACTCCCAACCCTGTTCATCATGTTCAGCAGTTGAAATTTTGAATATCAGGTCTCCAACAACAGTTGTCGAAAATCTTTTAGTATTTTTCAAAATTTATGCTAAAACATACTAAAAATCTTTTTGGATTTTTGATAACAAAGGAATGCAGTAAAGCAATATTTACAAACAATATTTTTGTGAGCTTGTGTAAGAGGATCATATCAGTTTATGTGACCAATCACTAGCACCGTTAAGCTTTAAACATTTTCAGTTCTAAACGATTCACATAGATTGATGATATTATTGTCCACTTAAACTCAATCTAAAAACTTTCGACATGCTTACCGATACATTTAAGGTATATTTAGATAGCACTAAATTCTTATTTACCCCACGATCTCAGCATATCCCCTCATCATGCAATACACTGACTCAAGTAATGCCTTTAAACTTTTATCAACTGTGATTTGTGCGAAAACAAAGCAGAATGTTTAAACATTAACAATCAGGTCGATACTTCCGTATACGCAGAGAAAGTCCAATGTTTAAACAAAATAAGAAAAATAAAACAAGTTGAAGTTGTTTAGGCTTTAACCACCAGGTCGATACTTCCGTATACGCAGAAGGGGTCCAAAGCTTAAACGAAACACCAAAGAAAATAAAGCAGAACGTTTAGGAAATAACATCCAGGTCGATACTCACGTATACGCAGAGGATGTCCAATGCTTAAACAAAATAAAGAAATAAAACAAGTTTAAATCTTTGCAAAATAAAATGCACAATCACAGCGACTTTTTAGCAAAGTTGTGAAAGTTCACAAACTTAACCCGTTTTATGTCTTTAGACAATCAGCGATTACTGAGTAGGCACACAATCAAGAAGGACAAAACTAAGTACTATGCTTTTGACCATGTTTCCCACTAGAACTAGGCTTTTTCATTTTAGGTTTGTATCGTTATCGCAAATCTACTAGTCTAGCTGAGCCTACCGTCACATCTTTAGTAAGATCGTTTATCACATTTGATCTCTCCATTTCTTTAGCATGCTGTGACAGTCTACTGATGTACTATCATTTCCTCTTCTTTGCACCAAAACTCATTTTTGAATTTTATCATGTTTTTGACTTTTTCAAATTTTCTAATATTTTTGGATTTTCTGAAAATTGTTTTTGGATTTTCTGAAAATTTCTACTCCCCCTAAAATGCAAACACATTAAAGGAAATTTGAAAACAAACTGTACAAGTAAATTGACAACTGATATCGAATCGCTTCAAATCGCCATCCACTTGGCATAAACAATCAGTACTTCCCCTTACAACAAACTATTTTCCCATAGTGATTTCAAAACACTTAAGTTTGTTTTAATCAAAATGATTTTTCCGGAAAATTAGTTTTGTGAGTCATCTCAAACATGGGGATCATCCATCACCTAGTTTTCTTAAACCACTTGTAGGATTTAACATTTATCGATTTTTCAACACAATCACTTGTAGAAAATCAAGTACAACTTAATGTCCCTGATTTACCACTTGTAAGTCGAAATGTCATCAAAGTGAGTTTCTCAAGAAAGATGCCGATTCCTGCTCCACTCTTACCAACCTGGGAGCTCCGTCAAGTCAGGTTTTTCATTTAAACAAATTCACCCAAGCCTGACGGTCCTTGGGTGCTTTTGAAATTCCGTTTGACAATGATGGAAAATTTTCATCATTCATTGTCAAACCGGAATCATCACTTTTTACCTCAACACATGGCTCTTCTGGCTTTACCACACCAGATTCATCGCCTGAATGTGGCTTGTCTGACTTTGATGAGTCGGATTCATCGCCAACAACTGGCTCCTTTGTTTCTGGAGAAACAAATTCATCACCAGTAAGTGAATTCTCTTCTTTCTTTGATTTTCCTTTCGTCCTCAGATTTGTATCTGATGAATCCGTTTTGCTAGACTTGTCATTCTTTGGAGAGCAAGACGATTTATCAGAACTGTTATTCGCTTTGAGAACTGTATCCGAGGACAAAATCCTTTCGAGATACTCTCTCGCCTTCTTCCTCTTCTTCCTTAGTCTGTCTTTTTGCCCCTGCGAAAGCTTCACTTTCGGTTCTAGAACTTTATGTTCTTTGGACTTTGCTTCGACTTTGACTGGTTTCTTCTTTGTCATTTTCTGAGATTCAGCCCTCGATCTTCTCATTGATCTCATTGGGCAATCTCTTGCAATATGACCTCTGATTTGGCATTCAAAGCATCTTCTTGTCTCATAACTCTGGCAGTTAACAACAATGTGTCCTCTCACACCACAAGTGTAACACACTCTATTATCGTACCAATCACCACCTTCTGTCCAAACATTCAGATCATAACATTGTTTGACTTGGTGATATCTATCTCTCCTCTTGTATGATGGATTTGGCTTTTGAGCACTGTGGTCAAACCTGCACCACTTATTACCAACAGTTTTTGAGTTTTGATTTTCCAATTTTTGTGGTTTTTTATCACGATTGGATGATTGAACTGACTACCTTTTATTTTCTTTTTGAATATTTTTCGGCTTTTTATCTTTTTGTTTTTGTTCCACATTCTTCTTTACAGGTTTTTGCGTTGAGCATTCACCTTTTTCAGTAGAATGTAGAACAGTTTCTTGAAACATTTCATTTAATTTCAAAAATATTTTTCTTTTTTCAACTTCATCATCAGTTTTCTCATCACAATCTTCAACTTTGACTTTGTCAAAGTTTGTGACATTGTCACTTATTGGAACAAAATTGATCAGTTTTGGACAAGGAATCGAAGAAGTATTCACAAAACCTTTCAATTTTTCTTCAAGCTCTTTGATTTTATTTCGAGCATTTTCAGCTTCCTTTTCAAGTCGAATAATCGTCTGAAGATGAGAGTTTATTACTTTTTGTTTTTCAATATTATTTTTGCCAAAAACAGATCTCTGATCTTCAAGAATCTTTATTTGACTTTGAAATTCTTTTTCAGTTTTTACTTTTTCATTTTCAAAAAAATATATTTTCTTTTCAAAATCTTTTTCATTTTCTTTCAAATTGTTGTTTTCTAATGTCAAACTGTTCAAACCATTTAACAGTTTGACATTTTCAGATTTCAATATCTCAAAATTTTCTTGCAAAATAAGAATCTGTTTATCATCAGATTGCTTCTCATCTTTCATCTTTTTGACTTCCAATGTCAAACTTTCCGCATCCTTCAAGAGTTTGGCATTGTCAACTTCAAATTTCTCACATTTAGTGCATACTGATTCAGAATTCGAAGATCCAAGCTTCTCAGATTCTTCAATCTTTGGAATTTCTTTTATCTTTGACCTGAATGTACCTGCACAAAAAAATTTTAATGAAATCAAGAGGATTCGCATTCTCATCAATATAAAAACCCCTCTTGTTATCATATGTCAAAACATTTTTTGCTGCAAGACATACACCAATTCTTTTATCTATTTCAACAATTACATCCAAACTCATTTTATTAAAATTTCCTTTTATTTTATCAATCAATTCTCCTTTTTTCTTATAAATTTCATACTCATGAGTTTTCAACTTGCTGATGAAACCTTTCAAATGTAATTTTGAAAAACTTGAATTCTGTTTTATACTTTTTAGTATATCACCCCATTCAACAGGTAATGCATCAGCAAATTTTGCTATCTTTTCAACATCTGTCAAATTTATCTCATGACTTTTTAAATGCTCAAGTAAAACTGTATATCGGTTTGTCAGATCGTCCAATGTTTCATTTTTCAAACACACAAAGTATTTAAACCTTTTCAGCCAACCATCCTTTCTTACATTTCTATAACTATCATCTATATACCCTCTATACCAATCATTTAACCTTTCAAGATTATCATTTTCCATCTCATCAAACATTTTCAAACAATGAACTTGACTTTCAAACAATGCTCACATGCAAACAATGACTTGGGCCAATAACTACTTGTGTTCAAATAATGTGATTGGGCCGAACACTTTGAAGGATCTTGAACCAAGCAAATAAATGATCAAACAAGCTTATCTCTAATTGGACCTGACAACAACAACTAATGACAAACACTTTTCAATGTCTGATTGGGCCGTTCAATTAAAGGCCTGATATATTCTCGTAATCACGTGATGATTTTTCAAAGCAAACTCAAATGATTGGACCTCACAATCTTAGTGGACGACAAAAATGCATGGGCCAACAACTACATTTACAATTCAATTAAACAACTTCGTTCATTGTTATATTATTGGACCGCCCAAATATGATTCACGTGAACTTTGAAACGGAATCTCACTCAAACAGAATACCCTAATCTCGTTTGAACAAAACACAATCTCAAATGAAATCACACTTTCAACCTAACACCTGATTTCGTTTGAGGAAACACAAGTTCAAACTGAATAATGTCCTTGAAACGAAATCAGTTGATCTCGTTTGAACCTCTTCAAACGATATTACGCTTTCAAACGAAAACACCAATTTCAAACGAGATCACCTGGTTTTTTCAAACAAAATCGCGATTTTCAAACGGAATTAACCTCTTATCTCATTTGAAGGGCTGCTGACATCATCTTTTGCGATCTGATTTCAAACGAAATTACGTATTTGATCAAGTTTTAGTTCAATTTAAAGTCCAAAACTCTCAAGGATTGATTAAAACACTGTTACGCACACATTGTGAGAATTTTAGCCAATTTTAACCGTGAAAACTTGATTAATTTTGAAAAGAAGGTATAGAAATCAGAATTTTTCAGCGAAAACGAGCTAAACGGTAAGAACTCTTCCTCCTGAGCTCTGATACCACATGTAGGATCGTGAAACGACCTAACGAGTCGACCAGAAGAGTGCTTAGACAGAATCAGAGGCGGAATTCATTGATTTTGTCTTTGTTTAGCTTGGATTCACTATTAATTGTCTCTTTTATTGATCTCTAAGCAAATTACAGCACGTAGACACTTCGACAGCACCTCGGCGTCGGAATCAAGAAGGTTACAAATGAAATGACACATGAGGTATTTATAGTGAGGGTAATTTCGTTTGAATGTGGCATTGCCCATTTCAAACGAAATTAAACATTCTAATTTCGTTTGAAAGTGGCAATGTCATTTTCAAACGAAATTACCTCTTTAACACACAAAACCTCCTATAATCTCGTATAATGTGCCCTGATCTAACAATTCTAAGACTAGACCCGATACAAGACGAAGTCGACAGACGTATGCACTAACAAAAAGCATGGTGGATACGCTGCTGGTACTTCCTATATATAAGTGCTTTTAACACATTATATATCGTTGCGTTATCTAGATCACTTGGGTGAGTGTTTTCAAAACAAAGTTATATTTCAAGGTTTTTCTAACAATATAAACCTTTCGAGTTTAATTACAAAAACAATTTACAATATGGGTCACATAAACAAATGTTTTTGAGTTAAGATTCATGGTATCGAGGTTTTATAAATTATAACAAATCTGTTTTAACTTGGTTATTTCAATTCACAATACAAACATTTTACAAAACTAAGTTTTCTAATATCAAATAGCAAAGTTGTTTGAGTATTTCAAAAGGTAATACGAGCCATGAATCTGACACTCACATAAAACCTATGTACTCGCCGGCATTTTTATGCTGACGTATTTTCACATGTGTTTCAGGTACCATCGTTGATGATGATTGATGACGATATTGATGCATGCTCACATAGGAATGGACGAGGCCTTAGTGACTTAATAACAATCATAGTTAATTGTTCTTATTTTGTTTCAAATTTTCAATACAATGTAATAAACTTAATTCAAAAAAACAGAACTTTTATCCGTGTGTTGTGAAACAATGATTCTGTTACTCCACTCCCCGACATTTCCGCCACGGTTTCTTGTTTAAACACGGTCGGGGTGTGACATAAATGGGTCAAATTGACTCGAATACTACACGTTTGATTCCAAAAGGCGATGGATTTCATTCATGAAATCAAACGGGTCAAAATCACCAAAGTATTGAACTTTGGTAAGTTAAAGTGATGGATATCGCTAATTAAGATAAACGGGTGGTTTAAGATGCATATACTTGGTTAACGGAACTTGAGTTTTAATAATATATGTCATAGAATACAAGTATATTGATGTATAAGCTATTATAGACGTTTTGAGCTCATAACCAAAGTCTATGGTTCATTAATTAAAACGGGTCAAATAATTATGCAAGATTTTTATAATCCGAAGGTCTAAATGAAAGAAATTTGTTCAGGTGACGGTAGGATTTTGATTCTATATTATAGAGTATCGAATTACGGTCACGTAGGAAGAAACAGGACCTAATTCGGATCAGTAACGGACAAGTTTTATCCGTTTTCGTAAAGTATAGACTAGCTGGGAAAATGCAGGTCTGAAAACCAAACCCGCTGGAAAAATAAAGGCGTCGCGTAACGCGACGGTGAACTAGGGAAGGTGTCGCGCTACGCGACGGCCCTCGCGGCCCGCGAAGGCTAGATCTTCAGCCGTCGCGCCCAGCGACCAAGACCCAGACCTGGAAAAACTTGTTTATTTGCTGTGTTTTGACGTTATGAACTTGTTAAAACATATATTAAGCTCAAATAACTAATGTTTTGATAAACTTTGGTTATAGATAAAGGGATGGACTTGCGGATGACGATCAAGCCTTGTTAAAGAACCGAACACACATTATAAAGGAGCTTCCGCAAATGAAAACTATTACTTTTGTCACACAACACACTCTAGTGTTGTTAACTCTTGTAAATATGTATTTGCTTGTTTTTTTTAAAGTTAAGTAAGTTGGGTTTGGAACAACATGTTTTGGGAAACGTTGGACGTGTGGTTATAAGTTTTAAAACTTATCCAAATGGCGTTAATTCGATGTTTGAATATTAATGATACTTATAAATGTATTAATTCTTACATAAACAAAGATCAGTATATGGGTCTTACAAAAATTTCAAACCTTTTTAACATCTCTATAACTCTATCTCTCCTAAAAACCCCATAAAATAAAAAAACGAAGGTACGTCTTTAAATTTTGTATTCTAGGTGATGGGTGGCCGGAATTAAGCTTTTCTGGTGAGAATGCAGCCGCTGCCGTCGTTCCTGCTGACTGTTTTCGTGCGTCGGTCGTTGCGCGATCAGAAGAGGGAGAGTGGGAGAAAGAATGGAAGGGGTGGTTGGGTTGGGTTATTTTATTTAACTTCAAATTTAATTGGGTTGGGTTACACTGAAATGTTTAGTGGGCTAATGGCTAAATTGTTAAGTGAAATTTATTGGGTTAAATTGTTAAGTAAAGTGGTTAAAGAGTAATTGTATACACTAGGTTATATTTTAATAAAAATCAATGTTTACATTTTTTTTTTAAATTCATAAGTTTTTTTAAAGGGGGCGGTTGAAAATTTTCAAGGGTGCGGTTGAAAATTTTCATGGGGTGCGGTCGAGATTTTGCGCCCCTAAAACCTTTTTTTTCAAGGGGTGCAGCCGCCCACCCAACCAAGTGGGTAGGTCCGCCCCTGCTACTATTTGAACCGGATTGGCTGCTCCACAACTAGGGATGAGATTTTGTCCCAAATACCCGTACCGATTTTAGGTATTCGATACATGTATCTAGGGTTGAGCATAGTACCAAAAATATTGGTACCGAAAAACGACAATAATGGGTACCAGTATCAATATCGAAAATAATCTATACAGTACCTGTATTAACTTGTAAATCAACCAAAAATCTGGTACCATACCGAACTTGTACCAGTCCCAAAAACGGAAAAAAATTAGGTATCGGTATCGAAAATGATCGATACGGTATCGGTACACGGTACCAAATGCTCATCCCTACATGCATCATACATGCATCAGTACCCGCTTTTATTGACTTCGATATCGGTATGGGTACTGGTAAAAAGTGGTATTGATACCATATTTTATATAGAACTTTAAGAGTTTCTTAATTATGTAGTTTTGTTTTAATTATGTGGTTTTATTTTGATTATATTATTTTTTTATTTTAGTTATGAACTTGTTAACTTAATTTATGTAGTTTTTATTTTAAACTAGAAACATGATCTTTGAAAAGTCAACCATATTGTTGAGTAAGTCACAACACATGAAAAGAAAATAAAGTAGATGATGGTGAATTCAGACGAGGAGTTGGAATCTCTCACGACGCGTTTCAAATGATAACTTGCTTCAAGTTCGTGATCAAGGGAGTTCTTGGATCAGCAGAATGCCCATACCATACGGGTAACAGAAATAAAGATAGTGAATTTGAACAAAACTGGATATTGAAAACCAATACCGATTATATTGGTATGGTACATGTATCAATATTGGTACTTTGATACTATACCCGCTTTAGTACTACTTTGAATTTTTTTTTCAAGTACTCCTATATGTTACAATTAGAAGTGAGATTGTCATTTGATTCCTTTATCATGTTCAAGCATAACTCTAAATTTCACCACGTGTTTTCAAAAACTTCACAAATCTATTCCTCTGTTAAAACAAAAACCCATTCAATCTACATATATGAATCCATTTTTCTTAATCTGTTTATAACAAAAGGAGGGTTGAGTTATATTACAAAGGAGTTTAAAAATAAGAAGTGTCTAAGGAGAAGTCAAGTGGGAAAGTTAATTTTGTCCTAAGAGAAAAAAAAAATTATATGCACTTGCAAGTCACATGCTTAGAAACATGCACATGTAAGTCCCATGCTACCCCCACCCCCATTTTTAAATGTTTGTAACTTTTGTATACGTTATTTGTTATTTCTAATTATAACATAAAATCGAGCATCTTTTTATCTTTAATATGAGTACCATGTTGTTATAATATATAAAAAAAATTCGAAAACCAGTTGCGTATTATATAATGGACATAACGTAAAACACAATGAGCATCAAACTAAAAAAACAATGAAAAATAAACCAAAAACACAATCGATGTCAACCGATAAAAGACACAATGGACAATAAACAAAAACACAACGGACACAACGTAAAACATATTGAGAATCAAACTAAAAACGCAATGGAAAGTAGACTAAAAACACAATTGATAACAGCAAATAAAAGACACAATCGATGACAACATACAAAAGACATAATGGACAATAAACTACAACACAATGGACAATATACTAAAAACAAAATGGACAACAGAATAAAACACAATGAACAATACACTAAAACACAACGAAGAACAAATTAAAATATAATGGACAATAAAACAAAAACAAAATGCTCAAAAATTAAAACACAATGGATAGAAGACTAAACACAATGCCCAGAATCTATAATACAATGTATAGAAAACTCACTAGTTGAAAAACCCAATAATCAGAATCAATAACACAATATATAGAAAATCCAAATATAACACTATCTTCATTCTTCATTGAGTCATACATGATGTTATAACTTATAAGTTATATAAAAACCCAGTGGATAAACCCAAATTAAAATTGTATTATAAGTTTTGATAATCACACACTGTATAGAAACCCTATTAAAAATGTAATAAGCAAAACCCAGTTGAAAGACACAATGACCATATGCTTTAACACAATGCAAAGAAAACTCTAAAAAAATATTTTTTATCTTATTTTTATATAGCAATATCATACTCATATTAAAGATAATAAGGATAATTTTTTTTAAATGATGTATGTAAAATTATGGACGTTTTTAACTGATGGTGCGAATTAGCATGTGCCTTGTATGTGGAGAGAGAAAATCATTAAATTTAGGATTTCCTTTATGCCTTTCCACTATTTTCTTGTCCCTAAAACTAATATCACCCTCCAAATCTAAGATCATTAGACTAGAATCCTTCGTACCCTTCTTATTTATCTTGCTCTTTGTATTTGATCCTAATCCTAACAAAAGTTGTTGTCTTCTTATTGCAGCTTTTTTTCGTGGTTTCATCTAGGGATGAGATCGGTACAGTACTTGTACCCGTACATGTATCAAAAATACCGATACCAATTTTGAACAAAACTGAGTACCAGATATCGTACCGACTATATTGGTGTGACACGAATACGAGTAGTGGTACTCTTATTTCAGTATTGTACCCACTTTTGTACCACTTTGTTTTTTTATTTTTTGAACACTTTAATTTGTTCAAGGAGAGGTGAGGTTGCTATTTAATTCCCTGGCCGTGTCTTAGCAAAACTATAAAATTTCATCATGTGTTTTCAAAAACTTCACAAATCTATTCCTTCGATAAAACAAATATCCTTTCAATCTATAGGTATGAATCTATTTTTTTTCAATTAATAGTCATTTAGTTTATAATATAATTTATTATTTTTTCTTTCTAACTTTTTTTCATGGATTGCAACATAATTTGCTTACACCTTGCACAAAAATCATTAACACAAGAAGAATTTTCTATCATGGCTTCTAGAGCACAAGAAGCACTATAACAATGATGAGTAAGTTTAGAGTTTTTCGGCAAAAGATACCGAAAACGGAAGAGTAAAATGCAATTTTTGTCCCTAAGGTTTGATCACTTTTGTGACTTTTGTTCCTGAGGTGCCATTTTCAACCAAAAAGTTTCAAATCTTGCAATTTTCATCCCTAAAGGCCAAATTTCAAGGGACAAAAGTCACAATAAATTGCCAAACTTAAGAATGAAAATGGAAATAATACGCAAATCCGAAGGACTCAAATGCACAAAAAACTCTTTTTTAGACGGAACATGCAAAAATGACTAAAATTGTGGACGATTTTTCCATTTTACTCGAAATGGAATCTCACAACTCTAGAAATCATTTATAAAAAAATGGGGCTAAATGAACTCTCAGAGAAAGGAAACTTTATTAAACCACATACCCGGCTAGCCAATCACTAGCCCAGACTATTGACGAGTTTATAGAAATATACACTTGTGGTATATTCAAAGACATTGATTATGACGATTATGAGATTCAGCCTCTTGGATGTGAAGAAAACCTTTGAGATGAGGTGAAACAACAGCTAAAAATGGTAAGTTCCCATTCGACTATCTATACTATCTTATTAAAGAAACTAGGTTTTATACCCTTATGGTAATTTTACATTGTGTACACATTTTGAAGCGACATGTACAAGGGAGCAAGCTATTTTAGAGAGGGTAAACTTGTGAATTGTCCAAAAACTTAAGACACTTTAGTTGCATTTTAGGGATTTCGGCACCTTTTGTAACCTATAATGTCACACCCCGATATTTCCACGTATTACCGGTGGGCCCGGTGGGGAGTACCGTGATGTAGTTGATATCATCATAGCCAAATAATCACAGTTCAATGCACAGCGGAAGTCTAAAGTAAATATATTACAAACCGATTCAAATGTAACATCAGATATTACAAACGGATTGTAAGATGGATCCACATGTGGATCTTAAACAGAAACATAAACACAATTCAACAGACTATAGACGTCTAGGACTTGCAAGATTCCCTATTAACGCCCTGAGCTCCCAGCCAATCACGTACAGTACCTGTCACTTAATCATTTTGGAAAATACGTCAGTTTACACTGGTAAATACAATTAACTACTCTTTTGAAAACATTTATGAAAATTGGTTTAAAAGCACAAGGCACAAATATTCTTTTATAACTTGGGACAATTATATAAAAATAATCTTGTATACAGATTTATATGTTTGTTATACATTCATGGCTAGATGTTGGAAACCGAGTCAAGATTAACAGACACACCACAAGTATAGGCCCACCAGAGAGTGATACCATTTCCCTTACGCAACTGTCAGGTGTATGCCTACACCCCATGCTTAAGACGTGGCCATTTCGTAATAATGTTGCCAAGGATATCCGGGACATGGTCATTAACCCCCAAAGGCCTTTATTTCAAACAAGACAGATTAAAACAGGTTACCTCAATAATTTAATCACAATCCGATTAAACATTCAATACCCGACCAAGCGGTCTTATTATTATAATACCGTATCCCAAGCCCGTATAGGGAAAATAAGTTAAGAGTATTTACCTGAGCTTAAAATGCAATTTATACTCAGCCGTATATTCTAATCAGCAAGCACAAGTACCTCTACTGGGGCTCTCAATCTGGAATGAAGGTTTTATTAACCTATTAGATTCCTAACGGGTCTTATTTAAGTTGTAACTTAGACCAGTTAGTTTTAAGGAAAGGTTTACGGTTCAAAACGCACGATTTAGCGAAGACCGGATTAGAATGTGATTTAGACCCAAAAAATATGGAGACTTGTATAATATGGGTAAACTAAACACCTTCTAGATTTTGATATGAAAATGATAAGGTTTGTCCCGTTTCGGTTAATTTATGCAAACTAGTTACATAAATCGTACCGAACGCGAAAAATGCATGACGGGTAACCAAGAGAGTCATGAACATGTTTCATAAGTTAATATGCCTTAAATATGTTGTGATATCAGTGGGATACCTTCCATTATGCCCAAAACGAATTTAAAACCAATTTAAGCCTCGTAGGGGTATTTTGGTCATTTTAAAGGTTATAAAAGAGGTTAAATAGTAATCTGAGGTTCTGGTCTAAAATAATCAGTAAAAATATTTATTTTGTCAAGTTATATTAGTAAGATATCTCACATATGTGAAATTTATCATTTATGGCCAAACTATGCACCGTAGGGGCATTTTGGTCATTTCACATATGCTTTAAGGGTTAATTTTGGAAATATGAGTTCAAAAGTTTTATTTACTGTTAAAGTATACAAATTTATTCATAACATCAGTAGGTATCAAGCTTTAGGTGCCTAATATGGTTTTAAACCATACTATGCGCCTAAATCGCATAAAAGTCGGTATTTGACGGTATTCGGGTTAAATAAGTAAATTATAGATTTTGAACAACCTTTACTGTTTAAAATAATTTATTTAATATATAAAATGAGTAGAAAAAGGTTTGATATGTAAAGGATGTGTGAAACTCATTTTATTAGCCAAAAAGGGCATAACCGTCAATTACCGAATCAATGCAAGAACCCTATGTTATGATCAGTTTAAAATTTAATAAAAATTTTCAAAATTCCCTAAATATTATATTACATCAGTGGGTAGAAAGTTTGGTGTCAAAATTTGGGTTTAAATAGGCTTTATGCCGAAAATGCCGTTTAATTAATAAAAAGATTTCAATTTACGCTATCGCGCATAATTCTTAATTTAGACCTCAAACTGATCTCAAATTTTTAGGACATGTTTATAAATCAGTAATAAAGGTTTTTATCCTCTCACATTTTCAAAAATCTTGTTTTTACATCAAAAGGGCATAATGGTCAACTTTTAGGCAATTAACGGAAACATGCAATAAACTAGGATTTCTAAGGAACCAAGTTGTATAACCTCAGAGAGTTATACTAACCTATAACATGGTCCTAAAGGAATCCTAAGGCATATCTAAACTAAGCTAAATCGGGTCAGAACTGAACGTCAAAGCAAAAGTCTACCTTTGCGACATTCGGTTCCGAACCGAGCCTAAACTCAGAATTGTCGGGTTGAACATGCCTAGATATGTTCAATTAATATTTACCAAGTTATTAAAGTGACAAAACTGATTTTATTGCCTTTACATCATTAGTTATGAATTTTGTTTAAAAACCGACTCGCTTGACGTTTATTTTAATTACTTTGACCTGACAATTAACTAAGCAAACGTGGTAATTAGGAGGTGCCCTTTTGAGGGTTTAATACCTACCTAATTATGATCACGTAGCCATGTTCGTTGTGAACAATGGCTCGATCATTTAAAAGTCAAAGCGTTTATCGCAAACGCTTGACTTTTCAGCTTTAAGAGCCAAACAATTAAACTAAGCACGAAAGGACACTTACAAAGGGTCTAAGTAAGGATGGAATTGATCTAGAATGCTCAGGTATGAAGCATAGAAGCTCCAACTTAGAACAATTCAGATCAAGTGTGAAATGAGAGCAAGAACAAGTGGGTTTATATAGGATTTCAAGAACCGTTAGGATCGTTTCTCGTAACCCGTGCTTCAATCTTGGCCCTCCATGTGTACCCATGGTTTCTAAATACAATGGGGGTTGAAAACCAGCTCATGGTATTGAGATTTGTGCATAAAAGCCCTTGAAAAACGACCAGAATGCTGAAAATAAGAATCTGCCCAGACCTGGGCGTAGGCTACGCTACAGGGGGCGTAGGCTACGACCTGCACAGATCAAACAAACTTTCAGAAGTTGCAGTTTTGGTTCCTGTGTGTGTTTAAGCTTATATTTGACCCGTTTAAAGCCCGTTAAGCCATTCTCAAGGCTCTACAATGATGTCTAAGCATAGGGAACATAAAGCATGCTCAAAAATATGTCGGATGTCGTTTCGTTTGGTCGTACGGTTGCGTTGATCGGCTAATTACGACGAAACACGAACGGACGCGAAAAACGATCCAAATTACACGACGAATGGAATTTTATCATTCCAATCACTAAAATAAAATATTTTAATGATTACATAAAATTTTGGATGTCCGGATATATTCAGAACGTAAGATATGCGCGAAAATGCAAACTTATGCACCAAACAGTTTATTTTTGCGCACCAAACACCTCTAAGCCAATTTCTAAGCTATGTAAAGGATATTTAGGGCATGTTTAACTTATGATCATATTCCGGAAGGTTCGATACCACACGAATCGACAGACTTTTGCAGTTTGATGCAAATAGTCCCTCTAATGCGCAAACTTGCGCATATCATCGTTTAATAGCATCGAAGCCTTATCTAATCCATATTAGGAATTCTTGAGAGTATTAATAAACATCACAATGCTTTGGGTTCGTAAAAAGGTCATTCAGTGGTATGATTAAACATATTGACGCTTTTAACCCCTTAAACTTGCAAAGTTGCGCGTAACGTCACTTAAAGGCATAAAAGCCTTAGACGGCCAATAATTGGCATTCCCGAGAGTATAATCAAATATCATGAAGCTCCCAGTTTGTTAAAAGGTTACTCAAATGTAAGAATTAACATGTTGACGCTTTTAACCCTTTATCGCGCAAACTTTCAATTAATCACGCAAACGGCTACTCTCGATCAATCAAGCGGCTCATTTGTGAATATGAATACCGTAAGAGGTTATTCAGAAACTTATTTTAAGTATGTTAACACTTCCAGTCCTTCCATAATCAAAGTTTTTGATTTTTCAAAAAATTAGTCCCTTAAATTCAACGTTTGACTTTATTAGGGTTTATTACACGTGTCAATACATCATTGGACGTGATTTTACGAGGTGTTACATCCTCACCCCCTTAAAAGAAATCTCGACCTCGAGATTTGCTAAAATAATGGAAGTACTTTCTGACGTATTATGATCTTAACCTCCATAGCATATTTGGGGCCTCTCCAAGCACCCAAGGTGACCTATATATTAGGTACATGTATCCCTTTGGAGCTTCTTAACCTGTCGATCCTTAATCGATATGGGTTTCTCATCAAATCATAAATTTTCATTAATCTGCATATCATTATGTGATAATGCGTCTCGACTTATTGGCGAAACATATCCTTAAATCACTAATGTGGGTCACATTGCGAGCTCCACTAAGCTCCTTAAATAGGTTTTAGCTTATAAGCTATTGACCTTTGATGCATTCGATTTCCTTAAATGATCCTATATATCCAGAGCTTAACTAGCCCGTTGTATAAAAATTTTAGCATACCCTTCTTAGGGCGATACTTCCAATTGGACCTTATTCCTTATTAAGGACTTAAGAAGATTGCGACTTCCATCAATCCTTAATTTTCCGCCGATTACTGGCAACCCTCAGATGATTATGGATTTGTATGATCTTATTCGTTGTTTCCAAGGCAACTTTTAGATCCTGGTAATTGGACTTACCAATCTTCTGTCTAACAATAGATGTTCAACATTCCATCTATACAAGGTCCCCTAAGGAGAAGCCTTGATACTTACGTAACAACTATTAGTTATAGGATAGCTTATTTAAGGTGAGATGGTCTTTCCAACTACTTCTTAAATCAATCTTAAGAGATAGCTAATCCTTACAGTTAGTCGAACAAATCGACGATCCTGGGCAGCTGATGACGATTCTTAACTGTTGCCTAAATAGGGTTGCGGTAATCATTGTATAAGCAAAATGAACCGTCTTTCTTAATTAATAATACCGAAACTTTAAGAATTCGAATTAGGCTTTAAAAACCTTTATCTTAAAATTTATCTAGTTAGGGTTTCGATTCTTCCAATAATGATAGCACTAATCGTCATGGGGATTTCACAATAATGCAGCCTTATGCGGGATGTAAATCTTAACTCTACTTGCCTCTCAGAGGTAAACATGGTAGTCCTTGGAGAAGATAATCAAGACACAAGGAGGTTACAGAGATTTTCCAAATCTCAGGCCCCAGATCATTTATCATTGCCTGTCTCAGATAAATAACACATTTTCTTTACGAATCGAAAGATGCCTTAATCAGAGACACTTATTTGGACAATTCCATTCTGGATATCTTCTTTGAATACCATTAGCTGACTTTAGTACAATATGACCATTGGGATATCTCAGTGGTTCTATGCATTAAACCTCCATATTGATCAGGCATGGAAGCAATCTATGGAACATATTAAGATACACCAATCCTCATATGGCGCTTTTATCATATAGTCTGGTATTCGTAGTTGATAGAAATCAAGAGATATCAAACTAATATACACTGACGTACTCCATCTGGAGAAAGAGTACTTCTAGAATTTTACGACTGAATATTTCTGACAGGAACAGAGGAAATGGTTCCTATGATTTTCGTCTGTAAGTTTTACCTCACACTTAATCTCTGAGGTTCTTATGAAATATTTTAAAAGTTTGCTATACTTATCATTTATGAAGGATTTATTGGTATCTTATTCAAAACAGAACTCTTAGCATTTATTCTACTTCTTATTTTATACTTAGGGTTCTAACAGACAGATTTAATAACTTACAAAATTTATTATCCACAAACGACTTATCTGCACCCGAATCAAACAATACCCTTTCATATACATCATTGATAAGGACGTACCGGTTATAACATTGTCATCTTGTATGGCCTCTTTTGCACCTATCTGAAAGACCCTAGCGTTGGTCTTCTTAACTTCTTCAAGCTTCTTTGTATATTTTGGGCAATTTGACTTGATATGCCCCTTCTCGTTACAGTTGTAACAAGTCGCATCTCTTATCTTCTTGCTATCTAATGTTTTATGCTCACTAGATTTGCAGATCCCACAAGCCCTAGGCTGTGATTGGGATTTTGATTCGAACCTACACTTCCCATAATGGCGCTTCTTGCAGGTCTTGCATACAGGTTTCTTGTTGGACTTTTGTTTGTTCTCCTTAAGCTCAAGCTTACCCTTTTTCTTAGAACTCTGGGAGTTATATTCCTCCCTTTTCCTTCTTAGTTCATCCTTTGAATTTGAGGCATGAACAAGATTCTTCTCTCGAGTAAGGAAATGTGGTCTTAGATGAGATTTGGAGCAAGTAGCATTGGGCTCCTTGAACTTTTTCACGGCCTTCCTCACAGCCTTTCCGACAGCTGCGTCTATTATAGCTTGGAGAACATCTTTGTCAATTCGGAGGTTCACAATTGTAGTATCTTTAGCATGTGTCGCATCACCAATGGCGCGATTGGCGGTTGTCTTATCTGAGTTTGTCATGCTCGAGACGTGGTCCCTAACACCAAATGAAACAGTTACTTAGTTGCAATCCAACAACTGCTATTCATCATCCTGATGACCTAACATATACTAACCATGGTATCATTAAACCATACAGGCTAATATAGTACGAACATTCTTAATGAATGTTATTTAATTATATATATATATATATATATATATATCAATTATATTTAGCCTAGGTCATAAAAAGACCATCAATGGCATTTGAGGTTTAGACCTAGTCCGTCACCTTTTTGACAGGGGATCAAATGTCACATCTGTCTTGATCATATTGATGATTTTGGATAGCTTGAAAGCTTGTCATAAGGATTTTGGAGAAGAGCGATTCCTAATGGATATAAAGCATCCATCAAAAGTTGTAGAAGCAGTCTCTAAAGTATCATCGGCCAATTCTACCTTGCGTTATATGTCTAGAGTCCTAATCAGGCTAATATAACCGTTTACAATATTTATTATCCACAATAGACTTATCTGCGCCGGAATCAAACAATTTCCCGCATAAACATCATTGATAAGGAAAGGTACCTGTTACGATGTTATCTTTCTGTACTGCCTCCTGGTGTTCATCTGGAAGACTCACGCATTTGTTTTCTTGGCCTCTTCATGCTTCTTCTGATTCCAAGGGCAGTTAGTCTTGATATGCCCTTTCTCATTGCAACCATAGCAGGTTGCATCTTTCAACTTCTTGTAATCCAAGGTTTTATGTTCCTTAGACTTGCAGATCCCACAAGGTAGAGGCTGAGATTCAAATTTGCATTTCCCCAGGTGGTATTTCCTATAGGTTTTGCACCTGATCATTTCACCCGACTGCTGGTTGTCCTTCTTAAACCCGGAACTCTTCTTATGATCAGAGTCCCCCTTTTTCTTCTTATCAGAACGATGAGAATTCTCATCCTCCCTTTTACGCTTTCCTTCATCAGAAGCTTTGGCAGCCTTGTTTCTGACCACATCAAGTGCGAGAGATAGTGATAGATCTTTCGCTGACCTAAACGTGGTAGGTCTCGATGCTTTCACACTTGCCTTGATTTATGGGGCTAGACCCCCAATAAAACGAGCTATACGCTTCGGTTCCGATGTGATCAAGTAAGGAACCAATCGAGACATGGTATTGAAACTTGTACGATATGCCTGACAATCTAAGTTCTTCATGACCAATGTCAAGAAATCAGTCTCGATTTTCTCAACTTCATGTTGAGGACAGTAATTCTCTTTGATTAAAACAACAAACTGATCCCAAGTCAAATTATACAACGGGATCTTCCCAGTAGCTTGGATCAATGACCTCCACCAAGCTAGAGCTTCTCCTTTAAAGGATTGTGAAACAAACTTCACAATGTCTTGCTCTGCACATCCACTAATATCAACAACGGTGTCCATCTCATCGAGCCACGTCATGCAATCGATGGCTCCCTTTTCTCCTGTGAAGTCTCTGGGCTTGCAGGAGACAAAATATTTATATGAATAGGTTTTAACACGTGGCTCTTGATTAAGAGCAACCTGTCTAGACAGAACACTCCTCTGATTCGATGAGTGATGAGAATCATCCTTATGAGATACATGCGTTTGGGAAGGTGGTTTTGCATGTTGTACAGACAGGGTCCTGTTACGGGGATCACTTGATTCATCATCTCGTCTGTCCAGAGCTCGAGTGACGGCATTGTCTATCAATGCCTGCAGTTCCGTACCAGCTATATTAACTCTGGTAGTATCATTATTTTCCCTCGGGTGGCTGTTAACCTCATCAGATCCAGCCATGTAGCTTGATTGCTACATAAATTTTGACAAGATTTATTCAGGAGTTTATTATGGAATTTTCTTTTATGGCAATTCATTAACCATGGTAACTTAAGCCATATTGGTTAATTTGATTTATTTAAATTTTTATTTTATTTTTATCCCAGTTACAAACTATTAAGGATAGGGTGGCATACAAAAGGCCTAGTCACAAGGACAATTTTAATTCATAAGCCATGATTTTATAGAATCAAGGCATTAAGGTTTGAACATAGTTCATTACCTTCTCTTGACAGAGAGTCGTAGACTACTACTGTCTTCTTTATCTCAGAGGACAATAATAATGGCCCGTACGCACTTTATCACAAATGGATGTTTAATATATGATCATCTTAATTGATGAATTGCACCCATGATTCTAGATCATTAGGCTAAATAAGGGGGTTGGAAATTCCCAATATAAAGATGACAAGTGTGATTTTATCGCATCACTGTTGTCAGGAGTGTTAACATGTTTTCAGATGTTAACAAGGATCTGAATCTCTTTTAAACAGGTTTTACCATCATAGCTAGGTCTTTAATGACATACAAGCTAGGTTATACCCTTTAAGATTCTTTTTAATATATATACTGGCAGATCAATTACAAAAAGGAATGATATTTTGATTTATTTCATATATTATATTCATATATAATGATAAAATGAAATTTAGATAAAACATTCCAATAATTTTTTTAAGGAGTACATAATTGCCCTAAACGGGACTTGAAAGAAATAACGTTGTCCACGAAGGGACTAAAAGATAAATATATCCTTATAAAGACTACTAAGGAAACGAACTTCAGCAAAAGGAGTTTCTTCTTCACTTTATTTCTGAATGTTTTCTCCTTGGTTGCACGTTTATCCTAGCCGTGGTACGAAGCTCGGCATTTCTAGGCTTCGGATGTGTAGAATTTCCATTACGGCTTCCTTGCTTGGCGACATATTCAAAATACATAAAATCGAAAACAACATTTTACAGAATAGGGATGGGAGTATTCCTATGTTAAGTCTAGACTCAGATGGTCAAGGAATGTGCTACAGTGTCATTGAGGTTAAACACAAAGGCTAGTGTTTAATTCACTCAATGTTGGCTCTGATACCAACCTGTCACACCCCGATATTTCCACGTATTACCGGTGGGCCCGGTAAGGAGTACCGTGACGTAGTTGATATCATCATACTCAAATAATCACAGTTCAATGCACAGCGGAAGTCTAAAGTAAATATATTACAAACCGATTCAAATGTAACATCAGATATTACAAACGGATTGTAGGATGGATCCACAGGCGGATCTTAAACAGAAACATAAACACAGTTCAACAGACTATAGACGTCTAGGACTTGCAAGATTCCCTATTAACGCCCTGAGCTCCCAGCCAATCACGTAGAGTACCTGTCACTTAATCGTTTTGGAAAATACGTCAGTTTACACTGGTAAATATAATTAACTACTCTTTTGAAAACATTTATGAAAATTGGTTTAAAAGCACAAGGCACAAATATTCTTTTGTAACTTGGGACAATTATATAAAAATAATCTTGTATACATATTTATATGTTTGTTATACATTCAGGGCTAGATGTTGGAAACCGAATCAAGATTAATAGACACACCAAAGTATAGGCCCACCAGAGAGTGAGATACCGTTTCCCTCACGCAACTTTCAGGTGTATGCCTACACCTCGTGCTTAAGACGTGGTCATTTCTTTATAATGATGCCAAGGATATCCGGGACATGGTCATTAACCCCCAAAGGCCTTTATTTCAAACAAGACTGATTAAAATAGGTTACCTCAATAATTTAATCACAACCCGATTGAACATTCAATACCCGACCAAACGGTATTATTATAATACCGTATCCCAAGCCCGTATAGGGAAAATAAGTTAAGAGTATTTACCTGAGCTTAAAATGCAATTTATACTCAGCCGTATATTCTAATCAGCAAACATAAGTACCTCTACTGGGGCTCTCAATCTGGAACGAAGGTTTTATTAACCTATTAGATTCCTAACGGGTCTTATTTAAGTTGTAACTTAGAACGGTTAGTTTTAAGGAAAGGTTTACGGTTCAAAACGCAAGATTTAGCGAAGACCGGATTAGAATGTGATTTAGACCCGACAAGTATGCAGACTTGTGATATCCGTGGGATACCTTCCATTATGCCCAAAGCGAATTTTAAACCAATTTAAGCCCCGTAGGGGTATTTTGGTCATTTTAAAGGTTATAAAAGAGGTTAAATAGTAATCTGAGGTTCTGGTCTAAAATAATCAGTAAAAATATTTATTTTGTCAAGTTATATCAGTAAGATATCTCAAATATGTGAAATTTATCATTTATGGCCAAACTATGCACCGTAGGGACATTTGGTAATTTCACATATGCTTTAAGGGTTAATTTTGAAAATATGAGTTCAAAAGTTTTATTTACTATTAAAGTATAAAAATTTATTCATAACATCAGTAGGTATCAAGCTTTAGGTGCCTAATATGGTTTTAAACCATACTATGCGCCTAAATCGCATAAAAGTCGGTATTTGACGGTATTCGGGTTAAATAAGTAAATTAGAGATTTTGAACAACCTTTACTGTTTAAAATAATTTATTTAATATATAAAATCAGTAGAAAAAGGTTTGATATGTAAAGAATGTGTGAAACTCATTTTATTAGCCAAAAAGGGCATAACCGTCAATTACCGAATCAATGCAAGAACCCTATGTTATGATCAGTATAAAATTTAATAAAAATTTCTAAAAATCCGTAAATATTATATTACATCAGTGGCTAGAAATTTTGGTGTCAAAATTTGGGTTTAAATAGGCTTTATGCTGAAAATGCCGTTTAATTAATAAAAAGCTTTCAATTTACGCTATCGCGCATAATTCTTAATTTAGACCTCAAACTGATGTCAAATTTTTAGGACATGTTTATAAATCAATAATAAAGGTTTTTATCCTCTCACATTTTCAAAATCTTGTCTTTACATCAAAAAGGCATAACGGTCAACTTTTAGGCAATTAACGGAAACATGCAATAAACTAGGATTTCTAAGGAACCAAGTTGTATAACCTCAGAGAGTTATACTAACCTATAACATGGTCCTAAAGGAATCCTAAGGGATATCTAAACTAAGCTAAATCGGGTCAGAATTGAACGTCAAAGCAAAAGTCTACTTTTGCGACTTTCGGTTCTGAACCGAGCCTAAACTCAGAATTGTCGGGTTGAGCATGCCTAGACATGTTCAATTAATATTTACCAAGTTATTAAAGTGACAAAACTGATTTTATTGCCTTTACATCATTAGTTATGAATTTTGTTTAAAAACCGACTTGCTTGACTTTTATTTAAATTACTTTGACCTGACAATTAACTAAGCAAACGTGGTAATTAGGAGGTGCCCTTTTGAGGGTTTAATACCTACCTAATTACGATCACGTAGCCATGTTCGTTGCGAACAATGGCTCGATCGTTTAAAAGTCAAAGAGTTTATCTCGAACACTTGACTTTTCGGCTTTAAGAGCTAAACAATTAAACTAAGCACGAAAGGACACTTACAAAGGGTCCAAGCAAGGATGAAATTGATCTAGAATGCTCAGGTATGAAGCATAGAAGCTCCAACTTAGAACAATTCAGATCAAGTGTGAAATGAGAGCAAGAACAAGTGGGTTTATATAGGATTTCAAGAGCCGTTAGGATCGTTTCTCGTAACCCGTGCTTCAATCTTGGCCCTCCATGTGTGCCCATGGTTTCTAAATACAATGGGGGTTGAAAACCAGCTCATGGTATTGAGAATTTTACATAAAAGCCCTTGAAAAACGACCAGAATGCTGAAAATAAGAATCTTCCCAGACCTGGGCGTAGGCTACGCTGCAGGGGGCGTAGGCTACGGCCTACACAGATCAAACAAACTTTCAGAAGTTGCAGTTTTGGTCCCTGTATGTGTTTAAGCTCATATTTGACCCGTTTAAAGCCCGTTAAGCCATTCTAAAGGCTTTACAATGATGTCTAAACATAGGGAACATAAAACATGCTCAAAAATATGTCGGATGTCGGTTCGTTTGGTCGTACGGTTGCGTTGATCGGCTAATTACGACGAAACACGAACGGACGCGAAAAACGATCCAAATTACACGACGAATGGAATTTTATCATGCCAATCACTAAAATAAAATATTTTAATGATTACGTAAAATTTTGGATGTCCGGATATATTCAGAACGTAAGATATGTGCGAAAATGCAAACTTATGCACTCTTTGACACTTTTAGTCCCTGTTGATCAAATAAGTTTATTTTTGCACACCAAACACCTCTAAACCTATTTCTAAGCTATGTAAAGGATATTTAGGGCATGTTTAACTGATGATCATATTCCGGAAGGTTCGATACCATACGAATCGACAGACTTTTGCAGTTTGACGCAAATAGTCCCTCTAATGCGCAAACTTGCGCATATCATCGTTTAATAGCATCGAAGCCTTATCTAATCCATATTAGGCATTCTTGAGAGTATTATTAAACATCACGATGCTTCGGGTTCATGAAAAGGTCATTCAGAGGTATGATTAAACATATTGACGCTTTTACCCCTTAAACTTGCAAAGTTGCGCGTAACGTCACTTAAAGGCATAAAAGCCTTAGACGGCCAATAATTGGCATTCCCGAGAGTATAATCAAATATCATGAAGCTCCCGGTTTGTTAAAAGGTCACTCAGAGGTAAGAATTAACATGTTGACGCTTTTAACACTTCATCGCGTAAACTTTCAATTAATCACGCAAACGACTACTCTCGATCAATCAAGCGGCTCATTTGTGAATATGAAGACAGTAAGAGGTTAATCAGAAACTTATTTTAAGTATGTTAACACTTCCAGTCCTTCCATAATCAAAGTTTTTGATTTTTTTGAAAAATTAGTCCCTTAAATTCAACGTTTGACTTTATTAGGGTTTATTACACGTGTCAATCCATCATTGGACGTGATTTTACGAGGTGTTACATATAATTAATATGACAAAATGTTGATGTGCTCAAGGATGAATCTCCTTCCTGCGTTTGGTGCTGAATTGTATAAATTGAAATAAAATTTTCAATTTCACAATCTATTTAATAGGTAGCTTTAATAATCTGCATTCACTGTATTGGTCACTTGAATTCGTATGATTTTAGATATCATTTGTTTGGTGGTTCTATATGAGTGATTGCGAAAACCATGTTTAGGACTTTAAAAGGGGATGCTTAGGATTGCTTACTTGTACCACCTCGTGAAAATCACGTCCAATGAAGTATTGACACGTGTAATAAACCCTAATGAAGTCAAACATTGAATTCAAGGGACTAATTTTTCGAAAAATTGAAAACTTTGATTATGAAAGAACTGGAAGTATTATCATACCAAAAATAAGTTCTAATTAACCTTTTACGCTTTTATATTCACAATTGAGCCACTTGTTAATCAAGTGTAGCCGTTTATGTGATTAAATGAAAGTTTGCGCAATAAAGGGTTAAAAGCGTCAACATGTTAATTCTTACCTCTGAGTGACCTTTTAACAAACCGAGAGCCTCATGATATTTTATTATACTCTCGGGAATGCCAATCATTGGCAAACCAAGGCTTTTATGCCTAAAAGTGAAGTTACGCGCAACTTTACAAGTATAAGGGACTAGAAGTGTCAATATGTTTAATTATACCTCTGAATGACCTTTTATCGAGCCCGAAGCATTATGATGTTTAATAATACTTTCAAGAATGCCTAATATAGATTATATGAGGCTTCAATGCTATTAAATGATAAGTTACGCAAGTTTGCGCATTAGAAGGACCTAAAGCGTCAAACTGCTAAAGTATACCGATTCGTATGTTATCGGACCTTCTGGATTATGACCAGGAGTTAAATATACCCTACTTACCCTTTATACAGCTTAGATATAGGCTTAGAGGTGTTTGGTGTGCAAAAATAAACTTTTAAGTCATGCAGGGACTAAAAGTGTCAAAAAGCGCACAAGTTTGCGTTTACGCGCATATCTCACATTCTGAATATCCCCGGATACCCAAAAATTTATGTAAGCACTAAAATATGTTATTTTAGTGTTT
This sequence comes from Helianthus tuberosus, assembly GCA_030545235.1. Lineage (NCBI taxonomy): Eukaryota > Viridiplantae > Streptophyta > Magnoliopsida > Asterales > Asteraceae > Helianthus > Helianthus tuberosus. The sequence continues at coordinate 205,229,226 of CM060367.1, read as the reverse complement.
GTCTTGATAAAATTCAATTCATCGCGTCAATTGGTCCGTTTTTCGCGTCCGTCCGTGTTTCGTCGTAATTAACCGAACAACATGACCGTACGACCAAACGAACCGATATCTGGCATATTTTTTAGCATGTTTCATGTTCCCCATACTTAGGCATCATTGTAGAGCCTTAAAAATGGTTTAACGGGCCTTAGATGAGTCGGAAATGGCATTTGGAAGTGGAGGGACTAAAACTGTCAACAAATGAAAGTTTGTTTGGCTGACCAGGTCCTTACGGACCTCAACATTATTGACCTTATGGTCCGTAAGCTAGTTCCCAGATGCAGAAACTCGTTTAAAATGGATGTTCAGCCTTGCAAACGACTTATCTTGCCCCTTGACATCACCAAAGGCCGCCTAAACTGATTTTTAGCCCCTAGGGACACTTGTTGAAGAGTTGTGGTCATTGGTAGACTTACATGTCAACATTTTGTGGATCAAAATTCACTATATAAGGCCATGAAGTTACAACCATTTGATCATTCACTTCTTGTGCAATTCTGGAGCCTTTGGGAGCTTAAGAGCAGACACAAGACCTTCCTAATTAAGCATAGGACTTCAGTAAGTTTACTAATCCTTCCTTGATTAAGTTTTGCTTAGTAATTTGTCACACCCCCAAAATACCACCTACGGAAACCCCCGCAAGGCGTGTGACGTACCAGGATCCTAGCCACCAATCACATTGAACTCATAAATGTGTTTAAATAAAACTTTCATTCATTATCATAAAGTGTTACAAACGTTACATATCATTCGTTGTTTACAGCGGAAGCATAACTCATTTGTTAAGTGTATCATAAACCATGTGTACTTAAACCATTAAGCTTGCATAGCGAGACCATGTATCACGACCCATGACCACTTCAGCATCCCAGATGGCAAGACCCAATGATGTAAACCTACAGACCTGCAAGCATGCAGACAAGTGTGTCAGACGACGCTGGTGAGTTCAAGGTTTTGTTAACTTGTGTAGTTACCAGATATCTGTTAAGTCAACTCATCGTTTCGTTTCGTTTTGGGATTGTTATTAACGTAGGAGAGTCTTATATACTGGAAGTGTGTCCAATATATACCATGGGAGTGTGCCCAATATAACCTGGGAGTGTGCCCAACCCCAATGCCCCTAACCAAGCATTGGTAATGATGTCCAGGTAACTAGATCACGCCCATCCTTACGGCCCGGTGTGAGGGTGTCAAACCTAATAGCGCTATCAACTAGTTACCCCATTGCCTTACAGGCAACACGGTAGATGATCGATTCTGTGTTCAATAACCAACATCCCAAATAACAGTTTACCCAGTATTCCCTTTAGAAACGTTTACCAGATGTCCCAAACCACCGGGACGCATGCTTAGAAAAGTGCAGTGAACTCACCTGAGATTGCTCGGTTTGTTAATCTACTTTACCAGTTCCCAGTTGGTCAACCAAACCCTACCGTGGTTACCAAAGATAATCAGTTTCGAAATCATTCATGTCATACATCAACATACAGTAATTCACGCACGATTACACATAATGCTCTTATCATAAAATCATGGCATGACATGTATCGGTACTTAATTTGAAACAACTAGCATACACAACCCTTTATTCCAATTAACATTCTCAGTTAAGTAATTCAATGATGACATATGCGACCTACTATTGATTTTCAGTTCCCAAAGTCTAGTCATAATATAACAGTTTAATCACTTATATTCACTTAATCAAAAATTCAATTACATTTGATTACTTGAACATCCAAGTCCCATGTGCGGCCCACTTATTTACCCATTTGTTTACAATTAAACAAACACATGTATGAGACTTGGTTTGTTTTATTCGAGAACTTGAACATGTGCAGACCATTTAAAGCATTAATCACATACATCCATCATGACACAAAATAGATCACTCATAATAACCATCTATCCCATCATCACGTGACTGTTTACATGCATGCATAAGAATATTGTACTGACCACATCAAACCATTACCCCATGCAACCCTATCACCATGATCATTAGAGTGTTTAACACGTGGCCTATATCATAACATACTATCAACACTCAACATCTCAATTAGTATACAGTTCATGTTCACTACAAATTATAGCCCCACATATACATCATCAATGTCAACAATAAGCATTTAATCAGAATCAACATTACATAATATATCATACTTTTTATTGTCATAACCCTAATCACGAAACAGTTCTTGATCTATAAACATGTTGCAACTAATAATTTATGTAATATTTAGCATGCACGACAGTTTGGTGATCCATAACATAAAGCCATCTCAAATTCTAATTGTTTCGTTTATATTAGGGATAACAACCAGATTAATAGATAGTTAACATGTATGAGCATGATTCATGTCAATCATCAAGAGCAACAAATGGATTAACAATAAAAATTCACTAACCAAAGACAAGAGTGCTGATTGAAAGGATCAAAAGGTTTCGATGAACAGGGGGCTCCACTGCCGCATGCACATTTAGAATAGGTAGGGTTTATTTGAGTGTTGTGTTATTATCGATACTTAGCTATGTGTGAATATAAATAATCCAGTTCAACAACCGGCCCCCAACCATGATCTACTTGGGCTTCAACCGGCCCAATCAAAGTTTCCGTGTGTAATTTAGACCCACATTTAATTAATCCCACATTTACTCTCACGCTTTAAGAACCGGCCAACCATGACTTTGATATCTGGGCCTAAGATAACTTGTAGCCGAAAGGAGTGTGGCCCAAATCACTCGTGGCCCACAACGAAATCAGTTATCACTTTCGTTTAAAGTTAACGCACAATATTTAACATGTCTAAATCAACGTGTCTAAATCAAGTAATGCACCATGAAGGAAAGCAATGAGGATTTTAGAATCGCTAAGCTAAACGACACTAACCTGAAAAGTTTGGGTTATCACATCATCCCCAACTTGAAAGAAATTTCGTCCCGAAATTTGACAAGCAATATAGAGGAGTGAAGCGATAGAAACTCAAATTAAACTATATGCAACACCACACACATAATAATCAAGCATTACACACAATCACCAATCATCCGGATAACTACGCAGACACCACGTAAACCAAATTGTAGAAACAGAATCGCGAAATCAGTCGGGTGTCACATCATCCCCAACTTGAAAGGGAATTTCGTCCCGAAATTCGCCAATGATTCCAGAAGTTGCTTCCACGTTTAAATAAGTTGATGACACAAGAGCTTCCTCTGATCATTGCGTTTAGATAACAAAGGAAACACAAACGTTCCATCGGACAAAAACTACCTTAAGTTCGAGACATAAACGATATCATGCACGTTACCCAATTCGTCGGGTAACTCGAGTTTGTAAGTCATGTGATCTATTCCTCCCATAGTGTTGTATGGCTCAAAGTGATGTAGGTTAAGCTCGCCACGCTTCCCAAGCGTACCACACCCTTCCAGGGTGAGACTTTCAACATGATACGATTGCTTACAGCGATCTTCCTGTGTTTCCTAAGCTTATCAGCTTTCCTGACGGTCACTTGTTGCCGCCAGACAATTTCCGATCGAAACAATCTTCCCAAGAGTTTCAAGTACAATTCGTGGGCCTACGATTGCGTTGTTAACCACCTTAATTCAATAAAGAGGTTGGTGTCACTGTCCATGCAATGCCTCAAACAAAGCTGTCTGAATACTAGAATGGTAACTGCCGCTGTAGGACTCATCCAAAGGTATGCGTCCTTCCACTTTTTCACCAAGTCAATCCCACACATGCTCGCAGCATGTCTTTGAGTGTCAGGGGGGATTACTCCGACCATTTGCCCTATGGTGATAAGTAATGCTCCTGTCTAGACGTGAACCAAGGGTGTTGTGTAGTGCTTTCCATAAATTAGGTATAGGTCAAAACTAAAGATAACAGGAGTCGGCACCTCGTGCCTAAAAGCCGCCTCTCTCAGAGGAGTATTCACAGCTGTGAAGACTCATCAGTTTCCTTGATTGCAATAAAGCGTGCTAGTAACGCGAGACAATCTACTATCACTCAGGTGATATTGTTTCCGTCTCGAGTTGTAAGTAGACTAGTGCCAGAATCCACGGCAGTCCATTCTCATTTCCATATGGGTGTTCCTGGTGGCCGATACTTTACCTTGACTTTCCGACTAGTCAAACATCATTCCCATGCATAGTTAGGTGGGCCTTCATGCCCGATCACTAGTGTAAGACTTATAGATCGTAACATCTCTCATAAAAATCCAGACGATTAGGATAACAAGGCTGGTGTGCTTTGTTCAACACAAGTTCCCTATAGTTGCCATATAATGGGATCCACATTCGTTTCGTGGGGTAGCGAATATCGTCTGATTTGCCAAATGTTGCTTCTCCATGCCTCGCATGGGTCCAACTTGAAAATCCTCTTCTTTCAGTTCTCCAGTTTGAACAGAGCGAGTCTGATCAGGTAAGTTAAAGTCGATAGTGAGTTGCAAAGCTCGTGCACGTTCCGGTTTCACAGTCGTAATCATTCAAAAGTTCTATCCAGCGATGTCCTTACACGTTTTAGCTCTTCGAAACAAGGGTACACAGGAGGCCCTTGTGATCGGTCTAAGTAGTGCATTTGGTACCGTCTAAGTAATGCCTCCAACTTAAATCCAAAAACCACGGTTTCCACCACAGGTTGTGACTCATGCAATTCCCTTTGTAAATCCACCACGTGCGTCATCGTCTCCTCGTGTTGCATCAGCGTGTAACCGGGTTTACGATTCGAACCATCATGGTATACCGCTAGATCACCCGTACCCTCGGGTAAAGACGTTGTTCGAATCATTGTAGAGTCGGATTTCAAAGCTAAAAAAAAATGTTCTCCTGTTTTGTCTCCCACGAATACACAGCTCCCTGCTGTGCTAAAGAGATTAAAGCTACGCAATCCTCGAAAATCCCATGATGAATCTGCGATAGTCTCTAGTGAAACCAAGGAATTGATGTATTCCTGAAAGAATCTTTGGTGCCAATCGGTTTCTAACAGAATGGATCTTAGCGAGATCCCCCATGCGTTCCACTTGTTGATTTGATGGTAAAAAAAATGTACCTTTCGAATCCAGTAGTCACATTTATCAAGACTTCACGCGGTGTGGCTCCTCCCCCCAGGAGCTCTCCAATAAGTTGCAAAGCTGCCCATGATGTTCTTTTCTCCTGGAAATGATCCAAAACGTCATCGACAAACACGGTTGGTTCTTGTGGTCCATAAAGCTGCTGGTGTGCTGATTAACTCAGCGATCATGGTGTACAAAGTCGCAATGGCCACATTTCTAAGAGCATTCTCCCCTAGGACTTCCATCTGGTGATAGTCCGTTCATTAATCAATCCTCGAATAGGAGCTTAACCCTTGCAACTAGTCAACAGGTTGTAAATACATGGTCGAGGCGAACGGTTCTTGACTGTCATTTTGCTAAGTTCTCGATAGTCAGTACGCATACGAAAAAAAAAACTTATCTTCACGGATATAAATGGGGCTCCCCCAAAGCGACAAACTAGGTCCAACAAAACTTATGTCCATCAGTTCCTGCAGTAGGTTAGACAGTTCTTGCAACCCTCCTGGTGCAAGATGGTAGAAGTACGAGTAATCAGGGCTACCTCTGGCGCGAGATCAACTGAGATTCTTCTCTACATTTGTGGAAGTAGACCAGTTAATCCTACGGGTAACACATCGAGAGAAATCATGGGCAATCGGTGGATCCTCGGTCCTATTTTCCTTAGTCTTAACATCCGTAACAGTTGTTAACATAGCAGGGTAGTCCTTCCGTAGATACTCCAGGGTCTTCATTGCTGAAACGATGCTAACCTTTACGCCATGCTGACACTTTAGAATAGACGATGGTCCCCCACTAAGAAGGAGGATACACAAAATTTTCTTCTCACAGGGTATGTCTGCGCGATATCCGAGTAACCGACCCACACTAACTACTGCATCGAAACTATCAGGGACATCAGAAGGAAGGTTGATGTTGAACGCTTGTCCCATAAGGTCGAGTTTGCATCCCAACGAACAATACGAAACTTCAATTGACTTGCCCCCAGACAATTCCACAACAAGTTTGGTTTTAAGAAGCATCAGAGTCAAACAGAACAGAGACGAAGCGAATAGCCATCCATCCAAGCTACCATGTTGCTATTACGCCTGGCGTTGCCTACGCCAATCCTAAATGCCCTACCACGAGTACCACTTCCAGTGTTGTTGTTACGGTTGCGAGGATTCCCAGTACTGTCATTATTCCCTTGGTTGCCGACGTCATGACTTATCAACAGTCAATCCTTGTCAATGTCACCTCCGTTTCCATGCTGTAGACTACGATTACGAGTACTTTGATATTGCCATGACTGTTGCCTCTAATGTCGTTGCTTGAAATGGAGCCCTACGATCTTTCACCAACAGGATCCATCTTCTCACATTCTATGCCCCACCCTAACGCGCTACTCGCTGTGCTGGTAGCCACACATTCCACACTATAATCCATTGTCATCGCTTATGTCCCGATTGATTCGTAAAAGTTGACTCCCATGAGTCACTGACTAGGGTTAAGAGTTCGATTGAAGTCAATCTGTTGCTGCTCGTTGCCGGTAGCCAAGGTCGTCCTAATACTAAGGTTGGTGAAGTACTACGTTCATCCTCTTGTCCATCGTTCTTGCAAGTTGACTGAGTAATACACGGTATGTTTCCAGAGTGTTGCAGAAGTGATCGCACTTCAGGGTCTAAGACGTTAACGCGCTAGGTTCAAACAAACAAGATATGTGAGGAAAGTATAGACCAATCATTCGACGCAGAGACATCCATCTCAGGGACGTTCGTGCAAGCACCTAACATTCTACACAGTTCGCTAGGCATTCAGATGGGTGTTCAGGTAATACTCGATAGCATCAAGATTCGTAAGGATTCAGAGTGGAGTGAAAAGATCATGTCCAAGTAAGAGACAATCACTGCTATGACTCTTATAAACTGTTGTGTTTCACATCGACTTAATAACAGGATGGAACCCCTTTTTCACTTGTTAAGCCTCACTGGGACTCGCATGCACCCCACAGTATTATTATGTGTGCACCCACAATAATATTGTGATTTGCATGCTCATCTCAGCTCCTCCTAACTCATGTCAAATGGTTCCTCAAACTCGTGTAGCTAGCAAAGAATATCACGAAACGCGAGTCAAGAATGTCTAAGGAAACACCATACTACCAATCACATAACGCATGCAAGTAATGAATTCATACTGTTGTGCTAAACGTGCAATTACATGCAATGTCATATGTAAGTGTTCACTAGTTATGTAGTACAATGAGTAAACAAGAGGCGAACCTTGCGGTCTGGAGCTGAGTGTCATGGTAGTATTCGCACTTTCAGAACTGTTTGGTTATAGTCTGGTTTTATAAAAACATTTTTAAAACCAAGTTCACTATAACCAGTGGCTCTGATACCAAACTGTCACACCCCCAAAATACCACCTACGGAAACCCCCGCAAGGCGTGTGACGTACCAGGATCCTAGCCACCAATCACATTGAACTCATAAATGTGTTTAAATAAAACTTTCATTCATTATCATAAAGTGTTACAAACGTTACATATCATTCGTTGTTTACAGCGGAAGCATAACTCATTTGTTAAGTGTATCATAAACCATGTGTACTTAAACCATTAAGCTTGCATAGCGAGACCATGTATCACGACCCATGACCACTTCAGCATCCCATATGGCAAGACCCAATGATGTAAACCTACAGACCTGCAAGCATGCAGACAAGTGTGTCAGACGACGCTGGTGAGTTCAAGGTTTTGTTAACGTGTGTAGTTACCAGATATCTGTTAAGTCAACTCATCGTTTCGTTTCATTTTGGGATTGTTATTAACGTAGGAGAGTCTTATATACTGGAAGTATGTCCAATATATACCATGGGAGTGTGCCCAATATAACCTGGGAGTGTGCCCAACCCCAATGCCCCTAACCAAGCATTGGTAATGATGTCCAGGTAACTAGATCACACCCGTCCTTACGGCCCGGTGTGAGGGTGTCAAACCTAATAGCGCTATCAACTAGTTACCCCATTGCCTTACAGGCAACACGGTAGATGATCGATTCTGTGTTCAATAACCAACATCCCAAATAACAGTTTACCCAGTATTCCCTTTAGAAACGTTTACCAGATGTCCTAAACCACCGGGATGCATGCTTAGAAAAGTGCAGTGAACTCACCTGAGATTGCTCGGTTTGTTAATCTACTTTACCAGTTCCCAGTTGGTCAACCAAACCCTACCGTGGTTACCAAAGATAATCAGTTTCGAAATCATTCAAGTCATACATCAACATACAGTAATTCACGCACGATTACACATAATGCTCTTATCATAAAATCATGGCATGACATGTATCGGTACTTAATTTGAAACAACTAGCATACACAACCCTTTATTCCAATTAACATTCTCAGTTAAGTAATTCAATGATGACATATGCGACCTACTATTGATTTTCAGTTCCCAAAGTCTAGTCATAATATAACAGTTTAATCACTTATATTCACTTAATCAAAAATTCAATTACATTTGATTACTTGAACATCCAAGTCCCATGTGCGGCCCACTTATTTACCCATTTGTTTACAATTAAACAAACACATGTATGAGACTTGGTTTGTTTTATTCGAGAACTTGAACATGTGCAGACCATTTAAAGCATTAATCACATACATCCATCATGACACAAAATAGATCACTCATAATAACCATCTATCCCATCATCACGTGACTGTTTACATGCATGCATAAGAATATTGTACTGACCACATCAAACCATTACCCCATGCAACCCTATCACCATGATCATTAGAGTGTTTAACACGTGGCCTATATCATAACATACTATCAACACTCAACATCTCAATTAGTATACAGTTCATGTTCACTACAAATTATAGCCCCACATATACATCATCAATGTCAACAATAAGCATTTAATCAGAATCAACATTACATAATATATCATACTTTTTATTGTCATAACCCTAATCACGAAACAGTTCTTGATCTATAAACATGTTGCAACTAATAATTTATGTAATATTTAGCATGCACGACAGTTTGGTGATCCATAACATAAAGCCATCTCAAATTCTAATTGTTTCGTTTATATTAGGGATAACAACCAGATTAATAGATAGTTAACATGTATGAGCATGATTCATGTCAATCATCAAGAGCAACAAATGGATTAACAATAAAAATTCACTAACCAAAGACAAGAGTGCTGATTGAAAGGATCAAAAGGTTTCGATGAACAGGGGGCTCCACTGCCGCATGCACATTTAGAATAGGTAGGGTTTATTTGAGTGTTGTGTTATTATCGATACTTAGCTATGTGTGAATATAAATAATCCAGTTCAACAACCGGCCCCCAACCATGATCTACTTGGGCTTCAACCGGCCCAATCAAAGTTTCCGTGTGTAATTTAGACCCACATTTAATTAATCCCACATTTACTCTCACGCTTTAAGAACCGGCCAACCATGACTTTGATATCTAGGCCTAAGATAACATGTAGCCGAAAGGAGTGTGGCCCAAATCACTCGTGGCCCACAACGAAATCAGTTATCACTTTCGTTTAAAGTTAACGCACAATATTTAACATGTCTAAATCAACGTGTCTAAATCAAGTAATGCACCATGAAGGAAAGCAATGAGGATTTTAGAATCGCTAAGCTAAACGACACTAACCTGAAAAGTTTGGGTTATCACATAATTAGCTTAAAAGTCAAACCGTCGTAATTAACGGTTGACTTAGCGATTAATCACTAATGGTCCAGTGATTAGTCGAATTGAAAGTAGTTATAAGTTGGTAATTATGTGGGTAATAAACCCTTAAAAGGGTTCCCCCTGATTCCCACTCTAAATAGGTCAAATGTCGGATCAAACTTGTGATTAAAAAGTCAACAGGATACTTAGTTTCTAATTTATGCATAATTAGCAATGTAAAACACATACAACCTGTTTGATCATTAATATAACTTGGTAATTAGTGTAAGAACATGTCTAAACATGTTCAACCCGACAATTTACTGTTTAGACCCGGTTCGGAACCAAAAGTCGCAAAGCTTTGACTTCAGTTCTGACCCGTTTTGGTATGATTTAGAAATACCTAAGAGCTTCATTTGGACCAGGTTACATGCTAGTATAACCCTCTGTGATTATACACCATGGTTCATTAGTTAACCGATTAATACGCATGATTCCGTTAATTGCTCATATATTGACCATTATGCCCTTTTCACCTTAAAACGTGATTTTTGAAAATGTAAAAGAGTAGAAACCTTAGTCACTGATATATAAACTTGTACCCAAAGTTTGACATCAGTTTGAGGTGTAGTTTGAGAGTTATGCTCATTAGCGTAAATTGAAAGCTTTATGTTAATTAAACAACATAATTAGCGTATGGCCTATCTAAGCCTACTTTTTGATATCAAAGTTATTACCCACTGATGTAATATATTATTTTGGGATTTTTGAAGATTTTTAATTAATTTTAGGCTGAGCATAACTTACAGTCGTAGGCTTAATCCGGTTATTGTCGGTTTTGCCCTTACGGGCTATAAAATGAGTTTTACATATCTAATTGACTCCAAACCTTTTGCTACTGATTACATATGATAAATAAATTATTTTAAGCCTTCTGGAATAATAAAAATATCAGCTTTATGTATGGAACCCGGAAATGGCTTCTAATCGCCTTTTTAAGCGTTTTTAACGCATAGTATGTACTAGAACTATTTTAAACATACAAGGGTTGATACCTACTGATATTTTGGGAAAATTATAATATTTTAACAGTAAGCAAAAGTTGTTTAACTCAGACTTCAGTTTTGAGCTTTACGGCTTATGTGAAATTACCAAAATGCCCCTACGGTGCATAGTTTGGTTATTATTGATAAATTTCACATATATAATTTACCCTACTGTTATAACTTAGTAAAATAAGTATATTTGCTGATTACATCAGACCTGTAACTCAGGTAAATACTTAAACTCTTTTATAACCTTTTAAATGACCAAACAACCCCTACGGGGCATAGTTTGTGTTTAAATTCGTTTCGGGCATAATAAAAGACATCCTACTGATGTCACAACATATTTGAAGCATATTAACCTAGGAAACCTGTATATGGCTCTTACGGATACCCGTTACGCTTATTACGCGTTCGGTTCGGTTTATGTAACAAGTTTACATAAATTAGCCTAAACGGGTCAAACCTTATCGGTTTTATCTCAAAATCCAGAATGTGTGTGAAATACCCATATTAAGCATGTCTCCGAACTTGTCGGGTCTAAATCACATTCTATCCGGTCTTCGCTTAATCATGCGTTTGAACCGTATCTTTCGGTAAGACTAACCGGTCTAAGCCTAGGCTTAATTAAAGACCCGTTAGCATTCTAATTGGTTATTTATACCATCATTCTAGACTAGATCCTTCCGGTAAATTGTACCTATGCTTACTTAAGTGAATACGGCTGAGTTATTATAATTCTTGCTATTTAAGACAGGAGCTAGCTCAGGTAAATACTCCTAACTTATTTTCCCTATTACGGGCTTGGGATACGGTAATATAAATACCGCATGGTCAGGTATGGGATTCAAAGACCAATAAGTCGGGAAATCCAAATAACCTGTTTTAATTCGTATTTCTTGACTGAAACATTGGGGATTAATGCGACCGTGTCCTGGATATCCTTGACTCATTAAATGCAATGGCCACGACCTAAGCACGGGGTGTAGGCATACACCTGACAGATGCCATATGTTTATAAATTAATTATACCCAATAAGGGATTCCCAATAAGGGAATAGTGGTGTGTCGGTTAATAATGAACCGGCATAGAACCGGGCCCCGTATGTAGACCAAGTTATGTAAAGCTGATAACATGAAATATAGTTTGTCCCAAGTTATAAAAGATTAATTTTGCCTCTGTGCATTTTAATCAAGTATAAAAGATTAATTTTGCCTTGTGCATTTTAATCAATGTGTCTACATATTTTGTGCCGAAGTGCATTCAAACCAATTTACAAACTCTTTTCAAAATGAGTCAGTTGAGTGTATTTACCAGTGAAAACTGACGTATTTTCAAAAGTCTAAGTGACAGGTACAAGTACATAATAGGCTAGAAGCTGCTCAGGACGTTAAAAAGGAATCTTGCAAGTTCTAGGCGTCTAAAGTCTGTTGAACAATATTTATATTTTAAGATCCGCCTGTGGATCCTTTACTTTCCGTTGTAATACTGGATATTACTTTATATTCGGATTGTAATATATTTATCTTTTGCTTCCGCTGTGCATTTATATATTGTGTTGTTTGACTATGATGATATCAACTACGTCACGATATTCCCCACCGGGTCCACCGGTGACACGTGGAAAGTCGGGGTGTGACAGGTTGGTATCAGAGCCAACACTGAGCGAATTAAACACTAGCCTTTTGTGTTTAATCTCAGTTACACAGTTGCACATTCTTGAGTCTAGACAAGAACATAGGACGAATTCTAAATTGTTTTATTTGTCCTTATTTGGTTCCTTTATTATTTTTTGATTAGCTCTTGCATGGGCAAGTCATTTTTGTAGAAGTCCCGTTTAGGGCAACCATGTACTTGTTTAAATTTTAAAGGAACGATTTTATTCAAAATATCATTCCTATATTATAAAATCTACCATTATAATAAAATGGCAATATCTAAAAAGGACAAGACCTAGCTCATGTGTCATTTTAAGGCAGGGCCAAGACGGTAGTTCCACAATTAGATTCAGACCCTTGTTAACATTTCAATTTAGGATTGTTCTACATTAAATATTAAAGGAATCTTAAAGGTAAAACCTAGCCTAAATGTCAATGCAGACATGGCCAAGATGGTAAAACCTAGCCTAAATGTCAATACAGACATAGCCAAAATGGTAAAACCTAGCCTAAATGTCATTGCAGACGTGGCCATGACGGTAAAACCTATCCAAAGGATTCCAATCCCTGTTAACATCTGTAAGTACGTTAACATTTTTGGTAAACTGTGAATAGTTAAAGTCACACAGGCTATCTTTTAAAAAGGGGGTTAATCTAAATTCCCTCATTTGAAATAATCATCCATTAGTGATGAAATGCCTACGGGCCATACTTATTGTCCTAAGGGACTAAAGACAGTAGTAGCCTTTGCCTTTATGTCCAGAAAAGGTAATGAACATTGATTCTAACCTTAATGCCTCGATTCTCTGAAATCATGGCTTATATCATCCTATAAGATGATCATATTATAAACACCCTTAGAAGGGAAGTGCCTACGGGCTATAGTTAATGTCCTCTGAGACTAAAGACAGTGGTAGCCTACAACTCCCTGTCAAGAAAAGGTAATGAACTTTGATTCAAACCTTAATGCCTCGATTCTCCGAAATTGTGGCTTATAAATTAAACTTGTCTACGCGACTAGGCCATTTGTGCTACTATTAACTTGTAAATTAGGATTTATGATAAAAATCCTGAATAAAATAAATATCCTTCCTTCCCTGCCAGTATACATATGAATAAGAATCTTAAGAGTGAAACCTAGCCTGAGTGTCATTATAAAGACCTGGCCAAGATGGTAAGACCTGTTTAAAAGATTTGTATCCCTGTTAACATCTGAAAATATGTTAAACTCCTGGTAGACTTGATTCATTAAAATCACACACGTCATTCTTATATAAGGATTCTTCAAAAGATTCCTAACCCAACTTAATGATCTCTGCATCATGGGTTTAAATCATCAATTAAGATGATCATATTTTGACCATGCATTGGTAATATAGTGCCTGCGGGCCTTACTCATTTCTACATGAGCCAAAAGACAGGGGTAGCGATGACTCCCTGACCGAAATAGGAAATGAACTATGATTCAAACCTCAATGCTTAGATTCTCTGAAATCATAGCTTATAATTTATAAATGTCCCTGTGACCAGGCATTTCGTGCCACTAGTAAAACTGTTATTGTTTTTGTAATTAGGATAAGTTATAATATAAATCCTAAATAAATGTGATTAATAAATTAACCAAATATGGTCTCCGTTACCATGGTTAATGAATTGCCATAAAAGACAATTCCATAAGAAACTCCCAAGTAAACTATTGTACTTGTTCTATGTAACAGTTCAAACAAATGGCTGGCTCAGATGAAATTAACAGTCACCCAAGGGAGAATATTGACAACGCCCGAATTAATCTAACGGGTGCTGAGTTAAAGGTGTTAGTAGACGACGCCGTTACAAAAGCCTTAGAGCGGCAATATGAAGAGTATAGTGGGACTCGAAGTAGGACCCTATCAACACCGCATGCAAAGCCACCTCCCAAGAAGGATGAACCCAAGAAGGAAGATGACGAGCGTCACTCTTCTAATCATCACAGTGATCCGTCTCAACAGATCATACTGAATCAAGGACCCCGTGATAAGGGTTGCTCCTACAAGTACTTTGTTTCATGTAAACCCCGGGATTTCACTGGGGAGGAAGGAGCTGTAGATTGTATGACATGGTTAGATGAAATGGATACAGTGGTGGATATCAGCGGATGCGCTGAGAGGGATGTGGTCAAGTTCGTGTCGCAATCATTTAAGGGTGAGGCCTTAGCCTGGTGGCGATCGTTAATTCAAGCCACCGGGAAGATCCCTTTGTACAACATGACTTGGGATCAGTTCGTTGGTCTTATCAAATAAAATTACTGTCCTCAACATGAAGTTGAGAAGATCGAGATAGAATTCTTGACACTAGTCATGGAGAACTTAGATTGTCAAGCATACCTTACAAGTTTCAATACCAAGTCTCGATTGGTTCCTTATTTGATCACACCGGAACCAAAGCGAATAGCTCGCTTTATTGGGGGTCTAGCCCCAGAAATAAAGGCCAGTGTGAAAGCATCGAGACCTACTACATTCAGGTCGGCGGCAGATCTGTCGCTATCTCTCACGCTCGATGTGGTCAGAAACAAG
Source organism: Helianthus tuberosus (assembly GCA_030545235.1). Taxonomy (NCBI): domain Eukaryota; kingdom Viridiplantae; phylum Streptophyta; class Magnoliopsida; order Asterales; family Asteraceae; genus Helianthus; species Helianthus tuberosus. The sequence goes on along the minus strand of CM060367.1, from coordinate 205,214,188 downwards.
GCTGCCAAAGCCTCTGAAGAAGGGAAGCGTAAAAGGGAGGAGGATAACTCCCAGAATCCTAAGAAGAGCAAATCCGAGCTCAACAATGACCAACAGGATTCCAATAAGAAGCCTACATGCAAAACCTGCAACAGGAGACACTAGGGACAGTGTCGATCAAACCAGAAGATAAAGCAATGTGGAATCTGCAAAAGAACTGGCCACCAATCCCACGAATGTAGGGACATAAAGAATGCGAACTGTTTCAGCTGTGGCGAAAAGGGCCACATCAGTACTAATTGCCCTGAGGCCGCCAAGGAAGGAGCAGCTAAGCCTGGGATGGATAAGAAAGGAAACGCCTAAACTAACGGATGAATGACAGAGACAGTACATATCAATAATAGCATCAGGTACGTCCCGTACCATTTAGCATTGATAGTTTTTGCTAAGTATCTTACGTTAATGCAAGGGATAATAAACCTTTAAATAAACCATAAGGCTAGTAAACTCTTGATTACATTCATAAGAATTCAGATATTAAAAATAAGGTATAATTTACCAATAATGACCCTCTCTCCCATCCTCGGAGATAAATCCTTTCATAAGAATCTGGAGTACTCTTCCCCAGAAAGAGTACGACAATATATATTATTTTATTCTATTATTTCCGCATTATTTTATATCACCTGCGAATGCCAAATTATGTTTGATAAGAGTGCCATATGAGGATTGGCGTATCCTAGTGTGTCCCATAGATTGCTTCCATGCCTGATCGGTATGGAGGTTTAATGCATGGAACCCCTGAGATATCCCAATGGTCATATTGTGCTAAAGTTGACTAATAGTATTCAAAGAAGATATCCAATATAAAATGTCCTTATAAGTATCTCTACTTAGGACATCTTTGCAATTTGTAAAGAGAATGTGTCATTTATCTAACACCGACATCGATAGATGAACCAAAGCCTGAGTGTACGGACATCTCTGTCCTCTCTGTGTGCCAAATTTGTTAAATTATCAGGCTAGTTAAGCTCTGAATATATAGAATCATTCGAAGGAAATCGAATGTATCAAGATCAAGTAGCTTATAAGCTAAAACCTATTTAAGGAGCTTGGCGGAGCTCGCAATACATTGCACACTAGTAACCAAAGGATGTGTTTCGCCAATAACCGCAAAACATTATCACGTAATGATAGGCATACTAATGAAACTTTATGATTGGACAATAAACCTGTATAGCCTAAGAATTGACAGGTTAAGAAGCTCCGAAGGAGAGTATGTACCTATTGTATAGGTCAACTGGGATACCCTTAGAGGCCCAAATATACTATGGAAGTAAGTCCATGCTACTTCAGAAAATACTCCCATCATTCTAGCAAATCTCGAGGTCGAGATTTCTTTTAAGGGGGTGAGGATGTAACACCTCGTAAAAATTACGTCCAATGAAGTATTGACACGTGTAATAAACCCTAATGAAGTCAAACATTGAATTCAAGGGACTAATTTTTCGAAAAATCAAAAACTTTGATTATGAAAGAACTGGAAGTATTATCATACCAAAAATAAGTTTCTAATTAACCTTTTACGGTTTTATATTCACAATTGAGCCACTTGTTAATCAAGTGTAGCCGTTTATGTGATTAATTGAAAGTTTGCGCAATAAAGGGTTAAAAGTGTCAACATGTTAATTCTTACCTCTGAGTGACCTTTTAACAAACCGAGGGCCTCATGATATTTGATTATACTCTCGGGAATGCCAATCATTGGCAAACCAAGGCTTTTATGCCTAAAAGTGAAGTTACGCACAACTTTACAAGTATAAGGGACTAGAAGTGTCAATATGTTTAATTATACCTCTGAATGACCTTTTATCGAGCCCGAAGCATTATGATGATTAATAATACTTTCAAGAATGCCTAATATAGATTATATGAGGCTTCAATGCTATTAAATGATAAGTTACGCAAGTTTGCGCATTAGAAGGACCTAAAGCGTCAAACTGCTAAAGTATACCGATTCGTATGTTATCGGACCTTCTGGATTATAACCAGGAGTTAAACATACCCTACTTACCCTTTATACAGCTTAGATATAGGCTTAGAGGTGTTTGGTGCGCAAAAATAAACTTTTAAGTCATGCAGGGACTAAAAGTGTCAAAAAGCGCACAAGTTTGCGTTTACGCGCATATCTCACATTCTGAATATCCCCGGACACCCAAAAATTTATGTAAGCACTAAAATATGTTATTTTAGTGTTTGGCTTGATAAAATTCCATTCGTCGCGTCAATTGGTCCGTTTTTCGCGTCCGTCCGTGTTTCGTCGTAATTAACCGAACAACATGACCGTACGACCAAACGAACCGACATCCGGCATATTTTTGAGCATGTTTCATGTTCCCCATACTTAGGTATCATTGTAGAGCCTTAAAAATGGTTTAACGGGCCTTAGATGAGTCGGAAATGGCATTTGGAAGTGCAGGGACTAAAACTGTCAACAAATGAAAGTTTGTTTGGCTGACCAAGTCCTTACGGACCTCAACATTATTGACCTTACGGTCCTTAATCTAGTTCCCAGATGCAGAAACTCGTTTAAAATGGCTGTTCAGCCTTGCAAACGACTTATCTTGCCCCTTAACATCACCAAAGGCCACCTAAACTGATTTTTAGCCCTTAGGGACACTTGTTGAAGAGTTGTGGTCATTGGTAGACTTACATGTCAACATTTTGTGGATTAAAATTCACTATATAAGGCCATGAAGTTACAACCATTTGATCATTAACTTCTTGTGCAATTCTGGAGCCTTTGGGAGCTTAAGAGCATACACAAGACCTTCCTAATTAAGCATAGCACTTCAGTAAGTTTACTAATCCTTCTTTGATTAAGTTTTGCTTAGTAATTAGCTTAAAAGTCAAACCGTCATAATTAACGGTTGACTTAGCGATTAATCACTAATGGTACAGTGATTAGTCGAATTGAAAGTAGTTATAAGTTGGTAATTATGTGGGTAATAAACCCTTAAAAGGGTTCCCCCTGATTCCTACTCTAAATAGGTCAAATGTCGGGTCAAACTTGTGATTAAAAAGTCAACAGGATACTTAGTTTCTAATTTATGCATAATTAGCAATGTAAAACACATACAACCTGTTTGATCATTAATATAACTTGGTAATTAGTGTAAGAACATGTCTAAACATGTTCAACCCGACAATTTACTGTTTAGACCGGGTTTGGAACCAAAAGTCGCAAAGCTTTGACTTCAGTTCTGACCCGTTTTGGTATGATTTAGAAATACCTAAGAGCTTCATTTGGACCAGGTTACATGCTAGTATAACCCTCTGTGATTATACACCATGGTTCATTAGTTAACCGATTAATACGCATGATTCCGTTAATTGCTCATATGTTGACCATTATGCCCTTTTCACCATAAAACGTGATTTTTGAAAATGTAAAAGAGTAGAAACCTTAGTCACTGATATATAAACTTGTACCCAAAGTTTGACATCAGTTTGAGGTGTAGTTTGAGAGTTATGCTCATTAGCGTAAATTGAAAGCTTTATGTTAATTAAACGACATAATTAGCGTATGGCCTATCTAAGCCTACTTTTTGATATCAAACTTATTACCCACTGATTTAATATATTATTTTGGGATTTTTGAAGATTTTTAATTAATTTTAGGCTGAGCATAACTTATAGTCGTAGGCTTAATCCGGTTATTGTCGGTTTTGCCCTAACGGGCTATAAAATGAGTTTTACATATCTAATTGACTCCAAACCTTTTGCTACTGATTACATTTGATAAATAAATTATTTTAAGCCTTCTGGAATAATAAAAATATCAGCTTTATGTATGGAACCCGGAAATGGCTTCTAATCGCCTTTTTAAGCGTTTTTAATGCATAGTATGTACTAGAACTATTTTAAACATACAAGGGTTGATACCTACTAATATTTTGGGCAAATTATAATATTTTAACAGTAAGTAAAAGTTTGTTAACTCAGACTTCAGTTTTCAGCTTTACGGCTTATGTGAAATTACCAAAATGCCCCTACGGTGCATAGTTTGGTTATAATTGATAAATTTCACATATATAATTTACCCTACTGTTATAACTTAGTAAAATAAGTATATTTGCCGATTACATCAGACCTGTAACTTAGGTAAATACTTAAACTCTTTTATAACCTTTTAAATGACCAAACAACCCCTACGGGGCATAGTTTGTGTTTAAATTCGTTTCGGGCATAATAAAAGACATCCTACTGATTTCACAACATATTTGAAGCATATTAACCTAGGAAACCTGTATATGGCTCTTACGGATACCCGTTACGCTTATTACGCGTTCGGTTCGGTTTATGTAACAAGTTTACATAAATTAGCCTAAACGGGTCAAACCTTATCGGTTTTATCTCAAAATCCAGAATGTGTGTGAAATACCCATATTAAGCAAGTCTCCGAACTTGTCGGGTCTAAATCACATTCCATCCGGTCTTCGCTTAATCATGCGTTTGAACCGTATCTTTCGGTAAGACTAACCGGTCTAAGCCTAGGCTTAATTAAAGACCCGTTAGCATTCTAATTGGTTATTTATACCATCATTCCAGACTAGAGCCTTCCGGTAAATTATACCTACGCTTACTTAAGTGAATACGGCTGAGTTATTATAATTCTTGCTATTTAAGACAGGAGCTAGCTCAGGTAAATACTCTTAACTTATTTTCCCTATTACGGGCTTGGGATACGGTAATATAAATACCGCATGGTCAGGTATGGGATTCAAAGACCAATAGGTCGGGAAATCCAAATAACCTGTTTTAATTCGTATTGCTTGACTGAAACATTGGGGATTAATGCGACCGTGTCCTGGATATCCTTGACTCATTAAATGCAATGGCCACGACCTAAGCAAGGGGTGTAGGCATACACCTGACAGATGTCATATGTTTATTAATTAATTATACCCAATAAGGGAATAGTGGTGTGTCGGTTAATCATGAACCGGCATAGAACCGGGCCCCGTATGTGGAGCAAGTTATGTAAAACTGATAACATGAAATATAGTTTGTCCCAAGTTATAAAAGATTAATTTTGCCTCTGTGCATTTTAATCAAGTATAAAAGATTAATTTTTCCTTGTGCATTTTAATCAATGTGTCTACATATTTTGTGCTGAAGTGCATTCAAACCAATTTATAAACTCTTTTCAAAATGAGTCGGTTGAGTGTATTTACCAGTGAAAACTGACGTATTTTCAAAAGTCTAAGTGACAGGTACAAGTACGTAATAGGCTGGAAGCTGCTCAGGACGTTAAAAAGGAATCTTGCAAGTTCTAGGCGTCTAAAGTCTGTTGAACAATATTTATATTTTAAGATCCGCCTGTGGATCCTTTACTTTCCGTTGTAATACTGGATATTACTTTATATTCGGATTGTAATATATTTATCTTTTGCTTCCGCTGTGCATTTATATATTGTGTTGTTTGACTATGATGATATCAACTACGTCACGATATTCCCCACCGGGCCCACCGGTGACACGTGGAAAGTCGGGGTGTGACATTACTGAATCGGCTTATGACACTGAAAAGTACGTTGTTTTGTGGATGTTTGTTATGATGCTTAACAATGTGCATATAAGTGGGTTCTTATGTGTTTTCTTTTCCTTTCATTTATCATTTTTCAATGGTATATAGTACCACTGCATCATATCCTACTGGTATTGCCTTCATCTAATTAAGTAAAACACCCCAATAATCATGTTCGTTCACCTTCTCTTCTTTGGTCCATTTGTTTACCATGAATTGAAAGAGTTTTACCCCTCTGGCACTGATCTCGAATTCATCCTCGGGTACGACCTCTTTTCTCTCTAGTGGTCAAATAAAGAAGTGAATTCCGCACATATTTTTTTAATCTCTAATGTATCATAGATTAATAGATTTTAGGGATATGTTTTTATCTCTGATTGGTCAAAAAAATTAGTGGATTCGAGGCATCTCTGTATTTCCAGCAGGCCCAATAAACCAGTGGATTTGGATACCTTTTTTATTTCTAACAAGTGACATCAATCGCATCCAAGTCTATTTTCAAACCATACATCTTTTATTTTAGCTTTTTGTTAATCTGGTCAACGCACATTATGTTTATAACAATTGGTAAAGAAGAAAACTTGTGAGCGAACTTTGGTATTTGTTCATAAACTTATATTCAAAAAGCATTTGTTCATATATACTTACATAATTAATAATATGCAGATCGGGGTTTGCTTATTCCGGTAAAAAGATAAGATATTAGAAGAAGGATCCACCTATTACCTATTACGGTACACCTTATATCTTTCAATCCTTCCTTTATGAGACAAAGGCTTCTAAATTTGTTTGGAAACTTAAGTTGATATAATTTTATTATGGTCACTGAGGGTTATAGTTTATAAAACTTATTTGATTCAATGTTCTTGGCAATGACTCATTTTGTACATTTATTACATGGCTTAGTTTTCTAGGGTTATATATATACGTATATATATATGTGTATATATATATATATATATGTATATATATATATATATATGGGATGGATCACGAGAAAACTAGTTTAAATGAGAAAACAAAAAAACTAACTAAAAAAGCCAAAAAAACATACCAATTTTTTTTTTAATTTTTATAAAAAAATCACAGCTTTTTATGCATGGCAAAAAAATTTCAAAAAAAAAAAATTAAAAAAAGTGTTTTGTTGTATTGCACATGTGCACTATTACGGATATAGTGCACATGTGTAGTACACATATAATGCACATGTGCAGTACAACAACAAAAAAAAAACTTTTGAAAATTTTTTTATATATAAAAACTAGCGATTTTTTTATAAAAAATTGAAAAAAAAAATGGTATGTTTTTTAGCTTTTTTAGTTAGTTTTCTAGTTTTCTCATTTATATGTAGTTTTCTTATGATCCTCTCCCTATACATATATATATAATATGTAACTTCTGGAAATTATGAAAATTGATGTTGCTTTAGTTTCTTGGAAAGAGCAAGCATGTTTATTTTTCAAGAAGACACTGAATGAATTTGTATGATCTTAAATGAGGGGGAAGGGTTTAGGTATAACATAGGCCTGTGGCCCTCATGGAAGCTCAAGTACATGGATAAATCCAATCCAGTTAAGGAAACCAAACAAGGGAACCAATAGAATTATTGTATAAAAATATATTACGAATTGAATCAGATTAAACAAAGTGTAGCTTGGTTGGATCAGATTAAACAAAGTATTACTTGGTTGGGTTGTTTTTTATACCGTGATTTATATTGTCTTTTAAACATTGTTCAAGTGTGGGTGGTTTCCATGGTGATGGTGGAGGTGGCGGCAACAATGTCGGTTTCTTTATGTGCTAATTCTTTTCATCACCACAATGCCACGTTGTTCTCTAAATTTTCTTTGTTTATTAGTAACTTCTAAGTAATGGGCAGTTATTTGAGTAGTGGGTTTAGTTATTTTAGTAATAGCTATAGATATCACTTGTATGATTTTATTTAAATTATGAATGAAAAATATGGTTTAGTCTGAATTCTCTCTAAATATTCTATCAAGCTTCTTATCTTATTTCTTTGTATTAATTGGTAACGATTCAGTTCGTATCAGTTTCAGAATAATCTTAGATGGTGCTATTCCCTATAAATTTTCATATCTTTGTATTAAAATGATATTTTCTTATTTGTTTGTTTTTTACTATAAGGTATCGATGCAATATTATATAAATCACAAACTAACATAATAACTTATATTAAAAAAGTAATTATATCTATATTATTGTTCGTATCCATGATATTTTGTTTTAATGTATCGTATTTCCTTTGTTGTGCTAAAATGTATATGGGATGTATCATGCTATCATTTAACTGTCATCTGTAGCCGTTAAAAGCTATCATTGCCCTGAAGCGCGAGTTCTTATATATATATATATATATATATATATATATATATATATATGGGAGAGTTATCTTGAGAACGCTAAATATTGCGAGAACTGTGAGAAAAAATGAAAAAACCAATCAAAACCATTCTTTTTAATACAAACCTGATTGTAATTAAGATACAACATCAAAAAAAAGAATTTACAACATCAAATAATTCAATTCTGTCACACCCAACCGATGGCGGAATCATCGGTGCGCAACACTAGGCGAATCAGATTGCTCAAGAGAATCCATAACAACTATTTAGTGACAATATTTAATGCGTTCATTATCACATACTAATAAACAATATTTCAACAAACAGTCATACAGATTTCCTGTCTCTCAAACAATAAAAATCTGACAACCTAGATTTTATGTGAGTTTTCTTGACATCCTAATCTTGATTCCAGATAACCTACGATTAACCTGCAACATACGTTAAAATAGAGTCAATATGAAAATTTATTGGCGAGTATAATAGTAACGTAGATAAAAGCGTTGCGAATTTCCACATATATAAACGAGATACACACAACATATATACTAATTAGACAAATACTTCCAGCTAAGTCCCAAGATGACAGCGAAGGAGCGGTGCGAGTTATTCTTAACTAGACCCCGTCGGGTGTGAGTCGAACAATAGTACTATACTAGCTAAGGTGGAACGTCACGAGTAAGAATCCTAGCACATATGTATCAGGCATCACGTGTAAATATGTATATTGGTCATCCGCGTGTGTTAAATAGTTTAAGCATGTAATGTGTTTTGATAGTATGTTTAAGTATGAACGAATGTTACACCCCAAAAGGTGCGTTTTAAAACGTAAAAGGGTTCAAGTATACTCATAGTGCGTGCTTAAGCAAGTAAACACGGTCTGGTATGGAGTAGAGAGAGCGCCGGATCATCCTGCGTACGGGAACAGAAGTGCGTAAGTCCTCCAAAGTGCTGAAACGGTCGAATCAGAGTGTTGAGTGGGACAAAGTAGCTTCGTACGAAGGTGGTGACTTCGCACATGTGTTGTTTCCTTTTGTCCAAAATCGAGTGTGCTTCGCGTCTTGTTTGGAGAAATCGAGTGTTCATCCCTCCAACCTTAAGCTACTGATCAAATTTAGAGTCGGAGAGGTCTTTGTTCGAGTCACAGATGAGAGCTTGGGCTGTGTTGTGTGAAGCCAGTGCCTTTATACGAACGCAGTGCCTTCGTACGAAGCCACCTGCCTTCATACGAAGCCACCTGCCTTCGTACGAAGGCAGTGCCTTCGTATAAATCCAAGGCTTCGCACAGAACAGTCCATTTTTCACAAGTGGTTGTTCTTGCGTTCGGAGCTGTGTTTTCGTTTGAATCGGATGTATTTTCGAGTCCAATTCATGACGGTTTTGACACCACCTCGTTCCACTATTCAGTGAACGACATACTTGTCGTTTTAGGTCTGTTTTAGTGTGAAAATCAAGTTTAAAAGGTTTTAAAGAGTTTTCACCTAGATCTAACACTTGGTGAGTGTGAAATCAACTGATTTCTAACTTGGGAAGCCGTAGCTAGTCCCAATACCCTCGGTTAAGTGTAGATCAGGGGTGAAGTAACAAGATTTGATGAAAAAGATGAAGATTTGCCTTGAAAGTTAGATGAAACAGATGAAGTTTTAAGTAAAAGATGAAGTTTTGACGAAAACAAAGATGTTTTGATGAAATCGGAGTGAATCTTGTGGAAAATCGTAGTGAAAGACGTTGTGTAATCATGTAAAAATGATAGATCTTACTTGAAAACACTTGGACAACAATTCAGCAGTGTTTCGGTAAGAATGGCAGCAAGTTATAATGAAAGAGGAGTGGCTTGCTATTTATAGAGGAGGCTAGCTCCCTTGGTTCGAAGCTAGCTGCCTTCGTACGAAGCTGCTGGCTTCGTTCGAAGGGGCCAGTCTTGAGTATGGATTCTCCGTTTCGCGTATAGGATGCTCGTTAGGTGCGTTTTGTTGTGTTAGTTAGTTCGAGTATGTTAGATGTTTTAGCAAAATATTAAGTATCACGTTGCGTTGCGTATTAGAGTCTCGATTTATTACTCCGGAGTGTCCTGAGCGAGTGAGTGTTTGAGCGTTTTAACACATAGATAACGTTATCATAGGTATATCTGATAATATAATATAATATGAGTATAAGTAACAGTGTTTCGAGTTTGCGTTGCGATGAGCGAGAGCTAGTAGTTTAGATACTCATGTGATGTCATCGTGTGAGCGTTAGCGTTATAAGCGTATGCGTTGTGATGTGCGATGTAGCGTGTGTAATAAGCGATTTAGTGCGAAAATATGCGAAGTAGCGTAGTAAGCGATATAGTTTACATTATGATCCGAATCTTGGTGCTAGGCATAACGAGAGTAACGAGCGCGAAAGTGCGGGTTGTTATAATTTCTCCTTTCAAAATCATTCTTTTTATATTTTTACACATGTGTAAATATAACAGATTTACACATGTGTAAATGACAAACTTACACTTGTGTAAATTTTTTTATTTACGAATTCACGTAAATTTAAACGTGCAAATTAAATTTCTAACATTGTATTTGAATAATAATGATAAGTGTAGAAAAAAAATTGAATTTTAATTGTTTTTAACCAAGTTCTCACGGTTTTTTCATTTGTTCTCACGGTTCTCACAATATTTAGCGTTCTCATTTAAATCTTCCCATATATATAAATATGTATGTGTATATATATATATATATATAGGGTCATGATTTAGAGAAAACGGTGAAAAGTGTGAGAACGGTGAGAACGCTTATGGGTCGTCCGATCAAAACAATCCATGGACTAGATTGCGCGGTGGCGTTTTCGTAAATAACATCAATTTTATTATGTGGCACGCGCTTCATTAAGGGTAAAAGGGTCGTTTACCACTCATGTTTAAAACGCCATCAAATGATAACACGCTATTAAAAAAACGCCATTAAAAATCAAAACGCCAAAAATTAGTGATAAAACGCGTTGGATATTACAGGAAGATGAAACAACACAGTAACTGAATTTCAGTTATTAACATTTATTAGAAGAAATTCTCTCCTAAATTACGCGCCAAAAACATCATTATATAAACGAGGTAAAACATAGCTTCCATAATCACTTAGATCAATCCATTTCTGCAAAAACATCTTTAACCAAAAACGCCAACTTAACCAAAACACCAAAAATGGCAACAATCGTTTCGTGGAGATACACTCTGAAGATGGAAGAAGAGGTAAAGAGGGGAATCTTATCCCTTGGCATCGCTCTAGACAACGAATGCCATGAAACACATATGCTTATGAAAGCATTAACTAGTAAATTTGGACCAATCAAAGCAGATGTGAAGCCGGACCCTGTCATGACATCATGGCGTTTTGATGATGAAACAGACATGGTGACTGTTACATACGAAAGCGGAGAGCAGGAAGTCTACTGGCTAGAAAACATCGTGACAAAGCAGGGTCTTGGTTTCATGGAAGAATTGCATAACGCCACTTGTACTAACACAGAAATGGACTCAAAATTGGAGTTAATGCAAGACATGTTCAAGTGGAGGCTTCAGAATCTTTAGGAACAAGAAGCTGATGAAGGTGAATGTGATGACATGGATGAAGATCCAGATGAAGACTCCGAGGAAGAAGATGACGAAAGTGATGGATACTTTTCGGATAAAGTACCTTCTGACGAAGGGTTTTAATTTTTTTTTCTTCTGTGTAATCTTCTTTTTTTTTTAAGATAATTAAATGATATATTTATCTCTTTAATAGCAAAACTCCAAAAAAAATACTAAAAAGGTTATTCCTTACAAAACGCCAAAAATAACAAAAAATATTTTTCCTGCTTAATACTTTTTTTTCTCCATTATTGTATTTTGTCATCTTGGTCTGCATAGCGCCATTTAAAAAAAATGCCAAACTTAGAAGATGGGACGTCTATCACCTATAAAACTGATAAAAGCTGATCAAAACAGTAAATACAAAATCAGTAATTGAAAGGACAATTACTTTATTACTATTATTTGTTACAATAAAAAAGTCCCGTCTAAACTACGTGCCAAAAAACTCCTATAAGAGAGGGGTCTATACACAATGAAATTGATCACACCCATAAAACACACACGTCATATCCTTTAGAAACCACTCACTTTAAAACGCCAAATAATGTTAGTTAAAAAAATCACAGATGGCAAGGCTTTCACTGAATGGATTCTTCTTCTGAGAGGGTTATCTCAATAATATTTTGTTGAATGAGATGGACAAATATTCAAGAAAAAGAGACTGATGACAGTGATATGCCATCATGTGAACTTTGTTCTTGATGAATATAGGTATGGAATAAAGGGATCAACACAAGTATAAAATGATATTTTGGACTTCATTATTACAAATAGCATCAAGCAAGAGTTGATCTTTAATGACATGCCACCAAACAAGAATATCACACCAAAAAACAGGATGCCACTAAGCAGCTTCGTCTGAAAAAGACGGGGTTTATGTAGGAAAGTTGGCATCTAGCTAAGGTATTCAAAAGGTTCAAAACGCCAAAACAAATTCAAGAAGAAGGAGGTGATGACAGTGAAGATTTGGAAGAGAAGTTAGATTACCATTTTTATTTTTTGTTCTTTTTCATTTTATATTGTTTTGTTATCAAGTTATCTGTTGTTTTGTTATCTAATTTTCTACAAATAAAATACATTATTATATAAAACTCCAAAAGCTACAAACACCAAAACGCTAGTAGTGTAAAAACTGTGAGAACGGGTGCTGGCAAAGCAACTAGTCAAATGTATTAAACGCCAAAAAAACATTTGGTCTTATTGTTAACTTATGAAAGAATTAATGACTAGTAGTGAATTATTATACAAAACGCCAAAAAATTGACCAGAAAACGCTATAACGCCAAAAAATTATCTATGTGACACAAAAACAATTAATTCAAAGCCAAAAAGTTTAATAAATACAATTAACGCCAAAAAAAACTTAGACCCCAGAAAATATTATACCGCGTTAGGAAAATAAAAGAAGATTGAAAAGACAAAAAAACCCATCGGACCCTGATCATGTCCCGCGTCACGTGTTGGGCCAGGATGCGTTCTCACACTTTTGAGCGTTTTCTCCTGATCTCGTTCCTATATATATACATATACTAGTATTTGTACTCGCGCGCGTTGCGGCGGCGTACCCGATTCGTTCCAAACTAAATTTTACGTGGTAATGTAGAGTACCGGAATTTATACATTCGAATATAAATGTATTGTATTTTACGCCGAATAAGATCTACTTAAAAAATCTTTGTTGAAACATACATATGTGGTTGTTCGAAAGAAATTTACATCGAAAGTTAGACCAAATTAAAGATAAAAATACTTACACATCTTGCGATGCAGCGGGTTTTAAAGCCTTTTTTTTCTATTTATCTTTTAAATTATTTTATGGTTGGTATGTAGATTCTTCTTAATATTTTAGCACAATTAATATTTGATACAACCGTATTGTTTGATGTTGTATTAAATAACGGAACACAAAATATAAGAAGAAATTAAACAACACCATTAATTAATAATGGGTAAGTAATATATTATTAATTAACGATAATAAAAATATACAAATTTACGATGCAAGTAAAAAAGAAGTCACATTATTTATCAAAACCACTGAACTCAAAAAACCATGTGCTGTATCTTCCAAAGTAAACTGTATACAGAGCATTAGTTGAACTAAAAGCACCACCACCATTATCACCATTACCAACACACCAACAAACGGCCATCGTCAACACAACACAACCTGCTAGCAGCCACCGCCACCTAGCCGTCGCTACCATCACTGGACCACCATCATCTCCGTTTTAACGAACAAAATCACGGAAAAAGAATATTAGGCGACGGGAACGGCCATGAACACACTCAGATATTTCTGTACTCTCTTCTCTCTCTACATCACCATCATCCCCCATCATCGCCTCCATGCCACCGTCTCTACTCTCTCTTCCAGCGAAGGTTTCTCTCTCTACAAATAAGAGATTTAAAAATAATAAAATGGGTTCAAAGGTTGAAGGTTCTGTGCAAAAAGCTTGAAGGAGTTTTGATATACTCTCTATCATCCATGTACTCCTTTTTACCTTATTTATGAAAAGGGAAAAAAACACTGAAACAAAAGGAAATAGTATAATTTCCAAGTAAGGGTAAAACTGTAATTTTGGTCCGTGCACTATAGCACCGACCTTCTTCTTTAATGTTATATATATATATATATATATATATATATATATATATGTATACAACTTATATGTGATTTTTTTTGTCTTTTTACGGTTTGAATTACGTTCTCACCCCGTTTTATCGACTCCCCAGCAACCCACGAGTTTCTCGAGAACACAGCGTAAGAGATTCAACCTTGTTTTCAAAAACTTCATAAATCCATTCTTATGTTAAAACAAAAATCCAATAAATCTACAAGTATGAATATATTTTTCTCAATTAATAGTCAACTATAAATAATTAACATACGTTCTTTTGTTGTTATTCCACCTTTTTTCATGGACTACACAAAAACCATCAAGGCAAGATGATTTTTGAATCATGGCTTCTAGAGCACATGAAACACTATGAAAATGGTGACGAGAAGAGGAGAAGGTTTAGAGTTTTTCAACAAAACATGAGTGAAATGGAATCTCACAACTCCAGAAATCATTTATACTAAATAGGTCTAAATAAAATCTCAGATGAGACTATTAAAGAGTTCAAAGAAATATGCACTTGTGGTATATCCAATGACATTAATTATGATGATGATGATTATTATGAGATTGAGCTTCTTGGATGTTGCTACAACAAATACAAGACCAAGGCCTGTAGGGATATCTCCGGAGTAAAAGGGTTCAAGGTTTCAGTTAGCCTAACGCAGGTCGTGGCGTCCCCCCACGTTTGCAAGACGTTGAGAGAGGTTCACTAGTATTATTGTTATTCTCCTTAGATTCTGAACTGATTAGAAATCAGCCTAGAAAGCAATCCTTGGAGAAGATTAATTATTTAGTGCGAAAAAAAAAGAACTTGTAAGAAACAAGCTTTCATGGGAGAAGAAGAAGAGAAGCAAGCATGAAGCTAGTTCTCGAGGTGGAGAGGAAGAATCAGAGAGTTAGGATGATTCCTACTGATTCTAGAGTGGTCTGCATGTCTATCATGGCCAACATTTTATAGTGGAAGAGGTTTTTCTCAAAGGAGAAACCTTTGACTAGTGAACCTGGCTTGCAGTGAGGGACTTACCCTTTTAGGGGTTGAAGGGTTCGGACCTGCGGACAAAAGGGTGTGCTCTCCCACATGTTCTGGTTGCGGCTGGGCAGGAGGTTTCACACACAAAGGGTGATGTGACAAGGCCCTAACTTGTCCTTTTTACTGTTCACGACAGCTGACGATTTCTGAACATTTTAACCTTTTAAGCTGTTGTGTCTCTAATCAGTTTATTAAGGTTTGAGCTACCCCCGTCATCAGCCCCCCAAGTTAGAGGTATTTGGGGTGTAAGCTCAAATTCTTCTGACTTTAGTACACGATTTTTATTGCTTAAAGGCTTCAAGGCTTAAAAGGTTATCAGGCGTCTAAGTTTTTTGGATTTGAATTTTGAAATGACAGTTAATGTGATGGATGGCAGTTTTTTGCCTTTTGCGTAATAATAACTGCCTAGACTTCACTTTCTTTTTTCTTTCGATCGCCTCTCCTGGGTGCTAGCAAAGATCTGTATGTGAGTTATTCTTGTCTCACTAGAGGGGAAGTTGAGGCTTTTTGTAAATAATGGGGGATCGATCTAAAGTTTAATCCGGTGGCTCCGGGTTTTAGATAAATCGATTGATCAGTGTCCCGCTGGTTTGATTGCTCTTTATTGCTGTCATTTTGAGTTTTCCAACTTGTGTCATTTGTTTTTGGTCTTTGTTCTGAATATTTTAGAGTATTATCGTGTGTCTCTTGGTCAGTTGCGTCCTCAAGGTCTTGCTGGGACTTTACACTTTGAGGTTTTGTGATAGGGTATGGCCTATCGTTGTTGTTCCGATGTTTCTTCCGGTTGACCAAGAACGACGATCCACGTTTGAGACATCCCCAGTTGATGTTAATTTGATTTCCTCAATGGCTACTACCTTTGGTTCTTGGAAGGACCGATTTTTCTAGATTTCTGAGTCCATTGTTCCCTTCAAGTTTGTTTGGATGCACCCTGATGCTGTGTTAAACAAGCTTGAGCCATTTGAGTATGAACTAGATAGTTGGTTTGTTAAAAGACATTTAGGAAATGTCCTTCGAGGCTTCGTCCCTTTCCTGAACACCTTTTAGTGTTGATGGGTGCGAGCACCTTGTGGGATAAGCCAGATCATGACCCTGTGCTCATGAGAGATGATCAGGGTATGATGTTTTGCTTTATCAAGAGTGATGGTACCTCTGATGTTGTGTTTGGGGATGCTGAGGCCACGCCCGGTGAAGATGTTGTTGCCAGGAACACTGAACATAGGTTCGAGGGTTCAGTCTACGTGAACGTCCCAAACGTCAAGGGTTTTACCAAGGTTACTGTTTCGCAAGTCTCTTCTCGTCGTTTAAACCGTTGTTTGACAAAGTTTACCGACCTACCATCGACTTCTGAGCCGGTGGAACTGATCGATGACATAGAGGCTTCGGACGAATTGGAAGTTGTGGTTGAGGGAAAATAAAAAAAACGACAAGGAGTTGCCCTTGGTGATTGGTAAGGAGAGTGAGGCAGCGGGTAAGAAGGTTGTGAGCTGGAAGGGTTTCGGGAAGGGTGGTGAAGGTTCCACCAATGTTAATCCAGTAGAGGTTTATGTGCTGGATTGGAGGGTTACAGTTGGTGACAGCTTCAAGTCTTCATCCGTTTGTGAGGATGTTCTTACCCATTTGCTCCTCATACTGTTTGATGTTCTTGCTCATCTATGGACGATGAACTGATGATTTCGAAAATGATGATGGGTGCTTGCAACCTTGCTACCTTGCTTCTTGAGGGTGTATCCCAATTTTGCAAAAGGATGCAAGAATATGAAGTCTTTTCGGAGAGGTGGGATGAGATGAAAGCTTTAATGGTTGATTTAAAAGAAGTTGAGGCTACGCTGAGAAGGAGAAAGCATTGACGTTTGAAGATTTGAGGAGTTTTCTTCCCGCATAAGACTGATATGGTTGAGTTGGAAAAAAGCTTAGAGGCTAACAAGGTTTAAGTTAGGGTCGATAAGGATGCCTTGGAGGTTCAGAAAAAGAGCCTTCTTAGAGGAGAAAGAAGGGTTAAAGGCTTCATTTGCCCAGGAAACTGGTGATAATAAATGGCTCATTGAGCATGGATTCCAGCAAGTGGTTACTTATCTTCTCCATTAGTCGGAGTTCAAAAAAGTCTTGGGTGATGTGTACATTGAGCTTCTTGCTCATGGAAGACACCAAGGTCTGTTTGCTGGTTACAAAGCATTGTGAACCTGTGGAGCCTTGGGAAAAGTCTTCTTTTTTCAACCCAAAGCCTTCAAAGTCTTCAAGGGAACATTTTTTAAGATTGAGCATATGATTTGCCCTTATATGAGTGAAGTCTCCAAGTGTTTTTGTAAACCTTTGCCTGTTTTGCAGGAGCTAAAACCCCAGGGCCTTAATGAGGCTGTTTGTAACGAAGTGTTGAAGTCCCTCTCGAAGAAACGTCCTTGCTCTAGAGATAGCGAAGAAACGTGTTCTGAAGGTGGTGAGGGATCAAAGGGTTCAAGCCTTGAAGCCTCCGAGACAGCGGGTGTCGTAGGGAGGAAAAAGAGGAAGGCTAAAAACACCCAAGACGATGGAGTTTTGAATAAAGATGATGCAGCAAAGTTTATCATTTCTAATGTTGCCAAATGAAGAAGAAACTTTAATTCATAGCTTTCTAAGCATGTCGAACAATGTTATGGGTTGTTTGTTTAAACATCTTTTTGTTTTAAGGGAACCGTTTAGGTCCTTTGGTGGTTAAAGCCTGGAAGGCTTGTGGACAATGTTTTATGTTTAATGGTCAGTATGGCGCTTGTTATCTTTAACTTATCTTGCTATGTTTATTGTGTTGTTCTGTTTACTCCCTTGTGTTTTCATTGGTTTTGTATGTTGTCTTTGTTTTGGGCGGTGTATCTTATGTTACTTATACCTTAAAGGGTTCAGTGCTGCAGTCACTTAGCCTTAGGATATTTTTAACAAGAAGATACAACCTCTATCCTATGTATGACATTCACTTAAAGTCTATTTGGTTCTTAAGAAAATGTTAGGGCTTAAGGAACATTTGGTGTAGGCTGTCCAAACCCGTCTATGAGACATGATTTTTAAGATTTCTCTGAGTCTCATGGAGTTGTATTGACTTAGGAACTCACCCCTTATATAGGTCCATTCAACCCTTGAACCTATTGAGCGATGTGGCCTGGGAGCTCATCCCCTTACACGGCCCTTGCCATGGAGTTTCTTGCTAGATTCTCAACCTGATTATAGGATAGAAAGACAAATTTTGATTCATCGTTCATTCATTTCAAAGTACTTTGATTACTAGGGGAATAGAACAACTTTTCGGAACTATTTGTAACACGTTTTGGTTAAACATGGAACCTTTTAAGGTTTTTGCCTTTCCAATGACGGGAAAGCTTTTTTCCTTGCGGACCTGCCAGCTTGTATGATCCCGCTTTATGGGCTTTAAGGATAGTGTATGGCCCTTCCTACTTAGGGTCAAGCTTTCCTTGGCTTTCTTTCTTTTAGGCCTCATTATTTCGAAGCACAAGGTCCCCAGGCTTGAAGCGTTCATGCTTCGCCCGTGTATTGTAATAAAATTCCATGCTTTGCTTGTACCTTGCTTTTGGCATGGCTGCTTGATCACTAGCCTATTCGAGGAGTTCCAAATTCAACATCGTCTCTTTCTTATTTGGCTCGAGGTCGATGTTGAATGTTCTTTGTGTTGTTACTCCGATTTCAGCTAGGATTACAGCCTCTGATCCAAACACTAGGCTGTAGGGTGTTTTCTTATGGCCTGTTTTCTCGGTTGTTCGAATTTCCCATAGCACATTGGGAAGTTATTCGAGCCAGTTGTTGTCGTATCTTCCCAATCGAGATTTAATCCCTTCAACAATGTTGTGGTTTGTCCTAACAACCTGGCAATTGGATTGTGGGTAAGCTACCGAGTTGAATACTTATGAACTCCTTACACCAGGAGCTAGAAGGCTTATCAGCAAACTACTTCCCGCTACCTTGGCTAGTACACCTGGGAGCCCAAAACGATAGATTATGATTTTCCAAACGAAATCAGTGATCTGTTTCCCTGAGATTTTTGCCAATGGTTTTACTTCTAGTCACTTGGTGAAGTAATCCACGACTACGAATAAGAACTTGCCTCCTCCTTTGGCTGGTGGGAATGGACCAACAATGTCCATACCCCACTTGTGAAATGGCCAAGTCGAGGAGATGGGAACGGGGTCATGTTTGGGGATTTTGGGTACCAGAGCATGTAACTGACAAGCTTCACATTTTCGCAGTTGTTCGGAGGTATCTCGATGCATGGAAGGCCAAAAGTGTCTGAGGTTCATCAACTTTGACACTACCGATCTTGGGCCACAGTGAGCCCCACATATCCCTTCGTGAACCTCTTTGATCAGATATTGGCTTTGTTTTGGGCCAATGAATCGTAGTAGTGGTACAAGGTATCCTTTTTGTAAAGGATATCTCCTTGTAACACATACTGCCTTGACTTGATACGAACCCTTTCAGCCTCAGTCTGGTCATTAGGTAATTCACCGTTTTTGGGGAACTTTTCAATGTGAGTCATCCAATCTGGCCCTTCTTCGGTGATCATATCTTGAACCTCGTGTTTTTGGATGGATGGGGGTTTTAATACCTCAACTAGTATCTTCTTGGTGAGATGGGCAAACGTAAGAGATGCAAGCTTGCTTAGTGCATCGGCTCTTTTGTTTTGAGATCTTGGAAATTATTTGATGGCACGTGTTTGAAATGTGTTCATCAATTCCTTTGATTTCTTTTGGTACTTATTCATGTTGGGTTCCTTTGCTATGTAGCTATTATTGTCTTGGCTTGAGAGAGTTTGTAAGGACTTGAAGCTTTTGAACCCCCATTTCTGTGGCTAGATTTTGCCCAGTGATCAATGCTTTGTACTTTGGCTTTATTATTGGCAGTCCGAAATACAAGCCGAAGAGCATATGTGAATTCTAACCCTTCAGGGTTAATTAAAACTAGCCCAGCCCGTGACCCTTCGATACTTGAAGCCTCATCGGTAAAAAGCTTCCAGGTATTAGGGTTGGAGGGTTCAGATGTAGTTATATTAACTTCTGTTATGGCTTCTTAGGGACTTACAAGATGAAGTCAGCCAAGATTTGAGCTTTACAGCTTTTCTCAGGACAGGTGATTTTGTGTGCACCTAGTTTCACAACCCATTTGGCTAATCGTTTGGAATTTTCTTGTTTTTCAAGCATATTCTTAATAGGTTAGTCAGTGACCACTTGTATCGGGTGTGGCTGAAAGTACCTTCGAAGCCTTCTAGCCGTTTGGACTAGGGCTAGAGCAAGTTTTTCCAATGAAGAATATTTGATTTCTGCTAATTTTGAAGTTTTGAAAAAGTAAACGGGTATCTGAACTTTGTTTTTTTCAATGATCAGAGCCGTACTTATGGTCTTTTTAGCAATCGAAAGGTAGATAGAGGTCGTTCCTCCTGTTTTCAGAGCCAAAATGGCTGGGAGTGAAGCCAAGTTTGCTTCATTTGGTTGAAGGCTTCCTTTTGAGGTAAAACGCTTCAAAGCTGTAAGCTTTCCATAGAAAGTCTTTCTTGTTAGCACATCCTTTAAGGGTTGGCTTTTATGCTTTGTTTCCCCATGATGTGCCCTAGAAACGGGCCGCGTAAGCTCCCCCCTAAGCTTAGGCGGGCCGCGTAACATCAAAATAGTGGCGCAGCCCGGTGATGACACGTGTCATAATCGTGTCAAGTCTAGTTGGTGATCCGGACGAGCTACGCGTTGACCCAGCTTTGACGCGGGCCGCGTAAGCCCCGCTTATGTGTTACGCAGGCCGCGTGAGACCCAGATTTCAGCACTATATAAGGAGGCCTCGGGCTTCAATAGCAAATCGTTCATTTCTTTTCTGTGTCTCGACTTTTTGAAGATATAAGCATAATATTCGAGTATTATACCCCCTAATTAGCGAGGTTCTGCTCCGTTGTAAGTATTATAACCCCAGTTTCGTACTAGATACGCTGCCCGATTGATTTAGGGTTCCGTAACAATTGTCGTGGTTCTGCCCGACGTAGTTGTTGGAATACCGTCTCGGGAGGGTATCATTAATATTTCCAAAGGGTTATGATACTAACCTATGTACATTTGTGTAAATTATAGACTATACTCAGGAAACCCTTACGCGAAGTCTAAGATAGCAATGTGAGTTTATCCAATTTTTGTTAACCTTTTTGTAATATTTTACAAAACCTTAAATGTTTTACAATATGATTAAGCGGTGATTGAGTCTTTGTAGTTCTTCAATTACTGTCGGGATGTTGGGGTTTTGTATACAAATTTACTACACTGTGAGTAGTAAGTCGGGACGACAGTACGTTACCATTGGACAACGGGTTAGCCAATGTGTAATATGACCCACAAGTCAGGATTGACAGTACTGAATGAGTAATTGTGTAGAAATAAACAATGTGATCGCTCTCAATACTGTTTTAATTGATAAAATGTTTCTTGATTAAACTGGGATTCACTCACCAGTATTTTCCACTGACAAATGTTTTTAAAACGCATTTCAGGTAACACAATGTGACAGCTGGAGAGCACTGAAGGCTTGGGAAAAATGTGGCTATAAAAGTTACCTAAAAGATGATGTTTTAAATTCAATAAAATATGGTTTATCCCTATAAACGTATTGTAATAAGAAACTTGGGGTTTACCCATGTTATTATTAATATCAAATATGGTGGTTTTACTCTGATGAACATTTCCTAACTACGGTCCTGATGAAATTTTCGCTGCCAAATTAACCAACTGATACCACCAAAATTCTGAGTTCGTGTCCGCCCGTTCCCGGGACAGATAAGGGATCGGGGGTTGCGACAGAAGGTGGTATCAGAGCCTAGCCACTGGTCTAAGCCAAAGAAGTGTTCTGCTGACACTTAAATTTTAAATTTTGTGTTAGGAAATAATTTATGTGATTATGTGTTTTGTGTTATTTGACTATTTGTTAGTTTACAGTATGAGTGATCAAGGACCCTCAGACATGTGTCATCAGTTGTCTAATTCACCTAGGAGTGAAGGTACCTCTTCACAGCCTGCCCTTTCTGGGTATTCTGCTGATCAGGAAGAAGGGATGTTTGCCTTTAAAGCTCAGTCAAAAGAGCCATTCCCTCATAAGAAACGAGGATGGTTCAGTAAGGAAGCTTTTGCACGTAGGAAAATAATGCGAAAGTTGCAACAGCAAAGAGTTCTAGCAGCTGCTAAGCGAAAGACAGATGCCCATACACAGGATATGCTTAATAGAAGCCTAGCCAATTTCCATATCCTAGCTACAACTGCTGCTGACCCAAGTCTGGAACAACTAGTAGCCCCACAACCACTAATCCTAGACCAACCCATGGAGATAGAAAACCCTGAAAACCAAGTGGAGATGCATGACTTCAACCCAGAGGAAATCCCTAGGGTACAAGCACCAAACCCCATAGACCCAAATTACGACCCCTGGTGGGACGATAATAGGGACTTTGTGCAACGATACCCGATACATGAAGACACACCCATACAGAACATAGGAGCCTATCCAGGTATGGACCCTTTAGATCCCTATTACCATGATAACTACATTAGGGAGATCTTAGAAGATCCTTACCGATTTTAGGCACTTTCACCCCTATATCAGGAACCTGCACCCTAGATTCCGAACCCAGTCTTAGAACCGGCACCCCCAATGAGTGCAGAAAACGTGCAAGAACTTAGGACATTTGGTGAGGAAATTTTAGAAAGCAGTGAGAGAATGCGACAGGTGGGAGAGCGTCTCGTATGGAAATACGATGAGCGCAATATGGATTTTTGGATAAATCCATATCCATAGATGTGATAGAGGAGATGGTAATAGTAATAATAATAATATAATAAAAAAGTATGTGTGTACGGATGCCTAGTACTATTAGTGTAATTCTATTTCTATTAGTATTGTAACTTTTATTTCAGTACTAGTGTGTAATAGACGCATAATAGTATATGGAAATAGAGTAAAAGTCGCAATGATCGACGTTTTTGGCTAGATTGCATGTCATGTGATTAACTATATTAAATATTATCTTGTGATATTAATATGGGGTAAATGTTTAAAATTCAGATGGCCGACGAAGGAAATCAAGGAAATCTGAATAATGATAACCAGAGTAACATTAACGTGGTTAATGAGAATCCAAGCATCAATAACAATGGAAACCAAATGGATAATAGTGTCGTTCAACATATAGTGGCACAAGGAATCATAGATGCCATGCCATTTATTATTCAAACAATTCAATAAGCGAATAATAAAAGTAAGCATAGCAGTAAGCGACCAATCGAACCAGAAAACAGTGTAAACAATGGACCTGTACTTCAATTGCCCATTCCCAAAAGGAGAAGAACCGTGTCTTACGGTTGTTCTTATAAAGAATTCTGGTCTTGTAAACCAATGGAATTCTCGGGCAATGAAGGAGCCATTGCAACCCTACGCTGGATAGAGAAAACTGAGGCAGTCTTAAGAATAAGCAAGTGTGCTGAAGAAGATAAGATACTGTTTGCTTCTAATCTATTTAAGAATTCAGCACTAGAATGGTGGAACACTATCCTCCAATCAAAAGGAAGTTATAGAACTTACAATATGGAATGGGAAGAATTTAAGGACAAGGTAGAAAGGAAATTATGTCCACCCAATGAGAAGGAACAGATAGCAAACAAATTCTTAAACCTTAGGATGACTGGTGTGGATAGTAAGGGATACACTAAATTATTCTTCGAATATGCTAGAATAGTGCCAACTCTTGCTTCACCAGAACTAGTGTTAATCTCCCGTTATATCTGGGGATTAATTGGGGAGATAAGACACGTAGTCAAGGCAGATAGACCTCAAACCATAGAAGAAACTGTAGAACTGGCAAATACCTTGACAGATGAATTAGTCCGTACCCGAGAAGAAGACCAAAGGAGGAACCTAACCCAGAAGCTCACACAAGAATTTCCTTCTGGAAATTTTAATCGTGGGAAAAATATAGGTTCTACCTCTACACCTTACTGTAAGAATTGTAAAAGAAAGCATTCAGGAAGATGCTCCACATACTGTAACTTTTGCAAAATATCAGGACACAAGGAAGAAGATTGCAGGAAGAAAGCTAATAACAGGATATGTTACAACTACGGAGAACAAGGTCATATCAAGCCAAATTGCCCAAAATTAGCTCCAGCTTCAGACAACAAGAGTACTAAAAATGCTAGAGCATATTTTCTGACTGCAGATGAAGCCAAGATGATTCCAGATGTCATAGCTGGTACGTTTTTAGTTAATGATGTCTTTGCTAAAGTATTATTTGACTCTGGTGCAAACCAAAGTTTTATTAATACATCATTTTGCAAAATTCTAAATCAGTCATTAACTAAACTACCACAAGAATGCCTAGTAGAGACAGCTAATGGAGAAACCGTTAGGATTTCTGAAATCTTACAGGGAGCAAGCATAGAAATTTTAAATCAGAGATTTATTGCAAACCTTTATCCCATGAATCTAGCAGGATTCGATGTTGTTTTAGGAATGGATTGGTTAATAGCCAATAAAGCCAGTATTTTATGTGATCAAAAGTCAATTCAAGTAAATTCACCAAAAGGTAAAACGATCACAATTGAAGGAGATAAACCATCTAGATCCACAAAATTCATCTCTGTGATGAAAACTGCAAGTTATATAAGAAAAGGTTCTATAGTATATTTGATTTCTATAATCACTAACACTAAAGGAAAGGATTTAAAAGATATTCCAATAGTATCTCAGTTTTCAGATGTATTTCCAGAAGAATTGCCAGGGCAACCTCCAGATAGAGAAGTTGAATTCAGAATCCATTTAATACCAGGAACAACACCGATAGCCAAAGCACCTTATCGTTTGGCATCCGCAGAAATGCAAGAATTAAAGAAACAATTGGACGAATTGCAAGAAAAATGATTCATACAGCCAAGTTCGTCACCATGGGGAGCGCCGATACTGTTTGTTAAAAAGAAGGACGGATCGATGCGTATGTGCATTGACTACCGTGAATTAAACAAGGTCACGATTAAGAATCGGTACCCATTACCAAGAATCGATGATCTGTTTGATCAACTGCAAGGAGCTCGATTTTTCTCTAAAATCGATTTAAGGTCCGGATATCATCAATTAAAGGTACAAGAAGAGGACATTCCTAAAACCGCATTTAGAACAAGGTATGGCCATTATGAATTTACTGTCATGCCATTAGGTTTAACCAATCCCCCAGCCGCATTTATGGACATGATGAACCGAATATGTAAGCCATATTTGGATAAATTCATAATTGTTTTTATAGATGATATTCTCATTTATTCTAAGAATAAAGAGGATCATGCAAAGCATTTGCACGCACTTTTAAGCTTATTAAGGAAGGAAAAGCTTTATCCTAAATTTTCAAAGTGCGAATTTTGGTTAGAACAGGTGCAGTTTATTGGACATTTAGTCAATCATAAAGGAATTCATGTGGATCCCACAAAAATCGAGGCGATTACTAAATGGAAAACCCCTGAGTCACCAACCGAGGTTAGGAGTTTCTTAGGATTGGCCGGTTATTATAGAAGATTTATTCAAGATTTTTCTAGAATAGCCATTCCTTTAACTAAGCTAACATGTAAATCTGTTAAGTTTGAATGGGGATTAAAACAAGAAGAAGCATTTAGAATTCTTAAGCAAAGACTAACCCATACACCCATATTAGCATTACCAGAAGGAGCTGAAGACTTTGTAGTCTATTGTGACGCTTCCAAATTAGGTTATGGATGTGTATTAATGCAACGACAAAAGGTTATAGCCTATGTATCTAGACAACTTAAGAATCATGAAGAGAATTATTCAACACATGATTTGGAGTTAGGAGCTGTAATTTTTGCTCTTAAGATTTGGAGACATTACCTTTATGGTAGTAAATTTACCATATTCACTGATCATAAGAGTTTAAGGTATATTTTCAAGCAAAAAGAGTTAAATATGAGACAAAGACGCTGGATGGAGATGCTTAGTGATTATGATTGTGATATTCAGTATCATGAAGGAAAAGCAAATATAGTGGCAGATGCTTTAAGCCGAAAGTATCATGAAAAGCCAAAAAGGGTATGTTCTCTTAAATTAAATCTACAAGTAGATTTAAATGATCAAATAAGAGAAGCACAAGAATCAGTAATCAAGGAGGATACTGAAAAATTGAAAGGTATGATTAAAGAATTAGAACAAGGAACATATGGAATTTGGAGATTCCATGAAAAGAGAATGTGGATACCTAAATTAGGAAACCTACGTCATCGTATTTTAGAAGAAACCCATAAATCTAAATATACGATGCATCCAGGAAATGATAAAATGTACCAGGATTTAAGGAAAAATTTCTGGTGGATAGGAATGAAAAGGACATAGCAGCCTATGTTTCTAAATGTTTAACCTGTTCTCAAGTCAAATCTGAACACCAGAAACCCTCAGGATTTCTACAACAATTAGAAATGCCAGTGTGGAAATGGGAATTAATAATAATGGATTTTGTTACTAAATTACCCAAAACAAAGAAAGGAAATGATACAATCTGGGTGATTGTAGATAGGCTAACCAAGTCAGCTCATTTCCTACCAATGAAGGAAACTTTCAGTATGGAACAGTTAGCTAAATTATATGTAAATGAAATTGTTTCTTTACATGGAATTCCTTTATCAATTGTTTCTGATAGAGATAGTCGATTTACCTCTCATTTTTGGTCAAGTTTCCAAAAGGCAATGGGAACCAAGTTAAAACTAAGCACAACTTATCATCCTCAAACGGACGGACAAAGTGAAAGGACAATTCAGAAAATGGAGGATATGCTTAGAGCTTGTGTAATTGATTTTGGAGGTAATTGGGATGATCACTTACCTTTAATATAATTTTCTTATAATAACAGTTATCACACAAGTATCAATGCTGCACCATTTGAAGCACTTTATGGACGAAAGTGCCGAACCCCAGTCTGTTGGGCAGAAATTGGGGAAAAGCAACTATCTGGACCTAAGATAGTGCAAGAAACAACCGACAAGATTATTCAAGTCAAGGAACGACTGAAGGCAGCACGTGATCGACAAAAGAGCTATGCTAATAACCGACGCAAAACCTTGGAATTTCAAGCCGGAGATAAAGTATTATTAAAGGTCTATCCTTGGAAAGGAGTAGTGAGATTCATCAAACGAGGAAAGCTAAGTCCCAGGTATATTGGACCTTTTGAGATTATTAGAAGAATAGGACCTGTAGCCTATCAGCTACAACTGCCAGAGGAAATGACAGGATTACATGATGTGTTTCATGTATCTAATCTCAAAAAATGTTTATCTGACGAATCACTAATAATACCTCTTAAAGATATAGAGGTAAATGAACAACTTAAATTTGTAGAAAGACCTCTACAAATTGAAGAAAGGAAAGTCAAAAACCTCAAGCATAAAAGACTAGTTCTGGTTAAAGTGAAGTGGGACTCCAAAAGAGGACCTGAGTATACATGGGAACTTGAATCTGAAATACAAAGGAAATATCCGCACTTGTTCCAGTAGATCTCAAGGATGAGCTCTAAAACAAGGTGGGGAGGATGTAACAACCCTCAATAAAACCGACACTCTCGAATATTTCCGGCACCCTATTATATTTTAAAAATATCTCAATATGTCTTTAAATACACCCTGTATGTGAAAACCGAGCCCGAAATACATTAAATAGTATTTAAAATAAATAAAAACCTGGTTTTTAAGCTGACGCGGGCCGCGTAGGACCCACCCCAACCTTACGCGGGCGGTATCAAGGATCAAAAACTGATTTCGTTGATTTCTTTAATTTAGGCGGGCCGCGTAAGATCCCCCTTAAGCTTACGCGGGCCGCGTAAGATCAAAATAGTGGCGCAGCCCGGTGATGACACGTGTCATTATCGTGTCAAGTCTAGTTGGTGATCCGGACGAGCTACGCGTTGACCCAGCTTTGACGCGGGCCGCGTAAGCCCCGCTTATGTGTTACGCGGGCCGCGTGAGACCCAGATTTCAGCACTATATAAGGAGGCCTCGGGCTTCAATAGCAAATCGTTCATTTTTTTTCTGTGTCTCGACTTTCTGAAGAGTATTATAACCCCAGTTTCGTACTAGATACACTGCCCGATTGATTTAGGGTTCCGTAACAATTGTCGTGGTTCTGCCCGACGTAGTTGTTGGAATACCGTCTCGGGGAGGGTATCATTAATATTTTCAAAGGGTTATGATACTAACCTATGTACATTTGTGTAAATTATAGACTATTCTCAGGAAACCGTTACGCGAAGTCTAAGATAGCAATGAGAGTTTATCCAATTCTCAGGAAACCCTTTTGTGTAATATTCGAGTATTATACCCCCTAATTAGCAAGGTTCTGCTCCGTTGTAAGTATTATAACCCCAGTTTCGTACTAGATACACTGCCCGATTGATTTAGGGTTCCGTAACAATTCTCGTGGTTCTGCCCGACGTAGTTGTTGGAATACCGTCTCGGGGAGGGTATCATTAGTATTTTCAAAGGGTTATGATACTAACCTATGTACATTTGTGTAAATTATAGACTATTCTCAGGAAACCCTTACGCGAAGTCTAAGATAGCAATGTGAGTTTATCCAATTTTTGTTAACCTTTTTGTAATATTTTACAAAACCTTAAATGTTTTACAATATGATTAAGCGGTGATTGAGTCTTTGTAGTTCTTCAATTACTGTCGGTATGTTGGGGTTTTGTATACAAAATTTACTACACTGTGAGTAGTAAGTCGGGACGACAGTACGTTACCATTGGACAACGGGTTAGCCAATGTGTAATATGACCCACAAGTCAGGATTGACAGTACTGAATGAGTAATTGTGTAGAAATAAACAATGTGATCGCTCTCAATACTGTTTTAATTGATAAAATGTTTCTTGATTAAACTGGGATTCACTCACCAATATTTTCCACTGACAAATGTTTTTTAAAACGCGTTTCAGGTAACACAATGTGACAGCCAATTAGTAAAAAGCAAGCTGGAGAGCACTGAAGGCTTGGGAAAAATGTGGCTATAAAAGTTACCTATAAGACGATGTTTTAAATTCAATAAAATAGGGTTTATCCCTATAAACGTATTGTAATAAGAAACTTGGGGTTTACCCAAGTTAATTAATATCAAATATGGTGG
This sequence comes from Helianthus tuberosus, assembly GCA_030545235.1. NCBI lineage: Eukaryota > Viridiplantae > Streptophyta > Magnoliopsida > Asterales > Asteraceae > Helianthus > Helianthus tuberosus. Next base: position 205,184,818 of record CM060367.1, on the reverse strand, counting down.
TTTTACTCTGATAAACATTTCCTAACTACGGTTCTGATGTAATTTCCGCTGCCAAATTAACCAACTGATACCACCAAAATTCTGAGTTCACGTCCGCCCGTTCCGGGACAGATAAGGGATCGGGGGTTGCGACAAAGGATTCTAGTTAGAACAAGTTTTTCCATCTCTGGGTACTCTACAAGGCTTCTTTCAGGGGCTTGACTCCGTTTTTTTTTTTTTTGTATAATGGGCTTAACATCAGGTGGGATCCATAACTCATGTTCAACAATGCTACGAAGGATTCCGGTCATATCTTCGGGGCACCAAGCAAAGACATAGTGCAAGAGCGGCTTTTCAAGGTATGAAAGGGTTTCATTGGAAAGGTTAGTGTTTACCCTTATCCCCTGTTGAGGATATTTTATGTCCAACCCTTGTTCATCGTCTTCGTCCTTTCTTGAGCTTTCCCCTTCAACCACAAAAGCTTCTTGGGTAGGTTGAAGGGTTGCTATCCCTTTTTCAGTGGGAAACTTCATAGTGCCTTGACCAACTGAAACTGCCGTTCCAAACACACTTTGCCATGGCCTTCCTATGATGATATCATAGTTGGAAGGGATATTGATCACTGCAAAAGTGAGTTGTTCGGTTCGTCCCTTTGTTCTCTCATTGAACAAACATAATGGGTTATTTGGCCTAAAGGCTTGATAGGTATGTCTGCGATACCTACGATGGAGGATTCAGACTGTTGAAGCTTTGAACGTTCATCATCGCTGAGAGGGTTAAAGCATTTCTCAAACATGACTTTGGTGGTTGCACCGGTGTCAATGTAAGCCTTTTGTGTCTTGATGGTTGCTATGTTGGATTCCATCACCAGAGGGTTTGAAAGCAACTCTCCTTCCGGTGGTGGGAAGCAAACATATTGACGTTCCCATGCCTTGGAATGATGGCGTTTGTGGGAAGCTTAGTTTTCAAGGTTGACCATGTTCACTTCCTACTTTGATTTTTCTTCAACCATCTTGTCTTTGAACCCTTTAACCAAGTGAGCCAGTTTGGACTTGACGGCTGCTTTGATCCTCTTTTTGGGTTGGAATCAATCATTGGTATGGTGACCTTTCTATTCGTGAAACTCACAATACTGGCTTGATTTTTTCAATCTTTTGTTTTTTGGCAGAGGATGAGGAGGGCGGAAGCTGTGTTTCACCTCTTCAATTGCCAAGATCTCTTGCAGAGTCTTGGTTAAGGCTGTAAAGTTTATGGTTTTTTTCAGCTTGGAGGGTTCCGACCTTCAAGCCTTCTGGAATCCGAACCTTTGAACCGTTTGTCATAAGAGCCATACTGGAAGCTCCAGTTAAGAGTTTTTTTTCTTTGATATATACAGCTTATTCTCCTCGAATGTGGGCTTCAGCCATTTTGAGTGCTTCTTCAAGGGTTTTGGGCAGGCATTTATTGAAGTCTCTTGTGAGACATTTGGAATTTAGCATTCATGAACCCTGCAACCCTAATCTTTTCATCGGCGTAAGTTAAACCTTCCTTCTTGTACCTTTGGTGAAGTCTCTGAGACTTTCATCATCACGTTGTTATGGGAAACCTTTGCTAAGATCGTTAAAGGTCTGAATGCTTCGTTCAGGAAGGTCATTGAACCATATGCGTGAAGACCCTTCAAGGGTTTGCATGAACTTGAGACAACATTCGGGGCTGGGCAATTTTTCAATTCTTGTTTCCCCGACAAAGATTTGGAGGTGGTTTTAGCACCGTGATAGCATCTTTATCTGGGTTTGAAACTCATAATCAACGTACTACCCTTGAAGCTGGGTTACCGTTTAAGGTACCCTGGTGAGTGGTTGGCACTTGGTTGATGAAGTTAAGGTTAAAGCCTTGAAGGCTTTCTGTGCCATCATCCAGCTTTCACGTGCTGCAAAGGAAATTATGCCATCATTTGTGTCATCAGCTAGGGCATAAGGTTAAAGCCTTAAAGGCTTTCTGATGGTACTTATAAAAGATGCCATAATCTGTGTCATCAGCTGGGGTATAAGGTTAAAGCCTTGAAGGCTTTTTGATGTTACTGTATAAGGCATTCCCATGGATGTGCTCATGACCATACCTCGAGCCAAAGGCTGGGTGGCCATGGCTTGTTACCACGAAGTGGCAATGGGAGGGGGAACATTTGAAGTTGGTGACTTGCCATAATTGATCAAGAGTGGTTTTATGCCCCATAGGTGCACATATTGTAACGAGTCGGGAGGTAAATAAGGAAAAGCAGTTGGACTTGGCCTCCCAAAAGCTCAAGGGCTTGAGTGGTTGGTCTGTCACACTAGGACCAGCTTCAAGGTAAGATGCGGTTAAACGTGAGCCGCTAAAAGAAAGAGATGGAGGGCCAGGTGACAATGAGGGTTCAGACTCCTCATAATTTAGTCTTATTCTCACCCCTTTTTCCCTTTCTAGGCTCACATGCTAGTTGAGAAGTTATCTCAGTTGTAAGAAATTTCTAGCTACTCCCTCGGGTGTTAGATCTATGCGTTCCGGGGTACGCATTGCACCGATTTGAGGAGATGGAACCCCTGATCGAGATGGGGTTGGTGTTTGAAAAGAAATGAACTCCGGGAACATGGTTCTCGGTGGAGTACTTCTGGGAGTAGAAAGAGGTGTAGATCTGACCGGTGAGATCCGACCATAATTTGGTGTTGAATCGGTGTTGTAAGGCACTTGATTTACCAAGAGATTCGCTTTCAAACATGATGTAAAGAGAAAATGCAGCTACACAACTGGTCTTCAAGATAAAGTAAGCAGCGTAGCCCCACGGTGGGAACCAACATGTTGCTACAACAAATACAAGACCAAGGCCTGTAGCGATATCTCCGGGGTAAAAGGGTTCAAGGTTTCAGTTAGCCTAACGCAGGTCGTGGGGTCCCCCCCACGTTTGCAAGATGTGGAGAGAGGTTCACTAGTATTATTGTTATTCTCCTAAGATTCTGAACTGATTAGAAATCAGCCCAGAAAGCAATCGTTGGAGAAGATTAATTATTTAGTGCGAAGAAGAGAACTTGTAAGAAACAAGCTTTCATGGGAGAAGAAGAAGAGAAGCAAGCATGAAGCTAGTTCTCGAGATGGAGAGGAAGAATCAGAGAGTTAGGATGATTCCTACTGATTCTGGAGTGGTCTGCATGTCTATCATGGCCTGGATTTTATAGTGGAAGAGGTTTCTCAAAGGAGAAACCTTTGACTAGAGAACCTGGCTTGCAGTGAGGGACTTACCCTTTTAGGGGTTGAAGGGTTTGGACCTTCGGACAAAAGGGTATGCTCTCCCACATGTTCTGGTTGCGGCTAGGCAGGAGGTTTCACACGCAAAGGGTGATGTGACAAGGCCCTAACTTGTCCTTTCTACTGTTCACAACAGCTGACGATTTCTGAACCTTTTAACCTTTTAAGATGTTGTGTCTCTAATCAGTTTATTAAGGTTTGAGCTACCCCGTCATCATTGGATATGAAGAAAATTTTCTAGATGAGGTGGATTGGCGCGAGACTAGCGTCATTGCTCCAATGAAACATAATCGAATCACTATGAATAATCAATTTCAATGTTGCAAACTACATCCAACTTTAATTACAGTATTCGATTGTTGCAAACAAATTCCCCTCTTGAGAACATAATTCAAAATTTAATATAAAATAATCGAAAGTGAGAAGCTACCATTTCTTAGTTTAGTGGGATTTTTACATTTCTATCGAAGTTTGAAGCTCGGGGGGATTTACTACTAATTCATGCTCTTTTATTTTAAATATATTTACTGAGTAAATTACCAAAATTGTCCATGAGGTTTGTGTATATTTGTCATTTTCATCCAAAACAACTTTTGTGTACCATATAGTCCTTCACTTTTGAGATTTTTTGTCATTTTCATCCAAACGTTTGACTTTTTTTTTCCAAAATCATCCCTGAGATTTGGGATTTTTACCATATTCATCCAAATGCTTGATAGAAAAAATAAAGCAAATTAGATGTTTGGATGAAAATGGCAAAAAATCCTAAAAGTAAATATATTGTACAAAAAAAGTTGTATTGGATGAAAATGGCAAACATGCCCAAACCTTAGGGATGATTTCGGCAATTTACTCAGTAAATATATTTAAAATCAAAGAGCGTGAATTAGTAGTACCTTCATCATCGACAATCTCACATCACAAGACTTGAATCCCCCCGAGCTTCAAACTTTGATAGAGCTGTAATCTTTGAGAACTACACGCTTATGGTATAATAGTTATTTCGTGTGATTCATTTAAATTTTAGGAACCTCCTTGAGTCATATATGAAGAAGCACCACGATTGGGTAGTTGACTCTAGATTTGTACACGCCACTTGTCAATGTGTCGCAACCCCCGTCCCCTATCTGTCCCAGGAACGGGCGGCCGCAAGACCACTTTTGGTGGTATCCGGTGTTTATCAGCGGAAATTACATCACGACCGTAGTTAGGAAATATTTTATCAGAGTAAATACCACACTTTATATAAATATATTGGGATAAAACCCAAGTTTCATTACAAACTGTTTTATAGGGATAAACCCCACTTTATTGAAATAAAACATCTTCTTTTATTTAGGTAACTTTTATAGCCACTTTTTCCAAGCCTTCAGTGCTGTCCAGCTGTCTTCTAGTTGGCTTTCATATTTTGTTACCTGAAACGCGTTTAAAAACATTTTGTCAGTGGGAAATACTGGTGAGTGATCCCAGTTTAATTAAGAAGAGTTTTATCTTTTAACAGTATTGAGAGCTATTACAATGTTTATTCTACACAATTACTCATTCAGTATTGCCAATCCTGACTGGTGGGTCATATTACACATTGGCTAACTCTTTGTCCAATGGTAACGTTTTCCACATTTTGTATACAAAACCCCAACATATCGGCAGTAATTGAAGAACTACAAAGACTCAATCACTGCTTAATCGCATTGTAAAATATTTAAGGTTTTGTAAAAACAGTTTGCAAAAAAGGAGATTACTCACATTGTTGTCTTAAGGTTTCCTTTAAGGGTTTCCTGGTGATTATCTATTAATTACACAAATGTACACACGTTAGTATAATAACCCAATATTTACATTAGTAATACCCTCCCCAAGACGGCATTCCAACGACTACGTCGTTCAGAACCACGACAGCCTTTACGGAACCCTGGATCAATCGGGCGGTGTATCTAATACGTAACCGGGGTTATAATCTTACAATAGGGCAGAACTTCGTTAATTAGGGGGGTATTATGCCCGAAAAGCACTTTGACTGTATAGAAATTCGTGAGAGAGAAAAAGATTGAACGATCGGAAGTGAAAGCTGATGGCCTCTATTTATAGGTGACATTTCGACTTCCCTCGCAGCCCGCGAAGACCAAAGGGTCATCTTACGTGGCCGGAGACATAGGGTGCCTAGGCCGTAGCCTTGTCCAGTCATGGGGCAGGCTCAACACGCGTGAAGACACATGGCGGCTCCAGGTGAAGCCCCGTAGCCAGGCGCTCACGCCCCACGTAGGAGGTAGCCATGGGCTACGCGCCCCGCGACAGCCCTTTTAATTTTTGTTTTTAATTAAATTTAATAAAAATAAAGGTATCCGGGGTCCGTTTTCGCATACGGGGTATAATTTAGGACATATAGGGACATTTTAAAATATATTAGGGGGGTCGGAATATTTTGGAGGGTTGTTATATCCTCCCCACCTTGTTTTAGAGCTCGTCCTCGAGATTTACTGGAATAGATGCGGATATTTCCTTTGCATTTCTTATTCAAGCTCCCATGTGTACTCTAGTCCTCTTTTGGAATCCCATTTCATTTTGACCAGAACTAATCTCTTATGCTTGAGGTTCTTGACTTTTCTGTCTTCAATCTGTAGAGGCCTTTCTATAAATTTTAACTGCTCATTTACCTCTATATCTTTAAGAGGTACTACCAGTGATTAATCAGCTAAGCATTTCTTGAGATTAGATACATGAAATACATCATGTATTCCTGCCATTTCCTCTAGCAGTTGTAGCTGATAGGCTACAGGTCATATCCTTCTAATAATTTCAAAAGGTCCAACATACCTAGGGCTTAGCTTTCCCCTTTTGATGAATCTTACCACTCCTCTCCAAGTAGAGACTTTCAATAACACTTTATCTCATACCTTAAATTCCAATGGCTTTCGTCTGTTATCAGCATAACTCTTTTGTCGATCGTGTGTTGCTTTCAGTCGTTCCTTGACTTGAATGATTTTGTCTGTTGTTTCTTGTACTATCTCAGGTCCAAATAATTGCTTTTCTCCAATTTCTGCCCAACAGACCGGCGTTCGACACTTTCGTCCATAAAGTGCTTCGAATGGTGCAGCATTGATACTTGTGTGATAACTGTTATTATAAGAAAATTCTATCAATGGTAAAATGGTAAATGATCGTCCCAATTACCTCTGAAATCAATTACACAAGCTCTAAGCATGTCCTCCATTGTCTGAATTGTCCTTTCACTTTGTCCGTCCATTTGAGGATGATAAGTTGTGCTTAGATTTAACTTGGTTCCCATTGCTTTTTGGAAACTTGTCCAAAAATGAGAGGTAAAATGACTATCTCTGTCAGAAACAATTGATAAAGGAATTCCATGTAATGAAACTATTTCATTTTCATATAGTTTAGCTAATTGTTCCATACTGAAAGTTTCCTTCATGGGTAGGAAATGAGCTGACTTAGTTAGCCTGTCTACAATCACCCAGATTGTATCATTACCTTTTCTTGTTTTGGGTAATTTAGTAACAAAATATATTGTTATCAATTCCCATTTCCAAACTGGCATTTCTAACTGTTGCAACAAACCTGAGGGTTTCTGATGTTCAGCTTTGACTTGTGAACAGGTTAAACACTTTGCAACATATGCTGCTATATCCTTTTTCATTCCTATCCACCAAAAAATCTTTCTTAAGTCCTAATACATCTTATCACTTCCAGGATGCATCGTATACTTAGACTTATGGGCTTCTTCTAATATACGGTGGCGTAGGTTTCCTAATTTAGGTATCCATATTCTTTTCTTATGGAATCTCCAAATTCCATCGGTTCCTTGTTCTAATTCCTTAATCATTCCTTTTAACTTTTCAGTATCATCTTTGATTGCTGATTCTTGTGCTTTTCTAATATGTTCAATTAAATCTACTTGTAGATTTAATTTAAGAGAACGCACTCTCTTTGGCTTTTCATGATACTTTCAACTTAAAGCATCAGCTACCACGTTATCCTTTCCTGCATGATACTGGATATTGCAATCATAATCACCAAGGATTTCCATCCAACGTCTTTGTCTCATATTCAACTCCTTTTTCCTGAAGACATACCTTAAACTCTTATGATCAGTGAAAATGGTAAACTTACTGCCATAAAGGTAATGTCTCCAAATCTTAAGGGCAAACATTATGGCTCCTAATTCCAAATCATGGGTTGAATAATTCTCTTCATGATTCTTAAGATGTCTAGACGCATAGGCGATGACCTTTTGACGTTGCATTAACACACATCCATAACCTAATTTAGAAGCGTCACAATAGACTACAAAGTCTTCAGTCCCTTCTGGTAATGCTAGTATGGGTGCATTGGTTAGTCTTTGCTTAAGAATTCTAAAGGCTTCTTCTTGTTTTGGTCCCCATTCAAACTTAACAGATTTAGAGGTTAGGTTAGTTAAGGGAATGGCTATTCTAGAAAAATCTCGAATAAATCTTCTATAATAACCGGCCAATCCTAAGAAACTTCTAACCTCGGTTGGTGACTCAGGGGTTTTCCATTTGGTAATCACCTCAATCTTTGTGGGATCCACATGAATTCCTTCATGATTGACTAAATGTCCAAGAAACTGTACCTGTTCTAACCAAAACTCACACTTCGAAAACTTAGCATAAAGCTTTTCTTTTCTCTATAAACTTAGAAGTGCGTGCAGATGCCCTGCATGTTCCTCTTTGCTTTTAGAATAAATAAGAATATCATCTATACAGACAATTATGAATTTATCCAAATATGGCTTACATATTCAGTTCATCAGGTCCATAAATGCGGCTGGGGCATTGGTTAGACCAAACGGCCTGACAGTAAATTCATAATAGCCATACCTTGTTCTAAAAGCGGTCTTAGGAATGTCCTCTTCCTGTACATATAATTGATGATATCCTGATCGTAAATCGATTTTGGAGAAAAATCGTGCTCCTTGTAACTGGCCGAACTGATCATCGATTCTTGGTAATGGATACCGATTCTTAATCGTGACTTTGTTCAATTCACGGTAGTCAATGCACATACGCATTGATCCGTCCTTCTTTTTGACGAATAAAATTGGTGCTCCCCATGGCGATGAGCTTGGCTATATGAATCCTTTTTTCCAACAATTCATCCAACTGTTTCTTCAGTTCCTGCATTTCTGCGGTAGCCAAACAGTAAGGTGCTTTAGCAATTGGTACTGTTCCTGGTATCAAATGGATTTTGAATTCAACTTCTTTGTCTGGAGGTTGTCCTGGTAATTCTTCTGGAAATACATCTGAAAACTGGGATACTACTGGAATATCCTTTAATTCTTTTCCTTTAGTGTTAATGATTTTGGAAATCAAATACACTAATGACCCTTTTCTTATATAACTTAATGTTTTCATTACAGAGATGAATTTTGTAGATCTAGAGAGCTTATCTCCTTTAATTATGATCTTTTCACCCCTTGGTGAATTTATTTGGATTGACTTTTGATCACATAAAATATTGGCTTTATTGGCTATTAACCAATCCATTCCTAACACCACATCAAATCCTGCCAAATTCATTGGGTAAAGGTTTGCAATAAATTTTTGATTTAGAAATTCTATTCTTGCTCCCTGTAAGATTTCAGAAATCTTAATGGTTTCCCCATTTGCTGTCTCTACTAGACATTCTTGTGGGAGTTTAGTTAATGGTTGATTGAGAAGTTGCAAAATGAAGTATTAATAAAACTTTGGTTTGCACAAGAGTCAAATAATACTTTAGCAAAAACATCATTAACTAAAAACGTACCGGCGATCACATCCGGGATCATCTTTGCTTCTTCTGTAGTCAAAACAAATGCTCTAACATTTTTAGTATTCTTGGTGTTCGTGGCTGGAGCTAGTTTTGGACAGTTTGGCTTGATATGACCTTGTTCTCAACAGTTGTAGCATATCCTGTTGTTAGGCTTCTTCCTACAGTCTTCCTCCTTGTGTCCGGATATTTTGCAGAAGTTACAGTATATGGAGCATCTTCTAGAATGCTTCTGTAACATTTCCATTTTTTTTCATATAAGAGTTATTGGTTGTGTAATTTATTAACCACTAGTAACTAGTTTTATTTTTAAAATAATTATTCAACCCAGGTAGAGGATCCTGTACAAAGTCCATCTTTTGTAAGAAGTGTAAGAAATAATTTGGGAATGACAAGTGTCCATCATCTTAATTAATTCAAAAGGGTATATTAGTAATTGTACATTCTTGTCAATTAATTGATTTCCAATATAACTGGAAAAAAAAATAACTGGCGATGAGAATGTTTAGGGATTGATTCGAATTTTGTATTTTTTTTGCAAGATCCAATACGATTGTTATCTACGTATCATTCTTCATCAATTATAAATACAAGAAGTCTTATGAAATTGCTAGAGACAATACAGTTGTTTAACTTCTACGCCCTTTTTCGATTCTGGTGTTTTAAAGGGTTATATACATACAACTTTGATCTTGAATTGGTGTTTTAATGTTTTTTGGATTCCAGATAAAACACCATGACTTGAATCATAGTCATGGTGTTTTAAAATATGGGAATGTTTCGTATTGATTGTCCAGATGTTAAAACACCATGGATGTAATCACAATACAATGTTTTCTGGATTCCAGATAAAACACCATGACTTGAATCATAGTCAATGTCTCCAGATTTTTAAAACACCACGCCATGAATAATGTCTCTAGATAAAACACCATGACTTGAATCATAGTCAATTTATCCAGTTGTTTTAAAACACCACGCCATGAATCTGATTAAACAATGTCTCCATATAAAACGTCATGACTTGAATCATAGATGTTTAAAACACCACACCATGAACAATGTCTCCAGATAAAACACCATGACTTGAATCATAGTCATGGTGTTTTAAAATCTGGGAATGTTTTGTATTGATAAAACACCACGCCATGAACAATGTCTCCAGATAAAACACCATGACTTGAATCATAGTCAATTTATCCTGTTGTTTTAGAACACCACGCCATGAATCTGATTATAGATCTCTTTATGATAACGTATGAAGAATATGCAACCAAAGACCTCCCTACAATTAAGGTGAATCATTAATTCTGATATTTAAGGAAAAAAGAGTGAATGTAGGTGTTTTTGGTTGTGTAGGTTACGGTTACCATATTTCAAACATTGAAAAAGACACTATTGCCCTTCAATTTTACATAAGGTCCCTCTAATTAAAACACAATTTACATTTTTATACCATGTTGATCTCAACCATTAGATCAAATATCCAATGGTTTAAAACACTTCTTACCCTTCTCACATTTTAAACACTTTTTACCATATCCCTACCCATTCAACCCATATATTTTTAAAAACTATTTTAAATATATTTGATTGGAATGTTATACTAATTAATTGGCTTATATATGTGTGACATTTCTATTTTCTATATTAAAATAAAGTATATAAAACTTATATTATTAAACGGGTAGATTACGGGTAAGTTGACCGTTAAAAAAAATGAAGTACCTAGACGGGCCTAGGAACCATCTAATAATTAAATTATAAAAATACATTGTATTTGAACCTACTCCGTTTTTAATGAAACTTGGTTCAAAATGTAGACAAAAATATTCTCGTTCAAATGACATATTCATTGTTTGATAAAACGTCATATTTTAGAAGTTATAAGCGCCATTTTAAGTGTTTTAACCCCTGATCACTGATACCCTGTCCGATTGATCTGGAGCCCCATAACGCATGTCAAGGCTCAGCCTGACTAAGTTCGTTGGGGTTTTGTCTCGTGACGTAGGGATAAAGTTGAATTTGGGTTATTATATTTAACGCGAGTGCATTACATATTTTATTAAATAGCTCGGGAGTTATAGCCAAGATTATACCAGGAGACTTTCTAGTTGAACCCTAAAGTTAAAAAGTGAGTCATTCCTCTTTTTATCACCTTTTTGTGATACAGTTATATTTAAAAATGTTTTCCAAAATGCTAAATGTTTATCAGTTATACTTACAGTGATTAATTTTTTTGTATTCTGCAATAACTGCCGGAATGGGAAGTTTTATACAATACTTGACCGTCATTACTGTTTTGGTCAAAAATTACCGAAGCAATTAAGTGATCAAATTAGTTTTGTGAGGTAGTGTGCTAGAAAGTGTGTTGGAAATATATTTGTTAAGTTATTTGGAAAAACAGTACTCAGGATACGGCTCAGGATATTGAGCTGTATCTATGATCAAACAATGAGCAAAAATAAAGTAAACGACACGAGATGTACGAGGAAAGCCCTTGATCAATCTAGATCGCCGGCATAAAACCTCGGGAGCTGACAATCGCAGCTGCCTTGTTCTTCAATTGCTTCAAAAATCAGGATACAGTGCGGGATGTGGTACGGATCGACTAAGTGTTACAATGAATATGAAATACAAGTGTGGTGTTTGCAATTAGCTAGAGAGTGTAAGTGTTCGAGAGTGTAAGTGTGAATTGTTGTGTTCTAAGCTGATCCGACCTCATCTATTTATAGTAAAGATAAAATAACTAACTACCCTAAACTCGCGGGATCCACCGAATATTCCTTCTTGGAACGTTGTAGACCTGGTCTTTCGGGCTCAACGTCTCTTTCTCAACAAATTCGTCCGAGTCTTGTGGAGAAGAAGTCCTCTTGACCGTTAGCAAGTCTCAACCCTTAACCTGCACGTGGTTAATTCAATAAGCCTCAGGATATCGCCCAAGATGTTAGCAATATCCTCTTCCAGCATCCTGATCACAAATAAACAAACAAAGGCAGGATATTGGTCAGGATACATATGTTAAGAAAATGACCCCTAACAATTGTCCCCAAATATATCGGTTGGGATACCAATCCAACGGATATATTTCAAAAATCTCATGGCTTAAGGTAATTAATATGACTAGACTCTTGAAATGACAGCGGTGCAACTTCCAAGGCGTTATTTACTTTTTACCCCCCTATATTCATCCTATATTAACCGAGGGACTCCTTGTCTCGGTTATCCTTATCTGCGAGCAAGCATCAGGTATCTTCTTTTCTAATCTCCTTTCTTTGATTTTTCTTAATTTGCTCAATGGCACCACGAACGAAATCCCGCTCAGACCGGTCAACCTCAACCCTCATAAGTCAAAACTTTATCACCGATCCAGCAAAGGAGATTTGCTGCTTCAATAATGCTGATATTGCTGCTCTCAAAGACTCCGGTGCCTTTCCCACCGGAACGGTCTTTCGCCCCTTTGACAAGGAAGCCCGATCGGATGTAGCATCCGACGAGTGGGTTTGTTTTTTCGCTTATCCTTTCTCTCTTGGACTCCGGTATCCATTTCCACCCTTTATCTCCAGCTTTTTCGACCTCACCGGCCTTAGTTATGCCCAAGTTATGCCAATGGTTTGGCGAATCTTGATAGTGTTGGATCAAATCAAATCTCGTCATTTTCCTAACCTACTTGTTGAGGACCTCCCCGTAGCATACCGGTTGAGATCTCATGGCAATCACCGTTATCTTCTGTTCTCCATTAAGAACCCTTTGGTCCTTAAAGCCACCAAGAATGAGGATCGATGGCGACGAAAATTCTTTTTCGTCAAAAGAGACTCCATTGATAAGGGTTTCGATCTACCGGTTAAATGGTTAACCAAGGGTAGGATTTAGGGTTTTAGGAATATCCCCAATCATATCTTCAAACTGTATCCCGGACTTATATTCTGATGTTTTTATGCAGCGAATTTCAGAGATTTAGTGCCTCCTAGCGCAGAATCCGAATCCAAGATCAAGGAAATCTACCGTCTTCCTGCCAGTGAAAGAACTTTTTCCCTGTCTCTCACAGATCCTCATCAAAAATCAAGCTCAGAAATGTCAAGTAAGCACAATTTCATATGTTAATTATTTTTCAAAAATATGATGAGTTTTAAGAATATCTTCCCTTATGTAGTACCAGTCGTCAACCTTGAAGGTTTCGAACTTGATGAGTTAGATTGCTACTCCAGCCTTGAACCCATCAAACAAGAATCCAAGACAAAGCCAGCTGCTACACCAAAGCCTACCTCCTCAAAGACTGTTTCAGCCCCCAAAGGTCCTCCGGCATCCAGGACCAGGGCATCCAGCTCTCGGAAGAGAAAGGAGACTGACTCCCCAGCTGTTTCTGAAACATTCTCCCTTGAGAATCATGGGTTTAACGAAGCCACCTCATTCCTCAAGCAGGTAGAATTTTCTTTCCGATATCCTGTACAAGTATGTTAGTCTTTATCCTGCTTATTTTTCACATTAATACCTGTGTCTTTATCGACAGGGTCTGGATCGCCTCATGCATTTATACGAAGATGCTAGCGGTCTTAACAAGATGTTGCAGATTCAGCTGGAGAAAGCTCAAGCCACCATAGCTGATCAAGGAACCATTGCAGCTGCCAAATCCCAGCACTATGAAGACAAATATAAGGCAATGACTCAGGAACATCAAGCCGCCCTCCATAAAGCTAATGAGGATGCTCAAGCCAAGCTAGACGCCGCTCTTCTCCAATATCAGCAGAATATGAGCTCATACCGGGATAGCCTAAAAGCTTCGGTGGTCGTCTCTCTTCTCCAAGCCAGGATAAGGATGGCTTATGAGGCCATGGATCTGGGTTTTGAATGCCCTTCCTGGAATGTGAAGGCTTGGGAGGAGAAACTACAGGGCCTCGGAGGTCATCCCGTTGCTCATCCTGCAAAACATGCTGGTGAAGAGCCTTCTAAGGTGGCAGAGGAGGTTGCCAATGCTGGTGATGGTGCTGAGAAGAATCCCGAGGGTGATGCTGGGGCGAATGCTGGCAAGGAGGTTGCTGATCAAGAAGGTGCCGCATCTTAGGCGGCGAAATGGGCGATGATGGATATATGTGCCAAGGCCGGAGCCCATTTATTTTAATTTCATGGTTGTGGTTGCATAAACAATTTATTTTTCCTGTCCTTGAACAATTTACTTTTCCTGCACTAGAACAATGTGATGACCAAAGGTGGATGGGTCCTAGGTTTTAGGATGAAGCCCTTGGTTATCGATTAGTATAACTTGTTTTGAACATAGTAACGGTTGTAGGTGGACGGGTCCTGTTTTGAGACAGATCCTGCAACCGTTACACAAATATGGTAAAAACTAATTGTACTTTTGGCGGATGGGCCTTAGTTTAAGGTGAAACCAAAAGCACAACTTTTGACTTGTTAATAATATAACTATCTTTTGACTTATTTTCTGTTACTCTGCATTGTTTAGTGTAAGTCTTGGCTTTGTAAAAATTTCATACTGTTATTTTACAAAATATCCTGACCAGTATGCTTAAAAACATACTGCAGAAGCCTTTTATAGATCTTCCAGACGCTCCTTTAACTTTATAAAAATTTCTTTAGAAAGTAAAAAATAGTTTATCTCTTCAAAACCAAGTTTTGATGATGATCAAAGTTCCAAGCCAATACTAGTTTCAAACATCCTGATCAAATATCCTTAAAAGGACTTTGAGGATATATGCCAGGATACTTAACATAATGTTACTAAAAACTTAAATGAGGCTTACAAAGGAAAGATCATACCAGACCTAGGATATAAGCCTATTACCGAACTTCAATCCCTTTGCAACTCTTCCAATGAAGATGTCCCCAGTGCAAGGTACTTAGTGCATTAGTCGCAAACTTCATTCTTTTAGCTTTACACCATCATCTTGGCAGGGATGTCCCCTGTGTACAATGTCTTCAAGTATCTTAGAAATCTACTTAATGTCAGTTTTCATGGCATAAGCAATTTTTCACGTCCCGAGGGTATAACCCAAGGATGTACTGGAGATAAATCCTTTGTATCCTGGGGAAAATCCCAATTTTTCATGCGCTACAGGCGGGAGTGTATAAACTCCAAGACTTAGAAAGGTGAAAACCTTTAAACCTTAGAGAGTATGAAAATACCCTTTCATGAGAGAGGGTGATCAATCCTCATATACCGTTAGGATTCAGGATATAGCCAATGGTAACGAAATTGTCAGCCACTTTTACATGGACTGGTCCCGCCACCTTGAACTATCCCTGAATAACTTGCGCTCCAGGCGGGGTGTTTAAACCCAATTCGGAAGAAAGGTGAATACCTTTAAACCTGTGAAGGGATCAGTATCCCTTAATCGTGAGAGAGGGGGCCAATCCTCTAATCTTCTGAGTTATCCTGAGTGCATATCCTGGAGCTATATCCTGAAACATATCTTGCAAAACAAATGTAAACTAAGGTGGGTGTTAGCTTGGCTAACACCCCTCCGATGCTCAAGTCAGTATCAGGTTACAAAGAACAAATTAAACCAAACATGTTTAAAAGAAGTAGAATTCATACCATCCTGAGTTAGAAATTAAATTCTAACTCACTTGAAATAGAGCTTAAGGTGTATAGCATTCCAAGATCTCGGTAGCATATCCCCCTCCATATTCTTGAGTCTATATGCTCCTTTCCCTGCTTCTGATTCAACTTCATATGGTCCTTCCCATTTTGGAGCTAACTTGCCATCGGCAGGATTAGTAGTATTTTGGAAAGCCTTTCTTAACACCAAATCTCCAACCTTAAATCTTCTGGTTCTAATATTCTTGTTATATGCCCTGGATATTCTCTGTTGATATGCTGCCATCCTTAGCCTCGCTGCATCTCTCTTTTCATCTATAGTATCTAAATCCTGACTCAAGGCTTCGGGATTCTGCTCAGGATCACTTAAGATAGATCTTGCAGTAGGTATTGTCATCTCCGTTGGAATCACTGCTTCTGCTCCAAACACCAACGAAAATGGGGTTTGACCTGTTGCATTCTTTACCGTTGTCCTATCAGCCCATAAAACGAAGGGTAATTCTTCTGCCCATCTTCCTTTTTTGGCTCCAAGCCTTTTCTTTAAGTTATTGACAATTATTTTGTTTGAGGATTCTGCTTGTCCATTTGCTTGAGGATGTACCGGAGTAGATGTGATCATTTTGATTCCCCAACTCTTGCAAAAGTCTGTAGTCCTCTTACTTATGAACTGAGAACCATTGTCACAGATTATCTCAGCTGGTACTCCAAATCTGGTCAGGATATTCCTCTTTATGAAGGATACTACTTCTTGGTCTCTAACTTGAACAAATGCTTCAGCTTCAACCCACTTAGAGAAATAATCCGTCATTGCTAGCATAAAGACTTTTCCTCCCGGAGCTTTTGGTAGCTTTCCCACTATATCCATACCCCACTTCATAAATGGCCAAGGGGAAATAATAGGATATAATGGTTCAGCCGGTTGATGCAGTATGTTACTATGTCTTTGACATGCGTCACATCTTCGAGCATATTCTGCGGCATGTTTTCTCATTGTTGGCCAATAATATCCTGTTCTTAATACTTTTGAGAATAACGACCTGCCCCAGCATGATTACCACAATCCCCTTCATGTATATCCTGAAGTACTTCTTTGGCTTCAAGATCCTCCAAGCATCTCAAATACGGTCCTGCGAGAGATTTCTTGTATAAAATATTATTTATAATAGTGAACCGTGATACCTTCATCCTAAATGCCTTAGGATTTTCATTTCCAGGGATGTGTCCTTCTTTGAGATATCTCATGATTGGAGCCGTCCAGGATTCAGGATCCTCCTCAGGATATTCTGCTCCAGGATTCTGTATACTAGTTACTTCTTTATCCTGAGGATTCGTTGCAGGATATAAGACATGTAATATTGGTATTTGCGTCCCTTCAGGTATCCTGATCGATGATCCCAAATTTGCTAGGGCATCCGCTTCAGCATTATCTTCCCTTGGTACCTGTTCAAGTATAAAAACATCGAAATATCCTGCTAATTTTTTGAGAATATCGAGATATTCAATTAATTTCTCACCCTTAACTGCATAGGATCCATTAAAATGGTTAGTAATTAACAAAGAGTCAACATACACTTGCAAATTTTTGATACTCATGCTCTTAGCCAACTCTAATCCTGCAATTAAAGCCTCATACTCTGCTTCATTATTAGTAGCAGGAAATTCACACCTAATAGCCTGGGGTAATATGTCCCCCTGTGGCGATTTTAGTAGTATTCCTAATCCTACTCCTCTTACATTAGATGCACCATCAGTATATAATATCCAGGATCCTGAGGATTCTCCTAGCTGTTGAACTTCTAGGTCTACCTCGTCCTGAATGTCACTACTAAAGTCAGCCACAAAGTCAGCTAAAGCCTGAGATTTTATGGCACTTCTAGGTTCATATACTAAATCATAAGCACTCAACTTTACTGACCACTTGGCCATCCTGCCTGACATCTCTGGTTTCCTAAGCACATTTTTGACAGGATAATTCATTTTAACATGTATCCTATGTGTCTCGAAATAATGTCTAAGCTTTGTTGATGCCATGACTAGAGCTAATATCAATTTTTCTAAATGAGAATACCTAGTTTCAGCATCTAACAAACTTTTACTAACATAATAAACAGGATACTGCTGACCTTCATGGTCTTTTATAAGAACGGCACTTACAGCATTCCCTGACACAGCAAGGTACAGGGTTAGTGGTTCACCATTTTCGGGCTTCATCAATAGAGGTGCGGTTGAAAGATACCGTTTCAAATCCTGCAGGGCTGCTTCATGCTTTTCCCCCCATTCGAATCTTTTGTTCTTCTTTAGGATATCATAGAAGTCTTTGCATTTTTTTGAGGATCTTGAGATAAATCTGTTTAGAGCTGCTACCCGGCCTGTTAATCTTTGTACGTCCTTCATATTTGAGGGTGATTTTATGTCTAGGATAGCTTTGATCTGCTCTGGGCTTGCTTCTATTCCCCTTTTTGTCACCATATATCCAAGAAACTTCCCTGCCCCCACTCCGAAATGGCATTTAGCAGGATTTAGCTTCATGTTGTAGTGATCCAGGATATCAAATGCTCCCTTGATATCCTGGAGGTGATCCTCAGACATTTTAGATTTCACCACCATATCATCGATATATACCTCCATGGTGTCCCCCAGTTTGTCTTTGAACATCATGTTCACCAATCTTTGGTATATTGCACCTGCATTTTTTAAACCAAAAGGCATAGCTGTATAACAATAAATACCTGTTGGTGTCATGAAGGCGGTATCCTCCTGGTCAGAAGGCTCCATTTGGATCTGTTGAAATCCTGAGGATGCGTCCATGAAGGTCAGCATTTCATGCCCGGCAGTGGCATCTACCATTGCATCAATATGGGGAAGAGGAAATGGGTCTTTAGGACAAGCTTTGTTCAAGTCTGTGTAGTCTACACAAACTCTCCATTTCCCATTCTTCTTCTGTACTACAACCACGTTTGCTAACCACCTTGGGAACTTAACCTCTCTGATCATTCTGGACTTTAATAATCTTTCAACTTCCTCCTGGATAATCGCGTTCCGCTCAGGAGCAAACTTCCTTCTTTTTTGTTGCACAGGCTTGAATGATTTATCAATTCCAAGCTTGTGAGTGATAATATCTTTGGATATGCCTGTCATATCCTCATGCTTCCATGCAAACGTAGACATCCTGCATTTCAAAAAGTTAATTAATTGTTCTTCAATATCCTGAGGGATATTGGTCCCTACGAGCACCAAAATATCGGGGTTATCCTGGTCCAGGATAACTTTCTTCACATCCTGCTCCGGATCCTCCACGATATCCTGGGCCCGCATCTTTAATTGCTATGCTGCACTAGTTTTGGCTGAGGATTTCATCGAGGATGAGTAGCATTCTTTCGCCTCCTGCTGATCGCTATCAACTTTAACAACTCCCCAAGGGGTAGGTATCTTGATGCATTGGTGATATGTTGATGGCACGGCCTTCATATCGTGAATCCACGGTCTTCCCAGTATAATGTTATAGCAGGATAGAGAGTCCATCACACAGAAACGTTGTATCGAGTTGACTCCTTCAACGTACACCGGCAACTTTATCTCTCCCACTGTGTTTATGGCCTCTCCGCTGAACCCAACAAGCACGGTGGACTTCGAAGTGATATCCATTGGAGATACATTCATTCTTTTAAGTGTCTCTAGTTGGATTATGTTGACGGAGCTGCCATTATCAACCAATATCCTGCGTACAAAATGGTTAGCCACATATAACGTTATTACCAGAGCATCATGGTGAGGATCCTAGACAGTATCCCTGTCATCAGCATCAAATGTGATCACTTTGTCAGTTGTGAGTGTAGTCATCCTGACAGGTTTGTCTCCCCTTTCGGCTTTGGCTTCCTTTGCATGTCTCTTTGCTGCCGAATACGAAGTTCCACAAATGTCGGATCCCCCCGAAATGAAGTTGATTATCTTGGCATCCGCGGGAGGTGATGCTGCTCGTTCAGGATCCTTCTCAGTATCCTGACCCTTATTCTTCTTTTTTCCTAAGAGATCTTTCAGATATCCCTTGCTCAGAAGATAGCTTATTTCTTTCCTTAAAGCAATGCAATCCTCAGTCATATGTCCGAAATCTTCGTGGAAAGCACACCATTTCGACTTATCTTTCCAGTCAGCCTTTTGTTGATTCTTTCGAGGCCATCTAGCCTTGTCTCCTAGACCCTGCATAGCATACATCAATTCAGGAATATTAACAGAAAAGCAATATTCAGACAATTCAGGATACTCTTCAGGATCCTCATCTTCGACAGCATTCACTCTCTTGTTTTCATTTCTACCATATGGCTTAGGCCGATATGACTTAAATGAGGATTCCGACTTCCTATTAGTCGATTCATAAGTGTTGGATGAGTTCATCCTTTCTTGCATCTTCTTGTCATCTTCCAGACGGATATATCTCAAGGCCCTGTTACGAGCTTCATCGAGATTCCTGCAGGGATTCATTACAAGATCCTGATAAAACTGAGAATCCTTTTGTAATCCCATCTTAAAAGCTTGCACAGCTGTTGCAACATCAAGATGTGGGATATCCAAGGATTCTCGACTAAATTTGTTCACATAATCCCTCAAGGATTCCTGAGGCCCTTGGGTTATCCTGTAAAGATCACTGGTTAGTTTCTCAAAACTCCGACTATAAGAAAATTGACTGTTAAATAAATTAACCAAATGAGCAAATGAAGTAATTGAATGAGGAGGAACGTTTAACAGCCATTTTAAGGCTGATCCTGTTAGAGTAGAACCAAATCCCTTGCACAAGCACGCTTCCTTGAGCTCCGGAGGGATAGGGTTAATCTCCATTATTTCCCTATACTGGGCAATATGCTCCTCAGGATCCGTAGTCCCATCATAAAGCTTCATGTTGGGGGTTTGGAATCTCTTCGGGATCTCAGCATCACAGATAGGATATGCAAAACGAGATATCTTGTGGCTATCTTGAGATACTTCGGGGATCGGCTGGACCACCCCAGGTACACTAGATATCATGTCTTTCAACTTCTGAAGTTCCCTGGTAAGTGCTGATGTTACACCTGCATCCTGCAAAGATCCACCACTGTTAGTAGCATGAGTATTGTTATTATTCGACACGTTACCCGTTGGAGGATTTTGCCCATATCCTGAAGCATATCCTGAGCTCCTCATGGTTGACATCCTAATCGAGGAGGGTATTTCAGGAGTATGATTCTGAGGAAGACTGGGCACGATATTCCCCCTATTATCCTCGGTATACACAGCTGAGCTAAAGTTCAACGCTCTGGGGTGTAACGGAGTGACATTGTCCTCCGCAGATCTGCTCGAGCCAGCCTTCAGGAGTTGTATCTCCCTCAAAAGCATTTGGTTTGTTTCCTGTTGCTGCCTCATTTGTTCCTGCACACTTCCAAATAAGGTTAAAATTTCATCATTAGAAGCTAAAACGGGAGCAGATCCCTGGACACTCCGAGTTGGGATAACATCTTGAGATTGTGTAGAGGCTGGCATCCTTGGAGGAGGTGGTGGAAGCACCGAACCGGTAGTAGTAGAAGTCATAGCAGACACAGTAGAGGAACTCATGTTTGATCTTGAGGCCATTATGGACAATGTGGCAAAAAGTTTTGAAAATAGAAAACCGATTAGCGATTTGACAAAAAAATTTTAGTAAAGAGAGCACCACTTGTCCCACGGATGGCGCCAAATTGTTTTGGTCAAAAATTACCGAAGCAATTAAGTGATCAAATTAGTTTTGTGAGGTAGTGTGCTAGAAAGTGTGTTGGAAATATATTTGTTAAGTTATTTGGAAAAACAGTACTCAGGATACGGCTCAGGATATTGAGCTGTATCTATGATCAAACAATGAGCAAAAATAAAGTAAACGACACGAGATGTACGAGGAAAGCCCTTGATCAATCTAGATCGCCGGCATAAAACCTCGGGAGCTGACAATCGCAGCTGCCTTGTTCTTCAATTGCTTCAAAAATCAGGATACAGTGCGGGATGTGGTACGGATCGACTAAGTGTTACAATGAATATGAAATACAAGTGTGGTGTTTGCAATTAGCTAGAGAGTGTAAGTGTTCGAGAGTGTAAGTGTGAATTGTTGTGTTCTAAGCTGATCCGACCTCATCTATTTATAGTAAAGATAAAATAACTAACTACCCTAAACTCGAGGGATCCACCGAATATTCCTTCTTGGAACGTTGTAGACCTGGTCTTTCGGGCTCAACGTCTCTTTCTCAACAAATTCGTCCGAGTCTTGTGGAGAAGAAGTCCTCTTGACCGTTAGCAAGTCTCAACCCTTAACCTGCACGTGGTTAATTCAATAAGCCTCAGGATATCGCCCAAGATGTTAGCAATATCCTCTTCCAGCATCCTGATCACAAATAAACAAACAAAGGCAGGATATTGGTCAGGATACATATGTTAAGAAAATGACCCCTAACAATTACTATTGGCCAAAAAGTTAGCCAATAGTAGCATGACCACAAGCACGGGGGAAATTGTGCTCAAGTGGCCATAGCCTATAACTAATATTAGTTTTACATTAAATAATTAATAAATTTAATGTATGATTGAAATAAATCTAAATGATGTCTATATAAAATAGAGCTTTATTAATCATTATTAAAATATGTTACTTATATTAAGGAAAATATATTTAATAAACCTAAATTTACTATTTACACTATAAAATAATGTTTAGTCAATAAATGTATATCATAATAAAATATGTCAACTATAATATATTCTACTTATGATATACTAAGATTATATTTTAAATCTTAGTCACATTAATTTATTAAGTAATAATATCACAATTATTTAATTAATATATTATATTTGATAAAGTTATAGCTATTAATTTGACAAAAAATGATATATTTCATTTTCTACGCTAATTGGTCTTGTGCCATAGAAAATATATTTGACAAAAGTAATATGACCAGATTCACTAGTTGAGAGAATGATCAACAGTGAAATGACCAGAGTCACTAGTTGAGAGAATGATCAACAGTGATATAACCAGAGTCACTAGTTAAGAGAACGATCAACAGTGATACGACCACATGCACTAGTTGAGAGAATGATCAACAGTGTTATGACCCCCAGTCAATAGTTGAAAGAATGATCAATAGTGATTTGACCATGTCACGGGAATCGCCTAGTGACAGATACCTTGAATAATAGTAAGATATAATTACTTGATAAATTCACTATTGGACAAAAGTGAGCCAATGAGTGATATGACTACTGTCATATCGAAACTGCCACCATGTGACAAATACTGATTGAGTTGGGTAAATATAAATAAATATAAAATCCTTGATGCTGTAAAGTATAACATTATATTTTATAAAAATGGAATGAACTCGCTAGTATTTATTACTGATAAAATATTTTCAAAACGTGTTTCAGGCAATTTGCTGTAAAGATAATAGGAGCCTGCTATGGAGCACTGAAGGCTTAAATAAAGTGGCTATAAATACCTGAATAAAAGAAGAAATTATGTTTTATTTATTTGGGTTTATCCCTATAAAAACAATTGAATTGAATATGTGTTTTAGCCCATTTGTTTAATATTAAAAGTTTGGTGTTTTTATAAACTCTGAAATTATTTCCTAACTACGATCCTGATGAAAAAATTTTCTGTTGCATATTTAATAAACACCGATACCATCTGACTGGTTCACGGCTCCCGCTCCCAGGATGGGGTCGGGGGCTGTGACAGAAGGTGGTATCAGAGCCACTTGTTTTAGCTATTTGGGTGTTCTTTTAATACCTAAACTTAAACAATAACGTTAGGAAAGTAACATATGTGTTATTTTTGTAGATTTTAATATATGTATATATCTACATATATGCACACATGATTCTTGAAAATATTGTTTTGTTTTAACTATTCTGTGATATTAATAATTGAAAATATTTGCAATTCAGATGTCGAATGAAGTATCACATAATCCAGAAGTTCATGCTAATAATGAAAATTCTTTGGATTAAATGCTATAGAAAATATAATTGCCCATGGAATAGCTAATGCTATACCTTTAATAATTAAAGCCGTTAAAAACCCCGTAGAACCCACCAAAGTTGTGAGTAGCAAGCATACTCGCGACGACAGTTTTAACCATAGTGTCAATGGAGACAATGATGATATTATCAAAACCCCATATCCCAAGAAAATGAAGATGATGACTCTCGGGTGTACCTACAAAGAATTTCTAGCTTGTAAACCAACTGAGTTCGCAGGCAGTGAAGGCGCCACGGCTGCTTTGCGATGGTTGGAAAAGACGGAAGCTATTCTTAAAATCAGCAAATGTGCCAAAGAAGATAAGGTGATGTATGCTTCCAACCTCTTTAAAGAAGAAGCCTTAGAATGGTGGAATACAATTCTTCAAGCAAAAGGAAGTGACATAGCTTATGCCATGAACTGGGAAAAATTCAAGGAAATGGCAGAAAGAAAATTTTGTCCCCTTTATGAAAAAGAACGAAATGGCTAACGAGTTCCTAAATCATAAAATGATAAATGTGAATTGTCGTGAATATACGACAACGTTCTTCGAATACGCAAGAATGGTACCAACTCTGGCTTCGCCAGAACCCGTACTAATTTCTCGTTATATTTGGGGATTAGTTAGCGAAATCCGAGACATGGTCAAGGCCACCAGACCATAGACTATTGAAGAAACAGTTGAACTAGCTAACATCCTGACAGATGGACTAATCCGCACAAGAGAAGAAAACAAGAAGAAAGAGTTAGCCCATAAAATTTCCCAAGAATTCAAGAAGAAAGGAACTGAACCGTCATTGGAGCAACCTACCTGCAGAAGTTGTAACAAAAAGAATTCAGGAAGATGTCGTTTTAGGAGAACACCCTACTGTGACTTCTGCAAGATAACCGGGCATATAGAGGAAGAGTGTAGAAGGAAGACTAATATTTGTTACAATTGCGGAGAGATGAGACACATCAAACCATATTGCCCGAAACTGACTAAAGCACCTGACAACAAGGCAAAAACAACCGACGGAGCTCAGAAGAACGAGCGAGCATTCGTACTTACTACGCAAGAAGCAGAAATGATTCCAGACGTAATCGCTGATATGTAATATCTAAGTTAAGTTATTATTTAACCCTAGTACAACTAAAAGTTTATAAATAAATGAATCATGTCAAGCACTTCATCTATTCAGAACCATAATAGACTTGTTTGGTCTTCATCTTCATTGAATCATTTATTTGGTTACGACACCTTGTAGTGGCGTTCTCATTAATTTGAAACTTGAGCTAATTCCATTCTCACACCTGATGTACAGATTTATTTATTTAATTTCTGTTGATTAGTTATCTTAAAACAGACTTAATACAATTATGTGTTAAGATAAGAGTACACGAATTCGTCTTATATTCCGGTGTACCTCTAAAGATTCTTTCATCATTGATCGAAAATTTAATGATATTCATTTGTTCTTCCATCATCAACTGAAAATCCTATTCGAAATGAATATCCAAATTTACTTCATTAAAGCTTTCAGTTGATTACGAACATGGTGAAATTGTTCGGTCACCGTAATTATTGAACTATTTCAATCATTACGACACCTTGCGGCGTCGATATAAAATTGTAGCTTGGGCTAATCATAATCATACGGATCATTCAAAACCACATATGTCTTTCATTTAACCCATCATTAAAAGTAGTCTTGATGCAATTATGTATTAAGACAATGATTCACTTAAATCTATTGTATTTCGGTGTATCCTTGCAATTCAATAATGCCAACATTTTGATTTTTCTCATGTCATGGTTTGATAATTGACAATTTATTTTCGTGCTTCTATTTCATTTGATTTTGTTGATACCAATTCTTCCTTATTGACAATCAAAGTAAATTTTCTTTTGACAGTGAATTCTATTGTTTGTAAAAGTCATTCACAAATTGTAAACATTCGATTTAGATGTCTATTGATCATATATCTCTTTTGGCTTGAACCTAGTCACCTTGGAAATTATATCATTTCATCTCGTTCATTTGACATCAATTTCTGAAACTAATTAAGTTGAACCATTGAAGTCCTAATTATTGCAAAACTCATATCTACAAAATTTGAACATGACTTGATTCTGTGTCATTTACCTTAATACTGTTCTTATTGACTAAGACGTGACATATCTCTAAAAAGACATCGTAACCCAAATCTCGAGGACGAGATTTAAAACAAGGTGGGGATGATGTAACATTTCCATTTTTTTCATATAAGAGTTATAGGTTGTTTAAATTTATTAACCACTACTAACTAGTTTTATTTATAAAATAATTATTCAACCCATATAGTTTTAAAAACTATTTTATATATATTTGGTTGGGATGTTATACTAATTAATTGGCTTATATATGTGTGACATTTCTATTTTCTATATTAAAATAAAGTGTATAAAACTTATATTATTAAACGGGTAGATTACGGGTAAATTGACCGTTAAAAATATGAAGTACCTAAACGGGCCTAGGAACCATCTAATAATTAAATTATAAAAATACATTGTATTTGAACCTACTCCGTTTTTAATGAAACTTGATTCAAAATGTAGACACAAATATTCTCGTTCTAATGACATATTCATTGTTTGATAAAACGTCATATTTTAGAAGTTATAAGCGCCAATAAAGTGAAGCAGCTGAATTAATTATAATATATAATAATAATAATAATAATAGAACTTTAACCTATATTTAATTAAAATTGTGAATGAGGACGAACGTCTATTCAAGATATGAAAGAATTTGATGACTAAGGCTTCCATTCCTTTGATATAAATAGGATGGATGGCTTGCTAAAACTTTTCTTTCATTCAATCTCTTTCTGTCGCTTCAGTCCATCTTTCATTATAAAATTCTAAATTTTATTTTCTTAAAGTATTATACCTATGATACTCCAAAGCCCTGACCCGTTTTAAGTATTTTAACCCCTGATCACTGATACCCTGTCCGATTGATTTGAAGCCCCATAACGCATGTCATGGCTCTGCCCGACTAAGTTCGTTGGGGTTCTATCTCGTGACGTAGGAATAAAGTTGAATTTGGATTATTATATTTAACGCGAGTGCATTACATATTTTATTAAATAGCTCGAGAGTTATACCCAAGATTATACCAGGAGACTTTCTAGTTAAACCCTAAAGTTAAAAAGTGAGTCATTCCTCTTTTTATCACCTTTTTGTGATACAATTATATTTAAAAAATGTTTTCCAAAATACTAAATGTTTATCAGTTATACTTACAGTAATTAAACTTTTGTATTCTGCAATAACTGTCGGTATGAGAAGTTTTATACATTACTTGACCGTCGTTACTATTGGCCAAAAAGTTAGCCAATAGTAGCATGACCACAAGCACGGGGGAAATTGTGCTCAAGTAGCCATAGCCTATAACTAATATTATTTTTACATTAAATAATTAATAAATTTAATGTATGATTGAAATAAATCTAAATGGTGTCTATATAAAATAGAGTTTTATTAATTATTATTAAAGTATATTAGTTATATTAAGGAAAATATATTTAATAAACCTAAATTTACTATTTACACTATAAAATAATGTTTAGTCAATAAATGTATATCATAATAAAATATGTCAACTATAATATATTCTACTTTTAATATACTAAGAATATATTTTAAATCTTAGTCACATTAATTTATTAAGTAATAATATCATAATTATTTAATTAATATATTATATTTGATAAAGTTATAGCTATTATTTTGACAGAAAATGATATATTTCAATTTCTAGGCTAATTGGTCTTGTGCTATAGAAAATATATTTGATAAAAGTAATATGACCAGAGTCACTAGTTGAGAGAATGATCAACAGTGAAATGACCAGAGTCACTAGTTGAGAGAATAATCAAAAGTGATATAACCAGAGTCACTAGTTGAGAGAACGATCAACATTGATACGACCACATGCACTAGTTGAGAGAATGATCAACAATGTTATGACCCCAGTCACTAGCTGAAAGAATGATCAACAGTGATTTGACCACGTCACGGGAATCACCTAGTGACAGATACCTTGAATAATAGTAAGATATAATTACTTGATAAATTCACTATTGGACGAAAGTGAGCCAATGAGTGATATGACCACTGTCACATCGGAACTGCCACCATGTGACAAATACTGATTGAGTTGGGTAAATATAAATAAATATAAAAACCTTGATGCTATAAAGTATTACAATATATTTTATAAAAATGGAATGAACTCGCCAGTATTTATTACTGATAAAATATTTTCAAAACGTGTTTCAGGTAATTTGCTGTAAAGATAATACAAGCCAGCTATGGAGCATAGAAGGCTTAAATAAAGTGGCTATAAATACATGAATAAAAGAAGAAATTATGTTTTATTTATTTGGGTTTATCCCTATCAAAACAATTGAATTGAATATGGGTTTTAGCACATTTGTTTAATATTAAAAGTTTGGTGTTTTTATGTCCCGGCCCCCGTCCCGGTTTGACCCGGTCCAGGAGCCGCGGGACAGAAACCCGTGGTAATTATTATGATGGCAGCGGAATTTTTAACAGGATCTTTTAAAACTTGAAAATGCCCAATTTATTTATTTCACAAATTGGGAATAACACCCATAATTTACAATAAAGGTGATTTCACTCGGAAATCCCTGTTTTTACAAAAACATGTTTCTTTATTTTAGTGAGCCACTACTTCAAGCTTGTAGTGCTACACAGCACTTTTTCCTGGATCACAGCAGATCATCTGAAACATGTTTTAAAAAAGTTTTATCAGCAGGGAAATACTGGCGAGTCACACAAGTTGCACAAAATGACACATTGTTATAATATACAGTATTAAGGGTGATTACATTGTTTCTATCAACCAATTACCCCAAATCGGTATTTGTCACTCGACTGTATCTGTGACTATGGTCAGATCACCCATTGGCTAACCCGTTGTCCAATGGTGACGGGTATCAAGTAATGTATACAAAACCCCACATACCAGCAGTAATTGAAGATTACAAAGACTTAATCCATGTAATTATAACTTTGAAAACATGTAGAGTTTTAAGAAAACAATTTGATAAAAAGATAATGACTCACATTGCAGATTTAATGAGCAGAGTTTAGCCTACTGATAAGCCTTGTAATCTAAATTAAATGACAATGCATACGAACTAGATCAGTAACTTAATATAACATTTACGATAACTCACGAGATCGAAACCCTCACAACAAATGACAAAGTGCAACACTCAAACATCCATCGAATTTACGATGAATGACAAAGTATAGCCCTAATGTGGGCATCATTTAAACATCCATCGGATTGGTTTCAATCGATCGGACATTGAATCGTAGCAGTGATCGAGTTATTACCCTGTTATCCTGCAGAATTTCGTGTTGTGTGTGTGTTTTGAAGTAAGCAGACGATATCTCAGTGTAGGAAACGAGTTTTTACGTTGAACCAACGCCAAACTTCAAGTGCCAATGCCCTGTACTTATACTGGAAAAATGGTGCCCTCGGGTGGCGTGAGGGGTACCCCCTAGCATAGGGTAGCCCTGTGTCTAACTAGCTTGGGTGAGTCGACGGTTCGTTAAATTTCGAATTAGGCAATGAACTGTTTAAATAATATCAATTAGGGAATACCCCCCCCCCCCCCTTGAGTTTTAGGGGCCCTTATTCTAGTTCCGATTGTTCTGAAATTTTTAGGCGCCATGCAATATTACTTGGGGGTCTCAATTAGGGTTTCCTACTGGGAAAAATAAAATAAGAAATAGGACTCTTGGTGAGAGTTGTTACATCCTCCCCACCTTAATTAAAATCTCGTCCTCGAGATTTACTGGAACAAGTAGGGATATTTTCGCTTCATTTCTGATTCCAGCTCCCAAGGGTATTCAGGTCCTCTCTTTGAATCCCACTTGACTTTGACCAGTACTAGTCTTTTGAGTTTGAGGAACTTGACCTTTCTGTCTTCTATCTGCAGTGGCTTCTCAACAAATTTTAACTTTTCATTAACCTCTATATCTTGAAGAGGTACTACCAGGGATTCGTCTGATAGACATTTCTTGAGGTTGGATACATGAAAGACGTCATGTACCCCAGCTAGTTCTTCTGGTAGTTGTAAGCGATAGGCGACTGGTCCTATTCGTTGGACTACTGGGAATGGTCCTACGTATCTTGGACTTAGCTTTCCTTTCTTACCAAACCAAGCTACTCCTTTCCAAGGAGAAACTTTCAAGAGTACCTTATCTCCAACTTGAAATTCTAGCGGCTTGCATCTATTGTCTGCATAACTCTTCTGACGATCTCGAGTCATCTTTAGTCTTTCCTTGATTTGAATGATCTTGTCGGTGGTTTCTTGCACAATTTCGGGTCCTGATAATTGGCTTTCTCCTATTTTTGCCCAACAAACTGGAGTTCTGCATTTATGTCCATATAGTGCTTCGAACGGGGCAGCTTCTATGCTTGAATGATAACTATTGTTATAGGAGAATTCAATTAAGGGTAGGTGGTTATCCCAGTTTCCACCAAAATCTATTACACATGCCCTGAGCATGTCTTCCAGGGTTTGAATCGTCCTTTCACTTTGTCCGTCTGTTTGGGGATGGTAAGCTGTACTTAAATTTAGTCGGGTTCCCATTGCTTCTTGGAAACTTGTCCAAAAATGTGAAGTGAAACGACTATCTCTATCCGATACAATAGAGAGTGGGACTCCATGTAATGATACTACTTCGTCTACGTATAGCTTAGCTAATCTTTCCATACTGAAAGTTTCTTTCATGGGTAGAAAATGGGCTGATTTGGTTAATCGATCCACTATTACCCAAATCACATCATTACCTTTTCTGGTTTTGGGTAACTTAGTAACAAAGTCCATGGTTATAAGTTCCCATTTCCATACAGGCATTTCTAACTTTTGTAGTAATCCTGAAGGTTTCTGGTGTTCTGCCTTAACTTGTGAACAAGTTAGCCACTTAGATACATATCTAGCTATGTCCTTTTTCATTCATATCCACCAGAAATTATTCCTTAAATCATGGTACATCTTATTATTACCAGGATGCATAGTATACCTAGATTTATGGGCTTTCTCTAAAATCTTATTTCTTAATTCTCCTTGCTTAGGTACCCAAATTCTTTTCTTATGGAATCTCCAAATTCCATCAGCTCCTTGCTCCAAGTCTTTTATTCTTCCTTTCATTCCTTCAGCATCATCCTTGAGTGTTGTTTCTTGAATATTCTTTAATTTTTCCATTAAGTCTAATTGTAAACTTAATCTAAGAGCACGAACTCGCTTTTGCTTTTCATGATACTTACGACTTAAGGCATCTGCAACTATGTTTGCTTTTCCTTCGTGATATTAAATATCACAGTCGTAGTCACTTAGAATTTCCATCCATCTTCTTTGCCTCATATTTAATTCTTTTTGCACAAATAGGTATCTTAAACTCTTATGATCTGTATAGACTGTAAACTTACTTCCATACAGATAATGCCACCAAATCTTAAGGGCAAAAATTATGGCTCCTAACTCCAAGTCATGAGTCGTATAATTTTCCTCATGCTTCTTCAATTGCCTTGAGGCATACGCAATTACCTTTTTGCGCTGCATTAGCACACATCCTAATCCTAGCTTAGAAGCATCACAGTAAACTTCAAAATCTTCTGTCCCTTCTGGTAAGGCAAGAATTGGGGTGGTTGTTAACTTTTGCTTTAAAATCTTAAAAACCTCTTCTTGCCTAGGTCCCCATTCAAACTTAACCGATTTACAGGCTAGCTTAGTTAATGGCACAGCTATCTTAGAGAAATCCTTAATAAAGCGCCTATAGTATCTGTTGGGGTCGAACCCTACCAGAGGAACAGATAATTAAAGCCAAAACTGGGTCAGATCAGTGGATCCAGAATAAGCAGATGTTACATACAAGTCTTTCCCCTTGAAAGTGGTTTCAACATCTGCTGACCTCCTATCTACTGATCGTACAAGCCACTGACCGTCAATCTGCTGCTCTAGTAAAGGCTGATGGAAGACCAAAGCTCTGCTGCTCAATCTACTGCCTTGAGTCAAGTACTGCTGATCCGGACAAGCACTGCCGGGTTTACAGCAGTGGAAGGTTGCAGCAGTTGTTTAAGTATCTTTTATGTAATGTAATGTAATAAGCAGTAGTTAGTATAGCAGTGTTTGTATAGATCAGAGGTTAGAGTTTGTTAGGCGGTTAGATGTCACTTTCATGGTGACGTCAGCTTAGATACTCAGTGGTTTGCTAGTGCCTATAAATAGAGCAGTGCTCTGTGTTGTTCCATTAGCTCTTTGCAACACCGTCTTCTTTGCACGAACAAACACTGAGCTCTGGCTGGGGGGGGGGGAGTTTGTATTCAAGCATTACTTTGTAATCGTTGTTGAAATTAAATTCAATCATTCGGTTCTCTGTTGAAAATGTCTTGATCAAAGCAATACTCTCGTTTGATTGTATGCAAAGTTTGTTTCCATATTAATTCCGCTGCACAACTCATCCATTTCCATCTTAATTCAAACAGAAAATACAATCAAAACCAAACTCAGATCCAACAATTGGTATCAGAGCTTGGACAGTCAAATTTGATTTAACAATCATTTTGACATAAATAGTTCAGCTCAAAATCGTTGATATCGATAGTTTGTTCGTTTTAGTTGAAAAACAGAGCAAGGTTTAATCACCATTAAAGTTGATTAATCAGTGTCTGTAAAACAACCAAGATGACGTCACAATCACAGGATGATAAGAATAATGTTGGCTCACTTTTTAAACAACCTATGCTTAAAAGAAATGAATACAACATCTGGGAGCGAAGGATGGGTCACATCCTTGCTCAACAGAACACTGGATGTTGGAGGTCTGTCGTTTTTGGTCCCCATGTTCCTATGGTGCCAAGTGCTGAGGATCCAAAGAAGAACGTACCAAAACCTTATGAAAACTATACTGAAACTGATTTTCAAAAGTTCGAACTGGATGACAAAGCATTTAGCATCATAGCATCTGCATTACCAAATGAGATCTATGCTGGACTATTACATTGTAACAGTGCCAAAGAGCTGTGGGATGCATTGAAGGAACAATTTGGGGGTACCGAAGAAGTTATTGAAAACAATAGGGAAATTCTGAGTCAGCAGTATGAAACCTTCTGTGACATTAAGGGTGAAACATTAACCCAACAGTTTGAACGTTTTAGCTGTCTCATCAATGAGCTAAGGCTTGTTAAGGTTGAATTTCCAAAATCAACCGAAAATAGCAGGTTTCTTAGATCGCTACCTGATAAATGGGACACAATTGCATTTGTGACTAGAAACTCTGTTGAGTTCAAAGATCTGACCCTGACCCAACTTCATGGTAGACTCCTGACCTATGAAAGGGAGTTGAACCAGAAAAAGAAGCTGCAAGAGTCTGGAAAAGCTACTGATGATTACTCATTCAGTAGCACAGCTCTTCTGGGTCAGGAAGAATCTGGTAGCAGTAGTAAGGAACAGGGTTATGATCATTTCATTGATATAACAGCTGGTGGTAACTTTACCAACCCTGATCCTCACTCTGCAAACTATGCGTTTACTGCAAACACTGAAAACCAGATGTCAGATAATTTGTGCTTTGAACTAAATCATTTTCAACATTTTGATCCCACTGACTTAGAGGAGATGGACATTTTGCATCAGTTGGCTTTGCTTAGTGTGAGAACAAGCAAATTCTACAAAAGAACAGGGAGAAAGTTCCTAGGGTTACATGGGAATCTAAGGGTTGGGTTGGATAAATCGAAAATCAAGTGTTACAAGTGCAATAGGCTAGGTCATTTCGCTAGGGAATGCAGGAGTCAAACTACTTGTCCTATAATCACTCATCCTAGCTCAAACCCTAGACCTCAAAATCAAAGCACTGTGCATTATACCTAATATACCCTTGCAGCTCATGTTAACACTGCTCATTATGCTGCTGCCCCTGTGCCTGTGCATTATGTCCAAACCACTGTTCCACAGATTCAATATGTTCAAACCCCTGTCCCCCAGGCACAAGTGCAACCTGCACCTTAAACTGCTGCTCCAGCAGTGGTACAACCAGATCAGCAAAGCTTTTTCACTCAAGGCTTTGTTGACTGGAGCAGCATGCCTGATGAGCTTAGTGATGAAAATTTTGAACTCTATGCTTCTAATGAATCTTCTAATGATGAATTTTGTTTGATGACATTAGAGTTAATACCAGAGGGGATTGAAACTGAAGGTGAACAGCTAAGTGATGAAACAGTGGATAAGGTGACTGAAGCAGTTGTTAATGCAGTTGCTGGTGAACTGCTGTTGGGAGAAAATTCAAAAACCCTGATTGAACCACTGACAGACCCTTGGTCCAAAGAGGACAAAGAAGAAGAGAAAGAAAAGAAAGCAGGTGAGAAGGAAGAAAGAGCTGATGATGAAGAAAATCATCAATGTGATTGTGCAATGATGGCTGCTGCCAAGGTATCTCCTCAAGTTCTTGAAAAACTGTGTTCTGACAATTGCATTATTGCTTTTGCTAAGATCAAAGAGGTGAATGAAAACCTTCGGAACAAAATCTTAACTGATGAAGTCAAATTTGAAAGTTCTTTAAAAGAACTTAAAAACAAATTGATTGAAAAAGAGAAAGAGATCAGCAGTCTTAAAGAAGAGCAGAGCATAACCAAAACTCAACTCCAAACTATGGTAGAAAAATACCAAGTTTGTAAAAAGGAGTTAGAGTCCACCCAGATTACCTGTGAAAAATGGGTGGAATCATGCAAAGGGTATGAGGTTATGCTTGAAAAACAGATTAAAAGCAATGTAAAATTTGGTGTTGGTTATAGAAAACATGATGATGAAAACACTGCTTTTGAAAAATCTGTTCAAACCACTTATGTAACCACTGAGTTCATCCCCACAAACAAGAATGGCCAAGAAGTGAAAATCACTGACAAACTTGGTAACAAAATCACACTTGACAGACCAATGGGTTCCTCTACTTTTGAGGAACTTGAAAATTATCAGTTTAAACCAAAATGGTCTGATGAGTGTGATATTCTTGAAAATTTCAAGCCCATGGACTTTACATCAACTGATGGTGTTAAAGCTCCAAAAGCTAAAGTCATTCCTCTCAAGGACATCCCAACAGAGGTTAAAACCTCTGCTGCAAAGGAGTCCGAAAAGAGAAAGAAGAAAGAAAAGATCAATAACCTGTTTTGTGAATTCTGTGAGAAAAGGAATCATCTAACAAAAGATTGTTTCAATTTAAAAGCTTATGATTTAAACAAAACAAGTGTCATTGTTCCAGCTGAAAGCTGCATTGTTTGTGGTAAATCAAACCACAAAACTCAAGCATGTGTGTATCTCAAAAACTTTGATGTGAAAAAGAACGAGTACATTGCTAAAACATCCTTGAGTCCATCAACATCATCTGTCAAATTCACCAAAAACCAACCACTGTTTGTGCCAGTTCAAACAGCTGTCACAAAACAGCTGAACCAAACATCAATCAAAAGAGATGTTCAGGTTACTGATGCACCCCCTGCCAACCAGTTCAGAAAAGGCAAGGAAAAACAGTCTTACCAAAGGATTCCACACGTTTATGAGACCTACAAAAGGCCCTCTAAACCAAAAGTGAACAGACATCCTTTTGGGTACCAACAGGTGATTGGTCAAGACCCCCAGCAGTGGTTAGCAAGAAACAGTACTAAAACTGTCCAAACCCCTGACCTAACCACTGTCCATCAATGTGCATCCATCCCAGACACTGTTGAGACCCCATCCAAAGCCTTATTGGCTTTGGAAACCCTAATGAACTAATCCTTTTACTTCATGTGCAGGGAGCTTCTGCCTGTTTAGATAGCCTTTGGTATGTTGATAGTGGAGGCTCCAGGCACATGACTGGATGTAAAGCCCTACTCAAAGATTTCAAAATTCATGGAGGGGGTGATATATCCTTTGGGAATAACAGTAAAGGGAAAGTTCTGGGGTCTGGTACAGTACAATCTGGAAATGTAAAATTTGAAAATTTCAATCTGATAGACAGTCTAAAATTCAACCTCCTGAGTGTCTCACAAATGAGTGACAAGGGTTATGGGTCATTCTTTACAAAGGAGAGTTGTAGGATTGTTGGACCAGAAATGGTCAAAAAGATTGAAGCAATAATAAACACTGGTCAAACAAAACTTGTTGCTCAAAGAAGTGGCAATGTTTATGTTGTTGATATGTCAAAAGAGTGTCCCAGAGCTGATGCATGTCTGTTCTCAGCTGCCTCTAACAAAGAGACAGAACTTTGGCACAGAAGGCTGGGGTACACAAATCTTAAGACAATCACTGAAATTTCAAAAAATGGTTTGGTGAGAGGCCTACCACAAAAATTGTTTTCTTGTCCTGAACATTGCATTTCCTGTTTAAAAGGAAAACAACATAAAAGTTCTTATAAGTCCATTGAAGAGTCCAAAACAACCCAGTGTTTGCAAATGCTACAC
The DNA here is from genome assembly GCA_030545235.1 of Helianthus tuberosus. Classification (NCBI taxonomy): domain Eukaryota; kingdom Viridiplantae; phylum Streptophyta; class Magnoliopsida; order Asterales; family Asteraceae; genus Helianthus; species Helianthus tuberosus. The sequence goes on along the minus strand of CM060367.1, from coordinate 205,148,727 downwards.
ATGGATTTGTTTGGCCCAGTTCAAGTCATGAGTCTCAAGAAGAAAAGATATTGTTTGGTTATTGTTGATGACTTCTCTAGGTTTACATGGACTTTCTTTTTACACTCAAAAGATGAGACTGCAGGCATTTTGCAAGACTTTGTGACACAGGTTGAAAAGCAATTTGACCTTCCAGTGAAAAGCTTCAGGAGTGACAATGGCACATAATTTAAAAATAAGGAATTGGATGCCTTCTGTGTGAAGAAAGGGATTGTAAGGCAGTACAACATCGCTAGAACACCAGAGCAAAATGGGGTAGTTGAAAGAAAGAATAGAACTTTGATTGAGGCTGCCAGAACCATGCTTGCTGATTCAGGTTTGCCATTAACTTTCTGGGCAGAGGCAGTAAACACTGCTTGCTATGTCCAGAACAGAGTTTTAATAAACCTCAGGCACAAAAAGACTGCTTATGAAATTCTGTATAAAATCAAACCACTGATCTCATACTTCAAAGTGTTTGGCTGCCCATGCTTTATTCTAAACTTAAAAGATTCCATTTCAAAATTCACAGCCAAAATTGATTGTGGTTATCATCTGGGATACTCAACCACTGCCAAGGCCTACAAAGTGTTTAATACACGGACCAAGGCAGTGGAGGAGTCTTTGAATGTAAAGTTCAATGAACTTTCATCAATGAAAATCCCAGCAAATCCTGCAGATCTGTTTGATCTTGAAAAATTTACTTTTGAAAATACTGCTGTCAAGACTAACAGTGCAGGTCCATCAGAGGATTCAACACCAGACTATGGGTATGAAATCATCATCCCTCAAAGGTCTGCCACAATGGGAAAAGCATCAGCTGTTCAAAACAGCTGTCAAAGCTCAACCACTGCTACCTCAACAGTTGTTGACCAAAGTAGCCCATCAACCACTGCTTCCACATCCTCAAACACTGCTGACAAAAGTCCCCAAACAGTGGATAAAAGTCAGCAGGTGTCCACTTCATTACCTCCTATTCCACCACCTTTTGAAGCCACTGCTGGGTCATCAAAGTCACCAGCAGTGGTTAGCTCAGATGATACACATTTGCAGCCCTCACCAACAAATGCCATCATACCATACCAAGGAGATTTAATCTTCTTGAGATCTCATCCACCTGATCAAATCATTGGCAACATCAATGAAGGGGTGCTCACAAGAAGCCAAACCCAGAACATTTGTCTTTTTTCTGGTTTTCTATCACTCCATCAGCCTGTCAAGTACCAAGAGGCACTGAAAGACAACAACTGGGTAGAAGCCATGCAAGAAGAGCTCCAACAAATTAAAAGACAACAAGTATGGGAGCTTGTACCACTGCCAGAAGAGGTTAGTCCCATTGGCACAAAGTGGGTCTTCAAGAACAAAACAGATGAAAGGGGCATTGTTGTCAAGAATATAGCCAGGCTTGTGGTTCAAGGTTACAGACAGGAAGAGGGGATTGATTATGATGAAACATTCGCCCCTGTTGCAAGATTGGAAGCCATTAGACTGTTCCTGGCCTTTGCTGTCAACCACAACATGAAGGTGTTTCAAATGGATATCAAAAGTTCTTTCCTCTATGGTACAATTCAAGAAGAGGTGTATGTTTGTCAACCTCCAGGTTTTGAGGATCCATTTTATCCAGATCATGTCTACAGGCTGAACAAAGCCCTGTATGGCTTGAAACAAGCACCAAGGGCCTGGTATGAAACTCTTTCCAACTTTTTACTCTCAAATGGTTTCAAAAGAGGTACCATTGATAAAACACTGTTTCTAAAATGGAGAGGAAAAGATTTAATGATTGTCCAAATTTATGTGGATGACATTATTTTTGGAAGCACATGCAACAAAATGTGTGAAGAGTTTAGGGAAGTCATGACAGCTGAGTTTGAAATGAGTGCAATGGGTGAGCTGCAATGCTTTCTTGGTCTCCAAGTTCAGCAAATGCAAAATGGTACTTTCATTCATCAAAGCAAATATGCAAAAGAACTTTTAAACAAATTTGATATGAATGATTGTAAACCATGCAGCACACCCATGGCAACAAATAAGCTTGTCATGTCTGATTAAAAGGATGAGCTGATTGACCAAACCTTATATAGAAGCATGATTGGGTCTTTGTTGTACCTAACTGCATCTAGGCCAGACATCATGTTTGCAACATGTGTCTGTGCAAGAAGTCAATCAGCCCCTAGAAAATCCAACCTTATTGCTATAAAAAGGATCTTCAGATACATAAAAAGTGCTCCCACACTTGGTATCTGGTATCCAGCTAATGGGAATATCAAGCTTTCAGGATTTTCAGACAGTGACTTTGCTGGATGTAACACCACAAGGAAGTCCACATCAGGAGGGTGCCAGTTTCTAGGTGATTGCTTAGTTTCATGGCAAAGTAAAAAGCAAGCAGCTGTTTCAACATCCACTGCTGAAGCTGAATATATTGCTGCTGCAAGCTGTACAGCCCAACTCTTGTGGCTTCAAAATCAATTGCTGGATTTTGGTATCACTGCCTTAAAGACACCACTCATGTTGGACAGTCAGGCAGCAGAAAATATCATCAAAAATCCAGTTTCCCATTCAACCACCAAACACATCTACATCAGATATCACTTTGTGAGGGATTGCTATGAAAAAGGTTTGATTTCTCTGCAACATGTCCCAACTAAAGACCAGTTGGCAGATGTGCTCACAAAAGCACTTGATACAACCACCTTTGAAAGCCTGGTCTCTAGAATTGGGATGCTAAACATGGAATAACAAGCAACATCTTGTCGTTCTATGAATAAAAGCATTAAAATGTTTTCAGAAAATTAAAAATCCATCCTTAAAAATAGCTAAAAATGAAATTTTCATTAAATCCTTAAAAGTCTGCCATAACCACTGATTGTTCAAAAGTCTGCTCTACTACAAAGTCTGTCCACTGCTGAAAGCCATCCTCTGTTCTCTCATTTTCTTGATAAACTCTGTTGTTCAAAAGCAGTGTCTTATCCACTGATATGCTATCCACTAATAGTGAAAATCATCCACTGCTTCCATTTTACCGTTGTAACCACTGCCTTCATCAGTAACTTTCATAAAAGTACTGTCCTTCATTTCATCAGAGTTTGGCATGTGGAAAGTACATAGTGGTCAGTACTTTTGTAACTGCTGCCACGTCAGCCTTCACTTTTTCCTCTATAAACCCCCACTTCACATCAAAAACAGGGTTTTACTGTCGAATTGAATTCTCAAAAATTCTCTTCTCAAAACAGTTTTTCCATCTCATTTCTTCACAAGTTTCTTCGATCATCATCTTCAAAATGACAAAATCGAAGCAATCTGCAAACCCACCTCCAAATCATCGTCGAAAGCGGCCTCTCAAAAGGCCAATCCCACTGAAATTCCACACAAACCATCTCACAATCTTCTGGGTCTTCTCACAAAACCCGGCACCACGGAAGCTTTCGACTCCATCATCGACACAATGGCTAAATCAAAGTACAAAACTTTGTTAACAGCCGATGCACCAATTTATTTGGCCACCCAAAGAGAGTTTTGGAAGAATGCAACCCTTGAAACACAAGGAGAAACTGTGACTGCCATAAACTCTTCTCTAAAGGGTAAAGATGTCCAAATCACACCACAAGCAATTTCAGAGGTCTTTCAACTCAAGGATCAGGAAGGTAAAACTTCTTTCCCTAAAAATGAGTTAAAAATTGACTTCATTGAGCGAGGGTATGCAGACACAATGATGAAGAAAGCTACCTTACAAAAAGGTTTCTTTCCTTCTGCAACAAGGTTTTTATTCCATACCCTCCTAATGTGTGTTTCAAACAAAACCACTTCTTTTAATGAAATACCATTAAAGATTCAAAATCTGGGATATGCTATTCTTCAAGAAGAAAAATTTAATTATTCTCAGGAAATCTTTAATGATTTGGTTAATAATGTTGAAACAAAATCATTCCTACTATTTCCAAGGTTTCTAAGTTATTATTTTCAAAAGAAATTCAGTAAGGATGATATTGTTGTAATAAACCAAGGTGATTATATTCAAATAAACAGTTTAACTACTGAAACCTTTTCAAGAATGTTAACACCTTGCAAAACACAAGCAGAGGTGCCTGAGCAGATTTTAGCAGCTACCACTGCTCCTCAGGTATCTGCTGCTGAGCCCACTGCTCAAGGTGATCAAAGCAGCAGCACAACTGCTTTGAAACCCACACCTAAAATCACTAAAAAGCCAACAAAAAGAAAAATACAACCCCCCCCCCCCAAACCCATCAAAAAGGCATCTCTGGAGGATGAGATACCAGAGCTACTGCCAGTGACAACACAAAAGTCACAAGAAACCACTGCTGCTACTTCCTCACAACAGTTGGTACAAATATCTCAACCCATAGACGAAACCCCTCCTGCTTCTTCACAAAAAGAACAGGTTGTACAAATTGGGACACCACATCATGATGCTCTGGAAGCACTTGTTTCCATCATCCACAGCCCACTTCCCGAGGCAATTCCTTTTTCTACACCAACCATCACATCCACAATTCCAACACCAACCAAACTTCTGTTGGATGCAATTGATTTGAACCAGGCACTAACCAGTCCTTCTCAATCACCTATTAATGAGAATATACCTCAACAAATGACTGGGTTTGATGTATCAATCCTTGCTAACCCACCAACACAACCTGAGGAGGTTACACCCCTTGAGTTACAAATAACTCTTGGTGGTAATCCAAGAGAAGCAACCACTACAACTGTTGAACCCACTGGTTTACAGTTGGACAGTGGTTACACCAATAAGACTTTCTTGGAGGCAATTCCTTACATAGCACCTCTGCCAACCACCAGTGGATTTATTTTTCCCAATGGCAACATCAAAAGGTTGTCAAGTGTTGAAGGAAGAAGACCCCAGTACCAAGAAAAAGGGGCATCAGTGGTTAGTGTTTGGAGTACACTCCCTACATCAACCATTGATAAAACCACTGTTAGTGGGAAATCAGATGATCCCATTAAATTGGGTGATGATTTAAAATATTAGGATTTGACGGAACGAATTGAAAAATTGGATACATCTGTTGCAGATCTTAAAAATATGCTACAACAGGTGTTGACAACACAAAAGGAGCAATCCACTGTTATTCCACCTCAAGCACCTGCTCCACTTCCAGCATCTGCTACAAATGAGATCTGGAATCTCTTCAAACCTTTTCTCCAACAACAAAAAGAAATGGCTGATCAGCAACATGAACTGCATGTCGAAAAGCTGAGAAACATAATGGAGTCTGGGTACAAGAACACTCAAGCAGATATTAAGGCAATCAAGGCCCATTTATTGGAAACCACTAGCACTGCTCCTCCAACAGTACTTTTCATTGATCAACTCCCAGAAGATAATGCCAAAAAGGGGGAGAAAGTTCAGGAGTGGAAGAAGAGAGGAATAGATGATGGTCTGTACATTGAACCTGAAAAGGATGCTATGACCAGAAAAATTCCTGTGCCAGATGGTAGCAAAAAGGTTGATGCTACTCAAGAAGCACTTGATGAAGGAGTAGCAAGTGTAAAAAGAGATAGAATGGCAAAGGATATTTCAAGATGGAATGAGGAGAAAAGAGCATTCATGGAGCTGAATGAGCAGGGTTGTTCTGGGTCTAAGGATACTAAAAATCCTAAGCCAAAAAGAAAACCTAAGTCCATCCCATCCAGAATTCCAAAGCATATTCCAAAACCACCATCCAAAAGCCATCAGCATCAAACCTCCACCAAAACAGCTGTTGTAACTCCTGCTGTATCAACTACTGCTGGTACTTCAGAGGTTTCAACATCTGTTATCACTTCAACACACACCAACGCTCTACCATCACCACCAAAAACAACTTCACCACCACTTTCTCCTGCCAAAAAGCAGAAGACAACAGATGTTACAACATCTGCTGTAATGACAACAGTGGTTGAAACACCAGTTGTTTCAACAACTGTTAGTCAATCACAAACCACTGTCTCTGAATCTACCACCACTGCTCCACCCAAAACATCATCAGTCCCTCCTCAAACAAAAAGGAGAAAGCTAATCCTCAAAGATGATGACTATTCACCACCATCACCATCTTCAAAATATCTGTCACTTGTCACCATTCCAAAACCCATACATCTCTCTTCAGCTCAAATTCTAAAACCATTAACTCCTGCTGGTGTCTCATTTCCTCTAGAACTCATTGCAGTTAGGGAAGAAATCAAATCCTTTTATTATGAGGATGACCCAGCTAAAAGGAGTTTGCCATCAGTTGAAGGATATCCCAGGCCTAACAATATCGAAGAATATTTGAAACTCAAGGCCAAGCAAGCAGAGGATATTGCAATCAGAAATAAACAAGGGAAATCTGATAGGGAATTTCAACAAAACTATCAGTTTCTACTCACACAGGTCAGAGAAATGGAGCAATTTTCCAAAAATGTATGTCAGCAAATTTCTGAAAGGGCAGATGAGTCCTTGAGAAAAGACTAAATTGAGAACATCATGACCTACAAGAAATACAAGGGGGAGAAACACATGTACAAAAACTAGACCATTCCTGAGCTTGAAAAAGAGGGAGCCAGGATTCAAGAAATGATCAAAAATAAGGTCAAGCAGACTCCTCCGGAAAAGTTTAAATAATTTGAAGCTGAGAAGGCATTAAAGTTAAAGAGAATGAAAGAGGAGCTGATAGCAGCTGATTATGGGTCAAAGAATTCTGTGTCAAAGTGGGGAGAAGATAGGGTCAGGGCTACCTACAAAAGGTTAGAGGAACTTAGAAAGAAAGATCCAAAAGTTCCACAAAAGCCTGACTATTCCAAAGCAGAGGTCTCAAAAAGACCACCAAAGCTGCAAATCAAAAGAACCACTGCTCCAGCTGGTGCTGCCATCTACAAAAGAAGGAGTTAAAACCAGTCAGGTACTGAAACAATTCAAGATCTAAAAGCAGGAGATGTTGTTGTAAAAGAAAGCATTAAATTAATGATAAAAGAAGATCTTGAATTGGAACAATCTGCAAGTACTGCTCAGCCAGTTATGAATAGGCCAGCCTCACCAAATACCTCTGTAAATAAACATCTCCCAAGAAACCCACCAGGCTCAAAAATTTAAAAGTGGGAAACTGACAAACAGACCTACGTATTGACTTTGCTCAGGTATGGTGGAGAAGTGAAGAAAATATCAAGGGAACAAGCTCTTGGCCTGAGTCTTGAAGATTTGCAGGATCTCCTTGATCTTCCACTTAGCAGGGATGATGATGACACAGATGCCCTAGATTTTGAACTACAGTTTAAAGGTCAGATAAGGGAACTGCTGATGAGGCAATAAAGAATTCCACAATAATGAAGAGTTTTGGCATTATCTGTTCCAAGGGGAGATTGTTGGGATCGAACCCTACCAGAGGAACAGATAATTAAAGCCAAAACTGGGTCAGATCAGTGGATCCAGAATAAGCAGATGTTACATACAAGTCTCTCCCCTTGAAAGTGGTTTCAACATCTGCTGACCTCCTATCTACTGATCGTACAAGCCACTGACCGTCAATCTGCTGCTCTAGTAAATGCTGATGGAAGACCAAAGCTCTGCTGCTCAATCTACTACCTTGAGTCAAGTACTGCTGATCCGGACAAGCACTGCCGGGTTCACAGCAGTGGAAGGTTGCAGCAGTTGTTTAAGTATCTTTTATGTAATGTAATGTAATAAGCAGTAGTTAGTATAGCAGTGTTTGTATAGATCAGAGGTTAGAGTTTGTTAGGAGGTTAGATGTCACTTTCATGGTGACGTCAACTTAGATGCTCAGTGGTTTGCTAGTGCCTATAAATAGAACAGTGCTCTGTACTGTTCCATTAGCTCTTTGCAACACCGTCTTCTTTGCATGAACAAACACTGAGCTCTGTCTGAGGGGGAGTTTGTATTCAAGCATTACTTTGTAATCGTTGTTGAAATTAAATTCAATCATTCGGTTCTCTGTTGAAAATGTCTTAATCAAAGCAATACTCTCGTTTGATTGTATGCAAAGTTTGTTTCCATATTAATTCCGCTGCACAACTCATCCATTTCCATCTTAATTCAAACAGAAAATATAATCAAAACCAAACTCAGATCCAACAGTATCCAGCTAATCCTAGAAAACTTCTAACTTCCGTAGCTGATTGCGGGACCTTCCACTTGGTGATCGCTTCTATCTTGGAGGGATCTACGTGAATACCTTCGTGATTCACCATGTGACCCAAAAATTGCACCTCCTGTAGCCAAAATTCACACTTCAAGAATTTGGCGTAAAGCTTTTCCTTTCTTAACAAAGTTAAGAGTGCATGTAGGTGCTCACAATGCTTGTCCTGACTTTTGGAGTAAATAAGTATATCGTCGATAAAGACAATTACAAACTTATCCAAGTACGGTTTACAGATCCTATTCATCTTGTCCATAAATGCTGCAGGAGCATTTGTTAGTCCAAAGGGCATGACTGTAAACTCGTAGTGACCATACCTAGTTCTGAAAGCGGTTTTAGGTATGTCTTCTTCTTGTACCTTCAATTGATGATATCCGGAGCGTAAATCTATCTTAGAAAAATATATAGCTCCTTGAAGTTGATCGAAGAGATCATCAATCCTAGCCAATGGGTATCGATTCTTAATTGTAACCTTATTCAATTCCATATAATCGATACACATTCGCATTGATCCATCTTTCTTCTTTACGAACAATACTGGTGCTCCCCAAGGGGATGAACTAGGTTGTATGAATCCTTTACTGAGCAAGTCATCTAATTGCTTCTTCAACTCTAACATTTCAGTGGGTGCTAATCGGTAGGGTGCTTTAGCTACGGGTGTAGTTCCAGGAATCAAATGAATTCTAAATTCTACTTCCCTATAGGGTGGTAATCCTGGTAGTTCTTCTGGGAATACATCCGAGTATTCTGATACTACAGGAATTTCCTTAAGTTCCTTACCCTTAGTGCTAATGATTACCGAAACCATATACACTATTTCTTGTTGTCTTGTATAACTGGCCACTTTCATTACTGAAATGAATTTCAGTGGCTTACGTGGCTTATCTCCTGTAATCACCACTATTTCTCCTGTGGGTGTATGAATTTCTATGGAATTCTTATCACAAAGAATTCGAGCATGGTTGGCTACTAACCAATCCATTCCTAACACGACATCGAATCCAGCTAATTTCATAGGTAACAGGTTTGCAGAAAATTTATGGCCTGAAAGTTCTATAGTTTCTTTTTGCAAAACCGTATCTATGTTAACAGAGTTCCCGTCTGCCGTTTCTACTGTAAAAACTTGCCTAAGTTTCGTTAAGGGTAACTTAAGAGCTTGGCAGAATGAAGTACTGATAAAACTTTAGTTCGCACCAGAGTCAAATAATACTTTCGCATAAACGTTGTGAATTAAGAACGTACCAGCTATTACGTCAGGTGTAACACCTGTGCCTCCACGGCCATCAAACAAATACCAAACCAATGAAATATTATATTTCATACTTGGGATTTGTAAAAATATGTGTATCGTTTACACATATCAATTCTTGTTCGATTTCAAACTCTACATCGCTTTCTGGAGAGTTATACGCAAACTGATGCGAAAACGTAATCAGTTTAATGCGAGAAATACTCCGGAACATCAACATATACTCAACATACCTTAAATAACCTTTACATAACTTAGAAATAAGTTTTGAAGGCTTTGGTATGGCAAAAACAAGTTAATTCGCTTACAGGGACTAAACTTGACAAACTGCGAAAGTATGCCAATTTGAACTGTAACAGACATTCCGGAACATGACCATAAGTTAAACACACCTTAAATATCCTTTATATAGCTTAGAAATAGGCTTTGAGGGGTTCGGTGTGCTAAAATAAACTTTTGGATCACTCAGGGACTAAAAGTGTCAAAAAGTGCACAAGTTTGCATTTTCGAGCATAACTTACGTTCTGAATACATCCGGACATCCAAAAATTTATGTAAGCATGACTATATTATGCTTTAGTGTTTGGCTTAAGAAAAATCCATTCGTTTCGTCATTTGGATCGTTTTTCGCGGTTATGCGCATTCCGTCGTAATTAAGCGAACATCGCGTTCGTACGACCAAACGAACCATCACCCGGCATATTTTTGAGCATGTTTCATGTCCACAATGTTTAGGCATCATTTTAGGGCCTTAAAGTTGGCTTTACGGGCCTTGGAAGTGCGGGAAATGGGCTTAAACACATGCAGGGACTGAAACTGACATTTCTGAAACATGTTTGCTGATCAGAAGTCTCAGGCGGCCCGCCTGAGTTTTCCCTGATCCTGAAGCGGGCCGCGTCCGCATGTCTGATCAGATAATATCGAACAGTCAGCACGATCCAGCTGTTTTAACCACAACCACATCTTTCCCACTTGCATTTTCAGCTGATAAGGATGGTTTTAAGCCACCACAACTTTCCGACACTTGTACGGTTACGATTAAGGCACGATATTCGACAAACGATCTTAACGGTTACCCAAAAACTATAAATACCCCACCCCCATTGCTTCTAAACCCACAAGAATCTGATCTAAGTGACTCTAAGTTGGAACCATTGTTTCATACCTGAGTTATTGTGATCTAGATTAGCATTCGGGGACCCTTCGTAAGTATTCTTTCGTTCTTTTCCTTAATTTACTGCTTTTCGAGTCCGAAAGTCAAACTTTGTTTGACTTTCAGCGTTGACCAGTAATGGTCAATGCGAAGTTCGTTTGAACTTCGCAACGTGAGTGTAATCACGTTGGTCATAGTCCCTTGGGACTATGCCCACTGATTACCACGTTGTCTAGGGTCGTAGGGTAGGCGATCTAATAAATCGCCTATACCTTCGAACCCGACCCATTTGGTCGATCATTAGGATCAGACCAAATACAGTAGGTGACCATAGTAGGTAGGGAATAACCTTCCGAGGTTATACCCTATGGTCACATCGTTTAAGTAGTTGTATGATAGGTAGTTTATATGCCTTAGGTAAATTACCAGAATACCCTTTTCATGTATAATTGATAATTAAGCATATGTAACCTAAACCTTTGTCACATAACTGATTATGTAACATGTTTAGGCATATAACACTTGTCATAGGGCTAGTTAGGCGGTCCGAACGCGTTTCACGCGCACGACGCGTTAAAGTAGCATATGTTACCTTAATGGGTCGCGATGGGTCGAAAGCACTTAGGTTTGGTTTCATTGTAGTATGTAGGCCTTGTTAAACCATATCATATGAGTTCCAATACTCATTTGGTTTACCAAGCCTCATCCTATCCAATCTTTCGATTTGAGTCCGGTTTATTTATATAGTATTGGATTTGCCGACTGATTCCGTGCTCCCTCTAGCTTTGTTTGGTTGTTGTTCAAGACCCCCAAGCATTCTCAGGCGAGTACATTTTTCCCCTCTTTTACTGTTTTCAACTGTTTTGGGGTGACTCATATGTGCTAAATGTTTTATCAATGGTTTCGAGAACAATTACAATGTAGTTTCAAGAACAATAACAATTATTTCAAGAACGCTAACAATGATTTCAAGAACGAATACAATGATTTCAAAAACTAATAACAATTTCAAAAAGTGAACAAACTTGTTGGTTGTAGTTTACATGACCGATGACATTCATTAGCAATGATCAAGCCGACCAGTATTAGGTTATGGTACCATAGGATCTGACAAATCCCGTTATTTACTGCACCCATTGTTATGTGTGGGGGTTGTGGGTAGCGACTGAATCTGTAATCATTAACTTATCCTTTGGTAAGGGTTTGTTAAGAACGAGAACGAGAGCGAGATGGAGCGAGGAACGCGTCAAGAAGGTTTGAATGTTATTAGAGAATCGACCATAAAGTAGTTTCACAATTAAAATATTAACTTACCCTTTGGTAAGGGTTTGTTAAGAACAAGAACAAGTTTTAATATTTGGGTAAACATTTGTACATGATTGACATTTGATCATGCATTTCCCACAAAACATAACTTTGATTTAAACCAAGTTTTACTTCAATACTTTGTTTTTGTGCATATGGTTTAGTTGAGACATTTCACTTGCCATACATGACATTTTGACATAGACATTTGACATGGATATTTGACATAGACATTTGACATGGATATTTGACATAGACATTTGACATGGATATTTGACATAGACATTTTGACATGATTTACATCTTGACATGAATACTTTGACATATTACCCAATACATTTGACAATTGATTTAAACATAGACTTCTTACATTGGTTGGTTTGGATTGATTAAGTGATTATGTAACGATGCGTGTGTAATATGATACAAGCATGGTGGATACGCCGCTGGTACTTCCTATATATAAGTGTTTGTATGGTATTACATATCATAGCGTTATTTGAATCATTTCAGTTTGAGACATAGAACATTTTATACAAATAACATACTTTTCACAAGACATTGATTTATAAACAACTTATCTTATGCAAACTCATTTTACATGGTTATTCATTTAATCATGCATTATTCTCTTATTTATACTTATCATCCGAACTTATTATTTTTCAAATGATTTACAAAGACAAAGCAAATTACAAGGTTCATGACTAAACATTTTCTTAAACAGAAGTCATGAATCTTATTTTCACAAAACCTATGTACTCGCCAGCATTTCTTTGCTGACCTCGTTTTCACATATGTTTCAGGTATTGTTGGATGATATCGATTGATAAGATGCATGCTCACATAGGACTGGACAAGGCCTTAGTGACTCAATAACAATGATAGACTATGTTTAAATAGTGTAATTAGATTTCCAGACGATGTAATTACTCAATGTTTAATAAAACGAAACACTTTTGATATCCATGGTTATGAAACATTAATTCTGTTGCAACACGCCCCGATGTTTCCGCCGCGATTTGTTGTTTTACGCGGTCGGGGTGTGACATCAGGAATTAGTTCGGCTTCCTGCGTGGTCAGTTGGAAGACTCTTGCGTTCTGGTTAGGTACTTTAGTCATCTTAGCTAACCTTAATTAACAGGTTTCACAAAAGAAAATCTTTATACTTTTACTGAAATCCCAACTTTAAAGAGTAATGCCGTTCATTTCTTCGTATAAATTACGAGAGTGAAAATAAAATAACGTTTATCATCAAAATTTATAGATACACACACGCTGATAAACCTAAATTTATCATTTATCATACCTGTTCTTGAGTTATCCTTAAGGGTCAATTATTTAAGGCTTTCGAATTTCCTTATAGATATACATATCTATATAATTATTTATTTCATGTATACCTTATTTATAAGGTCAATATATATAATAGGTTTACGTTCCCAAAAATAGAGTAGACATCGCTGGAGTGATTTTATTAACATATACCTCATTTCACCCGGTTTCACCGGAGAGGTATCCTCATCTTACCCGAACAAGCTGGAGTGTTACCACATCATACCTAGCTTTGCCAGAAAGGTAATTATTATTGTATTTCTCATACTTAGAATCACAAATGTTCATTATTTAGTATAGCTTGTACATGGAAATTAGTATTCTCATGAAAGATCATATTCTAGAATGAGTAATACAAATAAACAAGATATAACAGTGGCCAATTGTTATTGCTTATTTATTATATTTTCACTTTTCTAGTTATCATCCTCATGATATACCAATATCCATCCCAATTTAGCTATACAATTATTTAGCTTATACTAAAGCATTAAAATTTCTTGTACTACTAAGTGTTGGTTTCTTCTAGGTTTCCGTTATTCTCATTACTTCGTTGTTCATCTGCATCTATCAATTATTAATTATCACAGGCTCATATTTAGTACAAATATTTAGGTACAACTGTATAAACAGATTAAACTTTGCGACCTTTATATATATATATATATATATATACATGTCTATTACAAATTACAATTGAAATTCAAATATACTAGGGGTTGTGCATTCATAATTTATTTAGCCTATCTAGGAATATTATGCTCAGCATGCTTTTATACAAGGTTTATTCTCTCTCCTCTTACTAAGTTGTTCATCTAATGGGCAAAGTTCCTTTAAATTTTCTGGCTCATAAGTGATATGGATGCTAGTACTAGGTCAGGGTGTTAAGAGATAAGATAATTTATAAACTTTTCTGGTTGAGATCTAATTTCATTGGTTGGTCCGGGTTTGGCGGTTTAACTTAATTAAAAGTTAACATTTACTGTTGTAGTGGCTAACATATAGAGATTTGCCCATTGTCCATCTAATTCATCTTCCCATGGTGGGTTAGTGCCTATTTCCTGAGTTTCCTTATTAATCATCACTCCTTTTGGTTGTGACTTCTTTATTTTCTCTTGACTTTTTCTAATAACCCAACTTCTTTTCTTAGTAGTAAGTGGTTTCTCAAACTGTGCCTTACGAATAAATATTCCTTCCTCAGTATCTGCTGAGTATCTTGAGGAATTTGATTGAAATGAGGTTCCCTTATCTTTTGGTGAACTATCTAATTGATGATAGATGTCCGAAATTCTTTGCTTACCCATACTGTAAACTAACAAATAGTCAAATAACACAACAAACACATAATCACATAATAGCAATCAGAAAAATTAAGTATTTCTAAATACTTAATAGGCTTAAATCAATGGCTCTGATACCATCTTTTTCTGTCACGGCCCCCGTCCCGGTTTGACCCGGTCCAGGAGCCGCGGGACAGAAACCCGTGGTAATTATTATGATGGCAGCGGAATTTTTAACAGGATCTTTTAAAACTTGAAAATGCCCAAATTTATTTATTTCACAAATTGGGAATAACACCCATAATTTACAATAAAGGTGATTTCACTGGAAAATCCCTGTTTTTACAAAAACATGTTTCTTTATTTTAGTGAGCCACTACTTGTAGTGCTACACAGTACTTTTTCCTGGATCACAGCAGATCACCTGAAACATGTTTTAAAAAGGTTTTATCAGCAGGGAAATACTTGCGAGTCACTCAAGTTGCACAAAATGACACATTGTTATAATATACAGTATTAAGGGTGATTACATTGTTTCTATCAACCAATTACCCCAAATCGGTATTTGTCACTCGACTGTATCTGTGACTATGGTCAGATCACCCATTGGCTAACCCGTTGTCCAATGGTGACGGGTATCAAGTAATGTATACAAAACCCCACATACCAGCAGTAATTAAAGATTACAAAGACTTAATCCATGTAATTATAACTTTGAAAACATGTAGAGTTGTAAGAAAACAATTTGATAAAAAGAGAATGACTCACATTGCAGATTTAATGGGCAGAGTTTAGCCTACTGATAAGCCTTGTAATCTAAATTAAATGACAATGCATACGAACTAGGTCAGTAACTTAATATAACATTTACGATAACTCACGAGTTCGAAACCCTCACAACGAATGACAAAGTGCAACACTCAAACATCCATCGAATTTACGACGAATGACAAAGTATAGCCCTAATGTGGGCAGCACTTAAACATCCATCGGATTGGTTTCAATCGATCGGACATTGAATCGTAGCAGGATCGAGTTATTACCTTGTTATCGCGGTAGAATTTCGTGTTGTGTGTGTGTTTTGAAGTAAAAGACGATATCTCAGTCTAGGAAACGAGTTTTTACGTCGAACCAACGCCAAACTTCAAGTGCCAATGCCCTGTACTTATACTGGAAAAACGGCGCCCTCGCGTGGCGCGAGGGCCTGGCGCGTGGGGCGAGGGGTACTCCCCTAGCATAGGGTAGCCCCGTGTCTAACTAGCTTGGGTGAGTCGACGGTTCGTTAAATTTCGAATTCGACAACGAACTGTTTAGATAATATCAATTAGGGAATACCCCCCGAGTTTTAGGGGCCCTGGTTCTAGTTCCGATTGTTCTGAAATTTTTAGGGGCCATACAGTATTACTTGGGGGGTCTCAATTAGGGTTTCCTATTGGGAAAAATAAAATAAGAAATTGGACTTTTGGTGAGAGTTGTTACATTTTATAAACTCTGAAATTATTTCCTAACTACGATCCTGATGAAAATTTTTCCGCTGCATATTTAATAAACACCGATACCATCTGACTGGTTCACGGTTCCCGCTCCCAGGATGGGGTCGGGGGCTGTGACAGCTTCCTTTTAAAATACTTGCAGTAGGGTGCAGAGGTAGAACCTACATTTTTCCCTCGGTTAAAATTTCCAGAACGGAATTCTTGGGTAAGCTTCTGGGCTAGGTTCCTCCTCTGATCCTCTTCTCGAGTACGCACTAACTCATCTGTCAAGGTGTTTGCTAGTTCTACGGCTTCTTCTATGGTTTGAGGTCTAGTTGCCTTGACTACATGCCTAATTTCATTGATTAATCCCCAGATATAACGGGAGATTAATACTGGTTCAGGTGATGCAAGGGTTGGCACTATTCTAGCGTATTCAAAGAATAGCGTAGTATAACCCTTACTATCTAACCCAGTCATCCTAAGGTTTAGGAACTTGTTGGCTATCTGTTCCTTTTCATTGGGAGGGCAGAATTTTCTTTCTGCCTTGTTTTTAAATTCCTCCCATTCCATATTGTAAGTTCTATCAC
Source organism: Helianthus tuberosus (assembly GCA_030545235.1). Taxonomy (NCBI): domain Eukaryota; kingdom Viridiplantae; phylum Streptophyta; class Magnoliopsida; order Asterales; family Asteraceae; genus Helianthus; species Helianthus tuberosus. Next base: position 205,132,178 of record CM060367.1, on the reverse strand, counting down.
TTCCCCTAGACTGGAGGATAGTGTTCCACCATTCTAAGGCTGAGTTCTTAAACAGATTGGAAGCAAACATTATATTATCCTCTTCCACGCATTTGCTTATTCTTAAGACTGCCTCAGTCTTTTCTATCCAGCGTAGAGCTGCAACGGCCCATTCATTGCCCGAGAATTCCATTGGTTTACAAAACCAGAATTCTTTATAAGAACAACCATAAGACATGGTTCTTCTTCTTTTGGGAATGGGCACTTGAAGTATGGGTCCATTGTTTACGCTGTGTTTAGGTTCAGTGGGTCGTTTACTATCACGTTTACTTTTATTATCAGCTTCCTTGACCGTTTTGATAATATATGGCATCGCATCTATTATCCCTTGTGCCATTATGTGTTGCATGGCACTGTTATCCACTTGGTTTCCATTATTGTTGTTGTTCGGGTTATCGTTATCAGGGTTATTGTTACTCTGGTTATCATTATTCTGGTTTTCCTGGTTCACTTCGTTGTCCATCTGAATTTTAAACATTTGCCAATTATTAATATCACAAAATAATATTTAAGGCAAACAATCACACAACACACATATTGGTCAAAAGCGTCGAGCATTGCGACTTGCTCTTTCTTATAGTATGCATCTATTACAAACTAAAACTGGAATTTAAAATTACAATACTAATATGCGTCACTAACCACAAAGTGGTCTATACTACGATAGATTTATTATTATTATTATTATTATTATTATAAAATATTTTTTTTTCATACATACATATTATATATATTATTATATTATTATTATCACCGTCACTGATATGGGTTCATCCAGAACTCCATATTACGCTCGTCGTACTTCCAGACGAGTCGTTCTCCAACCTGTCTCATCCTCTCGCTACTTTCTAAAATCTCTTCTTTGAAAGTTCGGAGCTCTTGCACATTTTCTACACACATTGGGGGTGCAGGTGCTGGTACTGGGTCTGGGTACTGTGGCATGGGTTCTTCCTGAGGGTACGGATTCTCTAGGATTTCCCTAATGTATTCATCATTATCGTAGTAGGGATATAGAGTGTTCAGACCTGGGTAGGCTGCTAAGTTTGGCATGGGTTCGTCTGTTAGGTGGTAGCGTTGCACATAATCCCTATGATCATCAAACCACGGATCGTAGTCTGGGTCTAAGGGATTGGGTGCTGGTATCCTAGGTATCTCTTCTGGGTTAAAATCATGCATTTGGACTTGGTTTTCTGGGTTGTTTTCAATCTCCATTGGTTGCATGGGAAACAAGGGTAATGGTTGTGGGGCTACTAGTTGCTCCAGGTTTAGGTCGGCAGCTGTGGATGCTAAAATATGGAAGTTTGCTAAACTCCTATTAAGCATGTCTTGGGTGTGGGCATCGTTTTCTCTTTTAGCGGCTGCTAGGACTCGCTGCTGTTGTAACTTTTTCATTCTCTTCCTACGCTCATGTGCTCCCCTACTGAACCATACTCTCTTTTTTCTTAGGGAATGACTCTTCAGACTGAGCCTTAAACATGAATATCCCATTTTCATTGTCAACTGAATACCCAGAGAGGGTAGGCTGTGAAGAGGTGCCTTCGCTTCTAGGTGAGCCGGACAACTGACGATAGGCGTCGGAGGGTCCTTGATCGCTCATACTGTAAACTAACAAATAGTCAAATAACACACAACAATAAAATACAGATATGCACGTATTTTCGTAATTAATTTCCTAACAATTTGAATAATATTTTGGTGTCTGCAGAACAGTTTTGGTGGTATCTAGTGTTTATCAATTTGGCAGCGGAAATTACATCAGGACCGTAGTTTGGAAATATTTTATCAGAGTAAATACCACACTTCATATAAATATATTGGGATAAAACCCAAGTTTCATTACAAACAGTTTTATAGGGATAAACCCCATTTTATTGAAATAAAACATCTTCTTTTATTTAGGTAACTTTTATAGCCACTTTTTCCAAGCCTTCATTGCTGTCCAGCTGGCTTCAAGTTGGCTTCACATTTTGTTACCTGAAACGCGTTTAAAAACATTTTGTCAGTGGGAAATACTGGTGAGTGAATCCCAGATTAATCAAGAAGAGTTTTATCTTTTGACAGTATTGAGAGCTATTACAATGTTTATTTCTACACAATTACTCATTCAGTATTGTCAATCCTGACTGGTGGGTCATATTACACATTGGATAACTCTTTGTCCAATGGTAACGTGTTCCACATTTTGTATACAAAACCCCAACATACCGGCAATAATTGAACAACTACAAAGACTCAATCACTGCTTAATCGTATTGTAAAATATTTAAGGTTTTGTAAAAACAGTTTGCAAAAAAGGAGATTACTCACATTGCTGTCTTAAGGTTTCCTTTAAGGGTTTCCTGGTGACTATCTATTAATTACACAAATGTACACGCGTTAGTATAATAACCCAATATTTACATTAGTAATACCCTCCCCGAGACGGCATTCCAACGACTACGTCGGGCAGAACCACGACAGCCGTTACGGAACCCTGGATCAATCGGGCAGCGTATCTAATACGTAACCAGGGTTATAATACTTACAACGGGGTAGAACTTCGTTAATTAGAGGAGTATTATGCCCGAAAAGCACTTTGACTATATAGAAATTCGTGAGAGAGAAAGAGATTGAACGATCAGAAGTGAAAGTTGATGGCCTCTATTTATAGGTGACCTTTCGACTTCCCTCGCGGCCCGCGGAGACCAAAGGGTCGTCTTACGCAGTCCGCGACATAGGGTGCTAGGCTGTAGCCTTGTCCGGTCATGGGGCAGGCTCAACACGCGTGAAGACACGTGGCAGCTCCGGGTGCAGCCCCGTAGCCAGGCGCTCGCGCCCCGCGTAGGAGGTAGCCATGGGCTACGCACCCCGCGACAGCTCTTTTAAATTTTGTTTTTAATTAAATTTAATAAAAATAAAGGTATTCGGCGTCCGTTTTCTCATACAGGGTATAATTTAGGACATATAGGGACATTTTAAAATATATTAGGGGTGTTGGAATATTTTGGAGGGTTGTTATACAATGTCTGTCATTAAGTCTTGATCAATGTTAGGAGTTTGGCAGGCTTTAAAGATCTTTAGGACTTTTTCAATTTGCCAAGAAGACGAGCTGCATTCCGGATATTCTCACCTCTTTTCTCTATGGCATGGTGATGGTAGGTCATCCTTGTTACACTTAACAAAAAGGTGAAGCAAGCGGATAATACATATGCAATCATACTTGATATCTGCTCAAACAACATTTCATCATTCGGCCAATTTTCTTGCTAACTGTAGTGCATCATTGTACTCCGACTGATTTTATACGTTCCCAACAACTTAAGAATATCCATTGATGAACTTCCTTTGCAAGCCTGTTTCTGAAGATCACTTGATTGCAAAGTCCAGTAGGGGTGCTTAAAAAAATCTGTATCTGAAACCAAATCCAAAATATCCGAAAATTCGTACCCGAAATATCCGAATCATCCAAACTTTCGGATATCAGATAATCCGAATTTTGGATATTGATTTCAAAAAACTAAAAAAAATAGTAAACCATTTTATATGAGAATTATGTTTAGTTTAAATATGAGCACTATGTTTAGTCTAAATATAGTACATAATAGTAATAATAATCGGATCCGGATGTGGATATTTGATTTTTTTTTCTTTTCAGTGTTGTAGATTTGGAAAATCTAATACATGTTTAGTTTTAATATATGCACGAAACAGAATTTTCGATTTCGTTTTTTAAAAATTCGGATATCAATTTTGGATACGGTTCAGATGTTAATATTCACTATCCGAAATTTTTAGATATTTGAAAACTAGATAATTCGATCTTGAACACCTCTAAAGTGCGGTACACTTCCTCTTCTGTCCACACACGTCTTGCTATTTTTCTTGAGTCTACCAAGCCACCAGGCACATCAAGACATTCTTCAATAATTCTTACAAAGTGGAGGCCTTCTCTTATGCTAGAAAGTAAACCCATGATCATCCGCAATGTTATGAAGTGCAATGGCGGTTGCAGTTAGTGTTATGATTACCAGGCTCCAACAATTCTTGGGTTTTTCTACACTTCAACTTGAAAATTTGTTATTATTGAAGCCAATTACCACATTGAAACCTGTTGATTTCTCTATAAGTTTAACAAGATTCGCAGGCTCTTCTTTTCGCGACTTATCGATGAGGAGAGTTGTAGAGTGAAGCGACTTATCGACGAATAGGGTAATGTAACCTGGCGGGGCATCAGCAGCAGTTTGACCCTTGGCCGGGTAGCGAGCATCCCACTCGTGCGCAAACTGTTGCCCACAGACTACCTGCTCAAACAGCCATTCTTCCCACTTTAATGGCGGCATAACACCACCAGTCCCCTCAACTTCTACGACATCTTCAACGCGCTCAGACATAATGACAAAAAGTTTTGAAAAAAATCTGAGAAACAGATAAAAACTTGAAGATTTGAAGAAGACTTGAAGAAGTTTTGTAGGAAACTTGAAGATCTTTGAAGAACAGCTTGAAGATTTGAAGATTCAAAGCAGGAAAGAGAGAGAATTCAAAGGAAACGTGAATTCCTCTTTGCCTTTTCACCTATTTATACCCATCGCATCTAATGCGATGGGTAATCGTGCCGAACAACTGGCAGCGCGTGTCCATCCACAGCTTGACAAGTCAGGCGGGAAAACCGAAACAACAGTTATCACGCGCGCGTGGGCATTACTATCCTGACATAAGACGAAACGACGCGCCTGACAATGTGACAGCATGATCGTCACTGTCTCAGCAGTCACTTCAGCAGTCGCCTTCGCAACCAACCTGTCAGAAGATGCTCTTTTCAAATTTCGAGGTTGTTGCCGCCCCAAAAAGGAGAGATAACATCAGAAGGAAGCTAGCTAGCGGTGTCGTAAAATCAACAAGCTAACAACACGTGCGCTAGCTTTCTAACACACATGTTGGTTTCCTAAACTCTAGATCAAAGCACACACTTACTTTTTATTTATAGTCCAGAGCTCCAACCACTTGCCTCGCACATGGAAGCAACACTGGACTGGGGGGACTTGAAGGGGTATGGTCCCAAATCCTACGCCGACCAAATGAGTTGGCCTCATGTCGCGCGCGAGACCATTACCAAAGTAAACAAAGGGTGCACTCCCAGCCGCGCGCGAGATCAGGACCAAGACAGAACCATTTCTAACACTTAGTTCCTTTGACAAAAGACCTAGCTTTCTTGAGCCTGAGCCGGCTACACGGGTTTGCCTCGGGCCGCACTCAGAGACAAGAAGCGCAAAGTAACATCGGACAAGTAAAGAAGGTACAAGTGGCCGGGCAGTGGGCCAATAGGCGCTCAACAGGCTGTCTCAGATCACGCTGCACGATGAACAATCATGCAAAGGACAAGGCATAGGAAAATACAAATTTTATGGAACATAATCCTACTTGGGTTTTTTTTTAATTAATTTTATAGGTGTGAAGTGATTGCGAGAGACACCAATAAGTGTTGGAAAGAATTGGAGAGATTTAAGAATACAAATTTTGATTTTGAAGAAAACAAAGTTAAAAGTTGCGGTTATGATGAAAACAAGCTGAAACAAGTATAGATGGAGAAATCGTTTAAATCATAGATTATTAAGAGTGAATTAGAAAAAAGTGAAATAGTAATATAATGGAATATGGATATTTGACGTTGGATTAAAAAATCCAATAAGAAAAATTAAACTAAAAAGTTAATTGGATCTCAAAAAATTGGATCGCAAGAAAACGATTGGAATTCTTTGGTTTTTGTTAATTCTAAGACAATTAAATTTTTGTTTCATAAGTTGTAATTGTTATGTTTTGTTTTGTTTTGTATTTCACTTGATTGATTTACTCCTTATGTCCGGTTAGAGCCTTTTAGTTTCACCATTAGGGTTTATTGGGTTTATTTTTATAATTTGATTCTAAAATTATGTGAAATAGTTAGGTTCCATTCAATTATTTAATGATTTGTTTGTTCGATTCTTATTTTTAATATAGATTCAATTTGGAAAAATATTAGCTTATTAATAAACTTGATCAACTTATTAAATTTTTTTTTTTCTAAAAAAGTTCAAGGAAAATCACAATTTAAACATATCTACTCGATCAAGTCTTTTATCAAAATAAACTTTGGCCGTAATATTTTAAATACTAAACTTTAAAGTTTAAAGTGAGAAAGCTACTCGCTAGAAAATACAACCAATTCATAAGGACACATGTGGAAGACTAGAAGACCATGATAACTCCATAAAATAAAATCTAGTATAGCCATGATTTTTTGTAAAAAAAAAATAGTGTATTTTTTCATCGAAATTTCGCAGGACTAATTAAATTACATGTTCACTGGAGTAGCTTAGTTTGGGTCCGGGGTCCCCACCCCTCTCCCTCATCTCGTTTTTGGTTTGTAGTGTAAATTTTATCAAAAAATTCATATGTATTGAGTCTGCCCCTTATTTTTTCGGGCTCCTAATCAATGTACTAAATCCTCCCTTTTGTGACGTTACATATTACTTTTATTCTAAAATAGAGGGGTTAACTGTTAAGGATTCTTTGTATCAAAAAGCAGCCATGCATGTTCTCATATTCTTGCTATGGAGACCGAATCTTAGCTACTTCATTTGTACAACTGCTATTTGTCCATTCTGGTCCTACCTTCTTCTTTCGTTTCTTATAAAAGCTTCCAAAATCTTCTACAAAAGTGCTAAAATTTGAATTTCAACTTTTTAGATTTTACGTATTTTAATTTTGTTTTGTTTTGCACGCAGACACTTCACACAGGAGGCAATTATTGTTCATATCAAAGAATGAATATCATTTTCTGTTAAAAATATCATATATATATTTTATTTCAGTTTTAATGTTTCTAATATTTATTTTTATCTTGTTTCCTTTGAGGTGTGATCCATTTAGGGTTGTCCAAACTGCTCGACGATCGAAGATCGCTCGAAAAATGATCGAAAAATGCTCGCTCGATTCCCGCTCAGTTTGTAAATGAGCCGATCGGATCGGTTCGATTCAAATTCAATCCGAGCATGAGCAAGGCTCCGCTCGCTCGACGATCGCTCGGTTTCGCTCGAATTATTTTTATTAATAATTAATATATATATATATATACATATATATATATATATATATATATTATATATTTTATAGATTAAAAACCCAAAAAATATAATAGCCTAAAATAATTAAAAGCCCATATTTAGTATAAAAATCTAACCCTAAATCTATTTCCTATAACAATTCACTCATTCAGTCGCCGCTCTCAAGTCTCAACTGCTCAGTGTCTCCGTCGACTCTCAGTCTCCTTTTCCAACTCAATTCATCATCGGCTCAAGTGTCTCCGACTCAATTCATCGGACAATCATCGGCTCAAGTGTCTCCTAAAAGGTTAGTCGCTCCTGTTTCAGTTCCTGCAACATATCGTTAAATATATGTATCCATTCATTCTTCAATAATCGTTAAATATCTGTTTCTGTTCGCTCCATTCTTTATTCGTCGCCTCGTCGGACTTGTTTCAGGCTTCAATCGGTATGTTTTTTTGTTAATTAATCGTTTCAGGCTTCAATCGGTATGTTTTTTTGTTAATTAATCGTCGGACTTGTTTCAGGCTTCAATCGGTATGTCTTTATTCGTCGCCTCGTCGGACTTGTTTCAGGCCTCGTCGCCTCGAAGATCGATCGAAGATCGCTCGACGATCGCTCGAAAAATTCAATCCGAGCATGAGCATCACTTTTGCGATCGGTTTTACAAATTTGATCCGCTCGGATCGGATCGGTTATAATTCAATCCGAGCATGAGCATACCCTCGATCGGATCGGATCGGATCGTGAACACCCCTAGATCCATTGGTGCTAAGCTCATTTCCTTTGGTCTCCTGTTCCGGCTGGGCTTATGTTCGTGGGCTGCTCATTGGGCTAAGGGTTTCTCGTTTGCTTCCTTATAAAAGAGGGGTGTTGTCTCGGGATTACACACACCGCCTCTCATTGTTTCTCCTTCTCAAAACCCTATCATCTACTGATCCCTCACACGTACATTCGTGAGGAATCCTTTTGTTCTTGTTTCTAATCCTTTGATTCATCTGTAAAGCCTGTTAATCTGTGATGACTGGCTAGTGTTCTTGTACTGTTATACGAAGAAGTCTATTAATAAAACTGCATTTTATCTTGTATTGTGGTTTAATCTTTGAAGTTCTGACATGGTATCAAAGCTCCAAGGTTAATTTGGTGCTCTGGTGATCTTCCGCTGCACTCTCCGTTGCCTGTTTCTCCGGTTGTTTCAGTCCAAGGACTCTGAATTAAAGGTTGTTTTGGTGGTGGTTCTTTGGTGGTCTTGTGGTCCGCCGTATCTATTTCCTGGATCCATTTTGATCGTGGTTCCTGCGCCGCTGTTGGAAATACGAAACCCTAATTTTTAGGGTTTTCTCATCGGATTGTTTGAAGAACTTCTTGTTGGTCCCTTTTAGGGCAAACCAACAGATCTAGTCTTCTGTCTTCTGATCAAGTTCTTGTAACCCTAAATGAAGGTTACAAGTCTTCATCCTTTGGGCTTTGCACGCACCCACTGTGAGATTGTTCCATTCCTTTTTTGTTTTTTGTTTTGCATCATTCTATACCGTTGTGTCTAGGCATATTGATACCGGGTTTTTAGGTGAGACCGGTTTGATTTGGGATACAGAGAGGGTCTACTCTGTTGCATTTGTCTGTGTCTTTAAGCTCCCTGAATATTGTCTGCGGAGGCACCTTTTGAGTGATGAACCTCTGATCGGACCTCTGTTCAGGCTTCGCTTCGTCCCTGACCTATTGTCCTTTGCTTCTGCTTGTTTTTTGTTGTGCAGATTCTGTGATTATCTGTTTTCATTGTGACAGTGTGACTGTTTCCTTTGCTGTTACTGCACTTGTGATTATCTGCTTTATTGTGACTGTGTGCTATAATGCCTGATACAGAAAATCAAGGTGAATCCTCTGTCACTTTGGTTTGTAAATTAGATGCAAGTGACCCGTTATACCTGCATGCTAGTGACTCTAGTAGTCTCATTATTGTTAATATTAAATTGAAAGGAACTGAGAATTATGTGGTATGGTCAAATGCTATGAAACTTGCTTTAACTGCTAAGAATAAGCTAGGGTTCATTAATGGTACTTGTACCAAATCAACTAAAGATGATGTTCTAGCAAGTCAATGGGATAGATGCAACTCTGTTGTTTTAACTTGGATTCTCAACTATGTTTCTGAAGAATTATATGTTGGTCAAGTTTACTCTAGGCTTGCTAGTGAAGTCTTGAGTGACTTAAAGGACACTTATGACAGGGTTGATGGGTCAGTTGTGTTTGGGTTATACCAAAAGATTAATTATGTTAAGCAAAATAGGGCTAGTGTTTCAAAATATTATCATAAACTCAATACTATGTGGAAACAATTTGATGCCATGGTTCAACTACTTTCCTGTACTTGTGATGCTTTAACTAAATACAATGAATTCAGTCAACTGATTAAACTTATGCAGTTCTTAATGGGATTAGATGACATTTATCAACCTGATAGAACAAACCTGTTAACTAGGGATCCTTTACCTACTGTCAAAATGCTTTTTCTATCATTTCTAGAGAAGAATCACACAGAGATTCAAATAAATCCTCAAAAATTCCCAATGTTGGCTTTGTTGCCAAGGCAACACAATATAATGAAAATAAAAAAAAAAACGTTTTAGCAAAGGTCCTAATCCAAACTTAAAATGTACTCATTGCAATAAGGTTGGTCATGTGATTGAAAAATGTTTTGAACTTCATGGTTATCCACCAAACTATAGAAATAAGTCAAATCAAAACAATTCTCAATGGTCTAAAACAAATGTGTCTGCTAATAGTTCTGTTGCCAATGCTATGAATGATCAATCTGCTAATTCTTCATTGAATGCTTTAACTGCTGATCAATTTTCTAAGTTGCTAGGCCTTCTAAATGAAAATAAGCTGGAAGATTCTCCCAAATCTAACATGAGTGGTAAGTGCTATAGTGCTTTCACTTCTCTAGGATCCTATAAAAACACCTATTGCTTTAACTCCAGTTTTTTCCATCAAAATAAACTAAAATGGATCGTTGATTCGGGGACTAATCAACATATGGTCATGAACAATGACAACATGTTTAATCTGGTTGATGTGTCTGAGTATGATATTACTATCAAACATCCAAATGGAACTGATGCTAAAGTTAAACAAATAGGACGCTTTAAACTCTCTGAAGATGCGATCTTGAAAGATGTCTTTGTTGTCCCTGAATATTGTGTGAATCTTATCTCTGTTCACAAACTTGCTAAAGATAACAAACTTAAAGTTGTTTTTGACGAGCATAATTGTTATATTCAGGATGTATCCTTAAAGAGAAACTTGGTGATTGGTAGGCAAATGGATGGTCTTTATTTCTGTGGTAATTCTAGTAAACCGGTGATTGCTTGCTTTAATAAAACTGAAACAATAAAGCTCTGGCATTCCAGACTTGGCCATCCTGCAGACCAAGTCCTACATGTTCTAAAACTTAAAAATGAATTAGGATAAGCTGAGCCATGTGACACGTGTCACAAGGCCAAACAGCATAGAATTCCCTTTCCCTTTAGTGACCATAAGTCTAAAAATGTTGGTGACCTTGTTCATCTTGATGTTTGGGGTCCGTATAAACGACCCAGTCTTGATGGGTATAAATTTTTTCTCACCATTGTAGACGACTACTCCAGATCTGTCTGGGTCTACCTAATGAAATCCAAAACTGAAGTGTTTGAAAATATTAAAAACTTATATGATCTTATCCTCACTCAATTTGAAACAAAAATCAAATTTTTAGAAGTGATAATGGGTCTGAATTTATTAACACTCAAATGGAAAACTTTGTTAAAACTCATGGCATACTTCATCAAACTTCTTGTACCTACACTCCCCAACAAAACGGGATTGCTGAAAGAAAACATAGGCACCTCCTGAATGTTACAAGAGCTTTATTATTTCAATATGGTATTCCTTTCAGATTCTGGTCTGAATGTGTACTCACTGCTGCTTATCTGATTAACAGGACACCCTCTTCTGTGTTAGGTGGTAGAACCCCTTATGAATTGCTTTATGGTTTTGAACCTTCTCTTGATCACTTGAAATTTTTTGGATGTCTATGTTATTTTACTGTCTTAACTAATACCGATAAACTTGAAGAAAGAGCTGAACAATGTGTCTTTATGGGATACTCAAATCTAAAAAGAGGATACAAACTTTGGAGTTTGGATCAAAGGACATTCTCCTTCTCACGAGATGTCAGTTTTTATGAAACCATTTTCCCTTTTAAAACCAAGCTTTTTTCTGAACTTGATCTTGACAAAACAAATTTTTTGAATCATTCCAATTTGTTTGATATCTATGAACCTTCAAGTGATACAAATCCCAATGATGAAGAGAATGAGTCTCCAGATTCTGTACCTGAGACACAGTAACACAGTAGCTCAAATGAGCCAGTTGATGTTGCTGACACTCAGCAGTCATTTACTTCATGTGACATGGCTAATGTTCAGCATCATAGTGAGTCTCAAAGTGAGTCTGTGAGGGTTGAGTCAAGTGGTACAAATGATGAATCAGTCCTTCCTTCCTGAGGGTAACCAACCTAATCTTAGAAAGTCCACTAGACATTTGTCTGCCCCTAAGAGGTTTAGTGACTTCATTGTTGGAAATGCTAAATACAGTTATAATAAAGTTGTTAACTATGCTAATCTATCTAGTGAAAATATGTGCTTTGCTGCCAACTTAAATAAAACTTCTGAACCTGTTAAATATAAAGAAGCATGTAAAGATAAAAGGTGGATAGATGCCATGAATTATGAACTATCTGCCTTATATAGTAATGACACTTGGGATATAGTTGATCTTCCAAATGGGAAGAAACCTATTGGGAGTAAATGGGTTTACAAAGTCAAATACAAATCAAATGGTGAAATAGATAGGTTTAAGGCCAGGCTTGTTGCCAAAGGCTTTAGTCAAGTTGAGGGCATAGATTTTAAGGAGACCTTTTCTCCCGTTGTCAAAATGGTCACGGTCAGATGCATCATCAGTCTGTCCGTGCAAAATAACTGGCCCATCTATCAACTTGACGTCAATAATGCCTTCCTTTATAGAAATCTAAAGGTGGAAGTCTATATGACCCCTCCTGATGGTTTAAATGTAAATAACAAAAACAAAGTTTGCAAGTTAAAAAGGTCCCTGTATGGCTTAAAACAGGCCCCTCGTATGTGGAATGAAAAACTTGTTCAAGTTCTTATTAAAATTGGCTTTATTCAGTCCAAGTGTGACCATTCTATGTTTGTTAAGTCTGATAATTATGTGTTTATTGCCTTGTTAGTCTATGTTGATGACATTGTGTTAACAGGAAATAATGTTGATGAAATTAATAAAGTGAAATCCTTTTTAAAAAAGGAGTTTCAAATTAAAGACCTTGGTTCTTTAAAATACTTTCTTGGTATTGAAGTCATTAAAAACAGTGAGGGTATTTGTCTCACCCAAAGAAAATATTGTATGGATCTTTTGAATGAATATGGGATGAGCGGCTGTAAGCCGGTTAACTGTCCCATAGAACAAAACCACATTTTGACAAAAATGAGTTAAAATGAGGAATTCAAAGATGTTAGTATCACTGAATATCAAAAACCTGTAGGCAAACTTATTTATCTTTCTCACACTCGTCCTGATATTGCCTACGCCATTCATTATCTGTCCCAATATATGCATAAACCAACCGAAGCTCATTCTCAGATAGCCTTTAGGCTGCTGAGGTATTTAAAGAATGCTCCCGGCTGTGGCATCATGTTTAAACAAAGTGATTCATTACAATTATCTGCCTATGCTGATTCTGATTGGGCTTAGTGTGTTGACAGTAGAAAGTCTGTCACAGGGTATTTTATCTTTCTCGAAAACTCTTTAGTTTCCTGGAAAAGTAAGAAACAAAGCGTTGTCTCTCGTTCCTCTGCTGAAGCAGAATATAGATCCATGTGCAGTGCCTCTTGCGAAATCTTGTGGCTGATAAATGTTCTAAGGGAACTAGGGGTCAATGTTGCCTTACCAGTGACACTGAGATGTGATAACAGTGCAGCCATTTCAATAGCTGCAAATCCGGTGTTTCATGACAAAACAAAACATTTTGAGGTTGATTTATTCTTCCTTTGGGAAAAAATAGCAGCAGGTATCATAAAAACGTCTGGTATAAAGTCTGAGTTCCAGCTTGCATATGTGTTTACAAAAGGGCTGTTACCAAGGCATCATGAAGAAATGTGTAAGTATCTGGGTCTCATAAACCTTTTTAAACATTAAAACTAGGAGGGGTGTTAAAAATATCATATATATTTTATTGCTGTTTTAATGTTTCTAATATTTCTTTTTATCTTGTTTTCTATGAGGTGTGATCCATTGGTGCTGAGCTCATTTCCTTTGGTCTCCTGTTCCGGCTGGGCTTATGTTCGCAGGCTGCTCATTGGGCTAAGGGTTTCTCGTTTGCTTCCTTATAAAAGACGGGTGTTATCTCGGGATTACACACACCGCCTCTCGTTGTTTCTCCTTCTCAAAACCCTATCATCTACTGATCCCTCACACGTACATTCGTGAGGAATCCTTTTGTTCTTGTTTCTAATCCTTTGATTCATCTATAAAGCCTGTTAATCTGTGATGACTGGTTAGTGTTCTTGTACTGTTATACGAAGAAGTCTATTAATAAAACTGCATTTTATCTTGTATTGTGGTTTAATCTTTGAAGTTCTGACATTTTCACGTGTTTTGTTATAAGTATTACTCGATTTATGTTATTTTACATATATTTAATTTTCGAAAACTAATTTCTTCATAATTTAACATGTCCGAATACTCTGCACCTATGCCGAGTACTCTCAACTCCCCGGTCGACCAGCTAGGGAGCGTCTAGCAACTTTTGCAACCATGCATACACGCATACATACACGCATACATACACACATACATACGTACATACACACATACATACATATACACCCATACATACATATACACCCATACATACATCTATACACACATGCATACATCTATACACACATGCATACATACATACACAAATACATACATACATACATACATACATACATACATACATACATACATACATACATACATACATACATACATACATACATACATACATACATACATACATACATACATACATACATACATACATACATACATACATACATACATACATACATACATACACACATATAATAGCATATAATAACTTAACTCGATTCAAAACAAAGAATACTATATCCAATGATTTCAATTCTCATTCTTGTATTAGATATTATAATGTACAAAAAAATTATAAATTAGTGAAACAAATATTATATATATTAAACTTTTATTTAGCAAAGTATATATAAACAAATTACATCAATATATATACAACCAAAAGTTTGCATAGTAACCTCGATACTTTGACTTTCCAATAAGGCGTTTTTTCCCTTCCAATGGTAGACATTCACACAACAATTACCCAATAACCTACTATGCTTTTCTAACTCAAGAAATTTTACATTCTTACAGACGTTCAAACTCAAGAAATTTGCACCAACAACACAATAACCTACTCTTTCTTACATGACATTCTAACTCACGAATTTGTAAAGATAATACTAATTAGAGACAATCGGTGACAACAATATTGCCAGGTGGTGCGCAGAGCAGTGCGGTTGTGTAATTGGGAGAGAATGTGGAAGGCAGTAGCCGGCCAAAGGTTTTATTCACATTTAGCGGCGACCACTGCTAATATGACATGGAGTGTCGAATCTTTTTTTAATCAACGACCAAGGATCGAATTTAATAGTGGAACGCGGATTATAACCTTTAGTGGCGACTTTTCTAATGTTGCCGCTAAAGGGGTCGTCTCAATTGCCAGGGTTTCTTGTAGTGTATGTAAAGAAAAAAAATTACAATTTCAAAGAGATTTGTTATATAATTAATAACCTTGATCTTTCGAATTTTATGTGGATTTATATCCTTAGCAACATAAAATAATATCTAACAAATATATCATTTATTCAAAATAATGTTGATAGTTATTAATCTTATTTTCTTTTTCATTAACGTGTACATAATTCAAAGTCATATGCATTTGCACATAACATGATATAGAAATGAAAAGAAGGAACTAAATTTGAACGTTTAAATTATCATATTAATCCTTTTCATACAATAATCAACTTTTATAGAAACCAAAAAACCTATTTGTTTCAACGTGCATGACTTTCCGTCATTCATGAACGATTTATTATATTTTCAAACGTACCGCATGTGTTTCTTTTCTCCTGTTTTCAAACATTTCTTAACATGTCCTCCAAGTAGTCTTGCTCCTCAAGCGCCCACCAAGTACACAGATCCTCTTGTATCATGATACACGTGTCGCAACGACGCAACCTTATGGGCATCACACTCTTCTTAGGATCGATTTTAATCCTTTGTATAACAATATCCTGATTATCTGACGGGTTCTAGACATGGTGATCGGGATCAGGCCAGAAGGTGGAGTTGTACTTCAACCAGTCTGCCTCTTGTGTGTTTGTATTGGAACACTCCTGCTATGAACAAACAAAAATGTGAACTTTTAGGGTTAGAGTTTCTCAAGTAAACAAAATATGGCACCCAAGGGGTACAATAATTCAGAAGATACCATTCGTTACAGAATAACATATAGTTCCAATAATAAAATTTAGAACAATCGTTAACTATAAATCATAAACGTCTTATAATTAAATAAAATCATCTTTAATGATATAAATATTAATATGCATTCTCTTAGGCATTATCCGCCATATATGGCTCCTAGTCAGTAAAAATGCTTGAAGTTAAAAATGGATGTAGTGGTATAATCTCCCTTGCAATGATTAATTAGATATTGAAATTGAATTAAATAAAAAATAAAAAAAAAAACAATCAAAACAATCCATTGGCCATTCTCTCTCTTCATCAGCTGTTTTAATGCCCACTCCCAAGCCCATTACATATGATCACTAATGGTTTCAAAACCGGATAGGAAATTGAATCGGCTAGATGGTTCACTACTTTACACCAGTTTCCTAGTCAAGTCTAATCTAAAAAACTGGTTGGTTGATGAATTGCAGTGAGGCAAGATCGGCGATATTTAAACAATTTTTGTATTGTTTACTTAACTATTGTTCAGTTCGGTTTTACTATGTTGATTAGTCACCGGTACGTGAATTAACCGACGATACTTGTACATGTGGCTCCGGTTAACCTGGTCACACCAGTTGGCGTGTTCGGATTTTAAACACGCTAAATGACAAATCGTTTAGTTAACCTTTTCTATTGTTGTTCACAGAGAAGGAAAAGGAAGCAGGTTACACAAATTATGGCTCATCTTTTGGTTCACTTTTATCCTTATGTTTTCCCTTCTAAAGGTAGAAATCAAGCATTTATGTAATAATTTTGTTGCATAAAAACTAAATGAATCTTGCTGTTCACAAGGTTTTAATTAATTTCATTTCAGTCATATCAAAAATCTTTATTAATATATGGGTGGAGACAATGAAATACTGAGAGATCATTTTAGTTATAATTTTATTTGCTACATAAGAAAAAAAAATTATAATCATTTATGGGTTATTATATTTGACATCATTAGTAGTAGTTATAAATAAGTGTAAACTAAAAGAGGTTAAAACAACATTAAAGGTAAAATAAACAATTAAAGAAAACTAACTCCTATAAATGTAATTTAGTGAGAGTATAGAATTAGATACTTCTTTTGCTCTTTATCTTTTCACGATTGTGTTACTTATTCTCTTGTTTGGTAATGAGAGCCAATGAACCATCAAAAGAGATAAAGAGAAAATAACTTTATTTCTTTAAATTTATATTAATATTCCTTCTTAATTTATAATATGATATCAAATTTATTACCTTTTTCCTTTTTAGGTACTGTTATTTTCATATTATATATATATATATATATATATATATATATATATATAGGTAAAGTGTAAAATACAAATGCGCTTATCGTACGATACGTACGCGATCATCCCAGCCGTTTGATCAGGTGTGGATCTGGTGCGAATTCAATCTTCGCATGTTATAAAAAGGCAAATGAAATCGCATGCCTTGAAAATGCAATGAAATCGCATGTGAAAAAATGGTTAGCATGGGGTAATGTGAAAAATGGCATCGGGTGTGTAGATGGACAAAATGGCATGTGGAAGATTGAATATCGCATGTGAAAAAATGGCTAGCATGGGGTAATGTGAAAAATGGCATGGGGTGTGTAGAATCGAATGTGGAAGATTGAATATCGCATGTGAAAAATGGCTAGCATGCGGTAATGTGAAAAATGGCATGGGGTGTGTAGAATCGCATGTGGAAGATTGAATATCGCATGTGAAAAAATGGTTAGCATGGGGTAATGTGAAAAATGGCATGGGGTGTGTAGATGGACAAAATCGCATGTGGAAGATTGAATTCGCACAGTTCGTACAGTTCGCATGGAGGTATGAACTCACATGGGAGATGAAGATTTGACGGCTGGGGTTATCACGTACGTAATGTACGATAAGCCCTATTTTACGTTAACTGGCCCCTCTCTCTCTATATATATATATGGAGAGAGAGAGAGAGAGAGAGAGAGAGAGAGAGAGAGAGAGAGAGAGAGAATTGAGAGTGAAAAGGTGGCAAAACTCACTTCTTTGATATCAGTTGATGATGATGGAGTGCACCCCATTACCATTTCCTCCAATCCTGATGCTGATCGTCCTCCTATCTTATGATGTTGTTGTTGCTGTTATTTTAATTTATACATAAAAAAAATAGATATATGCAGACAATTACATATAGACACAGTACACTAGTTCACATTTTAAAAACAAGTTGAATGAATTAAACAAAAACGACAAAATAATATTTGTATTATGGAAATGTGTTTGTAAAACCAACGAAAGATTAATGGGTTTCTCTTTAACTATCGATGAAGCTAGGGTGTTTTGGGGTTCTCCGAACCCTCTCGGTTTTGAAGAAATAGGAAAAATTAGTGGAAATATTGTATAATTTGAAGAATTAGTGAGAATCTATTAAAAGAAACCCTTTACTGAAAGTTCCTGGGATGGTTTCAACTTGTTTGATTGTAATTAAACGGTTTAAATGAAGAGGGCTTAAGTGATCCGATTATGAAATATGGGGTAAGATTAAATAAAAAGTTTATTTTGCCTAAGTAGGATGAGAAGAAATCTTAACCATTAATTTTTCAAATCAATGGTTAAGATGAAAGTGTAGGAGAAAGAAGGAGTGCAAGGGTATCTTGGGAAAATCTTATTTGTGGACTTGCTCTCTGCACATGCAAGGCACATGCATATTCCACCCCTATTTTTTAAACGTTCATAATTTTTTTATACGACATTATTTTTTCATAAAAGTTTTACCGTAAAATCGAGCGTCTTTTTATCTTTAATTTGAGTACCATATTGCTATATAAAATATGAATACTAAATAAACCCACTAAAATGTGTTGTATTTCTATGTTGTACAACATTTTTTTGTGCTTGATTTTTGTACTATATTTTTGTGCTAGATTTTTTTGTACTACATTTTTTGATGAATTTTTTCGTGCTATATTTTTTGTATTAGATTTTTTTGTGATATATTTTTTTGTACTACATTTTTTGTGCTATGTTTTTTTGTACTAGATTTTTTTTGTTGTATTTTTAAAAAACAAAAAGGATGTCACATGTTATTTTCACTCCTATTTATAAGGACCAAAATGCCCTTTATTCCCTACTTATTAGGAGTGCCACATGTCATCATCACAATCCTTCTTAGGCTACTTAGGCAAAATCTACTTTTTAGTGGATCATTCCCCTATGAAATATATATATATATATATATATATATATATATATGAATTTAAACTTATGGTGAATTGATGATATATATTTTATTAATAATTTACAAAAGCATCCAAAAATCCGGCCTATAGATGGTATGCATGCATGCTTAATTGCTACAGCCTACAGACATAATTGCGTACTCTATTTCTTCACAACAACAAAACATAATCATCCATATGATCATGTATTGTCCTCTACAAAACAAGAACATATAGAAAGTGAATATATCATTATATGTCCTCAAGTTGGTTGACAATAGCTAAAAAAACTTTCTTTATACGTCAAATATTAAGAAAAAAAAATTACAAATTCTTACAATTTTGTATAAAGTATATGTTAAACACCATAAACTACAATATTTTTATATAAAGAGTTGGAATCGTAAAAATTGAAAATGCTCCACACTAGTACAAATTTACATCAATTTAAATAACAAAAAATTATTGTTAGAAAGAGGGGAATAGTTTACAAAGTTTTCAAACATGGTTTTTGTTAATGATTATTTTTAATTAGTTACATGGTTAAAAATTCCTTTATATGTCTAAATATTAAAAAAAAAAGATTAAAAATTACAAAATTTATACAGTTTTTGTATGAAGTGTAAGTTATACACTATAAACTACATTATTTCTATTTAAAGAGTTGGAATCGTAGAAATTGTATATGCTCAACATTAGTAAACATTTACTTCAATTTGAATATATAAAAAAAATTATTGTTAGAAATATGGGGATGGTTTTCAAAGTTCTCAAGTACGGTATTTGTTAATGACTACTTTTAATTAGTTACATGGTTAATTTTATTTCACAATGAATGTTCTTTGTTTTATTTTATTACTTAGAAAGGGTTTAGTTCTGATAAACCTAAGCAGTACATCCTCATGACCTCATGTTCGAAAAGGGGTTTAGTTTTGATAAACCCTTCAGATGATAGAATTAAGGATTAAACATGGGTTATTTCCCAAATCCTCATGCTCGAAACCAACCTGAAAATACTTTTTTTAATCATATGAATCAATCTACCTTATTCTTGGTTTATGATTTATTACTTTTTATAAAAACTGAATAAAAAATGTGTATGGTTTTGTAATTAGCTATACCCTTTAATTGTAATATATATTAGGTTAAATAACATGAACAAACTTTAAAATCATTTTATTATTATTATTATTATTATTATTATTATTATTATTATTATTATTATTATTATTATTATTATTATTATTATTATTATTATTATGACTTTATTGTACTCCATATAACTCTATTATTATTATTATTATTATTATTATTATTATTATTATTATTATTATTATTATTATTATTATTATTATTATTATTATTATGACTTTATTGTACTCCATATAACTCTAGTAATTGATTTTCTCTTTGGCTAGAATGCATAAAAATAATCTAAAAAATACAAATATATGCAATTTAAATCAACTTACCTGAAAATTTTCCACCATCCTAGAGACATGAAAGTAGTGATCATCACCAAGAACAATGGGTGTGTTATTTAGGGCAGGAGGGGTGATGATTGCTGACATGGCATGAGAGGGCTTGCTGACATACAAGGCTGTCGTTGCTGCATAGTGCTGATGTGGATAATATTGATTATGCGGATATTGTTGTTGTTGATCTTGGTTAAGGTTCATATGTTGCTGGTGTTGCGTTCGCTGATCACGCTCATCGCACGTGGTAGAAGCCTCTCCTTGTGCGGTTACTACCTGCATAATAAGCAATGTTGTATTATGTGTACTTCATGGAAATGTCATGTGAATATAATGTATATGATTTACATGAATATACATGTACGTACAACCATACATGTATATGGACATTAATTTACAAAAATATATATATAGAGATTGGACTTGCTGATAATACAAGCAATGTTTATCATAAAAGCAACAATCAAGCGGTTTGGAGTTCACCTTCTAACCTTGCACTCAACCAATATCATCACTTTTAGACAGCATTTCATGCCCATAAGCAAAAAAGGTGATGTAAAAATTTAATTACAATAAACCATTTCTTTAATTAGCAACAAAAAGACAATATAAATCAAGATTCAAGTGTCTTTCAAGCTCACATTTTTATTTACAAAGACCCAAGAGACTCAAAATAAAAGTTTTGAAATTGTAAATGCAACCGGAACCCAAAACTTTATAGTCATGCTTTATCATAACGTAATGTTCTCTCTACTTGTTACAGATGACCAACTCATGTTTCTCTTAAATAAAACTCAACTTTAATATTTAAAAATCCTACAAGTACTCCTTGACATCTCAGCGGCACCTATTGACCCTAGTTACCCTTGTGCAAGGGCGTAGCTTTGTGGGGGCAGCTGACTCCCCGAACTTTTCGATCGTTAGTGAAGAGTATGTAGTTTTCGTACAAAAAATTTTGGGTATATACGTTTTTGACCCCCCCCCCCCCCCCCCGGATTTTATAGAAATTTTTGATATATACGTTTTCGACCCCCCGGTAGGAAATCTCAAGCTTCGCCACTGCGCTTGTGAACATGATCCCCCACTAGACAATGCAAATTGATCAAGAAACATACCTCAGTACTGTAGCTTCTACTATACGGCATAAAGCCAAATTGATCAACATGTTTGAAATGTTGAATTTGATCCATTTGATTGTAACTTGACATAACCGTGCCCAAAAGTTCATCTCTAGTATTACTATGAACGGTATCAGTGTTAGTGGTAACGGTGGCAATGTTGATCTCTTTTGAAGAAGAGCGACTCCCACTTTCGCTTCTACTTTCCCTTCTACTAACGTTACTCATTTCGTTCATATTATTCATGCCTTCAACATGAACATTATTCGCTAAGAGGTTGTTATTTATTGCTCTTTCAGACCAATTACATTGCCTTGGTTGAGTTTGGTAAAATATTTTTGACACAACGAGCTCGCCTTCCCTCTCCTCCTCATGTTGTCCAAGGTGATACTGATGCATTACCCAGTTAGTCTTTTCGGGTTTTCGATTTTTACCAAAGTTGGTATATAGAACCAAGATTTTTTTGCACCCTCTTTGCTTCCCATTTACCATAACTGGTCGGGTCTTGCCCGTTTTATGCCACCGTGTTTCACCACCTTGTAGGTCGCACTCGGTCTGGATTTTTCGCCTTTTTCTTGTACCTGTGGTGTAAGCTTTTGAAGGCCGATGAAAGAAGTGTATACTTAAGCCATTTCTTGTAACCCCTAGATAATCAAGAAAGGAATAAAGAAACCCTCAAAGTCATAACAAACGAGAAACCCTGATTATCATAAAAATTAGGTATACTTAGGTGTGACAAGTGCATATTTCACTCAAAAAAGTAAAAACAAACCAAAAAAAACCCTATTTTTGGGTTTGAAAAGTATTTGAAACACTTTTCTTGTTCTAGTGGATGTTCTTGTTCTTATTTTTTTTCGTTCTGCTTTTGTGGATCGAGGAAGTGAACTCATAACCGCCATCGATTTCGAGCGTACGATATAGATATTATAAGCTTATGACTTACCAGGGAGTTTTTCTGGATGTGTATAACAAATTCCATCTTCACCTTCAATAGTAGGGATGAACTCATCTATCAACGGATGAGATTTAAAGTGTTTATCTTCAACTTTTGCTTCAAGATGTTCTATCAATTCTTGATCAGTTGGATCAAACTTGACTCCTGCTGGTAAACCAACCCAATCCTGCAAATGATCAAAATCTCAAGAACTTATTGATAAATCACATGAAATTTAAACCAAACAAAAAAAAAGCATAATGAACAAACAAATCAGTAGAAAAGACAATCTTTTGTAATGGAATTTATTTGTTTATACATATGTATATCTTGGATAAAGAATTTGAATATAGAAAGATAATTCAACAGCACGTATAATTCTATTCTCTTGTGTATTGATTCTTATTTGTCAAAATCTTTAAGTTGAAGCTAAGAATATTATGGAAGGATTATATATACTATATATGTATTAAGCTAAAGAAAATTATGTCTTTACGAAGTACCGGTTTTCCTTCGAGTTTATGACCACAACCGGGACAGTGTTTGGATCCACATAAGTGATGCTCTTCAAGCTTTGAATCAATGAGATCGGAGCTACTGATATTCATTTCTACTGCTACAACAGTCCAACTTATTTTTATTCGTTATGCAATATCATAGCAAATGAAATCTTGAACTTTGATCTACACCCATGAAAAAAGATCTGAATTTGATCCTGTTTATTCTTTGATTTCTTCTACTACTGAGATCTGGTGTCCTTTGTGGACAGATGATGATGAGAATGAACAATATTGGAACCAGTAGAATAAGTTCAAGAATCCTTTTTTAAAGAACAAAATACAACTGAAAACAAGGTTGAAAGGATACTAGGATGAGATATATTCTTCAAAAGTGGAAATATTCTCAGAACATATATATTAGATTGTGTGTATGTGTGTGTGAGTGTGTGTGTGAGAGAGAGAGAGAGAGAGAGAGAGAGAGAGAGAGATGTACTTTAACCATGAAAATCACCAGAATTCCATACAACTTTAACTGAAGCCAGTGAGATAAAGGAAAAGGTGTCCCTCATCTCTTGTATTTTAGCTCCCCTAATTTAAGTGTATAACATCAACTCAATCTATATCTAACAAAGGTGGTTTCATATGCTATGTCCCTCATTTTAGTTAAGAATGTTAACACTTTTGCATATTTTAATAGAGAAATTTAAGTTTGTTTTTATAACTCTTTTAAATATCATATTTATATTTCACCAAAAAAACTTTCTAACTTACATCAAAACAAAATGTAGACAGGCAACAATCTGCGTCGCCATCTCTTTCTAAATTGCAAATCCTAATCTTATAAAGACAAACCCTGTCCCTAGGTTAAACAATTGTTGTGGATAAAATAGTTATCTTGAATTACTTTTTGTTTATTAGATATTAAAAGATTTAAGGAGATAAAACAGTCTTTGATTGTCTACTAAAGCAAAAGTCAAGGAACGGCTTCGGATTTTGATGAGACTCGAGACACAAAAGCAAAACTAAATCCCCCATTCATATTTTGTGTTATAGACACTCATATGTCCATACCTAGTTAATAATAATTTATTTTAAATTAAAGAAAAGGAACATTTCTTGTATTCTAAAACTCAAAAAGAAAATTGGGTTTTTATAGCATCTTTCACAAATATCCAAGAGCCGAAAAAATGGAACCTCTACATTAATGGTTTTCATTGCACCATGTATTTTTGTTTGATTCGTCTATTTATCGGTTAATATGTTTTATGCTAATCCGTGACCAGTAATAACTAAAAGCTAACTTTCAAACTACACATGTAATCTATGTTAAGAGAATTATTAACACTATATTCAAAACATATTATATTTTGTTGTACACGTATAAAACTTATTATATATTTTTGTACACATGATATAAGAATACTCAATCTTATGATACATGTCACCCCCCTTCCCACGATTGACATACGTATTCATGCTCCACGACCCTCCAGCATCAATGAGAGCAATGACATTTGTTTTGCATTTGTTAATTATATATCCTAGAGCACCCTAATTGTACAAACCCCACAAACCTTTACAAAAAAAAAAAAAAAAAAAAAAAAAATCCTCATTTTTTCCGCAATGTGCAAAGCTCCACAAACCTTATTAGAATAATATTATATATATGTGTATGTGAGTATGTGGCCCCACATACCTTGTCGGGTGGATGTATGCAAACTTGAAGGGAGGTTTTCTCCCACAAACTACTCACACAATGTGGTTGGACAAGCTTGCACGGTTTGCTAGTATATGGAAAACGAGTCCTTGGCGCATATATGGCATCAAGATTTCACCATCTATTGTGTGAAATATACTCGTTTCAAGTTGCAGCGACTCCACAAGAAATTGTTATAAAATTCGCTGATGCACTTCCGGCAAAGTGGACTTGGTTTTTGGATATTTTGAAGAATAACGAAGCAAGTTCATTCAAACGTTAGAAAATAAAGATACCAAAGAAACGCGAAAAGCCAAGTGAATCCCCGTTCCACAGTATCCAGAAATGTATTTCGGAATTGGCAGTGGAATTACCGGTGCTACTCAACTTGTCCAACATGCTAAGCTACAAATCGCTTTTGTCTCAAAAGCGAACCCATTCATTCCTTCGCAATCAACACAACCGCCAACCATTGGAACATCAAATTTCAACGTTGGACCAACCCCTCAAACCTAAACCTTTACAGGTTCATCTTCTCAAGCGTATACCCCTCCACCCTTCCTCGATCTAAACGACGGTAATCAGCAAGCCTGCTATGGTAACAACTCGTCAACCTTCAATGTAGGACCAACCTCAAACCCCAACACCATATGATTAGACACCTCCAACCTCACCAAGGTAAGCGTTGAAGTGGCTAAAGAACATATGGAATTGCTAAACACTTTGGTAAGTTCATATTATGGGTTGGTAGCCGGTCAAATAGGAAACATAAACTTGACGAACGAGGATTACCAACCAGTTGATAAAGAAGAAATGGAACTGATGGACATTAAGTGGGCGTTCGCTAGTGCCACGAGAAAAGCCAAGGATTTCATGGAGAAAACTGGCAGAACTACCTTGGAGAGTAAAAAGTGATACCAAATACGGTTTCGATAAACGAGCGGTCACGTGCTTTAATTGTGGAGAGAAGAGGCACTTTAAATGTGAATGTAAAAAGCCACAACAGTATGGCAACCATAATCCATTCTGAAACAGAACCAATCAAACCAGACCGAATATCAATGCCCAAACAACCAATAATGCAGAGCGAGCCCTAGTTCCGGTCAGTAACAATCAAGCTGGACCCTCAAAAACGAACATAAATCGAGCCTTGGTCGTACAGGCTGACGAGAACTGTGATTGGTCGGTGAAACTTGGATACGGTAATCAAGGTGGAACAGCTTGCTACGCTAAGGTGGTAAAGAGTATTGTTGTTGCAGACTCAGCTGACGAAGACTACATTTCAGGGTATATTTGTAGCTCGGAGGAAGAGAACTCAACTCTGTAAGATAATTCGAAAGATAGGTCTGGTGATGGAATTGATGAAGATGTTGCGGAGCTGTTAGCTGAGGGTGAGGAAATGAAGAATCAGATACCTGTGTTGGTGGATAGAAGGCTCAACTGCGTTTATGGCAAATATCGAAGGCTCAACCAGTCGGGTATGCAATGTGGAATCTATCAAATGTGATAAATGTTTAGATTTGGAAAACAAATTTGAATTAACCAAACACCACAATCAAAGCTTGATAGTCGAACTCTCAAAATGCACTGAAGCTAACATGGCCCTAGAGAAAAAATGAAAAGGACTTTAAAACCATGATCGAGACACTTAAGAAAGAAGTTTGTGAACTTAAGAAAAAGGTTTTAAACAAACAAACAACCATTAACAATTATATTAATATAACTGAAGAAACTAAGAAAGAGCTAGCATGTGCAAAATGTGAATACGACGCAATTAAGCTAAAGTTGGACAGTTACTCCAACTCAAGAAAGGCAACTCGAAATGTATTGGTTATCAAACATGTCCTCCTCCTATGGGACATAACTATACCAAGTTGCCCGATGAAGAGGATATGCCCCGATTTGAGCCAACAGTTCCTTTGGACCCTACGGAATTCGCAGCTGGTCTAGGCTTCAAACAGGACACATCTTCCGGTTAAAATCAGTCGTCCGAATTCAAGGTCTCAAAACCTACAAAGAATCAGGATCTTCTCGTTGTTGAGGATGCTGATACGTCGGATGATGAATCTAAATAGAAAAATCAGAAACAAGCAACCAAGGTGCCAAAAGAGACGAATATTCCTCTTGAGAATCACATTTTGTGTGATCCTTCAGCAAAACCGGTTGAACATGTTCTGATAAAATCCAGAGAAATCAACAATACAACTTCAGATAGTGTGAATTTGTTGTATATACTCACCGGTGATAACAAAATTTACTCAAACAAAGATTTTCAGATAAAAAATGTGAACGAATCCTTAATTGACAAAGTTTTTGAAGATTCAACAACTAAGTTTTTAGGAAAGTCGAGCCCAACAATTACAGTAACTCAGTGCGCTCCCATCCCAAAATCTGAAGTGCAAGAAATGTACGGAAATCAGAAACTTCCAGTTGAGCAAAAGCAGAAAAGCCACACTACTCGACCAAAAGGCCAAACACTAAGAGCTAAGAACCAGAAAAGGTTCAAAATGTGAACTTTGTTAAATCAAATGGTACTGATAATGTCAAAAGTTTTGAAAACGAATCTAACATTGATTTTATCAATCAAGTTAAAATTTTGAAACAAGATGGTCAAATTAATCACAAGCAACAGCCAGGCTGTTGTAATTCAGGACCAAGTACCTCGAGATCACACAGTTCAATAACAAGCTCTCAACATGATTCTCCGAGATTCGTTAAACAGAGATCCTGTTTTGAATGTGGGGAATTCGGACATATTATAAAATATTGTCCGTACCTGAACAAGCTTAAAGCCCACATGGATGCCCCCTCAGAAAACAATTAGCGATCACGATTCGCGTCTCCATAACAAGATCCACGTCTTGTTAAAGAATGCGAGAAGAAACAGAAAAAGGTAATTGAAAAGGAATTAAACTCTAAGGTTAACCAAAAACAATCTGAAACTAATAAACCAGGTAAATGTCAAATACTAAAACTGGTAAAAGTCAGCAAATTTGGAAACCAAAAAAGGTAACAGTTTCAGGCGGAGCATCACCTTTTCTCAACCATTAAGAAATCAAAGTTACAATTGTTGATGAAGCCAGACGAACCAAGACCACTAAGGCTTGGGTAATTTTATCGGAGTGTCGCGCTTCGGTCAAAGGTAATATTATAAGCCCGAATTACCCATAACTATGAGTTAGCAGTAGTACGGGTCGATCTACGAAGAGTCTGTGGTTTATGTATGGATGTAGTTGATTATAAACGATGTCACACTTTATTAAGCTTGCAATTTGGTTAATTTGTTTGGTTGATTGAATAGAGTGTTGAATTGCACCGACGAGTGGATGCTATATTGATTAACTACGAAAACTTGACAATTTGGTTGCCTAAAAACTTGATAAAATGATTAAAACAATAAGTTGAGAACAAGGTTCACACCCGGTTCGTTAATCATAAGACCTAGGGCTTCTTCACGGTTTAAATTGATTTAGTTGAACTAATCGATTAACGGATTTAGTGTCACGTGGCTTAGGTGCCAAAAGCTATCAAGGTTACAAAGAACGGACTGCGGTGCACTTCTTTACCAAGAACATGTAAATCCTAACTTAAGATAAAGCATAATTGCACATCACCATTTCACAAAGTCAAATTTTATAATCATTCTACAATTTACGAATCCGAAACAAATGCAAGACAATTATCAAAAGTTTCAAATAGTTTAAATACACCTTGTCACAAAATCAAGTAGATATAAATGTATAAACCCTAGAAATCTTACAAAAATCTACACTATGGTGAAACCCGAAGAGACTAGCCGCTCATGGTAAACGGAATACGATCACCGGATGATTGAAGCTCGAACACAAACATCTTGGAACCTTGAAGATGATGATGATGATGAGGGTTAGGGTTTATGGTGGATGATGGAAGTGATGGATGAAGGTGAAATGAGGATGATAATGATTAGGTTTTAGGATTGTGATGATGGATGATCAATACGGATGATGGTGGATGATTTGGATGGATTCGAAATGAGGTTTTGGGTGTTCTTGGCTCCAAGAAAGGTTTCAAACTTCAATAAATGCGTAAATCCCCTCAAAAGACCCAATAATTGGGTTTTTAGTCGTTCAAACACGCCAAACAACAAGAATTCCCGTCGGCTAACAGGAGATGGCGTCGCCGCCCCCACCCTCCCCCCGGCGTCGTCGCCACCACCTAGAAATGCCAAAATGTTGTAGACGCTTTAACCTGCTCTCTACATGATTTCCGTCAATGCAGGTTCGTCGCCGATGGCCTTGGGGCGTCGGTGATGCCCTCTGTAGGGTGTCGTTTTCCTGTTTTGCATATCTAGCATCCCTGGTTGATTCCGTTCGCTCCTAATGCCCCGAATAGCTCCTGAATATTTCCCGAATAGCTCCTTAAACTACGTTAGACCTAAAAACACACAATTCTAATCAAAAGTAGGCTATTCGAAACTAAAAGTTATGTAAAAACATAAACTTAAACACAATAAGACACCGGTTTCCAACCACGTATCAGTCCCCATCTCCAATTAATCTGCTACTTGCATGTGCAGGGTGTTCCAAGGGGAACTTTCAGCAGTCTCTGGATTGTTGATAGTGGAGCATCCAGACACATGATGGGTGACATAAGGATCCTATACGACATTCGATCTATACGAGGAGGTCATGTTGCCTTTGCGGGAGATAAGGGAGGCTATATTACAGGAGAAGGAATGGTGTCAAACGGAACCATCTGTTTCGACAAGATTAATTACGTACAGTAACTCGATCATAATCTTCTTTCTGTTTCTCAAATCTGCGATAAGACGTTCACAAACCACACCGACGACATTGGATGTTATGTGCTGAAACCATGCTTCAAAATTCCTGATGAATGGGTTCTTCTTTCTGCTCCAAGGATAAATGACCTATATGTTCTCGATATGAGTCAAGCAATAACGAGTTCCGCACAAGTGACTTGTTTCATGCCCAAAGCCATGAAAAGGAAACGATCTCTTAGCACAGACGAATGGCGCACATCCATTTACGTAAAATGAATCAGCTAGTGAAGAATGATCTCGTGAATGGTATGCCAGTTAAGAATTTTAATCTCCACGACGTCTGTGTGTCATGCCAAAAAGGAAAGCAAACGAAGAAATCGCACCCCTAGACGAAAATCAACACAGTTAATGTTCCACTCGAGCAATTGCATATGAGCCTCTTCGACCTAATGTGACACAAAAGTGTGGATAACGATATGTATTGTTTAGTCTTGACAGATGACTATTCACTTTTTCTTGGGGTGTCCTTCACGACACACAAGAGATAGACTCCTAAAATTCTCAAGAATCTGATCACCCTGCTCGAGAATCTGTATAATTTGAAGGTGAGACGGATTTGCAACGACAACGGAACAGAATTTAAAAATCATGTGATGGAGGAATTTGAAGATCTGATGCATCCTGACAGAGTCTGGCTACTAAACAAAGCATTGTACGGACTTCATCAAGCACCGAGGCTGTGGTATGAAATGCTATCGACCAATCTATTGAACAACGGCTTTAGGCGTGGATTAATTGATTGTACCCTTTCGTAAAGGAGAAAGATAGAGATCTTCTGCTGGTGCAGGTATACGTTGACGACATCATCTTTGGATTGAACAATGATAAGTTATGCAGGGAATTCGAGAGGGTCATGCAGGAGAAGTTTGAAATGAGCGCGATGGGAGAGATGACTTTCTTCTTGGGGCTGCAAGTTCAACAAATAGAATCTGGGATCTTCATCCATCAAAATATGTTAGTGACATATTGAGCCGGTTCCAAATGTCCAAAACAAAGCCCCTCGAAACTCCTATTCAGCATAATCACGGGATTACACCCGAATTAAAGGGTGAAAGCATTGACCCTTCTCTATACCGCGCGATGATTGGATCTCTCATGTATATGGCCGCTTCTCGACCTGATAAAATGTATCCAACATGCTTACTTGCCAGATACCAGTCGAACCCAAAGGTTTCCTATCTCATGGGTTTGAAGAGGATATTTTGTTATCTGAAAAGATGTCCAGAAACCGGTCTTTGGTACCCTAAGGACGATAACTTCGATCTTATCACATTTTGGGATTTTGATTTCGGAGGATGCAAAATCGACGCAAAATCTATGACGGCTAGATGCGAGTTATTTGGAAATCACTTAGTCACTTGGCAGTGCAAGAAGCAAATATCTGTGGCGACATCAACCTGCGAAGCCGAGTACATTGGCTCTTCAAGCTATTGCTCGCAGGTTCTATGGATCCAACAGCAGATGCATGATTACGGTTTTGAATTCCTAACTACTCCTATTTACATTGATAATGAGGCTGCCTTACAGATCACTCAAAATCCTGTGCAGCACTCCAAGACCAAACACATCAATATCAAATATCACTTTATACGTGATTGTTTCGAAAAGAGACTAATCGATGTTGTTAAGTTCCTCTCCGATCACCAACATGCCGACCTATTTACCCAAGCTTTCAATAAGTCATGTTTTGATTATTTTCTTCTGGTAAACGACATCAAGGTGAAACAAGAGTGAAAACCACATTGGAAAACGTTTTTTGTAAATATTTTTCTTAAAATCTAAAATCCAAAAAGATGTTTTATTTTATTTTAATTTTTTAATTTTAGGGGGAGAAAATTTCCAAAAAAAAAAAAATACAAAAAAACATTTGAAAATGTTAAAAATACAAAAACATTTGAAAAATCTAAAATAGAAAAACAAAAATGAGTTTCTTGGTAAGAAAAGAGAAAATGATGATACATTAGTGATCGGTCGAAACGTTAAACACATTTCGAAGCTTAAAACGTTGAAATTATAAACATCTCTATCTTGATGTATTGGTAGGCTCACAAGCGTCTTAAAATGTGCAGGGCGACATAAACATAACCGACTGAAAACTGGGTGGGAACCGCTCATCAGCATATGGTCTTAGTATCGAAATTTCATCTGTTAGATTGCCAAGATTATGAGATACGTGGTCTTTATGTTGTTTATCACCTGGGCTTCATGGTTGTTCTTTTCCCGACAAAACGGGGACGTAAGTCTAGAACTTCCATGACGTCTAAAATACACGTTCATACTTCATTTGACCATCAATAAGTGATAAACATATCACATTCAAGAGTCAAGTTCATCTCTCTGTCGGTACGTTGGTACTAACTTGTTCACGGACTTGCTCTTCTCCCCCGTATACCTCTGAGAGTAAAGTTCGTCTCTTTGTCGGTACGTTGGTATTAACCTGTTCATGGACTAGCTCTCACGCCCTACATGCATCCGAAGTTCTAGTTTCTCATTCATAAGTGTTTCGAACACATATGACTTGTCTTCAAAGTCAAATAAGTGAGTTTCTCACGTCTGATACTTAAACAGATGATAAACAGTATACTCACCGGTAAGATGTAAGTTTTGCGCATACCTTGATATGGGAATGTGTTGTGAGTGGATTTACACCGGTCGGTAAGTATAATTCTACCTCTAACGTATCCCCATACCTTGATTACTTTCGATTGATGAGTTTAAGTGGATAACAATACCGGTAATCGGGATAGAATGTTTATATTTGCAAAAATTTACTAACATAAATTGTGTTTTGACAGGATCGTAAGATGGTATGATTCTTTTCCCTTGAAAATTGCAAAAACATTGTTTGTACATACTTATCTACTTTATTTACTGCTTTCCGTCTTTTTTTGAACAACCATGAAAACCGAAAAGATTTTATGATTATTTTATATTTTTGGTAGTCTGATGTTGGGTTTCAAATCTATCCTATCTTCCTTGTATGCCGGAAAACAGTAAATTTACCTTCGCATCTTGCTAATGGTAAAAAACTGAAAATTTTTAAAAGTTAAAGGTCTAAACTGAAAATTTTTGTATAATTATTTAAATTGACAAATTAACAAATCCTTTTTCACCTTCGCATGTTTGCGGAGGGTTTCGCGCGAGATATGATACACCCGAAGGCTACCTTCGTGTGGTGATGAGGCCTTCGTGTCATCAGGCACACACAAAGGCAACTTTCGTGTCTGTTTATCAGCTTTCATGTTTGATTTACATCCTTCGTCTAAGAATTTATGCCTTCGTGTGATTGGGCTTTCATCTGGGACTTGGGCTAAACGCGAAGGTAACCATAATATAAATAGGGATGCCATCATGTATCATCATTATCATTGATGTATTGCAAAATAAATTTGTTTATCTTGTATAGTTTGTACAATTTCTGTTATATTTAGTTTCGTTTTTACTTAAAATGTGTATACTTTTCATCCGATTGTGTTTTACAGGTCTTGGTAGATGAAAGTAGCTGAAAGGGCAGGAAACGAGCCAAAATATGCTAAAACCAAGTATCAGAACGTGATCGAGAGTTTGAAAGATGAAACAGCACAAAAAACAAGGTTGTTACGATGTATGGTGGCCCGCGACAAGGAGAAGGTATTGTCTCACGGGTAGAGAGACATAAAGTTTGACCGGTTGACTGAAATCGAAGAATCGTGGGGCGCGATAGATTATGCCTTGCTTCTCGCGGGTGGCGAGAGGATCAATTCAGCAGCGAGATTCGTAAATTTGATGGGTTTATGTTGATGGAAAGGTATAATTACCATTTATATACCACAACTGAAACCCGAGACGAATTGGGACATCATAGGGCGAATTCAGGAGCTGATTTAGAACCAGAACTGAAGGCAAAGAAGCTCGGTAATTATTGGATAGGAGCTTGAAATCACAAGATTGAAGATTTAGGGGGTTTTGTCTTCCCGGTTTATCTTGTTTCTTAGTTTTCTCTCTTACATTGATGAATTCTTTGTTTAAAACTTGTGTTTTGATGTTTGCAACAATGTTTCTTGGCTAAAAGCCCCAAACTACTTAGGTTGAGATGAAGAAATAGAGAAAGTTTGGATTTTTATCGGGTATTAGTTGTGTTTTATGGTTTTTCTTGAAAAGTAAATGATTTTGGTTTATTGATTTTGTGTGTTTGCATATCTATACTTGTTTATTGAATGTTTATTATTTCACATAGATCTTGGTGAATGTCTTTCACATAATGGGTTTGTGTTGATTCTCGAGTCCTTACGAGTTTAGGTAATCTTTTGGTGAATTGGCCAA
This sequence comes from Helianthus tuberosus, assembly GCA_030545235.1. Classification (NCBI taxonomy): domain Eukaryota; kingdom Viridiplantae; phylum Streptophyta; class Magnoliopsida; order Asterales; family Asteraceae; genus Helianthus; species Helianthus tuberosus. The sequence continues at coordinate 205,098,398 of CM060367.1, read as the reverse complement.
TAAACCATAGAAACAGTATTCACGATTTAAATAGGTTTAGATGTTCTAACTTTGGCCACTGTGAGGTGCTAGGTTATTGATAGGTTTAAATTGGTAAATTGCTAGGATTAGGTCTTTGTGAGAAGCCTGTTTTAGTTGCCTTGCCAATTTCTTGCCTATTGAACCAAATCAAGTTCCAAGTTGCTTTAGACTTTCCACTTTGAGGTAGTTAGTCACTTTAGGGCACTTTTCATAGATAATTAGATAACTGTGAGGGAGTCTAGTTAACAAGTAGTCGTAACAGCCTTTTAGAGTTCCATAGGTGTCTTCCCGAGAAGGGTTGGGAGTCCTATTCGGTTCCTCTTAGTGTTTAGCATTTGAAGCTCCTGGTTCCATAGCATATTAGCATCTGATAGAAAGCCAGACGATAATATTTGGGATTCCAGCCTAGGTAGTTATTTGTCTTCACTGATTTCAATCCTAGTTTCATTTATGTTCGAGTTTATTTTCGTTAGTTAACTTTAATTAATTGCAATTTAGGATTTTAGAAAAACCCCCTCTCATATATATAAAATCAAATTAGCCGTGTCAGTTTGTTAAGTCTATTAAGTCTAGTTTACACAGTCTAAAGAGTTTCGTGGGTTCGATATCTGGACTTACATAGCTATACTAGAGTCGACCGGTTCACTTGTCGTCTAGTAGTTTAGTCGAGTCTTAGAGAGTCTAGAGTAATACTTAGGTTAATTTAGTTAATTTTAGTTAAACTATTTTTAGCACATCAAGTTTTTGGCGCCATTGTCGGGGACTCTTGGTGATTGCGTTCATTAGCTTCGATTAGACTTGCTTTAATTTCACGTGCTATTTGTGTTTTATTTTTGAATGGTAGGAGTCTAATTAGTAGTGTCTTTGTTTTCTTGTTTAGAGTCGTTTGTTTGAGTCTTCTTACTTGTTTGGTGTTGGTTTTGCAGGTTTATGCCCCAAACACTCTCCAAATGGACCGCCTCTTATGGATTCGCTCCGAGGATCGATTCTTTGACCAATGAATGCGATGAACACGTATCTTGTGTGGAATCCAAGTACGTGTATGGATCAGACACAAAGAAGTAATTAACTGTTGATTTCTATTGATATTTGACAAGTACAAAACCACGAAATCAAACGAGCAGAGCTTCGCCTCTCTAATGCTCAAAAGATTCCAAATGAACAAGACCCAACACACATGTATATAGGCAGCATACCTTCATACGAAGCTGTGGTTCCCTTCGTACGGAGCTACACTTGACACTATATACAAAGTTGTTTAGTCCCTTCGTACGAAGGGACCTACGAAGCTGCATGGTCCCTTCGTACGAAGTGTCTTATGTACACATGAACTTCATAATTTGCTCTGTTCAGCACCAGTCTTGTCTCATCTGATTCAGCTACGATACGTGATTGACAGAAGTGATAGACATACTGCACTCACAGACTCCCCCTTGGATATTACTGCATTCAATCTCGTAGCTTTCTGTCTCTCTCTAAGTCTTCCAGAAGTGTTGACATCATCAACACCACAGACTCTCTCTTTTCTCTAACAGACTCCCCTTGGATCTGCTTACAGCTTCAGCTGCTCCCCCTTTCGGTTAACTCTTTCTTCAGGCTCCCCCTTTCTTTAAGCTTCCATGCTTTTCAGGATCGACACCTGGTTCTAACTCTACAAAGTCCTCCAGGATAGTTACCTGGCTCTTCAAATGCAAACTCCCCCTTGATTCGAGCTTTGCCTTCAGACTCCCCCTTAGCCTCAGCTATCAGAATCATAATCTGGCTTATCATCTTCAAATCTAACAATTTCAAGCCAATTGTAAGATATTTGACAATTTAAGTTCAAGAACAAAAACCTAGCTCTAAACACAAACTTTTAACAGTTAAAGCTATTTAGGTTCTCTCAGGATTGATGACCTGGCCCTTAAACACAGTTATTCAGAATCAGACATCAGTAACCTGGCTCTAAGTATAGTTGTAACAATATGTAATTACCCAGGATTTCCTGACTCTTCTCCCCCTATCAAATAATCTCATGTACTTGACAATTAAGCATCCAAAATCCTTACTGATAATCATCTAAGTCCAAATTAATGACCTTGGAGATTTTCACAAACTATTTTTAGATTTTTCAATTTAAAAACTCAAGTTTCAAATTAATGAACTTGTTTATTTTTAGAAACATGTTCAGCATAGTTTAGATTTTGAAATTTAGCTTTCAGACATCAGTTGTCGAAAATAAAACAGAAACAAAATCTTTTTGTCTTTTACAATGTTTATGCTAAAACACTCCAAAAATGTTTTTATAATTTTCTGTAATGAAATGCAATAAAGAAATATTTACAGACATATTTTGTTTGAGTTTGTGTCAGAGGATCATATTAGTTTATAACACATCACTAGCACCGTTGATCTTTTTAGACTTTAAGTTCTAAACGATTCACTTAGATAGTCAGTATACTGATCCATTTAAATTTTCACACAAACTTCAACTGATTCAAAATACGTGATTTAGTATTTTAAGAACTTAACTTATTCGCGTTTCCCTACTCAGAATATACTCCCGTATCAAGATTCCCTAGGTTCAGTCTTACAGGTGAATATACTATATTGATATCTATACTCTGGGTTAGTGCGAGACCTTGAGAGCTCAGGTATGAACTACCGTTCAGTCAAAGAGATGATGGCTTGACTTAGGTGTGTCCCACTTAGGGATCTTCTTTACAACTGCACTTGATTTATATCTTTCGATACTTTCTCAATTTTTATGCAGAGGGGAAGCTTTTAAAGCGCACAACGTATTATACGAGGTCTAGGCCATTGCTGATGTAAAATCAGAAGACCAGGTATAATACCCCAGATATCAAACACTATAAAAACCTAGTATATCAAAATCAGGCAACCTCTCAAACAAGATTTCGGAGGTTATCCATATATCCGAGAGATGTTCCCCACGAGATAAGCAAGCTATTGATTTTATGTTATCTCGAAATCAATCTACTAAATGTGTAAAACCTATTGGCACATCATCAGTGAGACCGTTTATCACATTTGACTTTCCATTTCTTTAGTGTACTGTGATTGTCTACTGATGTACTATCATTTCCTCTTTTTTTTTTTACACAAAAACTCATTTTTAAATTTTCTCATGTTTTTGGCTTTTTCAAATGTTTTTGTATTTTCAAAATTCTTACTCCCCCTAAAATTCAAAACATTTAAATAAAATTTGATAACCGATATTGACAGCTTCATCTCGCCATCCATTTTCTGCTTCACATGCTCTGTTTTTCAGAAAGTTCCCCCATGATTTACAACACACTGATTTTTAACAATGTTAAAACCATTTAATCACTTGTGAAATAATCATGTTTGTTCAGCCGTGAGGGTTTCAGCATATTCAATCAAAAACACTTTTTATAAACTTTTTGATTTTAACAAATTAAAAAAAAACATATTTTATCAAATTTCAATTTTTGACAAACTAAAAACATATTTTTGGTTTTTAAATTTTTCTACTTTTAGGGTTTTTGATTTATGATTTATGTATAGAAACAAACAAACTCCCTATTTTTCAGTTGCAGGGACCAGTAGCCTCCTGTGCCAGGCTGCCCCGCTCTTCGATTTGACATTTAATCATCTTCTGGAACACCTGCACATTCATCTAACTCAATCATTTGAATAAGGCAACCTAAGCCTATTTTGACTCCGGTAACTTAATATGTATTTTTCCAGGTAAAACTGGATAATTTCTGTCATTTTTCTCAACAATGTTTTCTTTATTTTTCTCACTCACAGAAGTATTTGTCTTTACCACCCAGATTTGTCCTTTTAAAACATTTCTTTGATAAAATCTTGAATCATTTTGAATGTTTTGTTTTGACAACTCAGTTTTAGTTCTCCAAAATTGGTGTGGCTTTGTTGCATCAACTGTTGTTTTCCAAGTTTGTGTAGTCCTAAATCTAGGTGTCACTGGTTTCCAATTTTGTTGTGATTCAGCCTTTGATCTGTTCGGCTTCCAAGTTTGTTTTGGTTCAAACTTGGTTAGCTTCTGATTCAAAATATCAGACTTCTTTTTCTCAACACCAACAGGTTTAAGATTTGGACACTTGCGACCAATATGTCCAATTTGATCACACTTAAAGCATGTTCTCTTTGAAACATCTTTAACCTGTTGTTGTTGTTGTTTCTTTTGAGCATAGAAATCTTCATTAGACCGTCGTCTAAATTGGAGTTCCTTCTCTTCTACTGAACTTGTTCCATGAACGAAGTTCATCCTTTTCTGATAATTTGGCTTTTCAAAGTATTTCTTTTTGTTTTGTTGTTGTTTATAACCCAACCCAGCCTTCATGTTTTTCTTTTTGTAACTAGGTTTGTTATAAAAAGTTTTTTTGCTTATTTTTCTGAAAAATTTGTCAATTTCAAACTTCTCGATTCTATCAATTTAAAAACTTTGTCAATTTTATCCGGAATCACATTTTGAATTGGAACTTCAATATCTGAAAATAATTTGTCTGATCCAATCATGGTATATGCCAATCCTTTTGAATCATCATTCACAACATTCTCAGATTTTGAATTTTTTAAAAAAAATTTGTGGAAACTTTCCTCATTTTCATCATGTGATTCAGACTTATCTGTTTTGGTAGATTCCTCTATTAGAACACTTTCAACAACCTTACCTACCACCTCTGAATCACCAATTTCATCAGATTCGGTGAAAGTCACATCGATGTTGTCAGGTAATTAGTCAACCATATTTATTGCTTTCTCCACCTTTTTGTTATCATAGAATGTATAATTATTCTCCAACGGTGGTGGAACCTGATGATACTCTGACCCAATTCCATTTTTGTTCTTTTCAGACTCTTTACCATCTGGGGTGATGTTGAAAATACGTTCCAGAATGTATGAAGAAGCATGGTAACTTTGAAGTTTACTAACCAACTTTTCTTTTTCAGCCAGTTCTTGTTTAAGTTTAGCAACTTCATCAATATATTGATTTAACACCAGTTGTTTTCCTTCATATCTGGCTTCAACAAGTTTAGTTGTTTTCTGACATGCTGACAATCTATATCACACCTCGACCGTGCAAAACAACAAACCGCGGCAGAAACGTCGGGGAGTGGAGCGACAGAATTATTGTTTCACAACCATGGTAATTAAAGTTTAGTTTTCTTTAAATTAAAGTGATTACATTGTCTTGGGAATAAAAGGAAATACAACATAAGTTAAACTATTCTTGCATCTTTTAAGCAACTAAGGCCCGAGTCCGCCTAAGTGTATCTTGACCAATCCTATGCATTAGCTCCTGAAAACACATGTGAAAATAGGTACGTCAGCATAAAAATGCCTGTGAGATACATAGGTTTTGTTGAATTAGGATTCATGACTTGTAAGTTAAAAGGAGTGTTTAACAAAAAGTTGGTCGTGAATTTTAATAGAAGTGTTTTCTTTTATGAATCATGCGAAAATTGATAGGGAAATCAGATATAAAAGAAAGGTGTATGGTTGAATGAATAACCAAGTACAAATGGGTTTTGTATAAAACATGTCGATTGTAAAATGATGTCTTGTGAAAAACAATGTATCATGTCTTTGAAATGATTTAGATAACGCTACGATATGTAATATCATAAAAGCACTTACATATAGGAAGTACCAGCGGCGTATCCACCATGCTTTTATCATATTACACACACCTCGTTACTTAAATCACTTACCAAATAAATCACCAAAAATGTCTTGTTTAAACTAATGTCAAATGTTCATGTATAACAATGTTTAATGATTCAATGTCATGCATAAAATGTCATGTGGCAACAATGTCATGTACGGTGAATAAAAAGTGTTTACTCAACCTCGTATGTAAAATGTCAATGTAAAATCAAATGTCATGTATGGTAAGTAAAAAGTATTTACTCAATCCCATAGGTAAAATGTACAAAACAATGTATTTGAATAAATCATAGTTTAAGTCAAAAGTTATGTTTTGCAAAAATCAATGCTTTACTGATACGAACATCTATGCGGTAATGTTTATCGCATACATTCAAGCCTTTAGACTGTCAGACAAACCTTTAAACGAATCAAAGGTTTATCAAAAATGTTTTCAGATTCTGTCATTCCTTACGTCCAAACAAACCTAGGATTCCAGTAATGGTAGTTGTCAATTCCTATGGTACCACTACATACTACCGAGCGGCGTGATCAATGTTAATGAATGTATTTTTGACCCGTTAAACAAACTAAATGTCATACCAAATGTAAGCATGTTATCTGAAAACAATGTACTAAGTATGCTAAATGAACATACATAGCAAAAATGTAATGTAAATCAATGTATACATATGCTGATTGAACATATAAAACTGTTTATGAAATCAATGTGCTAGCATGCTCAGTCAACATACATAGCAAAGCATAAATGGAATCATATACTATATGCGTACTAATGAACATAGCAAGTATATGTCATGAAAGCACGAAAAGCACGAAAGTAACAAGTAGGCACATGTGTTTCACCCCAAAATATTTGAAAAGAGTACAATAGGGGACTATGTACTCACTTGATATTGCTTAATAGTCTTGAAATAAGAATCAAATAAACCTCGAAGGATCACGGAATCAAACGGCACCTAATATAGGTAACTAAGTTAATAAACCGGACCTAAATCGAGAGATCGGATAGAATGAGGTCTCGTAAACCAAATGAGTATTGGAACCCATATGATATGGTTTAACAAAGCCTACATTCTAAATCGGAACCTATCCTAAGTGCTTATGACCCGTTATGACCCGTTTAGGTAGCTTATGCTACTTTAACGTGTCATTTGCGCGAAAGCGCAAACGAATAGCCTATCTAGTCCTATGAAAAGTATTATATGCCCTAACATGTTTAGTAATCATTTTATGTGGCAAAAATTAAGTTACAATTGCTTAAAATGAAATTATGCGCAAAAAGGGCATTTTGGTCATTTTCCTAAGGCATATAAATTACCTATCATACAACTAAGTAAACTAAGTGACCATAAGGTATAACCTCGGAAGGTTATTCCCTATACAACTTATTGGACCCAGTTTGGCCTTAACAACTTCTTTTCACGTAATATGGCAAGTGATTTCAGTAGATGTGAAAAAGATGTGCGGAAATGGAAATCCGACTTTCAGAGACAAGACCTATAGAATTATCAAGTTTATATCACTTTGAAACAAAATAGTTTACAAGGTGATTGTAAGATTATTATCTAATACAAATGAATCTTGAATTCTGTGGGTGAGAGGGCAATGGAGTTTTGATGTATGTGTGAATGCTAAGCTTCAAACTCAATTATCTTCTGCTGGTTGGGCCTTCTATTTATAGAAGGCTGGGTGCATGAATAAACAATAGTTTATTCATGCGATAAGTCCTCCAAAAAGTGGCCAATTGACATATTCATTGAATCCAACGTTCAAGTTGCCTTTTTCATCATGATATCCAATAATGTCAACTTGCTTCAGTAATTGTGGCAGGATTGAGCTGATTTCAGACAAGTGGGGTTCTTCATTAGAATTTCTGATAAACCACTTCATCAAAAATTCTGGTGAACAATGTCACACCCGCTCGTAGCGGAAACGCAAGGTGTGATCTGTATGGTTTTCATTGCATAAATATCGATGTACATGAACAAACTATATGAATAAAACATACTCCATTGCCATTGCCATTACATATGTGTTTCCCAAAAGAATGCAACATAAGTTGAATGTATTGGTTACAAACCATCAAATGAAAATAAGTTGTCATCGTTTTATACATCAAAATGTAAGTCTTAAAATGTCAAGACTTTGACCACTATATCACCGCAAAGAGGCGGTATATAACAGGCAAACCCTTCAATAGTTGGCATGGAGTATTGATACTTGTTTTCCTTGACTGAAATGTCTGCCAGGTCCACTAATTTCCTTAAATACATGTTAAGTTTGAAAACATCAACAAAAGTTGAGCGAGTTCATGCAGTTTAGCTGTATGAGATGTATCTGTAAAATGTGAGTTGTATAAACTGTATCTGTAAAATGTGAGTTGTATAAACTGTATCTGTATGAATGATGTATAAACCGTATCCACAACATGTGAATTGTATAAAATGTGTCTGTATGTATGATGTATAAACTGTATCCACAACATGTGAATTGTATAAAATGTATCTGTATGTATGATGTATAAACTATATCCACAACATGTGAATTGTATAAAATGTATCGGTATGTATGATGTAGTATGTAAAGCGTCAATGAAATCGTTGATCATTAATGTTTCGCGAGGACATTAATATGTGTGACGAAATAGGAAGCAATCCAACCCTAGACGATTTTATGTCGATTCCTATCGACTGGGACACAAACGCACTCTTCTGTATGGGTCCACGA